>OX101726.1:485200-2885200 GCA_944452665.1 Stenoptilia bipunctidactyla | reverse complement strand
GGCCTTGAGTTCGTGTCAATATTATCGACCAAAACGCTATCACTGTTATCCTCACTACTTATCGCTTTTCTTGTTTGCGCACGCGTCATTACATTCATTTGGTTATTAATAGTTTTTAAATCATTCCCTGAAATGTTTATTCGTGATAAAGCGTCCGCTGCCGAATTAGATGTTCCCTTTATATATTCTATATGAAAATCGTATTCTTCTAATAATAATCGAAATTTAAGTAATCTACTTGAAGGGTCACGCATACTGAATAAATAAACTAGTGGTCTATGGTCGGTCTGTATCTTAAATCGTTTCCCGTATAAATAAGGACGAAAATATTTTACACTCCACACTATAGCCAAGAGTTCCTTTTCAATAGTTGGGTAATTAATTTCCGCCTTATTTAAACTTCGACTTGCATAAGCTACAGGTCGACCATCCTGATTACATAAAACAGATCCTAAAGCTTTACCTGACGCGTCTGTTTGTAGTAAAAATTCGTTACTCTCTGAAAAATCGGGGTATTGCAAAACAGCAGTGCTAGCACGGATCTTTTGTCGATCGTAAGTTTACGAATGCTCGTATAGTATGGAGACGGTTTCGCAAGCAATAATTGAAATCTATCCATTGCCGCACGGTCAGCTTAAATAAATGTGTTCCTTGTTAATTTTGAATGTTTGTTAACAGGTTCTACTCTTAAATAACTGTAAAATAAAAAATTACATTGTTACTAAAAACTTGCAACCGACTCCATACTATACGAACATTCGTAAACTTACGATCGACAAAAGATCCGTGCTAGCACTGCAGGTGGTTTCATTAATGACGATTTCAAATTTTGGAACGAGTTATCACATTCCTTTGTCCAAGAAAAAGTTACGTTTTTACGAGATATTTTGTTCAATGGAAGCACTATTTCTGCAAAATTTGGAATAAATTTACGATAATAATTCGCAAATGCAACAAACCGCTTTGTTTCGTCAGCTGTTTCTGGTTTTGGATAATTTTCTATAGCTTTTATTTTATTAGAGTCTGGTAAAATACCTTTTTCAGAAACAACGTGCCCTAGATAAAGCATTTCTTTTTGTAAAAATTGACATTTGGCAGGATTTAACTTTAAATTAACTTTGCGTAACCTGGTAAAAACATCTATTAAATTTTGATTATGTATACTTAAATTTCTTCCAAAGACTGCCAAATCATCTTGATATATTAAGCATTTATCGTAGTTCAGTCCTGACATTGCTATAGTCATCATACGACTGAACCCATTTGGACTAGATTTTAAGCCCATCGGCATCCTTGTCATTTGGTACTGATTTTTACCTGTAGTAAAAGCTGTAAGTGGTCTACTTTCTTGTTTTAAATTAATTTGGAAAAAACCTTGATAGAGATCTAAATGTGTAAAGTACATTGCTCCTGACAAAGAATCTAATATGTCACTAATATTCGGCAGTGGAAACTTATCATCTTGAATCTGGTTGTTGAGTTTACGATAATCTATAACTACTCTAAATTTTTTCTCACCAGTAGAATCTGTCTTTTTTGGAACCAATAATAAAGGACTAGACCAAGGACTCTTAGATTCTTCTATAATATTATCATTCAACATGTTTTGAATTTGTCTATCTATTTCAATTTTTTGTGAATTTGGCAATCGGTATTGTTTAGTATAAACAGGGACAGTGTGAGGTTTTAACTCTATTGATTGCTCGTAAACTGTGGTTGTTAACAATTTATCACCGGGCAAATGGAAAATATCTGGAAATTTAGCACAAATATTCTCTATTGATTTCTGTTCCTCAATATTTAGTCCTTTCAAATTTAGTAATGAAAATAATTGTTTAACTCTTTCACTATTCATAGCAGGTTTTTCGAAACTACATATAAAATAATCATTTAAATTATGAGTGTAAAATTTAAAATAACTTAATTTTACCTCCGTATCTCTAGTGTTTAAAATTCTAATAGGAATTTTACCATTTTTTGGCCTAGCTAAAGTGCTAGCCATATAAATTCCTTTACTAAGCTCCTGCGGGGCTATCAAGCAATCTTCACTACAATCTGCTGTAACATAGTGTATCGATTCGCATCTGGGTGGTATAACCAAATAAGAATTCAAAGCTGTTTCCAAATACGTAAGGTTTACAATTACGCTTTTGTTGTTTTTTGTACTCAATGTAACTGTATTCAACTCAAAATCCAATAAGGCACCATGGTTTTTGAAAAAATCCTGACCTAAAATACCGTTAGTCAAACATGGCAATTTTTTAAAGACGTGAAATTTATGAGTAAAAATGTAGTCATTAAAATTTAATTTAAGATACACATGACCTAATGAAACTATTTCTCCACCGATACCTACGACACTCACTTCATTCTTATGGAATGGAATTTGTAAACGTTCAACACACTCGTATTTGATTGCAGAAATTGATGCTCCTGTATCAACTAGCCAATCGTATCTATATTTTTCGACGAAGCTATAAATTTTACATAAGCTGTTACACGATGTTATATAATTATTCACGAAAAAAATGATTCAAGGACTCAATTTGGGAATTATCTGTTTCAACGTTCTCCGCTGTTCTCATGACGTTTATTCTGCCGCGGGTGGACTGACCACGGCCACGAACAACATACTTACCACGATTATTACGAAAGTTATTTCCGTGAAAATAGTTATTTTGTCTATTTAGTACCTGTTGAGACTGCTGGTAGTAGGGGCGCATGTGCTGCCCTCGAGATCTGCTGGAAAAATTGCGAAATCCGCGCGGCCTCACATGGTATCCACGCTGGGGTTTATTCCTAGATAAATAAATGCTAGAATTTTTATAGTACATACCCATGACTCCTTCAGACGTGGACGGAGAAGTGATTTCCTCGTCTTGCGCAGCTTGTATGGCATCTGGTAAAGAAGCGTAATTACGCGCGGCGATGATTGTGCTCAATTGACTATTTCGCAAACCATCACTGAATCTTTTAATAGCCAATTTTTCATTAAGCGGCCTTAACACACTGTATTTTTCTGAATCTCCGTCTGCCTGCGAAATAGTCAAATCTGCAAAAAGTTCTGAAATGTCTTTTCCGAAATCACTAATAGACCTATTATTCTGCCTACATTGCATTAGTCTCGATTGTAAAGCCGTATAGCTTTTTTGTGGTAATAATAGTTTTTTCATATCCTTTATAAGCTCATCGATGCTATCATAATTTTGTGAAAGTTTTAATTTAGCTTGCTGAGATAACCTACTTTTTAAAACAAATTGTATTAACTTAATTTTACATTCCTTTTTTGATAAGACAGAGCTATAATATTCTATATTTACAATTAATTGATTTGTGTTTTCAATACTATTTGTCATTACCGGTAAAATGCTCAAAGCAATTTTCAAGTCAAAAAGTTCGCTAGCCATATTTTCTGTGAAACATTCTAATGTACACAACTTTATTATTTCTGTGTAAAGGCTATCAAAATCTTTACAAATTCGATTAATCAAGGAAACTTCACTCGTATCAATTTTCCCTAATCCTAATTTAATTTTATAAGACTCAATAAAACTATTGTACTTATCTAACACTTTATACGCCTCAGTTTTTTTTATATCCAAAATATTACCTATCCTTCTACTCGCACCAATTTTTATTAAATAAGTTCTTATCGATTTAAGTTCATGTAAAATTAATGATAGGTCCTCAGCCATCAACTACAGTATATAAGTAAACACATAGTGAATGTCATAGAGATTAAATAGAAATCATAATATTATTATATTTTAATTATAAAATATACGTTAAAAAAAAAACTATGAAAACAAACTATCTATCGCAAATATGTAAAAAAAAATAGAGATATAGAGAAAAAAAACAAATATTACTAAAAGGGTTCACCCCTTACCCTTATTGATAACACATAATATACGATCACACTCGCATTATGACGCTCGCGCACAACACTTCACATTTGGACACATTTTCACTTCACACGGGTAGTGCTGGTGGAGCAGCAGCAGGGGCGCCTTCACGTAGATGTCGACGGAATATACTCATCGACCTTCGAAACTCATGCAATTCGATGCCGCGCTGGATCCACTTTCCATGACATTTTTTATAATATCGCATTAACCAAATTATAGTTGCAGCGATTAGCACCACGCAAATAATAATCAAGACCACAGTGGTTATACTGGTGTGGTGCAGCAATTGGGTCGTAGCTTCATTCCCCGCTCCGGTTTGGGCAATAATGATTTGCTCCTCTTTAGATTGTTGTTTCCCCATTTTCGAACTTTATGACTGCACTGGAACAACTTTCGATGTCTTCGCCGTGAAAGATACAACTTGGAAAATCCATTCCGATTAGTTAGTTAAGTTTCTTTTTTATAGTTCATAAATTATAGTTCATAACTTTGATCTTAAAACTCTCAACTTAGTGTCACTGTTTATGAATCCCGTGCCATATTTGGGTGATGGTATGCGCGTCGCGGTGACGGCTCCTGTTACTGGCGCGACGGCGGTGGCAGGGTCGCCATATACAGGTTGCGTATTGGGAGCGAAATGAAACCGATGAATGCTGGATAAATACTGACTTTATTCATAAATAATATGCCATTATATAAAGTGAAAGTTTACATACTTCAAGGGGATGGGATGCACGGATCAAGTTTTTGCCTTAAGATCAGTAACCGAGAAGGTTCTGGCTAAACACCGAAAGGTTTTCTGCTGCTTCATTGACTTGGAAAAGGCGTATGACAGTGTGATGAGGAATGAACTTTGGTCAACTCTATCCGAGTTTGGGGTGGACAGTGACTTGATACGAGCACTCAAATCCTTATATAAGGACTCGAGTGCTTGTGTCAGGTTGAATGATGACTACACAGAATGGTTTAGCATCGATCGCGGTGTTAGACAAGGCTGTGTAGCGTCTCCATGGCTGTTCAACCTATTCATGGATAGTTGTTTGAAAGATCTGAAAGAGTGTGAATGGGGTTTAAAAATGAATGAGACAGTGATCAAAACTCTGCTTTACGCTGACGACCAGGTTCTACTTGCATCGTCAGCGTCGGAATTGCAGCAAATGGTCACTGTGATGCATGAGTCGTTTAAAAGAAAAGGTGTGAAAGTGAATGTTGGAAAGACGAAAGTTATGGTTATGGAGAGGAATGAAGATATGACGGAATGCAATATTATGATAGGGGATGAAAAAGTGGAACAAGTGAAAGAGTTTGTATACTTGGGGTCCTTGTTTACAAGAGATGGGAAGTGTGAAGGTGATATTGAAAGGAGAGTAAAGGCAGGAAATTGTATTAATGGCGCCATATACTCGATAATGGCAAGCAAAACTATACCAAATAAGGCTCGTCTTGCCGTACTTGAGGGAGTTTTGGCGCCAACGCTTATGTATGGAAGTGAATCTTGGGTGTGGCAGAAGAGACATGAAAGCAAGATTAATGCTGTGGAGATGAGAGCGTTGAGAAGCATGTGTGGAGTGAAATTGAGTGATAGGGTGCGCAATAGTGAAATAAGAAAGAGATGCGGATTGAAAGAAGATGTAGTGACTAAGATTGAAAAGGGTATGCTACGGTGGTTTGGACATTTGGAAAGGATGAGTGAAAGTAGATTTACGAAAGAGGTGTACAGAGCAAGAATGGATGGTGCTGTCGGAAGGGGTCGCCCTAGGCGAACGTACGCCGATCAAATTGGCGACGTTCTTAAAAAGGCCCTAGTTAAAAGTACCCGTAACCGGCGATCATGTATGAAAAGATTAATGAACGTGGAGGAAGCGAAAGAGGTATGTATGGATCGAAGCAATTGGTGTTCCCTTGTCTCTGCCTACCCCAAAGGGAGACAGGCGTGAGGTTATGTATGTATGTATGTAGAAGATTCCCTGCAGCGCTAGCACGCAACCAGCGATAAATACTCGAATGAGCAAGATAAATATTATTTTGTTATTTTATCGTTTTATGCAAGCTAATATGCGCACTATAATAGATAGAATTACTCGATTTGATACCATAATTAAGACCACAGAACCAAAGATGTCGCATTCTTAATAAATTACATACACTAAGTACCTACCATATTCTAAGAAAATATCGATAAAAGACCCGATTTATCGTTGTCGACGGTTGCCCGCTGGTCTCGTGGCGAAATTATTTAGTATTTTTATTATCTTCAGTATGTTTATAAAGGAAAGTTTTTATATCACCTGTCCCGTATCAATTCAATCTCTTGTGTGTAGTTTGAGATGAGGTCGTAGTACTGATCTTCCAGATACATGCACTTCAGCTCTAGCGTCCCAAATCTCTTCAGTAAGTACAGAGCTATTTCGGTGGTCGGACATTTGTTAACGCTCTGAAAATAGAAAATACACAATTGTTGTAAATATTACGTTATTAAAAGGCGCCTCAATAAAAAAATAAGAAGTACATTTGATTAAAAATAAGTTAATTCTGGTGCTGTAAAGTGCGTAATAACCCAATTCTATCTAAATTGAAAATTTAGCCATAAACATGAAGAACAGCTTTTAAAACACAAATTACTGCAGAATTACTTTATATTTTGGTAAAAACAAAAAGTATAACAGTATCATTGCAACGCAAAAATAAGGTATGGAGGATAGATTTGATTTTACTTTTGAACCACAGATTTATTTGGTATATCGCATCATTAGTAATTTTTGGAGAAAGAGTAATATTCTCTCAATTTTTGCCGACGCTGGGACATCTCTTTTGGTTGGTGACTAAAGATCAACTCTGTATTTGACGGAAGATTTCATCAGAAGAGTGCTAACAAGGCGGGCCTTGATGTTTATGTGTCCGCACATTCAAAGATCTTTGAATGTGCGGATACATAAACCTACAATACATAATACAATTTTAAATTAAAACAATACTTGTCACTTGCAAGGCGTAACGTGGAGAAATCTTAACATCAAGCTCAGTTCACAGGTATTAGTCGTATCATAAAAAACAATTAAAAGAAAGTACATAATAATGTTAGGGATTGGAGTCTCCTTTTAAGCATACATAGCCTGTATCAGGGGACTCCGCTCTTCCATATAAGCATGTCATAAGTTTACATACCTACCATTTATATAATAAAATAAATTATGTTTACAGTAAAAAATATTAAAAGACACATGTAAAAGAAAAATAGAAAGTATATGTATATGTTAATGTCTGTGTGTAGGAGTGAATGTGGGCGTGTAAGTGTGTGTGTATATGTGTGAGTGATACCATAGTGATACCATAACCTATTAGGTAGGTTTTTAGTTATAATCATCAAAGCCCTTTTTAAGAAGCTTAAGGCGTCTGAGGAACTAGGTTAGGGCTATAAACCATTAAACTGGACCAGCACTGGAGCTTTTTTTGGCTACTCAAATACGACATCTTAATAGAGTCATTACTGACCGTAATCATGAAGTTTTCAAGAAGCAGCTCCTGATTCGCCACAGCGTCTTTATAATGCTTGTAGTCTTTGTCGAAGTCAGGCCGTCTAGGAATCAAAAAGTAATAATTATTGCTAAATGCAGAACTTTCTAAGACTCATATTATTAGACTCTACTTTATTACCTATAACATTAAATTACCCAAACTGACAGACTAACTACGTGGCCCCAAAGGAAGCTTTAAAATAAAGAGACCACACGGCGGAAGAATGGGGTATCCTAGTATACAGGGTGACTGGTGACAAATTTTAGATAGGTACTGAATGAGAGCACGCTGTACTCGATTCTGATCATAATTATGTAATAAAAGTAGGAACTTCATTTTTTCCACCAGAACTCCCATAAATAAAGTGCTTTTTCGCGGCACACACAACTCGCTAGCCGTAAGCCGTATAGTAAGCCGCTGCATAAAAAGTAGTAAACCGCACGCCGCACGACGCCGCAGCAAAAGTAGTATCTGCACTAGTGTAACCATGCGTTGCGTGATGCACTCTTTAACTTTCGGTTAAGTTTATTCTTTATTTTTTTATTCATGTATCTCAAACTATCACGGCCTTGAATTTCCAAACAGTCAATCTGTACACCCAGACCTACGCCAGTTTAGAAAAAATTGTCTCCTAAGTTGTCCAGACAGGGACTCGAACGCGGGCACGTTTAAATACAGGCGGCGCGACGCGCGGATGTCGTGCTTTTTACTATATAGTTGACTTTACTATGGAACTATCCGCTGGTTTAGAGTAAAGCCAGCGAAGTAACGAAAACGCGCGAAGCCCTGCGCGTTTCGCCGCCTGGCTTAAACGTGCCCTCATGCTGCAGTCAACTCTCGACAAATGTGCCACGGAGACCACCAAAATTACAGATTTTAGTAATTGATTTTTTAAGAATTAACAGCAAACCTATGCTTGAGACATAACAACGCATTAGAAAGCTTGCATAATACTAAAATAAAACATCTTAATGGGGGCTTTGGGAACATCGTGTAGATTAAACATACAACGTCACTTTTTGTTCATGCGAAATCTATTATACGGATCAAATATTTTAGTTGAAAAAATTGGTATACAAAAAATTATGGTATTATCATAAAAACGTCTTTTGTGGTGTCTTGCTTTTACCCAACGCGCGGCGCTCGCGGCGTAGCATAGATACCTACTTGGATGCTGGGATTGCGAACGATACGCGCGCCAGTGACTGTGTACATAATTTAAGGATCAGTAGAGATAAAACTACTTTTTAACCGGATTAATCGTGTATAATTTATATTTTACATTTTAACTCGACGTTTCGGTGTCTTTGCAGACACGAGCGACTGACCACGGGTTATATTATACGCGATTAATCCGGTTAAAAAGTAGTTTTATTTAAAATATGAATCGTGAAAACTTAAGACAATATTATCAGTAGAGATTATTCAGTTAAAATATAACATGGTATAGACATTATTGCAATCGACTGGTGCTTGCGTTATACTCGTGAACTGCTGCTATAGGTGCCAAGTCGCTTTGCTGAAATACTCTGGTCCCAGTTTGTCATGTTCGTATTGTAAATCCATAGCTCATTGCATCTGCTATGTAAGCAATTTGGTTGTGGCATGACATTGGCTCTCACAATTAGCTGTCCTGTGTTTGTTTTTTATATGTCACGGTCAATTTGTACTGTACCTATGTATTAATTTGATAACTCTGACTTAAAAGGAGTGCCAAGATTTTTTTTCCGCCGGATTTTTTTGTTTCTTGGTCTACTGTAATATCTTTTTCAACAACTATCAACAACTAGTTAAAGCCAAAGTTGATGACTTTATCAAGTATTTTGTGAAATTGCCAAGATGAATAAAACTTTTTGAATTTTAATTTTGAATCATTTGCCGATTCTGAACAAACTGTTTTCAGGTTTTGTATGAACAAAAAAAAATGTTGTGTAGGGATTATTGTTTAATTACGTTTTTTATTGCATGAACCTGTATAAATAAGTTAGATTTTTCGATGTATCGATAAAAATGGCAAACCTGTGATCCAATGCGTTGTACGTTTTCGTAGATATCGTTTTAAACAGTTTATTCATATTAGCCGCATATTCCTCAATGCCTTCCAGAGTGGTTTTATTCAAGACATAGTAGGTTATGTACGTTTCGAATAGATCAATTATCTGTGGAAAAACAGTTAAAGAAGTTTAGCAATGTTGATTTTTTTAATCTTTAAACGTACACTTAAAGCTTCATTAAACTTAATATCATATTACCTTCAGCAATCTTTTCTTAAAAGTTTCGAATTTTCCAAATATGTACATCTCAGAGCAGTCGAAGGGGCGCTCGTCGGCTGCCTCTCGCATCTCTTTCTGTGTCTCATCGTAACACTCTCGGTAGAAACTGTATAGACTAAGGCATTGCTGTAAAAGATAAATCATATTAGAATATTTATGTAGGTACCTACGTAAGGCCCCTGTTTGTTGAGAGATAAAAGTTTTTTAGACGACATTTTTATAACCCGTACCTCGCTTGGAAACACATGTGACCATAAGGTTTTTCCGACGTCATAATGAGATGTGATTACCTACTGTATTAATTAAACAATACAGCATAATCATATTTGGAAAGAGATAGACGATTTATTAAGGGAAAAAAGCACTTTTATATAAGATTTTTTGGGGACTGAAAACTGCTCGCGTCCGCAAGGTTTAGCCCTCGATGCCTTGTACGTGGTCCCTGGGTGGTGCTAAACGAGCAGTAAAATCTGGTGGTAGGCTTCGGCCGTGGCTTGTCACCACCCACTAGACAAAACCATGCCGCCAAGTGACTTAGTCGCGTTCCGGCATGATGTCTAGTGTAGCCATTGAGGAGGATAGGTCTGAGTAATCGTGCTGCATCGGAGAACAGTTTTCAACTCGTAAGATAATGACTCACCGGGTAACTCGTTTTGGAGGGTAGCGGGATCCGAAGCACGGTGCACCGCTGGCCGACCGCAGGTAGTAGGGGGCCCAAGTAGCATGCCAGCCACATGCGAAAGGCTGCCCCGCCACCTCGCGAAAAATCCCGAGAGGCTCCATCGTGCCGGTTGGCGACCGGTTAGAGAGGACCCGATGGCGACCTCGGGGGGGTTCGGGCGTCCCCGCAGTCTCCAGGCGAGTTCCCCAATGGTGCGTTGTTTCCTACGAGTTGCTTGGTTCCATTTGCAGCGCTTCACTCAACTTCTATTCTCCTCCCTATTCACTCCACTACCAATTCACAATGAAAGGTCCTAAAAAGAGTACGGTTCAACAGCGGTTGCACTTCCTCTCCCTTAAAGTGCACTTCTGTAACATCCGAGGAGTGCACTCCAATCTGAATGATGTCCACCACCATCTTGAGACGGAGAGACCACACCTACTCTTTCTAACGGAGACGCAGATCTGCGATCCGTCAGACTCGGCATACCTTGGTTACCCAGGCTATATCCTGGAGTCTCTTTTCCGCCCGCACGCCGGGGTGTGCATGTATGCCAGTGACGCGATCTGTTGTCAGCGTCTCCGTTACTTGGAAGTGCCGGACCTTTCAGTCATGTGGGTTCACATAGATACTGGCCTAGACCAAGTAGTTTACGCCTGTATCTATCGTTCACATAGCGGAGATCAGGAGACAACGAGGCTTATGGAATACCTTGGCAATACAGCAGATAAGATTCAGCAACGTTTTCCCACGGCGCAGTTGGTGTTTCTGGGGGATTTTAATGCTCACCACGGGCAGTGGTTATACCCGTATCAGGACACTGACCATGCTGGCAGAGAGGCCTTTAAGTTTTCGCTGAGTTATGGTCTCTCACAGCTTGTTAACGAGCCTACGCGCATCCCTGACGTTGCTGGCCACACTGCGTATTGCTTGGACCTTCTGCTGACAACCGATCCTGACAGATACTCGGTGTCCGTCACTGCACCTTTAGGGACATCCGATCACTGTATGGTGAAATCTGTATCGCTGTACTCGCCACCTGACACCCGCCCAAAAGGCTCCAGGCGAGTATGGCGTTACAAGTCAGCAGATTGGGATGAAATGCGACATTTCTTCGCATCTTATCCATGGCGGCAAACTTGTTTTACATCAACCGATCCATCGTGCTGCGCTGATGCTGTCTCAAGTGTGATAGTCCAAGCAATGGAGTACTTCATTCCCCACGCTGATCTATCCCTTGAAACCAAAGCTCGCCCATGGTTTAATACTGCTTGCCTTGCCGCTGAAAAGCGAAAGCGGGAAGCATACAAAGCCTGGGCAAATGCTCGCAGAAGCAAAGCCCTGGATTCGCATGAACTTAAGAAAAGATACAATGCTGCCGCCAAGTCCTGCAAAAAGGCAATCAAAAGAGCTCGTTTTGCCCACATAGGCCGTATCGGAGACAGAATAGCAGCATACCCTTCGGGAAGTAAAGCTTTCTGGTCCCTTGCCAAGTCGGTCGAAACGAACTTTTGTCGCCCGTCGCTGCCACCACTGAGGAAACCCGATGGTTCTCTGGCCCACACTGCTAAGGAGAAAGCAGATTTATTTGCTAGTATCTTCGCAGAAAATTCTCGTCTAGATTGCCAAGGAAAAATCCCACCCCAATTACCTCAGTTCGGACCTACAATGGGTACCGTTCACATTCGCCAAAAGGAGGTTCTTAAATGCTTGCTGCACCTAGACGAGAACAAAGCTAGTGGTCCAGACGGTATTCCTGCAGTGGTCTTAAAACGCTGCGCAGCTGAGTTGTCTCCTGTTTTGACACGTCTTTATCGCCTTTCGTTGGAATCCGGTAAGGTCCCCAAGTCCTGGAAGCTTGCTAACGTACAGCCAGTACCAAAGAAGGGAAGCCGTGCCGATCCTGTCAACTATCGACCAATTTCAATCACCTCCATACTTTGCAAAGTCATGGAACGTGTATTGAACAATCGACTCCTGGCATACCTCGAGACCAACGAGCTCCTAAGCGATAGCCAATATGGTTTCCGCAACGGGCGCTCGACCGGCGATCTTCTCGTGTATGCCACTCACTTATGGAGCGAAGCCTTGGAGGGTCATGGTGAAGCAATAGCTGTATCCTTAGACATTTCCAAGGCCTTTGACAGGGTCTGGCATGATGGTCTCTTAAGTAAGCTTCCAGCTTATGGCATACCGATTGGGCTCTGCGACTGGATATCTGATTTTCTGAGGGAACGGTCAATTCGAGTAGTCTTAGATGGCTTCTCCTCCGACCAAATGGCAATTAATGCCGGGGTACCTCAGGGATCTGTTCTCTCTGCAACATTATTCTTGCTGCACATTAATGACATTTTAACACCGGGCATTATTAGTTATGCTGATGACAGCACTGTTGTAGAGAGATACGTATCCAATGCGCGAGCGAGCCCCAGTGAAATCCAGAGTTTAAGAAAGTCAATGATTGAGCGCGTTGATTTGACCTTACGGAAAGTATCCGATTGGGGTGAGTCGAATTTGGTCAAATTCAACGCGTCCAAAACTCAGGCGTGTCTATTCTCCGCAAAAAAGAGCACCTTCACATTAACGCCCACTTTCCAAAATGTATCTGTCCCCATCACTGACCATCTAGGGCTTTTAGGCGTAACTGTAACATCCAGTTTAAACTTCGGTCAACAAATTGTGTCCATGGCTCAAGTAGCTTCGAAAAAGTTGGGAATCATCTCGAAGGTACGGCGGTACTTCAGCCCTGCACAGCTTCTTAACTTATATACAGCTCAAGTGCGATCATGCATGGAGTACTGCAGTCATCTTTGGGATGGTTCAGCCAAATATCAACTAGAAGCGCTGGACTCCGTTGACCGAAGAGCCCGTAAATTAATTAACAACGCCGACCTTACGACCAAAAAACTACAGACCCTAGAGCATCGTCGTAAGGTTGCTTGTTTAACCGTGTACTACAGGATACATTTTGGTGAGTGCGCGAGTGCTCTGTTTGAGCAAATTGAACCCTCACCCTTTTACCATCGGACTACTAGACGCAGACAGAACTTCCATCCGTATGTGGTTGATATTCCGAAAAGTCGAACTAAGCGCTTTGACAGTTCCTTTTTGATACGGGTCGCCAAGGTTTGGAATGAACTGCCTGCGTCTATTTTCCCTGACCAGTATAGTCCTAGTACTTTTAAGCGTCGAGTGAATAGGTTTCTCGTGGATGGACGTGTACCACCTTAGTCTTCATGTTCACTTAACATCAGGTGTCATGGAAGACAAACGTCCCATCCATATTTTATAAAAAAAAAAAAAAAAACTTAGTTTTTTTAGGCCATTTCATGTATTTTGATGATAGAAGACATTTTTGTACATCTTGGCGAGCTTAAAAAACTTTAGGTACATGGTGCTGGCGCTTCAGGGGTGTTATTTACAGTCCTTCTGATTTACTAGGTTAAGAGTACGTAGTGACTACACTCGCATTTTATTATAACATTTGACTTGGTCTAAAACGAATGGAAGTCGCACTCAAGCACTAATCACAACACGAAATCACAAAAGACATTAGAGGAAGGGTGTGATGACTTTCAATTTTGCTCAGAGCAAATTAAAGGGCAATTAAAATTTTCGGGACTTCTCGAATTAGATTTTATAAAAAAAAGCAGAAAAAAAAAGTAATTAGGTGCAAGCTACAAAAAAGGTTTAAAGTGTGCAGTTGTCTAGGGTCGAGATCGTTTTAGAAAAGACTTAGTAGGTACCTTAGCTTTTTGCATAAATATCTTTTTATCCTGATTCCAAATGGTTTTCTTGCCATTCTTAGTCAAATACTCCATGCAAGTGTTCAAGATCTGGTTGGTGACCTTCACCAACAGGGTGGATATTTGCTTGGTCGTGTTGTAGTAACGCGAGGTGGCGAATATCATGCGGATAGTGTAGAGCAGGCCTGGGATATACTGCTGCATTGATAGTGGATCGCACCTAAATGGAGAGATTAAGGGAATTAACTGATTGAAAACTGTTTAACGGCTTCACTGATTTTGATAATTTTACTAAAGTAGCTAATGTAGATGGTAATTTTAAAGATGTTATAAAGGTAAAACGAGAATCCTGATTGAATAAGAATGAGATAATCCTATCCACAAAATATACAGTAAAATTGCTTCAAGTCAATTAAATCAAATAGAACTTTTTTTTTTCTCTGGCGAAGTTTCAAGTGAGTGGACGTGTTTGCTGTTAACTGTGCTTAAAATATATTTAAATATTCACAAATTATTTTTCTAAAACTTAAAAAGTTGTGCCAATTTGAGATTTGAACCCACATCGGCTGGATTGGTAAGCTAACGTCGCCCGGTGGCGCTACAACGACGTGACGTCAGTCCACAAAATAGTCAGATATATCGTACAAATCATTGACTAGAAGAGCACGCAAACAACATACAGAGTATACCAGTAATTAGAGACTACATCTGCATTAAATATGAATAAAAAAATAACTCAATCTGAAGCTACACAAAAGGATGATGAGGGTGTTGAAGACTCACAATCTAAGAGTAAAAAAGTCTCACCTGTCCTAGTATCATCCCGTAAAGGGGCCGCAAGTATTAATAAGGATCTTATGCAAGAAATTGAATACAAGATGACTACGATATTGGATGCGTGGTTTTCAAAATACGATGAGAGACTTTCTAAATTTTCTAATGACTTGCACGACATCAAAGAGTCACTTAAATTCATGAGCGAAAATTATGATGCTATTATGAAAAAACAAGATGTCATAGAAAAACGCATTGATGTTGTTGAAGAAAAATTTAGTAGCATTTCTACTTATAACGATCGTATATCCTTATTGGAAATTCAGTTAAACTCAATGGAGCAACAGGCTCGTGCTTGTAACATTGAAATAAATAATTTGCCTGAACGAAGAGGAGAGAATCTTACTGACATACTATTGAAGTACGCGGAGTTAATAAAGCAACCAATTACTATGCAAGATATTGTGTCTGTACACCGAGTACCACACCCAAACTCAAATGACAGTCACCCAAAAAATGTAATTGTCAAGTTTTCCACCAAAGCAACAAGAGACAACTTCATGTCAGCTGCGAGAATGTCAAGAGGAATAATGTCTGACAAATTAAATATTCCGGGTACCCCCAAAGATATATACGTACATGAACATTTAACCCTAAAAAACAAAATGTTGTTTCGAAAAACTAGAGAAGTTGCTAAATCTAATGACTTTAAATACGTCTGGACTAAACATGGAACTATACTCGTCAGAGCGAACGACACATCTCCAATATTTGCTATCAAGCGTGAAGAAGATCTTTCAAAAATCAAAAAATAATTTTACTATTTATTTAATTAGCTTAAATTTACGTCACAATACTTTTTTTATTACTTCTTTTATTGCATCTACCTATCTAAAAAACATTAAATGTAAAACTTTAAATATTTATATTTCAACATGTTGTCCCTATTTGCAATGTTACTCTGTAATATTCTGTTGTTGGGCCGGCGTTGGTATTAGTAGATATTGTGAATCGTCACATCTTTCTACCCACATTTACAAATTGATAAAAATAAATTTTTGCAACTTCTTTTACAATAACAAATTTAGTTCAGTTTTAAAACATATTTCACTGCTTTTAATTGAAACTTTACAGTTTTGTTTTTATACGCAAAATAACGAGTTTTCTAACCTTTTAATTGATTACACTTTAATCACATACTGTTTGTTACTTTTGACAGAACGGTTATTGTTGATTTCATATGAAAAGGATAACTATTGGAATGTTAATATTATATTGTATAAACTACTTGAAAAAGAAAGATGTCTAACAATTAACTATTTTAAATTATTAAAAGTGCTTCGTAGTTGCGTGTTAGTTTTTTGTGAGAATGTGATATTTGTGAAAAGATATTTCTGCTGCAGAGTACGAGTCAAAAATTTAAAAGGTAAAAAATATATTTATAACCCGATTTTTTTTTCTCTTTTACAGTAATGTTATTTTCTTTTTGTTATATTTTTATAATAGTTCCTACTTGTGTACGGTCGTCAAATTAAGGGGTGAAAAGTTATTAGTTTATTATCAGAATTGCAGAGGTCTCAGAACTAAATTACACACACTATATACAAATATTTTAGCCGAATGTTATGACGTTATTATTCTAACGGAAACATGGTTGCTGCCTACCATAGTAGAAAGAGGGAGGAAGTAGGTTATCTTCATACAAACGCACCGCGCGCGGCGAGTATGTGCGCGCCATAGTATCTATGCACCGCCGCACGCACACATACACAAAATCTCGCGGTGATATCGAAGCGCCAGTCGGGGCTAACTCCGCACGAGGTTCACGCGCGCGTCACGGCTTTTCGACACCGCGATGACTGATAATAGTCGCAATAGTCGAAACCGAAGAAAGTATTTTTCTGTAGCTAATTTGTAATTTTGTTATGATAATGAATAAATTTGTGATTTGATTCAATAGATATGTTTGTATTATTTATGTTTGTAGGTAATTATTAAAAATAAAAACAAATACTTATTGTCTTTTATGTGTACAAACACTCATAAAAAAACTGACTAGTATATAACTAATCAAATAATTTAAACACAAGCTCTTAGTCTATAAATATTTATTAGCCGTTTGGATTGGACGACAACCGAAGCCGACGAAACATCGGTTTATTTTATCCCTTTTTCATAAATAATACTGCTCTGAATCTTTACAAAAATTCTGTAGGAAAACCATTGTTGAACTTGATTGACTAATGATCACTGAATCAGTTATACAGACATGAGTTGTTGTATTTGGCAAGGGCCGGGCTTTAAACTAATGATCGTGCTCATCACCGCCCCGCGCCGCCGCCATCCGTCTGTTGGCCCGTCGCCCTATTTTTGATCGTAAAAAGTTTCATCATCGTTTAGATAAAACTGACCTTACAAACCCAATACCCAGATAATACAAGTAAAAAACACAACTTTCCGACCCTTGCCAATTTATAGACATTGATTGAATTAAAATTTAGCTAAAAGTGACAACCCTGAGACAGTAGGCAATTATATCGCGGATTGGGCCGGAGTTAACCTACTTCCTCCCTCTTTCTACTATGTGCCTACTATCCATGACTCGGAACTAGTAGATTCTCGCTACATAGTTTACAGGTGTGACCGTAACCGGGCGGCCTCAGGTAAGAGTGACGGGGGAGGCGTACTGATTGCTGTGCGTAAAAACTTGAATACTGCACGTTGCTACCTAACACCCACCGACCCCACTGATTCTGACAGCACAACTTTACCTCCGAATATTGAATATATAATAATTAGCATTCCATCAACAATATCTGGCAAATTTCATGTTTTAAGCGCCGTTTACATCCCGCCAAAGCAATCGATCACTACATATCAGTGTTTTTTTGACTCATTAAGTTATATTTTGTTAAAACCATCCATTGATTTATACTACATTTTTGGAGATTTTAATCTACCTAGTATCAATTGGCAGGACTTTGGCCTTACTTGTACAAATACGGTTGGATTAACCACTGTCGACAAATACGTCTTAAACTCTGTATCGCTGATTGGTGGGTCGCAATATAATACAATAAAAAACAGCATGAATCGTATCCTGGACTTAGTTATTTCTAACGACGACAATTGTCACTGCGAAACTTCTGTTACCCCACTGGTGCCCATTGATGTTTTACACCCAGCGTTTCACAGTTTCATTAATTTAAATTATAAACAACATAATATTGTTAAAAAATCAACATTAACATACAGATTCACAGAGGCGAACTACGATGTAATTAATGAATGCATTAATAAAGTCGATTGGGATCACTTATTAAGTACAGATTCAATAGAAAATTCTACCGAAGCTTTCTATGAAGAAATATACCGTATTATAAAAGAGCATGTACCTCTGCGACCTATTAAATCGAACGAATTTCCAATTTGGTTTTCTCGTCCACTTATTCACGTTTTTAAAAATAAAGAAAAAGCTTGGATAAAATGGAAAGCTTCTGGTAATCTATCTGACTATGAGATTTTTTCGCTTTATCGCCGCAGATTTAAAATTCAAAGCAAGGAATGTTTTGATAGATATATTAATTCGATTGAAGATGGTATAAGGAGTGATGTTAAAACATTTTGGTCATACGTGAATAGTCGTAAAGATAAACCAGGTATACCTAACACTATGACCTACGGTTATTCAGTCTCTGATAATCCTGAAGGTATCTGCAATTTGTTTAAAGATTTTTTTAGCTCCGTCTATGAAAAAAGTAACCTGAGTGGTCAAACCGCCCAGACCGCAGTGAATGACCAAGTGAATTCTCTCATATGTAATGTTCATATTAGTATAGCTACCGTTGAAAAACACTTAAAACAATTAGATATTGCCAAAGGAGCTGGTCCTGACCGAATCACACCTTTCTTTCTCAAACACTGTGCAAAAAGTATATCTTAACCTATCACTTTGCTCTACAATCAAAGTTTAAGAGAAGGAACAGTTCCAGCTATTTGGAAAATGGCTAATATAACACCAGTATTTAAAAGCGGTCAAAGGAATGACGTAACCAATTATAGACCCATTTCTATGCTCTCCACATTGTCAAAAGTCTTGGAAAAACTAGTACATGAAGCAATATACCCTATTTTACACAGTATAATTTTGCCCGAACAACATGGATTTGTAAACAAGCGTTCCACAGTATCAAATCTTTTAGTTTTCACACAAAACATTTTTCAAAACATAGATAATAGATTGCAAACAGACGCTGTTTATACAGATTTTCGCAAGGCTTTCGACAAGGTGGATCACGAAATCTTACTCCAAAAGATAGCATACAACGGTATTCATGGAAATTTGCTGCGGTGGCTGTCCTCCTACATTATGAACAGAACCCAAAGAGTCGTCATCAATGGCTTTGCATCTGAAGCTATAGTCGTCACTTCTGGCGTCCCACAGGGGTCAATTCTGGGACCTCTGCTCTTCACACTATATATAAATGACATTAATGAATGTTTTCAACATAGTAGATTTCTTCTATATGCTGACGACCTCAAAATATACAAAACTATTTGCTCTCCAACTGACTGTTTAACATTGCAGCAAGATCTCGATCGGCTTTTTATTTACTGCAATAACAATAAATTACAACTCAACTTGCCAAAATGTAAATCAATAACTTTTACAAAGAAATACAATATTATAGATTACTCGTACTCTCTCAGCAATTATCGCCTTGAAAAAGTGTCCAATATTAAAGACCTCGGAATAATTATGGATTCAAAGTTACATTTTGATACTCACATTGAATACATACATAGAAAAGCTCTGCAAATGTATGGTTTTGTGATGAGAAACGGATGTGTATTTAAACAATCAAAAACTCTTATTTATCTATTTAAAACCTTAGTAAGAAGCCAACTAGAGTATGGGTCAGTTATATGGAATCCGTTTTATGTTAAATACATTGATAACTTAGAAACTGTACAAAAAAAATTCCTTCGCACTATCTGCTACAAATACTATCACATTAAAATATCATACGAACTAGCTTTAAAAAAGTTTTCCCTCGTTTCCTTAAAACAAAGAAGAATATTAGCAGATCAAGTATATCTACACAATATATGTCATAACCAATTTGACTGTATAGCTTTAACAAACAGTATTAACTATCGAATACCTAGTAAATCACAACGCATTCGTGATAATTATCAACACCCTTTATTTATGCCAAAATTTTGTCGTACCAACGCTGGTGAACGTGACCCAATCAATAGAATAATGAAAACTCATAATGAAATGTTCTGCAATATTGATTTATTTAATTTAAATAAGTGTCAATACAAAAAATCCGTGAATGATCATTTTAGTAACAGTAGCTAAATTAAGGTTTAAGATTTAAATGTATTTGTTTTTGTTTTTTTTTTTTCTGTCCAATTCTATTTTTGTGTTCTGTTTTCCATTCACTTGTTTTTTACTTATTAAATAACATATGTGGATAATGGTGCTGGTTATACAGTTACCACTGTTTTGTTTAACTTTTAAATGATAAATCTGTCACTGTATAACTGTTTTTTATCCCAAATAAAATAAAATAAAATAAAATAAAAAAATAAAGAAAGACGACTAAGATTGAAAAGGGTATGCTACGGTGGTTTGGACATTTGGAAAGGATGAGTGAAAGTAGATTTACGAAAGTGGTGTACAGAGCAAGAATGGATGGTGTTGTTGGAAGGGGCCGGCCTAGGCGAACTTATGCCGATCAACGAGCTGCGGATTGGGGGGCTAGACGACTCCATCACCGCTGAGGATGTGGTGGCGGCAGTTGCGTCTAGAGGAGAATGTGCACCCGAGCAAGTCAAGGCGGGTGCACTTCTGGCGTCGGCCCGAGGGATGGCCGCAATTTTTGTCCGATGCCCTATCACCGCGGCAAAAAAGATAGTGGGAGCGGGTCGCCTGCTTGTCGGTTGGAGCTCCGCCTCTGTAACGGCACTTGAGGCGCGCCCCATGCGCTGCTACAGGTGTATGGGGATCGGGCACGTTCGTGCCACGTGCCCGTCTGCGATCGACCGCTCCGACCTGTGTCACCGGTGTGGACAGCCGGGACACAAGGCCACCGCCTGCACTGCCGCAACTCGCTGTGCGGTATGTGCTGACGTGGGCTGCCCGTCGGAGCATGTGATGGGAAGGAGGAGTTGCAATTCTCCCCCCATCAAAAAGAAAGGGACACGTCGAGACCGGCTTCCCCAAGCGGCGGCGCCCCAGCAGGCGGCTGAGGAAATGGAAATGGCCGAATGATGAACCGACCATTCCATTTCCTCCAGGGGAACCTCAACCACTGCGCCGCTGCTCAGGATCTATTCCTGCAGGCTATGGCACAGTGGGAAATTCAAGTGGCGGTCGTGGCGGAGCCTTACTATGTGGCTCCACGACCGCATTGGGCCTGCTCCTTGGACGGCACGGTGGCCATCGTCGTGCGGTTGGGGGGGTGTCACCCACTGATTGTCAGGGAGCCCCTCTCCAGGATACGTGGCGGTCAGGTGGGGGGAGTACACCATTATTGGTGTTTACTTTTCCCCTAATAGGCCGCTACGTGAGTACGAGCAGTACTTGGACTCCCTCCACGCATTGGTCGGGCGTATGGGGCCCGACCAACTGCTTCTGATGGGCGACCTTAATGCGAGGTCGCTTCAGTGGGGTGACACCATCACCAACTGTTTCGGCGTGGCCCTGGGGGAATGGGCTGTGGAGACTGGACTGTCCCTCTTGAATACAGGGACAGTGCCGACTTGTGTGCAACCGCAGGGATCGTCCAGGGTGGACGTTACGTTCTGCTCCCCTGCAATCGCACACAGGATGTGCAATTGGCGGGTGCTGGTGGACCCGGTGACCCTATCGGACCATCGGTACATCCGGTTCGAGGTCGCCGTCCAACAGCACTTAGCTGAGTCTCCACGGCATCCCCCTGCCTTCCCGCGCTGGGCGATCGCCCGGCTCGACCGCGAAAAAGCGGCTGAGGCGGCCGTCGTCCAGGCGTGGTGTGCGCCGCGCACTGCCCCGGCCTCGGTGGACGAGGGCGCAGGCCGCTTCCGCGCCGCTTTGACTGCGGTGTGTGATGCGGCAATGCCCAGGGCGAGGGTCCACTGCGGTCGCAAGGCCGTGTACTGGTGGTCTCCGGAGATTGCTGAACTCCGGGACGCCCACGGTCGGGCTTGGCGGGAGTGTTCGCACTACCGCCGGCGGCGCCACCGCGACGAAGCGGAGGAGGCGCGACGGGTGGCCGCTTGCAAGGCCACCAAGAAGGCATTGCAAGCGGCGATCTGCGCCGCTAAGGAGCGGGCCAGGGAGGAACTCCTGGAGGGTCTCAACAGGGACCCGTGGGGGCGTCCCTATAAGATGGCTCGGAACAAACTTCGGGCCATGGGACGGCCCCTCACTGAGACTCTCCAGCCTGAGTTCCTGAGGGTGGTCGTGGGAGAGCTGTTTCCTAACAGCCCCGACCACTCCTTGCCTCCCCCAGCGGGGGGGAGAGGTCGTTGGCGGTGTCTTTGGACATTGCCAACGCCTTCAACAGCCTGCCGTTCGGTGCAATACTCGAGGCTCTCCGATTTCACGGGGTGCCTCTGTACCTGCGGCGGCTGTTGGAGGACCACCTCCGGGACAGAGACGTCATCTACGTCGACGGGAGGGGGTCACTGACGCGGCGAACCATGAGGTGTGGGGTTCCGCAAGGGTCGGTGCTCGGTCCGCTCTTGTGGAACTTGGGCTACGACGGGGTGTTGAGGGGCGTTCTGCCACCCCACGTCAGCGTATTCTGCTACGCTGACGATACCCTCATAGTGGCCCAAGGGAGAACGTTCGCCGAGTGAGTGACTCGGATGGAGGAGGGTGCGGCCCTAGTGGTGGGCCGCATAAGGAGGTTGGGCCTCAGGGTCGCGCTGGAGAAGACCGAGGCCCTTTTGTTTCACGGGCCTCGGCAAGGTCCCCCTCCAGGTGCGACGCTGATGGTGGATGGGACCCGGATACCCCTGAAGAGGGAAATGCGGTATCTGGGCCTCATCCTAGATGGGCGCTGGGCCTTCGGTCAGCATTTTAAGGTGCTGGCCGAACGGCTCATCAAGGCGGTGGCTGCACTGGGGCGGCTGCTGCCGAACGTGGGGGGGCCTGGTTCCCCATGCCGTAGGCTCTACCTCGGTATTGTGGGAAGCATGGCCCTCTACGGAGCGCCCATCTGGGAGGATGCCCTCAACCGCCAAAATAGGGCCCTGCTGCGGAAGCCGCAGAGGGTCATGGCGGTGAGGGCATCGCGAGGGTACCGCTCGATTTCCCATGGGGCTGCCTGCGTCTTGGCAAGCGACCCCCGTGGGAACTCGAGGCGGTAGTGCTCGGTGCCGTTTACCGGTACCGAGCCGGGAGGAGGGATGCGGGCGAGTGCCCCTGTCCCGAGGAGGTGGCGCGCGTCCGCAGGAGTGCCAGGAGGGCACTCCTTAGGGGGTGGGAAGAGTCCCTCGTCGCGCCCGCTTACGGGGCCTGGACGATCGATGCGATTCGTCCGGTCCTCGTTGAGTGGGTGCAGCGAAGGTGGGGGACTCTGACCTTCCGCCTTGTGCAGGTATTGACCGGACATGGTTGTTTCGGTCACTACCTGCATAGGGTCGCCCGGAGGGAGGTGACGACAGAGTGTCACCATTGTGGGGCGGCCGACGACACGGCGGAACACGCCTTAGTGGTGTGTCCGGCGTGGGGTCGGCTGCGGCATGAGTTGACGTCTGTCGTCGGAGAGGACCTCTTGCTCCCTAGCGTGCTTAAAGCCATGTTAGGGAGTCGAGAGGCTTGGGCGGCCATGACCTCCTTCTGCGAGGACGTAATGTCGCAGAAGGAGGCGGCGGAGCGGTGCCGGGAGGATGATGCCTCTTCGGCACCGATCCGCCGTAGGCGGAGGGGGGGACGGAGAAGGCGATACGCTCACCTTCTCCCTCCCGATAGCCAGCCGTAGCAGGTGAGGGGCCGTAGCACCTGCTGCGGCTATTAGGGCTATGTGTGGGGAAATGGTCTCGTGTGCTGGACCATTTCCCACGTGGGGGGCGCTCGGCTAAGGCTGAGCGCAATCTGCCGGGGCTCGCGGGTAATGCCAATGGTGGTACCGTGGGCTCCATGTATGGCAGATGAGGTACACCTTGAGGTTTTTAGTGGGTAGGTCTGGCCTTCTGCCAGATCATCCCCACATACCCCGTCGCTCACCTTTGGGCGGTCGGGGACGTGATAGCACGTTTTCCTCAAGTAAAAAAAAAAAAAAAAAGGCAAACGTCTGCCGATCAAATTGGCGACATTTTTAAAAAAGGGCCTCGTCAAAAGTACCCGTAACCGGCGCGGCGATCATGTATGAAAAGATTGATGAACGTGGAAGAAGCGAAAGAGGTATGTTTGGATCGCAGCAATTGGTGTTCCCTTGTCTCTGCCTACCCCAAGGGGAGACAGGCGTGGGGTTATGTATGTATGTAAGAAAAAAAAAAGAAACAAATTTATTTGGAAAAAAAATAAATAGCAGACAAAATCAAAGAAATACAATATTAACCATCAACAACTCTGGAACGAGGATGTTTTATGTTATGTACCTTAATACTAAGTAATTAAAAATTTAAATAAAAAAAAAAGTAAGTACGTCTAACCTGTACAGAGGTTCACAATATTTCTCAAGAGCGTAGAGGTACTTCACATTATCGTAAGCTTCGTTGTAATAGTCCGTCACTTGGTTGTCCAGGAATCTCCATTTCTATGGAAATAACATAAAACTAATCTAAGATCAGTAATTCATACCTTCTGAAAGATGAAAAGAATGATTCCTTCATGTCATTTCAGTCGGATCTCAAACAACAAAAACACTTGCATCTGTCATGAGATTCAATTGCCCAACTCAGCTCACTTCTTTTCAAATGGAACTTCTGAATTGATTTCCTTAATTTAGATTTAAAAAAATAAAAATAAAATCCCCAGACAATCACACCTACTACATTGCCCCAAACTAGGCAGAGCTTGTGATATGGGATACAATGTAGCGAACTAGGGGGGATTATTTTTTTAGTTCCGTTCGGGAATCGAACCTTCGACCTCTGGCGTTGGAGGCAGACAGTGTTACCCCATCGCCAAAGTGTTCGTCAAATTGTGAATAATCTAACTTATTTCATTCGTGTAAATATTTAATTACATAAATCATACTTTTATTTTGCCCTCAAGCTTACCTACCCGGTCAAAAGCTTACGACAAAACTAACTTCACAAAACAATACGCAGATACATCATCACAAAAGAAACATACCTTTATCAACTTAGACTTGGCTCGGATCAAGGCGTGTATGTACATCTGGCAGGGGTCGCTCTTGATGTGCTCAATTATGGAGGTGAAGGTAGTCAGCTGCCGCCGCCAGTGGTCCAGTTCTGCCAGCGGACCGATGTTTGACGACTCCCGGCGTAATTGGCGACTTTGTACCACTACCTGGCATTCCAAATATAAATATAATGTTTATGTCGGAACTAACGTTAATATTTAGAAGTTGGTATGACTTGATGTCCACAAATTAACCTTAAAAATCTGTTCAAAAATTGCAATAGAACTCTATGCCCTCGACATTAAGTTAAAAATTGGTTGGGGAAATTTGAAACTTTTCATCAAATACAAAAACAAATAAAAAAATGAAAAGTAGGTTATCATAATATTTGTTTGAATAAACTACGCTCACAACGCGGGACCAAGACAGAAACTTGATAAATTGTGTGCGTTTATACAGTTGTAGACTCACAAAATTTGTGTAACATGCGGAAATTAATTTTCAAAAATGGATAGTTTTCGTCGTTCAAAAAGTATTGAAACAAATATATCTGAGATAAGTGAAATAAATGAGCAAGTACTTACGGGTGTTGAAAACCAATCTGTTGAAAGTATGGAATGTGGAGAAGGTGAAAGTTCAAGGAACTGTGAGAAACGAACGAGAGAAGAAAGCGAAGAGAGCAATGCAAAAGCAGTGGATAATGTTGATGATGAAGGTTTTACTAAAGTGACAAGAAAATCAAAACGTCTTTTGAGAAGTTTTTCGTGGAACCAGGTTGATGAATTAGATACCGCGAAGAATTTGGACTTGAGCGAAAATCATGAGGTTAGTTTGACATCTAAAGAAATACTACCTAAACAATTCGGAATGGCAAAACTTTTGAAATCGTTAAATATACACAACATAATCAATATAAAATATAAAAGTCCCTACAAAATCTTTATTACTACAGAATCTAAGGCCGATGCTGAAAAATTAATGAGTTGTCAAAAATTTGTTGAGCTAGACTATAAATGCCAAAGAACAAATCAAGTTAATCTATCATACGGTGTAGTTAAAAATGTTGACTTGGAAGTTGATGAAAATGAAATAAAGCAATTTGAATCTATGTACAATATAATTTCCATAAAAAGGCTGAAGAAATTAACAAATGAAGGTCAATGGGTTGATAGTGAAGTTATAAGATTAGGTTTTGAAGGGTGTACCTTACCTCCATACATACTTGGATACGGATGTAGGTTTAAAGTAGAACCATATACCTTTCCAGTGACTCAATGCTCTGGTTGTTGGAAGTTTGGCCATTCCAGAAAGTTCTGTCCTACTAAGAGAATCTACTGCCCTAAATGTGGTAAAAACCACGAGAACTGTGATACCGAAAACTTAATATGTATTAATTGTAATGGACCTCATATAGCACTAGATAAGAAATGTCCACACTATTTGAGAGAGAGAAAAATAAGATTGATAATGAGCAATAACAATTGTACCTTTAAAAATGCTTGGAAAATATATGAAATTCAAAATAATCCACATAGAAATACCAATCGTCAAGAAACTGAAAGACAAATTATTAATGACAGCCAGCCAGGCCCTAGTTATACTCAAAAAAATCACACAATGTATAGAGATGCATTACTGTCTACAATTGTATCTAATGAAGCCCAACTCATGTCCACTTCTGAGGATTGCAGTGAAAAAGAAGACGGTCCAATTAAACAAAAACAAAGTCCCATTTTCAAAACAAAAAAGAAGTCAAATATAGTGAAACACAAAATGATTGAAAAAGGTAAACATCAAAATCAATTAGTGGTTGATAGTCAAAAGGATAATAATAAAGAAGCGAGTAGTAGTCATGAAAAAACAAGCACGAAAATATGGAAAATTATTAAAGAAATTAAAGACATAATACTCTCTGAAAAAACATTTGAAGAAAAAATATACCTAACTGTTAAAATAGCATTAGAAGAGTTTAAAAAATTATTTGTACGATTAATTCAAGAAGGAGACATAATAAGTAAAATATTATATTTATTCAGAAATGGATAGTAAACTAAGGCAAGAAAATATAAATATACTGCAGTGGAATGCGCAGAGTATCAGACCAAAATTAATCGATTTTGAATGTTTGCTCAATCAGGAAAATATTCATATTGCAGTGTTAAGTGAGACATGGTTGGGTAGAGAGGAAGATTTACATATTAGTGGGTATAATGTTTATAGAAAAGACAGAAGTGATTCTTATGGTGGTGTAGCGATTATTTGTCATAAATCTTTAAGAACATTAATATCTCCATTAATAGTAAATAATGCAGGAATAGAAATAATTCACGTCAAAATATTGAATTGTAAACTTTTACAGAATATTTTTTCCATTTATTGTACTTCTACCGTTAATACTTCTGACTCTGATTGGGATAGTATTTTTAACTTAGTTCCGGAAAAATCGATTATTGCTGGCGACTTTAATGGTCACCATACAAATTGGTCGTGTAAAACAGATAAAAGGGGTATTGAAATCTTCGAGAGTTCTACTGAGAATGGATATATATCATTAAATGACGGTAGACCTACAAGATTAAGACTTGTCAATGGAATAATGCAAGCAACTTCTCCAGATATATCGTTCTGTTCTACAGATATAGCAATCAATACAACCTGGGATGTAAGTAACGAGAACTTGGGTAGTGACCACTTAGTTATAAAAATGCGTATTGTATATGAAGATTATATTAACTTTGTAACAAAAAGAAATTTCAAAAAGGCTAACTGGTTAGCTTATAGAGAATCTGTTGAGATGTCTTTGGCGGATATTAATTTGAATATTGAGAATATTGAAACAAGTTATAATATTCTTACAAAAATCATGAACAATGCCGCAAATAAAAACATACCAAACAATAAAATCTGTACGAATGCCACGAAAAAATTCAAGCCAAAAGTATATTGGAATCAGGAATTATCAAAAGCAGTAGCCCGCCGTCGTCTAGCTCTTAAATGTTTTAGAAATAATCCGACACCTACAAATCTTGATATCCTGAAAGTTAGGATCTCAGAAGCACAAAAATTAATTAGACAAGCTAAGGCACAAAGCTGGCATGATTTCTGCACTTCCATGGATGAATCAACTTCTTCTGCAGAGCTTTGGAACAAAATGAGATGGATGAAGGGTTATAAAAAAACAAAAACCTACTGTACTGAACAAAGTAAAAAAGATTTATTGGTATCTTTAGCACCTGATTTTGTAAATCCGGCAATTCCTACACTTATTTCATTTAACCCTACAGTAGAAGCTGATTTCACGTATGAGGAGTTAGAAAACTCTATAAAATCAAAAGATACCACGCCAGGACTAGATACAATGTCATATTCAATGATTTATAATCTGCCAAAAAAAGGTAAAATTTTCCTTCTCAATATTTACAATGAAATTTTAAAAACTGGAGAAGTACCGTCTCAGTGGAGAGAAATTCAAATACTCCCAATACCCAAAGGTTCTGGAAATACCGCTGGTGACATTAAACTACGACCTATCGCAATGTTGTCTTGTATGTGCAAAACCTTTCATTCCATGATCACGAAACGTCTTGAATGGTTTGTTGAACATAACAAAATATTATCGCCGAGTACGACTGGTTTCAGGAGGGGACAATCTTGTCTAGATAGCTTAGCTCGTCTGATTACGGATATTCAATTGGGATTTACTTGCAATCAACCTACATTAGCATGTTTTTTGGATATTAAAGAGGCTTATAACAATATTAGAATAGATAAAGTAATACTGACACTCGACAAGCTTAACGTGGGGTCTAAAATCTGTTTTTACCTTTGGCAGTTTTTAAATGAAAGACATTTGCAAATAAAAAGTGAGGATAATATTCATCTACCCCTAGTTAGGTGGACAAGCAAAGGTATTGCACAAGGAGATCCTTTATCTCCCATTTTGTTTAACATCACTACCCTGGAGATTTGTCGTAGTGTACGTCAAGTATTTATTAGTCAATATGCTGATGATTTTGTGATTTACGCGAAGAATAGACACATTCAAGATAGTGCTTATTTAATTCAACAAGCACTGGATACCTTGGTTTTGATTTTAGAGGATTTAGGATTGGAACTATCCGCAAACAAAACAAAACTGTGTTGTTTTAGCAGAGGCCATAAGCGTCAAACTATTAATATATATTTAAACGGAAGTAACATTGAAAAAGTAGATTTTATAAAGCATTTGGGTGTTTGGTTAGACAGATCTCTGAGATGGAGTAAACACATAAACGAAATTTGTGAAAAAGTACTAAAAATTATAACAGTTCTAAGAGTCTTAGCTGGCTCAGGTTGGGGTGTTCACCCGTTGCACCTTCGAAGAATATATATTTCACTGATTAGAAGTAGGTTTGACTATTGTTGTGTTTTATATGATAATAGTGCTAAATGTCATACCATAAAACTGGATAGAATACAAAATATAGCTTTAAGGATTATTGGAGGCTTTATCAAGTCAACTCCCATCCATACCATGGAAAGCGAGTTATGTTTGCAACCAATGGCTGTGAGAAGACAATACCTTGCATATAAATTCTGTTTAAAGAGCAGCTCTTGGTCTAACAACAATACAACTCATCTTTTATCGCATCTGAACAACTGTCAAAACAACTACTGGCGGAACAAAAAAAAGCCTTTACTGACTAGCTCCTTTAATGATACAAAAGAAGAAATTATATCAACATCCAACCCATTGCTCATGTACACCTTAAACACCTGGATGTCGACTATTAACTGTAAAGAAATTATACAGTCGAACCTTAAAAGTACACTACTCGCAAAATCTTCATATGAACAAAATAACCTGTTATGTAGTGTGGTCCAAGAGTTGCAAATGAAGTATGCTGACTGGTACACGCTTTATACTGACGGTTCCAAGACAAAAATTGGAATGGGCGCAGCCTATTATGACCCTAACAATAAATTTTTTGAAAGGTTTAAAATTGAAGGTGAAGTTTCTATTATGTCAACTGAACTGGTGGCAATATCAAAAGCACTATCTTATTGTATGCATATAAGGGCCTGCAAAATTGTTATCTTCACGGACAGTAAAAGTGCATTACAACATTTGGCTTCTTGCATTTCCGGGAGGATAGGCGTGGAAACAGCTTATAAGATATTGAAGCAAATAATACAATTAAGACAAGCAAATGTCACTTTGACACTACAATGGGTTCCCGCTCACATTGGCTTAACGGGTAACGAGGAGGCGGACAGGTTAGCTAAAGAAGCGATAGTTGAAGGATTATCAGCTGTAGTTACCCCTCACTATTCGGAACTTTTGGCAAAATACAGGACTCGAGTACACAATGCGTGGCGAGAATACTTTGACGAACGCTCTAAGACCAAGGGGATTTGGTATAAAAGTATACAAAGTGAGCCTCTTCATATTCCTTGGTTTTCAACAACCACATTAAAAAGACAAGAAGTTATTACTGCTCACAGGATCCGATCTGGTCACATTCCGTCAAAAAAATTCGCTTTTTCGATGAAGAAGACGAATTCTCCTAACTGCGAGATATGTGGTAAAGAAGAAGACTTACATCATGTTTTGATGGAATGTGAGCAGAATGCATTCCAAAGATCTAATATAGTTAATAAATTGAATTTGAATATGTATAATGTAGGCGTATTTCACGGAATACTAGCAGAGCCCTCCTCGGGTGCTGCTAGAATGCTATATTCTCTTATACAAAAAATGTATTAATTTTAATTTCATTTATTGTTTTGATATGTAATGTATTTAATAAGTCACGATGGGATTGTCATCGTCACTCTGTGTACAAAAATCCCTTAATTAAAAAATAAAGATAATAAAAAAAAAAAAAAAATTGTGTAAATATAGTAAAAAAAATGTAGGTATAATTATTTTATTTAATATAATAAGTACACAAATACTATCGATCAAAACTCCTTTCAATACTTCTATTGCAAAATAAGTTATTTAAACATTTACCCAAAAATAAGTTTGTGAGGAAAAATAGATGCGAGTTAGGTACACTAAAATATTTTACATTTATTATGTTTCACAACACTATTTCACACTAAAAAGCTTGAAGGATCAAGCCGAAACCCCACACACAGGTCAAGAATAGCCTGGAATAACAAACAAGATAGTGATACACAGTTTAGCTCGCAATATGCCCACGGAATCGAGAGTTAAGCCGCGTAATAAACGATGTTAATTAAAATACTTTTTAACCGGTTTTTCGGGGTGCATGAAAGGAGCCTCCCCGCGGCGCACCCTGGAAGCAGCTAGACCCGGTAACGCAGGGTCTAGGCTGACCAGTCCTCTCACCACGATGAATATACCTACAAATACCCAAAAAAGGTCCTTATCAGGGCCAACTATCCACAATACAGCTACTCTTTGCATCATATCCGTTAACATCGAAGGATTTTCAATGGACAAAGCAGACATCTTATCCAACCTTTGCCGCATAACAAAATGTCATGTCCTATGCGTTCAAGAAACGCATCGTGACACTAATCAACCACGTCCGATGGAGTGAAAAATTTGCCCAACCCCCCTTGCCTCTGTCTGAACACCTTCCGCCCGGAAAAGATTTGCCATGGCCAATTTGGAAGTCTCTAAACAGACTCCGGACCCAGGTCGGCCGTAGCAAAGAAAACACTGCGAAATGGGGTTTCAGCGTTGACGGAGATGAGCATTGTTGGTGCGGCGCGACTCCACAAACAATGGAACACCTTCTCTCCTACCCCATGTGCCCGGAAACCTGCACTACCGAGGACCTTGCACAAGCCACCAATAATGCCAAAAAGGTGGCAAGTTTCCGGGCGGGCAAAATATAATATAAGTAAATATTCATCGACACGCTAAGAAGAAGACCGGCTTTTCGAAACCTTGAAGTATTGGAATATTTATGGATCACGGTATTATTAAAATAATAAAAAAATTGTCAAAACCGTATTTCATTTGGTGTTAGGTATGACTTTACCATGGTAATTTGCTTTATCCACTGTTTCACATAGGAGCAAACTTCTTCGAGCACAGGAGTTTTCGTGATGGCAACTTTCATCTTTTCCTCGTCAGACAGTTCAAACTCGTATAGTGCAAGATTTATTTTGAACTTCGCACAGCAATCTAAGTCTATCTTGGTTTCTAGAAAAAAACAATTAGTTATTGATTCAACAAGTTACAATAAATTACCTACCTAAATTGGCACACCAACTATACGGCCCTTAACAAATCTTCAAAAAGTATGAGCTATGGAGATTACACAGTGAAACCCCACGCCTAGACCCGAGCGAAAGTTCGTTGTCAAACTGACAGGATTAGAACTCAAATCCGCACAATTTTCGCTTAAAACTGTGTAGTCTACAAACTGGACAACCGTGGGCCCGCCCATACATTATCTTTGAAATGTAGTGTATCCAGTTTTCAGCTTTAGTGAACTAGCGTAACGAAGACCACTAGAAACTACAGTGGAACCAAGGGACATACCTTTTTACACTCAAACCTAAATTATGGAAAACTAACCTTATAATTCAAGTGACTAGGGGTCGAGTCAAGGACCATTGCCACATGAATCAATAAATAAAGGCGAGTCCGGTAAATAAATACTTCATTCGTTAGGAGCGGCAGAAGGTTACAGACTGGTGTCATGTAACTTATAATGTAACAGTCTGAATTAGTTGCATGTGCGCTGCGGCCGTGTCAGTAGCAGGTACGTACGTGTAGAACTCACGAACCGAACATTCACTTCGAAAACTCATAATTACTCATGAAAAACCGCCGAAGACCTCGTTCACGCATCTTTTTTATTATTATTTTTGTGTTTGATTCTACAAAATTTCACGAACTCTGTACCTACTCATCTACCAAGAAGAGTATGTACCTACTATTTTACCATTTCACGCAGTATGTTGTACGTAAAACAGAAAAAGTTTACGGATCACGTAACACCCTTTATCAACAGCGAGCGCGACTCAGGCTCCGTTCGTGCTTGCGAAACGTCCAAAACATGACAATTTGTTACATTGCATGTTACATTACACCAAACTTTTTTTTTTTTCATTACATCTACCACTAGAGGAATGTTTTGTGTAGGACAATGGAAACATCATGACCAAAATGTAAGTAAAAGTAAAAAAATGTATCTCACTTTGCAAATAATCTATAAAGAACATTATCTTTGAAATGTAGTGATTGGTGATTTCTTCACTTTTCGGATTAGGTGGGTTGAGGTCACCCCACGATTGGCAGACCTTTAGTGCAGGCACATAAACATGATTTAAAGTTCTATAAATTGCCGATACAACATTTTCCGTCTCTGGATCCATGTTGAAATATACAAGGTAGTAGTCCTGAAAAAGAGCGAACAATAGGATTACAATAATCACTTTAATCTTTTCCTATACCTACCTAATTTAAGTAGGTATTTATTTTTTAGTCGAAGGGTGGGTCCAAATTGGGATTGAAATATTATTATTTCATGCTTTATTCAAGCTTGATTCTTAAAAAAAAGTAGTAAATTAAATATTTAAAAGCTTTATTATAATGCTAAAATATAATTTAAATATATAAGAATAGTAAATTCCCCCCGGTAGCGGTAGAAAGAGTGCCTGCCCGGAAAGCGGGAGATCTGGGTTTGTGTCCCAGCCGGGATCTATTTTATTTGGTATTTTTATCTATTAAAATAGCAAAGCGTTGGGGCCCAACTCATTAATTATAATTGAATTCTTATATATCTATTAAAAACTGTCCAAATCTCTACTCACATCAGCAACATTCTTATTATCAATCGCTTTGTTCTTGATCCTATACATGGCCACACATTGGCCTTCTGTTCCGATTGTTGATGCGTCTGATAAGTATGCGCGTTCCATTTTTCCTTTCTGGTTAGGTATGAATCTACCAGATTCTGAAAATAGTTTGTTATATTAAGAATTTAAAATTATTAAAAGTTATTAACTGCATCATGCCTTTACCTATAGAAAAAACCATTCCATCAACCAACCATCAGCCACCATTCGTTTGCGTATTTACATGATTTATACTTAAGTAATTTCGAATGGTTTCGAATGGTTTAAGCTCTTTTGAAAATTATTTTTATGTGAAAAATAATTTTCAAAAGAAAACCTTCATAGAAAAGCCCAAACACGTGCTGTGTTTGGGCTTTTCTATGAAGGTTTTCTACAGTGGTATTTCGGTTCGGGTCATGGCATTGGCTGTTCGTTCCCAATCTTTAGGGGATAGTTTGTGTCTATCAACAAGCGAGGCTAGCATGCAATCATCGATAAGGTTTGTTTTTAAGATGTTTTATCGTCTATTGACCTACGTAAACATGATTACAAATTTTAGGTACGTGGCTTTCAGTCGAACGGAAAAATAATAATAAATAAAGAATCATGCAATCGACAAACTCACATCGCACACAACAATCAAACAACCCTTAAATGCTGAGGAGGTTCCCAAATTCGTCCTTTCGTGAATTTTGCTATGTTTTATGACTTTGTGTTATGACCCCCTACTTACCTGATATTGACTTTTTGTTTTTTTTTTATATCGCCCACATCCTACAACTTAGAAAATTTATATGTTTATAGTTTACTTTTTTGGTAGGTACTTTTATAAATAATGTATATACAATATCTTATATTATAAGATAATGCTACGTGAGTAAATACTTAGGCACTATCAGTTTAATTTCAGAACCACTATCATGGACCCCCTAAATTTTTTTCGCAGTCGTAGACCCCTTGCACCTTGTCATAGACCCCTAGGGGTCGATATAGAACACTTTGGGAATCTCTGGCTTTGACTTACGAGCAACTGACAACTCAACGAGTAATGCATAGGCGTATTCTTGGTATTTTTCAGAATTGAGTATATTCACAAAGGGGAACAAAAGTTACGTAGGCGGAAAGGTTGCTAATTTGAAGTGCAATGGGCAGGGCACATAACTCACACATAAAATGGTCATTGGGGCAGTGAGCGAGGTTCTTGTGTGGCAACCGCGTACTAGGAGAAAGAACCTAACAAACTGAAACGACATTCCCGTAAAGGTTACCGGAAAACACTTCATTTACTAAAAAAACGCGCAGGACCGAGTGATATGTATATCAATGCGGGTCTTTCTCGAGCAATGGGCACCTTATGGCTGATGATGATGAATTAAGTGTTTATCCGTTTACCATTCTACCAGTGTTGATTTGTGGTAAATTTTAATAAACTTTGCTTTAAAATTTGCTGTATCGGTTAATTCGCTAACATGGTGTATTCCTGTGATTTTTTGGTGTTCTGTTAATATTTTGCAATGTTATTCCAAATACGTTTTGTTTTTGTAATAATTTAATCAAACAAATCTTTGGTCTTGATTTTAAAATTCCGAAGAGCCAGTAAATACACACTGCGCCACCTAGTGTCAAAGCATGGAATTAAATTCTTCAAGCAATTCGATTCCGTAAGAACCAGTATTTTTTCGGAATAAAAGTACTTAGCCTATGTGCTGTTCTAGACTATAACCTATTTTTGTACAAAACTTCATTAAGATCCGTTCAGCCATTCAGCCGTAATTGAGGAACAAACATCCATTCATCCATACATACACCCAAACTTTCACATTTATAATATTAGTAAGAAGTAAGATAATATAGGTAGTAAGATTCATCCCTTTGTCCATCTATTCAACCCATCTTCAATGTGAATTAATGGCATTTTTTCAAATATTAATAAAAATATTATTGCTTAACAGTTTAACGTACGAGAACGAGACTGCAAGTTTAGTAAACTAACTATTAAAATGAAAACGACTTTTAATCCTTAACAGGTAGGTAGGCAAGTATGTACCTATTCTATCGTTAATTTCATGTTTGAATTTCAAAACTGATCCTATTGACCCCGTTTTACCTTTCAAGATCTCAAATTAATCGGCAATTAGGTAGAAACTACAGACACATTCTTATCACATTTCTAACTACTCGCGTCCGGAAGGTTAGGCCTCGATGCCTTGCACGTGGCCCCTGGGTGGCGCTAAGCGAGCTAAGCAGGCTTCGGACGCACCTTGTCACCACCCACTACACAAAACCATATCATAAAGTAGGCGTCATGATGTTTAGCCATTGAAGAGGATAGGTCTCTGAGAAATCGTGTTGCATTCGAGAACTGTTTTCAACTCGTAGGATAATGACTCACCGGGTAACTCATTTTGGAGGGTAGCGGGATCCGAAGCACGGTGCAACGCTGGCCGACCGCAGGTATTAGGGGGCCCAAATAGCATGCTAGCCACATGCTAAAGGCTGCCCATCTACCTCGCGAAAAATCCCAGGAAGCTCCATCGTGCCAGCTAAGACGTCAACCCATGTCCAGGGTGCGGCGACGTTTGCCGTGCAACGGTACGGCACCGCCGCCGACAGTGTACGGCGTGCTGCGCAGGTCCCACCGGTTATTTTATTTTGTTGATATACTGAGAGGTGCGCCCTGCGCAGCACGCTGTGCACTGCGGGGCGGCGGTGCACCGTGGATATGGGTTCACGCCCTGACGCCCTGTTGGAGAGGACCGATGGAGACCCTGGGAGAACTCTGGTGTCCCCGCAATCTCCAAACGAGTTCCCCAATAATGGTGCGTTATTCCATTAATAGTTTGACGACCGGCTGGTGTAGCGGTAACATAAATTGCCTTCTATGCCAGAGGTCCTGGGTTCGAATCCCGGCGGCGACGGATATTTGTGTGATGAACACAGATATTAGTCGTCAAGTCATGGATGTTTATATATTAATTTAAGTTTATTCTAATAAAAAATATGTATTTATTCAATATGTATGTTTATATATTTCTTAAGTATATCAGTTATCTAGTATCCATGACACAAGTTCTTTAAGAAACTTAATTTGGGCTAGATAATGTCGTGTGAGTGTCAGAAATATTTATTATTTATTATTTATTTATTCCAAACAAGCTGCTTAGTTTCATTTGCAGCTCTTCACTCAACTTCTATTATCCTCCCTATTCACTCCTCATTCATAATAAAAGGTCCAAAAAAGAGTAAGGTTCAACAGCGTTGTACTTCCTCTCCCTTAAAGTGCACTTCTGTAACATCCGAGGAGTGCACTCGAATCTGAATGATGACCACCAACACCTTGAGACGGAGAGACGGAGAGACGCCACCTATTCTTTCTAACAAAGAAACAGATCTGTGCATACCTTGGTTACCCAGGCTATATCCTAGAGTCTCGCGACACGATCTGTTGGAAGTTACGGACCTTTCAGTCATGTGGGTTCACATAGATATCGGCCTAGATCAAGTGGTTTCTATCGTTTACGTAGCGGACATCAGGAGAAAACGAGGCTCATTTGTCCTCTCACAGCTTGTAAACGAGCCTACGCGAATCCCCGACGATACTGACCACACTGCGCATTGCTTGAACCTTCTGCTGACCATCGATCCTGACAGATACTCGGTGTCCATCACTGCAACTTTAGGGACATCCGACTACTGTATGGTGAAATCTCTATATCGCCGTATTCGCCACTTGAGGAGACCCACCCAAAAGTTTCCAGGCGAGTGTGATGTTACAAGTCAGTAGATTGGGATGGAATGCATCTGTACGTACTAAACTTGCACGTACATGTAGATTTATGATTACTGGCACATTTCCTAGTTCGTTGTTATTTACACTTCTTAATAAACTTTATTGATGTACATAACATCTCAGTCGTCACAAAAAGCCACCGAGCCTCAGCATCCGTTCATAGCCACAAACAGTGCGACTCAGAATGTTAAACATTATAATATTCAATAAACATCTACTGGGATAAAAGTAGTGTGGTGTCTACGACAACCCACAACTATTCCCTGCAACAACTACGGATATCGTTAACGAAGAAGCTCCCAACAGCGACCTTTCTTCGAATCTTATCCGTGGCGGCAAACTTGTTTTTACATCAACCAATCCATGATGCTGTCTCAAATGTGATAGTTCAAGCAATGGACTACTTGAATCCCTACGCTGATCTATCCCTTGAAACCAAAGCTCTCCCGTGGTTTAATACTGCTTGCCTTGCCGCTGAAAAGCGAAAGCGGAAAACGTACAAAGTCTGGTCAATGCTCGCAGAAGCAAAGGACTGCATTCGCATGAAAGGTACAATGCTGCTGCCAAGTCCTGTGTGACCAAAAAAGTTCATTTTTCCCAAATTAGCTCTATCGGATAATATTGTCTTAAGTTTTCACGATTCATAATTTAAAAAAACTACTTTTTAACCGGATTAATCGCGTATAATTTATATTTTACATTTTAACTCGACGTTTCGGTGTCTTTGCAGACCCCGTGGTCACGAGCGACCCCAGTCCCAGGACCCTCATCCGGTTAAAAAGTAGTTTTATTTAAGCTCTATCGGAAACAGAATAGCATCATAACCTTCGGGAAGTGAAGCTTTCTGGTCTCTCGCCAAGTTGGTCGAAACGAACTTTTGTCGCCCGTCGCTGCATGCCCGTATACGCGGCTCGACCCTGTGTTAAATTAGATCTACAGATAACTACAGTTTAACGTTCGTAGTATTTCGTACCTTCCAAAAAGTACCTATAAATAAAAATAAATGTACCTTAATGGCTGCAAAGAAATCATGAGTTATTTTTCAGAAGGACCGTCAGCCGTTAGTATCGTCACACCAATGAGACTTTTTTCATTTCCTGTTGATTTTCCAAAGTTTCACAGGCGATTCCTCATAAAATAATTATAATTTGAAAAAAGTATAAATGAATTTTTAAGGCACTAATATGCCTCTAATCGGGGTCGTATACCATTGGTGTGAAGACCTTCAAACGGCTGAGGGTCCTGCTGTAAATTAACTTATGATATCTTTGCAGCCATTAAGGTACAATTTTTTTTTTATACTTTTTGGAAGGTACTAAATACCACGGACGTTAAACAGTAGCTGTAAATCGAATTTAACACAGGGTCCTACTACGTATACGGGCATCGTCGCTGCCACTTCTGAGGAAACCTGACAGATCTCTGGCCCACACCGCTAAGGAGAAAGCCGACGGCATACCGATCGGGCTCTGCGATTGGATATTTGATTTTCTGAGGGAACGGTCAATTCGAATAGTCTTAGATGGCTACTCCTCTGACCTAATGGAAATTAATGCCGGGATACCTCAGGCATCTGTTTTAAAAGTCAGGCAAAAGAGCACCTTCACCGTCATCGACCGTCTCGAGTTTCCAGGCGTAACTACCACTTTAAATTTCGGTTAACAAATTCTGTCCATGGCTCAAGTATTCTCAAAAAAGATGGGAATCGTTTCGAAGGTACGGCGGCTGGCACTTCGGCTCTGTATAGCTTCTTAATTTATACACAACTCAAGTGCGATCATGCATGGAGTACTGCGATCATCTTTGGGATGGTTCAGCCAAATATCAACTAGAAGCGCTGGACGCCGTTGACCGAAGAGCCCGACAAGTAATAACGACCTTACAACCAAAAACTTGCAGTCCCTAGAGCATCGTCGTAAGGTTACTTGTTTAATTAACCGTGTACTACAGGATACATTTTGGAAAGTGCGCGAATGCTGTTTGAACAAATCGAACCCTCAACCTTTTACCATCGGACTACTAAACGCAGACAGAACTTACATCCGGACGTGGTAGATATTCTTAAAACTCGAACTAAGCGCTTTGACAGTTCCTTATTGATACCGGTCGCGAAGGTTTGGAATGAACTCCCTGCGTCTATTTTCCGTGACCAGTATAGTCCTGGTACTTTTAAGCGTCGAGTTAATATGTTTCTCGCAGATGGACGTGTACGACCTTAGTGTTCTTACCATTAGGTGTCATGGAAGACAAACGTGCTATCCTTATTTAATAAAAAAAGAAAAAATACCCACCCTTAAAAAAATATACAGTTATCGCGACTATATTCAATAACAACATTTCGACAATACAATTATTGACGACCGCCTGAACATACATTGCCTCCTATGCCAAAGGCCATGGACACAGGGCAGGGTCAAGGATGTTTATAGGTACATTTATTTAAGTTTGTTATGTAATAATAAATGTGAATGTATTTAATATGTATGTTTATATATATTTCTTAAGTTTATTGTCCGTTATCTAGCAGGTATCCATACTATACTTACTTTGGGCTAGACAATGTTGCGTGAATGTTAGAAATATGTTCACTTGTTTTATTTAACCCTTTACCCGCCAGACTCTATATCAGTTGTCGTGCTCCCAGCGCCAAGCACAGTAAATCTAAAAATAAATACCTACAAAAAATAGGGATGTTCAATGGTAGATTGATATACCCGTTCCAGCTTCGCACGCTTTAAATTCAATCTTTATAGTTTCAGCTGTTTAAGCTTGAAGATGTAACAGACAAATAGATAGAAAGAGGAACTTTTGATATTAAATTTCTAATAGTATGTATTTCGGTAACCAAACGAATTAAAATCGTTTAAAAGATTTTGAAAGATTTATTGATTTCCGCACAATATATTAGGCCAAAGATGAATATTTTTATGACTCTATACTGTGATGAAGTTTACATCTTATAATGTAGTTAAATCACATTTATCGATAACACGAACATAATAACTAATGCGTAATCACAACACTAATGGAAAATTCCACAAGCTGGCACACGCTTATGACGTCAGAAGCGGTCGTCTATTTCCGACCGTGGCGCTGGGTTTCTAAACATTCACGCTAGGGATGGGAATCTTCAACTCAGTCACTGACATTTTTATACTTATTTTCAAAGAAATTAAACATATTTATTTTATAGTAACAATTTCTTTGATTGTTTAAATTTATTTGTTAAAAAATAGTCAGTTTAAACAGAAATATTTTTACGTAAGTGGATTTTCGTTTCAGTAAATCTTTGATTATGTCCCATCCCTATGGTCGGTTATATCCGACAATGGCGCTGGACATCAATGCAATTTTATTAATCAGTAATTTATCTAACTTCTGACATATTTTTAAGGTTTTCTAATTAAGAGACTTAAGTGTACTCAATTGTAAATGATAACTTGATTAACCATTAACCAAATAACATTGTGTTTTCGCGATTCATTTAAAATGTAAATATACGCGATAAATCCGGATAAAAGTGTTTTATTTCATTAACCAAATATCAACTTTTTTTTAACACTATCCAGCGTTATTAAATAAAAAAAGCATATAAAACGTGGTTTAGGTTTAACGAATGGTGGTTTTAGTCGTATATATACGACCGTGGCGGAATGAACTCGAAAATAATTGTCGGTTATGTAGTGTGTGTCGCACCTCCTCGATATTGAGTGTTTTATTATTTAATATACGGTGTACTTTCAACATTACAAGACGTGTATCATTTGGCTCCCTCGTCCATCCTTGCATGACGACCCTGCCAGTGCTGCCTTGCAGCAGCGCTGCGCACATGGGCACAGAAATATAATGTTTAAAATGAATAATGTCTACGTAAATATTTTGAAACAAAAAAAAATACATAAATAATAAATATGTAGTAAAAAAAATACCCGCAATGAATACCGCATAAGTTTGAAGAATACCAGTTCTCTAAAAAAAAATAGCACAGTAGAAGACGCTGAAAATTCATATTTATTTCTGGAAATCAAATAAAATCCAAAATATAAAAGAAAAAAACCATTATCATGAGAAGGTTGCTGACGGCGCAGTAGCAGAATTTCGGGCGTTGGGAGCTGAACGAGTCTGGATGTCACTGGAATACCGGATCGATGATGCTGAGCTGATCGCTGAAGTGAAGTGATACGTCATAATAACAATGAGTCAAAAACGGCAAAGTGGTGACTTTTTTTATTTTTTTATTTAGATTATTTTTTTTTTTCAAATTTTTTTTGGGTTTCGTTGCAGGGTTCTTTCTTTTTAAATATTATGTCATCACTTATTTTTGGTTATTAAGGTAAGGTAGTAGTGGCACATTGACAAAACGGGTATTTTACGATATGTTAATTCTAGTTATTTCACGATTTACATTTAAATATAAAATCTAACAAATCTCTTTCTAAATAATTGATTTTAAATGCACTGAATGTAATAAGATTACTTTGCGTTTTAATTTTAGCAAAGCATTAAATTAATAGAGTTTTTAAAAATAATAAGGAACAACGTAGGTATATATACATTATATTTTGTGTAAAACGCGTTGTGTTAATTTCATATTGTAGTAGTATTTCAATCATTTCGAATTTTTTAATAGGTAATCATTTTGCATCAGATTATTTTTAATGTTCATAAAGAGCTAGATCAACGTCTTCATATTTGTTATTGAAGGTTTATTCGTGAGAATCGAAATTTGCTGCGAAAGGAATTTGATTTCGTGTGCAGGTACAGAGAACAACTTCAGTAAAGAAACAGTTATTTTTTTTTCGATTCCAATCAAAACCTATTATTTAAATAAGGAACCTAACAGGATGATATATTTTAATGAATATTTTTATAGAAGTAGAGTAGTATTTTTTTAAGGCGTCAAAAAATTCTTGAAAATTGAGTTCATGTCAATAATCTCAATAGGCTCAATTTTCTTTCTGTTTGTACACTTTAATATATTTGAATAATTTTATCGACTTTGAAGTTATAGTATTAAATATGAAAAATTCATTCTCAAATCGATTTCTAAAATCTAGCGTTGTGTACTTATAAAATAAACATATACTTAGTCGAATTGATAATCTCCGTATTTGTAAGTTGGTTGAACAAATTATTCTTTTCATTGTATAAGATATAATAAAATATAATTATAATTATATAATAATATTAGATCACCGTCATCATTTTACAGCCTTGTTAGTAACAGTTATTATTGCTAACGCCATCCGACACCGAGAGTTTTTGGAATCAAGACTGCACAACGTGACTGTAACTGAGTACCTAACCTATGTTTTTTTTTTGAGGTCAACAATTTGATGTTGTCATCAAATATAGCTTGCGAACATGTGTAACATGAATTAATTTAGTAACTTTTAAAACTTTGTTATTTAGAAATAATATATTTTTTTAACAATATACCTAGCCATACAAAAGTTTTTCAATTTAATAAATTGCATAAAAGTATTATACTACCTAATTTGCCAGAATATGAGAGTATCAATACAGAAGTACCCAATGGTTTGGTTAAATTAATTGAGAAAACTTAAAAGTATGAAAGAATGAAAACATGTTTTCAGAATAGAGACGGCATATTTTTTTTAAAGAAGATTTTGGACTTTGTGCAAGTATTAAAATTCTTTTCGTCATCATAAGAATGCGATTAGTTACTTGATACATAGATTTGTATGTTAGGATATATGAATAGGTTTAAACTGGTGTAGGAAGGTAATAGAATGTGCTAATTAGATGCTCGGATTTGTTAGATTTAGGATTTAGTAATTAAAAGTTGTTGGAAGTCTTCCATAATATAGAAAATTAAAAATTGTTGGACTGATCACCCAAGAAGTTTTTTCTAATTTCTTATTCTCGGAACGACTTATTTTGGTAGAGTCTTAAATAATTGATTTTTGATCGGTAAATAATGATAGCGAATAGTAGTAGGAATGATAAATAAGTGTTTGGCACACAATAAGGGTACAAGGGCACAAAATGATCCTTCAGTTTGATCATGGTATAAACGAGATTTCTCTGTGAAAACTAGTTGGAGATCTTAAAACTGTGACCCGATGAAATGAATAAATTATGCATAATGTAAAAGTTAAGTAATATTATAATTTACCCAAAACAAAAAATTATATACTTAAATAAATGTATGAATAATTATTTATTATTCATACATTTATTTAAGTGGCCACCGAGTATAATATAAATATCCCAATGTAGGATATAAATAAGTAAAGCCAATACTGAAAGATGGAATAATGAATGTAGAATTTATGTGAAAAGGTAAATGTATTAATGTTTTTAAAGAGTTAGAGAAATATAATAAGTGGATGATAATATACCTAAAGAAAACTCAGAGAGGAAAAGATTTATGATAGGAATATGTGTTTTTTTTTTTATATAAATATTGAAATATTTTATGACTTAATTTTTACTTTTTAATACAGCTAATAAGTATATTGTTTCAAATATTTTGTACATTTCTAAAATGCGTCTCTGTTATAAAAACAAAACTAAGAATGACGGAATAATCATTGTGTTTGAAATGTTATTTTACAAGTTATAAATACATAGTAATGTGAGAACTAAAAGAAATAAAAGGAATGAAGTGCAAGTATTTTTTTAATGATGCCTAAATTTTTTTATTCTTTAATGTTTATTATTTAATGTAGCTATTACAAGATTTTTGATTTTGAACCTAAATATAGGTAATTATGTGTTTTTACATTTTTTTTTTAACTTTTAGATATTTTATGCCTTTATTTGTAATAGCAATTGATATATGTACGAAAATATTTTTGTTTTACAACTTTTAGATATTTAGATATCTTTTTTAATCGTAGTTTTGACTTTTTTTTTACCTTTATAACTGTTAAATATAATATTTTAATTTATGCATAGGTTTTGTCAATGTTGCTAAGTAGGTAAGTAAGGTAGTAAATAAGTTAGAAATTATTAAAGTAATTATTAAAGTAAAACTTTATATTATTATATTTATTTTTTATTTTTATTTTATTTTTGTTGGACAACGAACAGTGATATAATTGCTAAATACATATCTTGACAAATTATTTAACACAATTTCAATGTTGTCGCAAATTATTCTATGTACCTACTAATTACATAATTAAATATAGGTACCTAAATATTCAGTCGATGTAATATTTTTCTATACATCTACACAAATTCTATTTTATTTTTAAAAATATTAATCATTTTCTAAACAAATGTTGGTAATCTTTTTTTTTATAGTAGGTATATAGGTACCATGTGACTGTTTTGTTCTAAGGAAAAATTATTTTAAATAATTCCATAGTTTTTAATATTAAAAACTTAAATAGAACTTAAATTACATGTTTAAAATCTTTCATGTCCTTTTTTTATGCATTATATCGACCCTAAGTATTTTTGAAGTATTAAAACAGTTTTTGACTTTATTTGTTTAAAAAAGAAAACTTCTGTATTTTTTTTTACTAAAATTGCCGGGGAGGTGTAATGTGTGACGCACCTCCTCGATATTGAGTGTTTTATTATTTAATATACGGTGTACTTTCAACATAACAAGACGTGTATCATTTGGCTCCCTCGTCCATCCTTGCAGTTATATCCGACCGTGGCGGTTAAAGGGTTAATTATTTCTGTTTGTCTAAAAGTAACTAGGTATATTTAATTACCTATAAATATTTAGTGTTATCTATATATAAGCCTACATGACAATCTGCCATCTAGAATTTGCGTGCGTCCGGCTGTCTGGACATTTTCTCGCAGAGCGTTGCTGCCTATCTAGGTGGCTAAGTCATCGTTTGTGACGACGATCTGTAAAGGTTTCATTGTTTGTGACGCTATAGTTTCCTCAAAAAATCGAAAAAACTTTGGCCAGCCAGCCAGAATTTCGCATTTTCCATTCCAGATCTCAGCCCCCAGAAGGTTTTGAGGATCCACCTGGTATATAAAGGTATGTGACGCGATATGTGACAACAACTAAAGTGGTTGTATCAAGTAAAACACACTAATTTTCGAGTTAACACGAAAAACAAGTGGCCAGCCAGCCGGACGTTTCTGGCTGAGCCACTTTGTTTTTTCCTTATATGTCAGTAATTAAAGCCATTAGAACTGAGTCTTAAGTTTAAAAGGAATGTGACGCGATATGTGACAGACCTCATATAGTTTAAAACATACCTGACGCATGTGTTTAAGAGTTATTTCCATAAAGATTTTGATGACAGATGACAAATGTCCGGCTGGCTGAGCCACCCATTCCAGCGCTTGCAGACGGTCTAGAAAGCTAGATTCTTATCAAGAGGAATGTGACGGCGACGAAGGCAACAAATCGTCGTATGTGACAGCTCTAAATACTGCCAAACAAAAATTATAAGCGATTGTTTATTCTTTCATACAAAGTCAATTAGGGTGACCATATTTTACTCCTGTACATTGTCATCCTTATAAAATACTTCCACAAAATTTGTCAAACATGACCAATAACTTGATCATTACGTTGCTCTAACTAAGTGGGTAAATAAAAATATTATTTCATAATGCATCATGTATTTATTTTTTATTAATTTACTTTTTGTTTGTGTTTACCAATTAATAAAATCAGTCTGGGATTAATGTAACATGTTGAAACTAAGTAAGTATACCCTTCTCGTATACAAACTCTTCAACTTTTGACTTGATATTTTATTTTATTATTAAATTAATAAAAAATAAATACATAATGCATTATGAAATAATATTTTTATTTACCCACTTAGAGCAACGTAATGATCAAGTTGTTTGTCATGTTTGACAAATTTGGTGGAAGTATTTTATAAGGATGACAATGTATAGAAGTAAAATACGGTCACCCTAATTGACTTTGTATGAAAGAATAAACAATCGCTTATATTTTTTGTTTGGCAGTATTTAGAGCTGTCACATACGACGATTTGTTGTCTTCGTCGCCGTCACATTCCTTTTGATAAGAATCTAGCTTTCTAGACCGTCTACAAGCGCTGGAATGGGTGGCTCAGCCAGCCGGACATTTGTCATCTGTCATCAAAATCTTTATGGAAATAACTCTTAAACACATGCGTCAGGTATGTTTTAAACTATATGAGGTCTGTCACATATCGCGTCACATTCCTTTTAGACTTAAAACTCAGTTCTAATTGCTTTAATTACTGAGATATAAGGAAAAAACAAAGTGGCTCAGCCAGAAACGTCCGCGGCTGGCCACTTGTTTTTCGTGTTAAATCCAAAATTATGGCGTTTTGCTTGATAAAACCACTTTAGTTGCTGTCACATATCGCGTCACATACCTTTATATACCAGCTGGAACCTCAAAACCCTATGGGGGCTGAGATCTGGAATGCTGGAAAATGCGAAATTCTGGCTGGCTGGCCAAAGTTTTTTCGATTTTTTGAGGAAACTATAGCGTCACAAACGATGAAACCTTTTCAGATCGTCGTCACAAACGATAACTTAGCCACCTAGATAAGCAGCAACGCTCTGCGAGAAAATGTCCAGACAGCCGGATGCACGCTAGAATTTGGCTTTTCTGTACTTCTGCTACATAAAAACCACTGTCTAATACATGCAGGTTGCAGCATTTAGTATCTATAGCAATGTAATAAAAAGATATACCTACCTATGCAAAATTGTAGATATAGTTAGGTAGGTACGATTCGTTGTTAACACAACACCCCCAAAACACCCGGAGCTGTCATTAAGAAAAAGCATTTGTTGATGACACCATCATAATTTTGGGATAACATATTGCTTAAGAATTATTGTCAAGCTATAGTGTGGTTGATAGACATATGCAATAGTATCTTTAATTGTGGAAAGGGCAATGTCAGTAGGTAGGTAAGTATACAAACTCTTGAAAATGCTAATTTAGCAAGTCTGAAAGAAGCAAATCATGAATTCGGTAAATTTGTTGATCAAGAACTTGACAATGTATACCTATGTTAAAAATGTTACAGATAATGTTTGAAATAAAGATTATTGATCACCATTCAAGTTAAATAAGAATGATATCCAAGTTATTTATAAGCTATCTGGGCATAAATCAGGGTAACAATACCTATTAGTGGTTCTCTATATTAACCTGTGAAGTCCTGATATTTTTAAACTCAATCTCAATTGAATTAAAAGGGTGTTTAAGAAAAATAAACCTGACAATTGTTAATATAAATTGAAATTATTTCATTTAATTAAAACTATATCAAATACTACCTCTGGCACTACAGTTATTTTTTTTATGGCGACGGTACCACCATAGTGCCCCAGGGGTACCACGGTTATGAATAAAATACATGCCGCAGAATAAAATAATTCCTCGCACCATAAATGCTTAGTTAGGTACCTACTTTAGAGAATGTTTTAAGACATTATTATTTCAGGCGACCAATAGGTAATGTTAAGAATATGCTAACTATAAAGCTTTCAGTGAGAGCTTATATTCAATAGTACAAATCATATGCTATTATTTGTGGTGAAAGATAAGGGTCACTATTAGTATTTAGAAATGTTTTATAAAAGCAAATCATTACCCATTAAGGGTGGTGGTAGCATTGCATTACAAAGTACAATACAGTTCCTTCCTCCTTCAGCAACTGCACTATCCAGCAACTCTAAGTGAATGTCAGCATCATACACTCCATCCTAAAATTGAACATTTTAAGCCATTTAAGAAGATAGATAGCTAGTGTAACCGCTAGATTCACTAAACATTAAAACTTTAAAGTCCAATTTCCATGTCACTCCAAATATGTTAAAAAACATACCAAAACATAATCCGGTGACTTATTCAAAATAGCAGCAGCATTCTCAAGTAAGAATCTATGTTGGGACTTGAGAGCTGCCATACGAGTGTTCCGAGCTTCCTTAGCTCTTGCCTATAATAAAAAATGTGCTTGAATTATCTACGCACTATACTATGTAATGAAACAAAGAATTCAATTGGTAACTTTATTTACTTGCTTGTCTTTATAAGACTCTTGACCTAGGGCCACAGTGCTCATAGAGACTCTACTCTTTCTCTGCAGGTGTCGCAGGCGGTAGTTTTCATCTAAAATCTCTTCCAAGCGCGTCCGATCGACATCAATTCGATTAGGGTCTTCAGGGTTGAAGACCTGCGACGAGCGACCAGCCAACCTGGTGGTAGAACCACCGGACCCCGGACCTGCCGCTTTCGTGATATTTTCTCCAACTTCAACCACAGCTGACAATCTGTCTGCATCAGAACTTCTACCGTAAATTGATACCCGATGAGCTTCTTCTCCTTCAGGTGGAGGTGCTTTTTCTTTAACATCATCCGCCATTTTATGGCTTTAATTATTTAAAATATAATGTAATTGAAAATAAAATTGTGGACACAGCGCGTAAATAACTTTTAAATAACCTTTGACATGTTATTTAGTTAGTATTTACAAACAAGCGTCGTTCGTTCGTAATTTAAATATTTGAGATTGAAAGAAATTTGAACGTGTGGCGCTACAGGCGACAAAAAGAACCAAAGAGTATACAACCGGAAACTGACTGGCCAATATTATCATGGATGGATGAGTATAAATAAATTATTACTGTAGTTTGAATGTGGTTTTAGCCAGGGTTTTAACATAAAAATTTAAGCTCCGCAATAACAATTTTACTTAAAATCAATTACCTAGTTTTAAAAGCATTGAGTCACAGCCACAGCATAAAAACTTTATCCTTTTTACTCTCATGCAACCAAACCAAATCTGCTGACATATAACGGCAACAAATTAGATTCAATAAGATAATTTATGTCTAGTGCGCAAGTCTAATTTTGATTTTTTTGAAATAAATAATGTGTTAAGCATTATACACCTGTCTACTTTAGAAAACGAAGAACCTGGATCCTCTAAAAGTTCTCCATGTAAGAAGATAAATCTTGATATTACTGCATAGACATCAATATTACCTGCAAATAAGGAAGCACAAGGCAGCAAGGAAACAAGGAAGTGAAAAATCTAAAGCAAAAAATCAAAAGAAGAGAGATAAAGATCAATAATTTAAAGACACTTTTAGCAATTTCTTTTAATACCTACACGTCCTTTGTTTCCGAATCAGATACCGGAGCGCCGGCCGCTGCTGTCACAGACTACATAGAGATCGCACTCGACCTCGAATCTCACATCTCTCTCCAGTCGGAATTTACTGCTCGCACGCACACCCTGTGTTGCTCATCCGTGAATCTATAAGTACCTACTTATGTATTATGTTAAGCGATAAAAACTAATAGTATCTAGACCCTGTAAATTTTTATTTCTCCTTCTCTATGCAAACTTTGTGACTTAAAATAAACAGTTTTTTGTTTTCATTGGAATCACATATCATGCTGATTTGCTTTACTGAAATATATGAAAAAAAAGAATTAAATGTCATTTATTATTATTAAATTTATTCGTAGGCATTGAGCGATTTTTTTTAAATGTGCAATGTATGTAGGTATACAGGTAAGCATGGTTACACTAGTTAGAAAGAGACAAACCAAGATTTATGACCTCTCACTCGGCACGTGCTTAGACGCACTGTACGGGCAATGCACCGCACATATGCTAAGATCAGCATTTACACAATTCACGTCATTTCCAAATCAATTACTTAAAGTCAGTTCGTTTTCGGCTAACAAGACAGTCGCGCGTACTCATCAATCACCATTTAATCATTTTACCAGTTATATTTTAATTAAGTATTTCCGTCCAATAAATCTTACAATTAACAGAAATTTAAAGTAGTTTCTATCAAACACAAATCAAACCATAAGCATTTGTCGGTGTAAATCGAACATTGGTCCTTCGAGCAAACGTACAGGCGGGACACTATCGCGATTTCATCATCAAGTGAAGTGACACGTGTTAGTGATTTCGACTGTTAAAAAATACCACGTTGGTAATCCACTAAAATCTGGACTTTTTGGATCTTTTGTGTGAAACAAGATCACACGAAAGGCCCTTCAAAATTCCTGTGTAAACAAGACGCACAGGCCCTCCAGCAGCATTCAACGAGCAAGAAATAGGTCACATACAGGGGGTTCAGCAAAAACCCTTTGAGGCCGATATCATAGCAGAGTACACGAGTGGCAGTACCTTTCCTTACAAGTAAGATCTTTCCTTTTCTTAATACTTAAGAATTTTTTGATCACCATGGAAAATTTATTTGAAACTCAATCTGTCATTTACGATAGTATGGTTAAGTTATATACTAATTTAAAAAAAGATAGCGCAGATAGAAAAACAGTAGACTATTATAAAAGACGTCTAGAAACTTTACAAAATTACTGGACGGAGTATGAGTATAACAACGATCGTATCAGTACGGAGCAAAGCAAAAATCATCCCTACTTCGTAGAAAACTGCTACGAAAAAACAAGAAACTACTACAAGTCAGTAAAAGGTGCTCTTGAGCAACAATATTACGCTTTGGTGTCACAACGCAACCAGCCTCAGGGTTTAGGGGAGCCCGAGGCGTCAGGGTCTGCAGACCAGCTACAACAAGGTAGCACAACAACCGAGGTGGAATTCGGCAGCGATAGCAGGATTCGTATTGATCAAGGCAATAATAGTAAATTAGATGAGATGTTAAGAAAACAGGCCGCCAATTTTAAAGCGTTCGTCAGGACAGTTCAGAATATTCATTTAGAAACCATCACAGAAAAATGGGAGCTTGACGACACTTTAAAATCATTACAATCCAGATGGACGGCTATTGATTCTCTACATTGGGAACTCGATAGCATATTACAAGAAGAAAATTCTGATTATGAGGTATCATTCACCAGGCACGAAAAAACATTCAGTAAACTGAAAAAGGAAATCAACACAAAAATGTGGTCCACAGCGCATAGAGAACATTCAACGCCTAAACTTGATATTCCTATATTCACGGGCAATTACAACCAGTGGTTATCCTTTAAGGATCTCTTCAGTGAAGCCATCCACAATAATCCTTCTCTCTCTAACGCACAACGCATGCAACATCTGAAGGGTAAAGTGAAGGGGGAGGCTGAGAGACTGATTCAACATCTTCAGATCAGCTCCGACAACTACACTGTGTGCTGGGATATCCTTAATCATAGGTACAATAATAAAAAACTAATATTTACATCTCATATCAACATGTTACTTAACATTCCTATAATGCAGCAGCAGTCACTGAATCATATCAAGCGTATTCATGACACGTCGATGGAATGCTTAAATGCGATTAAAAACTTGGGGATCGATATCAAGACCTGGGACCCCTTATTAGTCCACTTACTATCACAGAAATTGGATAGTGAGTCATACAATGATTACGTGGAATCAGTAACAAATCCACGTGATCTTCCTATCCTACAAGAGTTTTTAGATTTCCTTGAAACTAAATTTACTACGTTAGAATCAGGGCGTAGAAAACAAGAAAATTTCCATCCTAAGCCCAATACAAATTTTAATATTAACCAGCCTACAAAACATCAGAGTAATCAAAATTATCAAAAACCAAATTTTTATAAGAATACGTTCTCCAGTACACAAAATCATTCGCAAAACCAAGATAAGACACTTTCAAATATGAAATATAAGTGTACAGTTTGCAATAGTAATGACCACGGCATATATTATTGTAAAAAGTTTTTAGAGATGCCTTCTTTTGCGAGAAGAAAAGTTATAACAAAATTAAATATTTGTATAAATTGTTTGCACTATCATTATGGAAAGCCGTGTATTTCTAATAATAGATGCCGAGATTGCAAAAAAGACCATAATACATTATTGCATGATGCGTTTTCACGTAACTCGACACCGGACGAGCGCTCTACTTTTACCGAGCCAACAACCTCGCGGCACGTGCAGGGCAGCGCCAACGTAACTCTACAGCAGGAACAGCAGCCTTCTGAAATACTGCTAGCGACTGCAGTCGTCAAGGTCCAAGCAGCAGATGGCACATACCACGAGATGCGCGCCCTTCTCGATCAAGGCTCGCAAACGTCGTTAATTACTGAGAACGCGGCTCAGCTTCTTAAGATTCCGCGACAAAGATGTAACGGAGTCATATCAGGCATAGGGGATAAAGAAAATAGTTGTAAGGGAATAATCAATTTGAATATTTTATCAACAGTCAGCGAATTTTCCTTTGAAACGGAAGCTTTTATCATGAGAAGTTTAATGAAAAACTTGCCCAGCTACTCATTTTCATACCCAGATTGGCCTTATATAAAAAATATTAAATTAGCAGATCCCAAGTTTTATATAAGTCGATCAATTGATATTTTACTAGGAGCCGATGTCTATTCAAATATCTTAATGGATGGCATTTGCAGATCAAGTCCAACACTCCCTATAGCTCAGCAGACTCAATTGGGTTGGATTCTTAGCGGCCATACAAAAACCTTTCAATGCAACGTGGTACTTAACAACATAGACCAAATAAGCAGATTTTGGGAGATTGAAGACATCAGAACAGTCGGATATGTCTTCCGAAGACCAAGAATGCGTGAACTTTTACCAGTCAACCACTACAAGACGGGATGATGGTAAATACATAGTAAGATTGCCGTTAAAACCAAATTATTCGGAAAAATTAGGACACTCAAAAAATAAAGCAATTGCTCAATTTTATCAAACAGAAAAACAATTTACTAGAAAACACCTATTTGCACAAAATTATAAATCGTTTATTAATGAATATATGACGTTAGGCCACATGATTCCAGCGGTGAACGACCGTAACCCGAAACGTGATTGTTATTTACCTCATTTTGCAGTAACTCGCGACGAATCGACGACAACTAAATTACGAGTTGTTTTTAATGCCTCAGCACATACTTCGAGTGGGTGCAGTTTAAATGACGTCATGTTTAGGGGTCCAAATTTACAACAGGACCTTCAAAGTCTTATTATTTCATGGCGCCAATTTAAATACGCTTTCACTGCTGATATAGAGAAGATGTTTCGCGAAATTTGGCTGAATTCACAAGATCAAAATTTACAAAAAATCGTCTGGAGGTCAAAAGAAACAGAATGTTTGAAAGAATATCAACTAGCTACAGTCACATACGGTACAAAAGCCGCGCCTTTCCTCGCTATGATGACTTTAAAACGTTTGGCTCAGGATGAAAGGTCAAACTATCAAGGCAGCTTGGCGCCGGAAGTCCTGGAGAAGTCTTTCTATATGGATGACGCAGTCCACGGAGCTCATTCGCCAAAAGCTGCACTAGACCTGAAAAAAGATCTCATCAATTTATTAAAAGCAGGCGGTTTTAATTTAAGAAAGTGGAAATCAAACTTACCTTCCCTTGTAGAAAACAACAATAATCAAGACAGCTTTGATTTTAAACAACTAGAATCATCTAAAACCCTAGGTCTTCGATGGAATCCTGGAGAAGATACATTCACATTTCAATCAACACCCTTTTCACAAACGTCCTCAAAATCAACCAAGCGAGCGCTACTCTCAGAAATGTCGCAGTTATATGATCCTTTAGGATGGCTTGTACCAGTCACAACAAAAGTAAAAATTTTATTTCAAGATATTTGGCAAGAAAACTTACAGTGGGATGAACAAGTACCTACCAAGATATGGGACGAATGGTGTAAAATAAAATCAGATAATAATAACATCAATCAATGTCAAATACCAAGATGGTTAAAAACAGAAGAAAGTGGAGAGATTGAGCTTCATGGCTTTTGCGACGCGAGCACCAAGGCCTATGCATGTGTCGTATATTGCAAAACAACAAACAAACAAGGCATTTCCTCTATTGTGTTAATAGCTGGAAAATCAAAGTTGGTCCCTTTAAATAAAACACATACCATACCTAGGTTAGAATTATGCGGCGCCCTTCTTTTATCAAACTTGATAGCTAAAATCAGGAGCTGTCTCAGCAATTATCATATAAAAACGTTCGGCTGGATCGACTCGTTAGTTGCTTTGAGCTGGATAAAGGGAGACTGTGACAAATGGAAGCCATTCGTCGCAAATCGTGTAAGAAAAATAATAACAGAAATACCACCCAATAGTTGGTATTATATCAATACAAAAGAGAACCCAGCTGACTGTGCAAGTCGCGGTTTATCAGTTACACAGTTAATTGATCAAACTATATGGTGGCAAGGGCCTTCGTGGCTATCTACTTATAATATTTTAGAAAATCAAGAATCTCATGAGTATATTACAGATCAAGAAACCAAGAAAAACAAACAAGTTAACGTTACGCAATTTAATTCATATAAAAACAGCGATATAATAGTATACTTACTAAGCAAATTTAGCTCATTAAACAAAGCGGTTAGGGTATTAGCATGGATACTTAGATTTATAAAAAGAGAAAATAAAGAAGCATTTTTAACATTAAAAGAATTAAACCAATCAAGAGAAATGATCATTAAAGATACACAGTTTAGAACATTCGCGGAGGAGATAAGTAGTTTACAACAACATTTAAAAATAAGCAATAATAGCAAAATTCTATGTTTCAATCCGATACTAGACCAAGCTGGGATATTACGAGTTGGAGGAAGGTTGAAGCACGCAAACATAGATCATGACATGAAACATCCTATAATCATCCCAAACAAGAGCAGATTAGCCGATCTTATCATCGATAAGTCTCATGAGCTCGTTTTTCATGGAGGAGCGAGGCTTACTACGTCATTCATAAGACAAAGATACTGGCTGATTGGTGGCAATAGGGCGATAAAAAGTAGATTGCGATTCTGTGTCAAGTGTAAGAAACAAAATCCTTTACAACAGCATCAGATAATGGGAGATTTACCAACATCAAGGACGAACCCGTCGCGTCCGTTTTACCACACGGGGATTGACTACACTGGCCACGTTTTTATTAAAGCTAACAAGGGGCGTGGTATCAAAACCACCAAAGGTTACGTCGCCGTATTTGTGTGCATGGCAACCAAGGCCGTGCACCTTGAACTCGTGTCGGACCTCACATCATCATCTTTCTTAGCTGCACTCCGCCGTATGTCCGCGAGAAGAGGGCTTCCAGCTCACATCTACAGTGACCAGGGCACTAATTTTATTGGTGCAAATAAAATATTACAACAAGAATACCATGAAATACAACAAACGTTTAATCAAGAATTCATGGCGGAAGTAGCCGAAATGAAGATCAGTTGGCACTTCAACGCGCCCTCATGGCCTTCAGCCGGCGGACTCTGGGAGGCTGCCGTTAAAAGTTTGAAACATCATCTCAAACGAGTTGTTGGCGAGCAGCGTCTCATTTACGAAGAGTATAGCACCTTACTATCACAGCTAGAAGCATGTTTAAATTCAAGACCGCTCTGTACACTTACAGAGGACCCGGAGGATTTAAACTTTCTCACACCTTCGCATTTCCTATCGAGCGGTCCCTATTTAACATTATATGAAACTGAAAAAGATCTTCGTACGAGATGGCAACTAACACAAAAACTGTTTACCGATATCTGGAATCGTTGGCGTAGTGAATATTTAACCCAGTTATCTTCACGGAGTAAATGGAGACGACCACAGCCTAATTTAAAGATTGACGATATTGTCATCATTAAAGACGATAACCTACCACCAGGCAAGTGGGCTTTAGGTAGGGTAATCCAATTACATCCAGGTTCTGATGGTTACGTCAGAGTCGTATCCCTGAAGACGAAAAACGGATTAATCAAGCGTCCGATCGTTAAATTATCAGTTCTGCCCGTCAACAAAGAATCCGATGAAAAACTCGATCACAAACAAGATTTATCATGTAACTCATCAAATGACGCCCCAAATCCTCAAAATAAAAGACAGCGAAAGCCTGTAAAAAGGACATGTAGTTTCTCATCAGTTGTCATGTCTTTATTACTATTTTTAACAGTATTTATCCCTACATCTCAATCATTAAGTACTTACAACATTACATCACTAAACAACAATAATGGACTTTATTTCGATCGTATTACTGACATGAACGTAATACGAGACGACTGGCGCCTCGTCGTTTATTATGACACGCGACCATATCAAACAGGCACTACCGTACTTAATAAATACATTAAGTACCTAGAAGATCTTTGTTTTACAATTAAAGAACAATCACATTGCAGTGGGATCATATTACAACTTAAGCATGGAGCCGACGAGCTGCAAACTTATAACAATTTAATATTTACTAATCATTATCAGCATGTTAGGCGCCGCCGCGGCTTAATAAACGGTGTCGGTTACATAGCGAACTCCCTATTCGGTGTACTGGATGAACGATTTGCTGAAAAATATGAACAGGATATAGATGTTATCAGGACTAATCAGAACCACCTGGCGTCGCTGTGGAGAAATCAAACTTCGATAGTGGAAGCTGAATTCAACTTCATGAAAAACATGGAGAATGTAATGGAAAACCACCATAAATCAGTAAACAGAAGATTAAATGACCTTCACTATTACCTAGAAACAATTAACTCAGAAATAGCGCTATCTACAGATTTCCTTTCATCAGCACTTATAGCAAATAACATTTTATACAGTTTAAAAAATGTACAAGAGTTATTACTTCATACTCTAACCAATATCTACAATGGTAAATTCAACCTTCATTTATTAACACCGGAACAGCTTAAACGTGAATTAAATACGATTTCAGCACAATTACCTAAAGAACTGTTATCGCCGATTAATTCCTACGAGTTATCTAATATATACAATCTCATACAAGTTCGCGCCAAGATGTCACAAAAATACCTTATCATTGAACTCAAGATTCCACTCATAGGTCGCGAAGCTTATGAAATATCAAGAATAATTCCTATTCCTAAATCAATAAACGGAAGTTCAACAAAAATAGTGCCCGTATCCGAGTATGTAGCCGTCAACTTAAGGCGAGACTCATTGATTTTATTAACAGAAAACGATTTAAAACAGTGCATACGTCAGAAACCAGAATTAATTTTATGTCATCTTAAAAGACCAATCTTTCAAATAAAAGATGATCAAAGCTTCTGTGAAACAAAACCGGGATCAAGGTCATGCAAAACTACTCAAGAATACTGTGAAGACGAATGGTCTGAATTGAATAAAATTAATAATTACTTTTATTCTTGTTGTGATACATGTCGCCTTAAATTAATGTGCAAGGATCAAATAACCGCCGTACCTTTGACTCGCGCTGGTTTATTGTCGGTCGGTCAAGCATGCGTCATCAAAACAGCTGATTTTATTGTTTATACTCATACTCAAGAGACGAGCAGAATTAATACAAGTCCAGAAATTATCGCGCCTGACATTTCTCCCGTCAATAGTTTAATTAACTTAACCTTACCGATTACTACCATACAAAATGACAGCGTGGAAGTTGGGGAAAGACAAAAAGCACTCTCTACTATCCAAGAGCAACTGGATATCATAAAGGAAAGTCCTCCCTTAGTGGGTCGGATCAATCAACACGACATCCACCACTATGCAGCAATCTACGTACTCTTCGCTATTGTTGCTTTAATAGCGATAATATACGTGTGGCAAAAACTTAAAAAACGTCATCGAGGAGAGGATGTCGCTGCCGGGAGAGTGGAGCCGGGTGCAGCGGTGGCGGCGGTGGCCACGGAGCCGCGCGCTCCCGCCGCCGCCCACTACGCAGCAGCTGCGCGTGCGGCGGCCGCAGTGCCGTCGCCCGCAACCAGACCAAGTGTACAGTGTAGTGAGCAGTGTAGTGCGCGAGTGAATACAAATCGTAGCACGTCGCCCGTAAGCTTCCAGTTGTACGTAGTACCAGGCCTGGCTCACTCCGCGCGGTACATCCGCTATTTACCTACAGCGAAGCGCTCCGCCGGCGTATTTCGAATGGGTCGTGTGTCACGCGCGCGCCCGTCTGGACGTTGTAGATACCTACCTACCTAATATTTAAATAGCAAATAGTATTTAAAAATGGACATAAAAATAAACAAATATTCAATTGGATTATGTTTAGATTATGACACCTACCTTACGACAGCACAACAAATTAATGTTACCCAGGTCGCGTCTTGAGTTACATGCAAAGAGCCCTTATGTAATGTCCATAAAAATATACGAGGGTCATTTGAAAAGTTCCTAGCCTAACGTACTTAATGAAACCACATGATTTTGATTATATTTTTATTTTTCAACATACTCTCCCCCGAGCTCAATACACTTTTTCCATCGACCCGGTAAGGCTTCGATACCCATTTTAAAAAAATCTTCGTCTAACTCCTCAAAATAAGCGTCTACGGCGGCTATGACCTCTTCATTTGTAAAAAAATGTTTACCACCTAAAAATTTTTTCAGCTTTGGGAACAGGTAGAAGTCTGACGGTGCTAAATCCGGTGAATATGGGGGATGAGGTAACAATTCAAAGCCACACCGATGGATTTCTGCCATGGATTGCACAGAAGTGTGAACGCGTGCATTGTCCTGATGAAACAAGACCTTCTTCCTCAATAAACCTGGACGTTTTTCTTTGATTTTTTCTCTCAAAAGCCGCAGCAGGTTGCAGTAGTAATCAGAATTTATTGTTTCACCCTTTTTTAAATAATCCACCAGAATTACCTATACCCTTTGCATCCCAAAAAACTGATGCCATGACTTTGCCAGCCGATAAAACCACTTTTGCCTTCTTTGGGGTGGGTGATCCTGCCCTTTTCCATTGTTTCGACTGTTCTTTTGTCTCAGGTGTATTGTGGTGAACCCAGGTTTCATCCATGGTTATAAATCTTTCAATAAATTCCTGTGGATCAGCTTCATATAACTCTAAACAGTCGCGGGAAGTTGTGAGTCGGTTGCGTTTTTGTTCCACTGAAAGCAGCCGCGGTACCCACCGCGCAGACACCTTAGAGAATCCAAGTTCAGAAGTAATTATATGATGTGTTCGCTCAGAAGAGATGCCTACAGTCTTAGCTATTTCCTCGACTGTCAATCTTCGGTCAGATAAAATTAAATCACAGATTTTTTCTTTGTTTTCATCAGTGGAAGCCGTCGAGGGCCGGCCACTACGGGGCTCATCTTGAATGGACTCACGACCACGTTTAAACTCTGCCACCCAATTTTTAACAGTCGCATACGAAGGAGCGGACTCACCTAAAGTGGCAGACATGTCTTCATGTATAGCTTTTCACTGACCTCTATATTTACCACTGGACTGGCTGTTCCGTAAGTTTGACAGCTATTTTTTTGTGCCTATTTGAAGCGCCACTAGCGAGTAGCGAGTGTCCGCAGAACAAATTTTGACGTATATTGCAAGTGGCCGCCAGAGAAGTGCTTGCTTATTGTTAAGTGATTTTATATTTTTTAAATATGAATTCGAATTTTATGTTGTTATTGTTATAAGCATTATATAAAAGTTATCAAGAATGAGGACATGTGTATATTGTAAGCGACTAGTTTTAGTACCACGGACACTCGCTACTTCCGACAGCGCCAAAATGGCGATTATCAAACGGGCACAAAAGCACTTTGACAGCCGCCAGTCCAGTGGTAAATATAGAGGTCAGTGATAGCTTTTGGAGTTAAACCTTTCAAATACAAGTATTTTATCACTGCACGATGTTCAATTTTATCCATTTTCAAAAATTGCTCTGACTTGACTTACGGTATCACGTGTAAACGAACAATTATATTTCACAGCTTCTTTCTTTGCGATTGAGGTTTACTTTATGTAGTAGCGCCACCTACTGCTAGCCTTTGCACGGATTTTAGAGTCTATGATAAGGGTTCTTTTTTTTTTTTTTAACAACTGTCACGTTTCGCTCCCTATGTCAGCATCCAGTCTACAGAACTCATTCTGCGTTTCCGTGCTGTAGCCTGCGCACGTCGACTAAAATATATTAATTAGCTAGTTAAATTTTAAAAGTTTAAATGGTAAAAATTGTGCATCGAAGGAAGAGAAAATTCTCAAGAAAATAATTCGAGGAGGTTGAGACATCAAATTACAAATTCCGAAGAACCCAACGGTGTTGGGACTTATTAGAAAAAATGTCGTTGACACAAAAACTACCCACATTGTATGTGCGTGTAGTCATCGAGGTTCGATGCATACAATTAATTCTCCTATTTAGTCCGTTACTCGATAATAATATCGTCGTTGGCGATTAATCTGATGTACGGTGGAGAATCTCTAATATAATTTTAATAAATATTAGAAAAAATGTCGTTGACACAAAAACTACCCACATTGTATGTGCGTGTAGTCATCGAGGTTCGATGCATACAATTAATTCTCCTATTTAGTCCGTTACTCGATAATAATATCGTCGTTGGCGATTAATCTGATGTACGGTGGAGAATCTCTAATATAATTTTAATAAATATTAGAAAAAATGTCGTTGACACAAAAACTACCCACATTGTATGTGCGTGTAGTCATCGAGGTTCGATGCATACAATTAATTCTCCTATTTAGTCCGTTACTCGATAATAATATCGTCGTTGGCGATTAATCTGATGTACGGTGGAGAATCTCTAATATAATTTTAGTAAATATTAGAAAAAATGTCGTTGACACAAAAACTACCCACATTGTATGTGCGTGTAGTCATCGAGGTTCGATGCATACAATTAATTCTCCTATTTTGTCCGTTACTCGATAATAATATCGCCGTTGGCGATTAATCTGATGTACGGTGGAGAATCTCTAATATAATTTTAATAAATATTAGAAAAAATGTCGTTGACACAAAACTACCCACATGGTATGTGCGTGTAGTCATCGAGTTTCGATGCATATAATTAATTCTTTTGATTAGTCAGTTACCAGATAATATCGCCGTTGGCGATTAATCTGATTTGCGGTGGAGACGATCTTGCACGCCGAATCCAAGATTTGAAGTGCCCGAGCTACCTCCGTCATTATCAGCCTTTTTTTTGATACGATTAATGTCCCGGAAGAGGTCTAAAAACCAGCAGTTGTCGGCTGAAGATCTAAAGAATCTAAAGATAAGCCTGTTGAGGACTATCTTGTACCCGCAATTTGCAAATATTTACTTGCTCCCTTTATTAAATTTAGAAGCAAAAGCAGCATTGGCTGAAACTCTTACCAAACGAGATTCTATACATCAACAAAAAAAAAAAAAAGGGCAAATTGGAATCGCCTTGGCAGCTTTATCGCAAGCGATGGTAATCATTTTCAATGAAACTTTGAAGCAAAAACTTTTAAAACTGCTGAGTTACGCTTGTCGCGATAGCCAGAATAGGGAAACTAAAACTCATCGTAACATAATAATGAGTTCCATAAACGTATGCCTGCGTGACACGCTGACCAATACAAGTTGCGATGATTATCTATTGGGAGGAGATGTTGCTGAAACGCTGCAAATTGCAAAAAACGACGACGTCATCTCCGCAGCCATAGCTGCCGGCTCGAGCTCCACAGCAGAGCTACACGTACCCGCCACGTAGGACCTACCACGAACGGTCGTGGAACACTAGCAACCAGCGGAAATAAACCACCAGGTGCAGTGCGATGGACGTTTACGATATTTTCATCAAAAATGGGCTTAGATAACGAGTGATCCATTAATATTATCGTGAATAGCTGGTTACTAAAGACCTTTTAAATATCTGCCCGCTAAACAAAGTAGCTCTTGTGTTTACCCAAGGTCAATACATGGCCATAAAGATTATATTTTAGCGTTGGATAAACTATTAAAAATAAATGCTATATTCGTATGTTCTCATGAGCCAGGTAAATTTTATCACAAATTTTTTCTTGTGCTCAAGCTATACGGTGAAAATCGCTTCATACATAATTTAAAATCTTTGAATTAATTTACTACAAAACACTTCAAAATGGAAGATTACAGAACCGCTGATAAGTTAACAAAACAATGCTACATGTTATTTTTTCATCAATGTTGATAAGTCTTTCCGAAAGTACCTTCGATTTGAATATAACAACGTTTTATATAAATTCAAATATTAAACGTTTGACTTATGCACCGCTCTTTATATAAGTATTTACTAAAATATTTAAACCAGTCATGGAATTTTTACGTCGGGATAATTTTTTCATCCATAATATATCTAGATAATATATTTTACATTGGCAAAGATTGTGATGATTGTAATGAGAATGTTTGGATTACAAAACATATTTTAATAAATTTAGGTTTCATAATGCATACGAAAAAAGGTTGCTTTGTTCCTAGAACACAATGTAAATTCCTTGGGTTTATTTTTGATTCAGAGAAAATTATTTTAAAACTACCCACAAAAAAAAAAAAAAAAGTTCTTAAAATAGAAAAAATAATACACAAAGTTATTCGAGCAATTTAAAATATTGTCACCAAATAAAAATCCTACTTATGATCAGGTAGTGAATTTACCCAGACATAATAAAGATGATTTTACTTGGTGGTTAAATTATCTAGAAGAGGGCTTTTCTCCTCTTAGAACAGGCCAATACACTAAAACTATCTATCCTGACGCATCATATACTGGCTAGGGCGGGTTTTGTGATGGAAAAGAGGCAGCGGGTCATTGGAAGGAAAGCGAGTCGTCGCTACACATTAATACTCTGGAATTAAAAGCAGTTTTTTCGGACTTAAAACATTCGCATAATTATGGTAGTTACGATTGTGATATATTGTTAAGAATAGATATTACCATTACCTGTATAAATAGAATGGGTAGTGTTCAGTTTTCACATATGGATCATATTACCCGAGACCAATGGAAATAGCGTGAAATGCGTAAGATCAATATCTTTACATCTTATATTACTTCAAAAGATTATATAGAAGCTGAGAGTTTGTCACGAAAACAGTTTAATGACACTGAATGGGATCTAAGTGACTATACCTTTAATAATATAACAAATAGGTTTGGAATACTATCGGTTGATCTTTTTGCAAACAGATGCAACTTATAATGTCCTATTTATGTAACCTGGAAAAATGACCCAGATGCAAAAACTCTTCAGAAAATTGTTAGTGAAAAGTCTGTGGGTATTGTGGTAGTACCATACTGGCCCACGCAACTATGGTTGCCATTGTTTAAAAGGTTGTGTTGTGATTGTATTTACTAAATACTAATTCGCTGAAATCTCCTTTCAGATCTGCGCACAACCTTCATTAAACATTAACCTTGGTTGCCGCGAAATTGTTCAGAAAGCGTTAGTAAAAAGATCACTGTCTTCAAAGTCCGTTGAAATTATGTTGGCATCTTTGTTGGATAATTCTTACCGAGACAGTGTGAAGGAGGTATCAAGGCGTGGATTGAATATTGCAAAAATAATAATTTTAGTTTTACTCAAACTTCTAAACCAATAATTGTTCATTTTCTAACTGAAATTTTCGAAAAAGGTGCTAAGTACGGTACTATTAATAGCTATAGATCTGCATTATCATTAATATTAAACATAAATTACCAATATGACAGGTTAAAAAGTTTCATGAAAGGAGTCGTTATGTGAAGACCAACCACATCAAGTATGATCTTACCTGGGATCCAGCAGTTGTATTGAGCTACTTACCTACAAAATTTCCTAATGAAGACCTTGACTTAAAGACTCTTTTCCAAGAAAACTGTTACACTAATAGCTCTTGTAACGGAACATCGTGTTCAAATTTTATCCGTGACAAAGATTAAAAATATTTTAATAACTAAAAAAGGTACTTATAAAAGGGTTTATAAAAACCTCTAAATTTAATAGTAAACAGACCTTGGTAAAGTTTCCGTTTTTTAATATTCGTCCAGAAATTTGTCCAGCAAAAACCTTACAGATGTAGGTATATAAATAAAACGAAAATTTAAGGAAACCTGATAATTTGTTTATTAGTTTTAAGAAACATATAGGTTTCCAAACTTTAAGTCACTGGGTTAAAAACACTTTAACTCTCAGTGGTATTGATGAAAATATTTTTAGTGCACATAGTACATGACATGCTGCTACATCAAGAGCTATTTATTTAGGAGTTTCTATTGACCTATCAAAAAGACTGCAGGATGGTCGGATTCTTCCTCAGTCCTTGCTAGAAATTATAACAAACTTTGTAACGAAAAATAATTTGCCTAATCATTGTTGAATTGTTTTCAATAAGTATGTTTATTTACTATTGAAGAGTTTTACCTTACTACTCTGCCAATTCATTTCACTATAACTAATCTTTAAACATCCTACATAAAGTAAACCTCAATCGCAAAGAAAGAAGCTGTGAAATATAATTGAGGATCAAACGAACTTCTAAAGTGAAGTTCGATCCTAATTATGTGAACAGCTTCTTTCGAAGCGATTTAATATAAACCCACCCGTTATTATGCTTTGAAATAAGCATAATATGAATATGTTTCAACATGGAGTAATTTCAATTTATATTTGTATTTTACCCAACCCCAATATAGTGAAATGAACAAACAGGAATAAGACAGATTGACTTTAAACAAAATGAGTTCTGTAGACTGGATGCTGACATAGGGAGCGAAACGTGACAGTTGTTAAAAAAAAAAAAAGAACCCTTATCATAGACTCTAAAATCCGTGCAAAGGCTAGCAGTAGGTGGCGCTACTACATAAAGTAAACCTCAATCGCTTCGAAAGAAGCTGTTCACATAATTAGGATCGAACTTCACTTTAGAAGTTCGTTTGATCCTCAATTAATTATTGCAAATAAACTAAACTGTGCATACTTGTTGCTAAATAATGTAGCTATAAAATGAGGGTAGTTATAAAATATACCGACGAGTCTAACAATGTTAGGCTAAGAACTTTTCAAATGACCCTCGTATAACAAACTCCCTGATGATATGAGAAAGATTTCAGAAAATAAACAATTTATAAAACAAGTAAAATCATATCTTCTTAAAAAAAGCTTCTACTCCATCCATGAATATTTTACAGATGAATAAAAATAAATTAATAGTGATAAAATTGTATTGTATCTAATATCAGTAATATTGAATATACCTATGTTACTTAATAATAATATACATGATAATAATAATTTTGTAATTCCTCAAATATAACATTAAGAATAGTATTTACATAATAGAAAATGAAACTTGATATCAAAATGTAAATGTAAAATCAGCCCCTCTATCCTCTTTCAAGTTGTTGTGCCCAACAGGGTCCATGATGTATGTACTACTACCTTAAATTGTTACCTGAATTTACCATTGTGGAATGCAATAAAGAATTGAATTGAATAGATTTGATTATGTTCAATTTAGCAAACAAAACATAGGTAGTATGACTAATTATTCGTCGTAACTTTTTTTTCATTTTGTACTTTAGGTAAGTTGAAACAATATTTTTTACAAAGGTAGAATAACAGTAATACCTACATCGGTAGATACTTAATTACAAATAAAAGCGGCTACACACGACCCTAAAATCACTGGCGATATCGGGACAGCGGTAGTGGGGATGAAATCGGCTACTACTCTACACACGTCTCTGCCAGTCAGTACGAAACCGACCGTGCAACAGACTACTCGTTGTTCCGAGATGCCGCCGACACTCACAAAACAGCAGAAAATAGGCATTGTTTTGGCACTTACTACGTTGCCACCTAAGCAGAGACGAAAAAGGAGACCTGGGTTAAAAACTGATTGATGAAACGTCATGAACTTAGCCACATGAACTAGATGATACATTTAGAAGTAGATGATTTTAGAAACTTTTTAAGAATGGATTTTTAGTGTTTTGAAGAGCTCCTTTTTTCTTTTCTGTAGTAATGTGCTTTCTTCTTGAATTATTACGCCGCTCCATTATCAACAACTTCTTAAAATACATTAATTCCATGACAATAATTACTTCCTCGAATAACATCTTCTCAAACTTCATAAACTCTCCAGTACTAGTACCCCATATCTCCTTCTCGAACTTCATATACTTCCAGTACTAATACTTCTTCCATTTTCTGCCGTTCGACCTTCCTCAATTTCTATGTTTTTTATCCCACAAATATGGTAAATCGTTGAATAGATCGATAGCTTTGGTCCACGCTTCTCGATCTTTCTCCTTCGCCATGTTTTCGCGCGAAATAAACAATTATAGCCGCAAGCACGTCGTATCGTCGCGGCACTCAAGCGCAGACTGCGTAGAAATCAATCCTGATTTCGCTACACACGTACTGACAACGCTCCCTAGACGATAATTGTCCCTAAATCGTGAGCTCGCTCGGAACGATTTAGGGACGATAAAAATCAGGTAGGATTTGCCTACACTCGAGACGATTTATGAGACGATCTAGGGTCCTCCCCACCACTGTCCCGATATTGCCAGTGATTTTAGGGTTGTGTGTAGCCGCTTCTAGGAGATTAATTATTCTTCACTAGGCAGCAACCCTAACAGCGTAAGAAAAGATAAGAGGCATGCGATAGAAAGAGACAAAACTTCTAGGTATATAAATTTGCAGGTAAGTAATGCTGTGCGAGCTGAATTCCACCGTATCGCGTCGTAGCAAGACTCGAATTTATTTAGATCTTCTTGCGTAGTAATTCTTCTGTACCAACTATTACTTATTCTGTGGTAGTACTTACTAAATCCATGGTGAGTATGTCAATTAAAGTGTCAAGTGTCAATCAAGTCAATGCAATGAACGCAATGAATGAATGAGAAAAACAGCGGGATGTTTGTGTGTACTTTCCAAAAAGCATACAATCACTACGTTCTGTACTTTCTGCAGAAATTCTGTGTGTGATGTGAACGATATGAAAACAGAACAAAACTCAGTTATTTAAAGTTTTCTTTTACATTAATGTATTGAAATTTACCTATATCATATAGCAAAACAAGTTCTAAAGAGGGTATAATAAATAAATTAACATATTAATTATGCGTCGCATTTGGAGAGGCCGTTACAAAAATAATAATGTTTACCGTAAAAGCGCCACAAGCAACGATAGTCGAAGCTTGAATAACTCAACTCATTACACAAACAGGTCAGGTGCATCATCACGCGCACCGGCAAATCAGCTACCAATTATAGTACCTATAGGTCATGAAAAAAATTTATGGAAACTTTACTTTCCTACAGATGGTAAGACTTCTAAAACAGATCACAGTTTTGCCCTTTCCGTAATACAAATAACTTTCAATATTAATAATAACATTGATAAATATCTCACTCTCATTATCTAGCTTAAATGAGTTTCTCAGATTCGATAGGTAACAGATAAATTAATTTGAGAAACATAAACATACTTATTGCATGTATTGAAATATACTAAATAAATGTAATAATCTGATGCATATTTAACCTTTGTGCATTCATCCTATTTAATTATAAAACTTACACAATGCAATTACTTTCAGACCGTCAAAATACAGACCCTGAAATCGCTGCTCACATAAAAAGCTTGCATGCTTTTATTGATAAAAGCCGTAGCCTTTTTGATTTGGAGAAAATTGATTCAACAAGAAGCATTCCATTGGATGTCCAAAATTTAATTTCTGATACAGAGTTTAATAGTAGTTGGAGTACATTCAGTGCTGAATTATTTGAAAATCCTGAATTTACATTACATCTTATTGAGTATTGTTTGCATGAGGTTTGGATTTTTTATTATTGCTTAATTATTATGGATTGTTGTATATATTTTGTGTCATTTATAAAGGCTGACTGAGATCTTATATGAAAAGAAAATATAAAATAATAATCAATAAACATTACCTGTCATCAATGTAAACATTCTCCGAAATCATACATATTCTTTCAAAAATTTAAAACTTTCAATGATGTAAGTACTCAACCGATTTTGATGAAAATTATATGGGACCAACTATGAAGTTATATTCATAATTGTCTGAAATATTGTGTAACAAGACACAAAAAAAAAAAAAACAAAAAAAAAATACAGACGAAATGAGAATCTCTTTTTTAGAAGTAGGTTGAAAATAGAGAGATTTACCTTAAAATAATACTTACCTATTATTTTCTAGAGATATCCAGAATCCATCTTGAGTCAAGCACCTGCCTTTTAAGCAATGTTTGTTCTAGTTTATTCCTTTATACACTTACTTGACTTTCGTTATATCGTTTTACTGCCAAATTGTTAAATCTAAAAAAATTAATAAATTTTGTGAATATGAATCGAGTTACAATCATCATGTTTAAATGTAGTTTAAGTAGGTGATCATCATCTGCCTTTGAATACACAGTCTCTTTAATTGTAGTAGAAAAAAATAAAAAAAAAGCACTTGGTTACACTGGTACGGACATATGCACAGCACTATCAACACAGAATAAGTAGTTAGGTATTGACTGCTTCACGAATGGTTATCAACCTAGTAGAATTCTTTATTTATTTAAAGGGGATTCTGCTAAAAATTAAGTAACTAATTTTATTAAATAATTATGATCAGAACCGAGTACAGAGTACACTCCTTCAATATCTGTATAAATTAATTAATTTATATAATGTATAAATTACTAATTACAGCTAAAATATTAAAAATTAATCTAGCTGTTCTTTCCTGTAGCACCCTTAAATAAGTAAATATATTTTACCATTAATGTACTAATGAACATACATAAATCATAAATATAATTGGTTTATTTAAATTTCAGAAATTAAAATGTGAATCAAAAATAAAAGTTAGAATACTCAACCACCAACCAGTGATACCACTAGCTAATCTTAAAGTGAATTATTTTGGTGAGTACCTACTTAAATCACTTTTTTGATACTGATATAAATTATAAATTATATTGTTATAAGCTTCTTAAGTAATGCCTAAAAGAAGAGCAAATACTGGGACTATTATTCAGAAAACAATATTCTATTATTTAAAGATCAAAATAGCCGACTGAAACTAGTTTCATACTGGACTGGGGCAAAAGAAAAACAGAATGTACCAGCTGCTTCTCTTCCCGGGTATACTGTAAATGTCAGTTAAGGGACAGAGGTTTTATTAGAATTTTTGTGGGCGATAGGCTGACTCCCTGCCACTGCAAAAGTCTCTCTGTCATTATAAAACTCCAAATTTGTCAAATGAGACATCAGATGATTTAATGCCTCTGCTTACCCTATAAGGGATAAAGAAATTAAGTTAAAATGAAGGTAGTAGGTTTTATCAAAATTTGTATGAAAATTGATTTACAAAATTCTTTATCTCTCCATATCTGTGTATAAACATTTGACTTATAAATAATAATAATAAAATCTCCAGACAATCACACCAACTACATGGCCTCTAAAGTAAGCATTGCTTGTGTTATGAGATACCATGTAGCGAACTAGGGGGAACCTAGAATATAAATACATAAATAAATAAACATCCAGACAAGGAAGATTTATTTTTTCTCTTTCCGTGCGGGAATCGAACCCACAACCACTGGCGTCTGAGGCAGGCAGGTTTACCCCATCGCCAAAGTGGTCGTCAAACTTAATGTATAAATTGAAGCGTTGAACTGAGTTGATAATAGTAGATACAGAAAATCTTATATTTTATATTGACAACTATTTTCTTTAGGTAGGTACTAGAAAATTAATGAGCTTTATGAATGGTTTGAACTCTCATTCTTTCCCTGTCTAAGGAGTGTATATGTTACCGGAAAATAATAAGAACCGCAAGTTTATAAATTTCCGCGTAAATTTATAAAGTTACGGATATTCATTCGTAAGATTCTAAACGGTTCGACCAATTACAGAAGAGTTTATAATTTTACGTTTTTTTTTATTACGGATTTAAAATACTTTTTAAGAAAACACTGCTCGCTGATTGGTCATCAAGACAAACAATAACAAAATTTGGCTTATCTACACTAATTGTTTATTGCGCTACGCCAGCCGCTGCCGCGGCACCGCTCGCTACGCTCGCTCGGCGCGCGCACGGATATTACTATATGCAACCTAACGATGCGCTCGTCGTCGCACCTAACCGTTCCGACAAGGCCTTCCAATGCATTCGTTTTTTGAAATTAGAACACGTGACTTATTCGACGTGATTATTTTACGAGTGAGTTCGGTAATTTTATCAATTTGCGAAAATATGGACGTAAAATAATACATTTTGTCTCCCGCTTAGAATCCTGGGGAAGTTTATAATTTTTTGCGTAAACGGAATTTATTATTTTCCGGTGACATATATATTATCCCAAAAAATTCAACGAAACACTTTAATATTTTCGTATTTGTGCAGAATGGAAAGTGATAAAGCGTGGAATGAAATACTTACCACTACAGACCATTAATGCTGTTTTTTTCGAGTGCTAATTAAAGGTACATCGCAGCGCAATGATCCGCCTGACGCTATCGCATACATTTTATATAAAATGCGACCGCCCCGCCCCGGCATAGTGTGCGGTACTTCATATAAAATGTATGAGAGGCTCTCACGCGGCCTTGCATAGTATCCACCTGGTGGATAAATGTATAGCAAATATGTCAGCTTCATGGTTTTCTTCAGGTGCCTTAGTGTGCGCTCATATTGCGAGCCTAGCACGGTGGCGACGACGGAAGCGAAATATCAAACATATGTAACCATGCTTGCTGAATGGGCATGTATTGGGTTATAATTTAGAAATGAAACTATTATTACTTACTTTACATATATTTATTATAATTGTAATCTGTTTTGTGCATCTATGAATAAATAAATAAATACTATAGTGACTAAGGCGGAAGACTAGCGCGACCGGACTGAGCGAGTCAGCGTGCGTAGTTTTCAAACGTTCTTGTCCGCGCTTTCTGGCCACACTACGGGCCTAAGAAACAAACGAACCAAAGCGCGGGTGGCGGGGGTATCAAACCAGTTCGATAATATCTGAAAAATGTGATAAATAAAAATAAATTTTAGAAGCTAAATATAAAATTTCAGTTAGTAAAGAATAATTGAACAATAAATGCAAAAACTGAATGAATATTATTAAACCTTGGTGTTGTCGTTCGGCGCGTGCGCTTCTGTTTATTGTTTGTTGTACAATTTGTTTTAATTTGCCGCTCCGCGTTAGGCCCCAGTCACCGCGCATTCAGTGTATTCACTTATCTATTTTTATGGTCCACTAGGTGTTGCGCGCGAGCTCCATCTATGGCGGGAGGTACACCTGGTGGTTTTTAGTGGGTAGGTCCGGCCTTCTGCCGAATCATCTCCTCATACCCCGCCGTTCCCCCTTGGGCGGTCGGGGACGTGATTGCACGTTTTCCTCCAGTAAAAAAAAAAGGTGTTGCGCGCGGTTTTTCCCGCGCAATTTCGAATACCGCGAGCATTTCGAGATAAATGTGCTATTCCAGACTGTACACTATCACTATGTCAAATTTCATCCAAATTCAGCCGTTCTCCCGTGATTGAGGAACAAACATCCATACAACCAGATATCCATACATCCAAAGTATGTTATATTAGTAAGATGAGAAGATTTTTTCTATCCATTACAGGCAAACTAGTAACAATTAAAGGAACAGTGATAAGAGTGGGCAGTGTTGGTCTCATCTGCACATCCATGGCGTTTGAATGTTCAAGCTGCCACAGTATTCAAGCTGTGGTGCAACCCCAAGGAGTTTTTACAAGTAGGTGCACTTTTATTTATTTACTACTGGCCGAACTAGTGCTTAACCTCAATCTATAATAGCAGAGCTATTCTCATAAACAACAGCGTCGAGTTTGTCGATGCATCAGCGACGCGTGACAATTGGTACGAGGGTGGATTGAAAAGTTCGCGGCCTAGTCAAGAAAACAGAATAAAGTACATTCGTTAAAAATTTCTGCCCACCGAGGTGTTTTTTCAGGTTTGGAAACAGATGAAAGTCCGAAGGTGCCAAATCAGGAGAATAAGCTGGATGTGGCAACAATTCGAAACCACAATCACGAATTTGAGCCATAGACTCGACAGACGTGTGGACTCGGGCGTTGTCCTGGTGAAACAACACTTTCTTTCTCAGTAATCCTGGGCGTTTCTGTTTAATTTCTTCACGTAAACGGCGCAGAAGGGTGCTATAGTACGCAGAGTTTATTCGCCTTTTGGAAGGTAGTCCACCATAATGACACCCTTAGCATCCCAAAAAACCGATGCCATCACCTTGCCAGCCGACAGAATTGCCTTTGCTTTTTTCGGAGTTGGTTCACCTGATTTTTTCCATTGTTTGGATTGTTGTGTTGATTCTGGGGTATAGTGGTGAACCCAGGTCTCATCCATTGTCACAAATCTGTCAAGAAAACCTTGTGGATCAGCCTCGAACATCTCCAAACAGTCGCGAGAAATCGTGAGTCGAATTCGCTTTTGCTCTACTGAAAGCAATCTGGAGACCCACCTAGCCGAAACCTTAGAAAAGCCGAGTTCATGGACAATGATGTTTTGCGTTCGTTTATATGAGATGCCTATAGTGTCTGCAATTTCTCTGATAGTCAATCTACGGTCTTTCAATATGAGATCACACACTTTATTGATGTTTTCTTCGGTCGTAGACGTCATTGGCCTGCCGGAGCGAGGGTCATCTTCGATGTTCTCTCGTCCACGTTTAAATTCTGCAACCCATTTTTTCACAGTGGTACGGGGCAGATTCCCCTAATGTTGTTTGCATGTCATCATGGATCTCCTTTGGTGTTAATCTTTTTTTAAACAAATATTTAATCACAGCACGTTGTTCAAATTTCTCCATTAGTGAAAATTTGTTCTACACACGTATTTATATTGTTCGTAAAATTTTATTTAAACAAGATATCAAATTGAAAATTCGCGGGCTGACAATTGAATAATGACATTCAAAATGACGGCAGAAAAAATAACAAAAGTTTTTTTTTTAATGGCCAGGCCGCGAACTTTTCAACCAATGTAGTATTTATATAAAACATAACATCGGCCCCAGCGCGCGCCGCTGAAAACGGCATGAGTAAGAACTGACATTCGTCGAACTGTTTGACATTTCGACTAACTTTTATTTATAATAAAGATAACTTTTATTTCTAGCCCCCACAGTCTGTCAGCAATGCCAAAGTGGACACAAGTTTGAGGCCCTGCAGTCTTCCGAATTCACCAATACAACCGACTGGCAAGTAGCAAAAATACAAGAAATTCAGTCACAGGTTTTTATGTCTTTCTTAAATTCTTTCGAAACTTCAATTGCTGTAATAATATTTTTTTAGAAAAACTTATCTTATGTCATACATTTTAACCCTATAAGGTAGTATAGTTTTATTTAAATTCATACTTAGTGATGTAGGTTTTAGGGAGGATTTCATCATCTCTATATTTTTACAATTTTGGCATAATTCGAAGGATCAAAAGGCCGTTCATCGAAATTTTCGAGTTATTGTTATTTCTCCCTCATTATGTCCAATAACTTGGATTTGTTTGTAATATTCTTTTCTTTTCCCACAATTACAGAGTTTATCCGGCACCATACCAAGAAGCGTTGAAATAGAATTGCAAGGAGACCTCGTAGGGACGGCTTGCCCTGGAGATGTGCTGTCAGTTACCGGAATTGTCCAGGTGAATTGATGTAAACGAACAGTACTTAGTTTAAAAATTAAAAATGTGGTTTGTAAATCGGAAAGCTTCACGATTTGTATTTTACAAAAACTAGCTGATATAAAATTGGACACGTAATAGTAAAAAACAATAATAATAACATAATCATCAACTTTGATATGTTAGCAGGGATAACAATATATTCCGTTGCCGTGATTGGAGTGAGTAACGCCTTTAGTGGCAGAGAGACCTAATTGTATGTTTCTTTGCTGTGAGCGGAGTAAGTAAAGTCTGTAATGAAAACAGAACCTTTGGAACAGGTTCTTGTTTCCTGGTTTATTTCCTATACTTCAGTTTTGTTATGCTGGCAAATAGAATACAGGGTCCGCATATAATAGTCAATTATATTTTAATAGCAGATTAGGTATGATGAGTGGGTCTGAATTACTTTTTTGCAATTACTTGTTGTGTAGTCATAAACTACAGATCAAACTTAAATTTTGATCACTTAGAAAATTTTTGAAACTTTAATTTATGAAAAATATTTAAAAATATTTTTTTATTTTTCTTTATTATGACCCACTCATCAGTCTTAATCTGCTATTAAAATATTATTGACTATTATATGGCGACTATTATATTTGTTGAATGTTCGGCTGCGGCGTGAGAGATTCTGGATTCTAGCCCCAGCCGGGCCAGTATAGTTACTTTACTAAATTGGATCTGGGTGTATATTAGGATACCCCCTACGTTCCGCTGTGTAGCTTCATAACACAAGTTTATACAGTTTTTTTTTAGTTACCGGCCAATATTTTTATACTTACATATTTTTTTGCAAAAAAAACGATTTTTTCAAAAAAGGTATGATTTTTTTTTTACAAGGAAATTAATTTATTCGCTAATATATTAAGCAAAGCATGGTCACTCTAAGTTGTGAATGCTATTAAAATAAAGACGACTACGCGCTACTACAAAACATCTTGTAGTACTATGTCTTCGTGTTATCAATGAACTGTCGCGTCTTAGTGGCTGACATCAACAGCTACAATTTCTAAAAAAGTTTTGGTGCCATATCGTAATTGTTTTCTACTGAGCGTTACTATAATAAATATGCAGGTACGTTTCTATCGTATCAAAGAAATTAACATTTAAATTTGTCTGGTGACTAAAAAAGAGCCTGGTAATAAAACTTCTATCCACATGATTGATGTCTCAGTTAGGTTTATTCCACTTTGTTCACCCGGGTGATATCACCCAGGTTATTTATTTCCGAGGTGATTAAAGAAGACTAACCAATTCCACTTTGTTCACCTAGGTGATATCACCCAGGTGAACAAAGTGGAATAAACCCTCAGTTAATGCATTTCCACGTGTGTAGGTACGCGGAGAGAGTAAAGGTGGCGAGGACGGCAAGCGAGCAGCGAGACTCCTGCAGCTGTACATAGAAGCGGTGTCGGTGCACAGTCAAAGGAATCTCAGCAATCCCACGCTGGCATTTACTTTGAAGGATTACTATGCCATACAGGTAAATATATCTATATAATAACTAGGTATTACTAGCCTTATGTGTATAGGGTTTGTGACTGAGAATCAACCTCCAGTGTTTGCAGAGTCAGTTGGGTTTCATGGTTGTGGAGAGATACTTACGAAATCGTCGTAGATTCTTGTCTTAGTTTTGTTGTTTGAATTCCTATAATAGGAAGGTGTTTTTTAAATCCATAACTGTGAAATAATTATCATATTCTCTAATAATATATAAAGGTTTTGCATTTTACAATGCTGAATTACTCTTAAATAAATGAAAAAATGTGTAAAATAAAAATCACCCGACCAGGACTCGAACCTGGGACCTCTCGTTTCCCGGACGAGGGCTCTCCCACTGAGCTACCGGGGCCTGGCGGTACGCCTCGAAATTACTTAATACATTTTTGTTTTGAGTAAACTTTTTTACTACGACCCTAACTACCTATAGCCTAACTATTCGACGAATATCCTTCACTAGGAAAATCGAGGGTTCGATTCCTGAACAAAAAAAAGTTTTGTGATAAAGTGTCTGTCTATAAATGTGTTTGAAAATCTAAGTTCCCCCTAGTTCGCCTTAGTCATTCTCTACACTAGCCATTGAGCTTACAGTGTCTTACCACGGGTCATCCGTCAGGATGCCTAATGCGCGCCCCGGATCCCACGGGCTGGTAGCTCATTACACGATCTAGGAATAGCTCTTGAGTTAGGGATCGGAGAAGGGGGTGTTTAGTGGGTTTAAGCTCTGAAGTGGGATCGCCCACTGTGGGGAGTCCCACACTGTCTGGATACACGGTAGCAGTCCGTCGGCGAGCGGTTGTCACTGTCGGCGGGTATTTATTCCCGTGCAGGGTCCAGTTCGTACTAGGAGTATTCACCCTCTCCCTATCTGTGATCGCCCTTTGGGGCGTCACTGTAGGGTGTCACTCTTTGGCAAAAAAAAAAACCCTAGTTCGCTACATGGTATCCGATGGCCCCTAAAGTAAGCAAAGCTTATTTTGGGATGGATTAGCTAGACGCGCTGGACTCCATTGACCGAAGAGCACGTAAACTAATAAACTTGTTTAACTGTGTACTACAGGATACATTTTGAACAGTGCTCGAGTGATCTGTTTGAACAAGTCGAACCCTCACCCTTTCACCATCGGACTACTAGACGCAGACAGAACTTCCATCCGTATGTGGTAGATATTCCGAAAAGTCGAACTAAAAAAATAAAATAAAAATAATTTGTTGACACAATTTGAACACATTACATTGACAATAACAGAAAAATATATATATTTTTGCGTCAAATGGGCATTTTCAGCATGAATGTTGCCGTGAGGCGACGCTGTTTTCCAAAATACCCTTTGCTTGGTACCTTTGCCTCATTTATTAGATAGTCTATTCATTATATTTATACAAAAATAATTTTCAATATTTATACAAAAAAAGTTTTCAAAATTGACTGTAATTGATTTGAATCATATCGATACGTTAAATAATAGCTTGTTGATAATAAACTTAAAATTAGATGTCTAATTAAAGTAGAAAAAGAAAATTCTCTATTGACATAAGACAGAGAAAAGTAATACATACATTTTAAATTAATTATCATGATCATATGTCTCAGAGAGGAAAAAAAAATAGTAATAACAAAAAGATAACATGGATCATAGAAAATGTCTTGTTAAGGCTGAAACGCTTTGCATACTTATTGAAAAATAACTTTTGGGCATCTTTCATCATCTAAATTTGGTCTTCCAACATAGATATTCTTAATTTTATCGTAAAACTAAGCGCTTTAGCATTTCCTTTTTGATACGGGTCGCCAAGGTTTGGAATGAACTGCTTGCGTCTATTTTCCCTAACCAGTATAGTCCTGGTATTTTGCTTACTTTGGGGCCATGTTGTGTGATTGTCTGTGGATTTTATTCTATTATGATTCCAAATTCAAATTCCAGGAGATCCACGCATCAGACGACGTATTCCGCCTGCTGGTGCACTCGCTGTGTCCCTCGATCTTCGGGCATGAGGCGGTGAAGGCGGGGCTCGTGCTGGGACTCGTCGGGGGCTCGGAGAGGGACGGGGGGCCGCGGTCGAACCCGCATGTGTTGGTGGTGGGGGACCCGGGGTTAGGGAAGTCCCAGTTGTTAAGAGCTGCTGCTAATGCTGCTCCGAGAGGTTAGCTACTTTATTTTATTCAATCTGTCTTATATTTTGTAGTGTAATATATTAGATGTGGAGATGAGAGCGTTGAGAAGCATGTGTGGAGTGAAATTGAGTGATAGGGTGCGCAATAGAAAGAAAGAGATGCGGATTGAAAGAAGATGTAGTGACTAAGATTGAAAAGGGTATGCTACGGTGGTTTGGACATTTGGAAAGGATGAGTGAAAGTGGATTTACGAAAGACGTGTACAGAGCAAGGATGGATGGTGCTGTCGGAAGGGGCCGCCCTAGGCGAACGTATGCCAATCAAATTGGTGACGTTCTTAAAAAGGGCCTCTTTAAAAGTAGGTACCCGCAACCGGCGATCATGTATGAAAAGATTAATGAACGTGGAGGAAACGAAAGAGTTATGTCTGGATCGAAGCAATTGGTGTTCCCTTGTCTCTGCCTACCCCAAAGGGAGACAGGCGTGAGGTTATGTATGTATGTATGTATGCAATGTATTATGAACTATCGAACCAATTGAATTATAACCATAAGCCTTATTGGTCAACCGTCAAAATGCTAGTAGGTCGAAATTCGCTTGAAGATAGGTTTCCTTAGTGACGAAATTTATATCATTTCATTTGTCACTGACATTTACTGAGTACAGAATCCGCACACTGTCTAAAATGTCCTAAGTGCATTATACGTTATAGACCTTACAAGTTTGTGTGTTTCAAACGAATTATCTGCAAAATGGGTCATGATTCAGTTGGTTTGATAGTACCTCTATAGTAAGTCATTTAGCTTTAGTGAGTTAGTTAGAAGAAGCAATTATTAAAAATAACATCGATTGCACATCGACACGGGAGGCATTAAAATAGAAACATTTAGGAATTCAATAAGCGTTTATTCATATACAGGGTATTTTTTATCTAATAAAAAAATGTTTATTCTTTGAAAAACACCTTGTATAGTCAGTGGTATAATTCCAACTCGGAAGTCAACATTATCACCAATATTCCCGCACATCAATCTAACATTTAGGAACCTATATTATTAAAAAAAGCAATTAATGATGATTTACTCTGCATCAGAAACTGGGCCATATCATTCGGATTACGCGTGAACCCCGACAAGTCTCAAGCAATGATACTTGGTAGCAGACATATGCGCGGTTGCCTCGATCTGGCTAATCTCCCTCCAGTTATTTTGGATGACACGCCTATTGCTATAACCGAAACAGCTAAGAACTTAGGAGTCATTATGGATTCTAACTTATCATGGCGTGCTAACGTAGGCGAAATCAGTCGCAAGGTACACTACTCCTTTCACACGTTGAAGTGTCTTCAATATTTCCTACCACTGCAGACTAAGATCTCCCTTGCACAAGCACTCATTCAGCCTATCATAGATTATAATAATAATAATAATAATCATTTATTTCAGGCAACACAGAGTTTATAAAGATGGTATATACAAAACAAAGGGCCCATAGATAAATACCTTAAACTAACATATATAAAATATACTTAAAACTACACTTGGGTTCACTAAGCACGATTATGCCGACGCTTGCTACTTAGATGCTACTGAGGAGCTTTTAAGTAAGCTAGAACGGCTACAAAATCTATGCATTCGCTTCATCTTCGGCCTCAAAAAATACGACCATGTTTCAGATTACCGCAGACAATTGAAGTGGCTTCCAATCCGATTACGAAGAAATACTCGTATCCTTTGTATTCTCTTTAACGTCCTTCGTAATCCCTCTGCTCCAAAATATTTGAGCGAGCGTTTCTCCTTCCTCCATTCTACAGATACGCCATGCCGACCACATAAGCGAACTCTCTTATATTTAAAATCACATAAAACCGATTTTTTTTCCTACTCTTTTAATATACATGCTGTCAGATTGTGGAATTCATTACCATTCGAAATACGTGACTCAAAAACTATAACATTATTTAGAAAAAGAGTACGAGAACATTACCTTTCTCTAAATGCATAAAATTAAAGTCAAATTAATCAACGAATATAACTCACAATATTTTATATGTATATATATATATTTATATTTGTAAGTTTGTATTTATTTATTAGTAGTATATTTATTATATCTTAGTGCAGGTATTTAATTTAAGTATTTTATTATTTGAATATTATTTTTGTTACGCACGCACTGATTTTGTTTCGATGTACCTCTCCAGTCACAGGTGAGCTGGTAGAAATTTCTCTCAGAAATAAGCTATACCTTTGTACATTTATCTCTAAGTAACAAACATTGTATCTTTTAAACTGTGTGTACATGAATAATTAAATAAATAAATAAAATAAATAAATAAAAAAAAACTATTGATAGCTTATATGTTAATTAAACTTAAGTTTAAAAAGTTAAAACGAAAACAGTACACTTTGCATTGATGAGAGTAGTAGGGTTGGCCTAGATAGTCCTAACGCCCCGGGATAAGGGTGTCCTAAAAGTCGACTAAACCGCGTGACCCCCGGTCGTAGGATCCCGTCAGGGCACAGAATAAGTAATAGTACCGTTGGTACAGAAGAATTACTCCGCAAGAAGATCTAAATAAATTCGAGTCTTGCTACGACGCGATACGGTGGAATTCAGCTCGCACAACATTACGTACCTGCAAATTTATATACCTAGAAGTTTTGTCTCTTTCTATCGCATGCCTCTTATCTTTTTTTACGCTGTTAGGGTTGCTGCCTAGTGAATAATAATTAATCTTCTTATTTGTAATTAAGTATCTACCGATGTAGGTATTACTGTTATTCTACCTTTGTTAAAAATATTATTTCAACTTACCTAAAGTACAAAATGAAAAAAAAGTTCCGACGAATAATTAGTAATACTACCTATGTTTTGTTTACTAAATTGAACATAATCTCATCTAAACATAAACTAATTGAATATTTGTTTCTTTTTATGTCCATTTTTAAATACTATTTGCGACCTCGATCATAGAATTACTGTGAGTGCTATTAGGTAGGTAGGTATCTACAACGCGCGCGCGTGACACTCGACTGATTCGAAATGCGCCGGCGGAGCGCTTCGCTGTAGGTAAATAACGGATGTACCGCGCGGAGTGAGCCAGGCCTGGTCAGGGCCCGACTGGCTAGCAATTACCCTTCATATAAAATCTGCCAGCGGTGATGTGTTCTGGCAATATTTTACGAAGAGCCGGTTTTTTTCCATCTTTGTACCTTATCTTCATTTACCATCCAGTGAGATTGAAGTAAAATGCATTCTTCGTCTTTAACATTTTACTAGTCAATTGTTATCAATTGAGTAGCACCGAAAACCTAACTTTGATACTTTAATGCCTAAATAAAAATATTATATTGCTACCCGACTCCTTGATTTTTAGTTTATTTTAAGTTATTAATTTATTTTCCCTGAATTAAATATTAATATTACTTTAAGATTAACTATTTATCTTTTAAATAGCATTAATACTAGAAAAACGTAGAATGTGCCAGTTGCTTCTCTTCCCGGGCATACTGTAAAAGGCAGTTAAGGTTTTATTGGACTTTTTTGTGGGCGATAGGCTGACCCCCTGTCACTGCAATAGTCTATACATCATTATATTGCCTCCAAATTTGTCAAACGTGACATCAGATGGTTTTATAGCCTTTGGTGTTCTGCCTACCCCATAAGGGATAAAGGCGTGAAGTTATGTATGTGCATTTAAGATGAAATTATGTACCTGCCTAACTCATATTAGCGCAAGTATAAACCTAAGTGGATTTTTGTCGCTAGTTAATTAAGAATTTTATAAATTGTTAAAGTAATGATTTACTTCCATGCTGGACTGGGAGTGAAAGAAAAACATAGAATGTGCCAGCTGCTTCTCTTTCCGGGCATACTGTAAAAGTCGGTTCAGGGACAGAGGTTTTATTGTCATTTTTGTGGGCGATAGGCTGACCCCCTGTCACTGCAGTAGCCTCTCGCAATCATTATAATACCTCATTAGTCAAACGTGACATCAGTTGGTCTTATAACCTCTGATGTTCTGCCTACCCCATAAGGGATACAGGCGTGAAGTTATGTATGTATGTAATAAATGAAAAAACAAGTTTCTGGAGGGGTGAATGATTTTATCTACAACACAGTACTCCCACTAGGTGTGTACGTGTGCGGCGCGTCGACCGCGGCGGGCGGCCTCACTGTCGCGCTCTCGCGGGAGGCGGGCGGCGATTACTGCCTCGAGGCCGGAGCCCTAGTGCTGGCCGACACCGGCGTGTGCTGCCTCGACGAACTGGACAAGGCATGTAACGAGAGGGCTAGGTGACAACAGATAATAAAAAACGGAATTCTTAAATAACCGAAAAAATGTGATAAATAAAAATTATTCGGCCATGACTCGAAAACCTGGGACATTGCCGGACGAGTGAGCGACTGAGCCCCGGTAGCTCTGAGCCCTGGCCGGGTAATTTTTATTTATCACATTTTTTCCATGCTGGACTGGGAGCGAAAGAAAAACATAGAATGTGCCAGCTGCTTCTCTTCCCGGGCATACTGTAAAAGTCAGTTAAGGGACATAGGTTTTATTGGCGTTTTTTGCGGGCGATAGGTTGACTCCCTGTCACTGCAATAGTCTCTCTCCATCATTACCTCGAAATTTGTCAAACGTGACATCAGATGGTTTGATGGCCTCTGGTGTTCTGCCTACCCCAAATGGGATACAGGCGTGAAGTTATGTATGTATGTATTTTTTCGGTTATTTAAGAATATTGAGCATTATAAATGCAAAAACTTAAAAACATTAATAAAAAACGGAACTTAATATAAAAGGGTTAGCGGGCAATGCCCAGCGATGTGGCGCCTACTGCCTCGACGAACTAGAAAAATTACCTACTGTTATAATTTAGACTATGTGACCTCTAAAACCGTGTAAGGTCAGCTCAAAATATCCTTACCGCCTCGGGATGAGCCTCGATGAGATCGAAAAAGACCACTACTCGAAGTGGCCTCCGCTTGGTGGTGGTCCTACCACCTTCCTACATTTTTTTATATTGTAAGGATAGGACGTTTGTCTTCCATGCCACCTGATGGAAAGTGCGCAAGAAGACATTTTTTTTTTTATAAATTATGGATGGGCCGTTTGTCTTCCATGCCACCTGATGGAAAGTGCGCAAGAAGACAATTTTCTTTTTATAAATTATGGATGGGACGTTTGTCTTCCATGCCACCTGATGTTAAGTGAACATGAAGACTAAGGTGGTACACGTCCATCCACGAGAAACCTATTCACTCGACGCTTAAAAGTACTAGGACTATACTGGTCAGGGAAAATAGACGCAGGCAGTTCATTCCAAACCTTGGCGACCCGTATCAAAAAGGAACTGTCAAAGCGCTTAGTTCGACTTTTCGGAATATCTATTGTGTTACACGTCCATCCACGAGAGACCTATTCACTCGACACTTAAAAGTTCCAGGACTGTAGTGGTCAGGAAACACAGACGCAGGCAGATTGTTCCACACCTTGGCTATCCGTACCAAAAAGGAACTATCGAAGCGTTTTGTTCGACTTCTTGGTAAATCCACTATATAGGGATGGAAGTTCTGTCTGCGTCTGGTAGTCCGATGGTTAAAAGGGGTGGGTTCAATTTGGTCAAAAAGAGCACTCGCACACTCACCAAAATGTAGCCGATAAAATACTGTCAACACCTCAGGTGATGTGTTTCAGGAATATTGATTTAAGAGCCAGTTTCTTTCTAAACATTTTTGCTGATATCTTCGACCTCATCTTCGCTTACTAATCGGTGTAATTAATGTCAAACGCGGGTGAAAGCTCCGCCATCTGCCCAGTGCCCGCCAAATCCACGTTATATTTAAATAGCTCTTATACATATTTTCAAGTTTTTTTGCATTTAATAATACTCAATTATTCTTAAATAACTGAAAAATATGCTAAATAAAAACTCTCTGGGACCTCTCGTTTGCCGGACGAGTGCTCTTCCACTGAGCTAACGGGCCCTGGCGATCCGCCAACGAAATTACTTAGCACATTCTTGTTTTTACGTTATATCGCTAACGTAGCTCCATCTTATGGGGAAGCTTCGCAGCTAAAGTAGCTTTTTTAGCTTTTATTCATATACACAACGCTCATCATAGATTACAGGTTTATAAAGGATGCTATGCCAACCTAAGGCGTAATCTGAAAAATCATTGTTCCTGTAACTTCAGAGGGATATTCTTCTCTTTATCCGAAATCCAATTCCAACGCACACATATTATATGTACCTATTTATTGAAGTCCGGACTTTTCAATGGGGTAGAAAACTGCCAACTCTTTTCACTAGAGGCACTGATAACGCTTGACCCATAACAACTGTCAAATACCATAGTAAAAGTTAATTTTATAGAGATTTTTATTGAAAAATTAGATATATCATTGCGTAGTCATAAGTTTTATAGAAAATGGATACCACAGTTTCTCTTGGGATATACGTACACTTGCTAAAGGTTGGATGTACTTGATTTAAACATCTGTGTAAATGTACTTAGTACGGTCCACATTTTGATACCGAAAAATAAATGATTGTATAGATATACCGCAAAAAAAACACTGAACAAGCAATTTCGGTAAAAACTTGTTCATTTGACAGTTTGTTATGGGTCAAGCGTATGAAGCGACATCTATTTAGAGCTTTTCGTTTTCTTCTCCATTGCCTGACGAATAATGTACTACTCGGCGTCATAAAGTTGCTTTATGATTTTTTATAATTGTATGACAATAACATAGATTGAAAATAGCTTGAGACGAGCTTTTTAAAACTCTCGAGTAATACTTTATTCATTTTATGACGATTTCGGCGACCACTTGGGGTAACACCGTCTGCCTCAGCCGCCAGTGGTCGCGGGTTCGATTCCCGTACAATGCAAATATTCGTGTGTATATATATATACCATGTTTGTTTGCTTTGGTTTGGGTGTATTATTTAGAATATGTAGGTATGTATTTACAAAAAAAATATCACAGTATATTCAACCTGTAACACAAGCTAGGCCCTTTCAAGGAATGAAAAAAAATCTCTACATTTTTCTTTATTTTTCTCCTTAAAAAATATCCTGAGTAAATATCATACAACAGATGACTGCGCACCACAGCAGTTTGCTAGAAGCCATGGAGCAGAGACGAGTGAGCGTCGCCAAAGGAGGAGTAGTGTGCAGTCTATCTGCGCGCGTCACCGTTTTAGCAGCTGCCAATCCTGCGGCGGGCAGCTATAATAGGTATTGTAAATCAATATTTCTAATAATCCCACCTCATTAATCAACGTTATACCAAATATTGTCTTTGGTTTTCACGATTCATAATTGAAAATTTAAGTCGTAAATTCAGTCGCTCGTGGCTACGGGGTCAGCACATGGCATACCGACCGGGCTCTGCGACTGGATATCTGATTTTCTGAGGGAACGGTCTATTCGAGTAGTCTTAGATGGCTACTCCTCCGACCAAATGGCAATTAATGCCGGGGTACCTCAGGGATCTGTTCTCTCAACATTATTCTTGCTGCACATTAATGACCTTTTAACACCGGGCATTATTGGTTATGCTGATGACAGCACTGTTGTAGAGAGATACGTATCCAATGCGCGAGCGAGCCCCCATGAAATCCAGAGTTTAAGAAAGTCAATGATTGAGCGCGTTGATTTGACCTTACGAAAAGTATCCGATTGGGGTGAGTCGAATTTGGTCAAATTCAACGCGTCCAAAACTCAGACGTGTCTATTCTCCGCAAAAAAGAGCACCTTCACATTAACGCCCACTTTCCAAAATGTATCTGTCCCCATCACTGACCATCTAGGGCTTTTAGGCGTAACTGTAACATCCAGTTTAAACTTCGGTCAACAAATTGTGTCCATGGCTCAAGTAGCTTCGAAAAAGTTGGGAATCATCTCGAAGGTACGGCGGTACTTCGGCCCTGCACAGCTTCTTAACTTATACACAGCTCAAGTGCGATCATGCATGGAGTACTGCAGTCATCTTTGAGATGGTTCAGCCAAATATCAACTAGAAGCGCTGGACTACGTTGACCGAAGAGCCCGTAAACTTATTAACGACGTCGACCTTACAACCAAAAAACTGCAGACCTTAGAGCATCGTCGTAAGGTTGCGTGTCTAACCGTGTACTACAGGATACATTTTGGTGAGTGCGCCAGTGCTCTGCTTGAACAAATTGAACCCTCACCCTTTTACCATCGGACTACTAGACGCAGACAGAACTTCCATCCGTATGTGGTAGATATTCCGAAAAGTCGAACTAAGCGCTTTGACAGTTCCTTTTTGGTACGGGTCGCCAAGGTTTGGAATGAACTGCCTGCGTCTATTTTCCCTGACCACTATAGTCCTAGTACTTTTAAGCGTCGAGTGAATAGGTTTCTCGTGGATGGACATGTACCACCTTAGTCTTCATGTTCACTTAACATCAGGTGGCATGGAAGACAAACGTCCCATCCATAATTCATTAAAAAAAAAAAAAGCAAAGACAATTACGTCGAGTTAAAATGTAAAAGATAAATTATATTAGATAAATCTGGATAAAAAGTGTTTTATTTTAAACTTTATACGAAACAAGTTTGTGTTATCTCTTTATTTTTTTATCCTTTTGTAATGTGTGCAATAAAATGTTAATAAATGAAATAAAATAAATCTTTATATTTGTGTCCATATTTCAGAGGTAAAACAGTGGCTGAAAATCTAAAACTGAATTCAGCTTTACTGTCAAGATTCGATCTAGTATTCATACTACTCGATCAACCCGATGAGGTGAGGAGCAAATAGTTGACTAAAATTATCATATTTTCACATGTAACAACGATTTACCGAGTTTTAAAGACACGAACAATTTTGGTTGTTTGGTATTTACAGAAATTGTTAGGTAAGTCAAAGTCAGAACACTAAGTATTTATCTTTAAAATACTTTAAGCTGAAAAAAAAGTGAGCCTTTCCTTTAATTTGGTTTCCAAAAGTACTCCTTACGTTAGAAAACATATCTTTTGCAATAAATAGACCAGTGCCAAGATAATTTCATACCTAAATGAATCAACAATGTTCATATATTCAGTATATAACTACATTTTCCTTAATTTGTGTGCTCTATCGTTGACCTGGACCTCACTTACCATACAGTAAAAATCGAAGTCACCAATAAAAAAAGAAACATTGCAAGGTGCAACACAAATTAAGCATTAATTATGACTATTCTGGTTAGTAGGTTCTAAAGAGATTGAATATAATTATTACTGATTTATTTTTTATTGTATTTCTTTTAGAAAACAGATGCAATGTTATCCGAACACGTACTAGCGTTACACAGCGGCCATAAACGCAAGGCTTCGAAGGATAAAACTCACAACGTGTCTCTTGATACGAGTCAAACTGATACATCCGACGTCTCTTTGAGGTATGTATTGCTTTAGAGTGCGGCCGTTGCGGGAATGCGTTCCTGACAGCTCCTTATGTCCACTGAATAAAGTTTATTTCCGATTCGAAAGTTACAAAAGCTATGATTTTTTGTCAGGCACGCAAACTCCCACCGGTCGCACTACACATTTAGAACAATGGCGAACAAATTGGGACAGATTTATTTGTATACACTTAACAAATGTTGTCGCAGAGAATATAGTTTTTTTTAATAGTTAAAAATTACAAAAGATTATTGAAAGGTCTTTGGTAACAAAGTGTTTGTTCCCAAATCCCAAGAAAAGGGATGGCCCACGGCCCGACGGTTGTTGTCGGGAACCTGTATACTCGCTGCTGTAGGAATTACCTCCTGTCGTCATCGTCGTAGTTTGTATGAAGCGTCGCTAGAGGTCGCTAGCACCCCCCCACTCTCGAGGACTTTTAGTATGTGGATCTGGATGCCACATCGTATAACTATGCCAATTTTCAAAACTACACGATTTTTTTTCCCCTCACTTTGTTTATTTGAATAAGCTAATAAGGTAGATTTACAAATAGTCGAAAATGATGGAAAAAGGTGGGACGAACTGCCTGCATATGTTGTTCCTGACCACTCCAGACCTGGTACTTTTAAGTGTCGAGTGAACAGGTTTCTCAAGGATGGACGTGTACCCTATTTGTTCTCATGTTACTTTCAGCCAGGTGGCGTGGAGGACAAATGTCTCATCCTTCTTATGTAAAAATAAAACAAACAAATATTCTGAAAAATCTAATCACAAAACCGGTTTAGCAATGGCTTTAAAGATGTTATCGCTTCGTTTCCGTATAGCTATCAATGAAAATCGGCCCTGGGACCCCGCGATACAGGTTTGCATAGTGCGGGGACCGGTAGTAATAAAAGCAGAAAACTACCCTCTTAATAATGGAAAAAAAAATTTGATCGCATAGTAATGGTGTTGTCTCTTTTGTATATTTCAATGTAGATAAACTTTACTGTAGTAGATTTATAAGAGAACACAATATTATTATTTTTAAGACTCTTTTAGATACCTTGATTTAACTTGTCTGTTTTTGTATCTATTTTCTGGTAAATAAATATTATTTTATTTTTATTATTATTCATCTACGCCACTTATTTCCAGAAAGCGCCTAGAACTTAAACCAGGGGAAGTAATCGACACACTGCCACTAGTCCTACTCCGTAAATACATCGCCTACGCGCGCAGATACGTTCATCCTAAATTAAGTACGGAGGCAGCTAACGCCATACAGAACTTCTATTTGGAGTTGCGACATGGGCAGGAGACTGCCGCGGGCGATTGTACGCCGATCACTACGAGGCAGTTGGAAGCGTGTATTAGACTTACACAGGTTCGTATTTTTTTTACCTGTAGGTATTTTTTATCCCGATATTCCCGTGGCAGCTAGCCTTACTAATATAAATGTAATTGATTAAATCAGGCGTTACTTTGCGGAAATCCATGACAACTACTATAAAAAAATTACCTTGCTAATTCCGCGACTTGTACTTGCACTAATGATGCAGGATTTTCGTGCGTTGGTTCACCGCCCTCCCTCCCTCAAACAAGAAGCAAGAAATGCAATGAACACACACTTGGAAAACTGTAACCCACACCATAAGCTACCACCTGGTACCTGGTACCGATTCGGTGGTGGTCGTTGCTCCCTGAAGATGCTTCTGGTTGAAGCGAAACACGTGTCGGTGATAGCTAGTGGTGTGGGTTACAGTATTCCAAGTGTGTGTTCATTGCATTTCTTTCTTCTTGTTTGAGGGAGGGAGGGCGGTGAACCAACGCACAAAAATCCTGCATCACTAGTGCAAGTACAAGTCGCGGAATTAGCAAGGTAACTATGTTAAAGTAGCTATTTATTTCTAATACAGTCCATTCTTTAATTTAGTCATCAAACCGTCCACTTAAGGCCTATTCACCGCATATTCCGCTATCTTGATAACTGAACTGTGTACTCAAAGCCTTACCTAATCCGATTGAACCCTGCTTACGAGTAAGACACCTTCATGGTTTACCTGGCTGATTGCTTTTGTATGAAGTCGCCGTGGCGCCATGGTTACTTTTTTTTTTTTTTTTTAGTTTATTGTTCAAAATGAAAAAAAAATACATTATAAAACATATGTTACCGCACCTCAAAAACCATTATGGTTTATCTGGGTGAGGTGAATCTTTTACACTATTAAATTGTTGACATTACACTGTTACATTTTTATATATTTTTTTTATGGCTACATAGTTATGAAATATTTTTTAAATCTACTACGATATTTAGATTCTTTGACATACAGCTCTTGTAGATTTTGTGGCATGCCGTTGATATATTCAGATATTAAATATTTATCCATTCTCATTCCATACTTATTATTTACTTTAGGCAGTATATATTTATGATTTACATATATTTTTCTTAATTTCGAGTGTCTTATTTTTTCATTGAGCAAATTTGTGTTATTAGTTTCTGTTAAATTAAAAATTTTACTATGTTGTATACACTCATCACATTACAATATTTAAATAGTTTGGTGTAATCATATTTGTATTTTTTTTTTTATATTATTAGGAACAATTATTTTTAAGATTCTAATCTGTAAGTCATAAATATCCGCCAGTGTTGTTTTACAAGTCCTTCCATAGCTGCTCAGACCATTACCGATAACAGAGTCAGCTAGGGCCATGTACAACAACCGCAAGGTCGTGTATGGAAGTTTGTATTTAAGGATTTTAAGTTTACTCATAATAGATCTCAGTTTAGAGCAAACGTGCTCTTTGTGAGGACCCCAACAAAAACTGTCATCGATCGTCAAGCCTAGGTACATGTGGTTTTTTACATTTTGTAATTGTGTACAACAGCCAGCAGTTATTAGAATTAGAGTGCAAACATAGATGGTTGTGGGCAACGATAGTGGGTTTAATGTCAGATTTATTTTGGGGCGAGTGAATATATAAATATTTGGTTTTCTGTGCATTTATTACTAGACCAACATCATGCGCCCATTTAGAGAGCTGGTTATAATTGTGTTGCAGGACGTGCTGAGCTGTCTTAATATTTTTATGTGCCATCAATAAACATGTATCATCTGCAAATTGGTATACAGAACCCTCAGTAATTATGTTTTCCATATCATTGACATATAACAGGTACTCAGTAGGTCCTATTATAGATCCTTGGGCCGTGCCTTGTGTAGCTAGTAGTAGCTTACTGTATTTGTCTGATATCTTAACTGTGTTATAGCGATTTTGATAGTAGTTTTTGAGGAGATCTAACAGCGGGCCTTGTATTCCACTTCTTGAAAGTTTGTTGAATAGAATATTATAATTCAAAACGTCAAAGGCTTTACTAAAATCTATAAGTAAGACAAGCACATGAAGTTTGTTGTTTAGGTATGAGTTGACTTCATCAGTGAACTTTCTTAACAGTTCTGTTGTACTTTTTTTTCTTTGAAACCCATATTGTTTGCATGTAATTATATTATTTTCTGTTAAATATTTATTTATTTTATCAAACGATATCACAGGTCAAGCAACGTTCGGCGCCGCCGGTACTTGGATGGGTGACCGCCGAACATTCATTTCTCACGGCGACTTACGTGCTTCGGAGGGCACGTTAAGCAGTCGGTCCTGGGTGCTGTATACTTGTATACAAAAGTCGTTAGGGTTTGTCAGAAGCCATTTTCGGCTTCCTGAAAATTCTGACATCTACCACCCTGCACTGGGCCAGCTTTGTGGATTATGGCCTCCTCGTCACCCAGGGGAGAGACTCATAGCCCTTCAGTGGGCTCTTTACAAAGAGTCGTAATGATGATAATGATGATGCTTTTGCATATAAAATATGCCGCCTATTATCCAAGTTATGTTGATGATATGTTCCAACAATCTTTTCAACACACTTGCTCGTAAAGTGAGCGTTATTCTATTGAATTTAGAACTATAAACCGGGCTATAAGTCACGCGTGCATAATATATTATACCCTAGTGCATAATATAATGAATCCTACAAAGTTGAATTGTACCTTTGTGCAAATTACATGCGAGTAAACAGAGCATATTTTATTGGTCCGGGTTATACATTAAATATTTTCAGAAACAACAAAGAGGTTTTATACCACTTCAAATCCATATACATTTTTAAATGTTTGCGCCTTATATTAGTAAAACAAATTTGTATATCAAACAAATTATTCACAATTTACAATAATTTGTTATAAAATATTTGCATTTACCACTCCAAATTAAACATTTTCACTTAAAATAGGCTGTATATGCTATACAGACATTAACACATTTGGCGGAAAAAAAAACCTACGCGCATGCGCGAGGTTCGGCGCCATTTTTCAATCACAATTCACAGCTTTGTTATCAAATGTGTTTGTTATTTTATGACCACGTATGTCTGTCTTTTACTCACAAGTGTGTTGAAAAACGTCGTATGTAACTCGTGAGCGTTGCTAATTACAGTCTCGGCTCATTATTAAGCCCTCGCCTGCGGCTCGGGCTCAAATCACAGCCTCGACTGTAATTAGCAACTTCGCTCACTTGTTACATAATATACTATAAGTGAAGAGCTTCCGAAACCCATGTGCTGTCCATCTTCGACCTCGTCTTCATTTACCATTCTAGATTTTGATTATGTACGGTCAGCAAACAACGACTAATATTGACTAACTTCTATGTCAATCAACTTGTGATGCTGACTGTGCCACAAAGTATTTTCCGATTATTGTTTTTAGCAACGAAGCCCTAAAACACAGAAAAACTACAGTGTTGTACCAGTCCTGTCTGTGTCTGTGCTCAAATAATCACGACACACCGATAGTTACGTAGATAAAACACCCAAATGAGCCGCAAAAGGTCGGCTTAGTAAGCCTCCCTTGGTGGTAGAATCCTTTCAGAGTCCGTCTGGCTAGCGGATACCCTCTATATAGGGTCTTTTTTATGAAGATCAAAATATTTTAAGAGAAGGTTAGGAATGATTTTTTTTTATTGTTAAATTGATATTGTTTAATTCTCATAAGTTAACAACATTTTTGTTTAATCTGTTATTTACGGCTAAATAGCAAGAAACAAAAGCGTATTTCCAACTATTTCTATTAAGAAATAGGTTAAGCCCAGATTTTTCGATAGTCAGAAAAATTTGATCACTTAAAAGAATTGTAAAATTTCAATAAAAAAAAATATATACAATTACTATTGTCATAAATTTAATCCACACATCGTTTTTAACCTTCTACTAAAATATTTTAATCTTCAAAAAAATTACCCTGTATAAAATCTGCGGCAATTATCGCATCAAACGCGGGCTTAGTATCTAATGAAAAAAAAAGTTCTTTTTATAATCTACGAGGGCGGGTCAATAAGTCCGTGAGTTTTGGAATAAAACGCAGATTTTTTGATAAATAAATCATTTTATTTAATCTTAGTGTCCCTTGAGCTATATACACTTTGTCCAATGTTTCTCCAATTTTTTTATCCCTTCCAAAAAATATGATTTGTCGAGGTCCTCAAAATAGGCCTTTGTTTGCGAGATGACACTTCATCATTGGAGTCAAATCTTTTTCCACCAAGCCATTTCTTCAGGTTTGGGAACAAGAAGTAGTCACTCGGACCCAGGAGTAGTGTTGCTTTTTCAGTAAAGAGGTTAGAAATTCAAAAAGTCACGGAATTATCGACCCGCCCAGGTATATATTTTTTTTCCTTTTCATTAACCAGGCCCGAGCTCGCGTAGACCTCCGCGAAGAAGCAACGGAACAAGACGCGAATGACGTCATCAGCCTGATGAAGCACAGCTTGATGGACACTTTCAGTGACGAGTTCGGCAACATTCAGTTGTCCCGGTCCATTAACGGGACCGGCGTTAGCGGCAGGAGTAAAGTAAGAAGCTCTTTTAGATCACCTCTTGCAGGCAGCTTTTCCACATCAATGCCAACATAATGTGTTGTTCTACGACTTTTTAAAATTTACGTTTTCCCATACAAAAAAATATTTATTGCCTCTAAACTGGCATAACTCTGTTAACTCTGGGCGTAGGTATGCCACGCACCTTGCGTTGGAAAATTATCCCCACGTTTTCAATCTTTTCATTATTTTTTCAAAGGAGCAAAAAATTTTTTAAGCTGATGCATAGCTTCTATCGCGGGCCTTGAGCGTGGGGACCGAATCCAGAAATTCCGTAACGAAAAAAACCTAACACCCTCCACTCCGACCGGCACAGCGGCGATACTTTGATTGCTAACTTTACATGCGGGCTTTAATAAACAATTGCGCCATCTACTAGGAACTTGTGGAACTTCATATTAGATCAAACATTACTGCATTAATAAAATAAATAAATAATTATAATTGCATAAGTTGATAAAAAATGCTATGCAATAGCTTTACCGCGGCAGTCTCCGGGTGCCACACGTCTTTTTAGTTTTTCTTTTTTTTTGTGTGTTATTTACCAAGATTTCTGACCTGCCTGCAAGAGGTGATGCGCTAATTTAAACTAACTCTGTGTAAACACTTTTAATCGCAAACATAAATTATTGAACATTAACTTGCCATGTCAAAAAACTAATCTTAATTAAATCTAAATTCACAGGTACCTACTAATTTATATTACGGAATCACCATTTTCAATATATATTACGAAAAAAAAAACAATAAAAACGAAAATGTCCCTAAAATTATAAAGAAACTTATTTATTATTATTTTACCTGCTTACACAAACTTTATTTTCAGGTCAAAAAGTTTTTAGATGCATTAACAAGAAGAGCTCATCAATTAGGAAAAGACATCTTTACCAGACAAGAATTAATACAAATCCACAAAACCGCCAACGTCCCGGGCGACCCTAATGATTTGATTGAGACCATGCACATACATTCATATCTGTTATTAAAAGGTTCCAATGTATACCAATTTATAGCTTTATAAGGTAATAAATAAATAAAACAAAGTTAAGATTGTCTTTTATTCAAAAATAAAAAAAGAATACTGTAAAGGGTGATGATTTAACTTAATACTTAATTAGTTATAAACATTGCATGATCGCTGTAAAAGCAAGTATCACAAGTGTGTTGTACTTTTTCTTGTAAAATAAACATAATCTATCACAACATTGTTCCTATATCACAATAATTTATTCAACATGGCCTTTTTTATTTTTCTCCTCTTCCTTCGCTTCTTGTGGAGGTTTCAAAGGACAACTTCTATAATCCGTTCTTGATTTTACGTCTTCCAAGGCTATGGACACATGACAGCAACAGTACATGGGCAAGTACACCAATATAGAGTTAAATAATGATGGATGTATAAACCCAGAAAAGTAGAGATTCCCAATTTCATCACCAACAAATAAATAAAAATTGGATATCGCCGAAAGAATCAGCAATGGTGTGCATAGCATAGCAACAAACCTTGTCTCCATTGCGTCTGTTCTCAGCACTTTTATTTTAAACTTTTTATAAGCTTCAGTCTTAGAAAATGATTTACCTAAATGCTCCAAGGTAATTCCCAAGTAGTTTAGTGCTGACCAAACAAATATGTGCCATATGATGCCATGCCAAAGAAATATAAAAACGAATGTCATCAGTGATGCAAAAAGCTTGTAAATCATATTGGGTAATTTGAAGACCTCTTTAAACATGTGACTGCAAGGCCTGTAGATGTACCTGCAATAAAAGAAAGTTACTTTATGATAATTATGATAGCTGGTGCCTCTGCTTATTTTGTTGATCAAGTCAAACAAGTTCAAATTTTATAAAAAATTGCCCAATAGGTATATGTGTAAAAGTGAATTACATATGTGTAAATATTCTCTTAGGCCACTTGTTTTTCAAACATTTTTAAAACATCTGATTATGAAAATGGCAATTGATGTACAGTCGTATTGAAATGTATACTTAATTAAATACTGGAATGCAGCTGGTCACGGATATTTTAATAAAAAAAATAGATAAAACAAAATAAACTTTATTTTTTCAATTAAACATGTTTCTTATGATCTTTATAGATATAAAAAAACTAAACAAAATAAAATTTTGTTGTTATTAAATTATCTATATTTATAGCCATTGGTTATAAACAAGGTTTTCCCTTCTGGTTTTTTATAAAAATCAATTGGTAATCTGATCTGTTTTTAGGTGTTAAATCAATGTCAAATAATTTGTTCTTATGAGGTATTTTCGAACATTTCATTTATTTTTGAACATTTGAGGTTAATGTATGTCGGACCAAATAAAACTTCTTTTATGTCTATTCATGGCTTCTAAAACCAAATGGAGGAATACAAAACTTTAAAAAATCGTATTTTGAAAAAAAAATAGTTTTGATGTGACATAAAAAAAAAAATTCTTTGAATAAAATATTTTGTGTTTTTTTTCATCTATGTACCTTTGTGCTAGTTTTCAAATCCAACTGTCTAGCCGTTTCAAGAAATATTTCACCCTTCACCACTATAATATTATTTGCTTAAGGCAATAGTCGTTCCTTATTTAGTATAAACAAGTAGTACTTAAGAGTTCTATTATTTAAAAATGAAAATAATTTCGCAAATACAACAATTCAAATTCAATGGCTTAAGGAGTCTTGTTATGGATATTTCCTATACTTCTATGTTCCAACCTAAGTAGGAAGTAGCATTTAAAATTAAGGTACACAAAGAAATTATTAAATAAATATGTACAGAGAACTACTGTTCAAACTTTCTCAGAGTGAGCCAATTGTTCTTTAATTCCTGGGTGGTTGAATGTTTATTAGGTCACATCACTTAAATTGTGATATGTATACCTAAAGTTTTGATATAATAATAAAATTTGCTGTCTTATTTGATTCATTAAACTTCTTTTATTTTATAGTTTAAACCTGGTAATATATGTATAGGAGGCAATAGGTTGAACATATATTTCATGTTGCATTTATGCTCTTGGGTTGTCTCTTTAGGGTTTCTGGAAGAGATTACTTTGAAGTGATAAGACATATGAAATTTGATTAAGTAAAACTCAATTAATTTTTAAGTGGTGTCTGTGTAGGGGTTTGTAAGAGTGATTTTTGGTAAAAAAATAAATATGTTTTGCATGTTTACCTACCATGTGACAGGCACCATCTTATGATTATTGTCCTAATGCTTAAATACAAAGTTTGTCTCACTACATCAGTACATCACTTATGATGCCCTGCAGTTTTTTATGAGAACAGATTGTTTCTTCACATACCATTATATGAGATTGACATAAAGGACAATCTTAGTGACTTACATTATAACTTTGTTAACTACTATTGAATCATAATTAGAAACTATAACTTACTTCACCAAAAAGTTGTAAAGTCCAACATCAAAGTGCCTCCACATTTGTGAGTATACATGGATCCTTGATACACATTTAGGTGTTGGTGGTGTCGGGATGTTGTCTAATCGAGCAAAAGCTGTGGTAGTGCCATAAGAAATTATATACTTCATTTGAAATTCAAGGCCCATAAACAGACCTCCTCCACATAAAGCTATGGTTGGAAGCTTTTTCACAACCTGAAGCAATAGTTTATATATTTAAACTATGACAAAATTTAAAAAGAAAATGAAAATTGAGTAAAGTATGTTTTTCTAACCTCCATATCTGCATTCATTGCTAAAAAATAAAAATAATGGAAGGCTAATTCTAAAATAAATGTATAAATTAAAAAAAAAGTAATATCGAGTATAAATGTTTTCAGTCTCAATGTCAATGCTTCATTTTTTACTTGAAAACTTTTTTCAAAGTCTTCATATAGAATAACAGGCCCAGTATGTAAGAATGGCATATATAACACATAGCTGTACATATTAACACAATCTGATAAAGTCAGTTTCTTATTTTGTTCTTGAAATTTATTATTATTAATGAAATCAATACTATAGCTTATACATCTTAACTCAATCCAAGCCATTCCTGAAAGTATTAGGTATACCATCTCTTCATACATGTAATTTGGATCCAAAAAATCCCAAATAAATGTTTTTTGGAGCCTTGTATTATAAAAACCCAATAAACCAAGACTAGTTATCCAAATGCTTAGATGTCTCCCACCAAAAAATAGGACTGCTGTGTAAATAATAGGTTTAGCTCCCAAAATCAACAGGGCTCTTAACCCATTGTAGTATGATAAGCAGATAAGACTTGACAGAATGTACCAATATTTCACCAACTCTTTTTTATATCTTCTCAAAATTTCAGATATAATAAATTGAGCTAGTAAAAAGATCCATATACTATGAATGTGAAACTTCCAATGTTTCCATTCTAAATCTGTTGAATCTTTGAGCCTTGTTTTTAATATCCATCCAGGCGATAAATCTTTTAGATAGTATATGAGAGTACGATTTGCATTGAAAATATCTGAAACAATTGTTTTGATTGATAGTGTTTGAAATTAAAAAGTAATTATAAAATACATTAAAAATTAATACTAACTTGTCTGAGCATCATATAGCTTATATAATGAATAAAAATTAGCCCAAATCCAAACACAAAAATAAGTAATTAACTCGTATTGGTTAATCTTCACTTTCATTTTAAATTTTGAAAATAATGTTAAATTGTGTGAAGCTCTATTTAATGCATAGTTTGACCTGTTCCGAATTAAATTTTGACAAATAATTTATTTTTACATTATTTGAAATCAGTTAATCGTTGTCTTGCTTGAACATTGTAATGTATATCTTATTTAGGATTTTTTGTTTTGTTTACCGGCTGAGCCTGACTGACCGGTTTACATTACGTACGTCTAATGTCTGTCACACTGTCACTGTCAGTCAATCAAACAGCTGCTTCGTTTTTTTTATTTCGCTCATTAGACTATGTAGAATATAGTCATGCAGCCTTTTGACAATATTAAGGAAAAGAAAACAATAGGATTGAAAAACTGACTTTACCCACATATTCAAGTCCCTTCCAAAAATTTGGCTGAATAACGTAGGTATCTACGTATATAGCGTTTGTTATCATAGATTTTTGAAAAAGTTCTTAGTCGATTTAGATGTTTGGATGAGACTACCTCTGAAGTATTTTTTCCATATCATATCAGCTCATTCTAAAAAAACACCAAAATTGGTTCATTAATTACGAAATAATCGCGTAATAAACATAGAGATGAATTAAGAACCTCCGCCTTTGGAAGTCGGTTAATTTGTATCTTTTATGTTTCTGTCTTAATAATAATAATTATTATTAAGACAAGGCGAGTGGTTATAAGTAGTTATTTATTTCTGACTTCTCGATTTAAATTTTGTTTTTATTGATTTTATAGTTTTGATTGCATTAATTTTAAATTTGAAAGTTACTAGAGGCACTATAATTTGTATTAATTGTTATTTTAAGTTTTAATTTTATTCATAATTTTATAAAATTACCTTAATTAAGAATTAAATTGTTCGGGTACGTAACTGTTTTACTAACATAGATAATAAGTAATTGTTACTAACAATAATGGATCTCTGTTATCTAAATAAACAATTTTATTATTATTATTATTATTATAAGTATGCATAATAATAAGAACTTTATTCAAAAAGTTTTTCTTAGGTACCTACCTCACTACCTAATAATTTCAAGTTAGGTACTAGAACTGCTAATTAGAAACTGCAATCGAAGGATCTTAAATAAACTAATGTTACGTAGTTATACTCATCGTAGAGCAGAGAATAAAATCAAACTATGCTATTTTAAATATACAAGGTGTTCTTTTTGATATCCCATAACTTTGAGGTTTTTAAAAAATAAATAAAATCAAAAAGTGTATACTAATGCATACTTTCCAAGATATTATAAATATTAATATAATGAGTTCATAAATTATAACCCTTGTAAAATCTCTTTAACATTCATTCAATAGACGCGTGTCACTGAAGCTATACAATAAACAAACAAAAACATTTTAAATGTTGAGGAACGTTGCATACAATGTACAACGCAAAACTTTGCGAACTGTATCTGTGCATAGCGATAAAAAAGGGATAGGAAAATGCCACGCTGTAATACTTCGCATAAAGGAGTTTTACATAAGATGTTTTCACTTAGGTAAATAAATTATTTTGTATGAAAAAAAAAAGAAATAATTCACATTTTATTTGATTCTATTGCATGGTCCCATTCAGGGCCGTCATTACCCGGGGTTGCAAGGGGCGCCTGCTGAGCGCTGAATATTATACTTTTATTGAACTTGTTTCATATACTTGTTACGACAAATACGTACCTATGCGCAACATTAAATTATAAGGGAGTGGTCTTAAATAAATGCAAACTTTTCAGATTACTATATTTTAATGTGATACTCAATTACAGAAATATTAATAAGAGCCCACACATTTATATGTTTCTCCCCTCTCCTCAACTTTCGCACCTCTCCTCTCCTCTCCTCACCTCTCCTCTCCTCACCTCGCCTCTCCTCTCCTCGCCTCTCCTCACCTCGCCTCACCTCGCCTCACCACACCTCGGCTTACCACACCTCGGCTCACCTCTCATCGCAACAAACGCCATCTATCCACTACTTCCATTACATTCGGCCGTCCTGAAACAATTGCGCCGCAATTGGCGCAAAAATATGTTAATTAAACTCTTCAGCAAGTCTATTAAGTCATCTCTTGTAGCTACTGTTTCGCTATATGATGGGGTACTACCATATGATCTTAAGGCATCGGCGGTCACTATCCCCGTTAATTTCAGGAAATAAAATTTCACACATCAGTATGAACCTCACATGTTTGAACGTTAATAAATAAAAATATCGTTTTAGTTAACCAAGTTCCAAGCACCATTGAGTGACAATTATCTCCAAATTAAACAACCATTCAAATCCATTAATGTAATCATTAACAACAAGGTTCGTAGTGGTTTACAGCAATCATAATTGCAATAAAATCTTTCAACCAATGACCCCTTCAACACACTACCCAGAATCACTCTGGCGTAGTCACCCAACCAACAAACAAGAACCTGCATCTAAAACACATTAAATCTCTTTCCACAACAAAAACTTTCTTTACAACTTCAATGGATACTTGTACTTTCGGCAACTTCATAACTGTATTCGCCACATATTTTCAATATTGCTTCCATTTAATATTGCCATCAAAATTTTAAATCCAAAATTTAACAATTTACACAAAGCTACCACTGGTTTGGAAGATCCATTTAATGAGAAAAACCAGCAAGAAACTCAGTAGGAATCGGCTAACGTCAGTGCATTGTACGATTCGCAATAAGTACTTGCGATAAGAAAACCCCAATGACAATGAAATTTACTTTGAATGTAACAACAAATAATTTGACAGCGGTCGAACATTACAAACAAAGCAATCATAAGCTACTAGAATAACTCAATTAATTAGCAAACAATGCAAAGCTCGTCACAAAACGTAATGCAACCTCCATTACTTTCATATCCTCACACTCATAACCTCTCTCCGGTTATAGCGTTTATCACACCAATAAGAGCACCGCATTGCACCACATCAATCAATCAATCAATATTTCGTTGAGTGCCAGCCGTCGATGCACCACATAATTCACAACAACAAAGTAGGTATTACAATTTTTTTTTGACAGTAAAATTCAGCTTTTTCTGTTAATCGCAACAAATTCAAGGTATTATTTAAACGCATTGGCTTTAGACATTAAAACGCATTTTCAATAATCTAGTTACTTCTCGACGCCATTAGCTATCTCCGTGGTTCACACATACTGTCGTCATGTTACGTTTCAATTGCCAAAATAATAACAAGCTTATTATTACCTAAACAGAAAAAAAACGTGTCTTCTAAGAATCTCAGCAAAATAATCGAAGATCGGCAAGATACAAGGCGAATTCTACCGAGTCACGGATACACGATTATCAGAAAGAAAACCTAAAACTTCAATATTCAGACTATTTAAAAAAAGCAATATGTAGGCCGCTTAACAACAAAATTTCATCCGCTCCACCGTGATATCATTACTATCCACCAAGTAGGTACATACTGTAGATTCGACAAAACCCATCAATCCGCAACTAACGCATCAAGATCGCGCAGTAGGTACACAATATTCTAACACACAAGGACGCACGCCACTCACAATCGTGGCCTCACTGAGACGCAAAATGAAGCCCGCTGCCTTATCAGGTAACTTGCAAGAGCAAAGCGATGGCATGAATTGCGCAAGATTTGCTAAAAAAGAACCAATTCGAATGACGTTACAGCAAAAACAAAGCTATAGCAATCCGACGACTGTGCTGCCTCTATCGTACAATTGATGTACTAAAAGTGCATATAATCCCTTTGACTTTCATACTTTTCTGCGAAATTTTGAAAGCAAACATCTGTTTCACATTTGATTAGTTTCTTTTTTAGCTACTAAATTGTTTTTGGCACTAGTATCGTAGCAATAAATGCATTCTGCGATCAACGAATGATTGAACAGATATCACTTACATAATACGATGTAAAGCAATGGATCGCGCGTCCATGGCGTGATGACTGCGCCATTATAGCTGATCGCTAATATTTACGTGATAAGGCAGCCAATTTGACACCTACGTCTACGAATGCAGTGAGGGTGTAACAATCTGAGCGACTTGTATACTACCGAACCAAACAAACAAACCACAGCAAAAATTGTGACGCAAAACGAGAATTTAATTCCTCAAAATCTATTTGATCAAAATAATAATAACGAAATTCATAACCAATTCTCATAGAACAAATTATCATAGTCCGTCCGTAAAATAATCTCTATAGTTTTTCAATATGTCCACAGAATAAACTCACTCGTAACTCACAGTTTTTACAACGTTGAATAGACGATAAGTTATAACAATATCAAATCCGAACAAAACACCATTTCATCTAGATTACCTCGCACGAAACAAAATGGTAAGAAAACAATCGCAACGTAATTCACCGTATTCTAATCGTAGGTACTTATTTTTAAAAAATAATAACGAACCTCAATTAATTTGAAATCAAATCCGATCCTAGAAGATTTTTACTAAGTAACATCATACTGTGATTCTTATTTCAAAATAGTTAAACCTTATTTTTAACATAAATTGTAACAAGATAAATCGAAACACAAATCAGTTTTAAACCTGGGCTGATCCGATAAACCATTTGCTATTCAACAAACCGTACGGTATTTTAAAACAATTTTACTTTGCCACAGCAGCACAAGTCATAACAAAACTACCGCAAAATATATTGATTAATCTTATTTTGATGCCATGTTTCGAAAACTCGCACGAAATAGAAACGAATCCATTAAAACGCGTAATGAAAATAACAACATTAACGTATTGGATCTTTTTAAGTCACACAATAATTTATCACGAATTTTATCCACAGCACGTTAAGAACATTTTTTTGCACAAACACACTATTACGGCTTACAAGACGTTAGATACCTAGTTCTCAATTTTTATTTTTACTGATGTTATGAGGGACGCATAGTTTTAATCGGGCTCTCGTATTATTTTAAGATCTAATAATTCTTGCACCTTTTTATTCCGACTTCCCTTTCAGCATACGGCAAACAATATGGTTCCCTATTTATAGGTTTATCACCATTAAGCTTAATACGCATCTTTCCCTAACTATTAAGTCTATTTCGCCCAGAACACCAGAAAAACAGTCAGAGTATCGTTCTAACAAACCGAATAACTGTTTTGTGTCGGAAAAACGAACAAAACGAAAAGAAGCGTTACTCATAAAACACGATAGAATTAATCACTGGACAGTTACTTAGTACCGAGTCTGTGGGTTTGGGTATAACCCTGGCTTAGTCACAACAAAATCTTTATTCGCGAGTCCGTTCCGTCAGTTACAATGCCAACTCAATTAATACCGAGCTACTATCGACCGTCAGTCTGAGATACGTCAACGCACCTAGCCGTCCTAACCGTATCTCTGTCACTTGCCATCATCCTACTTCAAGATATGACTTATGGCGCTGCAATCGAATGTCACGTCATTCATTGCATTTAGCGCCCTCTTTAACAGTGCTACCAACATACTTCCGTTACCATGAAGTCATACAAACATCTTAATATCGCAAACTCATCGTTATCGCCAACATTTGTTAATTTAAAATAATTTCCGAATATTTTACATAACGATAGTATTATTTAATTCTCTACTTAACTCTTTGCTCCTCAAAGGTGATAAATTCGCAGTAATCTCTCCAACAGATTCGTCCTTCTTCCAGAACTTTGGATTGTTGCTAATATTGCATACACGGACATATCCAACTCCATCATGAAGCATCGAGCTTGATATTGCATATGATAAACCGCCCATGCTGTATCGACGTTGTTTTGTACATAGCTTTCTACAGAAGCATCGTTGGAAGTGACGCGCACCAAACTGCTTCTTACAAGAACTTCCGGGACTCTGTATTTACCAGCAAAATTCTGAATATTTATAACCACACTCTAGCCTGTCCTGGTAATTTAGATTACCTACATCTTAAAAGATTTTACTTCATCTGAGCAGTTGTATATATTGCTTAATTGTTCGATTTTCTTGATCCAACTTTTTACATTTACGTCGTTATTGTACGGATCGAAATCAGGAATCAATTTTTCAGTATTGCGTAACGACACAGTAGATTTAGCATCTTTGATATTCATTAAATCCGATATTCTTTTGTCCACTTGCTCCAATATGCTAGACAATGAATAATTTGATGTTGAATCAGAATTTTCATAATTACTAGTTTAGCCTGGAAACTTCCTTTTCTTGAAAATAAATCTTCTCGGGTTACCGCCATTACAATTTCTCTTCATCTTGAAGCGTAGGTTAATAAAAATGCCACTTCTGATTATAAGGGAGTGGTCTTAAATAAATGCAAACTTTTCAGATTACTATATTTTAATGTGATACTCAATTACAGAAATATTAATAAGAGCCCACACATTTATATGTTTCTCCCCTCTCCTCAACTTTCGCACCTCTCCTCTCCTCTCCTCACCTCTCCTCTCCTCACCTCGCCTCTCCTCTCCTCGCCTCTCCTCACCTCGCCTCACCTCGCCTCACCACACCTCGTCTTACCACACCTCGGCTCACCTCTCATCGCAACAAACGCCATCTATCCACTACTTCCATTACAAAATATTAAAAAACATTGTCATCAATAATAATCATTGTTTTACCACAGATTAGGTACTTAACAGGTTTTACTTCTATTACGCTTTCGGCGCTTGTCATACCGTTCATGACAGGCGCGGTCCCAGGGGGGGGGTCACAGGGGACATGACGCCCCCCAAAACCATGAAAAGATAAACATCTTATAAGAAAAGAAGCTAAAAAAGATACTTCTGATTAAAAAATATTAGTTGTGACCCCCCAAAAATTCAGATGTGACCCCCCAAAATTTCAGTCTGCGACCGCGCCTGGTTCATGATGTGCAAGCTCAAATTACTCTTAATACCAAACTTATTACTTAGGCTACCAAAATGATAAATCTGGTTAAAAAAGATTTGGTATTGCTCCAACCGAAAGTTTAAACAGTGTTATCTGATGCAAAATTAATTGCTGAAGAATAATAATTAGAATGCGAAACGGAATTTAAAGAAACTGACAATGAAAATGAAAATGACATTTTCATTAGGAGGCTGCAGATGAGCCCGTTTTAGCCCAACAAATAATTATGTTTATATTTTTTTCTACTGGAGACTGCTACCTCAAAATTAAATGAGTGATTCGATTTTCTGACGGAACACAATTCAGTTCTTTCACTCTTCCAAAACATTGAATGCTGGAGAAAATTATAGATGCATGACAAAAATCGCATTGTTTTCGGTTCCAAGAAAGTAGTAACATTTAAAAATAGATTTGATATTGACAGGCAGGATCTACACCATGTATCAACAAGTACTCCCATTGATATTTTAAGCTATAAACAGGGTTATTCTTTATTGGACCCGCATCTGTTGAGGGGTTATAAATTACTTACTTAGGTCAAAACAAACGATTTTCTCTATGGAACCACCCCTCCTAAAATTTACCGTTTTTGATTTATTTCACTTTTTAGGATTTTCTGTACCAAACAAAAAGTTTTCGCAAGTTTTTGTGAGTAATAAAAAAAGTCTTCGCGTATCAAACTGCTTTTTGACGTTATAATGAAAAAAATTAATGAGTTCATGATACTAAGTAAATAAAAACTAAAATAACGTAGAAGGATCGCATGTTATGGTTTTTCCAGCACTACCTATTCTCTTTTTAAGTTAAACCAAAACATCGCACTTAAAATGCGTCTCCTGTAAAAAGACCTAGTAACTTACTGTGCAGATTGCATCATAATAAAGTAGGTACATTGTTTAAGCTATCTAACAAGGTAAGTACAATACTTAGATTTGAACTAACTATTGTGAGGGAAAATGTTGATTTAAAAATGATAGGGACAGTCTTGGAGATAACGAGTTTGTTATGAAAATAAGGTTAAGAGTCAGGATTGTATTCTCCTATGGCATGAAATGGCGTGTAATAATGGGAGAATAGACTTGTATTGTGCATACTATGAAAAACTTTCAATACCTACTGATATTGCAAGGCATCTCGTAACTGCGTTAGAAGTCACATTACCTAGTTGGGTCTCATCCTCTTCGCCCACTTTGTACACACGTGGCCTACTTTTGTCGGATTTTGCACTCTGGATAGAACCACTCTATCTTAGCCATCAGTCGATACAATGGGATACCAACGACTCGGGAAGTCGTCGGCCTGGATAACGTTGCGCGAGTTCTTGACGTGCTGCCTAGGATTCTCTTTCGCTCTGCCCGTACCGCATATCTTCGTTAAAATAGGTAGCCAAAGCAAATAAGATCAAAATTATATCGTAAATATCGTAAAAAAGGTAACATACTCGGGTCACCGGTACAAGAAAACTGATGGTTTTCCAGAATACAAGCCCAGAATAAACTATTTTACGGAATTTATTTGAAAAAAAGTTTAAAAACTTAAACCAGACTACTAAAATCACACTCTAAAAAGTACGACACAAGAAATTTTTTATGTATTTTTATACGTCTTACTGATAAAGATTTGTTAAAAGGAGAGCCTTGATCGTATGCCACTTAGATTTTATTTTATTATGTATTATGATCAATTTCAGTTGCTACAGTAGGTGGCATATCCTTTACACATATCTATCTCCATCAGTATGATGTATAAAAATACATAAATATTTCAGCGGAGACTATTACTTATTTTCTACTTAAATAAAAACTACTTCTTAACCGGATTAATCGCGTATAATTTATATTTTTCAACACACTTGCTCGTAAAGTGAGCGTTATTCTATTGAGTTTAGAACTATAAACTGGGCTATAAGTCACGCGTGCATTAATATATTATACCCTAGTACATAATATAATGAATCCTACAAAGTTGAATTGTACCTTTGTGCAAATAACATGCGAGAAAACAGAGCATATTTTATTGGTCCGGGTTATACACTAAATATTTTCAGAAACAACAAAGAGGTTTTATACCACTTCAAATCCATATACCTACATTTTTTAATGTTTGCGCCTTATATTAGTAAAATAAATTTGTATATTAAACAAATTATTCACAATTTACAATCATTTGTCATAAAATATTAAAATATTTGCATTTACCACTCCAAATTAAACATTTTCACTTAAAATAGGCTGTATATGCTATACAAACATTGACACATTTGACGGAAAAAAAAACCTACGCGCATGCGCGAGGTTCGGCGCCATTTTTCAATCACAATTCGTAGCTTTGTTATCAAGTGTGTTTGTTATTTTATGATCACGTATGTCTGTCTTTTACTCACAAGTGTGTTGAAAAACGTCGTATGTAACTCGTGAGCGTTGCTAATTACAGTCTCGGCTCATTATTAAGCCCTCGCCTGCGGCTCGGGCTCAAATCACAGCCTCGACTGTAATTAGCAACTTCGCTCACTTGTTACATAATATACTATTACATTTTAACTCGACGTTTCGGTGTCTTTGCAGACCCCGTGGTCACGAGCGACTGAGGTGTCAGGCGTCAGATTGATAGTGGAAAAAGTTATACATCATCTCCATCTATTTCTCAGTCTACGAGCCGCGTTTCCGCAAATCTTCAAAATAGGGTATTTTCTGGTACATATTGTGATAAAATGGCGCAAAGTTTAGTATAATTACAAGTACTAATAGATAGATAAGACTTTCATCTCCATTTATTATATAAAAATAATATAAATAAATTTGTTTTTGTGGCTTAAAAACTAATTTTGCGATGCCTCGTCGCACGAAAATGACGATTTTAAGCCAATTTACGGTACCACTTTTGGTATGAAAACAGAAGTATTTATGAATAAAAAAAATACTATTCGATGGTTGACATGTTCATTTTTGATAATACGCATTTTTTTCTTTGAAATTACTACTAAAATCCCTTTAAAAAAAAAAAACCAAACACGTAATTTTCTTCATGTTTGTATAAATGCGTAAATCTTAACACACTGTGGTAAGGGTTATTATACTTTAGCAAATAATGTTAATATCATTCCAAACAAAAACTAGATATCTTCAGTCTGCGCTCAGCCGCTGTCGAGAGTGGACCTGTATCGCTTTTGAGTTATTTTTCGTGCTAAGAAACATCGCTGTATATACACAATTTATTACATCAAACAAGTCTCGATACTTGACGCTATACTCTGAACTGAGTTGAAAAGGTAATAATATAATTTTATTAAAAAAAAAAAATTACAAAACCTTTTATGATTAGGATTGAATTTGGAAACTTGGAATCATTATGTTTGTTAGGACTAAACCTTATCTCCAGTTCTGGTAGTGGGGTCTGAAGGTATACCTCGAGGTGCTACTGGTACTCCTAGACGGGTAAAGCTAGGTATATCGAGTTTGGGCTCATTTTGATTCGAAGGAAGAGACCTTACCACCAGTTTTGGTAGTAGGAGCTGAAGGTATACCTCAAGGTGCTACTGGTACTCGTAGACCGATAGAGCTTGGCATGTCGAGTTTGGGTTCATTTTGATTCGCAGGACGAGACCTTACCACCAGTTCTGGTAGTAGGAGCTGAAGGTATACCTCAAGGTGCTACTGGTACTCGTAGACCGATAGAGCTAGGCATGTCGAGTTTGGGTTCATTTTGATTCGCAGGACGAGACCTTACCACCAATTCTGGTAGTGGGAGCTGAAGGTATACCTCGAGGTGCTACTGGTACTCCTAGACGGGTAAAGCTAGATATTACGAGTTTGGGTTCATTTTGATTCGTAGGACGAGACCTTACCACCAGTTCTGGTAGTGGGAGCTGAAGGTATACCTCGAGGTGCCATTGGTACTCCTAGACGGGTAAAGCTAGTTATATCGAGTTTGGGTTCATTTTGATGCGTAGGACGAGACCTTACCACCAGTTCTGGTAGTGGGAGCTAAAGGTATACCTCGAGGTGCCATTGGTACTCCTAGACGGGTAAAGCTAGTTATATCGAGTTTGGGTTCATTTTGATGCGTAGGACGAGACCTTACCACCAGTTCTGGTAGTGGGAGCTGAAGGTACCATATTTTAAAAGAACTGAACAGGACACAAGGAACTGAAATCTATAGGCGGTCAGATTTGGTGGAATCGGCTTTTCATATTTTAAAAGAAATAATAAAATTTATGGACAAAGGATAATGCAAGTGATTGGGCTCCAAAAAAAAAGTCATTGTGCAGGGATGAGATGAAAGTCAGATTATAGATTAGACACATGTCATTCATATTTGTTAGGACGCCAAAAAAATTAGCCCTGGGAAAAAAAAGATATGACCAAAAATACATTTTGCGTTTAATAGAATAAAAATCGTTTTCTTTTATGATACAGAAACTGAACGCCCGTAGATTTCTACGAGTGTATTCGTATAACCTTTACAGCCATTGACTACGAAACGAGTGAATATCTATATCTTCTATACTTATAATAAATCTGTAGAGAGGTCAATTCTGTACATGAAATATTTTTTCAAAATAACTATCAGGGGGTGATTAGTGATCGATACTGATGCCAAAAATGCAATCAGTAAAATTTTTGTCTGTCTGTCTGTCTGTATGTTCCTTATAGAAACAAAAACTACTCGACGGATTTTAACGAAACTTGGTAAAATTATTCTTCATACTCCTGGGCAGGTTATAGTATACTTATTATCGCTCTACAATCAATAAGAGCAGAGCAGTGAAGGGAAATGTTGGAAAAACGGGAGAAGTTACTTCATTTTTTAAGCTTCCGTCGCGTGTGCAGCCTTAATGGTTAAAGCTACATAATAATCATGTATGACAGAAATATTCTTCATAAAATTCTATAAAAAATATCTCACAACAGTATATCTCTATATTTTATGGTTGACTCACAATAACACGTGTAAATCCCGATAGCTTAGCAGTTCGGAGCTTTCTGATTATATTTGTTTAATCTTACGTTTATAATACTCTCACTCATCCCTAATTAAAAAAAGTTAACATTATTACCTATTCAAAAAATTAAGAATCATAGAAATCGGTATAGAAACACTAAACTTATACATGAAATACGCTAATAACCCATCGCGCGTGAATACTGAATGATATAGGGATTATTTTTGCGTAACGGTTGCCGCGCTCGCTCGACGCGGCTCGCGGCGCGGCGGTAGGGTATAAAAAGGCTGGAGGCGAGCGCAAGCTTTTGCGCGATTTAATATAGGTAGGTACAGAAGGAACAAGCGTTACATTACCTGTCAAATTCCCCCAACCAATTTTAACTTATTATCGAGGGCATAGAGTTCAAATTCAAGTAAAAAATTTTGACAGATTTGTAACGCTTGATGTACTGCCTTCTGTACATACAGAGATAAAATGGAAATCAAGGTTTTGTTTATTTCATGATCGTTTCTGCCTCTTGGAAGTCAGAAATCGTAGATTTCTTCGGAATAAAAAGTAACGTATGTGTTAACTACTATACCAAATTACATTAATATTGGCTTAGCCGTTTGGCAGTGAAAAGCAACCATACATAACTATAGGTAGTATTGTATGTACACTGATAATGGCTGGATGGATGGATTTCTATTCTTCTATTGCTATTCTTTCAAGCAAAAACTACTAAGCTTTACCTAGAATAACAATAAGCTAAGTATAATTAATGAAGATATTGCATGAATTAAGTAAAATTGAAGGCATTAAATAAAACACTTTTTAACCGGATTAATGGCGTATAATTTATATTTTACATTTTAACTCGAAGATTCGGTGTCTTTGCAGACCCCGTGGTCACGAGCGACTGTTAAAATTTAAAATGTAAATATAGGCGATAAATCCGATTAAAAAGTGTTTTATTTAATAGTCATACATAATAGTTATCGCGAAAACTTAAGACAATATTAAAATTTAAGGCACTTTGGCACCCGCTTTGTTTATAACGCTATGTGCCTTTGTAATGTACCTAATAGATAGTTACCTACCTATGTTTGTGGTAAGGAGTTATACTTATTATATGGGCGAAGATTCTTCATTTTTATTTTTGTTATTAAAGATAGTTAGGACCTTGGAGAAGAAAATAACCTACTCGAAATACTAATTCTATACAGACGAAGTCGCGGGCATCATCTATGTAATATACCTACCTACCTATACTTTTTCACAAAACCTAGGTGAAACTGCGGATCACTGCTTTGCTGTAACAGTTTTTGAAGTAATTCTGTCTGTTTATTTATCAGTAACGCTTTCACAGCTAAACTACTGAGTCGATTTTGACGAAATTTAGAATAAGGTAAGTTTTAACTTCAAGGAGGATATAATAATAGTATTTATCCAACTCTAATAAACGGTATCCACGCGGACGAAGTCGCGGGTCACAGCTAGTTGTAAATAAATACGATTATTGGTAAAAAAAAGTGCTTGTGTGATCCTTATAAGTACCTAATGGGTTGGCTACACAGTTGTAAACCGCGATTAGTTCGTCTCTTTTCTTAGTATAGTGACTTCCCTTCTTATTATCGTCGACACACAAAAGAGATGTTATTATTAATCTGTCTCTTTTCTTACTATAGCGAACTTTTTGCGGCACTGGTTCGGCGACATTGGAAGCACGGTTTACAACTGTGTAGCCACCCCTTTTGATTTGATTTGTCTTTTTTCTTACTTTAGCGATGTCTCTTATACGGCACTGGTTCGGCGACATTGGAAAAGCAGTTTACAAATGTGTAACCACCCCTTATGAAATAATGGTATGTATGGTTTATCTAATACTGCCATTTAGAATAAGCTAATGTGTTGGTATAAGTGGTTATCGTTAATGAAAAAAGTAAGACTTTTAAACACATGATTTATTATTTCATTCATTACCATTGGTAAGAGTTCTTAAACATAAAATAAGTACTATTTTTGAAGACGTTATTCATTATTTCAGTACAATTAAACAGACATCATAAATTATAAAAGGAATAGTACTTTTAAACACATGATTCATATTAACAATACAATTAAATATCATAATCATAAAAGAAGTTCGACTTTCGACTCGAACCCCGAAATGTTTCGAATAAAATGGACAATGCGCGCTAATAATGTGCTCCGAGAAAGAGATAGAGAGCGTTAATGAAATCTAGTAGTAATAATTATATAACCACTATTAGACTTTATTAACCGCTTATAGCAACATACTAGCTTATTCTAAACGGCAGTATTAGATGAACCATACATACCATTATTTCATAAGGGGTGGTTACACATTTGTAAACTGCTTTTCCAATGTCGCCGAACCAGTGCCGTATAAGAGACATCGCTAAAGTAAAAAAAAAGACAAATCAAATCAAAAGGGGTGGCTACACAGTTGTAAACCGTGCTTCCAATGTCGCCGAACCAGTGCCGCAAAAAGTTCGCTATAGTAAGAAAAGAGACAGATTAATAATAACATCTCTTTTGTGTGTCGACGATAATAAGAAGGGAAGTCACTATACTAAGAAAAGAGACTAACTAATCGCGGTTTACAACTGTGTAGCCAACCCATTAGGTACTTATAAGGATCACACAAGCACTTTTTTTACCAATAATCGTATTTATTTACAATATTCACTAGTTTCGTAGTCAATGGCTGTAAAGGTTATACGAATACACTCGTAGAAATCTACGGGCGTTCAGTTTCTGTATCATTAAAGAAAACGATTTTTATTCTATTAAATGCAAAATGTATTTTTGGTCATATCTTTTTTTTCCCAGGGCTAATTTTTTTAGCGTCCTAACAAATATGAATGACATGTGTCTAATCTATAATCTGACTTTCATCTCATCCCTGCACAATGACTTTTTTTTTGGAGCCCAATCACTTGCATTATCCTTTGTCCATAAATTTTATTATTTCTTTTAAAATATGAAAACCCGATTCCACCAAATCTGACCGCCTATAGATTTCAGTTCCTTGTGTCCTGTTCAGTTCTTTTAAAATATGGTACCTTCAGCTCCCACTACCAGAACTGGTAGTAAGGTCTCGTCCTACGCATCAAAATAAACCCAAACTCGATATACCTAGCTTTACCCGTCTAGGAGTACCAGTGGCACCTCGAGGTATACCTTCAGCTCCCACTACCAGAACTGGTGGTAAGGTCTCGTCCTACGAATCAAAATGAACCCAAACTCGATATACCTAGCGTTACCCGTCTAGGAGTACCAGTAGCACCTCGAGGTATACCTTCAGCTCCCACTATCAGAACTGGTGGTAAGGTCTCGTCCTAAGAATCAAAATGAACCCAAACATACATGCCTAGCTCTATCCGTCTAGGTGTAGGTACCAGTAGCACCATGAGGTATACCTTCAGCTTCCACTACCAGAACGGGTGGTAAGGTCTCGTCCTTAGAATCAAAATGAACCCAAACTCGACATGCCTAGCTCTACTCGTCTAGGAGTTCCAGTAGTACCTCAAGGCATACCTTCAGCTCCCACTACCAGGACTGATGGTAATGTCTCGTCTTATGAACTCGATCTTGACATGCCTAGGAATAGGAATTCCAGTAGAAGCCCTCGAGTGTACCACCAGCTCATCAGGTTCGATGGTGAGGTTTTATCGTTACGAATAAAACGAGCTCAAACTTTCCGAGCACTTTAATTAATCTTACCCAATTTAATCGTTTTAATAAAAGAATTTGCAAATATTTAAAACTAAAGTATCAAAACTGTTCAAAACCTTTCGTCTTTTTCACGGCACGCTTGTGTGCGTGAATCTTACACATGTAGTAGTAGAATTCGATACCTAGTCTTTTCGGAAACGCATCCTTAACACAGAATTTATTTTCACAGGGTTAACACAAATTATACGCTATTAATCCGGTTAAAAAGTAGTTTTTATATTTTTATTTAAATTATGAATCGTGAAAACTTAAGACAATATCATTTTCTACTTTTTAGAGCGTGTTTGAGTACTTAGCCGGGTTTTAGTTTTGAAACTTTTTTTTCATTATGGTTGCATTACCTACTTTTAAATTTATTTTCTAGGACTTTCAAAAGTCTACCTAGGTATTATAGGTACAATGTTGAAAAATTTATAAAAAAATTAAATGTTTTGGTTTTACCAGAGACTTAAGAGAATAGTACTTGAAAGACCATAACAATCGTTCCTTTGACATTATTTTAGGCCTTTTTTGCTTCATATCATAAAACCATTAATCATTTGACGACCACTTTGGCGATGGGGTAATGGAGCGTACACATTGCTTGTAATGGAACCTGTAATGTAATAACCAGCGCTCGATGCTGCGCTCGGTGTATTTGTACGTGTATTTCGCACGAACTGAACATACACTGCGAGCGTCCTGGGACAAAATGTTTCCGTATTTCGTCGCGAGCACGGTCCGTCGACACGCGTTCTTTTCTGTCCGCGAGACTTCAGAAAATTAATAGATCACACGAGGTACCTACACAAGATAGGTACCTACTTCTTAATTTTCTCTCAATAGGTAGGTATAAAGGTTAACACTCACATTTATTTAGAGGTACACTATTGGAACATTATAAATATGAAATAATCACAATACCTTTCTATCATAATAACCTACATAACAACTCGACACGATAAAACAATATCAAGTAGGTACCTCATCATCATCATCATCACAACTCTTTGTAATGAGCACTGCAGGGCATGAGTCTCTCCCCTGGGTGAAGAGGAGGTATAGGCCATAATACACCAAGCTGGCCCAGTGCTGGGTGGTGGATGCCAGAATTTTTAGGGCGCCTAGATGGCTTCTGACAAACCCTAACGACTACTATATACAAGTATACAGCACCCGGGACCGACTGCTTAACGTTCCCTCCGAAGCACGGAAGTCGTCGTGAGATATGAATGGTCAGCGGTCACCCATCCAAGTACCGACCGCGCCGAACGTTGCTTAACCTGTGATATCGTATGATTCACACAGTAACCACGGCGCCACGACGACTTCTAGTAGGTACCTACATACCTTCAATCAAAATAAGACAAATAAACATATAACCTACATCGGTAATTGTTTCAAGAACAACGTAGGTACCTAACTAATAACATACCTAGTAATAAGATTTTACCGCGTTGGCCATAAGATTTAACAAGAATATTCTAGATATATCAAACAACATTAAAAAGAACTCAATTTACAGCTATTAAGTAGGCATTTATTTCAATGATGCGGCCGAGGTGAATTACTGTAGAAATCTGTACTGTGGTGTAAATATAATATTGAAGTATCACCTCCTCGCATTTGGAAAGTGATCTACCAGTCACCCTACATATATGAAGTTTCACCACAGCTAAAGTTTAAACGAGGATTTAAAAATGTTATTGAAGTCGGTTTTTTTCAATACATCAATATAACAATGAGAATAAAACCAGTGGAGAGCGCATCGGCACGTCTTTGTTCAATATCCAAGTCACCAAAAAGCGGCGGGGGCAGAGGTATCCTTTCCCCGCTGTCATTGGGCGACGACTCGACAGCCAAAATACATCAGATTCACTAGGGATTCCAAAAAAAAATATCGATATCGATAAAAACTGGAATAATTATTATAACGGCCATTTATAGATTCACTAGTTTTAGGTACGCGCGTATGCCTTTATTAGATTTAAAAACATGTCACATTTTATCACATAAATTATGGTTTGATTTATTATTAGTAGGTATAATGATTTTTTAGCGTATGTTACTATAGCCCTAAGTGGTTACTATAACCCAAATCTGTAACCGAACATTATTTATTCATTTTTCATTAAAGTTTTACGTTAAAATGATGGATTTGATTATTTTGAACATTAAATGGCAATTCATGAAGGTGGAATGTCATTTCGGTTGAAATTCTCAGACATAAAAATAAAAATAGAAAATCATAAAAAAAATTGCGAAAGGTACATGGGCGTGATTCGGGTACTCTAAGGATCCATCTATATTTCAACTTCCAGTTGACACTATTTATTGGGACACTCTGTATAAAACCATTTTTCAACCACCCCAAAAGATAACAACTACAATAATTATTAAAATCCACCTTTGTCAAAATCCATCAAGCTATTCGGACTGTAGGCTTGAAATATATATTTTTTATCTATATTTCATACCAGTATTTTTTATTCAACTTAATCCTTTTTCTGTATATTTGCATTCAAACCCAAGAGCAAATACATAAAGCAATAACAATGTAAAAAACATAAGGTAAGTATCTATATTTTAAACTATCTATATGAAACGTATCAATCCTGCGAACAGCACTATCGAAATAAAAAGAGACAACTGCTAATATGCAAAACAGTGTGTCAGAAAGAGATAGCTAGAAAGACATCAACGCGAGCATTTCAGAAATGAAAATATTTTATTTTGTTTATTTTTTTTATCAAATTGAATAAATAGAGTAGAAATCCACTTAAATATGAAATGATACTCCATCTTTTGTGTAGCTTGAAGTCGTAGTTGACTTTCCACACCATTTAATTGAACAACTAGGCATTATTTCGAGTTTTAATTTGCTTATAATCAGGAGCGCGGGACGTCCGTACGTTAGCCTACAGTTGCTGTGACTGACTCAAAATTCTGTCGCATGACCTACATATAGGTCAAATTAAGCGACCGCGGTAGCCCCGCACGCACTCTCCACTGGTTGTATGCTCGTTGATAAATAATGATAATACATCAATTCATAAAAAAATGCTGAAGACCTAGACGTTGGTTGCGGCGCACCACGTTTTATAAAAGGAGAAAAGGCAGAGAATTGTTTACAGTTGATAAAACAAATACTTTACAAGTTCTGGTTTGTTTACATCTTTACCATAAAAATTTATTCTAATTTATCTCCTAAACGATTAAACTGATTAACATCATTCAAATGGATAAATTGGTTTTATGCCTAGAGCTTTCATTTGACATCATAATCATTAAGATAACTTAACAAACAAAATATCACACTTTGAAGTTGCTCTCGTAATTATCCAATATTTATGAAAAGCAAAACAATAAAAAATAATGAAATATGAATTGCAATCCGCGTCCCTTTGATGTTGTCCAAAAAACCGACAATTCACGGATAGCGTAGAGCACGCCATAGACGATACAGTTAATATGAGATAGATGGGCAACTTGATTTTATTGACAAAATAGAATAATACCTTATATCATAGATGGCGCTAGTAACTACATTTAATTCCAAAAATGACCACTAGACGGCCCTAGTAGATAAGTTTCCATTATAAAAAAAAATTAAGGTAAAAATATCTTGTCCTGTTTATCACATTTAATGTAACATTTTATAGAACTTTATAATGACAACTGCTTTATTACAGAATAAGGTATTTATATTAAATAAGTGGACAAAAATAAAAAAAGAAAACGAAAATCTTTATTTTATAAGGTTATTTATTGTTTCGTGGAATATTCAAAAGCCTCTTTCTTCGCTCCATCTTCCTCATAAAATTTTGTCAATTGTCCATTTATTATTCGGTTCACCCCATTACAGCAACTGTGAATCAACATTTTCATTGACATTTTTTTTTATGAAATCGACCAAATTAACCTTATGACTTACAGCAAGTCATACTTAAATCACATGCACAATCACTGTATATTTACACAATATATTACACAATTTTTACACTGTTTTCGCTTTCCCGCACTTTAGTCTTTATAAACTTTTGTTGCTGAAGCCTTTTCAGTTGTTAGTAAGTCACACAAGTAACTTCACGGCCAAATTCACAGCGAATTTGTTAAAATAATCTAAGTCTTAAATAAAATGGCGGAGAAAACAAAAAACAACAGACGAAAACAACAGCCGCACACGCACACGATCATTCTAAGACTATTAGATAGTCTGTCAAAGTCAACAATTTTCCGGTTCCTGACGAGATATTAACAAATCGGCTATCCCAGCGCTACCTAGTTAACAACAGGAGAAATAACTTACCGAAAAGTTGTAGTACGTCATATCCTAGATGGTGCAGAATTCAATTTCATTGACACTAGAGTTGCATAGGCTTGGAGCACGCTTCGAGCGTCACTACACAGGAGCAAGTCTCACGCACACAGGCGCAATTCCTGTTCGCAACCGGTGCTCGCGCAATGTGAACGGGCGCGCGAACGCCCGTCCACATTGAGCATCGAGCATTTTTTGATGTTATTCAAAAAACAGAAAATGTACGGATAGCTTAGAGCAGGCCACGAGCGCGCTCTACTGCGGCTCAGTTCGCGCTCGAGAGGCGTACAAATCATGGGAACTTTTTTTGCAGATTACATTACCAGTTGCATTACTAGCAATGTGTACGCACCATAACACTATGGTGCGTACACATTGCTATGGGTGGGTGACCACTGGCGCCTCAGACGCCAGTGGTCGCAGGGATCGATTATCGCACGGATCAAGAAAAAAAAATGTTCCGTGTCTGGGCGTTTATGTAGGTATTTATACTATAGGTTGCCCCCTTGTTCGCTGCATGGTATCCATATCACAAGCTTTGCTTAGCTTGGGACCATGTAGTTGGTGTGATTGTCTGGGGATTTTATTTTGATATAAATAAATAAATAAATATTTCTGACACTCACACAACATTATCTAGCCCAAATTAAGTTTCTTAAAGAACTTGTGTTATGGATACTAGATAACTGATATACTTAAGAAATATATGTATAAACATACATATTGAATAAATAAAAATATGTTTTTATTAGAATAAACTTAAATAAACATATAAACATCCATGACTTGACGACTAATATCTGTGTTCATCACACAAATATCCGTCGCCGCCGGGATTCGAACCCAGGACCTCTGGCATAGAAGGCAATCTATGTTACCGCTACACCAGCCGGTCGTCAGTATAAGAGATAACGTCAAAAAAGCAGTTAGAAACGACGGCGCAGGCTGGCGGCGCCGAATAGGCTTGAGACGGCACTGGTCCCATTAATACCCTAGAGCTATGGGAAATCAAAAGGAACACCTTGTATTTAGAACTCATTTTTGTGCAAACTGTCGCTTAGTAAATGTTGGCCTTCACGCATCGATATTTTGTTTCACTGCAAAATAAATTGCTAGTGGAAATGAAGTCGCCCAAAAAGTAGACATTTTGAAAACTGGTTAAGACGGCACATCGAAATGTTTTTTCTTGAAATCTTAGCACCTTAACACGCTGACGTAAGTTCGCGTATTGCATAGAAATCGCCACCATCGACACCGCTCAGACACTGAAATCTCTTCAAAAATCGATAAAAAAATCAGGGTAAATGCTATGTAAATTTTGAGCAACCCAAGTCCGAACAATAATGTAAAGATTGAATTTAAGTAAATTCTAAGCATATGGATTTCATAACTACGTGGTAATTTAAAAAAAGTAGGTATGTTTTTAGACGTGTTTTCGAAAAATAAAACTATCGAGTCAAAATCATCAAATCATGTTTTTGAGCAGGCAAAGTATAGATAAAGATATGAATTCGACGACCACTTTGGCGATGGGGTAAACCTATCTGCCTCAGACGCCAGTGGTTGCGGGTTCGATTCCCGTACGGAAAAAGAAAAGAAAAAAGTTCCGTGTCTGGGTGTTTATCTATTTATGTATTTATATTCTAGGTTCCCCCCTAGTGTGCTACATGGTATCCCATAACACAAGCTATGCTTACTTTGGGGCCATGTAGTTGGTGTGATTGTCTGGGGATTTTATTTAATTTTATTATTTAATTTACACCTATCAAAATGTCAGATCCACTCGTCTTGTCATATTCTCATAGTTTGCGATGAAAGTCAATGCATTTTTTGAATATGTCGCCTTAAGTAGTATTACTTCTGTTTCTTCTTCAGAAACACATTATAGTACAAGTCCTCGGTCGGTCCTCGTAGTCACTCGTATTTAACCTTATATTTAGATATAGGTACATAAATCTGATTATATTAAATAAAATGTATTTTAAATTCACACTTATATTTATTTATTAAATATATTTCAAATTCAATATCTTCGTAAATATAGCATAGGTACCAGCTTTTGACCGCGACTTCGTACGCGTATAAAAAAGTACTAAGTACTTATTTTCTGTTGCCGTGGGAATTTTATTTATATTTCAAAAAATACGTTCTAAAAGGATATTATACAATTGTTACACAATTGGCGGGTGTTATCACCAGCAACCCATTTCTTCCAGACAACTACGAACTTCGAACCACGAATTTCGGGCATTCCTTCCTTAATGCAACCAGACACCCATAGTTGAACCTTTTAACCAATCACGATCATAACCGATTATTATTTTATTACTTATTATTATTGATTTTTTGAGATACACCTGGTTTTCCCCGGAGCTGGTTTTTGAGCACTTACCTTTAGGCGCTTTTGTCTCAACTACGAGTCCCATCAGCACAATCCTACCTGAAGATCAAAAGTGTTAATGCCGAATGGTATCCTACCATTTGTTTACCCAGGGCGCTTGAAAAAGTTCACCAAAGCCGCGTTCTCATACATCATAACCACGCTTCTTTATACCAAAAAACAAAGTCATTCCGAAAAAGGCTTCCGAAAAAGTAGAACCCATTCTGCACATAACATATGATTTATAGTAATATTTTATATACAATTTAATGATTTTGTCAAATATTGTTGCTATAATTTTTTTTTTCTAACTAGTTCTTAGTTTTATTTTTTCATGTTTTTATTACCTACTACTCCTATGTATAATGTGTTCTTGTTATTGTTGTTTATATTTTGTTTGTAATTTATATAATACCTTTTATTTGTTTCCTATTTCGATTGTCTAAATGTTAACTTCAATATTATTATGTTCTCTTTTTTATATTAAATTTGAAATTGTTATTTACATTGCTTAATTATGTAATTGTGTCTACATTTAATTATTTTTTTTGTTCTATTTTTCATTCATTTTATGTATGGTTCTTTCAATTTATCTAAATTGATCTAAATTGTTTGAAATCTAATTGTAATACTATTTTTTTTTATGCTTCTGCTTTCTATTAGTGTATTTCTCTTTTGGCCTTATTTTTTAAATTAATATAAGTTGAATTTAACTTTGTACATAAACGCTGTAGAAATACCTTGAAATAATTAAATAAATAAATAACCCCGACCTAGCACCCTTTTTCTATATTTTGCCCATAATAAAGATTTGATGAGAGGTTTCATTTTTACCAAATCCGAAGAGGCAGTGATAGCGATCTATCAGCACGTAGAAAACATGCATTCAGATCTGTAGTCCTCTTTGGTTATAACATGTTAAGTTACGCAAAACGTTTAATGTGATCTACGTATGTAAGCATTAAGTATATTAGCAAATAATCACAAAATATACAGTTCAATACGTTTATTATGTTAGCTTATGCCGACTACCGCTACAATTTTTTTATTAAAAATATTATTTAAAGGCACTTATATTCTTATGTGCTTGTTTAAAATACTTATATTCTTTTTAGTTGAAAATACTCTCTGCAGTCGGGATTTTTAGTTTATCTAATTACTTTTTAATTATTATTTTTAAATTTAAAAAATATTTTTGATTCTTTTTGCTAACTGTCGACGTAAGTACAGGCCGCCATTTAAGCTTCCTTTCTTTAATGAACCACGTTATACTTAAATTGATGTTATAATGATGTAAAAGCTATAGGTATCATTTCATAAAAATCTATTCGATAGTTTATGCGTGAAAGAGTAACAGACATCCATACATACAAACTTGCATGTTTATAAATAGACGGCTTCCTTGGCGTAGTGGTTTAATACGCTACTCCGTGAATCGTGACCGTGATATTGCAAGTTCGATTCCTATATGCAACAAAAAAATTATGTTCCAAATCTGGGTTGTGTATCTAGATTTTTATATTATTTTTATTCTAGGTTCCTCCTAGTTCGCTACATGGTGTGCTGTATCATACACAGCTATGCTTACGTTGGGGCCATGTAGTTGTTTTTATTTATTTTTTTTTATAATATGAGTACGATGTAGGATGTTTATGTTACGTTTATATTTGGTTCCTATGAATGTATCTAAGTAGTAAAATAAAATGTGTACATCACCTATATTCTAGTCTCCCTCGAATTTTTCACCTAAACGCTGCTTGTAAGAAATTGCTTGAATTGATTTTTTTCTTTCCTTTTGTTTTCTTCGTATTTTATGGTGTATAGTAAAGTAAATAAATAAAAACCTCTACAGGTACCGTGGAATGTAGAATTAATTACCTATAATTAGTTAGTGAGTGCCTATTTATTTTATTTATTTTCACATTATAACATAGATAGATAGATTACAGAATAAATACTACATGGAATTATCGCTAGCAAGCATTTTTTCCAGACAACCAGGGTCTGCCTATTAATTGTCAACAAATCTATTTAGTAGGTATTACTATTTTTCAAAACTTAAAACTTTTTGAGGTCAAGGTTATAAAACTATATTCGCGCGAAACTTTGTTAATTTGTCCAGTTGGACGCTGCGACAGTCTTGTACCTAACTTCATTCTTTAGTACAGTGCGTCTTCTAGACCAAAACACACGTAATCACCGTGCCATAAAACAGCTGCTTTCACTTTGCATAAACAAATGATACTTATTATTTCGGAAATACCAGTTTTACAGTAAAACATTCTGATATATTCTGTGATTGTGATTATTATGGGGAAAATTTCATGTGTTTTATTATTTTACCTACTAAGTCATAATATTTTTGGTAAGTTACCTAAAAATTGTTTGTTTATTTTACACTGAACACTAATTAAACCATATTGGTTTTACTAATTACAATGATTCGTTTAAGATAGAGTTGTATTTTCCTTAAAGTTATAAATATTCCGAGGTCAAATAATACTAGAATGAATCAAAGTAAGCTCGTTTTATTAAGTATTATCTTCGTTCTTATTAAGAAGTATGACTATAGGTCACGGAACTGATTGCGAGTAACTATTGTTATGAAGAACTCTCGATAAATATACGCTTGTGAATGATTTAATAAATTTGGTACGTCGTCGTCAAAACTACTATAGATTAGTAGGTAGTGTAAGGGCCCTACAACGGCAATAATGTACCTACCTATATTAAACTTGCCAATTGAATACACGGACCTCTGAACGGATAACAATAACTTTGGTAATCCTATAAATTCAAAATACCTTGTACTCAATTAATGTAAATTCTCCGACTATCAGTCAGGTCAACAGGTGCCTGCCATAATCAGGAAGATTTTTCTTTGCCAAGTTCTTTGCCTTGCGAAAACGCCTCAGTTTGTACAAAATTGTCACATCTTTCTATAGGAGCTAATAAGGTTGGTATTCATAGATGGGTGCCAAATATAAAACTAATGTTTGGCGGACACGCAGACAAATGCCAGTCAATTTCATATCATTTCGAACCTGGAACATTTTCGTGAACGGTACAACCTTTGTACTAACTCCTACTTTTGATTTGTGCTAGACATTTTAATTTTATGCGTATCAACTGCTGAACCACTAGTTTTCTTTAGGTTCAATGGCTAAATATTATGAATACACTCATAGGCAGTAGTCAGGTAATTAGTGTACCTAAGGTCCTACCATTGCAAAAAGTTGAAGCTAATTATTCCGGTCCGTACCTACCTACTTATATTAGTCGCTTAGTTAATACTTATTTATAATTGATATGCTACAAGTTGGCAAGTTACAATAATTTAGTAATATTGTATAACAACAGACAATAACTGACTAGGTAGGTACTTGCTATTTACATAGCATTAAAGACGCACCGGTGCGTTCCTCAGAGGAACCCGGGCTTCTTTGTTAGTATGGACGGCGGCCATCGGGGGGGTTTTAGTAAGTAAAAATCCAACATAACCCGACATCATCCCCTTCATCATCATTTACCCCTCGTAAAAAAAGGTATCCGTGGAAACGACAGTGCCTATTAGTTTCACCACCACGCAATGATGTTTGTTGCTACAAGTTCAAAGTTACCTACCTAGTTAGCGTCCACTAGACAATCTTGATCCAGGTGTTTCGATTTATAAAAATAAGCTAGTTATGGGTTCAACAAGGTATCAGAAAATTGACAGGTTTTAACCGGTTCTTAACGCGGGAGATATCCTTGCCATGCTCTTTATTGTAGGTACTGAAATCGAACTTCATTTGCATAGTTTTAACTTTAACTTTAGACAATAATATAATTCAGCACGTAAACCAACATTTGACCTTGTTCTTAAGGCTACGGAGGCATTGTTTTAATACTTAATTTGATTGAGCACTAAATTTCCTCACATGAAGGTAAAAACGAGAAAGCTATCTTAAACTTTAACCTAACCATTTCTATACATGTAGGTACATAAATGACAACAAAACAAATTAAAATTACATAATACTTTTTAACAAAAAAAATACTACTTAACAAACAACTTAAAAGTTGTTAAGCAATCCTATGTAGGTAACATAGCGTCTAAAATTTTAACTTCGACGATGTTGAAAATGAAGTGGTTTCGGGAGATAATCATCTAATAAGTAAAAACGCTGGCAAGAGTAAAAAATCTGTAATAAAGTTGATGATTTTTGACTTCTCATCTCTTACAGTACTTTTAACCGAACGTGCAATACCTAGATAAAAACTATGTCAGTAGCACAAGTATACGTACTAATGAGTGGCGACTTTATTTAGACTTTCTATAAACCGACGTAAACTCAAATGGTTTATGTCGGTACCTAAAATACACTTGGAATTCCTTTTCTAGGACGCACTTGTGCTTCTAAAATATTTTTTCTTACAGTTGCAGGTCGACGTTACAATCCACAACAAAACTCAGACTTTTTACAACATGAAGCTCTAGGTTACAACAATAACGATGGTAAAAAAGACATTATAAATCAACAAAGTAATTTAGAAAACAAAGATTATGCATCACAGTTTCCCGCCTTGGGGCCTCCTCGGAAGGACCAAAGGGTGGCATCCAACTCACCAGACCCCAATCCTAAACCCACTTCTGGTGGTAGAGACTATGTTAATCCAAACTATCCACCAAAACCAAAGGAAGGAAATAACCAAAATACTCAACTCAACCCTTCCGGAACACCTGGTAAAGACCAGTTTCCTGCCTTAGGACCACCTAAACATGACCAAAGTAGCACTCTAGTCACTAACAACCCTCAGGATAATAAATCCACGGTTAAACCATCTGGTCAACGAGATTATGTAAATCCTAACTACCCTCCTCTGAAACCAAAGGACTCTGTGGAAGGAAAAGACAAAAATATGGGAAATCACCAAAATAATCCAGGAAAAACCGATTATGCTGCTCAGTTTCCAGCCTTAGGCCCACAGACTACACCAAAAACAACTACGACTCTAGGTAGCAAGACATCTGGAAATCGGGATTACGTGAATCCAAATTTCCAAACAACAAAACCTCAACCAGGAAAAGTTAAGGACTTAATTAACTTCTATGATGATAAATCGAAAGATAAACCAAATCCCTCTACAAAAGTTCCTAGTTACAGCTCCACATTGACAGGACCTCAAAAAAATAACGCGCCAAAACCAGGATCACAACCAACAAAACCTCCATCATTTAGCTCAGTTGTTTCTGGGTCGACGAAACCAGGAACATTGAGCACACCTTCACCAAACAGAAAACCAGGAACTAACGTAAGCCCTCCTGTAGTTTTACCCAGTTCCATTTTAAATAAAAATAAAAACAACAAAGATTCTACCTCGAATTCTGTATCTGATTCTGAACTACTTACAATTAGTGAGGAACTTTTAAAAAAGGATGTTAATAATGCAGCAAAATATGTGACAGTTAATTATCAAGAGAAAACTACTTCGCAATCGAAGGAAGACAAAGCACCCCAACCGTAAGTTTTAAATATGTGTCATTCGAGGAATAATAATCGCTAAAAATTATCAAGGTTCTTTATTCAAAGAAAATAACAATATTTTTTATTGTAATATTATTCGAACCGTTGCAATACTTAGGTATAAAACAATTATCCACTTTTGCACGTAAACTAACGGATTTTTTAAAACTCTACATTTTTTTTTACTGTAATAGTATATTATATAACAAGTGAGCGAAGTTAGTCTCGGCTCATTATTAAGCCCTCGCCTGCGGCTCGGGCTCAAATCACAGCCTCGACTGTAATTAGCAACGCTCACGAGTTACATACGACGTTTTTCAACACACTTGTGAGTAAAAGACAGACATACGTGGTCATAAAATAACAAACACATTTGATAACAAAGCTGTGAATTGTGATTGAAAAATGGCGCCGAACCTCGCGCATGCGCGTAGGTTTTTTTTTCCGCCAAATGTGTCAATGTCTGTATAGCATATACAGCCTCTTTTAAGTGAAAATGTTTAATTTGGAGTGGTAAATGCAAATATTTTAATATTTTATAACAAATTATTGTAAATTGTGAATAATTTGTTTGATATACAAATTTGTTTTACTAATATAAGGCGCAAACATTTAAAAATGTATATGGATTTGAAGTGGTATAAAACCTCTTTTGTTGTTTCTGAAAATATTTAATGTATAACCCGGACCAATAAAATATGCTCTGTTTACTCGCATGTAATTTGCACAAAGTTACAATTCAACTTTGTAGGATTCATTATATTATGCACTAGGGTATAATATATTATGCACGCGTGACTTATAGCCCAGTTTATAGTTCTAAATTCAATAGAATAACGCTCAATTTACGAGCAAGTGTGTTGAAAACTTTATTATTTTATTGATATACAGGGTGTCCCAAAACTCGACGTCAACCCGGAACCGGGTGACAAGGCAAGTCATGCTGGTTATCAGAAAAATGTTTAAAAAAATCTAAGTCACGTGTTCTCAAAATTATTGGCATTTTAAAAAAACACGCAAAATTTCACACCCTGTGACAGTGTTTTTGCTGCTGTTGCCACAAATGTTCACTTTTGGAAACTTTTTTTTTGATATGTTACCCTGAATAATGCTTCTCTAAACTGTTATCAACATTTCAAATCCAGCTCCTCGAGCTTGCATAAAAATAGGACTTATTTCCAAGAAAAAAATTAAAAATTGAAAATGGCCTAGTTTTAACTGTCTGCATTGAAAAAAAATTGTATTACGCGAGTTTGGCAAGTTGTGTCAAAAGTTGGCGCATTTAGTAAGGATCCCAAAATGGTATGACACGTGGTAAATTGTAGTTGCTACCATGAACAAAAAAAAAATTCGTAAAAATCCAGTGTTCAACAATTTTTTCTTACCTGGTTAAAAAATATTCTAATGGGCCCAAGGTTTTCCAAAGAGTCGTAAATTGTAAGTTGTGACAAAGGAGTCTTTCTAGGAAGTGTAAGCGAGATAGTATTTGTGCTAAAGTGATTGAGTGAGACGGAGAGAGTCACCTTCTCAAGTGCGAGCGAGACAGGTATGGACGCTAAAGTGACTGAGATGGAGAGAGTCATTTTACCAAGTGCGAGAGAGACAGAGAGTGACGCCAGGTATTCGCTATTGTAGATACACATTACAAACCAGTCAGTACGTTACGTTCCTTCGTTTACTGCGCTTGTTTTCGTATTCGTTTGTGTTGATTTCGTACTGTTTACTTTTGGCTATGTTTATGGACTTGTGATTGCTTGCGATTTAGATTCGGACTGTTTGTTTTCTCTTAACGACGACCTTTGCGTTCCTCTGGACTATTGTGTGAGTGTGTGACAAGTGCCGAGATGTCTTCGTATACCACTCGCGAATACGCTAATATGCACCTTATTTATGGTGAGTGCAGGTGTAATGCCAGTGCTGCTGCCAGACTTTACCGCGAAAGGTACCCAAACGCTGCTCGTTACCCCGATCATCGGGTGTTTACGAATGTGCATCGGTTGCTCTTCTCAGAAGGCCGCCTCCCAAATCAAACGCATGGTGGAGGCAGACCCACCAACCCTATGGAAGAAGAAGTTCTACAGGCTGTCGAAGAAGACCCAAGTACTTCAGTAAGAGCTATTGAAACGAACACCGGAGTGCCCAAAAGTTCAGCCCACCGTATTTTAAAAAGAAATTACCTACACCCATACCACGTACAGCGAGTACAGACATTATTACCCGCTGACTACCAAAATAGGGTGAATTTTTGCCGGACGATATTGGAAAGGTACAGAGATGACCCACTTTTTCTAACAAAAATTTTATGGTCGGACGAATCAACTTTTAAAAAGGACGGCTACGTGAACATGCACAACCTGCATGAATGGCGTGTTGAAAACCCTCATTCAACGAGACAGGATCGGTCCCAGTACCGATTCAAAGTTAACATGTGGACCGGAATTTTGAATGGCAAAATAATTGGTCCTTTTGAGTTGCCTGATGCATTAACTGGCGAGGTTTACTTAGACTTTCTTCAAAACCATCTTCCAAATTTATTAGAAGACGTGCCGCTAAGCATTTACAGAGAAATGTGGTTCCAACAAGATGGGTTCCCAGCGCACTTTGCTCGCCCCGTAAGAGAGTACCTCGATGAAGAGCTTCCTGGGAGATGGATCGGGCGGGCTGGACCAATCTCGTGGCCGGCCCGTTCACCGGACTTGAATCCTTTAGACTTTTTTTACTGGGGAGCTGTTAAAGAAAAAGTTTACGAGAAGCCCATTGGGAGTGAACATGAATTACGGCAGAGAATAGCTGAAGCAGCTCAATTTGTAAATAATGGACGATACGCTAGAAAGATAGCTCGATATTTTTTAAAAAGATGTCGCGCTTGTATTGCCGCCGAAGGAAGGCATTTCGAACACTTATTATAACATTTTAAGAATTATTGTAAATTTTATTAATGAACATTGGTATTAAAATTTTGTTTTATTTAAAATTGAAACCTTTAACAATAAATGCCTATTCCAATGCACACACTAAAAAAAATAAATTAAAAGTGAACAATCTGTTCATTCAATAAAGATAGACGAGTACATCAGTACAATGTACAATTCAGTTAAATTTAATCAGTGTGTACATTGGAATCGGCTCCAATGTAACCAACGATAAGCTTTGCAATTTTAACCAAGTAAGAAAAAAAGTTAAAAATGGGTTTTCATGGAAATATTTTTTTTTGTTCATGATAGCAGCTACAATTTGCCAAGTGTCATACCATTTTGGAATCCTTACTAAATGCGCCAACTTTTGTCACAACTTGCCAAACTCGCGTAGTACAATTTTTTTTCAATGCAGACAGTTAAAACTAGGCCATTTTTAATTTTTAATTTTTTTCTTGGAAATAAGTCCTATTTTTATGCAAGCTCGAGGAGCTAGATTTGAAATGTTGATAACAGTTTAGAGAAGCATTATTCAGGGTTACATATCAAAAAAAAAAGTTTCCAAAAGTGAACATTTGTGGCAACAGCAGCAAAAACACTGTCACAGGGTGTGAAATTTTGCGTGTTTTTTTAAAATGCCAATAATTTTGAGAACACGTGACTTAGATTTTTTTAAACATTTTTCTGATAACCAGCATGACTTGCCTTGTCACCCGGTTCCAGGTTGACGTCGAGTTTTGGGACACCCTGTATGCCTAAAATTTTTTTTTATCCCAAGATAGAAATTCTATGAGCGTTGTATTATGCAGAAAGCCGTGATTGATGATCTATTTATCCGTCACGAGACAAGCAAATAGATGATATCATTAAAGGATAAACATTTTAATTGCAGATTACTAAGCATAGGAGCTCAAGTTTGGAATATTCCTACGGTGCAAAAATTTGTTCCATTACTAGACAACTACGAGAGAGATACATTAGTCAATGAATATGTAACTCCACAGGTATTTATTTAGACTTAAGTACCTATATGTGTAAATATTATCAACAAGTAGACATAATGTATAATTTTTCTCCTTTTCTGACAGGAAAGAAATGAAGAAAATGCTTTCATGGATGCAATTATGAGCACGACAGTTATTCGATATCTGATGAGTGTTTTAAAAGACAAAGGTAAGGGTGTGAACTAAACTAAAGGTTATTAATAATCTTATAAATACCTATTAATCACTAGGGGGTATCTTATAAAAAACAGTGAACTGGAGGCTTCTCAAAGATTGCGTCGCAGCCATAGTCAACAAGTTTACTAATCTCAGCAAAGGCACTAATCAAAGTCACTTTTGGATTCTGCAGTTATGAAGATGCCAATGAGCTTTGTAAATACTAATGATTATTTATTCAATATAGGATTATTAATGCTTTATCGATCGAAGTCTATTGATCCAATAATAATACTTGATGTGTAACTAGCAATCACTCAACTCTTCCCAAAATAATAACGATAGATAAATGAGAAAGAATTTCGGTGTTGAGTAACGGGTTAAATACGATAGTTCAATGTTAATATTTGCTAATTCTACTATTGTATAATAATTATGCAACTTTATGTTAAACTTCCGTATTTTTTGATTATATAAGAGAATGAGAAAGCAAATTTATTAATTTGTTCTCTCTCATATAAAAAAGTACTAGTAAATTATAACCTTCATAAAACTTAAATAAACTGATAAAAAAGAAGCTCACAGTCCAGCTTCTTCCATGCTGGACTGTGAGCGAAAGAAAAACATAGAATGTGCCAGCTGCTTCTCTTCCCGGGCATACTGTAAAAGTCAGTTAAGGGACCGAGGTGTTATGGGAGGCTTTTTTGTGGGCGATAGGCTGACCCCCTGTCACTGCAATAATCTCACTCCATCATAATAATACCTCCAAATTAGTCAAACGTGACATCAGATGGTTGTACTACCTCTGGTGTTCTGCCTACCCCATACGGGATACAGGCGTGAAGTTATGTACCTATGTGTATGTATGTATGTAAACTGATAAAAGTAATCAAACCGTTTACTAGATACTTATTAGTTTTAGATAGGTTTTGTTTTACACTTTCAATGTCGGTAAATTAATCTCTTATTATATTTGTAATATCATATATCAGTAATTGTAATACTCAACGCATGCAGAGCATTAAAACCCGACTTTACTTACATTTTTGAATCCTTGTTAAAACTTTGGCTGGTCATAAGGTCATCAACGTGAATATTCTCCGTTTTTATACATATTTCGTCTAAAATTTCTTTTTTTTTCCAAAAGTAACAATTGATTTCTATGAAATTTATATGGGACCACTTCTGAAGTATTCTCTATCAATCGATTCATAATTGTCCACAAAATTGCCTTTGTTAGACACAAAAAATTAAGAAAAAAATATACACACGAATTGAATACCTACTCCTTTTGGATGTCGGTTGAAAATACTACAACCTAACCGTATTATTCTACTTAGGTAATATAAGAAATTTGAGAAAATAAAAATTATTATTTAAAATAAAAAGATGAAGAAGCTGGACTTGAACTCGACGTTTCATAACTCTCAGTAACTCGTGACAAAATGTCTTTTGTACCTACCTATAATATAATCTAATATATAAAATTCTCGTGTCACAGTTTTCGTTGCCATACTCCTCCGAAATGGCTTGACCGATTTTGATGAAATTTTTTGTGCTTATCCGGTATCTATAAGAATCGGCCAAACAACGTTTGCCGGGTCAGCTAGTAAACCATATAAACTAGTGACTGGACTATTATAAAAAATAACTACGATTGTTGATGTTATATTTTATGTTATTTTCAGGATATGTTACCCCTGATCCGAAGCAACAGCGAGACTTTTTGAAACAACTCTGGTTCGGTTTATATTCTCGCGGTAAAGGCAAAATTAGCAGTTCAGGCTTTGAGCACATATTCGTTTCGGAACTCAAGAATAGTGAAGTCTCCGGTGAGTTAGTAAATAGTTTAAGTTTAATTAAAAATCTAATATTGTTCATCATTCTGGGGCTTGTTAGGTATAACTGTTTACAGAACTTTTTACTTTATTTACACTTTTCAGAAATTGTTACAGCCATGAATTTTTTCGGCTTATTTAAGTTTCATCTTTGCAAATCGAATTTTCTATTTCCAGATAGTTTTTAAGGCTCACTGTAAATATCCTTTTTGATGTCACTTCAATAATTATCCACTTTACTTAAAAAGGTTGTAATTAAAGATGTAGAAAAGTGGTACCTGCTAATGAGACTCTTGATAGGTACTGACTTTTTTTATGTTGTAATCTTCCTTTCCACTTAATGGAAAGTGCTCATGAAGACTATGGTGACTGTAGGCATTGATAGCAATATTGATAGAGCTCTAATAAAATTGTGCTATTTAAAAACTATGTTGTGTTTTTTAGGGTTACATAATTGGATTTACTTCAGCAAAGAAGAATCGGCTAACAGAATAAACTACTTGGGTTATTTAAAATACTCCCAGTTGAAAGATGTAAGTGTTAACTTATTTAAACCTAGCATAGCTAATATAGAGGTAACCTTAAATATTAAGTCTAAAAAAATTCTGCCATATTATTCACAGCACGATTAAACTCCTGCCAGGCATTAATACGTCTTACGACATTCAATATAATTTGGGTGATTTTTCCAAGCACAAAAAAAGTGTGCGCGATGAAAATGTAATATCATAAGAAATGTCAATGATTCAAATGGTGGTTTGAATCTCATTTTGGTGCAAATTTTTATCATAATGGTGAATGATTTTATCATTTTGGTGGAATTCAATTGATTTTATTCGATATTTTACTTACATACACTTCTAAATAAATAAAGTACTTACCTAAAGTTCTTATCACTTGAACCTTTATAATAATGTAGATAATTAAGAAGGCCGAAGTAACTTTAAAACTATTTAATTCAATGTATTACAAAGTTTAGATAATACATTAATTACTTATATACTAAAGAGACTACTAATTGCTCGTAGTGTGAGACAAGAAGTGATTCTTAAAATCGGGTCTGCTGCTGGTACTATTCAACACCTGTGGCCATCCAAGTCGTTGCATCATTGCTTGCTGCATAATTATTTTGGTAGGCTCGACGATTAATAATATAATTAGTTTGTATGGGACGTATGAGGGGTTGGAATATAACAAGATTTACTACAATCAACATATCTGTTCCTTTTACGTACGTATATTGTATACAGGGTGTTATTTTTTTCTCAATTATTCATTAGGATCCTAGGATAAGTGTATCATTTTGTTGGTTAAGTTTTATCATTTTGGTGGATGATATTATCATATCGGTGGCATGAAAAAAGGACGTTCTCTTTTTAATTAGTGCTCCAAATTTTTTTTCATTATATTTTTCAGATACTTAATAACTTAAAGCATACAAAGAAAAAAACTCTAATAAAAAAAGTTCACCAAAATGATATAAAATTCGCCTTGTTGAAAGGGACCTTTTAATGAATTTGCGGGATTCTTACCATGATTTCCAATTATTATTTCGCGGTTCCGATAATTTGAATCCCGTGAATTCATTAAATTATAGTGAAAATAACCGCGATAGTTCAAAACAGTTACAACATTCAATAAACTATTTAGTTTGGTTATGCTAAGAATTTATAAAACATACCTATTTGATTTACACAGTCTATCATTTTCAGAAAGGAGCAGTGCTAAAGCTTCATTTCAACCAACAAGGAGTTGATAAACCAGTTGATACCATGTTTATTGGGACATCTCCAGAGCTTGAAATAGCCTTATACACACTATGCTTTGTCACCCGCGCAGATAATACCTGCAACTTGAAATTGGCGGGAGAAGATGTCAACATTGTGACACATACGTTCCGTTACAGAAGTAAAAATTTAATCGGAAGTGCATATCCGCAGATTTAAGCTAACATTGATGAAATACTTTAATAATACAAAGAAATAATTAAATTCTAGATTAAATTCCAACCAGTGTTTAGTAGCATATTTTTTATTTAAGAATTTCTGTTAAGAAATGTAACATTAACGTAACTTTATGTAGGTAGGCAGCACATAAGCGTTACAAATCTGTCAATTTTTTTTACTTGAATCTGAACTCTATGCCCTCTACATTAAGTTAAAATTGGTTGGGGTTTGACAGGTAATGTAACGCTTTATCTGATGCTTCGGTTCCTAAGTCTTAGTAAGCTCGATTTGATCGATAATGGACAAAACCTTTGATTTATATTTATTTATTAAGCTTCTGATAAATAAAATGTAATGCTGTGAATTGTCTTAAAGTGCCTAAATAAAGTTCAGTTATTTTAATAAATGCTAAACTAGTCTGTACACTACTTTTATACTATTAGATAATCTGAACTACAATCTACAAATTAAAGACTTTTTTTATTTAATTCTCTCTTCCATTCCTTTACATTCCAAACTTGTGATTATATATGATTAATTTATGATTTCGTTTATATTTAAAAAAATTACAGCAGCTGATGGATAAGACGTTGAAATGAATAAAAGGGTAATATTGATATTGGCGGACAATACCCATTTGCATTGTATTGTTGATTGATCAAATTCTGGAAAAGTGACTAATGGCGAGTTTTAAAATTCAAGTGACTGGTATGAGTAACCGAAACTGGGAGAAAAAAATAGCGTTTCACAATATCTATTAGATCTACCATTGAACATCCCTATTTGTTGTAGGTATTTAATTTTTGGATTTACTGTGCTTGGCGCTGGGAGCACGACAACTGATATAGAGTCTAGCGGGTTAAGGGTTAAAACGTAACATGATTAGTATGACAGCTGTCAGTAAAACTGATGACAGAACCTTGTAAGGATGTTTCGAATTTAATTGAATTGATAAACAAAAAATCATCAGTTTATAATGGAGTACAAAAATATCTTTAGCACCTTCATACATACATACATAACTTCACGCCTGTATCCCTTATGGGGTAGGCAGAACATCAGAGGTTATAAGACCAACTGATGTCACGTTTGACTAATGAGGTATTATAATGATTGGGAGAGGCTATTGCAGTGACAGGGGGTCAGTCTATCGCCCACAAAAATGCCAATAAAACCTCTGTCCCTTAACCGACTTTTACAGTATGCCCGGGAAGAGAAGCAGCTGGCACATTCTATATTTTTCTTTCACTCCCAGTCCAGCATGGAAGTTCCTTCATGTTTTCATTTAACATATTTTTTAAAAGATACTAAGTATTCTAGTTTCGATAGCAAACAAAATCAATGTTGGTACAGAAGCCAGCAGATCAAGCGTTACATTACCTGTCAAATTTTCCCAATCAATTTTTACTTAATGTCAAGGGCATAGAGCTCAGATTCAAGTAATTTTTTTTGAAAGATTAGTACTTAATGCTCGATTTGCTGCCTTTGATAGCTGTTATTCTAATTATGTTACGTTTTAAGGACTGCAGTAGTCCTAATAGCCACCTAGCACCTGAATAAGTGTGGCGTAAACAGCAACTAATTACTTATACCTGCCTGCTTGGACATCTCCTAGATCCGCCTTTTCTAGCGACCGCCTTATTAAAACGTCCGCCAGAAAACATCCATACTTCAGGATAAGTTTAGTCTATAATAGAAAGTTTTTAATGTTGTGTATTATGATGCATATTTTCCTCTTTGCGGTGCACAGTGAATAGGTACCTGTATTAGAATTTTAAATAAGTACATAAACGAAGCGAGCTTTTGTGCGATACCCTCGCTGTACACCGCTCACTGAGGTGACGGGTTACTAATTTTGTCAGTTGCTCTATCTGAAAATGAAACATCTTTTGACACTGCTGATATTTAAAGTCTTGCTTCTTCTCATTTTTTTATCTCAATGTTAACCAGTTCCATCGAAAAGTCCTGCTCAGCTGTAGTAAGTAAGTATTAGATGAATTATGCGTCACGTGGAGTATTAACGCGATAAAAATTTATATCGTACAATTATTTAGTAGTTGAACATTCGATTCAATTTACAAGTCTCGTCGCTATTCGCGTCGGGACTAATATTGCAAATACCCTAACGTTAGTTTAGTCGAACACACTAATACTATTTTGATTAATGTTTCTTTAAGTATATTGTATCTAAACTTGTGAGTAGGTATATAAATTGTTACATACATAAGATAACTAAAAATACTTTTATTACTTTTCCTTGGTACTTTTATTGTAGAGAAAACAGAAAGAAAAAAAATATTTTGAAGAAAATAACACGACTCCACATTCTACACTTGAATTTGTACTCGAACTACATAAATAATCCAATATTCTACTCTATTTTTATTGTGACTTTTGACATTGACTATTGTATGACATTAGAGTGACATATGACACTTTAGACAGTGTTGTGTGTTGTTTGTTTGATTAGTGCGGTTTTGTCGAACGAAGGACGTATATTTAAATTTTGTTCTAATTATGCAACGATATTCATTTATTTTTACCATATTAGATTAATTTAAAGAGTGAACTTAAATTAACACGAGTCTTGCAATATCATGTAAATCGTTGAATTTGTATCATAACTTTTTATTTATTCACAAAAATGAGTGTCTGCAATAGAATACTCTCCGGAATTAAAATTAATAACTCGTCAATATTTGAATTTAAGAAAAATGTGCGGAGAGCATATTCCACAAGGGACTTGTTGAAAGAAGCCTATTGTCGCACCAAGTTGAAGTGTAGATGTAAGTACAAAGAATTGGATTTGGCATGACTTCTCACAGATTTTAACTATTTTTAACGTGAACACGTGTATTCACATGCTTTTTAATTATGCAATGCTTTTACTATGTGTGAACAAGAAAAGTACCCTTCAAGTAGATGGCATTCCTTAAAAATAATTTTCTTATGGTTATCTATATTATTTATAAAGTACCAAACTTATAATATATTTTATTTGTGTACAACTTAAAATTTTCTTTATTACAGCTAAGAAACTACCACAAGATGTGAACCCTAAGGGTGTTTTTGCTTGCAATGAGTTAGATTTGTCTGAGGTACAAGTGTATGGGTTTGACTATGATTACACTTTGGCCCACTATAAACCAACACTGGAGCATTTATTGTATAATCTTGGTAAAAAGAGTTTAGTGGAAAAATACAAGGTAATATTTATTTTTATAAAAACTATCCTTTATTACATATGTAAACATTGAATGGAAATGTACCTTCCAACATCTTTTTTTATAAAATCTTATATAAAAAATGATAGAACAATGTAATTATCAGTTGACTACTTAAATATGCAGAGTTGATTAAAGTTCTCTTTATGACTTTTCTTGTTAGATAAGATCAACCAATACACTTGGGTTTTATTAGACCTTTAATTATCATTTGCGTTTCTATGAAACTTATGGTTTTACATCTTGCCTACTAATATAGTTTTTTTTTGGGTATGGAATAAAGAGGTCAAAACAATTAGACTTATCCAAATAAATCTTTCACACAATGTGTCTTAAGATTATGTGATTCACAATATTATATAAAACACTTTTAAACCAAATTAATTGCTTATAATTACATTTTAAATTTAAGTCCACCTTTCAGTGTATTCGCAAACCACTTGGTCTTCGAGAGTCTCTCGAGAGTGTTTTACATAATCTTTCACAGTCAAAAAGCTACTTAGGATATCATTACTAAGCATATTCTATAGTAGGGTAAAGTTTAAAAGCCATTGTTAAGTGACACTTTTAATAATGGTAATCATTGACTCCAGTAACTTGAGGAATTATAAAATATATGTATAGCTATGTGTAATTTACCTATCATAATTTGAAATAAATACTGTAACTAAATAACCATAATATAAAAATAAGAAATGTTTTTTTTTTAATTTATCATAAGACCATCGAATGGCCGCTTAATGACATCATGATTTTGTACTTCAGATTTAACCAGGTGTTGATAGTTTTTGAAGATATTACAGTAGACCAAGAGACAAAAAAAGCTGCCAGAAAAAAACAGTTCAGTTTCAAAAATTACAAACAATTGGTCAAAAGGCTCATCTTTAGAAAGCTTAAAAAATAAACTCTTAAGATACATTATTGCAAATATTACTATTGTTATATAACATATTTCATTTTTGTCCTTCAATGCAGTACCCTGCGGAAATTTTGAATTTAGAATACAGACCCAACTTTGCAGTAAGAGGACTCCATTATGACATAGAAAAAGGTTTACTTTTGAAGCTGGACTCATTTCTTCAAATTCAATTTGGCGCTGTCTACAGAGGTTTCACACCAGTATCAACAGAAGAAGTTTTGAGGATATACAAAAATAGAATAATCCCTATTGCTTATGTAGAAGGAGACAATAGAGTTCATAAGGTAAATATTTGTCTAAAAGGTATCATACTAAATGTTAAAAAAAGATTTATTCTCCTCTGTTTAAGGTTAAAATTAGCTTGGCAGTAAAGTTAAGTGCTCTGTGCTATATAAAATAATGTAATGATTGATAGTAGTATAGTAGGCAATCATTCATTTACACTCCCTAAGCTGTCAACTGATGAAATTGCTTGATTAATGGCCTATTTTTTATATACCTACACTTTGATCAGAACGCTTTGACTTTATGGAATGAATACTATCTAAATTTTAATTAAAATCTCTTTAAAAATCCATTTTTTTTTTAAATTACTTTATTAAGGGTTAAAAGATAATAAATCAGTAATGTAAACTATCAGCTTATAATTATTGTAGTAACGTTATAAATTAATATTGAAACTATTGTTGTGTAAATTTATTTCTCAATATGTGATGCATATTTGATTTTGATATTTGTATATCTACATAAAATCCTCTGGCTCAAAATCATAATATTATGTTAATTGAACTCTCTTTTTAATAAGGACTGAATGAATTCAAAAAGTTTCATGTTTTAAGTGTTCCTTTATTTTAGGTAAAACATATTATCCTTAACACATTTTTAAACAGAGCATGCCATTGTATAACAGCAAAATCAATTCTATAGACATGTTTAATCATACCATCAATGTTAATAAAAATAAAATAAAATTTGCAGTAACCTTTAAAATCATTCAACTATTTATGATTGCTTCTTAAAGCTGTAGATACACATACATACATATATACATAACTTTACGCCTGTATCCTTATGTAGTAGGCAGAACACCAGAGGCTATAAAACCATCTGATGTCTCGTTTGATAAATTTGTAGGTATTATTATTATGCAGTGACAGGGGGTCAGCCTGAAAAAAACGCCCATAAAACCTCCGTCCCTTAACTGACTTTTACAGTATGCCGGGAAGAAAAGCAGCTGGCACATTCTATGTTTTTCTTTCGCTCCAGTCCAGCATGGAAGCTGTAGATATCTTTATTTTTATCAAATTATTAAAGATCAATTGCTTTTATTGAAAGGCATGTGTTTCCCGGAGAGGTAGATATTGATGTGTGTGTGTAACCATTTGTCCTAGCTTATAACAGACAAGCTAGCACAAAACGTTGTCTTTTGATTTGTCTTTCATGTCTTAGCTGATTTGTATTTCTGCCAAATTAGTACTTTTAACAAAAAAGTGCAGGGAGTTTTTTCCTCCAGCTTTTTGTGTATGAATTCACATTATGAATTCGTATGATAAATACATTAATATGAATAAAATTCTTGCATGCTTATATTAAAGTACTACTAAGTTTCATTGTAATTTCAGGCCAACCGGGCAAAAATGGTTCACCTAGCAGATCTGTTCTCCGTACCTGAGATGGGACTTCTGTGCAATGTTGCAGACTACTTCATCAAGAATCATATTGATTATCATCCAGAGATCCTGTTTTTAGATGTTAAGGTATGAGGAACTATTATCATTTAATTTAAATTGTTGTTTTGAAGTATGGTTCCAAATATGCTATTATGGAATGATAGTTCTAATAAAGTAGTTAACACAGGAAACTGCTTTTAAAAATCTAGATACTATTTACAGCAATTGAGAATTCCTTTTTTATGTCTGGAAAAAGGTAAACTTATGGTTAAAGTCCCAACGGGTTTTAATGAAATTTGGCATAGTGATAGAATACAATCTGGCATAGCTCATAGGCTACTTTTTATCCCGAAATTCCCGCGGGAATCAAAACTGCGCAGTTAAAACCGCGCGCAACAGTTAGTTCAATAATAAAACGATTCTGCAGCGCGATCACAGAACTTTATCGATTCGTATCGTATTTATCGAGGAGTTGGTTTGTTTGCAACAATTAAATACAAATACGACAAGCCGTACGACAAGTGTTAATAAATGTGTGCCTTGTTAATTTATTTGTGATGTTGTTTATTATTAAATAAATGTGAAGTAAATAAATTAAAATGTAGCTTACAACTTCCAAACGACTTCATACGTATACAACTGGCGTAAAGAATAATTTTAATAACGGTTTTAAACTATCGCGGCTATTTTCACTATAATTTAATGAATTCACGGGATTTATCCTCTTTACGGTCGCATGTAAAGGAACTTTAGACAAAAGTAATAAAATAAAGTTTTTATTTATTTTCGCTATAATAGGTACTCTGATAAACAAAATAAGTAAAATAAAAAGGTACTTAGTTATTTTTACTGAAATTTTTTTTTTTGCAGACCCTACTTTTCAAAAGGCTTTTGACAGATAGGGGTCATTAACGTTCCTATTCTCATTTGAATCGCATAGTAACCCGACATGGACAATAATTACTGACAACAACTTATTTTTTTTAGAACTCCGTACAAAGCAGTCATCCAATAATGCACAAGATAGTAGCAAATAACGTAGAGGAGTACATAACGCCGAACAACGACATCCGGAAGTACTTCACGATGCTGCAAGATTACGGCAAGAAAGTCTTCCTAGTGACCAACAGCCCGTATCATTTTGTGTAAGTTTAAGATAAAAATATTTTCAACACACTTGCTCGTAAAGTGAGCTTTATTCTATTGAATTTAGAACTATAAACTGGGCTATAAGTCACGTGTGCATAATATATTATACCCTAGTGCATAATATAATGAATCCTACAAAGTTGAATTGTACCTTAGTGCAAATTACATGCGAGTAAACAGAGCATAATTTATTGATCCGGGTTATACATTAAATATTTTCAGAAACAACAAAGAGATTTTATACCACTTCAAATCCATATACAGTTTTAAATGTTTGCGCCTTATATTAGTAAACTTCATAAATAAATTTTATGACCACGTATGTCTGTCTTTTACTCACAAGTGTGTTGAAAAACGTCGTATGTAACTCGTGAGCGTTGCTAATTACAGTCTCGGCTCATTATTACAGCCTCGACTGTAATTAGCAACTTAGCTCACTTGTTACATAATATACTATTTCAACACACTTGCTCGTAAAGTGAGCCTTATTCTATTGAATTTAGAACTATAAACTGGGCTATAAGTCACGTGTGCATAATATATTATACCCTAGTGCATAATATAATGAATCCTACAAAGTTGAATTGTACCTTAGTGCAAATTACATGCGAGTAAACAGAGCATATTTTATTGATCCGGGTTATACATTTAATATTTTCAGAAACAACAAAGAGATTTTATACCACTTCAAATCCATATACAGCTTTAAATGTTTGCGCCTTATATTAGTAAACTTCATAAATAAATTTTATGACCACGTATGTCTGTGTTTTACTCACAAGTGTGTTGAAAAACGTCGTATGTAACTCGTGAGCGTGGCTCATTATTACAGCCTCGACTGTAATTAGCAACTTAGCTCACTTGTTACATAATATACTATTACATAACGCCTAATATTTTCAAGACGAATTCAAAGAAACATGTTGATTTCATTGTGCGGGGTCAAATTCGCGACTTCTGTCATCTGGAGCAAACGCCATTTACATTTTTATTTATTTCCTTTTCTCAAACATGCATGGAAGTTTGAGCATTATTTTGTCAACCTTTTTCGAGATAAATCGAACTTGCTGTACTGGTCGAGCCAGAGGCCGGCAATAGTTGTATGAAAATCCATATCTGTCGCGTTTGGCGGCCAAATAAATGACTATAGAAAATCATATTTGTCGTGTAATTTAAAAATGGAACGATCTTCTACTCCGCAACATGGCGACCAAAGAGGTAATTTATTTTTCAGTAATTTAAATTTCGAACCTGCCTGCACGTATAGATTGTACATTCAATAATTGTATTTTCTACTTTACTACTTAGTTTAATTTCCGCGCATTATTTGAGAAAAGTCGTCGTGGCGCCGCGATTACTGTGTGTATCAAATGATATCACATGTTAAGCTACGTTCGGCGCGGTCGGTAGTTGGATGGGTGACCGCCGACCATTCATTTCTCACGACGACGTCCGTGCTTAGGAGGGCACGTTAAGCCGTCGGTCCCGGGTGCTGTATACTTGTATACAGTAGTCGTTAGAGTTTGTCAGAAGCCATTTCGGCGCCCTGATAATTCTGGCATCCACCACCAAGCAATGGGCCAGCTTGGATTATGGCCTATACCTCCTCGTCACCCAGCGGAGAAACTCATGCCCTGCAGTGGGCTCATTACAAAGACTTGTGATGATGATGATGATACATAACTTCACACCTGTATCCTTTATAGGATAGACGGAACACTAAAACATAATATATTTATAATAAACTTCCAGTAACGCGGGCATGGAAATGCTAGTAGGCCACGACTGGCGCGAGTTCCTCGACGTGGTGATAGTGAACGCCAACAAGCCGAAGTTCTTCACGGAAGTTTCGAGACCGATACGAGTGTTCGACAAGAACGCCAACTCGCATATCTGGGAGAGAGTCACGTCTTTGGAGAAGGGAATCATTTATTATGAGGTAAGTTGGTAGTTTAAAAGTGTTAAGATGTTATGGATAATTTGGCGTCCTCCGACGTGACCCACAGAGAATCAATATATTATTTCCTATTCATCAAACGTGCTTGATAAAATCAATACCAAGATAAAATCAAATATTGTTAACTTAATTATGCACTATATAAACTATTTCTATTTGTTAATAAATTGTCACTCAAGATGTAATCGTGTCTTGCTCCAAAACCCTTTCCTGGTCGTAATAGATAATAATCAAAGAATGCAGAGCTTTGGCTGAAGTAGAAGGTCGTCAAGGTAAACGATCTTCCAATTTATACATATTAAATAAAAACATGAAGTACTCAATCGATTTCGATGTAATTTATATGGAAATTGGAAGTATCATATGAAACAAGAATAATCAAAATCGGTTCACCCAGTCAAAAGTTATGAGGTAACTAACAAAAAAAAACATACAGACGAATTGAGTACTTGAGTACCTCCTTCTTTTTTTGAAGTCGGTTGAAAATACCAAATAACCCAGATCTCCCGCATTATCTATAAGATTATATTAAGACATTATAATATGCAAAATAAAGCTTTTAAAATATTAGTTTGATAGCAATGTTTCATCTGAACTGGGATCTCTATACTTCTGTTGGTAAAGCTGCAAAGCATTGCCGCAATATGGAGCTACGTTAGCATAAAATGAAAAAATCCAATAGGTATACCAAATAAATTCGATGGTCAACGACCAGGCCCCGGTAGCTCAGTGGAAGAGTACCCACCCGGAATGCCGGAGATCTGGGTTCGAGTCTTAACCGGGATCGATTTTATTTGGTATTTGGAAAATTTTATTTAAGTATTATTAAATGCAAAATAAGTATTTAGATGGTTAAATTCAAAAATTCTAATTTCTTAACTATACATAACAAACATGATCTTAAAATTAAGGAGTAGTTCTTGTAGTTCTTTTTTGCTTTACCAGAACACCCTTAGTAGTTTTTGATGATGCTTCCATGCTGGACTGGGAGCGAAAGAAAAACATAGAATGTGCCAGTTGCTTCTCTTCCCGGGCATACTGTAAAAGTCAGTTAAGGGAGAGAGGTTTTAAAGGCGTTTTTGTGGGCGATAGGCTGACCCTGTCACTATACAATAGCCTCTCTCCATCTTTATAATACCTCCAAATTTGTGAAACGTGACATCAGATGGTCTTGTAACCTCTGGTGTTCTGCCTACCCCATAAGGGATTCAGGCGTGACGTTATATATGTATGTATGATGTAAGAGGAGGTATGTAAGCATAGATCCGAAAAGTCGAACTAAGCGCTTTGACAGTTCCTTATTGATACGGGTCGCCAAGGTTTGGAATGAACTGCCTGCGTCTATTTTCCCTGACCAGTATAGTCTTAGTACTTTTAAGCGTCGAGTGAATAGGTTTCTCGTGGATGGACGTGTACCACCTTAGTCTTCATGTTCACTTAACATCAGGTGTCATTGAAGACAAACGTCCCATCCATATTTTATAAAAAAAAAAGATCGAAATCTGAAACGTCGAATTAAAATGTCCCTACTTACTTGCCCTACTGCCCTACGAGATATACGTGTCGTAAAGTCTACTAATTCGAGTGACTCTTGGTAGTAAGATCCCGTCAGGGTCCAACTGGCTAGTGACCCCCTTCATACGAAATCTGAAAGTGATGCGTTCCAGCAATAATTTATAATGAGCCAGTGTTTTCATGCTGGACTGGGAACAAAAGAAAAACGTAGAATGTGCCAGTTGCTTCACTTTCCGGGCATACTGTAACAGTCAGTTAAAGGACAGAGGTTTTATTGGCGTTTTTGTGGGTGATAACTGGCTCCCTGTCACTGTTATAGTCTCTCTCCACCATTACAATGCCTCTAAATTTGTCAAATGTGACATCAGATGGTTTTATGACTTCTTGTGTTCTGCCTACCCCATAAGGGACACAGGCGTGAAGTTATACAGGTTTAATTTTAATTAGCGTATCACCTCTTGAAGGCAGCCTCTCCACATGAATCCCAAAAACATTTCTTTTAAAATAAAACTACTTTTTAACCGGATTAATCGCGTATAATTTATATTTTACATTTTAACTCGACGTTTCGGTGTCTTTGCAGACCCCGTGGTCACGATCCGGTTAAAAAGAAGTTTTATTTAAATTATGAATCGTGAAAACTTAACGCAATATTATTTGTTCTAAAACTTATCAAAATTAATAGTCTTTAAGAATTTGTTTTTTCCCATACTAAAAACATTTGAAGCCTCGGTTTAGAGGCGTAGTTTTATAGACTCTGAGCGTAGGTATGCGTTATTTATTATTTGTGTTATTTATCAAGATATGTAAAAAGTCGTAGAACAAATGTTTTTGGGATTGATGTGGAGAGGCTACCTGCAAGAGGTGATGTGTTAATAAAAATTAACCCTGTATATGTATATATGTATAAACTTGGTAGGAAACTTATATTAAAGCTTTTTATAACTGAAAAGGTTTGTGATGATGATATAATGTCCACCCCCAGGGCACAGTAAAGCAGCTCCAAGACCTGACGGGCTGGAGCGGGCACCAGGTGCTGTACTTCGGAGACCACCCCTACACCGACCTCGCCGACGTCACACTAGAGCACGGCTGGAGGACCGGAGCTATCATTAATGAACTTACGGTCAGTGCTTTCTATTTAACTACCTATGAAAAGGTTATTTATATGAAGATAATATTCATACAAACTTCCATGCTGGACTGGGAGCGAAGGAAAAACATAGAATATTGCCAGCTGCAGATAATTAGAATTACATTGTTTTATCAAAGTTAAAATTAAAGAACTGGTTATTTACAATTTTATACATACAAGTTATAGAAAAGTAATTCGGTCAATGCAAATCAGATTACGTAGGGAAAGGCATGTCTATACGTGAAGTGGATGTGTGTGAGAATGAGGCATTTGTAGGGAGGATTTGTCTATGAATAAATAGTAGAAATAAAAATACATAATACGTATTTTTATTTTTAAATATTATGTATTACATAATACATATTATGATAACATATGATGAGTCGTAGCCTTTTGGCTGGGTCAACACTTGCAATAATTTAAATTTCTGGTGAAACTCATTTAGTTTACTTTGTGAAATTGTCTACTTGTGATGTACCTACTTTGTGATTCTGTTTATTGTATTTTATGTTTTTACTTTCTTTCTTTTTTATGTTCGAATTTGTTTTTCTTTTTATCATATTATTATTATGTGTTGTGTCTGTCAATAAATATATTTCTATTCTATTCTAAATAATAGTTACAGTTATACAAATACAAATATTCATCTTAAATGTACTCTTCACACATATAATTCCAGCATGAAATCAACACACTCAACACTCGCTCCTTCAAAGAGAACGCGAACTGGCTCCAAATGCTGACACAGCTGATCGAAGACCACCAGAGCTATAAGGAACCGGAGTCTTTGCAGATACTGGCCGAGTGGATGGCCGAGCGGGACTATCTCAGGTCAGTATAGCTACCACGGGCAGGGTTTTAGGCTGCCAGTCCATTGATGCGGAGCGGAAAAACAGAAATATCAACCAATAGGATTCCATAATATTTTTAAACTTTTTGCATTTAATAGAGGTTTTATTAGATTTTTTATGGGCGATAGGCTGACCTCCTGTCACTGCAATAGTCTCTATCCACCATTATTACCTCCAAATTTGTCGAACGTGACGTCAGAAGGTTTTGTAGCCTCTGGTGTTCTGCCTACCCCATAAGGAATACAGGCGTGAAGTTATGTATGTATGTATGCATTTAATAATGTCCAATTATTCAAGATCTGAAAAAATATACTTAATTAAATCACCCTACTAGGACTCCCGCTTGCCGGACGGGTGCTCTACCAATATAACTATAGGATATGCTAATTAATTTCGATGGCATGTGGCCAGGGCCCGGAAGCTCAGTTGGTAAGCCCGTCCGGCTAGCGGAAGTCCCGGATTCAAGTCCTGGTCGGGTGATTTATCTTTAGTATATTTTTTCAGATCTTTAACAATAGGATTCCAGCTCAGCTGCTGAGTAGATTTTTTAAATGAATAAATACATATTTCTGACACTCACACAACATTATCTAGCTCAAATTAAGTTTCTTAATTATCTTATGTTATGGATACTAGATAACTGATATACTTAAGAAATATATAAACATACATATTGAATAAATACATATTTTTATTAGAATAAACTTACATAAACATATAAACATCCATGACTAGACGGCTAATATCTGTGTTCATCACACCGATATCCGCCGCCGCCGGGATTCGAACCTCTGGCATAGAAGGCAATGTATGTTACCACTACACCAGCCGGCCGTCATTTTTGATGCTATTGGTTAATATTTCTCAGTTTTTTCGATCGGCAACCTCGTTTTGAATCAATGGACAGGCACCCTTAGCCATAGTGGATCGACTTAAAATGGCCTTACCGCCGCTGGATAAACATGTCATAAAAGTTAACTTACCGCCCGTTCACACATGGTACGTTTTACTCGATACGTTTTACCGGATACGTTTTTTTTTTTTTTCATCGATGGCGCATGGAGCTGTATAGGCGACTTCACATATGGCACAGTATTTAGTATAAGTATTTTCGATACAAAAAAGGTCCAGTAAAACGTATCATGTGTGAACGGGCTGTGACGCGAGTGACCCCTATTTTTTGGTTGAACTGAGATGATTCGGCCCTCTGCGGCCCGAAATAATGTGCGTGTAGAACATGCCATTTTACCCCTTACAAAAGGTTCCTCAAAATGGCATGTCGACCTGGTGAAATCGATAGGTTTTTTCGACTGTGATTTAGAAAAGTCCAGTTCCTTCCCTAAAACTTCGATCCTTAGACACTTCTTATAACGTCCTGTAAAATAATGGCTAGGAAATAAATGCCGTCGAATAAGTCTGTTATTACAGTCAACTATTTTACAGTGTTTTAGTCCAGTGCTTGGCTATAATAAGGACATGTCTCGTTATGATGATGTGTGCCGGCAATGTTCTATGAAGAGATAGTTTTACTTTAACCTTTCACTCGTGAAAAGATTTTTAGTATTTGTATATATTTCTGAATATCAAGGTATATATAGGTATTTTGGTGACTTCTGGTACAGATTATCTGTAACAATAATCTAAAAGGAGGCACCAGTCACTATTATTTTAAGAAATGTTTGTAAAAAGAAATAAATAATTTTTAATTTAATATAAAAAAGTCTTTTACAAATATTTTTGGGCTTCATCAAATAGTGTTGTTGAAAATTTATCATATAAAGAATACAGTATTTTCTCTCTTCTTGTAAAAAATAATCTCAAATCATCTCAGTTTGAAACAGAGTTCATTCCAATAATCAGTTTAGCTAAAGTCCTGTATGCTTATACAGAATAAAATAATTTTGAGTTTTTTATTATAGAAATATTGCTTAAACTCCCCGTCACAGTACAGATATCTACAGTAATTCAACTCGGCCGCATCTTTGAAATGCGGCGCGGTCCGTTCACATGTGATATTTAGTTTTGGGACTGCAAATATACTTTTTTTATATAAACAAATAAAATAATTTGTAAATTGAATAGGAAGTATTCAACAAATATACGTTTTGTGTCAAAAAACCACGTTTACGTTTGAATAACAAATCGGTCTTATAAATTAGCAACCGAAAAATACATGCACCTCGACTGGGACGCACGAAAAGTTAAATGATTGAAGTTTAAAGTATAAACAATCCGCATATTAATGTAAAGCTCAATCAACAATTGTTTCGGCATTCAGACACTCGCGACTAGCCGCATGCCGAGATCGAGCCGCGTAGATATAGCTGGCGTTTCGTCCGTTTGAATGAAGTTACTGTAGATATCTGTACTGTGTCCTCGATAAAGTATGTTTCCCGCTAATATAATCAAAATTTACTATATCTAACTCGTTTTTCTTTATAGACAGGTGAAACTGTAAGCTCTGTAAATATTTCTCTACATGTTGTCGTATTAATGTTGCCAATTAATTAAAAGCTTTTGGTGTTATAAATTCGGTTTTTGGAATAAAGAGCCGAGTTTCAGCCTTCAACCATTGTAAATGCCTATTTGTTTGTAAAGTATAGCTTGTTGGTACGCTACCGTGTAACTGAGTCATCATCAGTAGATTATTTACTAAACTTTCCTTATTTATGTAACTGATCAAGTAAATGTTTAAAGGCTGAAGACATTTTAGCCTGGGTCATAATGTTATCGGACCATTTTTCAAATTAACCATCGCGTTAACGTTAACTTTAATTTGTATGGGTACGAAACAGCGCCAACTAGCGACGAAAATGGGAACCGAATTTATGAGAACGTGATTGGTAGGATAAAGTATTTTGCTCAAATAAATCGCACTAAGCACACTGAATCTACGATTCCTAAGGCCAGGAAAGCTTAGATCGATATTAAATATGATATCAGTTGACTACGTGTGCTATCTCAAAATACGCTTGTAATCCACGTAATCCACGCTTGGTGAAAGCATCCTTTCAAAGTGTACCTGACTGGCAACCACCACCGTTTCTATCAACTCTTCGCCAAAAATAAACGCTTTAGCCAGGATGTGTTTCGGTAATTTGTCAAGAGTGCGATTTTATTGCTAAATATAATTCCTTTTTAGCTAACGGCCATCAAGCTATATTTTAAGAACTTGTTCTACTTCTTACATAATATTGTCTTAAGTTTTTGCGATTCATACTATTAAATAAAACACTTTTTAACCGGATTTATCGCGTATATTTACATTTTACATTTAATCTCGACTTTTCGGTGTCTTTGCAGACCCCGTGGTCACGAGCGACTGAGTTTGTCGCTGTATGTCGAATGTAAATATACGCGATAAATCCGGTTAAAAAGTGTTTTATTTATTACTTCTTACATGTATCCCTTCTTTTCTCATTTGTTTTTCAAAATTAACTAATTTCAAACTAATTTGATACTGATATTTATGAAGGTTATGACAAGAAACGTATAATGTTTCATTTATTTAGTACTATTTAAATGTTTTGTGTTTTTAACTGGGGCAGAATAGAAAAATGGGAAGTATAAAACAAGGATAAGTTTCAGCAACCATTAGTGCTTTTTGACGAGGATCATTTATTTTAAAATACCTCTTATTGTCTATGAACCAATTATTTATTAAAGCAAAGTACAACTTCAGTCATGATTTATGGAGAATTTGAATATTTAATCTTAATTTAAATCCAAGATTTTTTCATACAAAACAATTCTGGATTTTGGTTTTCATGGCAATGCCCTTTTTACATTTGAGTGTTTACAAAGAAGGATTTTGGATTGAGGTACAATATTGAAACCCACCATTAGGGCACCATTAAATGAGTCCACACGACTGTAGCACGACAGACGCGCGTCTAATTTAAAATATGTGTTATTTGGATTAAAACATGATTCCTAAGACAATAGTTTTGTATTAATAATAATAATAAATATTCTTTATTGCCAATGAACTTAAATAATAAACATTTTAACAAAATTAGCGATGACAATGTGGGCGGCCTTATCGCTTAAAGCGATTTCTACCAGGCAACCCGGGGCAAAGGAAAAATATCAAAAACTTATAATAATAATAGGGCAGAGCATTTGAGTTGATAGATAGAATACCTATAGACAATAATTACACATGACAAAATATATAACAACTATGAATATAAAGGATTGTTACAAATATTAATAATTTAATTAATGATTATGATTAATGATTTGTATTCAATATTTTTCCAATATTTCTCATCTGTCCGAGATAAAAAAAGCACTATTTATAGTACTGAATATTTTGGAACGGTATTTAAAGAAATAGAAAACAGAATACAGCGCCTCGTGTTATTGGTATCATTTTAGTTTGAAAAAACGATGTCGTAATTGGCTACTGTAAATAACGCTTGCTTCTCCCCCTTTCACGCTGACACTTGTAGGAGATATGATCTAACTTCCAGGAACGAAATCAAGTCAGTATTCAACCCTCAGTTCGGCAGTGTGTTCCGAACCTACCATAACCCGACCTATTTCTCACGACGCCTATTCCGATTCGCCGATATCTACACTTCGAACATATCAAATTTACTCAACTACTCCCCAACCCACACTTTCTATCCCCGAAGAGGAGTAATGCCCCACGAATATGGATCTTATTTTGTTTAAGTACGATTTATAATAGAAAATCAACGTTCTTACTTTTAAGTGTAAACAGTTGTATAGTTTAAACTCGAGTTGCCAGTATTACATTGTATTTTTTATAATGTATTTTTAATATTTGATCATCAGGTGTTGTTTTATTTCCCATTATTATGATGTATAAATACTCAACTATAATATCCTAGTAGCTGTTACTCGAATTGTTATACTGTATATGTGGAACTTAATCTATAGTTCTAGCATAATAACTAAAGTCTTGCCAAGTGGAATAAAAAAGATAGTTGCCATATGAAAAATGACAGAAGCCTTTTTTATTTTATTCTGGCCAGGTTATAGGTTAAGTTTAGCGAATTCTACTTTAAATAAGGTTACCTACTTGTAAAACAGCTTACAAGGTTCTAGTCACTGAAGTATTTATAAATAAGTGATAATTTTCATATTATTTTCTTGATTTATAAAGCATTAGTCGTCCCACATATCTTCTTTAGTCAATATAGCAGAATCCTCTTAGATTACTGAGTTTAACTCTTGTTATAAGTAAGAATTAAGTTGATATATTATGTTATATTGTTTGTATATATAAGGAAACATTATAAGAAAAATATATTTATACTAAGATTTTATTGTGTAATTAAAATCACTTGTTTAATTATTTAGAAATCATGTTTTATTTATACATTTGTTTGTATTAACTTCAAATCGTTATAATGTTCATGTTTTTGTTTTAAGCATTTTTTGTATAGTTTTATTTTTCTAGGTCTAAGATCTAATTCGAATGTATTTTTGTTATACATATTAAATAAGTGAAGTAAGTCGAGTTCTAGTATCAATTTACCAATAATAGATCACTGAACAATGCTACAAGGCTTGATACCAATTATTTGCATACCATTTTTAACGTACGTTAATAAGAAAATATATTTATTTGACTATTTGACAAGCTTCAGTTCAAATTAGAGTAACTTCAAGAAAAGCGTTGAAAAACTTATAAAATGATATGTTTGTTGTCGCAGAATAATCGTAAGAGCTAAATATCAATTGTCAAAGACTTTTATAGTACGTTTGAATAAATATTTTGAACAAATTAAAACTTTAGTTAATTTTGCAGTAACTAACTAACCTTTAGGCCATTATAAAATTGCACAACTAAATTTTTTAGAAGCACAAGAAAATGTATATTGTTATTCAATTATATTTGGATATATTTTTTATAACATTGTTTTAAATCTGCCTGAGAGTGATCAATTAGAATTTAGGTCTAAGTTGTAATATCATATTTCAGTAATGTATCTAGATCCGCATACACATCCTAGCTCCTTCTTCTTTTGATCTATCTTTATACGCAATATAACTATCCCTAATACGTTATTGTTATGTGGTCAAATGACGTCAAAACCCCTAGAATTTCGCATCTTAATTTAGCTAAATACGCGATGATAATGAAAAGAAACTCAACTGCGCCACTTTGGCATTCTAATCTACTTAATTAATTTGTTGCGTTTCGAATTTCTAAAACTAGAAACTAATAAGGATTAAGATCGTAGATGTGCTTCTATTTATTTGTTTTTGGAACGTTCTTTTTAACATATCTTAATATATAAGATTTTTTTTTTATAATTTTGAAATTATACATTAATAAAAAAAAGAACAACTCCGTGAGTCGTTATATGTTGTTCAAATAGGTATTTCATTTTAATCGATGCGCTAGATGCTCTAGATGCATGAAGTTCGAGCGATGTTAACTGCAAAACTACATTATATTTCGCTGTTGATTTGATAAGGAAAAAAATAATAATGAATATTATAATAAATGTTAAGACTATTGTCCACTTTCCTGTAAGGGCTTAAATTGACGAGTATTGTAGCGGTTTGATAGTACAACTGTAGAAAAATATATATATTACATAAGTACATGTGAACAGACTAGCTACTACACACCACTGAAAATATATGTGTATTAACGTAATGTTACTGTGCGCGTTTTATAAACTTTTATGTGCCATCTGGGCAGACAATAAAATATTGTTCAATTGTATACCTTTGTTTCATTTTTACATATTAAAAAAACTATTATTTAAACTGTTAGTCAAGTTATACTGCCGAAGTTTTAACATTCAGAAATCTTTATGTTTTGAAAGACTGAAATGGTTTCGTGGCATAAATTGTCAGCATCAGTATTAACTTGTCACTTATGCTGCCGCTTATTTTAAGAGTAGAATTCAGAGAATACTTAAGGTATTAACATAGTAACAGAGATTATCTTCTTTTAGACATGTATACCCTAACCACGTGTTAACCATGTCATATATATACATATATGTTTTTTACTCACCAGCCAAAGGTATAATTTTAGTCCTGGCGTTTTAGCCCAAACTATAAAAATAATCAATATATTAAATATATAAATGTAAATTCATAAGGGGCAACTTCTATGATGGACTGGGAGCGAAAGAAAAACATAGAATGTGCCAGCTGCTTCTCTTCCCGGGCATACTGTAAAAGTCAGTTAAGGGACCGAGGTGTTATGGGAGGCTTTTTTGTGGGCGATAGGCTGACCCCCTGTCACTGCAATAGTCTCTCTCCACTATTATAATGCCTCCAAATTTGTCAAACGTGATATCAGATGGTTTTATTACCTCTGGTGTTCTGCCTACCCCATACGGGATACAGGCGTGAAGTTATGTATGTGTGTAAATTCATTTAATTGCGTAAGTTTTGTTGTGTAATCTTTAAATCCAAATAAATAAAATATTGTATTGATTATGTAGTTATCTACTGCGACCAAAAAAGAGCAAAATAAATAAGTTGCGTTCGGAACCATCATCATCATGTTGATATGAAATTAAAAATAAACAAAACGTTGTGAACAAGTAAAAATAGTGCAAATATTAAACCATAAGTATAATAAAAGTAGTAAATAAAAATATATTTAAGTAGATATAATATTTTTCTATCATTTTTTAACATAACAGACTGCGTTCTTCCCATAATCAACGACCCAAGTCAATACCAACTGTCAAACAGACAAATAACTGATTAATAGGAGCGGCCGGCTGAAAGATTTCATTCCTTCGTTACTGCTTTGTGATTACATGGTGCTCTGTTGTTACATGGTGGATAATTCCAACTTGTCTTTCTTAGCACGAAATCAGTAGTGACATTACTTTTTTCAGCATATTATACTATCCAAAAATAATAAAAGAATCAACTTTATATGGTGGCCATAAAAGCCTGGCAATGTATGGACACTGGGATGAACCCTTTAAATGTTATTATCTTTGATACTATGTAAACGTACCTGCATATTTATTTTAGTAACACGCAGCAGAAAAAAATAGCAAAAGATATAGCACCACATAATGTTTTATTGCTAATAACTAATACTACGACGTAGTACTACAAGATGTTTTTTAGTAGCTCGTAGTAGTCTTTATTTTAATAATATTCATTCATAATTTATAGTGACCATGCTTTGCTTAATATGTTAGCGAATATATTAATTTCCTTTTAAAAAAATACATACCTTTTTGTGCAAAAATCTTTTTATAAATGATATTTATCGTGTTAATAAAAATTTGGCCCGTGACTAAAAAAAACCCTGTATTTTTTTCAATAAAAAGCTTGGTATGGGAATACATTAATCTGTTACCTAAATCTAATACTGTATCCTTCTTTGAACCTTATAGTTCTTACCATGGAAACATGCAACTAGGATTCAATGATGCTTAAAATTGATATGGCTGTAGGTTTCCCACTCCCAAGACATGGATAGCTCAAATTAAGTTTCTTAAAGAACTTGTGTTATGGACACTAGATAACTAGATAACTGATATACTTAAGAAATATATAAACATACATATTGAATAAATACATATTTTTATTAGAATACACTTAAATAAACATATAAACATCCATGACTTGACGACTCATATCTGTGTTCATCAGACAAATATCCGCCACCGCCGGGATTCGAACCCAGGACCTGTGGCATAGAAGGCAATGTATGTTACCACTACACCAGCCGTTGTCAGTTATAGTACCTACTGCGATAAAACTGTTGAGGGCGCGATGAAGATGACTTATGTCGTCTTCGTCGTTGCTACCAGGCTTTATACCGGATCTCCGTGAAAAGCAGCAAACTATTGATATATTGTACATGCTGCTACTGAGTAAAGTTTGTTAAAGGAAGGAAAATTCGCTTTGCAAAGCATGACTAATACTGACTAACTTCTATGTATAGTTGTAATAATAAAAAGTAGAAGTTAAACAATATTATTCGTTATTTAGGCACAATATAGAGAATAGCGACTTTGAAAATGTCAATGTGTTAATCTGCTTTTAATGATGTACTACCGATTTGTTTTTATCCCCGTCTACCCCGCTTTTCTATGCTCAGCAGTGCGAGCACAGAACTTTATCGATTCGTGTTTTTTTATATTATGAGGATAGGACGTTTGTCTTTCATGCCACCTGATGGAAAGTATAGTATGGAGTAGATTTGTAAGTAACAATTGAAAACTAGGCACTGCCCCAGGACAAGTTTAAATAAATATGTGCCGTACTAATTTAAAATGTTTTTGAACATTTTTTTTTTATATAAAATATGGATGGGCCTATTGTCTTCCATGACACCTGACGTTAAGTGAACATGAAGACTAAGGTGGTACACGTCCATCCACGAGAAACCTATTCACTCGACGCTTAAAAGTACTAGGACTATACTGGTCAGGTAAAATAGACGCAGGCAGTTCATTCCAAACCTTGGCGACCCGTATCAAAAAGGAACTATCAAAGCGCTTAGTTTTATTTATTGTTAAATAAATATAAAATACTTAGATAAATCAAAATTTGCAACCGACTCCATACCATACGAACATTCGTAAACATACGAGTCGACAAAGTTCTGTGCTCGCACTGCTGGGTTGACAAACGGAATCGGTATAGCTCATATGACCCAGGATCGGCAGTGCGTCGTGTCCACGGGTTCTGTCTATGAGAATTATTGACACCATCAAGTAGCTCACATGTTCAAGAGCTAGTTGCTTTTTAACATCATCGTTAGTTACTATCGGGTAGCATTGACTGAGAAATAATTTTTTCTCATAATTATCACCCAGCTCCTGCTAGGAGGCAATATCTAAGAGTAAGCGACCAGCTCTCATATAAAGACTAGCGCTAAGTATTATCGCATCGGTAACGATATTTTCCGGCAGAGTTTTACAAAAAACTAGTTGTCAGTTACTATCGGGTGGCATTGACTGAGAGATGGGTTTATTTTCATATAAATCTACCAACTATAAGCAACAACAGCTAAGAAAATTGTTAGAATGCGACGTCAATAATGATTGAAAATATGTCAACTACTGGAAGATATAACTTGTAAGATTTTTCCGCATACTTGGCAGAATTCTTGCTATCATATAGTTGAATCCTTTATTAACTAAACATGATTTATTGTGTTGTAAATCTTTGTGATCTCTCCAATTAAAGCATAGCTGTTGTTTTTATTGCTTCTATCAGTGAGGTTAGGACCTCTGAACCCTTGAGATAGCATTTAGAACAATCCAATTTGATAACAATAAGTATGTAGTATGTATTTATAAAACTGTTTACTTATTTATTTGTAATTTATTGTGTCACATATGTTTGTACTTAAATAAATAATGTACTCACATGTTCACACAGGCACCGTTAAAGAAGTTAACAGAATGTATTATTAAATCGTGTTATTCAAACGATTCACGTTTTATTGTACTTACAAAAGGGCTAGTGCAACCTTTTTGATAAGATAAATTAATATGTGTCATTAAATTTTAATGGAAGAAACCTGTTAAAATAAAGATAATTAACTATACTTAACAAAGATACTTATATTTTGAAGATTCCTAAAGAGAAAATTTGTAGCTAGGTACATAAATATGTAATGTTGATTGTACTACCTACAATCGCCTAGGATTAATAAATACTTTGTTGATAACCATATTCACTCAAATTAAAGGAAGGTTTTTTTTTATTACGCCATAAATTCCTCTATTCGCACTAACTACGTACCATAGAAGTAAACTTTTATAGGTCTTTTTTAAGCAAAAACAATTTCTTGAATTGCAGAACCGACTAATTAAAACGTACACCATTGACACATCTTTTATTTATTTTTTAGTAAGCTTAATCTATTACAATTAAAAATTTACTTTATTATTGCAGATCTTTCTTCCTTTTCACAGATTTTTCACCTTCTTCATCCTGGATGAAATAAAACATCTCGTTTTTAATATTGAGGGCTAGCAGTATCAATGAGTATAACATTATCAGCCTTGATCGTTTTGGTTTGAATGCTGAAAGGCACGTTGTTGTATCGCAGTTTGCATGGCCTATCGGGTCGGGCCATGAAACACATCGTGTAGAGGGCTACTTCTAATTCGGGTGATGTCCCAACGAACATGGTGATTTCGGGGGCGTCTTTGGTGTCACTCAGGATTGAGTGCTGTTTCAGGATCATCCCTTTCTGAAAGTAGGGAAGATTGTGGTGAGTAAAGTTTATGTGGAAGCGAACTTCGAGCACCTGAGTAAACTCCGATCCTATGGGAACATTATCATACTGATTTAAAGAAAAAGAAAAGAAAAAAAAGAAAAAACTAGTTTATTGCCAATCAAAAAATAAAAAAATAAACACAGTAAATATTTATACAAAAAAAATATCATAAAACAGAAAAGTATACATTTACAAGTTATATTCTAACAATAAAAAAATAATAACTTACAAATTAACATATTTAAAAAGGGATGTACTCATAACAATTAACTAATATATGTATAAGGTGCGATAAATTTTTGTATTGGCAAATGGCCACAAGCTCAGCATTTGTCATCAGATAGACTTACACCGTGATGTTAGTCGCATCTGGATGACGCTGGTTTTCAGCAGATTTAAACTATCGCGGTTATTTTTACTATTATTCAAAGAATTTAAGGGATTCTTAGCACGCTTTGGAGTTGTGGAGTTGGATGTTTGACTTACAATATCCATGATTAGCTTATATATACCTTTGTGCATTTACCTACGTAGTGTAAATGCACTAAGTAGATTCATGGGTTATTTTCAATCAAAGACTTATTGACGCCATTTTACACACTCAGCAAGAAATACTAAAAGACCTTTTATATTGTTATAAGTACATACGTGCCAAGGAAATATCCATTACAACAACTTTATAATCCAGCGGAGGTCGAGCTATTCTACAAGAGGCGGTTCATTCCAAATCTTCATCAGATAATTACAGAACTTAAAGAACAACAATCAGTTCAGGACATAGTTTTACAATTATACCGTTTTAGGTTGTAAACAGCCAGGTGAAATCCAAAGGCTTTTTAGTGTCCATTTAAAGTAAAACCTTTACGTTTTTACGGCTGTTAAAGTGAATAAAAGCTCAAATAGCTTTGAATTAAGTATACTGTTTACTAGCCTTTAGTTTCGGTACCTTAAATGCTGATTGCTAAATGGGTACATGTTGAGAATTTATAATGAGATTCTGGCCGACAATTCAACACGTGTTCGTTCGTCAGGACTTTCCTTCAAGGGAACTGTAAACTACTAGAGTACCTGACTCCGGTTGGGTGCCTTTTAGTTTTAAGTTGTTCGGTCCTGCCAATATGAAATAAAAAGGTACATTTTTCTTTACTTTATTTTTGTGCTGTTTGGTTACAACAAAGAGTTTATTATTATAGCTACACGCCTTTTACAGGCAGAAAGGACCCGACAGTCTGACCAGTCGGTCGGGGATTATTTATTACTGTATTTTCAGTTGAATTCTTTTCAAATCTATATTTGCGCCGACTTTGTAGACAAAAATCGTGATAACCGGGTATCATGATGGTTAATAGCCTATTGTGATCCCCGAGATGTACTCTTAGTCAAACCAGATCAAAATTAGTCCAGTGGTTCTGAAGATTATCGCGGAACAGAGGACAGAATTTCCCTTTTACGAGATGTAGAGACTTACAGATTCGTATTGCTTTTCTCACGCAACTTTTGATCATAAATAAATAATATCCCCAGACAATCACACCAACTACATGGCCCTAAACTAAGCAGAGTTTTTGCTATGAGATACCATGTAGGGGGGAAGCTAGAATATAAATACATATATGTATAGATGAACGCCCAGACCCGGAACGTTTTTTTGCGACCACTGGCATCTGAGGCAGACAGTGTTACCCCATCGCTAAAGTGGTCGTCACGTTAAAACTTCAGCATAAAATTTACAAATTCTTCAGCTACTTGTTTATTTGCACGAGCTTATCACGGGAACCTGCACTAGATTTTTTTTTTTTTTGTTAATTAGGTTATGCGGGTAAATCCGCAAGGCCGCGCCTAGGCACATACATATACCTAGATACTAATAAATAAATATGAACAAGATTCCACTCTTACCCCGGATAGTTCAAGCTTGTCAATGTGTCCAAGATAGTTGGCTTTATTGTCTAGTTCTCTTTTAGCGAAGAAAAGCCAGCTGTGGAGTCCTGCGAATTTAAAAGGAATACAATAAATAAATGGAGATGTATCAAATATACAAAAAATAATGTTTTATCTAAAAATTTATTTTGTCCATGTTTTGATATATTAGGTTCCTTATTTGCGCTCAAAAGTCGCAGTACAATTTGGTGAAAATGCGGAATTTGTAATTTTTAGGAAAAAAATACAGCAACAAAGAAAACATATCCGTACCTATTTGTTTTCGATACAAATGGTCACTCACTAAAAATGCGCCCTAAAATCTGTATGACGTGATGATAGCGGAGTTTATGTAGGTGTAAATATACTTTTAAGACAAAATATCAGTAAGGTTTTAATTTCAATATCAACTTCTCTGTACGAGTGATGTCATACAAACAACTTCGCTAAAGGCGTGAGGAACAAGGTAATTGTGTCAATTTTAAGTAATTTACCTGTTAGTATACTATTGATACTATATGGTGGTCATTTGTGAACTGCCGTTAACCTTGAGTACGTGACACAAGTGATATGTTTTTATTCAGAAAATAAGAAACAGTAAAGGAATGTCATAAAGAAATAATCCTTTGTACAGCAGAGGTCTAAGCTATTATGATAATATTTTTTGCAGAGTCATAAGTTGCCACAAACTGACGGGAATGAAGTTACCCTTATGGAACCCCATGAAGTTATTATTTTCAACCGACTTCCAAAAAAGGAGGAGGTTCTTAATTCGTCTGTATGTTTTTTTTGTGTCTTTGTTACACGATATTTCGGATAATTATGAATTTATTTTGAAAATTGTTGTTTCATATGATAGAGGATACTTCATAGTTGTTCCCATTTAAATTTCATCTAAATCGGTTGAGTAATTTATTGAAAATTTCAAACTTTTGAAAAAATATGTAAGATTTCGGAAAATGTTTATGTTGATGACATTCTCAACTCAGCCAAAGTATTGAGGTGAAGTCGGTTTTTTTAATGCTCTGCATTCGTTGATTATCATTTATGTAATTGTAGATAATTACCACGATGCACTAGTATATACTATAATAGTATATTATGTAACAAGTGAGCGAAGTTGCTAATTACAGTCGAGGCTTAATAATGAGCCGAGACTGCAATTAGCAACGCTCACGAGTTACATACGACGTTTTTCAACACACTTGTGAGTAAAAGACAGACATACGTGATCATAAAATAACAAACACACTTGATAACAAAGCTGTGAATTGTGATTGAAAAATGGCGCCGAACCTCGCGCATGCGCGTAGGTTTTTTTTTCCGTCAAATGTGTCAATGTCTGTATAACATATACAGCCTATTTTAAGTGAAAATGTTTAATTTGGAGTGGTAAATGCAAATATTTTAATATTTTATGACAAATGATTGTAAATTGTGAATAATTTGTTTAATATACAAATTTATTTTACTAATATAAGGCGCAAACATTTAAAAATGTATATGGATTTGAAGTGGTATAAAACCTCTTTGTTGTTTCTGAAAACATTTAGTGTATAACCCGGACCAATAAAATATGCTCTGTTTTCTCGCATGTTATTTGCACAAAGTTACAATTCAACTTTGTAGGATTCATTATATTATGCACTAGGGTATAATATATTAATGCACGCGTGACTTATAGCCCAGTTTATAGTTCTAAACTCAATAGAATAACGCTCACTTTACGAGCAAGTGTGTTGAAAATTAGATTAAGCGAGTCATGGGAATGTCATTCTAAAACTTTTCGTATTTCTGAACGTTCCTTTATTAAATTAAATTTTACTGGGTGACAATTTTCTTAAGGGACACTATCATGACGTACTTGGCTTTATTCTCTTAAAGAAAATTTTAGTAAATAACTTGATGGAGATTACGCAAGAATATGATTTTAAGATTATTTACAAAAACGGAAAACAAAATACTAACGCTGACGCTCTTTCTAGAATAAAACTTAACGCAATAGATGACCTAGACAACGAATCCACAAAGGTAAACGTTGACAAATCTGACACAATTATAATTGTATCGGCTATGTGCTATTAAAAAAAAATGATTCATCGATTGATACATGTAATACTCATGAGTTGTTTAGGTTAAAGATATGACGATGTTTGCTAGACGTGCGCTAAACACCGTTTGAGAGTTTTAAAATGTAGGAATGTAGGTAATCACGTGTGTTTATCATGTTCGCTAGCTGCTAGATATTCTCGGGAAGTTTATAAAACCTTAATAAGGGCGCAATCAAATGAATTTTAAACGTAGTTGTGCGGATTTACGTAAAATGTGTAAAGCTTAAGAATAAGAAACCTTTTATTTTATGGTCAAAACTCATTCAAACATACAACGTAAACACTAATCTTGACTCATTAAAACTCAAATTACCTCAATATACCTAACACTAACTAGGGAGTCTTAACAAGATATTGATTAACCTATACCCAGTAGTTTTATTTTTATTGCTTTGTTTAATTTTTTTTTATCCTTGGTGTTTTTATCAATTAATTAAGTAAATTCTTGTTTTGTACTTTCTTGATATTTTGTTTTGTATATTCTTGTTTTTTTTTGTGCCTGATGGCAAACCTAAAAATTGTAAATACGGAATTGGCTGTGAGCATCGTTTTAAATGTGTATTTTTTTTATAATTAAGAGCTGTGGATTTTGTTATAAATAAATAAATGAATAATAATAAATAAACCTAAAAATCCATGACATGCCATTCAATCCATCAAAGGTACAACACGCGAAACTTATAACACCCTTACTTTTATGTCAGGAGTAGTAAAATGGGAAGGTATTTTTGGTTGAGCAAAAAATAGATCTTACCCAGCACTTCATTGGACTTGAGCTCCGCCATGAAGATATTCTCGAAGGCGCAGCTGCACTTGCAGAGGCCGGTCCAGTGCCGCGCGTACTTCGTAAACCAGATCTTCTTCAGCAGCTCCACCTGCTCCGGGTATTCGTTCAGCTGGGTTAGACCTGGTGTGAAGAATCAGTTGATAAATTGTTTTGATTAATACTACGGCTCTTTACGTTACTTATGAGCGATTGTTTATAGGACAACAGCCTTTCCGCAAAGAAAGGCTATTGTTACGAGGAATTTCTAAACTTAGCAAGCAAATTAATGAACGCAAAATGTTGGTAAAATACTGTCACACCGATCCTAGTAAAATGATTTTGTGGCTTGGCTGCTACTTTAGATAATTTCATATTTTCTATTCAACTATTACGACAAGTCTTATCCTGTGTTATTCGAAAATTGTCACGAAACAAACGTGATATGACTGAGGAAATACACAAGAAGTCAAGACGTAGGTAAGGTATCTTAGTAGCAAACAAGAACCGAGAGGGTTTATAAAAGACATCCTAAGTGCGAATGGCTATGAATAGGCGACTCAATTGAATTGGATTAGCCAATTTTGTGCCAATACGCGCGTTTGATGCAAATCTTTAATGCGTTCCATGACCAGCAGTCGTGACTAAAATCAATGACAGAAACAGCGTTTGAAATCAACTTTATTATCAGGCTGTTTGTGCCGTTCACAATGCTTGGTGTTTGTGTTTTCGGAAACAAAAAACGTAACTTAATTTTTAAAATAATTAATCTTTTCTTTGTTAATTGAAGGCTCATTTTTATATATATTTTAAAATTAAAATTACAAATTTCCACAGATGAACAACTCCGTAAGATTCTAGTTAATAAACTAGCGCTGGTCTTCCGTTGCAACCGAGTGTTGATGTCACGGCAGCAAATAGCAAATTTCTCTTTTAAAGTACTTACTGTCATGTTTGCATTAACAGCAGAACAAAATGTATTTAAAATAATGGAATAGCAGAAAGAAAAAACATCTAACAGTTTCTTACTTTAATACTTCTACTAACTTTTAAATCAATAAAATGTATAACCTATAATGTTCCAAAATGTAACTGTGTATATTAAGGAAACAATAAACGTTTTTTATCTTTATCTTTATCTTTATCTTACCTTCCGAAATTCCACTATAACTCATTATAGTGGTACTTCGAAAGGTAAAAAGCTGTAGTAATGTGGAAAAGACTATCGCCTACCTTTGCTAGTTAAAAGGGTCATCAGTGCACGAATCGGTCCCGTGGCTAAGATGGTATTGATAAACGTCACTTGCTCTGTTTCTTCCTGTATACAAACAGAAACACGGGGATTAGTAGACTTACCTAAAATTTCAAATCGGATTAATAAAGTGTAGCTGATTACATAGTATTTTTTGGCAGGACTGTAACGCGCATAGCACACGTATATATAGTCAGTGCAGAATTTTTAGCGTTCTGAACAAACTCTAGATTACATGGAGAGAGGCCAAGCAAACGCGAAATTGAGCCTGCTGTAATAGAACCTAAAACGACGCTTACAATATATAAATCCCTTATCAATTCTCTTCATTTCAGTAAAATGTTTTACTGAAAAATTTAAAATATTACTCATAAAAAAACATTCAGTCCTTTTATATTTGTTCATAATTTTTTTTAAAAGTGTTTTTTCCTACTAACTTACGAGTAGTATTTTTTGAATACGACCATATTTTTATATTGTCGTATTGAACATACCTACTAAATAATAACTCCTAAATGTGCGGCTCAAGGTCAAATATTTAAATCCATAGATGCGCCCTTTCAGTACAAAGAACTGACGAAATATTGTCATTTCTGAAAGAGGTGCATGCACAAGTCTTGTGAAAGTCTCTAATGAGCGCTTGTCGTGCACGTTCACACAGATTATTTTGTTTAAAATATTTACAAAAAGACTTAATTATGCTGTCTTGTTCATTTCGGGGGTATAAAAATACAATTCGCAATACAAACAAGAATAAAGATATTAATTTTCATGCGTTAGTAATTATTAAATTATTTAATGCATTTCTCGATTTTGTCGGGCAAGGAAGCGGCCGGCCGTCAAAGAGCAAATAATCAGATAGTAAATAAAAGATCAACTCAATACTTTATTTAACCTATTAAAATCATTATAGAAAATCTTTGAAGTTTTATTTTACTTTACAAAGCCGTCGTATTTTTTGACTATTTAATGTAAGTAGAAAAATATATTGGTTCATTATATTAACATATTTTAAATCATAACGGTTTTAATTAATAATTTTTCATTAAAAACTTCTTCTTGTCAGCTACCCAACAAGGTACCTTGTTATACCTTGTTGAGTAGTTGACAAGACGTAGATGTTTTTAAGCACTTCCGCTGAACATCTTCCATACTAATTTTTTTAGGTATTCTTAAAAGAAAAGTAAACCTATTAAAAATTTTTGATTATTTGAACTTTCAATCGCTCAGAACTATGTATAAAGTAATCTTACGTAGAATTTTGGTTACTCAGATCATAGAACATCTTAATCTGCATTTGACAATAAAATAATAATAATATTAAAGTGCACCAATTTTAAAATACGACATTTAATGGCAAAATTCGGCAATTTTTATAAAAAAATTAAAAGTCGTTTATCTCGAAAACGGTTAGGTTTGGGGTAGGGTGTTTTATAGTGAAATAAGTTAGAAAAGACGGGTACGATACGCCCTTAAAGGATCTAGGTCGACTTAACCATTATTCCTGTATAAATGTAAGACTTCATTAATTAGATTTAAAAGAAAAACAAACAACAGAACGCCAACAAATTAAGAAGTTGGTGCTTTTTGCAGGTTAAGTTAACAATACTTTAGGTATGTTTTTAATAAATAAACGATTCATAAATATTTATCTTTATTTTTATTACTCTGAATCCTTTTAGGCGTATTTTCAGCGTAAGTTACATCTGATCTTATTCTATGACGTTTGTTGACGTGGACGCACCGTGCTTGTGTGAGTAAAAATGACAACCTTAAGACACGTACGGGCAAATCTATGGATTTAAATCTTTTTTGTAGGTATACTTTCGCAGCGATACAAGAGGTCATCAAAAATGCTCAGACTTTTATTTTGTACTTACGGAGGGGGTAGAGAACTCCGGCCGAATGACATTCTTGTGGTAGTTGTCAAATAGAGCCACGAAAGGCTTGATCGTTGGACCATTCCAAACGTTCTCGGGAACATTTAGGAGGCTGCAAATAATTGTTAAATTATATAAAACAATTTATAGAACCATGGGTTACCATAGGACGATGACTGAACTGTGGTACAGTGGCATACAGTGAGATAAATGGGTAATATAATAAATAACAAAAAACATTTTATAATTAACCTCTGTATAGGGTCTTTTTTATGAAGATCAAAATATTTTAGGAGAAGGTTAAGAATGATGTGTATATAAACATTTTTTTTTGTTAGGTAAATTGATATTTTATAATACGTTAAGCCCCGATTTTTCAATAGTCACAAAAATTTGGTCACTTAAAAGAATTGTAAAATTACAATTTAAAAAAAATATCATATTTTTTGTCATAAATTGACTCCACACTTTACCTTCTCCTAAAATATTTTGATCTTCATAAATAAGACCCTGTCTATACAGAACCTTTAAAAAAATTAAGTCATAGCTTTTTTATCCTTGACTAAACCCACCATCTGGAAGTATTAATTAATTTCTAAGCACAACGAAAAACATAACGCGTCGAAACAAATAATGAATGTCCGATATCATGAAAGAAATCTCTAACGGCCATCCAATCAATTAATTTTAATCCATCTATCAATGGTACAGCCAGTGTAACCAATTTCGTATGAAAATTCAAGCAATATCAAATGAATTTAAATAATTTAACAAAACTTATAAAAGAAAATGAAACTAAAGATACTTGTGTTAAAATGTATTTATTCTTATTCTTTATTCTCTTTGACAGCACACAGGTTTGAAGAAGGAACTACCTCTTCCCGAAACATTCCTGGAAAACATCACCACTATTTGGCGACTTTGGTAGTTAGAGGATTATTATAGGATAGAATTATTATTTATTAATTTTTATTGTTGTGAAACGTCCGTTGACAAGAAATTTATCAACATGTCTATTTGTTGCTAGAAACGTCGACAAGAGCGACATAGATTAGATATAATAATAATTCATTTATTCAGATAATTAAAATTTTATAGTACCTGTAATATTGTCTTAAGTTTTCGCGATTCATACTATTAAATAAAACACTTTTTAACCGGTTTTATCGCGTATATTTACATTTTAAATTTTCCAGTCGCTCGTGACCACACGGGGTCTGCAAAGACACCGAAACGTCGAGTCAAAAAAAAAAAAAAATTAAAAAAAAAAATTAAAATGTAAATATACGCGATAAATCCGGTTAAAAAGTGTTTTATTTAAAATTTTATAGTACCTACAGAATAATTCACCACTTAACATATATCAAGCACATACACATTATAAGACAACTACTTAAATAAAATAACCACATACACAAAAGAGAAAGCTACCATAGATCACAGTAACTCACAAATTATTTGACAATAGACATTAAACATTAGCAAGCAATAATAAGAATTGAAATAAATTAAATAATGAAATTAATATATTTACAATAATAATCAATCAACTCGAATACAGTAGGTACAATATAGGATACCAGGTACCTAAATGTAAAGCATCACAGATATCATTTCACGAATGGTAGATTTTGAAAGGTTTCTGAGTTTTTAGGCCCTTCTATTATAGTAATTAATGCGAAGGTAAGCCAAGGTCTGATGTCAATTCTCCATAGACAACTGTCAAAAATCTATTCTTGAGTAGATAATTTAAATCTAAGTAAGTTTTCCTAAAACTAGTTAGGCACGAATAAAATACTGCCGTGCCGTTCAATACCAAACACAGCAATGAGGTTATTAAAAAATAGGTCAAGTGCGAATTTAATACGCGAAGGCATTAAAACTTCCGTAACGAAGAAACACTTTAATATCAAAAACATTTATTTTGGTGACCTTAACTACGTTCAAAATAATGTCCAATTATTAAAGTGCCTAATTTTGTATGTTTTCATTAATTTTAAATCAAATTTGTTGATTTGGAACAATTTAAATGTATTCAATTTTTTTTCTTATTGCTCTATGGATTTCCGAGCTATTTGAATAGAAAAAAGAAAGGGTTTCGTACCAATACAGTCTAACTAACTGGGCTTTACGTTATAATATGCAGATTTTTTCTATTATGCGATGTTTTTCTGTAAGTACCTACTAAGATTTTTCTATCAACAACATACAAAAGTTATCTTCCTAAAATAAAATGCTACCTGCCATTAAATTTGCTTTGTGCATTGTCTTATCAATTTCATACTCGTTGGTATTGTTAAAAATAACATCTTCTAAAGTATATTTTAATTGAAGACTGTAGAGTGTAGATCTCTATGGTTCCTGGATGTATAATGTTGTCGAGTTTGCAGGGTTTAATAAATAATAATCCCATTAAAGCCAATCAGTCGCTAAATACCTTCATTATCGAGATATCTAGTATATTTCAGCAATGTAATAAATGTCCCTTTTTTCTCAAATTCCCTTACTTAGACATAACAACGGAAAAGAATGATTAGGTACAACATTAACTTAAAATAAACATGACATCTAAGTTGGAGAACAAGTAGAAGCTGATAAGATTATATAGGAACGTACCGTTGAATTTATATTTCTTTAGTGTATCTGTTCGTCCAAGACTAAGGTTCGATATCCAAGACCTAACCACGATTACGTATTCTTTAGATTTCTAAGAATATTCAATATTCATTTTTTGCGTGACCCTTTATCTTTTAAGTTTTTATAAACTTTGTACACCCTTGTACAATTTGAAGATACCTATTCATCATAACTTTAATAAAGGTATAACAAATAAATGGCGCGTCTAGAGCTGCAGTAAAGGTAAACCTCCTACAATAAAACTGCCATATTGAAGTTGTATAAACTAAAAGCATATAAACTATAAACTTTTACAGGAAACAGCTGTAGTCGGTTCAGTATACAAAAACGAAATTAAAAAAAAGCACTCGAGAATCATCACTTATTTGCCGCCAAAAAACTTTGATTTGCCCTCTCGATAACTCCGACAATAGGTACAAATTGAATGCCCTCTTTGACATCATACACAATGGCGTAACAAATTGCAATTTCGAATCGAAATCAATAATGAAAATTTGACTTACTGATCGGGTGCGAGGTCATCCTTCGACATGGGACTAGTCTTTCCCTGCGGCTTCACCTGGATGTAGTTGAAGGCGTTGTTTATGTCTGTATTGAACATTTCCTCACTGACTCTTAAAAGGTCTTCATCAGTGACCGAATCCTGCACCTGCCGCAGCATATCCTCATAGCTCTTCTTCTTGGCATAGTCCACGACTCCACCGACAACGGTTCCAATGTTTTGGAGTGTATTCGTCGCTGTGTTTCCTTGCTGTTGTGTCACGCCATTGCTGATCAAATTCGGCAGAATCTGGTTGAATATCTGTCCTGCTGCATGCGCGAGATCGTCCGCTTTAGAAGCTGTTAGACACAACGCGAAAATAATAGCGAGCTTCATGTTTACTGGCCGCGTAGTTTGCAGCGATTGCAGAGAACTCGTGAACTGCGCCCGCGCCGCGCGATACCGGTGACCTCAGGCTGACGTCACCTACAATCCGAGATACGACGTGTTATTGAGACACAGGCCACTTCCAGTTTTATACTCATGATCAAAATGGCTAATCGTTTCATGAATACAACGTTGACATTGGAATAGTTTTTACAATCTTGGATGTGTTGTGATTTTTAAATACCTTCCTACTTACCTGTCGAGCTACGTCTACAAGCCTATATAGATTTTGTGTTTACAAGTATAAATCGAATGAACTAGCCAATTAATTTAATGGTTAGTAAAATTAGTATAGTCCAAAAATCATTAAATAAAAGATCGTTAGATACAACTAATGTCTGTGATAAGATTAATCGTTTCATTTGTTATGTATTAGTATAAATTGTGAAAACGTAACGAACCCTCAATTTAATATGTAAAAAATAATTGAAGGCAATAAGTAATTCTCATCACCCAGGGGAGAAACTTATGGGCTCACAGTGGACTCTTTAACAAGGGTTGTGATGATGAATAAAATATATGTAGAACATCTCTAAATTATTATAATGACAAGTGAACTTCTTCTATGCTGGACTGGCATCGAATGTACAGTCGGCATCAAAAGTTGATGAACACATTTTCAAAGTCGTTTTTCGTCATATTGTGCCTAAATAACTACTAATATTGACTTACTTCAATCTTTCAATGTCAAACTTTTGATACTGACCGTACCAGCTGCTTCTCTTCCCGGGTATACTGTAAAAGTCAGTTAAGGGACAGAGGTTTCACGAGCGTTTTTGTGGGCGATAGGCTGACCCCTTGTCACTGCAATAGTCTCTCTCTATCATTATATTACCTCTAAATTTGTCAAACGTGTCATCAGATGGTTTTAATGCCTCTGTTGTTCTGCCTACGCCATAAGGGATAAAGGCGTGAGGATATGGATGTATGTATGAACACTCAAAATTCTATACAACAAACAAGACACCTTACTATAACTTTAAAAAACAAAAAAAATCGACCTACACAAAACGTTAAACGCAATGTCTATGATTTGCGTAATTGCTAACGCAAATTCGTACCGACATATAAAAAAATCAGAGCCTTTCTTAAAGAAAGTCATTGGAACAGAGACATTATTGGCAGTGCGTCGCAGGCGAGCGCGCAGCTGCAATGTGCCTCGCGTGCGCGGCGCGGGCGCACGTAGGAAAATCTCATTTTACTTAATGTATAATGCATGCCCGCGTGGATGCACCCACTGATTCCACTGTTAGAACTGTACGAGTAACTGTTCGGAATTAGTTATGTGATGTTAATTGAACATTGTAAATCTTAGATGCTTTGATGAATTTAATTTAAGCCGATTGGCTATAAGGATTGTCTGGGGAAACCTTTGAATAAAAGAGCCTATTCGAGAGAGTCAACGGTAGACCTTACTTAACATTACATTCTCTAGGATTCTTCAAAACTGGACCCTTAATAATTTAAGCAAGGGTTGAAAGTGTACTTTATACGGACAAAATTTACACACTAAAATAAAAAAAACGAAAATACAAAGTGATTCCTTTAATACTTTCGTTTCAAATATACATATTGAATAAAAAATAAAGATTGCAGCATATTGTACTGACTACCTATTGCAGCATTCAGATTCTAAACATATTCATTAGTATAATAAAATATCTAAATGAAAGTGGTATACGATCTCGTCTACCCTTTCAACATATCTCTATCAGTATCACGTTTAAAAATACATAAATATTTCAGCGGAGAGTATTTCCTTGTTTCGTACTTTTTAGAGCGTGTTCTTAGCAAAAAAGTTAAAAAAACTAAAACCCGACTTAGATTTTTTAACTTTTTTGTTTTCACTTATTTTGGAGTACATCAGAATTGTGCTAACAAAGCTGTTTCATTTGATACCCCACATGAAAGAGTCTAGAGTTTTATTTTTTCTAGCTGTGCCCGCGACTTCGTTCGCGTGGACAACGAAACTTATCAATGAGTTTTGTGTAAAGTGGTATTTGTGTAGAACGTAATTTATCGACCATACCGGTATTAATACTTTTGTCTCGGCGCGGGTCCTTTGTGGCTAATTGCAATAGACAGCCAATTGTGTCTCATTAGCGGTGATTAAGAGGTTATATGACGCTCGCGTTTCGTAAGTTTTTTGTAGTAGATTTCTACTTTGCACTTTGGCTTTGGCATAGCTTCACTATCGGTTATCCTGTTTATTAGGATAACCAATAGACAAGCTGATGTTCATTGCAACGAATGCTCAAGTAATGACAGATAGTCACCGTACGACATCAATTGAGAGCTTCACGACATTATCAGTGAGGCCGTCCGGAATATGAACATAAGAGTTCCTTGGACTACTCACGCTAAAGCTACCATGTAAAAAACAACTCTCGCTAAGATCGACGCCAGCAACGCCTAGAGTCTGACCTTGCGACTTATTTATTGTCATAGCGTAACATAAAGCTACTGAAAACTGTACTTTCTTAAACTAAAATGGGAAATAGTTCGGAATTAAATGAATTCTAGGTATCAAAACAGTTTCCCCGGAACCAAAACCGGTTAAAATGTTTGCCTTAATTATGTGAACACTTACGAATCATCTGCACTTTATCACTATTCCTAGTAATGCCACATACCGGATTTTCTGTGCTATCATAGAGCAGGCTTTTCTTAATTGTCTTAAAAAGTACCACCCTGTAACCAAGTGTGCAATCGTTTACTAATTACTAGCAAGTGAGAAGAAAGTTGGACTTGGTTTAAGCCATAAAGAAATGAATATTTCTCTCTGAAGTTAAGATCCTGATAACTTCGTATTGGTAAAAAACAGAAATTTGCGGCGCCGCCATAATCCTACGATGGCGCCAGATCGTAACCACACACGGAAACTGTCATCAATATACGTCCATAAAATAAGTAATTTGTTATTTTCACAGTCGTTTATTAAACAGGTGCATGAAAGTTCTCGAAATGTACGAAAACCAACCGCATAGCATTTTACTTTGAGGTCCAGACGATGAGTTCAGTAAACTTACTTTGCATGCACATTAATCAGCACCTCATATGTAAAGTTGATCGAATTTTTAGCTCTATTTTTAAGACGTCACCAAAGAAAATTAACCCAACTATGGCGGACTCAATGCTCAACAAATATCGCTAAATTAAATATGATAAGCGGGTAAAAAGTTGAGGCATGACGTGTTAGGTTTATTTTATAATGGGTCAGTGTTTATTACAATTTCAACTGTCATTTTTATGCAGTTTATTGGTTATGTTTAAAGCGCGAAATGGAGTGGAACGGATGAATGATGACGTGAATGGCGCGTAATGTGCTACTTTACGCCAGTTATTTGCATGTCCGGCAGTGTAGGAACACCTGGGGCATTGTTACAACTTACGCGTCTGTCTCTGTAATATGTTGAACCTTCTAATATGTTTTTCAGCTGAACGTCTGTCATTCGTACTCATACCAATATGTCTAAAAATACCACGATCATAACAATTCTTTTATGAGCCTACTGCCGTGCCAAGTCTACCCTGTCACGTTTGACAAATGAGGTATTATAATGATGAAGAGAAGCTATTGTAGTGACAGGGGGCCAGCCTATAATAAAAACTCTGTCCCTTAACTGACTTTTACAGTTTGCCCGGGAAGAGAAGCAGCTGATACATTCTATGTTTTTAATGTGTATCTAATTTAATTATAGACATATATACGTAACAAGCACTTTCTCTTCACTCTCTATCACTCTCCATACAATATAATTAAATCATCACTTAATCGTAGGTTGGCAAAAAATAAACGACCATATGTGGCTGAGCAAAACTTTTGACGTGAAGTCGGTTTTTTAATGCTCTGCATTCGTTGATTATGGGGTTATTACTAAGCAAGTCGCTTCCGTATAGCTATCAATGGAAATCGGCCCTGGGACCCCGCGATACAGGTTTGCCTAGTGCGGGGACCGCCAGTAATATTAGCAGAAAACTACCCTCTCAATAAAGGAAAAAAAAATAACAAAATTTGATCGCATAGTAATAATGGTGTTGTCTCTTTTAAGTAAATTTCAATGTAGATAGACTTTACTATAATAGATTTATAAGAGAACATAATATTATTAATTTTAAAGCTCTTTTAGAATAAGTCCGTAAACTTGATTTAACTTTTCTGTTCTTGTAAAATAAGTATTTTCTGGTAAATAAATATTTTTTGTATTTTAATTCTAAGCTGAACAATGTTTTGGGTGTAATGAAATGTTAAGCTCATTCATATCCATATGCAGACGTGAGCGCTACTCAAATCACAGAAAATATAGGGGTTGGGATGACCATTCGATTAAATATTTAATCCACTTTAACACAAGATAAGAAAATACTATAAATGAAATAGGTTAAATTGCAATACTTGCACACATCAAGAAAACGATAACAAACTACCATGCTTGTTATAACGACACAACAAACCTTATAGCCGTGACTGTATAAACCAAGCCGGTAGACAAAGGCTTGGCCATAAGTTATGATATTGGTAAGTAAATAATAACAGATATTATGAATATGACAACAATTATTTTAAAACAAATACTTCATTATGTTTTTCTTTAATAAAAATATCTTCATTTCTGTACAGTTCTGTTAGAGGAAAGGTCATATTTCCGCTGACACAATTGTGGAATACTCCTATTACTCTCGGCTTCTTTATATTTTTTAATTAGTAATATCCTTGGTGTAGATAGTTGTGTACTGTTTGTGTAAAAAAGTTTGGAAGTTTAAAAATGGACCAGCGGCTGGTTATTCTACTACTACTGTTCTTTTTGGCGGAGGGCATTCGTAAGTTAAAATCTATGTTGATTATAAGACATCGTTGATTATGAGACTGAAGATTAATAACGTGTCAAACCTGCACGAAGTCACTTTTTTATTATTTTATGTTTAATAAGCGTTCGGGTCACCTGTTTTGTAACTATAATCACAAAAGGACACAATGCGTTCTCTCGCTGGGTTTTTCATTTGATGATAGGTTCCAGTCTTTATAGACACTGACCTTTCTTGCTGCTCTGCGCAAATAAAATTTGGAATATTGCAAGTTTAATTAAGTTTACAACATCACGTTTTGTTAATGTGAAACTTAACACGGGTCAAATATTGTCGTTCAAAAAATCAGTATACAAAAAATTGCTTGTCGCACGAGTATATTCACCCCCCGCTACCCTTTCACGACCAACCAATCGAATCATGACCCACCATAAGCTCATGTTGGCAAACCGTCTAGATGCTAGTAGGTCGAAATTCGCTTGAAGATAGGTTTCTTGGTGACGAACTTATCATTTCATTCGACACTGACATTTACAGTATTCGTACAGTATCTAAAATGTCCTAAGTGCATTATATGCGATAGACCTTACAAGTTTGGCAATTTCAAACGAATTATCAGCTAAATGGGTCAAGCATTTACTACTTGCAAATGCCACGAGACATGCTAGTATGATGCGCTCGCGAGGGATTTTTTTCAACATTATGTAAAGTTTTTTAAGATTCTGTAAAGATTATTAAGTTAAAATACAACATGGTATAAAAACTATTGCAATCGATTATATTACTGATTCTAATTCTAAAAAACTGTTTACTGGTTTTGTATAAACAAAAAATAATGTTGTTTAGGTTACGTAAATTGTTACTCAGTGCAAACCAGCTACAGAACCGTAAGATGTATTTTTAAAACGAAGTTTTATGTTTTTTCCTGCCAAAGAATGACACCCTACAGTGACGCCCCAAAAGGCGGCCATAGATAGTGAGAGGGTGAATACTCTTAGTACGAACTGGACCCTGTACGGTAGTAAATCCCCGCCGACAGTGACAACCGCTCGCCGACGGAATGCCACCGTGTATCCAAACAGTGTGGGACTCCCCACAGTGAGCGATCTCACTGCAAGGCTTTAACCCACTAAACCCCCCTTTCTCCGATCCCTAACTCAAGAGTTATTCCTAGATAGTGTAATGAGCTACCAGCCCGTGGGATCCGGGGTGCGCATCAGGCATCCTGACGGATGACCCGTAGTAAGACACTGTAAATCTCAATGGCAAGTGTAGAGAATGACTAGGGCTGGGAGCCCAAAAGATTGACCAGGTCTGCGGTAAACTGGTTAGGGGGGTTAGGGGGACAGAATAGATTTTGGACCACCTGTAGTTTGTGTAGATGTTTGGGATTCGCGTGGGCAAAGACGGGAGCCGCGTAAGTCATGACTGATCGAATGCAGACTTTATGAAGCGTACGCTTGTTTCGGAGGGTAAACGAAAGCAGTTTTATCTTGATATATTGCGGGATCAATCCCCTCCAGAGTGGTGATATTTGGAGGCGGAATTTATATGAAGTGTCCACTAGCGTTAGCCAGGCTAACCCTGATGGGTTCTACCACAAAGCGGGGGTCGCTTGGATAAGTCACATTTCACGACACGCTTATCTAAATTTTGAGATCTTATTTCAGATGAAACATGGCCATTGAACAAATATTTAGCACTTTCACCGTGTAATAATACGCGATCAATCCGAGTTGAACTCGGCTTACGCGTTAAAACGAGTTCCGCCTTCAATTTTTCTTCAGTAGAGCCGAGTTTTGTTAATCTAGGCTCAGAAGGAAATTGATAAAATTGGGGCTTAATATTGAGTTCATATGCAGGAGATCCGGGTTCGAGTCCCAGTCGGGATCTATTTTATTTGGCTGTTAATTAATTTCAAATCCCGCGGGAATTTCGAGATAAAAAGCACAAGCACTAGTAGCCTTTGTGCTATTCCAGACTGTACACTATCACTATGCCAAATTTCATCCAAATCCGTTGAGTCGTTTTCCCGTGAACATCCAGACATCCATACATCCAAACTTTCACATTTATAATACAGGGTTATTGGTAATTAGACCGGATCCTTTTAAGGGGTGGAATGGAAAAAACTGGGTATTCTAAAATAAATAAAAAAAAAATATATCACAAAAATGAGCCATTTCCGGATATCACAATGTGAGGTCAAATTGTTGCAAATGACATCCCCTACCACCCCTTAAAAGGATCCGGTCTAATTACCAATAACCCTGTATATATTAGTAAGTTTGTTATTTATATACTTAATATATCTATACTCACTTATACAATGAAGAAGAAACTATTGTTTGTTTGAAAACTACTATCTCGGAATGTTCCAGTTCGATCTGCAAAATTCTTTTTGCAATTCATAGCTCAATCCAAGGTTCTTTTTAAGAGTTCATAAATAAACTCTCACAGAATCAAACTTACGCGGGTTCCTCCGCGGCTTCGAGTAAATTACAATGCATGCCTTCATGACGACCGGCTGGTGTAGCGGTAACATAAATTTCCTTCTATGCCAGAGGTTCTGGGTTCGAATCCCGGCGGCGGCGGATATTTGTGTGATGAACACAGATATTAGTCGTCAAGTCATGGATGTTTATATGTTTATTTAAGTTTATTCTAATAAAAAATATGTATTTATTCAATATGTATGTTTATATATTTCTTAAGTATATCAGTTATCTAGTATCCATAACACAAGTTCTTTAAGAAACTTAATTTGGGCTAGATAATGTTGTGTGAGTGTCAGGAATATTTATTTTATTTATTATTTATTATCAAACAAAGCAAAACAATTAAGAAGAATACTTGAAAGTGCGATATGAAAGAATGAGGATTCCACATTATAAAATATGTTTTGAAAATTATATGAATATTCTAATAATAAAGAGGAAACTTATTCAATTGTTGATGTTACAGAGCAAACACAAATACACTGTTAAAGTAAAATCATTAATGTAAAAGTACAACAAATAAACAAACAACAAATAAATATACATACATACATAACATCACGCCTGTATCCCTTATGGGGTAGGCAGAACACCAGAGGTTACAAGACCATCTGATGTCACGCTTGACAAATTTGGAGGTATTATAAAGATACAAATAGACTACTGTAGTGACAGGGGGTCAGCCTATCGCCCACAAAAACGCCTTTAAAACCTCTGTCCCTTAACTGACTTTTACAGTATGCCCGGGAAGAGAAGCAGCTGGCAGTCCAGCATGGAAGCAAATAAATATACTGTATTGTTTTATTAAAAAAATAAAAAAATTAAATAATAACATCAGTAAACTAAAGGACGACTTTGACGGTCTTATCACATTATGATATCTTGATGTATTCCAGGCAACCGCGTTTATACCAGACTGCGGAACGCCAAGCAGATAACTGTTTTAACGCGTATGTATGTTTAAACGTAAATATGACCACATTTCTGAATATCGCACTAATGTCAATTGGGTTATAATTCATCCACTGAAATACTCACCTTCTCTGTCTTTTATATCGCATGCCGATCAATTCTGCCGCACCAAGCTTATTAAAAACAAGACTCGCATATCGCCACAGACACTTCGATAAATATTCGACCGATAACTTTATGTTATCACCACCTCTACATAAGGGTCAAAGCTGCATCTCGCATTATACGCACGTATTCATACAAAAAGTACGTAGCTAAAGCAGCGGACGCAGCTACGCGCGTACGCTACGGACGTACGGCACGATGTACGCGAAATAGCGTCACGCGTGCCATACGCGCGTACGATACGGACTGATCAAATAAAACACCAATTCAAAAAAAAATTAAGACACGCTTTCTTCAAAAATCTTTTTGATATTATAGATTATTTAGTATAAAGTCAAAGTCGAAAGAATCTTTATTTCATTTTTATTTTATTTCGTAAATACATTTAAAATAAGTCAAACTATTTACAAATTGAACTAAATCGACCACCACTTCGGAAAGTCGATCTGTTGAGAAGAAGTGGCAAGAAACGCAACAGCAATCATCATCGAAGGGTTAATTTTAAATATTTTGGAATTATATTATAAAAGCGTACACATTGACTCATGAACGAGTTGGTGATCTTCTGGAGTCTACTATTATATTTATACAATAGGCAATCAAGTATTAGACAGAAACGTAGACATAGATATAGAGGTAAAGATAGAAGTAGATAGATGTAGCGATAGAGGTGAGAGATAATACAGATAATGTTGATAGATAATGAAGATAGTCGTGGACAGAGACGGGATACTAACACGGACGTGGACATGGGGTAATGGGATGGAGATGGGGAAGTCAGAGTCAAATTCAAAAAAGTAACATAGTCATAAAGTCTTCAGCAAAACGACCTGGCACCGCTAGCAGCACCCGTTCACGAATATAACGCAAGCACCAGCCATCACCCTCCTCAACCATATTTTAGGGAAGAGGGTGACCCGACACCCGACGCTACCGCTAGCCATGCCGCCTGAGGGAGCATGACGTTCTTGTTGTTGTATGGATAGGAAGGAGATAGAGATGACGTTGGATAAGGAGATGGAGATGTTGTTGGAGATGGAGTTGGAGAACTTTCGAAAAACTTTCGAAAAACAATTTACAACCAAGGACTTTTATCGTCCATATATTCAGATATTGTATAAAAGCCTTCTTTAAATTTAAATTTATATTTATCAAGTGGTAAGTCTTGAATATTTGTGGGAACCTTATTATAAAAACGTATGCATTGCCCATAAACAAGTTAGTGACTTTATGAAGCTATCATAGCCGGCTAGCTTGTACTTATTTCTAGTATTAACATTATGCAAGTCACATTTTCTATGGAACATGTTTAAGTTCTTTTTTACGAACATAAGATTTTCAAAGATATATTGTGAGGCAAACGTAAGAAAATTTATTTCTTTAAACTTAATTCTAAGTGTCGCTCTGGAATTAAGTTTGTAGATTGCGCGAATAGCCCGTTTCTGCAGTACAAAGATGGTTTTAATATCGGCAGCATTTCCCCACAGGAGAATGCCGTATGTCATTAAGCTATGAAAATAACCAAAGTAAACCAATCGCGCAGTAGCTTCATTGGAGATATTTCGCATCTTTTTGACGGCATATGCTGCAGAACTAAGTCTCTTCGCCAACCTTTCTATATGTGTTCCCCATTATAGTTGTGCATCTAGGGTTATGCCAAGGAACACTGTTGAATTTACAGGGCTCAATTTCATATACCTAGTATTGACTTGGTATGTATGAAGTTTTTAATTGTAAGGTTGTACCTTTTCAACGATATCTACTATAACTGATCCGCAATCATATCACAAGGTTGCTTGAAAGAGATCGTCTTTTGATGATAAGGCCGCCTTTTAGGACAAATAGAATAGTATGAAAAATTGTATACTCTTACAGACATGATTGACAAAGATTTGACAAAGATTTCTTTGTAAGATAATAAGAAAGAAACAGAAATAGTTGGATATGCTTGTTTTTTGCGTTTTAGTTGAACCTTTGATTTACATTTTAATATTTTCTCGGTATTCTTTATTACGCAGTTGGATATGTTTTTTTAATCATGTAAAAGTAAAGTTATATAAAAAAAAACATGTTTGTAATTATTCAATTGCTTTGAAAACTTTGAAAAACGATCTTTCCCCGTGGTCACGAATGACATGGAGTTAAAATGGTGAAAAAATTTATTATATGCTTTCAAATCCAGTTCAAAATGTCTTTCTTTAGCATTTTTTGTTAAGTAATCTTCAATTAATTATGTCCTTATTAACAATACTTCAAAAATGTAAAAAACATCCTGTTGTGTAAATATGCTACTCACGTCTTTATTCTTGCAAAACTTTCATAACATCTAAAAACACTAAAATAACATTCAATTAATTTAAATCACTAGTACCTACTCATTATTAAAACAGGCATTCTTCAAAGATTCGCAGTTTCTAAACTGAATTACAGAACTTTCATTGCTTACATATCAATTTATGCCAATATAGTGAGAATATGCTAATAGTATCTGCTAAACATATTTATTACGAATTACTCTGTGAAATTCCACAGTCGAACTCAAAACATGTAATTTTGTAATGCCATTTCTGTGGTCCAAAGGTTCGCAGTAAGATTTCACGTGTTAATAAAAGAATGTCTAAATTTGACCCCAATATTACTCAATAGTAACTGAAGATAATGCGCTGAAGTAAAAGCACGACTGACAAATAAAGCTAATGCCCGTCTGCACTAAACTCTACTTAGCATACACTTAGTTATGACATGCGTAGACTACGTCACACATAATAATTGACTTACTCTGCATTTTCTTGAGCATTTAGGTATTGACCAAAGTTTAGTGCAAAGCAATTTTTGTTCCTAAGCACGTCCTAGAGACTTAAGTATCAACTTAGGAGCTATCAAAGTTTAGTGCAGACGGGCATAAATCTCTCTTTTTCTTTTCTTGGTTTTTAAAATACATTTATTAAAATCTAATTAGTAGCTCAGATATCTAAACTATATCAAAAGCACATAAAGAGGTATCATCAATAAGACAAACACATACGTTAAGTATTTAAAGCTGCACTATCTTTATATAAAGTAAGAATAAAGGAAAGGAGAGGTTTACTTACTCACATCGAAGTTTAAATAGTACATAATAAAATAATCGAGAGTCAAATAAAAGTATAATCTCAGTCGTGACCATACAACGTCTGTATTATAGTTTACATTTTTACCCACGACGGAACGGAGACGGTATAATATGCGTTTGGGGTGAGAGGGTGTTTGTGCAAACCAATGTTACCATTTATCTCCAGAACCACTGGTCCGATTTAAATGCTGTTTTCAGTGATCGCTTTGGATTTGATTAGCGCATGTTCTGAGATAGGTGTTACGGTAACAACTCCCCGGGGGGCGCTGCAGTAAATATTTGTTTGCAAACCATTGGTCCGATTTGAATGCCGTTTTAAATTATCGCTTTGGATTTGATTGGTATAATGTTCTTAAATAGGTAATGAGGAACGAGGTGTTGTGTAATGTAATGTATGGTACCTATATTATGCTCTTTAAAAAGTTTGAAAAAAAAAAAAACAAAATAAAAATTTTGAAAAACCCACGACGCGACGGTTAAAACAGTAATTGAAAAAGAATAAAATAATTTAAAATCCCCCGACTGAAATCATTTATGTGAGGAGAGATAATTAACGTGAAAAGCTTTTTTAAAAGTTCACTTGATCTCACACAGAGTCGGCCATATTATGAACAACATACTATTCGTTTTCATAGCACTTCTTACGCTTACCCATTCGGTTCTAGAAGATGTAGATGTCGCAATAACATAGGTGTTCAACTCCCTATGCACTTTATAAGAAGAGCAAGAAAATCCGTCTGGGGCTGCCATTGAATGAATTCGTTTTGTAGTTTTATATTGTGAGATCAAACGAACTTTTAAAAAAGCTTTTCAAGTTAATTATCTCTCGTCACATAAATGATTTCAGTCGGGGGATTTTAAATTATTTTATTCTTTTTCAATTACTTTTTAACCGTCGCGTCGTGGGTTTTTCAAAATTTCTATTTTGTTTTTTTTTTATAACCATTCGTTTTTAAATTAATGATGATTCAAGAAAACTATTACAATAATATACATGGCATCCTTTTTATCTTCTCTTATTATGATTTCAAAATAAATAAATGAAATCAGAACCCTACTCAAAGTGTAAATATTTATTACATGATTTATTATTGAACAGCGCACCGTAGTCGTACTGCCACAAATATGGTCGATATACTTAGATAAGTGACAAGGACGAAGGATGAGGAATTAAAAAAAAACATTACTTAAAATAAGATTTGACTTAAAATCACATAAATTATCAACATCATCATTAGCCGAAAGATGCGCGTTGCTAGATTTTATTTGGTATTTTAACTATAGAGGCCTTCTTCTTTTGTTATCGCCACTGGACGATCCTACTGATCTAACAACTTTCTTGTAGGACACTTCAAATTACAAAAGGTTATTTATCTCGAATCCATGTTACAGGCTACCAAAGCTTCACCAAGTATGGGAAGCCATCATTACAAGAAGCCATCATGATACGCTCGCCGCTTCACGCCCCGCCAGACGCCCCGCTGCACGCCAGCTTGAAGAATACCAGCACCCACAAACCAGCATGTGTAATGAAAGGACTTTTAGTACATGAAAGACATAATAATAATTGAATCAGCTATTTCATTTCATATTAACATACCACCTCCATTGAAAAATAATTGTGATAAAACGCTCAAACTCAAACTCAAATATTCTTTATTTCGTAAGTATTAAAATACATTTGAAATAAGTCAAACAATTTACAAATTGAACTGAATCTACCACCACTTCGGAAAGTCGATCTGTTGAGAAGAAGTGGCAAGAAACTCAATCATCTTTTAAAAATAAGAGAAAAAAATACACTTACAGCCAAATACATGCCAAATACACAAATACAAATACAGCCAGGGAATCCCATCTTCTTGCATCCGGATATCTTATAGTAAACTTTTTCACATAACACTTACCCTTAAATCTATCGAAGGGTTAATCTTAAATATTTTTCAATTTTATTATAAAATAAAGCGTACACATTGACCCATGAACGAGTTGATCTTCTACTATTATATTTATTGGAGTCTACTATTATATTTATACAATAGGCAATCAAGTACTAGACAGAAACGTAGACATAGATATAGAGGTAAAGATAGAAGCAGAGACAGACGTAGCGATAGAGGTGGGAGAGAATACAGATAATGTGGATGGAGATAAGGTAGTCGTAGACAAAGACAGGACGTGGATGTGGACATGAAGATGGGGAAGTCAGAGTCAAATTCAATAAAGTCATAAAGTCATCAGCAAAACGACCTGGCACCGCTAGCAGCACCCGTTCACGAGTATAACGCAAGCACCAGCCATCACCCTACTCAACCATATTTTAGGGAAGAGGGTGATCCGACACCCGACGCTACCGCTAGCCATGCTGCCTGAGGGAGCATGACGTTCTTGCTGTTGTATGGACAACAATAAGAACGAGCTTTGTGAAGCAAACGTATCTGCCTAGTGCCGTTCTGCGGGTCTAGCATGCGACCATCGACATCGATAAATTGGGCCTTTATATCGATATTTTCTTAGCTGGTACATAGATTACCTATGTATTTTTTAAGCTATTGCGTAGCTTCTATCTCGGGCCTTGAGCGTGGGGACCGAATCCAGAAATTCCGTAACAAAAAAAACCTAACACCCCCCACTCCGACCGGCACAGCGGTGATACTTTGATTTCATAACTTTACATACGGGGTTTAATAAACAATCAGCGCCATCTACTAGGAACTTGTGGAACTTCATACTAGATCAAACATTACTGCATTAATAAAATAAATAAATAATGAGGCCTTTTCGTTTAATTTTTTTTTAAGCTTTTTCAATACATACTAGATGGCGTTGAACAAAACTGAAGAGTCAATGTCAATATCGTATCCTCTTTGTTGACAGTTGACTGATCGTAGAGATAAAATTCTTGCTGATTGCCATAACCTTCAAATTAATAATATTACATTTCATTGTTTTTTATTCTCCTAGTTTGTTTTGCAGCGTTTTTTCTTTACATGAAGTATATTAATAATTATTACACGTAGGTACGGTACTGAAATTGGTACTTGAGTTGACACTTGAGTTAGATCAGCGCCATCTAATGTTAAAAAGTGAACTACTTTTTTTTTTAATCGTAGACTAAAAACTCCTCATTATAATTGCATAATTTGATAAAAAATGCTATGCAATAGCTTTACCGCGGCAGTCTCCGAGTGCCACACGTCTTTTTTAATATATATTTTTATTTTTTTATAAAGTATGGATGGGACGTTTGTCTTTCATGACACCTGATGTTAAGTGAACATGAAGACTAAGATGGTACACGTCCATCCACGAGAAACCTTTTCACTCGACGCTTAAAAGTACTAGGACTATACTGGTCAGGGAAGATAGACGCAGGCAGATCATTCCAAACCTTGGCGACCCGTATCAAAAAGGAACTGTCAAAGCGCTTAGTTCGACTTTTCGGAATATCTACCACATACGGATGGAAGTTCTGTCTGCGTCTAGTAGTCCGATGGTAAAAGGGTGAGCGTTCAATTTGTTCAAACAGAGCACTCACGCACTCACCAAAAATTATCCTGTATGTATCCAAAATGTACACGGTTAAACAAGCAACCTCACGACGATGCTCTAGGGTCTGCAGTGTTTTGGTCGTAATATGGGAAAGATACTTTTGAATGGACTGTGGTAATAACTTAAATTGATATAATCCTTATAAACATTTGCTTCTTATTAAGTACTAAAAAAAATGATTCCCATCATTTATATTTGTATAAAAAACATAAAAAGTTTAAACTCAGGGAAAGTCATCGCCTAGCTAATTTATTTGTAGCGCGGAATAACAAAACAAAAAGAAAAGTTCCCCTTATTGTCTATTTACTTTTGCTAACGATGTGAAATACAACGACATACGTCGGAACGTAATGCCTTCAATTAAAGAACGTGGATTTCTTACAAATATTATAAACGTGAAAATGTGTGAGATTGGGTGAACGTTTGCTGTCTTTTACGCTGAAATAGATTGATCTGTGAAACTGATTCAACTTACTTATAAAGATTATTTTGTTCTGTTGTTTTTTATGCTATGCGATATGACCGCCCATTGTACCATTCTTAACTCTGTGTTATTATTTTATTTTTGCTATATTATTCATGATTATCATTGTTTCACTAAGAATCGACTTGATATATCGTGTTAGAAGATCTGTACGATAGCATTTTGCGTACTTTTGTCCTCATTTTCCCACAGGATTGGTAAAACGCAAGTGAAAACTCAGGGAACAGCTAGCAAACTAAAAACACTGTTACTATTGACACAGTACGCTCAGACTCTGGGGCGTATTGTTTTACACTGTAAGCGGACCCCTAAACTGAACCATTAGTAAGTTGAACCTTAATAAAGACTCTATATTCAGGGTTAATTTGTAGTCACCAGCCAAATTAAATTTTTAGTTTCTTTGATACGATATAAACGTACCTGCATATTTATTTTAGCAAAGCCCAGTACAAAAAAGTAGAAATATGGAATCACAAACTTTTAAAAAAATAGTCGCTGTCGCTGAACACACCTACTATGAAGCGGCATTTCATTGATAATACTACGACATAGTACTACAAGATGTTTTGTAGTACTTTTCATACATGATCGCCGGTTACGGGTACTTTTAGCTAGGCCCTTTTTAAGAACGTCGCCAATTTGATCGGCATGCTGTCGGTCCTTCCGACAGCACCATCCATTCTTGCTCTGTACACCTCTTTCGTAAATCTACTTTCACTCATCCTTTCCAAATGTCCAAACCACCGTAACATACCCTTTTCTATCTTAGTCACTACATTTTCAATCCGCATCTCTTTCTTATTTCACTTTTGCGCATAGGGTATCACTCATTTTCACTCCACACATACTCCTATTTGGATCTCCACATGACATAGGTACTAACTTAAGAATTTCTCAAATAACCTGTAAGGAATCATGATTTTATAACATTATGCAAGAAACCTCTAACCATAACAAACGACAAATATGATAATTTAGAAAGCTGTGTTCACACCAATTTAACATTCATAAAAAATACGAAAAGATCAGCCAAATAAGGACTGGATTAATAAGAGAAAACACAAACCCGTGTCATCTACGACCTCATTTTTACTTATCATTTAGTGAGACTGAAGTTAAACGCGGGTTAGTCAATATCTTTAAAACTTAACCCTATCATATAAAAATTATACCTACTTCCTTTAACGGTCAGCCATATCCTGAAATATTAGTTAGCTAAAATGCAAAAAGAAGGCTTCAACAATAAATAAACGCTGGATGTTGTCACCGAAAATCGATTGGCGGGGACAACTATTCTCCGGCTGATGACATTGAAGAATAGTTATTATTGCAGGTTTTCGTAACTCTTTTATAATAGTCCCGAAAATATGATAAAAAATAAAACCATTCCTTTTCAATTGTACTGTGACTTTTGTTATCATAATTTAAAGCCACTGTCATTGATACATTTTAAAACGGAGACCTAGAAAGAGTCTTAGTCGTTTAGAACTGCAGCTGATTCGAACCGCGGTTCAAATCTCCCAAGTGTTCTTTTGAAGGTGTCGATTCATGCCGCAGAGGGTACAGTGGTACGAATCACCCGATGTTTTTTTTTAAATTTGTCGATTCGAACCACGAGGCACAATTAAGACTTGAAATTATACAGAACATATTCTGACTTTAATTAATATTCTGAATTTATTTGTACAGATGAGTATAAAATTGTTTGTTCATTAAAATGATAAAAAAAAAAAATATCTAAAACATATGTACAACCAAAATGAATCATAATCACAGATTTAGAACTTACTTAAAAAAAGAAAAACATTTTTATTAACCACTGGCTTTTTAAAAGGCACGATTATAAGCAAAATAATAAGGTTTATTAATCACAGTAAACGAGTAATCACAGTTGGATCAACATTATGAATTTTACTTAAAACTAACTCTTGCGGTAACAATTTAAAAAATCAACAAAAACTTTTAAAAATTAAATTAAAATCTTTATTTTTTCAAGAAAAAGGAATCAGACTTTGCTTAAAAATTACTTTTGAAGTACATTTACAATGATAAAAATTACCTATAACTATACTTATCACTAGATAATCATGGTAAATCAGACTCGAAAAGTTTAGAAAAATCAACGAAAACTAAAAGTAAATTCTTAATATCCTAGAAAAAATATGCCATTGAATGAATTCGTTTTGTAGTTTTATATTGAAATTTAAAATATTGATGGCAGCCCTCGACGGATTTTCTTGCTCTTCTTATAAAGTTCATAGGGAGTTGAATACCTATGTTATTGTGACATCTACATCTTCGAAAACCGTATAGGTAAGCGTAGGGAAGTGCTATGAAAACGAATAGTATGTTGTTCATAATATGACCGACTCTGTGTGAGATTAAGTGAACTTTTAAAAAAGCTTTTCACGTTAATTATCTCTCGTCACATAAATCATTTCAGTCGGAGGATTTTAATTTTTTTTTTGATTTAAAATTTATTCTTTTTCGATTACGTTTTAACCGTCGCGTCGCGTCGTGGGTTTTTCAAAATTTTTATTTTGTTTTTTATTTATAATAATGAAGTCATAGTTAAGACCTGTCGAAATGACACTATAAAAGAAAAAAAGGCTTCATTTATGCAAAAAAATATATTTGCCTACACATTTAGTACAGATTTTCTTTCATGAAACCTTCAGCATTGCCGTATATTTTATTTTTATGAAAAAACTTAGGTATGGGATGTTTGTCTGACGTCGCTCCTGATTTTAAAGGGACTTAGATGCTACCCCACGAGACAACTGTCCCTGGTTAGACTTGATGGGACCAGGTCTCTAATGAGGAAAAAACATTACATAGGCTACATATTGCACTGCAGGAAAGTATTTTATATATCCAAAAAAGTGAAGAATCATCTTAATAATGAAAACTTCAATAAATACAGTAATTTAGGCAGTCTATGTAAAAAAGAAACGAGAGCTCTCCAAATCTTGCGTAACTCAAACATTCATGAAATAAATTACCTTTTATAAAGAACATTCGCAAGAATCTTAATGTGTTAAATAGTCGTTAATATTGCTTTAGTATTACTTAACTCAGTAAGCCGGAGTAAAGACACGGTTGTGTTGGAAGTTACACTTTCACTCTCGCTGATTCATGCAAGTTGCGACCAAAAGGGAAGCTGTTGTTCTGAACGTGACGCGAAATGTTGCGCAAGCGCAGAGTCCGTGTTTTGAAACAAAGTCGCGATCGGATGATTCATTTACAGGCGTGGAATTGGCTTTTCTGATTCTATTTTTAGATGAATTGGAATTTTATTCCGTTAGAGAAACAAATCTGAGGGAACCTCGCTAGGAAGTTAATTTACAATCATATATTATGCAATTACACATCTTCGCTTAAAATGTGTTTCAGGATTTTTTTATGACAACCTAGTTCCTTTCTAGACCAATGTGAAATTAAAGTCTGTTATATTGTCTTCTAAGCTTTAATTTTAGTCGGTGTCATATAAAATTTTAACGGCGCCACGCCCTCAAAAAAAATGTTCATCGCATCGTCTATTGTAACGGGTGCAGTTATGAATATTTTTTATTCTCTCCACATGCCACAGAGGGTGTTGCGTTAAGTTCAGTAAAAAGTATAGCCTGTATAGGATATATGTTTATCAAATTAGATATTTCAGAGATTTTACGCAATTGAGCAGTCACCGCATGAAAAGGAAAAACACTTGAAATTAGGTGCTTGTTTATGTGCAGTCTAAATCCTTCTAGTTAACTTTAGTAAGTAATAAATTATTTATTTATTAGAGAGATATAAAAATGATTATCACTGCCAATCATTCGGTACGACGAATACCAACACGATATTATCAATTTACAATTATAGTACATCGAGAGGATCCACGGCAAAAAACAAAACGTCGATAGGTAAACTTAATTTGTGCAAGAGTTGCTATATTCCGGGTAAAGGGAAAGATCGACCTTTGCCTTAGCCTTAGATCAGAACATTATTATACAGGGTTGATTTTTAGTCACCAGCCAAATTTAAATGTTAGTTTCTTTGATACGATATTAACTTACCTGGATATTTATTTTAGCGTCGCTCAGTACAAAAAAGTAGAAATATGGAACCACAAACTTTTAAAAAAATAGTCGCTGTTGATGAACATAGCTACTACGACGCGGCATTTCTTGATAATACTACCACGTAGTACTACAAGATGCTTTTCAACACACTTGCTCGTAAAGTGGGCGTTATTCTATTGAATTTAGAACTATAAACTGTGCTATAAGTCACGCGTGCATAATATATTATACCCTAGTGCATAATATAATGAATCCTACAAAGTTGAATTGTACCTTTGTGCAAATTACATGCGAGTAAACAGAGCATATTTTATTGGTCCGGGTTATACATTAAATATTTTCAGAAACAACAAAGAGATTTTATACCACTTCAAATCCATATACATTTTTAAATGTTTGCGCCTTATATTAGAAAAAACAAATTTGAATATCAAACAAATTATTCACAATTTACAATAATTTGTTATAAAATATTAAAATATTTGCATTTACCACTCCAAATTAAACATTTTCTCTTAAAATAGGCTGTATATGCTATACAGACATTGACACATTTGGCGGAAAAAAAAACCTACGCGCATACGCGAGGTTCGGCGAGGTTCGGCGTGTTTGTTATTTTATGACCACGTATTTCTGTCTTTTACTCACAAGTGTGTTGAAAAACGTCGTATGTAACTCGTGAGCGTTGCTAATTACAGTCGAGGCTGTGATTTGAGCCCGAGCCGCAGGCGAGGGCTTAATAATGAGCCGAGACTTAGCTCACTTAGCTCACTTGTTACATAATATACTATTGTAGTAGCGTGTAGTCATCTTTATTTTAATGGAAATTCAGAGTGACCATGCGTTGGTTAATATGTAAGAGGATATATTAATTTCCTTCTAAAAAAAATTAAAGCTTTTTCTTTGCAAAACTCATTTCTATATATGATACTTACTATGTAAAAAAAATTTGGCCGGTGACTACAAATCAACCCTGTATATCCCGCAACATACAGTTAATTATGTTTATACGCTAGGAATACCTTTACGTCAATAATTCGTTTATACGCCTTTCTTTATATGAAGAACTTCAAGTTTAAAAACACATAAATGTTTATTTATCCAGTCACTTTTATAAATTCGACATAAAAATCAAACAGCTATTTATTTAGTACTGTGAAGTAGTTGGGTTTTCTTTTCTAGTACTGGTTTAGTAAGCCAGCAGGCTTAAAGCGCTCGTTAGTAAAAACTTTGATCACACTTTCACTGATTTTACAAAGCAAGTTTCATTATAAGTTAAAAGAGAAAAGTGGTCCCTTAACTTGTGTACTTAATTCCTCATCATAAACGTGGGTAAAGCAATTTCAATCTAAACTTAATTGAAGGGCTACTAATAAAATGCTAATAATCTCGTGCACACGGAATTAAATTGTTAATTAAGTTGCGTAACTTAGACACTTGTGACAAATTTCGTATGTAACTTTCACTGACAGGTAACCAACGGCTTAGTGTCAAAATATGACAAACAATCTTGATACGTTGGGCGAAGTTGATATACGACTGCTCAATTAAAAACTATAATTTTTTAACTCAATACTAAGTCCGGAAAATATCAGTCCTAAAAGTTATCAATTACAATCTTAGACTGAACGATTTGTTTCAGATATAAGACAAATATTATTTCTCTTTAACTGAACATATACTACTTGCATTAATTATTAAGGCAGTTTACATAGGACGGACTATAGCGCGCATGTTATAGCCTAGTAATTTAGCCACTACTTCTAAGTAAATGAAGTAGTATAAGCCATATGGTAGAATCCCTTTAAGGCGTACGAAGAAAGCGACCAACCTTCAACATAAGTTTTCCTCTTAAATAACGTTGCTCGTTGCGAGGTGCGCCGGCGGCGCCGGCTATCACGATTTGCCTCTAAATGAAGAACTGTTTACCCAAGATCATTTAGAAGAGGATAGAATAGATAAACTAATGAATACTTAACCCAATCTAAATACTTGCAATTATGGCATTTAATTAGGTATAAACGCTTGCCGAAAAACTGTATTACTTCATACATACATAACCTCACGCCTGTCTCCTTTTGGGGTAGGCAGAGATAAGGGAACACCAATTGCTTCGATCCAGACATACCTCTTTCGCTTCCTCTATGTTCATTAATTTTTTCATACATGATCACCGGTTACGGATACTTTTAACTATAGGCCCTTTTTAAGAATGTCTTCAATTTGATCGGCTAACGTTAGCCTAGGGCGGCCCTGTCCGACAACGCCATCTATTCTTGCTTTGTAAACCTCTATCGTAAATCTATTTTCACTCATCCTTTCCAATGTCCAAACCACCTTAGCACACCCCTTTCAATTTACTTCCTTTAGTTTATTTCACTGTTGCGCACCCTATCACTCCACACATGATGCTCAAAGCTCTCATCTCCACAGCATTAATTAAATCCTGCTTTCATGTCTCTTCTATCATACACTTATAAAAAATAAATCATCTCATCGTCCGAATGTTTGAAGAACCTACGAAAAACTTTACCAAACTTTGCCTTTTTGGTGAAAAATTCATTTTAATAAAGTCTTAGATAAATTAAAAAAAAAAAGTTTTATTTACAAGAAATTTCAAAAAACACTTGATGAAGTCATCATATACCTACGAGTACTTCCGCTTTAACTAGTTGTTGATAGTTGTTGAATAATATATTACAGTAGACCAAGGACAAAAAAAAACCGGGGATAAAAACCCTTAGCGCTCAGTCATATTATACGAATACAAAAAGGTACAGTACAAATTGACCATCGAATGAAAAAAACAAACAAAAGACAGCTAATTGTGAGAGTCAATGTCATGCCACAACCAAATTGATTACATAGTAGGTGCACTGAGCTATGGATGCACAACACGAACATGACAAACTGGGACTAGAGTATTTAAACAAGAATGGAATAAAATAGTTATAGTGTCATCAGCAAAACGACCTGGCACCGCTAGCAGCACCCGTTCACGAGTATAACGAAAGCACCAGCCATCGCCCTCCTCAACTAGGGAAGAAGGTGACCCGACACCCGATGCTACCAAAAGCCATGCCGCCTGCGGGAACATGAAGTTCTTGCCGTTGTCTTGACAAGAAAATAAGTGAGTGGAACAGTCGGCAATGTCGGCATACTGCACAGCGAAGTCGTTAATAAAATTAATAAGTAATAAGAAACTTTTAGATATATCCTGTAGTGTGCTTAATCTCATGCCCTTTTATCGTCTAAATAATCTTTAGCTTTATAATAAGCTTTCCGAGAGAGAGTGCATTTAATGATTATTTTAAATTTCTTGAACGGCAGGGATTGAATTGACTTCGGAATTTTGTTATATATACATATTGAAATTCCAATAAATGATTTGCTGCTTTTAGCCAGCCTTAATTTGGGAAACGCTTTTTTTATCATGATTATCTTTCCTAGTTTTAAAGTTATTACTATTCTAATAATTATACATAATGTTTTCATAAATATATTGTGATGCAAGGGTCAAGATACCAATCTCTTTATTAGTTTTGAACATACACTCTCGAGTTTTGTGTGTTCTCGGTTTTCATGAGTTTATTTTAATAATAATAATATAAAAATACGAGTAATTTCAGTACAGTATATGGCAAAGTTACACAAAAGACTTGGGAACTTATTTACCAAAGTTGACCACTAACCAAGTGTAACAATAACATACGAATATATCAAAATGTTTATTTAACATTAAATGTATGAAATTTCAGACGCCTTGATTACTCAAAAGTGACTGAGGAGACATAATATAAAGGTTGACAGTTTCAAAATATATCAACCATCATAGCTTTTTCTCACTCTACGAGCATAACTATGAACAATTTCCTATCCCCAAAATGTCTTCTGATATCGTTATCTTAATATCAACAAACTTGAGACCTCCGTCAACTAATCTACACACAATTATGAGATCAGTGCGGTTTCATACAGCATTCTTTGCCCAGCGAAAGTCGTTACATTTTGTATGTGAAAATGCAATAGCAACTAATTCAATGAATGATTTATAAGTGAAATTTAAAGTGTAACTTAAGCTTAGATTCAAGTTAGGTGTGAAGAAAAATCCATTAGGATTAGGACCTGTTTGTACTTACACAGTTTAAAAGAAAAGCCTTTCCATGGGTAGCTTAGCTAATATAGAGTGTAGACACATTGCATGACTCCTGTAGTAGCGGGTAGAAATAATTAGATCTAAAAACATTACTAATAGTTATATAGAATATTTTGTCTTTTAACACTTTACTTAACCTAAAGTTAAGCCAAATTCATGCTATTTCTTCAAAAAAACCCGCATTCCAAAATTCTGTCATCCCAACCGCAGCATCTGTTAAAACGTCAAGTAGAATTTATTTCTAACGATAAATACACATGTCAGGAGAACTGTTTACGAGTAGAGTATCAACTAATAATACAGATAATAAAATTTAAGATGAAGTTGAAGTTATCTCGTATCTCGAAGCGAAAACTAGACTACATTTCTACTACACACCTCAATAACATACTAGAAAGTTCTTAGAAATAATGTTTTACAAATAAATAAGCTCAAAGTAACACTCGTAAAATACGTCGAAAATGTAAATTAGATTATTAGATAAAGAAGGATTTCCTGAGTCGGTCTCCTTGGCTTGCGCCCGCGCGTTTCTGTTTTCACTTTTCTTGAGGCGATAGTAAATAAGTCTGCGATCGGCTGCGCGCGCGGCGTGAATCCGCCTCGCGCCATTCCTACAGCTAGTTGTTATTTTAATGCGTCAATTGAGCATGCATTGTTGGGTGCCATTTGAAATTCAAGCTGAATTGACGAGTGATACAAATGGTGACATTTTGATGATTGTATTTAACATACTTGATCGGAGGCTGCGTTGTTGAGGTTATTAGCTCTGTGTCCGGGTTTGTCGTTTTACTTTCTTTTATAGAATATTATCTAATAACAGGTGCGGTTATCAGGTGTATGTTTTTTTTCTTACTTGTCTGTTCCAAACCCTGAGATCTTTAAAAAATACCTGATAAGCAGCCACATGTGCAGTTTCCTTTAAAAATAGGAACGTCAAAATTATTTTATATGTGAAAGAAAATAGACATTATTTATAACTATTACCAAAAATGGCAGTAGGTACTCATTAAGTGATCTAGAAACATAAAATTGCACTCCTAGCATCCGTTTCTCAGAGTATTGTAGAGCTGATGCTCTCACGCGTACGGAGGTTAGATTTTATCACGTTTAATTATGAATATCGTACATTTAACCCTTTAAGTTTTGAACCCTTTTCAGACATCATGTAACTTTCACTTTTTATCATCTCTAATAGTCAGGTGTCAGTCAGTCCGCCAGGTGATTATAGCCGTAAAAGCCTTTAGATAGGCAGGCGTTTTAGATATTTTTTTTTTAATGTAGGACCCTAAAAGTGCTAAAAGTCCAAAACCTAGCGACCACCTTCCCCTCAATCGTGTCACGTCGTCGATTCAGTTATCTATTTTTAATCATTCTTTGAATCCGATCCATACTGAGGCTCTCCTTATACATACATACATAACGTCACGCCTGTATCCCTTATGGACTACAGGCAAAAAACCAGAGGTTACAAGACCATCTGATGTCACGTTCGACAAATTTGGAGTTATTATAAAGGTAGAGAGACTATTGTAGTGACAGGGGGTCAGCCTATCGCCCACAAAAGCACCTTCAAAACTTCTGTCCCTTAACTGACTTTTACAGTATGCCCGGGAAGAGAAGCAGCTGGCACATTCTACGTTTTTCTTTCGCTCCCAGTTCAGCATAGAAGCAACACTTCATCCTCACTTTCAAATAAATTGATTTAGTAACCAAAACCCAACAAAAACATGACTAAAAGTCTATTACCTACAGCGTACTGGGTTAAACCACATCCGCTTTTACTTTCATGACTTATCTCCGGTTGCAAAATAGTTCACAAGCTGCCCTCATTCATGCGCCCATTGAGTAACCGAACACACTGCGCATTTAAACGATGCGCTGACGTCTGTTGTTACAGCACTTCTTTAAATTAGGGGTCAATGGCGGCCGGTGATGCGTCACTTGCATAATGCTGTTTTTTATTATGGAATGCGGATATTATAACAAGAAATGTGCGTTTATGAACTAACCAACCCTTGCAATGGCTCGCAAATACGAATTACAAATAAAATACTTGTTTCGCTCTAGTTTAAGTAGGTTAGGTATAGGTTTTTCCATTATTATGAAGCCGAACGAATTTTTTTGTCTACTGCCCACGATAAAATAAGTCATGTCTTGGAAAAAATAGGCTGTTTTTACCCAACCATGGAGGTTTTGGTGAAACATTCGTATGAGAGGATCCGGTTTGGTACTCTATCTGTAAATAAAGATACCTCTATTTCTACTGCATGTTGTTCATAGTACTCAAATCCTATATTCGAATTTTATCGTAATTATTTTAGAGGCTGAATTTACTATAAATCTGATGGCAATTTCCACCAATTTGTGTCCTTTTTAAAATAAGCAACTCCAGAGTCCGATCAATATTTGATCTGCTGATTTACAAGTACTCAAAATAAAGAATAATTTTCAAACACACCTACAAACCAATAAATTATTATAATTTAAATCCGCTTCAGTAACGACAGAAAGTCTAAGCCTCTTATGCAGATCAGTTCAATGACTAACACAATGCAAAGGTATCTGTTACACCGCGAAGAAAGCGGTCGCGCTGCCAGTATTGTTATGCAAAATGACATACTTCCGCAAAAGGTATATTTTTGGCTCGAAAATGATAAAACGGAAAACATGTATGTATTCATTAACACTTGAGACTTAATTTTAACACCTCAGTAGAATGTTGTTCCTTTTCCCATGCCAAATTCGGAGCCATCACTTTATTATTTGGCATAGAAGACCAAAAACATAGTCAAAATAACAAAACAACAGTTGGCTTCCGTTGTGAATCGGTCGAGTCGGCCAGCAGGGACATTTTAGTAGGAAACTAACTAACTTTTGGACTGGAGTGTAAACTAAAATATCTCATTACTGTGAAGCCGTAATTCAATTTAACGCAAGATTAATATAAGTTTAAAAATATTTCAAAATTTTTGCATTTAAAATGTTTAATTGCTCTTAAATAATTGAAAAAATGTGTTAAATGGTCGGGTGATTTTTATTTAACACATTTTTTCAATTATTTAATATAAGTTTACTTTAGGGCCACATAACCGGTGTGTCAGCTTAGGTTTTTAAGAGTACATACATACATAACTTCACGCCTGTATCCCTTAGGCTGCAAACTTGAAGGCAGCGACAGCGAGAGCGAGAGCGACAGCGGCGCGGGCAGCGACGCGAGAAAAATGGGCCACTCGTGACACCAGCCGGCGCTCGAGCGATTTGTCGCGGTTTCATACAAACTCAATACTTTCTATCGTGTTGCGGAAATCGCTGCCCGACCCGCTGCCCACGCCGCTGTCTCTCTCGCTGCCGCTGTCCCTGCCATCCTATTTGCAGCCTAATAGGGTAGGCAGAACACCAGAGGCTATAAAATCATCTGATGTCACGTTTGACAAATTTGGAGGTATTATTATGATGGAGTGAGACCATTGCAGTGACGGGGGGTCAGCCTATCGCCCGCGAAATCTCCAATAAAGTGAATAAAGTAATTTAAAGTATTATATCTTTTTATATCGTCAATTATATAAGTTTATATTTTTGCCAAGTTTGGGTCAACAGCTTGGAAACTCTTTCAAAAACATAAAAAATGAATGAAAACCTTTTTGTATTATAATTTAATCTAATGAGACCGATGTTACTGACGTTGATATCGACAGAGCTCGCAAATTAAGAAAGAAACGAATTCTACATAAAACATCGGAGCGCTATAATATGTCGAAAAGATGATACCACCAGACTATAAACAATCAGTGATGATGATTTAAGCGGCCCTAAATTCTCTTCTCGTTTTTACGAAAGAATTCTAATTGGTGGAAATTGTATTAAAAAGATGTTTGATTTGAAATTTCTGATCGAACCGATGTGTAACGTGTCGATGTGTAACGAATATTTGTAACTTACTTTTCGAGACTTGAGATACTTCGAAGCAAAGTCTGTGATTATACAGGGTGTCCCGCTTACCCTATATAATACCTTCTCGGAGGTATTCTAGTACCCCTAAGGATTACGGAAAAAATATGACAAAAAGAAAAATTCGAAATTTATTTTTCAATTTTTGTATGTCAGCAATAAATTTCGACATTTTCTTTCAAACAAAAATTTAAAAATAAATTTCGAATTTTTCTTTTTTTATATTTTTTCTGCGGGACATCCTGTATAGATTAAAAAAAGTATTCGTAGTCAATGAAAGCAATTCTATTCGTCTGATATTCTTAGTTCCAGCGCCATTGTAAACAAATATAATTGGATTTGTTCACGTTACGTCTTGTTAATTTTAATAATTGTATTATTCAGACGTAGGCGCTACTCCGGTAATCATGTGCCCGTATTATTTGGAACTCAGAAGCACATGTAGAAAGGTTTGTTCCGATCACGGACTATGAAAATAAAGACTAATTACACATATCCTCAAGTTTTAGTTTGAAACGTTAAGATTATAAATAAAAATAATCGAAAACATTAAAAATAGAATCAGTTTTTTTACGCTTACGGTTTAGATTTTCCACAGCCAAAAGTTTTCGAAAAAGCTGTTACAGAGAATGTATGTTGCGAACAGTTCCATTTTCTGCCAACAAACTTATTGGTAGCACACGGATTTAGGAAGTACTGGCTCTTCACATTAAAATAATATCTAAGAATACCTTATACAGGGTTGATTTGTAGTCACCGGCCAATTTTTTTTAACGTAATAAGTATCATTCATAGAAACCATTTTTAGAAAAAAGGGAGGTATTTTTTTTCAAGGAAATTAAAATTATTTGCTAAAATACTAAGGACAAGCATGGTCATTCTAAATTATAAATGAATACCATTAAAATAAAGACAACGACGCGATACTACAAAACGCCTTGTAGTACTACGTCGTAGTATTATCAATTAAATGCCGCATCGTAGTAGCTATGTTAATCAACAGCGAATATTTGTATAATAGTTTATGGTGGCATATTTTAATTTTTTTGTACTGAGTAATACTAGAATAAATATGCAGGTAGGTTTATATTGTATCAAAGAAAATAACATTTAAATTTGGCTGGCGACTAAAAAACAACCCTGTATATAAATGAATAAAATATTGTCAGAACACATCACCCGTCAGGCACATCGACCGTCGGAGCTGTGATATTTGCCGACTGACTTTACATGAAGGTTGGTCGCTAGACAGCTGCACCCTCCAAGGGGCATCACTTAGCAGAGTCGCTCGGCTGCCTTATCACGTAAATATTAGCGATCAGTTATAATGGCACAGTCATCACGCCATGGACGCGCGATTCATTGCTTTACACCGTATTATGTAAGCGATAGCTGTTCAATCGTTCGTTGATCGCAGAATGCATTTATTGCTACGACACTAGCGCCAAAAGCAATTTGGTAGCTAAAAAAAAAGAAAGTAATAAAATGTGAAACAGATGTTTGCTTTTAAAATTTCGCAGAAAAGTACACACGAAAAGTATGAAAGTCAAAGGGATTATATGCACTTTTAGTACATCGATTGTACGATAGAGGCAGCACAGCCGTCGGATTGCTATGGCTTTGTTTTTGCTGTAACGTAATACGAATTAGTTATTTTTTAGCAAATGGCTTTGCTCTGGCAAGTTACGTGATCAGGCAGCGGATTAGTCGTCTATCACGATACGCTTATCCAGGAAGGTGGGGTATTCTAATCTGACCCTAATTGGAGTGTTTGGTTCTTGAGCTAAAAACATATTTATTGCAGGATAGCATAACCAGTTCACTACCGAAAGAACCTTATAAAAATATGAAATTTACGAAAAGAGTGAAATCGGATAAATTACCCATTGTAAGTTGCACGATTTAGGTAACTCGTCACTTTCTGTTTTTATCCATACGGCGGCGTGTGCGCTGCGGGCGGGTCAACGCTCGCAGATCATACGCGATCTTATACCAAAATGGTACCTATAATTAAAATGTACACTAATTGATTATTAGATGTAATTATCTTAAAGAAAGTAAGATTTTTATACCACAATGACTTGTGATTTTATCCTATATGGTAGTGTTAGAGAGGATATATGGACGAAGGATTTATAATTTGCTAAATTGGTCAGCAATTATAATGAAAAATTATTAAAGTTTTATGATTTGCAAGTTAAAAGCTGTAAAATATGAATTTCTTGTAAAATACAAATAATGTAAAGTCACTTTCTCTATTTCGTGTGTGAAGTCCTTAACACAAATAATGTAAGGGCTGATTTTTCAATAATCAGATAAAAGTTGTCTGACAAATAAAATATTACTCGGCGCAATAATGTAGTTTTAAGATTCTTTTGCAGTTGTATGACAATGACAAAGAATGACAGTAAACTTGAGACAAGCTTAAAGATGTCGAGTAATACTATATTCATTAGATAACTTTTATCTGACCATTGAAAATCGGGCCTAAGACAAAAAAATTTATGAGAACACAAATAGGCACTTCGACCCTTTTGGTAGTTAGTGATATACAATTCACATCGTTAGACAATTAATATAGGTAGAAGGCATCACAGCCGTAGCTGTAATATTTAGAAAAAATAGGAAGGTCAAGGACTCACCTAGGCATCTCAGAGTAGAGAAGGTTACATAATTCTCTAGTCTCATCTAAATAATCCTAAAGGTAATCTTCTATTAATCCGAAGATAATCAGCTAATAAGTGTGTCTTGCTCATAAAATTTTAAGATATAACTTTTCACATTTAAAGACAGATGCTTCTGCGAAGTTTTTTCTTCTGAGTAAACATTTCGGCGGCGAACAGGTCAACTAAGCGGACAGATGAAGGGTTAGTTCTGTTCCTTGTGGAGATCATAGTTATCTCTAGTCTCTCTATTTTAATTTGTTTTCATTGAGTTAAAATATATTAATATTAAGGGGTTATGTCATACGGTGGCACTAGGGATACTAGGGATATCCTAGTATGAACTCGGACCTAGGGCGGTTTAGAAATGTGTATTTTCAGTACCGCTAGCAGGCTTTCGATCAATGCCGTACGAAAGTTATTAAAAACCTTGAACAAGGTAACAGCGTATTAATACTCAAATATCGTTTCTATCTGAACATTCTAGCCTAAATGATTGGTACATGGGTCTTATTATTTTTTGTTTTCCCATATCTTATGAAAGCGACTGTCTGTCCGTCTGTATGTTCGCAATAAACTTCGGAACTTCTGAACAAATTTTGATTCAGCCTAAGAGTAGTTTTGGGGGTTCACTACGACTACAACCACAGGTCATCATGATAAACAATATCTACGAGCCGAATTATATCAATTTTATTTATAAATGTAAGACACAGGGTAATATCTGAGCAAAGCCGAATACCATAGCTAGTTTGTTGATAAAATGTATCTCACGGGTCAGTATTGCTAGTCAAATGTAACCTGTGTTTGATCTTTTACTTTTCGTTTATCAATATTGAATGAGATTGATTTACTTGAAAATTAACAAGTCATTCGCAAGTTCTTGAATGTGTTTTACTGGCCACCAGGTGAAAAGTCAATATTTGAACTTAGAATATAAACTTGTCTATTGATACAATTTAGTTCTTTTAAATCTAGTTAATGATTTTCTTCTTTCTCTTTAAAACTCAGTGCAGAAAAATTCGTCTTAAGTTCTAATTGTTAGTTTGACGTTTATAATTATCGTCAGCCGAGAGCAAAACTAAATTATCTGACCCAAAAACTGTGGTCCTGCGCTCCCCTCGTCTAGCGACGACACAAAGTGTAACCATTGTGAATAAAAGTTTTCATTTTCTTGTCTATGTGTGATGTTAACCGCTAAGTTTTTTTTTCTATATGTTTTATGCTCAGTTCGCTGTTTGACATCTGATTGTCAAGCTTTATGGCAATTTGGTCCAATGAGCAACGAGAACTGTCCAAGAAAAAAGGCAGGAATTTTAAAAATTTAAGATAAGGCAACCCTGGCTTTAAGTTACTTAACGAAGTTGATACTACTAATACACACATCGAATACATAACGTCCTCCTGTTTTGAAGTCAATAAATAAATAGTATCAACTTCCTTCAAGCAGCGTAAAGCCAGGGATGCCAGACCTTGAATTTTAAAAATTCCCGCCCTTTTCTTAGACAGATTTCGTTAATTAGACGCTACAAAAGAACTAAAAAAAGAAAAACTGAACAGAAATAGTTTTGATATCTATAAAAAATATAAAGCGTTTTGTTTCGATGTTCATTTCAGCGAACCTTATTATGTGTAACCAGCCTAAACCACCAAAACATTGGACAAAGAAAGTTACCAAGAGAGTGTATTGTTACAATTGTAATATTTTAATACCTTCTCATTTGCGATAAAATTAAGATCTTAAGATAAATTTGTGTAGTATTATTTCACAGATCATTGTTTTGTTAAAAGAAATTCTATTTAGATTGTTTGACGTTAGGAAATTATGGGTGTAATAACGAAACAAAAGTAAAGTTTAAAATACTTTCACGACGACTCAGGGTTCATTATAAGTTTTTAATGGGTTCTGACGTAATTCTTAAAGCTTTATTTTACAAAACTCTGCATTATCTATCACCTGTAAAAAGAGATCTTCGTAAGTCTTTTATTTTTAGACTTTCTCATACTGACCGATCTTAATGTTTCACCTTGTGTGTAATTTACGAATACATAACAGTTTACATAGTGATAAAGAGCCTCCGTTGAGAACCGCCGTTTTTTAAAGAATAATGATCTGTGGGCTCTATGGACTTCAATAAAACGGGATTTTAGGGTACTATCCCAGACTAGAACACAGTTAGAAATTCCTGGATGCACCAAGGCTACATAGATTTTATTTAGTAATTAATTCGGCGATGCCTTTATTCCAGGCACTACATGTCGGAGTGTCTTGAACATCCAGATAAACCGAATTCCTGCAGCTACCATTTCATTTTGGGGATACCAAGACTTTGGTCTACCAATACTCTCAATCAGGTACCTTATATTAGTAAGCTTATTTAAAATTTGACATTTACATGCAACAGAGGCTGGGACATTTGAAAGAAAGAAAGAAAAATAATTTATTGGTGCATTACATCAAATTATAAGTACCTAATACAAGCAATTATTAAAAAAAAAGATTAATATAAAAATAAATCGTATAATAAAGTATGCTATATAATATATGTGGTTGAAAAGAAAAGGGTACCTTATAATCTAGGATATATGCTACCAAATGGTTGCCACTCAGCTTTGTTGCCATAGCATCACAAGTATGCTACGGCGCTGGTTTTCAGTGGAACCAGTGGGTATACATTGGAGGCAAATATTTATGTTATTAACCGGGGTCAATGTTGGCAAATGATAAAGTTGATTAAAACATATGTTTTTGTACAGAGAAAAATAAAACTAACAATAACAATATAACCATACACAAAAAAAAATTGAGATTAAATCAGATCAGTAAAAAATAACACATCATTAACATATAACACAAAAAATATAATATGTATAACTAGAACATAGAACGACAACCTATTGTGTTAGCTGGGACTGGAGTAAGAACTTTTTAAGTTTCAACTTAAATGTGCTTATCGTTCTCAAGCTTCTAATAGGAGGAGGTATGTTATTCCAGCTTGTGGCAGTGTAGCGAAAACTACCACGGAAAGCCGTCGTTCTATGTTGAGGACACAATATAATTAAATTATGCCTGGCGCGCTGTGAGAATTTAAGTTTTTGAAATAAATATGGGGGCTGTTTACTTTTTATGACTCCGAAAAGCAATGAGGCGAGATGTAAATTTCGTCTGACCGTCATATTAAGATGTTGGTAGTGAATAAGAAAAGGAGTAATATGCGAGCGACGAGGAATCGCATAACAATACCGAGCACAAGCGTTCTGTATGCGTTGTATGATCTTCTTAGTGCGAGCTAACAGGCATCCTCCAATCACAGTATCAGCATAATTTAGTTTGGATAAAATAAGTGTTTCGCACAATTTAACTCGCATATCAATAGTCAAGCTATCACGGATTTTATACAAAACTTTGAGACGGTAGAAACAGTTGCGCATTACTTCCGAGACATGTTCAAATTGCAGCCTGCCATCCATAAGTAAACCTAGATTGCGGGCATGGGTTACGTGTTCCAGGCGTTTACCCGACACGAGAATCTGTGGATCTTTCACGGCTATATTATTAATTATACTTTTAGAACCCAATATTAGAAATTTGCACTTATCAGAATTTAATACTAAGTTATTTTGAGTACACCAATGAGCTAGTCTATTTAAATCCGCATTCAATTTATCTACTGCACTATTCGTTTCACTCGGCTTAAATGAGATATATAACTGGACGTCGTCTGCGTACAAGTGGTAGTTACAATCTTGTATTGTCTCAATTATGTCAGCATCGTATAACACAAACAACATAGGTCCCAATATTGATCCCTGCGGGACACCTCTATTTACAGGTTGTATTTTAGAGGTGGATGTGATGCCGTTGTCATTGCGCGTTTCAACATATTGCTTACGGCCTGTCAAGTAACTTTCGAACCATTTTAACGAGTGTTGATCAAATCCGTAGTAGGCCAGTTTCGATAAGAGCAGTGTAGTATTAATTGAGTCGAAAGCGCGCGAGAAATCTAATAGTACTAAAATTGAGCCCTCTCCTTTATCTTGTGCAGCGAGGATATCATCGACAACGTTAATTAGGGCGGTAACCGTACTATGAGCTTTTCTGAATCCAGATTGATTTTCAGGTAATATATTATTTGTTTCTAAGTACTCTGTTACTTGCATAGAAACGACACGTTCTAAGATTTTGGACATAAAGGATAGAATACTTATAGGTCGTAAATCTTTAAAATTATTTGGGTGCTCAACCTTAGGTATAGGCTTTATAATTGCAGTTTTCCATTGATCAGGAAAAATGCCGGTGCGTATGGACTTGTTGACTATATCAGTAATTGCTGGCAAAGTAGAAGGTAAGGTTAACAAGATCATATCAAGGGTGATACCATCTACGCCTTGAGCATTAGATGTAATTGATTTAATTATATTACCGACAGTAATTTATGGATTTTAATATTAAGATTGTCGCTGAGTTTTGACTTTTGAGTTTAACTAAAACAGTATACATTGTTTTAGGTGTGTTTAGTGTAGAGACGTTTTTCAGCCAATTTACAACCCGGGAATACCTGGTTCGATGCGAGACTTCATAATATCCCAAGTTGGACCAGTGAAAACAATAGCTGTATCATCGGCATAAGTGTAGATCTTGGCAATGATTTAGTCATTTACATAAATAAGAAAAGGGGTATGGCCTAGAACGCTGCCTTAAGGGATGCCGTATGTAATTATAAGATTCTCGCTGGTATACTGATCGAGCCTTACTTTTTAGGTTGTATTAGACAAACAAAAATCTTTGAACATTGCTTACTGGGTACCACGGATATCTATTTTCTCTAGATTTTGTAATAGGATGGATTCAGTCAGTTATTAGCAATGTTATGGGCGTTACGGAGACCGCCGTACTTATTTTGTTTTGTAATACCAAACTGAGATTAAGATAATACGTTATGGCTATTGAGTTTATTGACCTAGTGATCAGCAATTTTTTTTAATATTGGACAAGATGGGTAAGATAGAAATAGGCCTATAATGTTTTATGTCTACTCGGCAAACAGACAAAGGGTACAGATGCAATGTCACAGGCCTAATGTTACAAATTAATTTTACAATAAACTACACAGATATTCACTTATACAAGGTTGTTCTGTAGTCACTTAACTTTGCTCAGTATGTGAGCGAATATATCAATTTCCTTGTTAAAAATACATACTTTTTGTGCAAAAATCGTTTCTATAAATGAAACTTATTGTGTAAAAAAAATTTGGCCGCTGACTAAAATACAACCCTGTATTACTACGATTTTTATAATATTCAATTAATATATTTCAACGGCCTCCAAGTGTTCCAACGCCAACGGTGTGAGTGCTAATGGATTCGAGGCCTATCCGACCAGTTTGGAACACGAACTTTTATCAATTCGCTCAGTTATACCAGGATACCTTCAAACTTCGCGGTGTGGTCTCCATTCATCTTTATTACAATAGTTTCCAGAATGAGATACACTTTTATATAATAAGATAATTTGAATTCTTCCATGCTGGACTGGGAGCGAAAGAAAAACATAGAATGTGCCAGCTGCTTCTCGTTCCGGGCACACTGTAAAAGTCAGTTAAGGAGCAGAGGTTTTATTGGCGTTTTTTTATTTTTATTTTTTTATTTTATTGGAGGTTTTATTGTTTTTTTTGGGCGATAGGCTGACCCCCTGTCACTGCAATAGTCTCTTTTCATAATTATAATACCCCTTAATTTGTCAAACGTGATGTATGTATGTAATAATTTGAACACAGCAACAAAAACCATTAATTTCGTTAAAAAACATCAGTTGCAACAAAGTTTATCGAAATTTTATAAAATGAAATATTTAATTTTGAAATAAGCCAGTAATAAATAACTGAAACATTTATAAAAAGTGATCGCTAGCCAGGCGGGCTATGAACGGGTCCTATCCCCGATAAGTTGCCCCTTTTGAGGGGTAGACGCTTTTAATATTTATTTTGTACTTGCGCAGTTATCATTATCGTTAGCAATAAAACGTAGGTATTAAATATACAGAGTGATTTCGATGGCGTCTGCCAGGTTACCCCAAATGCATATAAACACGGACAGAAAAGTTCTGTCATTTTTTTTTGTATAAATGATATGGAATTTTACTTTCCCATCAGAAGAACCTTAAACTAATCCAAGCTATAACAACTTGGTGCTAGGAGCCGCTCAATGTTCTCTTAGCTACCGACCAACCACCCTTCAGTTAAACTGTGCTAACAATGTTTCCTAAAGTTTTCACAAAATAAAACTAATTTATGTGTAACAATGGCTATTATAAAATATATGAGTATGCAGATGACAAAAGTCCTTTGTTGTAAAAACAGACTCTTAACCCCACCCTATAAAATTTTTAAAGAGGTGATGAATTCGACCTGTTTTAAGGATGTAAAAAAGTATCTGCAAAATAAAGAATATTAAATGAGAGTCAAGATATGTAGAGTATATTGTTTTCGGATGAATTGAATAAGATTCTTGATTTTCGAATATAAAGTATTTTAATTAGCCTTTTAGTTCAGGAACAAAAATCGAAGTGACATCTATACAATATTAATATTTTTTTTACATTTCAAATATTAGAATACCTACAACATTTGGTTGAGACGCAAACTATGAAGCGATTTATGAAATAAGATAGCAAATCACTTGATCTTTAAAACATATGAATAGCACAATTTTTCAACTCTTGCCAGTTGTTTGGCTTGCGTTGAAGTCTTTTTAAGCGCGCACTGTATTGTCTACTAGTAGCAAGAGAAGCGAGCTTATTTTATCGTTATTTATCTGAGGAATGCTAGAAAACTGTTAATGGTAATTTTATTTAATAGAAATTAAGAAAGATCCTTTTAAAATTAAATATATTTGAGTGTTTTGTCAGAGCATTTGAGCTTTTAGCTCTTCTGAATTTCCGAGAGGTACTTATGAATTAAATATAAATAAAAACGATACATTGTTTGCACAGATTACATTTTATACAATTTAATTTAATTTTATTAATTTATTTATAAAAGTACAGAGCAAAGCTATAAGAAAAATCTTACAGAAAACCTTTGAGTCTTCGAAAATGTATCGAGCAAGTGCCATGCAGTACGCTAATTAAAATATTTTACGTCGACGTACGTATGTAAATGAATTAATAATTAAATTAATTAATTCATTTACATACGTACGTCGACATTTGCATAATAAAGAACAATTTACGATGGTTTGCGTTTCATTTGCTCAGTAGATGTGCGTATTGCATGACTAAGTTTGTAGATTACTAGCAAATTGTAGTTAAATCTGCTCTCTTAGTCATTTTTAATAAGCATTGTACCTATAGAAGATACATTGATCGTATGAAAGATAGCAAACACTTATACAGAGCCAAGAGAGAGTGAAAAGCAGATTTGTCTTTAGTTAAGTGAGTTAGCCGCTAAGAGTCGTTTTAAAATAGCCCCAGCCACCCCAGACAAGCGTGTCGTAAATGGTGTCTAATTGCAGTGAACCTACTTTGTAACAATAGTATATTTCATTACGAGTGCGGAAAGCCTGTCATTGCAACGAGTTCCGACTAATGTCTACACGAGCCGAGGCGCAGCCGCAGGCAAGTGTTGGCAGTCGGAACAAGTTGCAATGACGGTTCCGCACGTGTACTGAACGACTATTTTTAATACAGTTGCGAAAAGTGAAGCAATTTAATCAATATATATAAAACTGTTCCGTTACTGACTGAGTGACTGAGGTACTGAGTGACTGACAGACAACGTACAGCCGTAACTACTGGGCGTAGAGAGCTGAAATTTGGAACATATATTCTTTAGAAGATGGAGGGGTGCACTAAGGAAGAAATTCCCGAAATTCCCACGGGAACGGGAAATATAGGACTTTTTAGTTTGTATGAAAAATCTTATTCCTGGACTGCACCGATGTGAAACTTGGTGTAAAGGTTTTTCAATGTGTGTCTGGTTGTGTTATGAAAGGAATTCCCAAAATTCCCACGGGTTTTAGTTTTTATGCAAAAATCCCATCCCTTGAGTGCACGGATGTGATACTTGATATAAAGGTTCCTCAATAAGTGTCTGTCTATATTATGGAAGGAATTCCCGAAATTCCCACGGGAAGGGGTTGGACTTTTTAGTTTGTATGAAAAATCTTATTCCTTGAGTGTACGGATGTGATACCTGGCATGAAGGTTCTTCAAAGAATGATTGGTTGTGCTACGAGAAAAAATCCCAAAATTCCCACGGGCACGGGAAATATATGATTTTTAGTTTGTACGAAAAAAACTTATTCCTTGAGTGCATGGGTGTGATACTTGGTATAAAGGTTCTATCAGTGGGTGTCTGGTTGTATAGTTTCTGAAATTTCCACGAGAAGAGTAGTTAAGCGCATACGAAGTTGCGGGATAAAGCTAGTAAAATAATAAAAACACAACAAACTCAATAATAAACAAAATGTCGCCAACTGTAAAAGAATATAAGCAGAGGTTTTTTTTTTGTTCTCTTCACCCATTCTGTCTGGGTAGGCAAGGGAGCTATGCCCATACATCCAAGTCTTTAGTAGATTTTTTTTATTATTATGAAATGAAAATGAAATGTAATGAGATGAAACCTAACCTAACACATTGGATCAAATCATTAAATCTGATATTTAAAAAAACTGTAGCATCTTTTCAGAAATATTTGCGTGAATCATAAAAACTTATATGATTTTTTTAGTAAAAACTTCTTGGTTGTTTTTTTCTTTTCATAGATATTATTTTGACAGTTGGGAAAGAGAACGCAAAAGTTCGGAAAAGGTAAAGAAAAAGCACGAGTGTGTAATAGCCCACTTCCCGAACGCTATACGACCCTGCAATACGCCACTTTTTGAGCAACTGTATTAAAAAAACCTTTCAGGGGAACTATTCATATGAAATCTGCAGTCAAACATCTCCGATTTTGAATATATTACGAATTGACTGAATTAAATAAAAAAAAAAAAACTTTCAGGTCACCGAAATGGCTTCTAACAAACCCCAACGACTACTGTTTACCAGTATACAGCACCCGGGAACGACTGCTTAACGTGCCATACTAACTGGTTAGAAAAATATTTATTTTTATTTCACCAGCTCAAATAAAGCTTAACATTGATGACCTACACTACAGCTGAGCAGGCGTAGTTGCAAAGCGAGGGATTTACATTTCGATTCTCGCAATATTGCAAACTAATGTCTGCAAAGGATTATCATAGAATAGCCTTTTCACCCCTGGATAAGGGTGTAGTGAAATCTGAGCAATTAACACCCATTTTTACTAACCTCACTAACCTTCAGTAGAATCCATAAGAAAACTGTTCGGCAGATATTTTGAACGCAGCATGAGATTTCGGTACTTTAAGTAAATAATATCAGAAAAATATTTAAACGACCCATGAATTATTTGGTTATCAAAGTCTATCGTCTTCTCCGTTCTTTAAATACATATTATATATATTCTAACTAATCGTAGTTCAAAGCTCGTTGTAGTAATACCACAGAACATTTTCTTTTGACTACGGGCCAGCGTAGTTATTATGATTGGTTATGATTGCCAAACACTCGAGACTACTGAGGCTGCCAATTTATAAAATCTATACTAATATATAAAGCTGAAGAGTTTGTTTTTTTGTTTGTTTGAACGCGCTAATCTCAGAAACTAGAAGTGGGATTTGAAAAAATATTTTTGCATTTGATAGCCCAACTCTTGAGAAAGGTTATAGGCTATATTTTATCCCGAAATTCCCACGGAATCAAAAGTTACGCGGGTAAAACCGAGCGCGGTGGCTAGTATATTTAAATTTATTACTTTTTCAAATCCCACTTGTAGTTTCTGAGATTAGCGCGTTCAAACAAACAAACTCTTCAGCTTTATATATTAGTATAGATTTTATTGCCAGTTATAAAAAGATATGTTATATAACTTGGACGACTTTATTACTTTCAAGAAATTTCTCTCATCAAATACGTAAAGTAATTCGTTTTATTTTTATAATTAGTGAAATAGTTTGGTTATTAAATTAACTTGTTAGGATTAAATGTACAAAACAACGTGGCGGTCTGAATTACCTACTTTGTTATCTGTGTGGGGAGGTATTATTGGTAGCAACTTTAGATATGCATGTGTGTTATAACAAGTGATTAATGCTGCTAAGTAGCTTTGCGTCATTGCTGAAAAATAAAACTGAATTCTATGAAACAATTTTGAAGATTATTCCTGGTTAGCTTTAAAATCTACGATAAAGTTATCAATGAGGTTGAAAATAAAATTACTTCCGTAGCATTGAAGTCAAACCACGGTCTCATTACTACAAAAAAAAACATCAGTGTTTGGTTGGTAAAGCGTTCCATTTCTTCAAAATCTTCTCAAAAAAACATTCAACTTTGAAGATAAACTAAAATAACTCAGCTCCAAAACAACCTGATCATTATAAACACCTGATCACACTACAACATTGCAACTATAATCACACCCAAGACCGTTGCTCATCAAATTGCCAAAAACGTCCAAACTCCGCATATCATCATTCGCGGACATCCTGGCTCCCACTCGGCCGCGTCACAGCGTCACCAGGGTTGCGACACCGGGATGCGCACGCGCAGCTCCACCGAGGATACTTTCACAGTATATAACCACCGGGTGGCAGCGCGCCGCGGCCAGTCACCGCCGGACCCGCCACCACCACGTATGTGCCTCCCGCTCGTGACCTACGAAAACGAAAGTGACAAATTTGGTGACATTTGGATTTGTTTGTGTGTGGAACAGTGTGATTTCGTGACTCCCGCGCAGGCTGCTGATTGCTGAACCACCTGAAGAGGTACCGGATTTGTGTTTTGTGGTAAAAGGCGGGTGAAAGAGAGTTTTGAATGAGATTTTAAATGGTTAGATTAAGGGTCTTCATGTTAACATGAAAATGCAATCATAAAATAAAAACAATAGTATGAAAATTTAAATAACCGTAAGTTACAAAAAGTTCAGTTATATTAATGTAATAAAAAGGAAGATGATCTGCTTTGATAAGGCTCGATATTATTCGGTAAAAGTTGAATTTGAAGCCAAAAATGCCCTTTTGCATAAACGCTTGTATTCGTACAAAGTCGGTCGAACAGTTCATAAAAATAACGGTTAAGTTGCATAAGTAATTATAATCTGATACATATCCTTAGTCATGACCTTCATTTCTATTTATAGAATTACAAGTATTTTCGAAATAAAAATGAAAATATACAGAAAAAAAATGGTAAAAACCCAGGAAAACCTGCTCCGATTTTCATAACTTTAATCACCAGCAAAACAGATATCCAAATAATTCATGATAATCTTGCTAAAAATTTTATGAGTTTCTCGTGTAAAACAAATCAATTTTCATATTCAAAAATAAACAAATTCCATAAATCATCACCTTTCACTTTGAATATCAAAAACTACGTATTCACCAAAAATATCGTAATTGGATTTAGTTACATACTTATTTAAAATATTTACCGAATAAATTATGCAAATGCTGCCATAAAAAGTATTATTACGCCCATAAAAATGTAAGTAATTAAGCGTCAAACTCTTTATCTGTTCACTTGTAGAAAGTTGCATCATTTTACTTTCACTGCTGCGCGGGCGCCGAAATCTCGCGCGTATTTCGCCAATGCTCGAAAACATTGCATTTACATGTGTTTTAAACACTTCACACTGATCTGACGGATCCTTTTTGAAATTTTAAGAAAATCATCTTTATACGTATAATAGTAGAGGCGAATGCGCGTGAGTTTTCTTACAGCGGCATGTGTAGCCGGTAAGAAAGTAGGTCACACGTCACAGACTACGCATTTTATAGGTGTACCTGCGGGTTTCTCGTTCAATTTAATATGTGAAATTGAACCTAGGTAATAGGAGGTATTATATTTAGATGTTTGCTTGTCAGTTTAAAAAAAGAACAGGTTTTGCAAGTTTAAGGCTCTTATTATAATTAAAACTTACTAAGACTTGAACTCTATTTAAATATAGATTTTTCAACTTTTCTCATTTGAGAATTGACAGCTATCTGAAGTTAAGTCATGATGTGTTTGTTTTTTTTTTTTTTTCATGTCACGGTCAATTTGTACTGTACCTATTTGTATAATTTGATAATTCTGACTAAAAAGAGTGCCAAGATTTTTTTCCGCCGGCTTTTTTTGTCTCTTGGTCTACTGTAATATCTTATTTAACAACTATCAACAACGTGATGACCGACTCCATCAAGTGTTTTGTAAAATTCCTAAGATGAATTAAACTTTTTGAATTTTGATCAATTCTTAAAAAAATCTTTCATAATACGGGCCAAAAAAAGTTACATCGGCACATACTACATAAAACTTTTATTATCCCGACAGTATTAAGTTAAGCCATATGGCAATTACACTAAAAGCAAATAATTGTAAAGAATGAACATTGTCGTAACCAGTTTTCGTTTTAATTTTTACAGCAAAGAGTTAAAACTGTTTTCAGTAAGTAGGTTAGTTGTTCAAAGCATAAATATTAATTAAGATAGCTGCATAAATGCCGCAGCGCAAGCGCAGTCTTATCTTTTTCTTATAAAAAAAATAGTCTGCTTACTTGCTTGAGATATAGTATTTTTCTAAGATTATTTACAGCTTCTTTGGTGATAAATTTTATCTGTAAAGATGTTGTGATAGGTATTATAGTACAGCACTTTAGCCTTACATTCGTACTTTCAAAGTGGTTGAAAGGTCAAGAGAATGCTAAGTATTGCTTTAAGCGGACTTTACAACTTAAACATGGTCACCATCAGTTATTCGATATATTTTACGACAGCTTTTACTTAGTAGAATAACAGAGAGTTATTTTACACAAGTCATTCTATTTTCAAACATGGATTGTTGATGTCCAGTGATGCTCATAACCATCAGGTAGATGTAATGTTCGTATCAGTTAAAGAAAGACGAATTACAAAGTTAGGCTAATTTTATCTTCTGTAAAATTAAGATTTGTTGCTGCTGGACTGGGAGCGAAAGAAAAACGTAGAATGCGCCAGCTGCTTCTCTTCCCGGGCATATTGTAAAAGTCAGTTAAGGGACAGAGGTTTTAAAGGCGTTTTTGTGGGCGATACGCTGACCCTCTGTCACTACAATAGTCTCTTTCCATCTTTATAATACCTCCAAAATTGTCAAACGTGACATCAGATGGTCTTGTAACCTCTGGTGTTCTGCTATATAAGGGATACAGGCGTGACGTTATGTATGTATTTAACTTTGCGCTAAGTATCTCCTTTAAAATGTTTCGGCCACGCACTCAAATACTAAGGTAATCTTAGGTAGCTACAGCGATTCATTAGAATAAGTCGATTTAAACAAATTACAAATAAATGCTTCCTGGTGACACTTTTAAAGTGAAACATTCGACCATGGCTTTAAATATTTGATATTGTTTTCATTCATTATATCAAGTATAATTTCTTTTAAATCTTAAGTCAAATTTAGGAGATCTTTATAGACACCGTAGTCTTATCAATATTTTGAAGTCCTTAAAAAAACTGGGTTATCTCAATAACCCAGTCCTTCTGACTGCGTAACATTTGCGTCAGGTACAATGTTATTGCGAAACATCCATCCTCTATGGGACGTCCAATTCCATTGTTTGAGTGCATTACGTTTTGTAACTGAATATACATATGTCAAAAATGTACACAACAATTTAGCTTTTAAGTCTGTGGCAATAAGAATAACGTGGATGGGCACGCAGAAGGCTTCGTAGGCGTTACGGTTAGTGATCTCTGAAGGATTGTTTTCTGAGGCTATTGTTGCACAAGCTGGCGGGTGGATTCGCTAAATTTGATAAGGTTATGATCATTTCCATAATGCTTCTAGAGCATTGTTTTGTTAAGTCTAGAGATGTGATTTTTTGGCACTCAACGCTGGCTTTACAATGAATTCCAGGAGAAGAATATTTTTTGGGTGACTTAGGAATTATTTTAAACTTTCTTCACCTTGGCTGCCATAAGAGAGACAGTTTATTAATTTAGTCTGCAAAGCTTTTAGTTTTTCTTAAATCGATTTCATTTTAACTTGTCACTTTCAGTAAGTACTTATTTGGGAACCCGGAATTTGTACATATTTAATTAGGATATTATTAACTTATTATCCTGTCTGTAGCTTACATTTTTCACAACTTTCAAACCGTTCAAATAACTTTTTTACTATCAGTTAATCTACAACAATAAATAATCCAATAACTTACCCAAAAATGAATGTCTTCTATTAATTTGTTCTCAATTACTTTCGTGACAGCTATTAATAACAAAGCAGGTCTAATCATGATCTAGTAATATATCGTAGACACGACAACTCCCATAGTAAGTAATTATTAATTGTTTTGTTTTTAAATTCCGTTCGGCCGCGGGCGAGTGAGCTTAGAAACATGGAAAGCATTCTGTGACCGCATTCCGAAGATATTTGCATGACCAGGAAATTTGACAAAAATATTTAGTCAAGTGAAAACATGATTAAGCCTACATAATTTTTAATTTTTAAACCACTTTATGCTAATTTTTTTTAATGATGATAAAACCAATGGTAAACGAAGAATCACTTTGCATATCTAACTATAAAATTATTTTTACTTTTCACCTATGAAGACCACTGAAACAGGTCGCCTATTGTATTGTGAAACTCTAAATACTTTTATATCGACTCCAAAATTTAAGAGGTTACTTACTAGTGTATCACAAAAAGGGTCTCCCTGACTAAAATTTAACACCGACGAAGCATCGCGGCCTAGAATGAGAAACAGATTAGTTCATATACTTCTAATCCCTTACAATTCGCAATCCCATTTAAATCCAAACCTCATGTTTCACAAATACCATCTCAAACAAAGCGATACTACAACATTATTTCCTCTACATCCGTGCTCCAAGTATTTCCTTCCCATTCTAGATAGAAACAAAGACAAAGAATGCGTTTTCAAATGAATCTGTATGCGACTAAATGTTCTGAGACAGTAACCGTGTTGGTTTGACAGGTCGCCTCACTTCCCAGGGTAAAGAAAACGTGTCAAGTTTCCGAACAGAGCGCCGCGCGCGCGCATCTTAGTGATCTTTCTCTGTGATATACTCGAGACAATCGTTGTTAGAGTAATTATGATTCTATTTTTAAAATCTCTTTATGAAGGAATTAAGTTGTAGACTGGTTTGATGTGACGGATTTTATGTGAATAGATTTTTGATATTTAACTTATACAGGGTTCATTTTAATTAGCACATCAACTCTCGCAGGCAATCTCTCCACATCAATCCCAACGACATTTGTTCTACAACTTTTTAAATTAGTTTTTAAAATTTTAGTTTTTTCATACAAAAAATATTTATAGCCTCTGTTTAGAGGCATAACTCTATTTACTCTAAGCGTAGGTATGCCACGCACCTTGCGCAGTAAAATATCGCTTCGTAATAATAATAGGAACTTCTTACAAAATGTAGAGTAAGGTGCAAACATTTTTTTGTTTTTATTTTTTGTGTTTATTTATCAAGATTTGTAAAAAGTCGTAGAACAAATGTTGTTGGGATTGATATGGAGAGGATGCCCCCAAGACGTGATGCATTAATTAAAATTAACCCTGCATAGCTTTATTCTAACTCGATTTATTCTTTATGCTGTCGCGATCTAAGAGTGACGTAGAGGACGACTGAGTCGAATGATCTTAGCTTGGTGCTACGATCCCAAGATTAAGGGACATTCTTATCGCTAAAGTGTCTTCGCTTTCTTTACAATGTCAATAATTAAACCATTTTTTTATTAAGCTATTGCATGGCTTCTATCGCGGGCTTTGAGCGTGGGGATCGAATCCAGAAATTCCGTAACGAAAAAAAACTAACACCCCCCACTCCGACCGGCACAGCGGTGATACTTTGATTTCATAACTTTACATGCGGGCTTTAATAAACAATCAGCGCCATCTACTAGGAACTTGTCGAACTTCATATTAGATCAAACATTACTGCATTAATAAAATAAATAAATAGTTATAATTGCATAAGTTGATAAAAAATGCTATGCAGCTTTACCGCGGCAGTCTCCGAGTGCCACACGTCTTTTTTATTTTACTAGAATACAGTGTTCTCAAGTTTTCCATGTCGAACCGAGAACAGCCAAGTAAACATTCATTTTAAAAGAAATAAATAGCTTATTGGCATTATAAATGTACGTGTAATATAATATTATCAGATTATTAAAAGCCAACGCTTACAGTATTAGACAGACAACTGTACACAGAGTAATTACATTTATTATCTGTAATCTAGATATGTGTAACATCGTGACCGAGTGCTCTTTCCGCCGGTTCACGAACTGCTAGCACCAGATTCAACGGCTGGAGTGGCACAACCTACTAAATGGAATCTTAAATTTTAGTTTTAGCGTTTTTTATTAACACAGGCTGTATTTTATTTAGGAATTCCAACGCGCTCATTAGCTTTAAGTGCGTTTGTGAAACCTCTTGACACTCCTACTGTTTAATAAACAACCAGTTGCTTCTTTAAGTGCCGTTATCCTTGTTCAGAAGACCTCACAGTCACTTTCCATCTGTCAAATAAGACTGGAGTCAAATCATCAGATAATAATTATCACCAATAGTATCGAGTATATCACTTTACTTACAGCCTTATAAAAAAGCTAAAAATTACGCAAAGTATAATGTATTAATATAAAAAATAGCACCAGTTCATTCCATAATTAGACCACTTAATACCAGTTTCTATTAATCCCATTTCACGTTCTTCTTTTAATATTGTTGTCAGAGTACTTTTCTTACGAGTAGAAAGGCGACTGCAGACAATCACACAAAAAGAATATAGCAATGACAAAGCAATCGTAAACACATCTTGAAAAAGTTAACAATACTTAATAAGTCATTAGCCATGATCAATTTTATCACACCATCACTAAATCGAATGCTGACAAAATAAAAACAGCTTTCATTTTATAGTAACAATAAAATAAAAAATGAATGTATTGAATGTACACAGTCATTTATTTAGAAGTCACTGTTTGCAATATAAAAAGCTAAGTGTCCATTAGAAAACTCTGTGAAACAAAAGACATAGTTATTGGTTTTAATTATTCGTATATGTTCATTTAAACTCGACTGTTCGGTGTCCATAAAGAAAAACCTGGTCACTCTTGTGTCATGAAAGCTCAAGATAATGATATGTAAGTTGATAAAATAAGATGAATTAATCTGTAGTAACACATAAATGATTATTTCTAAAAGCCTCAAGTTAGACTAATAATATGTTATTTAGTTGTAGTTTACGTAAAATCGCATTGCAACTGAATCAACTGAATCCTTCTGCCTTGTTAATCATGGAAACCAAATACATACAGTCTCTAGTATGCATTCCGAATAAATACAATCTTCAACGCCAGTCATCCATAAACCAAAGTGTCAAGATTAATTTCTAACCCAACTATTAAACCACAGGTTTCTCATTAACAGGTACTACGTACATCCTAACTGATGTCCCAGTGATGTCTAACTGAAGTCAAACTCGATGTCTTTTCTATATAGGTCTGCGAGGAGTGCCCTGCGCGACACACTGGCTTGCTTTCAACTCGTGCGCAGGCTTAAGTGTACTTACGTTAATTGATCGGCGCATTCAGACTGCTCTAGCAAGGTGACAAGAAGGTGGCGTGTTTAAATTTATGTTTGTTTTATTGCCGTGGTTAAGATGTGTCTTCGTTTATTAATTAAACATTAAAAGCTTGTGTGCAAAGTCTTTTATGGCTGTTTGACTGCGTTTAATGATGTTGGAATTACTTTCGTTTTAAGCGCGGAATAAAGAGATTTTTAAATGTTATATAGAAGGGTTTATTCGTTCTGGAGGCATATAGAAATGGTAGATTTCGAAATTTAAATTTTAAATCCAAAATTCATGGAAACATAAGGTCTGGTTGTTGGTCGTCATGGTAATACATATTGTAGTGTTTAAATCTAAGTAAAAGGAAAAAATATAAGTAAGAATATGCTTTTACGTGTCTACATTGAATTCTTTTGCTTGAGCTTTCGTCAAAAACCTCTCATTCAATCATTTGTCTCTTACAGTGTCGTCTTCGTCCTGCTCGTTTCCAAACATTATATAAGATTGATTATACACAGTATCATTACAAGTGACTAATTACTTACAAAAGGCTCACTTATTTTAGGTTTATTATTACCTAAAATCAATTAATAAAACATAGTTTCTTCTTCTATAATATGTCAGGTTGACCTTAATACCAACACATGTTTAATCTAAGATTTCGTATAGAAATGCACCTGTCACGATCTTGAACTTTCGTAGTTAATATTAAATTAATAACGTGAGAAAACGTTGACTAGCCGATTTCCTTAGTTTCTCCGCTATATAGATTTTCTAATAAACGCATATCAATCACGTAGTGTGGATGCTAGCAGCCAGCGAATGCCTCTGATTCGCTGTCACGTTTAATTGGCTTCACCACAGCCTGCGCGGACGCAGAAATACGCGAATCGTTTTAACCAAATGTCGGCTATACGTGCGCAGTCACAGGCTTCTGTTAGATGTTCGATTTATAAGAAATATCTTTATTGATTAAGGTTTTTCAATGAAAAGGTATTTAATTTCCTGCTATAACTTATTTTCAGGCTTTCAGGTGGAATTTTATTTATTTGCCATTTTCTGAATTTAAGTCATCTTTCAAATATAACAAGTATTATTTGTGATAGACAATATTTAGCACTAACATTGGACATAAGTCGATAGATACTTCCAAACAACTTCAAATCTAATACTAAAAATTACTTGTTAGAAATTGTCAATAAAAAGGAATAACATTTTTAACAGCAAAACGAATTTCTCTTACAACCTACGTAAGAAATTTGGTCAAAACGATAAAATAGACCAATTTCACATTTATTGATAGATATTTTATTGAGACGAGCCCTTCTGTAAAAGGTTGTGTTCAATAATTATCAGAGGTTATAGTTTATCGAAAAATACAATATTACACAGTATTGCCATAAAAATTACAGAGCGATATAAAAAAATAGCAAATTGGAAAAAGATCCGGCCAGTTTAGTTTGGCTGAAATCGATATGCGATAGATCTATCTTACTTCCATATTTTCCTCAGATTTTTAGTAGCTCAAAAAATTATTTAATCACAATGAAAATTATCTTTCATTCGTAGATACCTTGGAAATGAATATCAAGACTTATGTAATGTATTTTTTTTGGTAAATGTTGTTAAAGTCAAAGTGGAATACCCGGCATCTCTTTAAACTTAAAATAAATAAAAAAGTAACAAAAAACTTATATATTTACGAGCCTACTTACAAAACAAGTTTATCGTAAAAATCTTAAACGTAAACTTCCGTCAAAACGTAATCAATTATTGTTAATCGCGTTTAAAATATCGTGTTTTAATGAGTTCGTAAAATAAAGCCAGTTTCTCACGTATTGTGTTTTCTTAGCGGAAATTAAGACAGGTTCGCGGTCAGCTCCGATCGTGGCCGCTTTCACTGCAGGGTTCCGTACGTTAGAGAATCACTTGCTAAACTTGTAATCTACACAATACGGAGAAAGTGGCAATTAGTAATATGCAATGTTACATATTGCGATCAAACTCGTAAATATAATCGTTAAATTTAAACTGCCTTTCACTATCAGCTGCAACCGAAATTATAACATAAAGTCAATGGTCCAGAAGCAATTTGTGTACTTGTCTCTTTGTGATGTTAATGATCGATGTTTGAGCTGTTGCTGTGTAAATTGAATTGATAGTATTAATTCTAAGTTTATTTTATAAAAATTTGTAAAGAAATTTAAAATAAATAATCACGCAATTGGCAGTCTGATTTAAATCATTATTCTTAATGGAAACATACAATCATAATAAATTAAGATAGAGGTTCAGATGATAGTTGAGGTTATGAGGTTACATGATATATTTGATCACTAGTTTCTTTACAATAAAACTCATTAAACCTATAAATTGCTTACCAACAAACGTTAGTTACTACTTTTTGTCGTAAAAATAATCACCAAAAATCAATCTTCATCAATTTGTAATACTTGTCCAATAGATTACCCAAAAATGTACAAAGTCCTATTAACACAATCACCACATGAAACATCATTAAACGTAATATTTCGTCACTGTTATCAACAAATACTCAATTACAGTATACGGCATAACCTCACGGGTGATAAGGCCCGTACGCCCGTCGGGAAATCATACTGATTTCACTTTTAGCGCACCCGCGCCCGTACCGGGGCGATTTCTCCCAGTACACCACTCCTAGACCTGTTACTAGTATTGTCCTTAAACAGCTATATAAACTACTTGTTTATCTACATTTGCAGATGAATGAGAAGAAATATGTGAGACTAGTTCTGCATTAGGTTAGAGTGTTAATGTTATAGATAGTTCTGCTGTATCTTGAAAGAAAAGTGCACTTTTCTAATGTGTTATGTATCCAGTTGTAATGAATGCAGTTTGGTTTAAAAGTTTTTTATTAATTGTGATGATAAATATGCGTTAGCCACGGTTTGCAACTCAAGATTTCAAAAATGATTTTGTAGCTTAAGATGTAACGTTTTTACTGAACTGGGAGCGAAAGAAAAACGTAGAATGTGCCAGCTGCTTCTCTTCCCGGGCATACTGTAAAAGTCAGTTTTTTTTTTTTTTTTTTTTTAATTTATTTATCCAAAATAACAATTTTACATTAATATAAAAAACTATGTAGCTGTCACGTAAGCTTGTCGCTTATGTGTGACAGCGGGCCGCACATTTATACATTTTAATACTTAATATTAAAAATAATTAAATTAAACAAGATTATTCTTATTGTAGGCACACCGCTTACATTTTTGATTGGTAGAAGTATTCTTTAAATTTTTGCACCACTTTTGTGTTTGAAGTATATACTTTGAATACCTGACTTGGCAATTTATTTAGAAGGTTTGGAAGCATGAACTCTAACATTCTTTGACCGTATATATTATTGGTTTTCGGTAAAGTATATTTTATGTCCTCAGACAAGATTCTTAATTTTTTGGGTCTTATTTTTATATGTAAATTGTTTATCATATTTTTGTTTTCTTTTAGAATTTGGAATTTTACTTTATTGTATATATCTATAACTTTACAGTGCTCAAATAATGTTGTGTACTCATTATGTCTATGTTCATTTTTAATTTTTTTAGGTACTATTATTTTCAATAATTTAAGTTGTAATTTATAAATATTTTCTAGATATGTTTTATATGACCTGCCATAACTACTTATACCGTAACTAATAACGGAGTCTGCTAATGCTGTATATAAAGTTCTTCTTACAGCGTAGGGAAGCTTAAATTTTATAATTGACATTTTGCATATTATAGCTCTTAGTTTGTCACAAATGTGTAAAATATGCTCTTTCCAGGAGAACCTACTGTCTATTATAAGACCGAGATAAGTATGTGTATGTACCTTCTCTAAGCACTTACAGCTGCAGTCTAGAAACTTGTTATGATGGCATCTATGTTCGTGGGCTAAAATTACCGGTTCTATAGGCGCTATGTTATGTGCCGAATGAATATGCATCATTTTAGTCTTTTCATAGTTAATTACTAAACCAAGGTCATGCGCCCATGCACATAGATTATTGAAGCATAACTGCATCTCTTCGATTGCATGTGTGATATTTCTGTGTGACGTAATAATGCAAGTATCATCGGCAAACTGGTATACTTGACCGTTTTTTAAAACGTTTGGCATATCGTTTACGTAAAGTAGGTATTCTGTCGGCGCTAAAATCGATCCTTGGGCTGTTCCTATGCTACTGGGGATTAGGTCGCTCAGTTGATTATCGATTTTTACCGCCGTAAATCTATTATTATGATAGTTTTTGAACCATTCTAATACTGGACCTTGTATTCCGTTTTCATAAAGTTTGGAGTATAGTGTTTGTAAATGTAAAGTTTCAAATGCTTTGCTAAAATCAATAAATACTGCAATTATATGTTTTTTTTCGTCAAGTAATTTATTTATGTCGTTCGTAAATTTTGATAATAATTGGTTGGTATTTTTATTTTTTTGAAATCCATATTGATCAGCGTTGATTATATTATTTGCATTTAAAAAACTTGTTATTTGATCTCCAAAAAACCTTTCGATTATTTTATCGATTATTGAAAGTATAGTTATCGGTCGATAATTATTAATTTCTTTATACGATCCTTTTTTATGAATGGGTCTTATGACGCCAATTTTAAGTTTATTCGGGTATACTTTTGAAGCTATTATTTTATTTATTAAGTGGGTTAAGACGGGGGCTAGTTTAGAATAGCACAATTTAATATCTTTTGCTCTAATACCATCGAATCCGGGGCTTTTTTTCTCATTAATTTTTTTTATTATTTCTACTATAATTTGTTCATTACATTGCTTTAGTCGTAACGACACGTCAGAATTTTTGATATACAAGTTTTTTTCTAACAAAGGTTTGTCACATGAAGTACATATTTTTTGAACATTATTTTGAAATTCATTAGCAAATTCATTACTGAGCTTTTTTGCATTTTTGGTCTTGAAAGCCTTTAATAACACTTCGTCTATGGATTTTATGATTTTACCCGTAAGTCTATTTATTATACTCCAAACTATTTTTGTATTTTTAAAGTTTTCACTAATTTCAGTTTTAATTTTGTTGTTGCGTAAAAGGTTTGTGTATGATATTGTTTTATTTCTGTATTTATTGTACAATTTCTTTTTCATCATATTATTTTCATCTTTTTTCCATATTTTAAATAATTTATCCCTTTTATTACACATATATATCAATCTTTTATTTACCCAGTTGCATTCGGATCTTTTTGAGACGTTCTGTATGTTTTTAATCTTTTAAGTTAAGGGACAGAGGTTTTTTTGCCTTTTTTGGCGGGCGATAGGCTGACTCCCTGTCACTGCAATAGTCTCTCTCTATGGTTATGACACCTCGAAATTTGTCAAACGTGACATCAGATGGTCTTGTAACCTCTGGTGTTCTGCCTACCCCATAAGGGATACAGGCGTGACTTTATGTATGTATGTGTATGTATATAAGGGTGAGATCCAGGGGTAAATCGATGTTTCCCTAGCATGTTTGAATATATTTTCAGATACTACTAACTTATGACAGCAAAAATAAACGTTACTAGCAAATGATTTTGCATGAATTTAAAGTATATAGAGTGTCTGTCAAAAGACTTCAACGCGATTTAATATTATTTTGCATATAATTCAATCCAACGTATTTAATAGACAGGATAAAAACTAATATCCTGGCTTATAAATAGACATTTGTATTAGAAAAGCTAAATAAGCAATTTGCCTTATAATACCCAAACAATATATTATAACTGATGATCTTTTGTTTTTCGTTTTAATCGCGCTAATACCTGATAGTAAACAACAATTTAAAATAAGGCCAAAATGTCGGCATCGAAAAGGAAAAGGTATCAGTTTCCCCTGTAGAAATTTCGTTACTTGAGTTACAATATTCCTGAATATTCTTAGTTTTTGCTTACGGCCATAGATCTAATAGTTAGATAAAGACACATACTAATGCCGGTTTTTCGGATTAGAGTCGACGTGACACTTAACCCTCTAGCGGTTTGGGTTAACAAGGCGTTAACAAAGAAGACGTTATCGATAGCAAGACCGGTTTTTTTTGCTGTCTCTACTTAGCAGAATATTACACTCCTGTGTCAATAGTACACTCATTACACTCGTGTCATATTACTTTGAAGTAGGATAAGTCAGTTAAACAGGCTTACAGCTTTCTTTACCTTTTTTGTTGGCATGAGAAAAGGCGCTAAGTTTTATTTCTGTAGAAATTTTAAATGTATATTATTTGTTCCTTTAGCAAAAGCCTAGGCTCCGGCTTGTTGGCTTCAACATAAATCTATTAAACCGTAATACAGGGTTGTAAATTAATAAAATAATGAGACAGGTTTATTTTATTCCCCATGATTAAATTAAACAGATACACATATATCTAATATGGACTAGACTGGCAGGAAAAAAAAAACATTTTAATAGTATTTATTTATAAGGCCCGTAATTATTTTTAAGCTTAATTTCATATTAAACTGCTGATTTTAAAAAAGTCGATCAATTATTATATTCATGTTTATCTTTTCCTTTTCATACGCAAGAATTATTTATTTATTTATTTTTATTTATTTACACTTTATAGTATGCCTTACAAAAAATCCAAAAAAATTGAAACACTTTAAAAAAAAGATTTACAATTGGCGGCCTTATCACTGTGAAGCGATCTCTACCAGACAACCATGGTTTAATTATTAAATTTCCACATGGCTCACACAATATTATTCCAAACTTTCGGCCCGTCACGTGTAATATTTGTAAAGAAACTGAAAGTGCCATATGTGAACACATCATTGTGGATGGAATGTGTGAATATTAATGAATTTAACAATTGTTAACTTTTGGAGAAAGTGCCTGGAGTTGTGCTGTTATAATTAAGTCGTTACGGCTTGTGAACGTTTTCTTGATGAACGTGAGATTCTAAATTCAAATATTTACTTTTCAAATCTCTTGTAGTTGGCATTAATTGTAGGCTATAAATTACATAGACAACCTCTGTGGTAATATCAGCTATTATGAAATACAAATGGCCCTGAGTGACTGTGATGCAAAGCTTTATTATTTGGTTTATTTGCAGACACATTTTATTCCATATAATTATTGTATGAATTAGGATTGCCAAAAGGAAAGCAGGATTTCCCTTTTAAGTCACAGTCACCCTGTATAATATGTAAATTTAATTACAAACGAGTAAAATAATATGACCATAGAAGCACTACAAAATGACTATGATTCAGAGTGTTAACTTCAGCTACAAAAATATTTTACAAATTTTAAAAAATACCTTAATGTATACAACGTGTAACAAAATGGAGAGATAAAACTTAAGGGTTAGCTTCTTTCTATATCATACGTAGAATATACAGTAAAAGAATTAGTATGATCGGTGCTGGTATAAACTTTCATACAAATTTATTTAATTATTTTACAACAAAATATTTTGACAACCCTCGTCAACCTAATAAGCTAAAGCAAGACTTGTGCCGCAGTCAGTGGCCTTATGACCTTTCCCGCACCGGCTGAACTTTGTAGTATCTGTCTTAGTTACTCATCACTTTATTTTTACGCCATCTGTTATCGAATAGATTTCATCAAAAGCGAACAGCTGTTTTTAGGGTTGACACTTTGATATTTTGATCTAAACTTTGAACTTGTACTTTGAACGGCTGAACCGTAAGGATAACATTTATGTTATTGTTACTTATAAACTACATCACCAAACATATAATTCCCTTAAGTATTATCTCTTCATTATGTTACACGTTGTATAAGCACTTTCCGCAGTTACAATAAACTTAAAAACCAGATATTAAATCACTCCAACTATCAAAAACGAAACTAACATTGATTGCTAGTTTGGTTCGAAATTTAAAACTAGTCACATGATCGAATCACCCGCAGCTTGTCAAAATCTGCTTAGAACCAGTCGAAGGGCTTGCTGGGCAGATCTAGTGCATTATTTATTGCTGCGGGCGATTTCTCGCGGCCACAGTTTCTCTACTTTCATCTCATCTTATACATATACTCACGTATTGCATTCGACTTAGGCTGGTTTGTTCCGCGGTTTGGTTGTAGAGATCTGTGGGCGAGGAAAAAATAAGGCATTTGTTTTCTTTTTATCAATACATAGGTTTCTGTTTATAGATATAGATAGGGGTTTTTTTGTTATTTAAAATAAGAAGGCAATATAATGATTTAAATTAAAATTCTCAATATAGTCAAGCTTTCATCAATTGTAGTTCTCATATAATTAATTTAAATGGTCGCTTTACGAGTGTAACTACATGTTATGTCATGGTGTTATAAATTAGTCACTCAAATAAATAAATAAATATTTCTGACACTCGCACAACATTATCTAGCCCAAATTAAGTTTATTAGAGAACTTGTGTTATGGATACTAGATAACTGATATACTTAAGAAATATATAAACATACATATTGAATAAATACATATTTTTTATTAGAGTAAACTTATTATTGACGACTAATATCTGTGTTCATCACACAAATATCCGCCGCCGCCGGGATTATAACTCAGGACCTCTGGCATAGAAGGCAATGTATGTTACCGCTAAACCAGCCGGTCGTCGACTCTCTTGACTCAGACTCAGTCGACTCAGCTAGTAAGTCGTCTATTAATAGATTAATATCAAAGCAAAGTTTCACATTTCAACATTCAGTTCTCCATACAAGTTTAATAACCAAAATCTAAAACAATGATTAACTGCGGCGAAAGCTTAACCCGTTGATCGTGCAAACAGTGAACAACACTGATAAGATTTACAACCCAAACACGTAAATACCGCAATTTACGGCTCTACAAGCTAATTACAAATGGTAGTTCCAGACTATCTTCCTATCTGTAAAATGGTAGTGTCTTATCTTTAAATATCCGCGCAGTTCGGAACCGCTTTCGCTTTCGCGGGGTTCCGGCGCGCGCGCAGCCTTATCGCGAACTGGTGCATTGTTTGACAGTTAAATTGCCGCCATTTTTACTATTGTTTCCAAGGACGGTTTCTCTGGAAACAATGCACCGGATAAGAAGGTAATTGATTCATTTCATGGTGACATCATGGACGGTAATGTGTTGTTTGGTAGGTTATGTTGTAAGGAAAGTGATTTTGATTGGGTGTGTGATTTAGTGTTTTATTTTTTACGTCATGTCATTTAATGTACGTAGCGAAAGCGAAACCTTTTTACTTATAAAATGATCTATTCAGTATTGATTTTTGAGTTTAGCTTGATTAGTTTAAATCATTACAACAGTTGGCTAGCTGCAGAGCAGGTTAATACATTGATTATTGAAAAATATAGTGTAAATAAAATAATTTGAGACTAATATTTTTTCTTTTTTTGCAGGTTTGGAAGACGCGAGGCACAAATTTATGAAACCTAGATAACACCTAAGTAAGTTTTCATAGAACACATTCATTCCGTTTATTTCTACCTAAGGGCATCAGGTTCCAATGTATGCTTTAGTAAGGGCACGTTTAAGGACAGGATGCGCGTCGCGCAAGGCTTCACAAGTTTTTGTTACATCGCTGGGTCAAACTCAAACTCAAATATTCTTTATTTCAAACAAGTCACAAAATTTACAAATTGAACTGAATCTACCACCACCTCGGAAAGTCGATCTGTTGAGAAGAAGTGGCAAGAAACTCAACAGCAATCTTCTTTTAAAAATAACAGAAAAAAAATACACAATATCAATTTAATAACAAGGGTTAATCTTAAATATTTTGGAATTTTATTATAAAATAAAGCATACACATTGACCCATGAACGATTTGATCTTCTGGAGTCTGGGTGTATACCTGCTCTAAACCAGCAGAAAGATCCATAGTAAAGCCCTCGATGTAGTAAAAACGCACGACGCCCTGCGCGTGCGCCTAATTCTAGTGGACTAAATTCGCATTTGATCTCAAACGCATCTGATATTGAAGGATGATTAAGTCCCGATTTTTCAATAGTCTGATAAAAGTTATCTGACAAATAAAGAATAGACTTTCAGATTTTAGTGGTTTTACGATTTTCTGTTATTGTATGATATACAGGGTTGTTCTGTAGTCACCGGCCAAATTTTTTTTACACAATAGATATCGTTTATAGAAACAATTTTTGCAAAAAAAAAGTATTTATTTTTTTACCAAGAAATAAATATATCCGCTAACATATTAAGCAAACCATGGTCACTCTAAATTACCATTAAAATAAAGACAACTACGCGCTACTACAAAACATCTTGTAGTACTACGTCATAGTATTATCAACGAAATACCGCTTCGTAGTAGGTATGTTCATCAACAGCGACAATTTTTTTTAAAGTTTGTGTTTCCATATTTCTACTTTTTTGTACCGAGCGACGTTAAAATAAATATGCAGGTACGTTTATATCGTATCAAAGAAACTAACATTTAAATTTGGCTGGTGACTACAAATCAACCCTGTATAATGAGACTTATATTAAGACAGACTACTTTAATTTGTCAACTTTTACCTGATTATTGAAAAATCAAGCCTATATTGAAAAATAAAGATTAAAAAAAAAGCCTATATTGAATATGGAGAATTAATTATTAGTACAGGAATACATTATAACCTGCGCGGTGATATTTGACTATGAAGGATGTGATGTTGATTACTATTAGTTGCTAGTTTGCTGAAATATTATTAGTTTAAGTTGACAGTGAATTTTGAAATTCGAATACAATATTATTCTGTTTTGCTTCCATATAAAAAAATATTAACCTTATATGATTATTTTTTAATTTGTAACTCCGGTTTTCGTGATATATTTTGTTACTCACTGTTTTTTAAACGTTCATATTTTTTGTGTGTTAGAGGTTATTATTATTACATTTAATTAGTTTCATATTAGAAGTTCCTTTTAACTTCGAAAGTACATCTAAATTTGAATATAATGAGGCCCTAATTGAAATAACTTTACGTAAAAGTTGCGTAAGATGCAGTAACTCAAAAAAGACTACAATTCGTGCTCACTCGATCATTTCTACCAAAAATGTATAGACTTTCTCTTATCATAATTATCTGGCACAGTCACCGAGGAAACATTAGTGTATGGAAATGAGATTAGAAAAAAAGTTTCTTGCCTATTCATTTGAGGTAGCTGTTACGTAAAGTTGGAACACAGTTTTGAAGTAAGTGAAATCGATAGAAATGCGGTTTTGCTTATTTGGAAAATAATGTTGGGTTGGAATATGTGAGATGGATTTCATGGTTAACTAGTGAACAGCTTGCTTAAAGAGGAAATCTTAGGAATTGGCCTTTGTAAGGCGTGATCGTAAGCGTAGGCACCGTTTTGCTTATTTCTACGCCTTGTCTGGCACTGGAACTTAACATCGCATGTCCCAAAGACAAAAAGTTAAGTTCATAAACGTACTTACCTATAGGCAGCGGCAATTATCTAATATCATTTAACCCACTTGCTCATTTGCCATTAAGACTATTATAATAATTGTGCTTAAGTAGCATCAACTGTAATTGAACCGCGAAAATCTCAAATTACCTTCGAATATATCGAATAATTTAGGATGAAACCAATTCAATTATTATACCTGTACTTTAGCTGCTAAACTAAACAAAAATTTACAAAGTAGGTATTCGGAACTTATTCAAAAAAGCAGACACACCTGCCATTTAAGAAAATCTATCATAGAACACAATACGTAACGGTGTTGCCCACTACAACCGATCTTACAAAAACGCGATCAATTAGAAATTTGTTCACACGTACTCCAAACCCAATACGTTGTATTTATCAACTTCAATAGATCGACCGCTCTGTAATCTGTGCGCACTACATCACCTCCAGTTGAAACAGTGTCGTTAGCCGAGCTGTCGTGGTCCAATATTCAATTTTAGATGCTTTGACCTTTGTCACAGTGAAAGCCTGCCTTGGAGCGATAGATAAAAGCTCAGGGCACTCACTCATCTTAAATTAATTGACGACTAACGAAATGAATACACGCTTGGAAATTAAACAAATTGTATGCTTACTCGTCCGTTAAAAGAACATGGAGTAAAACAGGGTCAAATTTATATTGTATCGAGACGTATAAGGTCAAAATACAATTATAAAATAATCGATAAGAATTCTATTCAAAATCTATTCGGTACGTTCAAAGATGGACAAAAACGAAATAAAAGAACGAACCTTTCTCCGACATTTACAAAGTCATCGTTGCGTCAAAGCATGAGATAATTTTCGGTTAGCCACGAAAAGTGAAGGAAAAATTAGGAGGTTATATTATTATCTCACAGGCCTTACGCAAGAAGGGACCGAGTATTTCGTCCTTGGAGAACTTTCACTTCCGTTTGTAGCCCTTTGTTCTAATAAGCCTTCGAGCTGTAAAACGTGGAGTGATAAGCGAAACCAATAACCATAATTTATGCCTACATTGTTATACAATATTACGTAAAAGAAAATGGTTTAAGTTATCCTAGATAAAAAAATGAGTGTCAGTTTTTAATTTACTTTTATTGTGAGCAACTGTGATTGTGCTGTAAATAACTTTTTAAAATTATTTTTTATTACCAAAAGCTGTATAGTTTTTAATGAGACGCTTACAAAATAAGAATATTCGCACTTTTCACTAAAACTTTATACGTTTTGAAGTTTGTTTGGGGAAAGAATTGATAACAGCTTTTATAGGTATATCATATTAAGCAACACAACCTGAGCCAATTGATTAATGACTTTACATAGCTCAACGCATAATGAAGATGCTCGAAAATATTCCAAAACTCAATAATTATTCCAAATAATTTGTTCTCTTTTGCACATCCTTATTCGCGTCGCGGTAATACAACAACCTCTTTGTTATATTGTCCTGGCGTCCAGTATTACATCGCATTACGCAGTATGCCAAATATGGCGCGCACGCACGATCATAGTGGCTGTTATATTGTATGCAAATTACAATGTAATAGCGATATTAAGCAACAAAATGTACATGTGTAAAATATGTTGACCTGTGAACTAATTACGATAAAACTAACAAAGTACCAATGTTTCTCTTCTAATTATGTCGATATTGTATTTGAAGTACTGTGAGCAGATATATACCTATAATTTTTTACAATTATTATATTATATTGTGGTCTTAAGTAATTCAATATCAAAATAAATTTATCGAAAGTGCACGCGATGAAAACGTTTGAGAAAACATTGAATCTCACTCATTCCATTTTCCAATCACTCGATATCTGGTATCCGATGTCAGTACTAAAGCCTCATAGCAGATACATTTCAAAAGTTTCTCTGTCCACAAACCGTCGGCGATGGAAATATCAGAGCTGGCAACACCTTAAACTTGTAGTTCTGCTTTCTGCCGGCAAAAACTGACGTGACAATATCTGGATGTTTTCTTTCTAATGAACTGACTCCACTGGTTGCTGTGATTGCCAAGTGATATGATTTATTCGAAGTTGAAAGAAAGTAGCGTGTTGTTGTGAATAATGTAGTGGTTCAAATTGGAAAAAAAAGAACTTAATCTCATTCTTACTTTAATAACTTGCTTTGTTTATCTTTAGTTTTTGCTGACACATATAACTACTGCTTCAGATGAGCGAAGTTTATTTAATATAAGTTCGTTCGCGACTTAATTTTGTTTTGTTAATTTAGGTTTTTGTTTAATTTTCTTTCTCCTTCGATTCTCATATAAAATTCAATTTCTCACATCTATATTCCAGTAAATGTATAGTTTTCAATCATGAAAATTTATCAATTTACCTCACAACCTTTAATATCAAAAGCTATCACAACTTTCTACTCGTTCCAAGTCCTTTCACTGAAACACTTTAACCAGGAGCCTTACAGAATCAACCTACTACACGATTAACTTATAATTTTCTAATCTCCCACATTAACTTTAATATAAAGCTTGCACTATAATCTGACAAAACCCCATCAGCCGTAGGCTAGAAGAGTGAAATCTTGCGCCTGCGCCACTTGATGCAAATAAGGCAATTTCTGGGAAATTCAGGCCAATTTCTACGAGCATCGGAAACCCTAGTGTTGGTAACACTTGGCAGGTACACTGCAAGGATTTGATAGCCCCCCTCTCCGACCCTGTGTTCGTTTACAAGGTGACCACTTAGAGATAACCTACAATTGAAATTTTTGTACAGCGATAAAACGTTATTATGATCCATATAAAATGTAATTTCAACTATAATTCCATGCTGTTCTTTTTCATGACAGTATTGAGTTTATAGCCCTTTTACAGTTTTTGTTGTACCATTTTAATAAAGTGGTTAACAACAGTACTTCATGCAAATCTAGATGTTTAAGTTTATAGCGGGCTGCAATATTCTCAATCACGCAATGCAGGATCAATCACTCACTACAAGATCGCTATGTAATAAAAAGAAACTGTGTTTTGGGTGTCATGGCAACTATTATGTCATGTGGCATTTGTAATGCAATTACAGTGCGCCCGGTGGGAGTTTGCGTTCCTGACAGCTGTCAAAATCATAGCTTTTTTACCCCTTCGAATCGGAAATCAACTTTATTCAGTGGACATAAGGAGCTCGCACTCTAGTGACAACTCATAATATTAAAACAAAAGTTTTAAAAATGCCTAAAACTGTCCAAAAAATCGTTGTTGTCAATATTTAAAACAAAAAAATGTTTTTAAATTTAGGCATAGGCACTATTCAAAGTATTATAATCAGGTACTCATGACATACCTTTGCATCCAAACTACTGTTTATTTTTTAGTCCGTCAATCCAGTTCAATCGAGTGTAGCACGCGGCGGTATTAGCTGCAGTAGGAAAATATAGCTTATGCAAATGAAGGCATTTCCTTAGTGGAGTAGATAAACTAATTATGATGGAACGCTATCTTGCGGATAGATTGCCTGTCAAGGTAATGATGTTTTCTAGAGGGAGGTCTTCTTATTAAGTTTTGCTTGAACATTTAAACGATATGGCCTATATGTGGATTATCAGCAATATCGTACATAATTCAAAAAATAATTTTAACACCTGTTAAAATATTTAACAATTTATTTACACAGCAAAGTAAGAAAGTAATTTATATCACAAAAATTTTGCAGTGTCATACTATGTGAAACTAAGTATGTGATACTTAAGAATTAAGTAATACATTACTATCACCATGATTATTGGGATTTAAATGATGACTTCCATGAATATTTTATAGGTACTAAGTTAAATCAAGTTAGTCGTAAAACTTCCATATGACACGTCATAATGACAGTTCCAATTATTCGCTTGACTTTCACAGAATCTATACAGTAGCAACCAAAAATATATTGAAACCCTAAAATTCAATGAAGAAATATCATACAACAGAAATAAAACATGTTTTAACCGCATTTTCTTGAATTTTAATCAACAAATGAGTTATATATGTTGTGTTTTAATCTCGACGATTTAGAGCATTTTCAGTTACCCCACGGTATTATGTAGCAACAACGTATCATCTTTTTAACCGACTTAAAAAAGGACAAGGTTCTCAATTAGCAGTCTTCTTACCACATATAATAAATTAATTATAAACCTCACTGATTTTGAAGCCATAGACGTAATGGTATCTGTGTCAATTGGTAAACTCAACTCAACTATTTGATTACCTATTCATTTTTTACGTGCAAATACATTCCTTAAAATAACTAAGTGCTATCAATGTTATGCATGTCATCTAATTGAGAGCTTGAATATAATATTACAGTTCATTTGAAATTGCGTCTTACTAAACTCAAAACTTGAAATATTCGTTACTATCAAATACTTAGTAGGTTTGAGTTTAATTTTGAAAACAGACCCTATATTTATGATACTAAAATTGAATTCACCCAACCTTCGAGAGACTTTATCATTATATCGCGTCAAACAGCAGCAATTCAATTATTTATAAACTACCTACTGTCTTTAATAGAGCAGTACGCATGGTCAGCTCTTACCATCAGAATTATTTGACGTGAGGAGACAAGTGGCGTTTGAACACAATCGGGCAGCGGCTATCGCTCCATCAGATCTATTGGGAATATAAACATGACAGCGGTCAGTGGGACCAAACCTGTTGGCAATTCAGCAGCGGTCTTCATTCAGAGTAATGTAACGACCAGAAGAGAAAACCAAATAGCGTATATCGCTGGAAACATGATAATCAATAGCTGTCAATTATCTATTGAAGTAGGCAGTAAATTAAACGAAATGTTTATTTACAATGTGTAGCAATAAGTGATCGCATTAGCAGAAAGTTGTGTGGGTTTGATTTGTTTTGACTGTCTCAGTGTTTCTTTCGAGAATTTCACTCAATTATCATTCACTAATTTTGTTTCCAATACTTTCCAATCTTTGGTCAAATTTATTGTATGATTGAACTGATGATTTCGATCGACCAAGACCTTGTAACAGCAATGCATCAAAAACAATAGAGTTACAGCAACATTGTCGTTTTATCGTTTTTTCGACAGGCAAACATATTCTATAGATGAATTGAAGTCGTGATAATGTCGATAATATAAAATTTTATCTCAAAATTATAGTTATTAAAACATCTATCTACCATCTGAAGATATACTTTTAAAGAATCTCATAAGGCACTAAGCTCTAATTTAACTAACAAATATATTGATTTATTCAAAGACGTTCGCATGATAACCCTGCAAATTGCTATTACGGGGGTCAATGACGCAACAATCAAACGTTGTCTAATTGACTCGTCAGCGGCGTCACCGAAAAGATCCGCCATTAGAACACAACTTCGCAACGAAAGTTACCGGATTTTCTGCAACTTCAATGCCAACTGCCAAGTGCGGCAAAGAAAGCGAGCTCCACAGCTTCCTAACTAAACTATACCTGTCTCTTTTTCACTCACATAAACCGCAATCGACAGAGCGAGCCCTCATATGCTTAAAAGAGAAAGTGGGCCACGTTACGTTTCTCGGTACCATTACCACAGGCATTGAACGTAAACTTCGACGGATAACATCTCGTGGGTTCTTCTTCTGGTAAATTACGTCTTACGGCGTTAGTATTGGGTGCAATTTGCTTTTGTAGTGTTTATAAGAAGCTGGGATAACGTATTTTTGGGTGCTCCATTGACTGCGGGATGCAGAATTTGGAGAGCAACGAACTCGCGCAGGCGCGGGAGAAAGTGTTTCCGATGTAACCTTGAGGTGGGTCCCGCGGATAGCAGCGCGGGTTTCATGACAAGGTGCACTTTTTGTAACGTTTTGATAAGCAAGGTGCTCTGGCCAGCTGACATACTTTTTATACACTTCTTTACGAAATCCTGTTGCGTCATAAACGTATTGAAATCGGGAATTTTAAACTGTCTTACAAACTTTGTGATCGTGTCTTGAATGATAAGGTAGATTTTAATGAAAATCGATCATGGGCCAAGAATTTGGTTTTATGAGATTACCAGGACATATGCCTGCCGATTATTGATGAGTTAGCAAAAGCTGGTCGGCCACAGAATGCTTAATGAAATTTATTTCACATTGTTTTGCCGAAAGCTGTGTCGATTTTTTCCAAAATATTTTACCGCTCAACCAATAAATACATCCCTTGAATTTAAATAATTGGACAATACGAGAGCCGAACTTTTATTCAAGCATTAATTCAACGAGGAATTTACATACTTGGCTTATTGAGGTTCTCGAAATTTTGGCCAGAAAAGTAAAAGTTAATAAGAAACTTGTTTATTTCATTGATATTTATTACGAGTGAGGTGTAACTGGCGTTAGATATATTTACCCACTAACACTCGTCCTAAATACGTTGACAATTTTAAATAGCATTTCTAATGATTCATGTTTATCAGTATTAAAAATGTTATCGTCAATACATTTCAATAGAGAATCGATTTCATTTATAAAATTGACAAGACTTTCATCATTGTTTGCTGATCATTGACCGGGCAAGTGAAGACAATGCATTTGAAGTGCAAATGAATGCAAAAAGCGATACTCAAACCTACGCCTGCGACAATCGAAAGCTGACAAACAATCACAATGAACATATAAGTCGATGACGATTTCTTATGTAGTACTAATGATGTTGTCTCTATCATGACATCACGACGAATTCAAAATAGTCTTGAATAGTAGGGCTGGCTCAAAATGTGTCAATTAACGATTCTATCTTGTTTCTATCCTGATGCCACAAATATACATGGTTCAGATTCACTTATAGATAATTTGATTTCAAATCGTACTAAACACGCTGAGCAGCAAACCCATGCACAAAAGTAGACGACACTGAAATCACAGATTGAAAAGCTTATATTTAATTATCAATATAAAATACATTAACTTTAAACACCCTCACTTTCTAACACTCGTGAAATAAATAAAAGACTAAACGAGTGAACCTTTTTCATTTCTATTCATTAATTAAGCAAAACTTTCAGCTCGTTACAGTGCAATTAAAAGTCATATCACTCTCTTCGTTAATCAGAGCCGAAAGTGACTCGAAAACACAATTATTTAGCCAGCACGAGCCGTTCTGTAACGCCTTGAAATTACATACGATGATTCGAGAAATAAACTATACAAATTGATCTTAATAACTCTTGCAAAAAGTAGTTTAGCATCTCGGTTATTAAGCAGGGAATGGCTAAGGTGTACCGATCTATCGTCGTGGATAAACTTGCCACACTAACGTCACTTTCGCGCATTCCATGAATGAGAATTCAGTTTTTACTTAATTATCAATTATTGTACATTTTCTCGCGTGAACACAAGAGTGGGCGTCGTCGGCTGCTCTGTTGTTAGTGCAGTCTGTGTTTAATTTGAAAATAGCTCGACGTTCATTATATATATTTGTTAGGTTGTCTTATTAAGATCGCTTTCGATAGATAGGCAGTTTCTATTGTCTGTGGTCTTTGCGGTTTAGACATCAGTAGCAAATATTATTGATTTTCGTTAAGTGAAGTATATAACCACAATAAATTCATCAAGACCATTCATACTGAACTAATACATACATACATAACTACACATCTTATCCCTTATGGGGTACGCAGAACACCAGAGGCTATAAAACCATCTGATGTCACGTTTGACAAATTTGGAGGTATTCAAATGATGGAGAGAGACTATTGCAGTGACAAGGGGTCATCCTGTTGCCCGCAAAAACGCCAATAAAACCTCTGTCCCTTAACTGACTTTTACAGTATGCCTGGGAAGAGAAGCAACTGGCACATTCTATGTTTTCATTTCGCTCCCAGTCCAACATAGAAGATTTTTTCAATATTCAATATTCGTAAAAACTGATTTTTAACGAATATTGAATATTATTAACCTTTTTCTTCGCTAGACACATGTCATCAGTTATTCAACGTTCACAGACTGCATCTCCAACCGTTATTTGCTAATAATGTCTTATATTTTGTGCAGGAATTCATATAGGTACTCATCTGCTGCTACAAAGGTGCTAATTTTGATTCCTAAATAGGTTAAATCTACGAGGTATTAAAGTTTCACTTCAGTTCTACTGTTTTGTCTTCAAAGCACATTCTATTAGCTATATTTACTTAGCTTAGTGGCTACATAATTAATGAATCAGTTTCTGCAATTTACTTTTGCTATGATAATTTTCTGGATATAAGCTCGTTTAGAACCAATCTCTTGTTATAATTTCACTCGAGTTTAATTATCTTTGGTCCAGTTTGAGAACAATGTAGAGGCGAGGTGAGGTCGCTATTACTGCGACAATTTACAACGTCGGTGGCAGTGATGGCAGTCACGTGACTTGCCTTATACGACCACATTACCACACTTTTCGCGCGAGGATATAATGCAAAAAGATTACAATTATGCTGTAATTTTAATGTTAGACAGAAATTAGTATACCTGCTAACACGTACGGCCGTATATGTTACGAGACAGTTAACTACAATAATTAAGTTGATTGAGTTAACATTCTTAGTTCTAGGATAGAGAGACTCATAGCCCTGTAGTGGGATTGTAACAAAAGAGTTGTAATGATTATGGCGATACATTCAAAATATATTTATATTAAAATCCTTATTTCATAAATAAAAGACGCCTAGAATTAAAATTTAGAAATCAAATAATAACGACCAAGTGTTTCATTTGTAAGCAATATTTGCTACAAGAATAACTTTCTTTAGACTTTAATTTATCTTGAACATTCACTAGATCTTAATATAAACAACATGTACAAGGCTATAATAGACAGTTATTGTCTGCTGCGGTTTTGTCAAGCTTCATTAGGTACAGTTTCTTATTGTACACTCGCGGATCTAGAACTTCTTAAGAATCCCAGAGAAGTCTTCAATGGTGTTAAATGCTGTACAGTCTGAAGTGTACTTTATATTGACTAGGAATTTTGAGCAGAATCTGGGTAAAAATTTAAATGCTTAATTTCAATTTAAGCTTGAGAGATAGACTAAATTGAGTTTAAATTCATAATAAAACTTTAATTTGAGCGAAAAATAAGAAGATAGTTTTTAACTAATTCATGCAAATAATTAATAATAACTATTAATAATAATTGCTTCCATGCTGGACTGGGAGCGAAAGAAAAACGTAGAATGTGCTAGCTGCTTCTCTTCCCGGGCATACTGTAAAAGTCAGTTAAGGGACAGAGGTTTTTTAAAGCGTTTTTGTGGGCGATAGGCTGACCCCCTGTCACTACAATAGTCTCTTTCCATCTTTATAATACCTCCAAATTTGTCAAACGTGACATCAGATGGTCTTGTAATCTCTGGTGTTCTGCCTACCCCATAAGGGATACAGGCGTGACGTTATGTATGTATGTATGTAATTAATAATACAGGTCATTGATGCTTTATATCCTAAAATTCATACATTGTTATTTCAAATTGATAATCTTAACTTTACTCTAGATTTCATCAAAAATCATCTCTAGCACGCTATGAATGTGGTCTCCTAAATAAATAAATTACCTAATTAATTCTTACTTTCACTCTAGTAAAACTATGATCTATGAGACTGAGAATTAGACAATATGTCTTTAAGAGATAATGAGTATTTTGACAGGATAATTTGTTAAGATTAATCATCAAAGCCAGTTTGACTCCAAGCGAATTTGGCAAATCAAACATGGCAGGAAATTAGCAAAGTCAATAGCGGAACTCTTAATGATAGATTCCGCCTATTCAAAAAATGTATACTGAGAACGAAATTGTTTTTCAAATATTGACGTATGTAATTATTTTAGTGATAGGTAATTTCTTATATTATGTATACAGGGTGTCCCGCTTACCCTATATAATAACTTCTCGGAGGTATTCTATACCCGGCGCGGCGAACCTTGATCCCTATGACACTGTAACGGTGACGGCACTACAAGGTTGTGTTGTGAAAATTACTGGCAGTGTCATAGCGATCAAGGTTCGCCGCGCCGGGTATAGTACCCATAAGGATAACAGAAAAAATATAAAAAAAATCAATTTTTGTATGTCACCAATAAATTTCGACATTTTCTTTCATACAAAATTTAAAAATAAGTTTTTAATAGGGTAAGTGGGACACCCTGAAGATCTTCATTGATTTCTTATGAATTCATTCACTCATCATTATTAAAAAAGAGATTTTCCACAGTCGTTTAAACAAGTCAAATATTTTGGCGTCTTTACAGACACCGTTTTCATAAGTGATCTATTTTTATAAATTAGTTTGGAGGTCATTTTTTTTCCCATTTTGCATCAAATTTCTACCAATAGGCTCTTTTAAAATATAGGATAAATATTCAGGGCACGTATATTTGCAAAATATTAGTCTTGCACCCAAAATTTTCGATATGACATTAATTGAATGAATGACTTTGCCACATATTTTTTCACCGTAATCAAACGTTTACAAGAACCATGCACATGTCAATTAGTATTTACGATAATCAATACAAATCGATATATCCTCTTACAAGTATAATTTAAATGAGGAATGAGACCATTTTGCGGGTAGTTGGCTAACCACAGCAAGGCGCGTCGCAATGCTGCCCCTAATAAACCAGCTCCTAACTGCTGACGAGGGTCGTGTTCGCCGACCACTGGCCCACTTCCAAAGAGCTGCCTAATTGTCCGCCGTCTATTATACCTTCGCAGTTTACATGAAGATATAAAAACGCCACAGGGCCAGCTTTCTTGTAGCCTACATACAGCTAAGTGCAGTAAAAGTTGCCAATTCGCTAACCAATCTTAGTTTCATAATAGGTAAGTTTTGCGAACGCGTTTTGAATGTTGATTCAATTATTCTTTTTGACTCCTACATTTTGTTTTTTGGACGCTCAATTGCGGATTACGATTTAATCAAAATCGTTTGTCGAATTTGCTTATAAACATCAAAAACTTAGTAATTTTGAGTTGAGGTGACCAAGTGGGAAGAAATTTAAAAGACCTGACCACCTGTCACGGGCTCCTCTGTCCCTCAGTTTTATCGACTTTCGAGAGATAATTCCTATCCTCAGCACACCGCTCTCCTATGAGGGAAAGAACATTTTTATCCCATTTTTCTATATGTCAAAACGTCTCTGAATATGATGCCTTCTTCCCGAATATAGTCCTTGAAGACTAAGTAAGGCGATGCTCTCAGGGGGGATAATATTTAGGTACATACATACATAACTTTACGCCTGCATCCCTTATGGGGTAGGCAGAACACCAGAGGCCAACAAATCATCTGATGTCAGGTTTGACAAATTTCGAGGTATCATAATGATGGAGAGAGACTATTGCAGTGACAGGGAGTCAGCCTATCGCCCGCAAAAAACGCCAATAAAACCTCTGTCCCTTAACTGACTTTTACAGTATGCCCGGGAAGAGAAGCAGCTGGCACATTCTATGTTTTTCTTTCGCTCCCAGTCCAGCATGGAAGCATTTAGGTACAAGCGTTATTAAATATAACCCTCTTCTCAGATATAGATAAAACTTGTTCAGTGCTAATTAAGTTAAAGCCCATAAACATAAATGTGCGTATTGAAAACAAAACCACAACCATCTGTCTTTGAGAATGTAGTTTCCAACCTCTTAAATCTACAATCGATTACGACTTGTTTTATTACTTGTAAAGTGGAGCGTTTCGGAGGCGCGCTGGGCAATTGGTTATCATTTCATCTCCAAATGTCTTTTATATTGGTATATCGTGTTAGCGGGCGCAGCGCGGGCGCATCTCAATAATCTCTTATCGACGGATGCGACTTTCTAACTGCCGCCGAGTGTGTGGGGTGAAATCTCTACCACTACCTGCGTGCAAGTTACTGAGCACATCTACTAAACCATTTATAGAAATCGAATGGAAAACTGCCACGTATTGTCTACTCGGTGCGTAAAATTTGTGATTATATCATACACGTCAAGCGTGATATCCGTTTCGTTAGAAAGTAGGTTTTTGAGGAGTTTTATACATGTAGAGCACTTTAGATATAGATATAGACAAATTATACTTACTTATTATCAAATTAAATCAGTACGTTTAGTTTTTAATTTGAAATTTTATTCTGTGAATGATATTTGTAGTTATTTTTTTTTTTTTATATTGTAAGGATAGGACGTTTTTCTTCCATGCCACCTGATGGAAAGTGCGCATGAAGACTATGGTGTTACACGTCCATCCACGAGAAACCTATTCACTCGACACTTAAAAGTTCCAGGACTGTAGTGGTCAGGAAAAATAGACGCAGGCAGATTGTTCCACACCTTGGCAATCCGTACCAAAAAGGAACTATCGAAGCGTTTTGTTCTACTTCTTGGTAAATTCTTCTTGGTAAGTTATACAATTATCTAAATATTTCCTTCAATTCATACACTATTTATTCCATTTCAAAGCTAGAATAAGAAAATAGTCACTTCATAAAAAGTATTTCAGCAAACAAAGCTATCCACCCATCTATCACCAAAACACCCTCAACAAAAAATCCCTACAATCAATCAATAGAAAGTAAAAATGCACGCATTATGTGCAACACGAACCAGAGCGACCTTGCGTAAGTTGAAGGCCGCAGTTTCTGGTGAGCTGCAGGCGGTGCAGTTCCGGAGAGTAGTGGGTCAGTGTGCCGGCGGGGCGAGTGGGAAGGGGGCGAGAGGGAAGGGGTCTGGTGGGGCCGGCGCGGGCGCACTTTTCGCGGTGCCATGGTCTCCGCGCCGCGTCTGTAGCGCCGCCTCGCGGTGTGTTTCGCGACTGACGTGTGTGTTGTTGCAGGTCCCGTCTCGAGCAATATGAAGCGGACGAGGCTCCTGCTGCTTGCTGTGGCCCTGGTTATACAGGTTAGTAGTTATTTAGTGCTTGTGTTTAGTGTTTATAGTGAGTGTGAGTGATATTAATTTTAGTAGTCAGGTGTCTTAAAAAATATATTTGTTAAATTAATTTTAAAATTTTTTTGAATGGCTATAAGATTTCTCAAATCTAATTGACTTGCTAATTTAAGTAATTAATTAAAAACAGCCGATTAAAAAAACTACAATATAAAAAATTGGTGTACGAAAAAAGAAATAAAAAATGTTTCATGAGTCATAACTATAGTTTATTATGTGGCTTTTAATTACTCGTTATTGTTGGTGTTGAGGGTTGAAACTAGTCGGACACCTCCGCAGAGTAAAAGCCGCATAAGAAACTATGATAAAAACATTCGAAATATTTATCATTGAAGAAATAGTGTCAAACCCCGTATATATCGGTTACGATGACCACACGTTACAGTTTACCGTCGCCTACCAACGCATCCGTATTCACCAGAAGCTATACCGTTTCGATCTGTTCTGTTCTATTACCGTGTAACAGTCCAATGGCGGCCACGTTATGTGCACACTCATTTGGAAACATTCAGAGGTTTTTTAAAATATGAAATGATTAATTATGAAGGTTGCAGATATAGGCCGAAACAAATAAGTGTTTGTTTAAAAGAAAGTGCTGCCGTATATTTATCGTACAATGTGAACATCTAATTTATATGTCTTAGATTTAAATAGATAGATTCGTATACTTTTTCAAATTGAATGTGAGATTTCAAATCTTGTAATTTCTAAATCTAACGTCGTTGATTTAGAAATTATATAGTCCCTAATAAAATAAAATAAAATGTCTTTAAAATCTAATATTTATACTAATGAATCAGAAAATAAATAACCCGTGCCATTCATTCACCTATGGGTCTAACATCGTCGTAATTTTATTTGTTTTATTGAGGAATCAAAATTTCTTATTTTATTCAGAAACAAACTCTAAAATATATTCCCCTAAATATAAACACTATAAACACAAATATTTTATGCTTAACAGAATATAACGTCTACAACATAACGTAAACTAACTATAATAAAATATAAAAAAAAAACATTACTTATCCATCGTCTAAATACAGTGCGTCGCGTTTAATAATTATGCTTAACTTCTTTGAAATTATTGTGTAGTGCACATGCACGATTAAGAAACGATTTTTATCGAATGCCATTCAATTAATATACTATTGAACCATTTATATATTTTGTTTATTTTTATAGATACAATATTTTATTATTAATAAACCACTTTAACTTCTAAATTGGCCTTGTTACATCTTCATGTTAAGGTATACAGAAAATAAAACCAAAACAATGTCGAAAAGGAAAAACATAACACAATGGCAAAGCTAAACAAAAACCAAAAACATCAAAACTGTTGCATATTTCAAAACCCAAATAGTACAAAATCTCCTTACAATATGATCCAAAAAACTTCATATCAATCATAATAAGATCATCTCACTCGATAAACTTATCTCATAACTATTACTCATATATTTAAACGTATATACTTCCTGTTCGTATAAGATATAAATTGGCCAATTTGTTTATAATTCCAACTTCTACTAAAACACTAAACTCTGTATTGAAATCTAACTCTTAAACCACAGCTGTATCGAGTCGGAGAAATCGCCCCTTTACATATTGATTGAGAGTTAACTACCAGCCAATGGCCTCCCTTTTACTGGCGCTAAAACTTACCAGTTAGAAACGATGACATGCAGATATATTAATATTTAGGAAAGTTGTTATTTGGTGTTTTACAACTTGTGACAGGTATTTGTAGATAGGATAAGAAAATCGTAAATATATTATAGAAAATATATTTATAGTTCAAACTAAGACATAATGATTTCTATGATTCAAAGTACTTTTAGGTAGAAACTTAAAATCCTTTTTTTTATAATATTCGATTTGAGTCGAAACGTCGAGCATAAATTTTTACGTATAAAACGTATAATATAATTAAACGCGAAAAATCCAGTTAAAAATAGTTTTACTTTTTAAAAAATTTCAAATTAACAGGTATAAAATAACTTTAGTGGTGTTTCAAAAAATGCTTTTTAAACGTGTCCTTCATTCAAAGGTTTCCACTATAGATTAGATTGGTTGTGTCGATATGTAACCGTTTTAATAAAATAATCTACTATTTGTGTCGCCGATTCCAAATCCTAGAGAAGATAGTCCATTTCACTGACACGAGCATTAAAATCGTGATTGTATATTCCCGTATGAAGTTAGCTCGTAAGATAAATTATTTAAGTATAAAGCATACTAAGCTTCAGCTCGTCAATGCATTAGCAGTTTCGATAGCAACCAATCATAACTCAAGCTTCACAGCGAACTGCCGAGATAAAACTGATAATAAAACGAACATTAGAAATTCAAAGACACGAGTTATAAATCTCACAAATGTATTATTTACGACTGTCCACATATTAATTTTATATGTTTTACATTGTGTTATAAAAAGCTTTCGAGTCATGCGTGCGAATTTCTACTCTTTACAAGGCGCCGTTGAACTTCGAAATATTATTGCCAGTGTCACTTTCACTGTGCGCCGGCGCGACTCAACTCAGATTTAAGCGTGAATTATGCAACAATCCGTGCTTTCATTTTTTGGCAAACGATTATTGATTTTATATAACAATGGTATCGATGACTTTGGATCGCTAAATGTTACGTTAATCGATATAATAGCTGATCGAATACTGACAATGGTTAATTATGTGTCTCAAACTAGGACGCACGGTGCGGCCCAATCTTTATTATTATTATTGTCTTGTATAGTTTGTGTTATAAAGATATGTGCCTTGTAAAACGTTTAATATGACATTAAATAATTATTTTTAAGGCTTGAACTTTTCTAGTCGCTCCTTACAAAAAGATTTACATCCGCAAAGGGACGCGTAAAAAGTCTCTGCACAAACATCTTAAATAGGAAGTCAACAATTACAATTCAAGTAATAGATATTTTGGTCATTTGACAAGTCTCCGTATATTAACTCTAATTTTCTAAGTTGAATATAGAAGTTATTAAATTAAATTAAAAATTATGTATTTCTTTTAACAAACATTTCTTAAAATAATAGTGGCTAGTGCCTCCTTTTAGATTATATTACAACAGATAATCTGTACCAGAAGGCACAAGAGCAGAAGGTTATTATTTTACTAACAAAACTTAAGATATTCCAATCCAACAGCTGTTAAATTTAAGTAAAGCTGCAAGTTAGAAAGCCGCGCCTGCGCCCGCGCCGGCCGGACGTACAGAATGTGCTGCCTCATAGTTACTTTCGTTCTCTCGTTTGTGTTTGTGTTGGCCAAAATCAAGTTTCGTCACAGCTTTTATTAATAAAAACATTCTTATTAGTATTTTAGGTGTTTTTTCACAAGCTTTTTACCGAAAGTTCTTGTTTAAAATTGCGTTTAGTTTAGTGCGTAAGGACTAGGCAAATGTAATCGTTAAACTTCTTTATGACTGTGAAAACGTTTTAACTCATTTAACACATTAGACGTCAGATACTACTTATACTTGTAGCTTGTGCAACCGTTACCTATCCCATAGGTAATAGAAGATTATGTGCAACTTAATTAAAGCACAGTATAAAAAATCAGGAAATAAAAACAAACAAGACTCATGATTTTGACTGTGATTTTTAGTCAAGACCAAAAGCGAATGAAATTGATTTTATTGAAGACTTAAGACTGTTATTATCAGCTCTTCTATGGAAGATGTTATTTTAGTGCTTCTAATTTATAATCCGCTAATACCTGTAGCATATGAATCAATGATTTGATAATGAAATATTAAAATTTGCATACACATTTCTAAAAACTGACTTGAATAATACGACAAAGATTTGAATTCGGATAAAATCTGTTTTGCAAACGCATAACTTGAACTTAAAATATTAAGTACAATCAAATATTATCTCAATATAATAATATTATATTGTAAAGAAACTATTTAAATAAATCCCTTTCACATGAAAATTCTAACAATCATTTACATCTCGTTATCTATTTCTACTAGCCACCGCACGCGGTTTTACCCGCGTAACTTTTGACTCCGTGGGAATTTTGGGATAAAATATATATATAACCTTAATATAACCATAAGCATATAACCTTCCTCAAGAGTTGGACTATCAAATACAAAAAGAATTTTTCAAATCCCACTTGTAGTTTCTGAGATTAGCGCGTTCAAACAAACAAACAAACTCTTCAGCTATATTAGTATAGATTACATATCGATATCGATAGTTAACTGTGAGCTATTTGTGAAACCCAAAACAAATCTAAAAACAAAAACCGGTATCTGTTTTAAAATGTCAAATGAAATGGAAGTTTATCACGACGAGGCTTTCCCCTTGGGTGCGCGCGCAGGGAAAGTGCTCGCGAACCCTTCACGCCTCGGGTCAAGTTCAACTTGCGACCTCCCACAGATTGTAGCAGACAGGTTCCGCCGCGGGACATTTTTCGTGTATTGAAAGTTGGTTTCGTGAATAGTAATGTGAAAATGGCTTAGGTTGATGTGGTAACTAGGATTTATTTCAAAGAAGGTATATAAATATGTTTCTTGTTTCTTTCGCGAAAGCTTTGAATCTGTCCTTAGTGTTGAAAAACTTGTACGGAAGTTTATTGAGAGTGCCTTCATATATGCGAAGTTGTGTGGATAAATGGAACAAACAAAATTCAATGCAATAAATAATGAAAGAAAATGTCGTAATAGTAAAAAAAAACACAAAAGGAAGATGTCATTATGACCTTAATTTAAAGCGACATGAATTATATTATTTAAATATAAAAGTTCTGCTCAGTTTCGTATTTTTTTTTACAAATTTTATATTAACGAGAATTATTATGGGGCACAAACAAATAAAAGCCATTGATTATTTTGTTCTGTTGGTACAAATTTTCTCCATTTGTGCGTTGAAGTCTTTTCTACACGTCATTAATTTTTTCTATTATTAAGAGTAACATAATATACATTTCTTTTTTTTTACAATTGTTTACTTTAAATTGAAACTAAGGTTGTAAATCGTAAATATTTAGGATTTTACTGTTAGTAAGGTTATTTCTTTACTGCCCGTGGTACTACTGACATTTATTTAGTAAAATTATAATAATAAAAATATTCTTAGGTTTTATTTACTAGGAAACAATGTTTATTAGGAAAATATTCATTGTTTATTTGATTAAACGCGTCAATCTCCGAAGTAACTTTTTTGGATATGATTGCATGGACATAATGGATAATAAAATCTGCATCATCGCAGATATAAACTTTACCGCCCTAGGTGCCGTTTGGATATTTTTGAAAATAATCGTTTTATTAAAGCTATAGATGTTTATAACAAATTACCTAATAAATTTAAAGAGTTACCACTGACATTATTTAAAAAAAGTATAAATGTTTGGCTTACAGAAAAATGTTTCTACACTTTAAAAGAATATTTGACATTCAAAGAACATAATATAATAAATTAGGCAATCAATCTAGAATTTAATACAATTTTTGACATCCAATGAGCATTATGTGCTTAAAAAATAAACTTTACTGTAAACTTCTATTTGACATACCTATATATTAAAATAATTCAATAAAATTTTTGGCCTTAGGAATTTTTGATTATAAGCTTATATTTTTTTTGTGCCATAATAATAATTTAATATGTAATAATAATTCTTTGTAATTATTTTTTGACATATTTACACACTATTGTTATGGTAGATTGTGAATGATCTGTATTATATTTTAACACCCTTATGTAACAACAAATCTGGTAAATAAATGATTTGATTTGATCGCTAAATCCGCTTACGGCCAAAAATATAAAAGACTGTTTAAATTTGCCTACAATTAAGTGAATTTACAACGAAGACATTAAAAAAGCAACGATCACATCTAAGCAGGTTGTTGGTTCAACCATCACGCCCCATCTGATACGCCCGCACTTGAAACACACTTCCCATGACCTCCGGGAAACAATTAACGACATCTCCGCACATCACTGCCGTAGCTGCTTTGTTTACACACTACAGATGACACGATCACCAGATATATATCACAATACATATAAAAGCAATACATTTATATAGTGTCTGATTTTCATTCAGTAGGCACCAGTGGATGAAGGGATTCACGAGAAAAGTACTATTACTGAAATAGATACTATTTATGAAGGCTTTAGGTAAATTGCCTGAAATATGACAATGTGACAAATCATAGTAACCTTGAGCTTTACTTTACTCAAGCGGAGTGATTAAGTTGACATTGTAAGGCTAAGTTGGATTTAGCAACGGAAGTATTAAGGCTTGACAACTACTATAAAAAGTTATTTTGCTAATTCTGCGACTTGTACTTGCACTAGTGATGCAGGATTTTCATGCGTAGGTTCACCGCCCTCCCTCCCTCAAGCAATAAGCAAGACAACGACCACCACCGAACTCTGCGCCCTGAGGATGCTTCTGGTTGAAGCGAAACACGTGACGGTGATAGCTTGTGGTGTGGGTTTCCAGGTGTGTGTTCATTGCATGTCTTGCTTCTTGCTTGAGGGAGGGAGGGCGGTGAACCTACGCATGAAAATCCTGCATCACTAGTGCAAGTACAAGTCGCGGAATTAGCAAAATAACTTTTTTTGTAGTTGTCATGGATTTCCGCAAAGTAACGCCTGATTTAATCAATTATATTAAGGCTTGACTTCAATAGCAGTAGGTAGTGTTCGAGATGGTTGATAGCTTTACATGACAATACATATGGAGTGCAATAATACTGATGCTATCACCACTGATCTTAGAAATAGTATAGGAACTAGAAGTGCGTTCGGTTGGCAGTCAGCATTCATCACTACCAAGTGGTATCGTGGACGGCAAGTGCCGTCTATATCAAACCTTATCTTAACCTAGAAACAATAAAAAATATGGTCAAGGACCGTAAACTTTAAGCCTGTGACCAAGCCCTGACAAAGTTATCTCTCACACCCAAAGATTAAAAACCTATTTATTATTCAAGCAATATATTTAAAATGATACGAATATTGATATTATCATTTTTTTAGCTATTCCAAATAATATTTCAGCTGTAGAAAAATTATAGGTACAATGTTGCTAAGAACTAATTAATTCCAAACGTATCTAGCTATTTCCATACCAGGTTTACTAGCTGCAAACACACTTGAAACCTACATAAATTAATCCAGCAGCTTCATTAAAAACCTTACGACAAGTTAATAACAGCCTCCTTAAGCGATAAAATTAGCACCCTAAGCTCACACTTGACAAGCTATAGCTTATAGCTGCCAATCAGTAAGGAGCTCGAGACACACATAGACATAGAGATACATGGACCCAGGACTGATGCAAATGAGCGAAACATACAAAAACAAACGTAAACCCGTTGACAGGGCTAGTGCAACTTCACGAAAACCGGTTACACACATTTCTTGTCCATTTGAGCAACTTTCTTCGTTCGTACTAATTTTTAAAGTAGGCTTTTCTATGCGGATAATGAATTTTAAATTCGAGATCAGGCTGTTATTAAATCTGAGATGATTTTGAAAATAACCTTTTGTTTACCGCTCTGTCAGACTGACGTTTCCGTTATTGTTAACAAGTCTTATGTTGCTATGAATAGGGATTTCGGTTGATGATATATTGGATGATGAAGTAGTAGGTTAAGACAGAAACAAAGGACCAACAAAAATATAATATTAGGTGGCAGACTTCGTAAGGCGGTGGTACTAACCAGGCCGATCTAATGGAGTAACTTTACTCACATATAAATATACGGTTTTAAGCCGACACGCGACGTAACGAAATTTACTTAAGTTTCCCATCGATATGTTGTCCAACCTACATCACCATATTGCATTGTGAATCAAACATTTTTTCCAGCATTTCTTTAAAAAGACAAGCTAGCTATTATCGCTAGCTAGAGTAAGCATCTGTAATAAAGAAGTTCAATCAATTTGACACGCACATAGAATGTACGAAACCATGGAATTATTAGCAGTCTCGTTGCTATTACAAATGATTACTTAATACGCAACCAATGTTATTAATTTCTTATAAAATAGTAAGAAAACAGTACATACTTTATTTTGTTTTCTACGGTGTTTTCTTAGATTATTTGGGGCACTTTGGAAAATATCGCGTCCGCGTCAACTGCAATTTCCGTATTAAACCAAAATTTTAGTCATTACTGTTATACTACATGTAATCTGTAGTCTGTACTACATGTTTAAATCTTTTGCTAACTTACATTTGAGGTAGCATGATGAAAAAAGACATTTGTCGGAGATGATCATATTTAAAGGTATTGAATTAGCCTCCTCCGTCTATAGGTACTTTGAAAGGGTATCCCTTCATACGTATGTTTATGTCAAGATAGTTGTCATCAGGGTAAAGAAAATATAAGGAAAAAAGCTAAAAGTTAAGTGCTTGTTTGCCTGAGTCACATTTAAAGTATAGAAGGCAGCACATCAAGCGTTACAAATCTGTCAAAAAATTCTCCCTCTATGCCCTCCACATTAAGTTAAAATTAGTTAGGGAAATTTGACGCTTGATCTGCTGGCTTCTGTACCTAAATAAACATTTCATTTAACTAGTCAATGGAAAGGCAATCACAACATTGTACTTAATCAGTTATCATTACATCATTCTCGTCTAAGTACAACGATACGTATGGATAACTTTTAAAATACTTGTTTTTTTTTTTAATAATAAAACATATACCTATTTATAATAATAATATTACCTAAGGTAAACAATGGGGTAAAAGAAGACTGTTAAAACAGGAAGGGGAACCCCCAGTTCGCCACATGGTGTTTTGACCTAAATTCTTTCGAATTGGGGGAAATAAAGTAGTAGGAACTGAAAGAAAATAATAATACTAACAAACGGTTACTGTTGTTAAATAATAATTATTTAGAATATACTTTAGTAAGTTCGAGTTAAGTAAGTTTATGAACATATATAATTAATGGCAGTTAAGCATTTTAATTATTCGGAAATCTACAAAATAATGCTGACATTTTGCATTACCAAAGACGTTGTTTATAAATATAAATAAATAATAAATATTTCTGTCACTCACACAACATTATCTAGCCCAAATTAAGTTTCTTAAAGAACTTGTGCTATGGATACTAGATTACTGATATACTTAAGAAATATATAAACATACATATTAAATAAATACATATTTTTTATTAGAATAAACTTAAATAAACATATAAACATCCATGACATGACGGCTAATATCTGTGTTCATCACACCGATATCCGCCGCAACCGGGATTCGAACCCAGGACCTCTGGCATAGAAGGCAATGTATGTTACCACTACACCAACCAGTCGTCAAAATTTATATTTAAATACGCAGATATTCATTCAGATGTTTTCCCCTCATCGAATACGTTAAAGCATTATTAAGAAAATATCCAAAAACAATAGCTTGAGAAGCGCAAAAAATTTCTCCGCGCCAAAATCTATCTCCGGTACAAATTGGCATTACAAAATTCCGTCCACCACAAAAGGACTCTTACGTAATATCTTTGCAAAATGTGTAACGTCATTTATGAGGCTTTTAAGCGTCGGTTTTGGAAACGGATGTGGTCGGCACGTATAGCCGGTACTTTCACCTGTCTCAACTCAATTGGGTTTAACTCCCACTTATCATTTAGCCGAGTACTAGGCTTGTATATCTTTCGCGTAATTATTTTCCTAACGAGATATTCTAATAACGTGGATACCTTGTATAGTGAAAGATTAATCAATAAACTCTGTATTGGTTTTCGAGGAATATCGGCGATATTTTCCAACTAAGTGCTAGTCGCAAGTGGTTTCGATATAATGAGCTATATCTATTGGATTTTCTAAGGAATCGCTTTAGTCGAAGTAATCATAGGCATGGTGGCTTTAAGAAAAGCCTGTTAATATAATGATATTTTTTAACGATGAATTTATGTGAAAAGTCTTATTTAGATTCTAATTTAGGTTTTGTTACATCAATATCATCTAGTCATGGTTAATTAAATAAGACTAAACGAAGTATAAGAGGCTCTTTAAAACGTATTCACGAAGGAATATAAGAATACAATTCAAGAAACTAAAACAGCTACTAATCATATAGTTTTTCAACAAATTGTATAACCCAATGAACAATAAACTAGAATGTATCGCTAAAAAAGCAGAAAACACAAAACTTTTCCATTTGCTTAGAATTCAAATTGCACCACATAAATAAACATTAATTGGATTACTTATTACCGTGCTCTCTAACTTTCTCGCGCATATTTACAAAATCAAAAGTGTGACAAAACCGAATGTTACATTTTATCAAACCTAAACCAGTTTCGGTAGGGCGCGTAGGGCCTCGAAGAAAGCTCCACATGTCTGCGTAAAACTCAACACATGTTTGTAGGTCCGGTGTTTTCTTCCGCAACTGACATTCTCGATCAGTGGGTAATTTCTAACCGGTTAGAAAACGATCATCAATGCGAACCTGCTACTGGCTGCGATCTATTCTTGAACGCCGCGTACGCATACCTCACTGATAGCCGGCGGACTCTCGCCCCATATACATCTTGTTTATCCCGCCGCTTACCGGAATTACTTATCTTTCAAAATTAGTACAGCAATTTAGAAGTAGTTAATTATTTGTCTTATGAATTAAATAGCAAGTATTAAATTGCAAAGGATAAATCAGCAATATTATTCACTTACTAATTAGAAAATTGTATGTTCATAAAATATAATTTAAAAATGATTATCTCAGCAATATAGTTACACATATTGCTTAACGTACAGCCACGCCAATAAATAGATTCAACGAAGTAACGTGAAAGCAGCTTCGGAACTCATCTCGGCTGTATGATTGCGCTGATTAATATTATAATTGCTTGCGCGAGCTATCCATCAGCGTAGAAAGTCGGAAAGAACGGCCGCCGCGAGCTGCGCGCGCGCTGCCGTGCCGCAACTAGACTGCGACCGATGACGGAATGTGGCTGCACTCACACCACTCATTACACTTTACATTATTAACTTTTTGCTCTTTTTGTTCGGAAGATATGCTCGAGATTGTTTATCTCAATCTAGCAACGTAAACTAGAAACTGAGGAGTGAAATTTACTAACGAACGGTTGTCTTTTTCAGGGTGCAAGATGCGAGCCCCCCGTGGAGTCGGCCTCGCTGCCGCTAGAGCACCGCGCGGCCGCGGCGTACGGCCCGCCGCTGCCCGCGGGCCACACCGACGACCCGTGGCCCCTCGCCACGCCCGACAGCCCCAAGATTAAACATCTGCAAGTGCAGTGCGAGAAAACTCACATGCGAGTTAATATCGAGTTCGACCGACCTTTCTATGGCATGATCTTCTCTAAAGGATTCTATAGCGACTCGCACTGCATGCATCTAAAGCCGGGGACGGGACATCTCAGCGCCACGTTTGAAATCTTCCTCAACAGCTGCGGCATGTCGAGCTCCGGCAATCACAATGTTGCCTCCTATGGGAGCCCGACCCCAAGCGGGTCCTACGTTGAAAACACGATTATTGTCCAATATGACCCATACGTACAGGAAGTTTGGGATCAAGCCAGAAAACTACGATGCACCTGGTACGACTTTTACGAAAAGGCAGTTACGTTCAGGCCCTTTCAAGTCGACATGCTCCACGCCGTCACAGCTAACTTTCTCGGAGACAACTTGCAGTGCTGGATGCAGATCCAGGTCGGAAAAGGACCTTGGGCTTCAGAAGTATCTGGCATAGTCAAGATAGGTCAAACTATGACCATGGTCCTCGCTATTAAAGACGACGAAAACAAATTCGACATGCTCGTAAGAAACTGCGTCGCTCATGATGGTAAACGCGCACCCATTCAACTAGTCGATCAATACGGATGCGTGGTGCGTCCCAAGATTATGAGCAAATTCCAGAAGATAAAGAACTTTGGGCCCTCGGCGTCAGTGGTATCCTTTGCCTACTTCCAGGCGTTTAAATTCCCTGACTCGATGAATGTTCACTTCCAGTGCGTCATCCAAGTGTGCAGATACAACTGCCCTGAACCGAAATGCGGCGGTCTCGGTGCTGACTACGGAGTGCCCCTGCTCGGTGGGCCCACATTGAACGCCGGAGACTACGGGCTCGCCAATGCGCCTCATGGAGAGTACGGCCCCCCACCGCCATCCCCGCACGCTGAATATGGAGTCCCACCCGCGTTCCCCGACCCGCGACACCCGGCGGACGCTAGCGGTGCGTTCTCGGAGAAGCGTGACGACGCTGTGCCGCCACCGCAGGCGCAGGTGTCGTCCACGCCGCACGCGCCCAGCACGTCCTCGCCCGCGCCGGCGCGCGAGGAGGACGACGTCAGCCTGCCGCCGCCACCGCCGCCCGGCCGCCGCGGCGTCTACAACACGGTCAAGAGGAAAGACGACGCCCACGGAAACTTGGCAACGCTCGGTGGACGGCCTCGATCCGTCGAGGACTTACCAGAGAGATTGGCCGGCGTGAGGCGGCGTCGTGAGACGTCGGGCACGCGGATCTACAAGCGGGACGCGCAGGAGATGACGGACGTGAACACTAGCCGCACCATCCAGGTGGTGGCGCCGGGCGACGTCAACTTCGCGCTCAACAGCGCCGCCAGCAACGAGACCGTGGTGATCCAGTCGCCGGGCAGCGACGCGGAGACCATCTGCATGTCGGTGCCGTCGTTCGTGGCCGGGCTGGTCATGCTGCTGCTGGTGCTGGTGGTGGCGTCGCTGGTGGCGGCTTTCCTCTTCGTGCGCGTGCGCGCGCTCGACCGCAAGGGCGCGCACGGGCCCGCCGCCTACTTCGACACGGACTACGTCAAGCACACGAATTAAACGTGAGCCGGTGTCAGTGAGTGACGCGAGGACGCTCCAAAAACTCTTCTCGGATCCAAAGAGCGACGTTTCGGCCCCGGCCGGGCGGCGCGCGCGCTGCCGCGGTCGCGATCGAAGCTTGGTGACCTGTGACTTATTTATTTAGTTATTTATGATAAGCGTGATGTATATGTTCGACTGTTTTGTAAATTATTTTATTCGTGTGAAAACACCCCTTGTACTGCCCCGTGTGGTCGATACGTCTGTTGTAATTTTGTAAAGAGTCGTAAGTAAGGCATAATAGTCTTAAGTTATAATATACCAATAAAAGTGTCGTGTGTGAGTGTGGAAGTTTATTTTCTTTCCTCGGTGAGTAAAGTAGACCCTGTTATATTCTTGATCTCTTAGTTATTTCAAGTGTTTAGAATAAGTCTTAGTAATGATGATTATTTGCAAAAGTGTGAGAACACAAACATTGTAGTGACACGGGACAAGGTAGAAAGTTGCGTTGTCTCTCACGGCGCCGGCAGCGCGCGCGCAGCTCACACGACTCATTGCCGCGCTTCTTGCTCTATTTCCAACGCTTTAATACTTAAATCGTGAAAGATTAAGATAAATGAAGTCTTTGTTTCACTAAATATGTGAAGTCTGAAAATGTTTTCCTCATTTAAGAAACGTCAAAATGAAAGTGTTTAGCTTGCATGTTAACATAATTATTAATGTACCTAATGATTAAGTTATAACTCAGATTTGCATAAAATGTTACTTCTTATAACATCAAATTTCGATACTTCATAAATTTCTATTTATTATTATTGTCACACTTAATTGTAAATAAGTAATATCATTTATCCTCCTGGTGACATAAGCAACCTTCAGAGCAAAGATGTTATTGATTTACGAGTGTTGTCTACCTTAGTTCAAATCGCCTATTGTTCGAGTAATGTCACTAACGATAGGGACCTTTTTCTTTTATAGGTAACACCAATATTAATATGCAGAAAATACAAGAAATACAACTTTCTTGCACTCAGTCATTATGTCGTCGGATGAAAATAATAGGAGATATTTCTACTAAAGTTTATTGCAGTATTTACAGTACTATCCAGAGAAAGAAACGTAGACAATAAATAAATGTTGCTGGTTGTTATTGTCGAAGGATAATTTTAAGTCAACTTAATGACAATCGCTGTTCCTATGGGGTAACACTGTAAGCCTCATACTCCAGAAGTCACTGGTTCGATCACCGCACAATGCAAATATTTGTGTAAATGTTTGTTTTCATTGGTCTGGGTGTATTATACATTTCAATTCAATTAAAACACTTCATTGTCTAATAATAAAAGTATATGTATTTACGAAAAAAATGGGAATACTTTGGATAATTCCACTGAATATGTTTATTTTTGGACGTCTATTCACTATTCACACAGCGCCATCTAGCGCTAAAGTAAGCACATAGCTTGTGTTAGATAGGTACTAAAGGTTTTTCAAATGCCAGGAGTCCTGTCATGTTTAAAGTTTGAACAAAAATAAAGTATACAAAATACTGTTTTGAGCATAAAAAGTTTATATGCTAGGCTTTAATTCATAATTTGTACAAGAAGTTCTAAAATATACCTATGTTTAAAACATAAAATAAATTGAATACATACTGTTATGTTTTCCTAAATACTGTTTGATATTCTTTTCAGACTCAAATATACTTTATTTCTAGAAAAAACTCAGTTCAAACATTAATTTTTCAATATAACCATTAGGTTAAGGTTTTATATCTTGTTTTACGTTCAAGTTTTGAGAGCGTTTACTATAATAAATATGATATTTGATATAAGTTTGACTAATCTTTATAATGAATACATTATTATAAAAAAAAAATGGGCATTAAATTTTTTTTTATGGATTTAACAGATATCACCGTATGAAATATATTTTTATTGGCAGTTTTATTAGGTACAGTTTAGGTACAGTTTATTGATATACGTTTCAGAACATAATTCCCACGCGTTTGAGCGATACGCGACTATGCGCGCCAAGCTGACGTCAGAACGGCGGCGTGTCTATGTCACTATTTATTTATTATTGAATTGCTTGAGGTACAGTGTTTTTTTACACAGAGGTACAGTTTAGTACAGCTTAGGTAGAGTTGTTTGGTGCAAATTTTGGGACTATTCAGACATCTCTCACGCCATCCTGACAGACACAGAAATCCCTATGACTAAATAAAGAGACCTTATTTCACTTTTCCCGACGCGCCGCCTCAATCAATCAATCAACACGCACACAGTAGTGTTCCCGCCACACGCACACCACCACCCGCTAAGTATCTATTGTATTACGCTTATGTAACCATGCGTTGCGTAATGAATTCTTTAACTTTCGGTTAATTTTGCTCAGTACATGATCAATATTTATTTTATTTTTCCTATTCATGCATGATCTCAAACTATCACGTCCGGAGACCCACCAGTCACCATGTATAAAAATAATTTGCCTTACGAAATAAAACTCCAGTATAATCTAAAAACAACAAACTTTATTTAGCATGCGACTACCTATCAGGACGTATGAGATACTAAAATAAAGTTATCCTCTACCTCCAAGGCTTCTTTTTGTAAATATTTTCATCTAAAACCTGCATCACGAGATTCAGATTTGATTGTTTATCTTCATCGTCGGAGCTGTATATAACGTTCTCTCGCTTTTCGTAAATCTTGCCTATAACGTCAACAAGCGTCTGCAACAAAGCAAAGTGATATTGTACTGAGTTTTTAAGATTCATTATATTAAATAAACCGAAACTTCGATGTAAAATTTAATTAGCAACAAAGTCAAATAGATTTTTACATAAATATAAAATAGGTAATGATAATGTATCCTCTTCTAGAAGGCAGTCTATCGTAACATCAAGGAACACAAGGGAAAAATATAAAGGGAAGAAAAGACAGTGAAATTACCTAAACAGGGTTGTTTTTAGTGACCAACCAAATTTAAATACAAATTTTAAAACAAATTTAAATATAAAAATAATTCTTTGAAAATAAAGATGGCACTACATTTTTTTTTACAAATAGTCGCTGTTGATGAATGTAGCTACTACGATGCGGAATTTCATTATTAACACTAAGACGTAGTACCTACTACAAGATGTTTTGTAGTAACACGTAGTCGTCTTTATTTAAATGGTATTTATTCATAATTTAGAGTGACCATGCTTTACTTAATATGTTAGCGAATGTATTAATTTCCTTGTAAAAAATACATATCTTAGAAATGAGTATCTTTTATAGAAATCTTTTGTTGCAAAAATCGTTTCTATAAAAGATACTCATTATGTAATCAAAAAAAAATCTTACGTCTTAAATAATCTTGGGCTGTATATGTAGATCATATAATACATCTAAGAAACAGATAATGATAATGGTAGTGTTGGTAATGGCGATGAATAAAAGACGTAACTTACTTCCGAAAAAAGAGGGTCGCCGCCTTTTCTAGCTTCACGTTGAAGCGCCATCTTCGGCGCCGCCGAAATTTGAGTGCCACTGGACTTCAGCCTCCGATTGGACTTTTTCTGAGGTTCAATATATCTTGGCTCAGCCTCATTCGATCCACAGATATTCCACAGTGACCGGCCTCGATGCTAGACAACACAAGAATAAAGTATAAACTAGCCAGTCGTAATAGTAATAATACGCTGCTGTAGACTTTTTGAATCAGTTTTAAGACCTTCAATGTATATTATATTTGGAGAAAATTTGGCCCGACATCAGCGAAAAAACAGTTTTTTGCCGAACCACATTCTGAATATTTTATCTTTACTGTAAATTTACGAATTAAAAAACCCACAGAAACGTAGGCCGCTACTCATTAATTCCATTAGTAGAAATTCAATAAGCAGTGAAACTAATGAAGGCGATAAATTTGATACCATAAAATGTAACATACATGTGAAGAAATAGGGTTGCTGATTTTTCTAACTTCATGATGTGTGCGAACTTTTGGCGTAACCGGAATGTCACCGCCACTGTCTTCCTGCCTCCGCTTGGACTTCACCTGAGTTTCAATATATCTGGCCTCAGCCTCATTTGATCCGCGGAAACGCCAGGGTGACTGGACACCCTGCAATAAAAGGTTCACGTAGCGTACTTAATCAGCTTATTAATCAGAATTATGTATTTTTCTAACTAAATATTTAAAATCTCTAAACTGTCATAAAACTTAGTCATGATGGCAATGATGAAAATAATGCACAGACACGACAAGATCAAACTTACAGCTGTAAAAGAAGGGTTGCCAATTTTTCTAGCTTCATGTTGAGTGCCAATCTTTGGAGCCGTCAAGATTTGAGTGCCACTGTATTTATGCCTCCTATTGTTTTTTTCTTGAGATTCAATATATCTTGGCTCAGCCTCTTTTAATCCTTGACATGACCACAGCGACCGCACTCTCTGCTAAAAAATATAAGGCCTATTTTATAAGAACTGAAATTAACGTCATTTTACCACGGCTTTGATAAGTTATTGATGTGCAACTCTCGAACATAGAAGTAAAGATGTTTGTTTGGCTGTTAGTCCGGTCAAATTAGACTAAAAAATAGTTACAAAAATTCCGACTTGGCTGAAAATTATAAGGATTGTTCAATACACTATTATAAAGGAAACGTGGAAAGTCCTCATCGATCAACTTTTTGAATCGTTATATCTCAAAAACGGTGGCTCTTAGGAAAAAAAGTGTTCAGACATTTTTTATAGATAATTATCTGATCTACAATTGTCTGAGCTAATTTTATGATAAAACTTACTGTTTTGCTGAAAATCGCGAAAAACCCGTTTTTGTGACCTTCGAGTAAATTTTTTTGCACGTGCTGAATCGATGAGGACTTTTCACATTTCCTTTATAATAGTGTATTGAAAAATCCTGCCAAGTCGGAGTTTTTGTAACCTTGGATGTCTAAATTGACCGGACTAGTGCCTTATAGAATGAATTTAAGAGAGTACGTAAATGCTGAACTCGTACCCAATTACCACCTGATTAAAAGACGAAGACTGGGCTTCCACCAATAAAGTAGATATTCCAAAGAGTAGAAGAAACTCTTCGTTAGTTCCTTATTGGTACAGTTATAAACTACCGGCGGTGGTGGCGTTTTTTCTGAGCTCAGTCACTATTATAGTGAAATAAAGTTATAAAAGAACCTGCTCCTAATTTATTTAAGTATTGAGTTAAAAAGTATCTCGTGGGAATAAATTTACTCTCTGTTCATCCTCGTCACTTACCCTTCGGTGACAGAGACGAAATTCGCAGCCTTTTGTTTAAAATATAAAGTAAATATGATACTAGCATTAGCGTAAAAAAACTTCTTAGTCACTACATCTTCTTTCAAGATTGAAAGGGGTATGCTACGGTGGTTTGGACTTTAGAAAGGATGAGTGACAGTAGATTTACGAAAGAGGTGTACAGAGCGAGAATGGATGGTGTCGTTGGAAGTGGCCGCCCTAGGCGAACGTTTGCCAATCAAATTGGCGACGTTCTCAAAAAGGGCCTAGTTAAAAGTACCCATGAAAAGATTAATGAATGTGGAGGAAGCTAAAGAGGTATGTCTGGATCGTAGCAATTGGTGTTCCCTTGTCTCTACCTCTACCGCAAAGGGAGACAGCCGTTAGAGTAAGTATGTATGAACGTAAAAAAACTTATATTTTTAGACAACATCATCATCATTATCCAGCTTATTTGTATATGTATTTACATATTACATACACGAATCACTATTTCTATCGATGAAAATCGTCGCAAACCTTTTGCGTGGTTTAGAAAAAGTAAAAAACAACAGAGGAATGGTGATAATGAATAGATACCAAAAGATAACTTACGTCTGAACGACCAGGGTTTCTGACTTTTCTACCTCGACGAAATTTGCGAACTTTCGGTGTCATCGGAATCTCAGAGCTACTGTCTTCCTGCCTAGGCCTTTCCTGAGTTTCAGTATATCTTGGCTCAACTTCGTTTGATTCGGGGTACGGCCACGACTGCCAAGCAGGTCTTCGAGGCTTACTATCTGCTGATCTGGAGATTTCTCTGACATTTTTTTGCATCTCAATAATATTTAAAATGGGTGTCATTTGATCAGGATTTTGGGAAGTTCTGGATGGACACAGCTGGCGTTTGAAAAGTCTTTGTGTGTCATCGTTGGGTGTCTTCATGGTAGGTGAGAGAAGTGACTTGGTTCTTTGAATCGGTCGTGGATTAGGGGAGATTCTGGAGTACTTCTTCGCTCGATCATGTTTAAGAGGAACCTCACATTCAGCTGCATTTGGTAACAGTGATATGACTAATTTGCTGTTAGTTGGTTTAGGCATAATCAGTGTGACGGCTGTTTGTGTGCTTGTGTCTACTTTGAAACTTCTTTTCTTTGATCGCTGTGCAAGAAACAGAACAACTTAGTTTGCCGTCCATGTTGGTATGGTTATCTAAAGTTTTTTATCTATGCTTATGTGTTAAAAAGAGTGGCGATTTCAGATTAGAGTGGCTATTTTAGCCTGTCTCTCGCGACAAATTTTTCTACAGGATCAAACGCTACCTTACATAATTAGATACTCACAGCTTTAGTACGTTTGTTGGTAGTGGCCCTGCGCGTCGGACGAGAGCCTAGATCGCGGGTGAGGCTGTAAGTTCGGGAGGGAGACGGCGAGCGGAGGTCGGGCGGGCTCGGCGACTGCAGCGGGCGGCGACGACGCCGGCCCCTCTTCTTTGTTGGACATTCAATATAGTTTTTCAGAGCCTGTTGCAATGGAACGGAATTAAAGTTGACGCCTACTATCAAAGACGACTTATTCAATACAAATGGCAAAGCTTAAGAACTTAGAGCGAGGCCCCATGAGAGCGTCGCAGTGCGTTGCGTCTTTGCAGCGACGACGCTACATCTTTTTCCGTATACTTAAAATGACATCGAAGCCACATCGAAGCGTTGCGTCATAGCATGCAAATCTTTCAACGGATCGACGGATGGGACTTGGAGAGAGAGGGTAACGAGGAGCGGGTGATGGACGGCGTTGCCGAAGCTATGGTTCGAAGACAGACAATGTTTCAATGCTACGGAGTCAAATTTAAATGGCATTGTGGAGACTGAAGGAGACAGTGCGGTGAAGTTTGTCGTTGCGACAACTCTCATGGGGCATCACCCTTATAGCCATAGCAAGAAAAGAAATCCCATAAAATCAAGAGTTAGGAAGTAAAGCTTGCTGAAATTGCTGGTATTAAATAGATACATTACCGGGGCTGGTTGTTGCCGTGGGTGCGAGCGAGATAGCCGCCTGCGAGACTGCGCTATCGATGCTGTTCGACGCGTTGTATAGTAGTCGACACAATTCGCACTCGCCAGTCGTCGCCGCTGCAACCAAACCACAAACAGCATATAACACACGGTTATGGTTATGGCCACGTTGACTCAGCTTAGAATGGTATTCCATATCACAAGCTTTGCTTAGTTTGGGACCGTGTAGTAAGTGTGATGTCTGCGGATTTTATTTATTAGGTATATATTTGGTCAAACGCGAATTTAATCACCATTAAAAACGAAAAGCAAAACTACTTATAACCACTGCGAAGGGAATTTTAATGAGAAAATGCTAGCTGGTATTCTTGCATGTGCAATGTAGGTACATCCTGTGTAACCAAGTATATTTCAATATTATTTAAATAAATTAATGAATCAAACTTTAACTATGAAAAGAAAAGGTCTTTTCCCAAACTGGCTGTGATTCGAACCTAGAACCTTTCATAGTATTTTGAAAGGCCTCCACACAATAAAACACGCTTTCAAAAAACCAACTGAGAATGTCTATGAAAGCCCCGTTTCGATCTACTGTGCGTCGCTGGCGAACACTCGGCCAATGCACCACGGAGTCCATAAATTAGGTCCGTTAATTAATTAAATACGTATACTGAATAATGTGCCATATTTGAAGTCACCCATACAACTCCATGCGCAATCGATGAAAAAACAACGTATCCGGTAAAACGTATCCAGTATAACGGACCATGTGTGAACGGGCTGTAAGCGCGTACGGCACGGACGTACGGCACGCGCCACGTGCGCGTGGGACGTGTTTAGCTCCCGCGTGTACTTCATGCCGGTATATCGGTTTTCAATTTTAATCGAAGTTTAGCAAAATAGTAAGCGGTTAAGTACTCTAATCGCAGCGTAGGTAGGCCCCCGCACGATGGACCGACGACCTGGTCAAAGTCGCCGGTAAACGCTGGATGAGGGCGGCACGGGACCGGGCGACGTCGAAGACCTTTGGGGAGGCCTATGTCCAGCAGTGGACGTCTACAGGCTGTGGATGATGATGATGAAGTATTCTAATGACACAACTGCACAAGCACACTAATGAATGAGATTTCACTAGTGAAATTGTGTCTCGCGTGCCGTACGCGCGTACGATACGGACGTCCTGTACGTGCGCAGAAATGCTTGACGCAGCGTTGGTCCTTCATTCGTTTCTAACTACTATTTTGTATTTGTAGCTTGGGCCTCTCCCTTACTTAATGGTAAGTGATGGCTTATAAAATGATAATGGAACTGTCCTTACATAGAATCCTAGTTAGGTCTATGGGCCTTATAAACAAACTTAAAGTCGCTTCGCGGGCAATGACAATGGCTATGATCAGAGTTTCCCTGTGGGATCGAAAAAGGAATGAGGAAGGAACCAGTCACCGAAATAGCTAGAAGGATTGCAAAGCTGAAATGGCAATGGGCAGGGCATATAGCTCTTAGAACACATGGCCATTGGAGCAGAAAAGTTCTTATAGTGATGGCCACGAACTGAGAGACGCAGCGTAGGCAGGACCCCCGCAAGATGGACCGACGATCTGGTCAAGGTTTCTGGTAAACGCTGGATAAGGGCGGCGTGGGACCGAGAAACGTGGAAAACCTTGTCGAGGTGGACATAGGCCTATTGACGTCACCAGGCTGACGATGATGTTCTTTCCTAAATTCGTGTTCTGTGCCATCTTCGCTTTTGTTGCACGTAGTTAATAAAATAAATAAATAAAATCCCCAGACAATCACACCAACTACATGGCCCCAAAGTAAGCATAGCTTGTGTTATGGGATACCATGTAGCGAAATAGGGGTAACCTAGAATATAAATACATAAATAGATAAACACCCAGACACGGAACATTTTTTTTCTTGTTCCGTGCGGGAATCGAACCCGTAACCACTGGCGTCTGAGGCAGACAGGTTTACCCCATCGCCAAAGTAGTCGTCAAATGAAGCTTCAACCTTCTCGTCCTTACCAGGTGAGGGATGGAATTATAACAAAACAAATCAGCACCATTTCTTCATGCGGCAGACTATAATAGTAGGAAATATGACGTAAGTTTTTACTAGCTTTTCCCAGCAGCGTCGCCTGCATAACATCTTCAAGGAATCTTTATTTTTAGAGGATACAACTTTGAAACTATAAGGCATTGCTAAGGCCCGCGCGTGTTCATACAAAACTGCAACGTCCGTATCGTACTGTTATATATGTACTATGTATAGTAAACTGCATACAGGCAATGCTGACTTAGCCCCCTGGGTCCTACTTCCCAGCTTGCCTAGATTGGGGAGCTCAGTTCTTGTTCGTGAGTCGTAAAAGAAACTTTTTTCTAATTCCAATTTCTATTTCTATTTTATAAAGTTCCAAATCCTAATAAATTAAGTCCTTAAAGTTAAAAGTTCTTTTTTTTAAAACCGATTTACCGGGACCCATATAACAGTACGCGCGTACGGTACGGAAGTACGGCACGCACCACGCGTACATCCTGTACCTACATCGTTTTTCGATTTTGATCCAAACAGTGCGAAGTATTCGAATGAAATTTTACCAGCGAATTTGCGTCACGCGTCCCGCTTCCGTACCGTACGCGCGTACGACACGGACGTACTGTTCGCGTGACGCAGCGTCGGCCCTTAATAGTACTACATTATACTATAGTGTTCCCAATTTCGACACGCTCTCTAATACGCGCAATTTTTTGTCAAAGTTAGTTAATTTCTATATGTACAGTCTGCAACAGATTGATGTATAACACCTAGTCTTCCGCACACATACATTTTGCATGCAAATTGTATGTGTGCGGGAGACTGGGTGGTATACATAATCCTGTTGCAGACTGTACCTAGGGTAGACTGTACAGGTGATTCAACTTAGGTAATACTACTAAGTATGAGATTGTATAGAAGTATGTGAAAAATACTATATAAATTTTTATCTACATTTAAGCATTATAGGGAAAATATTTTTTTTAAATAATAAGTTAGTTATAACTGACTGGATTTGATTAAAATTTTGTTTACTGGCCGCACGTATCTAGAATTAACAGATAGTGTACCTACCTAATTGTATGATACAGTTTAAAGTATTGTTAGTAAAAATAAATTAAATAGAAAATTACAGCATGAGTCTCTCCTGGATGGCGTGGAGGCTCATTCCGTAAGGCGATTCGCACATTGTCTCGCACCACACTGCATGTTGCGTGTCGAAGCACCTTGACGCGTATCACCGTCACCTTGCGGGGTTTTACGCACTAACCCTCGTAGGTGCATTTTGTGGATTCACGGCGCTCGTCACTGATTTCACTCAGTCTTCCAATATCACGTATAGCACTGCGGGACCCAGTGTGCCGTACCTTGCGTTTTTCGTGCATTTTCTAAGTGTTTGACTCTGCGTGTTTTTCTATATAAACCGAGATATTTACATACAAACAACTTAAGAATACGCATTCACGCACTACGCTGCGTGGCATGGTGCAGCGTGCGAATAGCCTAAACCACCAAGCCACTGCTGGTTGCTGGTAAACATAACTAGGAATAAAAGTTTTCATATAGGCGCGCCACAGAAAACCTTTTTTTTATTCTATGTTCATTGTTTTTATGGTATTTAGTGTTTATGTTAAGCTATTATTGTATCGTAACTAGTATCAACAAAGTCTAGATCATCGACATGAGCGTACATCGGGAGCAGCACCTGGGTCGAGGTGGCGGCAGCCGGGGGCGCCGGCCGGCGACGCCTCGTGGTCGCCGCCGGCAGTCGGCGGCCGGTGGTTCACGTGGAGCTTGATGTTGTTCTTCACCAGGTGCGGCTTTATCTCGCTGAACCACACGTCGCAGAGCTGGAACATTCCATCGAAGTTTAAATATCCTGACAACTGGTGATAAATAAATATATAAATCACCCAAACTGCCACCAACTTTGAGCTCAAAACTAGGTAGGCTATTTTTTGTAATAAGGATGAATCTTTTGTTTTCCATGTCATGTGGAAGGAAGGTGTAAGAGTGTATCCACAAGAAACCTAATCACTCTAATCTTGAAGGAACTATCCAAGCATTTCGATCGACTTTTTGGAATACCCATGTCATGAGACCACACACTAGGTGGGCATCCAAGTATACAAGAGAATTTCGTTTCCTGAACTCACTCGATCAAAACAGTACGGTGTGACCCAGTTACCCTTCTTGAATCTGTGGTCTGCGCACTCAACATATCCACTGTTCTTTCAAAAGCAGGGAATAAATTGGCACGCAGTCACCTGATGCTATTGCATCATTGTCACCGCCTTAGGACCCCTGCAAATCCAGAGGAACTATCGGCGCATAATCAGCTCTGACTGACGGACTACCAACCGCAGACAAAACTTTATATATATAAGTGGATAATACCAAAAAGTCGAACAAAGCGCTTCGACAGTTCTGTTTTGGTAAGGGTTGCCAAGGTTTGGAACAATCTGCCTGCGTCTGTTTTTCCTGACCGCTACAGTCCTGGTACTTTTAAGTGTCGAGTGAATAGGTTTCTCATCTTTAACGTGTATCACCTTAGTTCTCTAGATCACTTTCCACCACGTATAGAGGATAAACGTCCCATCCTTCTTATATTAAAAAGTCAATATCTCAGTATCAGTAATGAAACTACCTATCCTTCTATTCGAAATACAGCAAATTTGGCAGTGGAAATATTCAAAACGGCTTATCTACTCCTAATGCGGTGTACAAGGGCTATATTTACTATATATTAATTTATAGATCCATAGAACTTGTTTCAAGCTGATGATTTGTCAATTTCACGGTAGTTTGACTTAGGCACCATAAAAATGCATAATTGTATGTAGGTACAAGAGATATGTTCCAAGAAGTATATGCAAGCGATCGGGGATTGAGGAAACAGGATATTCTAGCAACAACGCATTAAAACAAAGAACCCGATGCGACGAGCCCCGGGGAAATTCCCACAATAACGGCTAAATGGCATAGCACACTTACCTATAGATACTGGCGATATAAAAAGTAGGTACCGCGACGCGATACATTAAAATTTCTGGACAATTTCTTGTGGTGAACATTCAACCCGGAGTTGCAGGTCAGAGATTTAGTTGCAAATTAATTGAAATATGACGATATCAAAGATGAAAAGTTCATGCAGGTTTTATAAAAGCAACTCTCGTTGGCATTTTTCAATGGTATCTACTGGCAGGCTCTGTCATTAATATATTTTCAGCTCAATTTTACCATTTATCATTTTATTAAACCGTACATTATTAAAACAAAATACTACATATTTTCCATTTAGATCCTACCTTTTGAAAACACTTCATAGAGCTACTTATCTAGATCGTGCCGTGATCTTTTACTTAACCTAAAACCTACAGGTACTTAATAAAAAATACTTACACCAACCAAAGCTCTTTCTAGTTCATATCGGAGTGCCCTCGGAATCTTCGTGCGGCTCTTGCCCTGTTCCTCGGTTTTAACGCCCTCCGTGGCATCGCCTGCCGCCCTCACCGAAGAGCTCCCGCGGCTGCATTGCTTCTCATTTCTCGCAGGCGCTCTGTGACCACGTAACTGTGACATTAATAAACAATTTTGTAAATAAGAAAATAAAGTATTTTCAAATAATTTTCCCAACACAGGTTTTATAAAGAATCCCTGAAAAAATTGTATAAGTCTAGTAAGTAGAAAAACAAACGTCAAAAAAATGATTTTTTTTTCAATGGACAGCATGTCATCGGTGCAATGAGGCCTTATGATGGAATTACTATTACTTATACAAAGGTTTTAAAATCACCGGTAGGTGGCAAATTTAAAATTAGTATACTAAGTCTTAATTTCGTATTATCACATAAAAATGGACTTTATTCAGTGTATTTTTAGCTTAAGCTTTATAAAAGCCGGCAAGCGGGCACTGAATCTACTTGATGGTAAGTAATATGGTAAAATTAATGATGCGTTGCCGACCCACGGTTTCAGATGGTAAAGCCTTTTGTTCCTGTAATCTTACTGGCTGTTCCTTCTTGTACACTGCTGAAGGTAGGTACCACAACGCTGGTTTTCAGAGGCAGACATAGAAGTGACGGTGTGACAGACAGACGATAAAATTTGTATAAAAATAACTTATGTAAGGTACATGCAGGACCCAAACTAAGGAAACCATTTAAACCAGGTATTGATAAAAAATTCAAAGAAATAATCGAAATATGACCCAACGATATATCACTAAGTTTGTGATTCCGCGAGTCCAAAACAGTGATGCAGTATTTGTGTGTGTTGTTCAACCATCCTCCCTCCCTCAAAGAGGCAAATAGTGCAACGAAAACAATGAACACACATTTATGTATTTTAGATAAGATAAAGATGGGACTTTTGTCTTCGACGACACCTAGCGTCCGTCAAGTGAGGTGGTCGCAGAAGAAATGACCCGCCCCCCAAAAAACAAAATGGACCACTAAAATAGAGTAGTTAAATTTCAGGTTCTATAATCCTTTAATGCATATGAAATATCATATCCCTATAATAAGTACATAAGTACCTACCTTTTTATTAGAATTTAAGGATTGCTTAAAACCTATAATACCTATTATAATGTCAATTTTGTTCCATAAAATATATTTTGCAATTAAGTCCACCAATTAACTGTGAATAGCACAGTAATATTCAGGGAAAACAGTCGCAGGCATTCCACATCTTGGCGACACCGACACATACCAGAAAATATGGTGTCAAAGCGCTTAGTAGGTACTACTTTTTGGAATTTTCCCACACAAATTGATGGTAGTTTTGTTTGCGCCTAGTAGTCCGTTGGTAAAAGGGCGTGAGTTCAATTTTTTAAAAAAGAACACTCGAGCAATCTCCAAATAATAAATATATCCTGTAAGTAGTACACGGTTAAGGCCCGAGACCTAGGTACCGTGGAAGGGCTAAATAGTCGGCATGCGGACTTGCGATCGCTCCCCCAAAGCATTTATTGCCATTTACGCCACGGATCGTGTGGGTAGGGCGATAAATACAATTAACCTGAAATCAAACAGGTCTGTTATTATATCTTTAACTAATTGACACCAAGCTGAGGGTAGTCAAATAAACTTGCAGATACATCAACGTCAATTGTTTAGTCTCGTATTAAACTCTATCTAAATACTAAGTCATAATGAATATCTCAAGAAATAATCTATTCCACAAGTTTGCTACGAAAATCAGTAATATTAACCCGTTTAAAGCATCAAACTCAAACATTAACGAAGTGCTTTTTTACGGATCAGAAGACGAAGAAATAAGACAACGAGTCGGTTTGAACAATCTATACTGTATCTACTACATAATAATTCACGCAAGTACAACAGTGGACCTCTGTATGCCCAGTTTAAACAGTGAAACTATATTAAACAGCTTGATAGCTGTTCGAAAAACAAACAAGGCAGTTGTACGTGTAGTTATCCACAACAGTGACTCATTTGAAAACCTCACAGTGCTCCAACAAAATGGTATCGAAGTTAAAGTGGTGACAGCGGAGAAGTTAGAACACAACTTTATACTGATTGATGCGGATTCAAAGGATTCAGTTGCGGTTCTTGGTTCTTTAGATTACGAAACTACTCGAGTTAATGAAAATAGAGATACTACAGTTCTGACATCTGATTGTGCTGTCGTCAAAACTTTGAAAAGGGAGTTTGAAAGAGTGTGGAAATCTGTCCCTTAAAATAACTATTAAAAATGTACCTTATTTGATGTTAAGTAAATTTATAGTAAATTAAAGTGTGTGATAAATAAAAATGCTGGATTTATAAAAATATTTTGATTTTATTTCATTAATTACTAAGACAATTAAAAAAAAGCAACAATTTTTTATATACCTACACAATATACTTACCTACATGTATCTACATTTGTACTCAAGTGATTATCTACTTTTAAAACACATTTAGAATGTGTCTGCAGCCAGTCCTTATATCATAAATAAGTAAATTATATCTGCTGGAGTAAAGTTATTACTGATGGTTGAATTTAAATAAATCACTTTTTAACGAGCGACCACGGGGTCTGCAAAGACACCGAAACGTCGAGTCAAAATTTAAAATGTAAATATACGCGATAAATCCGTTTAAAAAGTGTTTTATTTAATAGTATGAATCGCGAAAACTTAAGACAATATTATGGTTGAATTTTATCATCTCGAGTAATTAAGTAAGTCATTTTTTTTTCCCATTTTCTCCAAGCCAATATTTATTAAAAAGTATTGGGTCATCAAATCATTTCTTTTCAATATCACAATTAAGATAAATTGATTAAAAAGATTTCAGTGTATGCTTTTAACATATTTTTAAATAACCACTTTTTTTTAATGAAAAGATACAAAACTTTGATTATAACGCCTGATCCCTTGGCAGCTCCTTCTTAACCAACTGGGTTATTCATTTAGAATATTTTGTATTATAAATAAATACAATACTAAGGCCCATATTCTAAAGTTTACTAGAGAATGCCTTGATGATATGACTCACTACCCACGCATAGGTTTACTATATCCGAAGAAGAAAAATCTATAAGTTTAAGTCTAGCAGTGAATTTGAATATCGAATCTCCATCCAAAATCTCCGATTTATAACACTACAACATATGAGCATTGTCAACAACAGGGCAACTTCACGGCTGTCTCCCGTTGTTTAGTGTTGTCATGGCAACCAAAACTGACACTTTAGATTCAATATACAGGGTTGTTTTTAGTCACCGGCCAAATTTTTTACCCCATAAGTATCATTTATAGAAACGATTTTTGCAAAAAAAAAGGTATGTATTTTTTTTAACAAAGAAATTAATATATTCTCTAACATATTAGGTAAAGCATGGTCACTTTAAATTATAAATTAATACCATTTAAATAAAGATGACTACGCGCTACTACAAAACATCTTATAGTACTACGTCGTAGTATTAACAATGAAATGACGCGTCGTAGTAGATGTGTTCATCAACAGCGACTATTTGTAAAAAAGTTTGTGGTACCATATTTTTACTTTTTTCTACTAAACGTTACTGTAATAAATATGAAGGTATGTTTATATCGTGAAAATAACATACATTTGACTGTTGACTAAAACACAACCCTGTAGTATCCACTATAAGTAAGCTATTAGAATACAAGCCTAATGTAGATATATAATATAAGGACTGGCTGTGAATCATTTTATGTTAAAAGTAATACTTACACCAGCATAGAAAAATTAGTTTTCTAGGTACACGTAATTGCCAATATATCAAGAATATACTGATTATTACTCTTAGATTTATTTAATTAATGACTTTATCACAGTTTATTATTTGATTTAATACAAAAACATATTTAAGTTTAATCCTTGTATTAATACTAATGTCGTAATGTAAAAATAATTTATACAAAGTTATATACTTAATTACTTAAATGACAATCTGTTTATTCATTTTTATATTCAAATCAAAACAAATATTATATTTAAATAATTATTGCTATAAGTCGTGTTACATTAAAATAGAAATATTAGTTAGTTATGCATTATTACATTGTTATATGTTACAGACAGAAAAATTTAACCTTATAGAGGGTGTAATGATTTTTGGCATTTAATAGTCTAGTGACACATTTTTAAAATAAACTGTTTTATTTTAGTATTGGATTTTTTTCTAGCAAAAAAGTGCTACAATCTTATGTGACCCGGTGGGGAAAATTGGAACTAATATGTATCCTTACTAGAACTAGAGTTGTGGGCTTATTGACAAAGACACTAGCGCCACAGTTTCCGGGTTACATAATTTTGTTGTGCTAAAACTAGCAGTTCTATCATGTATTACAAGCTTCTTTGAGTTACGGTCAGTTTTGAGGGATGCAACTAGTTTCATAAATTGTACAAAACGAAATATCCTTGACTGACAACATTGGCGGGCTCAATATTGGTTTGTAGTTTTCAAATTTTAAGGGGTTATAGTACAGAAGGCCACAGATCAACCTTTCCAAATCTCATAAAATATTGTAATTGAATCTGAACTCTATGCCCTGGATATAAATTTAAAAATTGGTTATGGAAGGCCTTCTGTACCAGCTGTTGATACTACACAAATATTTGGGCTGGTTAAGTTGGTAATATTTAAAAATGACATAGCATTGTTGACATAAATGGTAAAGTTACAGGAGAAAAAGATATTTGAACATCTTAGCTAAATGATATGTGCAACTTAATATTAAGTGACTGTTAAGCTGGTTTTAATGATTATTCTTCCACAATTTAAAAATATAAATGTTACAATGGAATTTAAGTTGTTTGCTTACTATGAAATCTTGAGACGAATAATTAGTTTATAGTATAAGAATAATTGGTCTGAGGAAGATAATCCTGTTTCAGTAAGACTTAACATAGTTTCATGCAAACTTTAATAATAAATTAAATATTAACTAAGCATCTTTCATACAATATAGGTACTTTTTCCAAAAAACCTATCCGTTTTTTAAGCACACTGTATATTATCAAACAAATATTCTGGTAAAGTTAGATATGTGCTTTTTAATTTACTTCTGGACAAACATTTAAATGTTTTTTTATAGCTGTGTAATATTGCAATGAATGTTAATATGATATGAGTTTAAATATTTAATGACTAAAAAGACTTAACATATTATTGAACAATACAGACTTATTTTCCCATTATCCAAAGTAGGTTATTGATTCACCAGTAACAGATTTGTGAGGTAATATTTTAAAAACTAAAGAACGAATTATTCCGTATTCTTCTTTTCCTAACTTATTACATATTCCAGATTTGACAAAATATTTATATTGCAATTTGCTATTTTTCAATAAGAAATTATTTACTTTAAAGAAAAAAATATCTTTATTGATAAAAAAGTTCACCAATTTTTTATTAACAGTGAAAGCAAAAGAAACAATGCTCATACTAGTATGTTCCGGAAACAAATACAATATACAGGGTTAAATTAAATTAGCGCATCACAACTTGAACGCAGCTTCTTTATTTCAACGCCATAATTTGTTCTACAACTTTTTAAAAATCTTGATAAATAACGCAAAAAAGAAAAATTTTTGCTCCCTCTGTTATTTATTACTCTGTATCTTTAAGTCATCCCCGCGCCCCGCTGTACGTGGCATCAGTGTAAATAGAGTAACGCCAGTTTAAAGACAATTAATATTTTTTGTATGAGAAAACTTAAATGTTTATAATTATCAATTTTAAAAAGTCGTAGAACAAATTTTGTTGGGATTGATGTGTAAAGGGTGCAAACAAGAGGTAATGCACTAATTAAAATTAACCCTGTATAAATACATACATACATACATAACTTCACGCCTGTATCTCTTATGGGGTAGGCAGAACATCAGAGGTTATAAGACCAACTGATGTCACGTTTGACTAATGAGGTATTATAATGATTGCGGTAAATATAATGCCACGCCATACTTATTTTCATGGATTGGTAAATACTTCAGTAATAAGACAGAAGGCAAAGCGTCAGAACCGTAAATAAGAACATTTCAATACTTTCTTTAAAATGCCATAAACAGATTAAATTTTATTGTATCCCAATTTAAACTTAATTTATAAAATTAGAATTCTATACTGGACTGGGAGCGAAAGAAAAACATAGAATGCGCCAGCTGCTTCTCTTCCCGGGCATACTGTAAAAGTCAGTTAAGGGACAGAGGTTAAATTGGCGTTTTTGTGGACGATAGGCTGACCCCCTGTCACTGCAATCCATCATTATAATACCGCCAAAGTCAAACGTGACATCAGATGCTCTTATAACCTCTGGTGCTCTGCGTACCCCATACGGGATACAGGCCTAAAGTTATGTATGTATGTATGTAGAATTTAATAAATTGAAATTGGAATTTATAATCATTTGGCTCATTTCTAAAATTTTTAAAAAAGAATACCCCCAAATCTATGCATCTCTGCAGGAGGGATTATCACAGGTGGGGTAGTAGGACTACTCTCTACCCCATTCCAAACCTCATCCTCCAAATCCATCGGCACATTTCTAAACTAACCCCAGTTTTTTTTGTAATTTTGTAATTAATTTTAATAATTTTTATACATGCTGCTATTATTGCTCTAATCATTACATCGATCATCAGCACATTACATCAGCGATGAGAGCACAGAATATATATTTAATGTTCGTATAGTATGGAGTCTGTTGCGAGTTTTTAGTAACATTGTAATTTTAATGTAACAGTTATTTAAGAGTACAACATGTTTACAAACATTCAAAATTAACAAGGCACACAATTATTTAAGCTGGCCGTGCGGCAATGAATAGATTTCAATGATTGCTAACAAACCGTCTCCATACTATACGAACATTCGTAACAATACGAGTTGATAAAGTTCTGTGCTCAAACTGCTGGAATACGACAAATCAGGAAAACGATGAATAAGGAATCTATACTGAGACTTATAATTTTTCTTGTTGTAGAAACTAGAACCAGAATATGCAAATTAATAAATACCAGAAATTCACTACCAAAGCCCTCAACACTCTTAGGTAAAACAAGTGCTCTAAAAATTAACAATTACACCAAAATTGAACTACACTAAAATACAGGATCTATTTACAATACAAACATTTCAAATTATGACACACCTAAACACTGATTTCGAATCTTCATTCACTTAAAACACACATCACTTCTTCACAAAATTAACCGATAAAGGAGATTTACAATTGAAAGCACTAGGATAATAAATACACAGAAAGTCACATCTAAAACTGATGCATATTGCAGGGCCATAAGGCAGCACATCAATAAGAAGTCATTAGCAATGTCCTAGTCAGACATTGACAGCGGATGTCATACGTCAACCTCAACATCACTGGCTTCGTTGATGTCAGCTGACTGCGGTGAGGCCAAGTCAGCGTCTTGAGGGGATCCAAGGCAGTAGTCTCGAGGGGAACTGAGGTCATCATCAGGGGAATCCTCATCCATCATTATGGCTGCAGGTAGTGAGGAGGGAACGTCTTGTATTTGGCTTGAGTACACTGAAAAATTACATGAAATGTTTACTATGCTAATGTAGGTACTTAATAATGGGCACTTTCAAAATGAGGTAAATAAATATTTACACTTTTGATCAAGCGATTACACAGGGTGACTGGTGGGTCACTTTCGAATTCGAATTTGCTTGGTGGTAGGATCCCTTCTGGGTCCGCCTGGCTAGCGACCACCCTTTATATAAAGTCTGCCGCCAAATGTTACCGCTCCGGCGGTAATGTGTTCCGGCAATATTTTATAAAGAGCCAGTTCCTTCCTAAACCCGTGTGCTTTCATCTTCGACCTCATCGTCACTTACCATCAGGTGAGATTGAGGTCAAACGCGGGTTTAGTCACTTATAAAAAATAAAAAAAAAGAGGAGGAGGAGTTTGAGATCATACATGAAGAGAAAATATAAATTAAAAATTAATATTATTAATTTACTGTGTAAACTTAACCGAAAGTTAAAGAATTCATTACGCAACGCATGGGTACACTGGTACAGACGTATGCACGGCGCTATCAACACAGAATAGGTAGGTAGGTAAAGACGGCTTCACGAACGGTCGTCGACCTAGTAAGGCTCTTTATTTATTTATGGGGAATTCTGCTGAAATAGTATATTTCATTACGAGTGCGGAAAGCCTGTCATTGCAAAGAGTTCTGACAAATGTCTACACGAGCCGAGGCGCAGCCGAAGGCGAGGGTTGACAGTCGGAACGAGTTGCAATGACGGTTCCGCACGTGTACTGAACGACTATTTTTAATACAGTTGCGAAAAAATTAAGCAATTTTATAAAATATACAAAATGGCGCCAGCCGTGAAAGATTATAAACAGAGTTTTTTTTTGTTTGTTTACCCATTCTGGGTAGGCAAAGGGAACTATGCCCATACAGCCAAGTCGATTTTTTGTATTGACATGAAATGAAAATGAATTTAATGAGATAAAATGAAATGAAACCTAACCTAACTCATTGCATCAAATCATTATATCTGATATTGAAACAAATTAGTAGGTTCTTTTCAGAAATATTTGCATGAATCGTAAAAACTTCTATGAATTTTTTTTTAGTAAAAACTTCGTGGTTGATTTTTTCTTTTTAATAGACATTAGTTTGACATTTGGGAAAGAGAACGCACGAGTGCGGAAAAGGTAAAGAAAAAGCACGAGTGTGCAATAGCCCACATCCCGAACGCTAAACGTCCCTGCAATACGCCACTTTTTGAGCAACTGTATTAAAAAATTAAGTGTAGAACTGTGCCATAGATCTACAAAACTGGCAAACTGGTCAAAACCTTTGTCTTTGCATGGGTTGTTTTGAACAAGCAAAACTTAAAAATCTTTTTTTATTGGTTTTTATTCATCCGCATTTGACCTCAATCTCACCTGATGGTAAGTGAAGATGAGGTCGAAGCACACGGGTTTAGGCAGGATCTGGCTTTTAATAAATCATAATCGATATTTTGCAGGCAGATAGGCAGCATTAAACAGAGTAAATTTTTAGGTTAACCATGTTAAATGTTAGGAGCCCTACAACTTGACGACCACTTTGGCGATGGGGTAACGCTGTCTGCCTCGGACGCCAGTGGTTGCGGGTTCGATTCCCGCACGGAACAAGAAAAAAATGTTTCGTGTCTGGGTGTTTATCTATTTATGTAATAGTACTCTAGGTTCCCTCCTAGTTCGCTACATGGTATCCCATGACACAAGCTATGCTTACTTTGGGGCCATGTAGTTGGTGTGATTTTCTGGGGATTTTATTTATTTATTTTATTAACTACGTGCAACAAAAGCGAAGATGACACAGCACACGAATTTAGGAAAGAACATCATCAGCCTGGTGACGTCCATAGGCCTATGTCCACCTCCCCAAGGTTTTCCACGTCTCTCGGTCCCACGCCTCCCTTATCCAGCGTTTACTAGAAACCTTGACCAGATCGTCTGTCCATCTTTCGGGGGTCCGTCTCTCAGTTCGTGGCCGTCACTCAAGAACTTTTCTGCTCCAATGGCCATGTGTTCTGAGAGCTATGTGCCCTGCCCATTGCCATTCCAACGACCGGCTGGTGTAGCGGTAGCATACATAGCCTTCTATGCCAGAGGTCCTGGGTTCGACTCCCAGCGGCGGCGGATATTTGTGTGATGAACACAGATAGTAGCCGTCAAGTCATGGATGTGTTTATATGTTTATTTAAGTTTATTCTAATAAAAAATATGTATTTATTCAATATGTATGTTTATCTTAAGTATATCAGTTATCTAGTATCCATAACACAAGTTCTTTAAGAAATTTAATTTGGGCTAGATAATGCTGTGTGAGTGTCAGAAATATTTATTTATTTATTTCAGCTTTGCAATCCTTCTGGCTATGTCGGTGACTTTGGTTCATTTCTCATTCCTGATTCGATTTCACAGGGAAACTCTGAGCATAGCCATTTTCATTGCTGAGCGACTTGAAGTTTGTTTATAAGGCCCATAGTTAGCGACCATGTGATGAAAGAACTGGTTATGCATAAAATATTACCGGAACACATCTCAACTGTAGCGGTGAAATTAAGCGGCAGGTTTTATATGAGAGTGGTCGCTAGGGTCACTCGCATCAGTCGCCTTTAACGACACGCTTATCCAGAGATGGTATTCTATTGTAAGTTAACCTTACACGGCTCAAATAGGGTCTTCTAAACTAAGCTCGGAATAGCAAGAACCGTTGGATGACTGCAGCATCCAAATTACATGAAACTTTTCTTAAATAAATGAAAAATGTGATAAATAAAAATTACCCGACCAGGATTCGAACCTGGGACCTCTCGTTTGCCGGACGAGTGCTCTTCCAACTGAGCTACCGGGGCCTGGCGCTACGCCTCGAAATTACTTACCACATTTTTGTTTTTACGTTATATTGCTAACGTAGCTTCATCTTATGGTATAAGCTTTGCAGCTAAGACCACCCGAGATCAATTTCTTTACAGAAATTGTGAATCCCAGTTAAAGTGAAGCATTGCAATGTTTTAATAATGTTTTTAAGTTTTTTGCATTTCAAATGCTGAATTATTCTTAAATAAATGAAAAATGTGATAAATTAATTTTTATTTATCACATTTTTCATTTATTTAAGAATAATTCAGCATTTTAAATGCAAAAAACTTAAAAACATTATTAATACATGAAACTTTGTCTAGCAGTTGACATCTTTAAGCTGATACATAAAATTTACCATTAATATCCGAAGACTTTAGGTCCGATGTGAAGTTTAGTGACTCTTCCATCGCCTCCATGGTGAGAGTGTCTGTATCAAGGCTGTCCATAGATCCAGAGCATGACGGAGAGCTGTCCGGGTTATTTACAGTCATTTGAAAGTCAAATTGGGGCAGATGTGGCCGCACCTGGAAGGTTTGAAGAGTTAGTTATAAGATTATGTTATAATTCCTATGTTCAGCACTGTTGTTTAATAATTTAATGAAATACTTTAAAGATCAGTTTATTACAGAATTGTGTCCAAAGAAAATGTTTTTTTTTAAATCCTCTATTTTTGTATTTGACTGTGAATTCTGTAATAAACTGATATTTAAAGTATTTCATTAAACAACCAGCCGTCGATACCAGGCGACAGGCTATTACTGCCAATATCACGTGATGAAATAGACATTGAATTTGGTACAGATAATTTACATAAAAGGTGAGGTATGTTAAAAATAAATCACATTTCAATTAATTATATTATTCTATGGCGCGGCCGTAGGCCTCTTAATATTTACTACCCTAGCGAACCTATGCACAAGTACTAAATAATTAAATATTATACCACATTATTATAGTAAAAATAAAAATACCGCATTACATCAAAAAACTATATATATAATATATAACGTGGAACATACGAAAATAAGGGGTGTTCCGTTGAGTAGCTAGCTCAAAAGATATTGCCTCAGATGCAAGTTTTTTTGTTTAATTAATTTTTTTTTCTTGTTTCAGGATTGTTTTGCTTTCGTACTTTTTAAACCCGTCTATTTTATTATTATTTGGGGTTACGGGACTATATGAGCAGACTTGCCGCTCGTCACACTGCGACCTAGAAGATCTATTGTGTGAGTCCTCATCTACAACTCGCCATACACTCCTATGGAGTCCAGGAAATTTAAGATTTTCCTTACGGCGATGCTCCTAATCTCTTTTGGATCCAGTTCGTGCTTATCCAGGTGAGCAGAGCGCTTAAGCATAGCTACGGGGCAGTGGCACAGTAGGTGTAGAGGGGTTTCCTCTGCGCTTTCGCAGTATCTGCAGAGCGCCGTGTCAGTGAGACCCAGGTGGGACATATGCTTGTTTAGTTTGCAGTGTCCTGTGATCTTGCCACTGCGCGTAGTTGGGGTTTGTTGAGAGATACTACTGATCCTGTGTAGGATTTGGCGTAACCCTCTATCAGTTCCCTTGAGTGTTTCATGTCTTGTGAAAGTTCCTATAGGATTTTGCTTTCTGAGAGGCACTGGGTGGTAAGTATTAAGCGCGTCAAGCTCTTCGGGTTGCCGCAGAATGGTTCTGGAATTGCCCGTAACCCATTTGATAAAAACTCTATTTTGGCTTCCGAGGGCATGCTTAGTATTGGATTTCTGTAAACCCTGTCCCTGAGCTGGGTTAGGTTTGCACACAGGCATTACTTTTCACCCTCAGCATTCCTCCAGCCGCCTCATTGCGTACTTTCAGATGTAAGGGCGGGAGATCTAAAAGCGCATCCAATGCCTGTCCAGACGTGGTAGACATGGCTCCACTGTCTTTTGGTAGGTCTTTTTCTGCCATACCACACACCCATAGGTAGGTGATGATTGGCTTTATACTGCCAACGTAAGGCAGTATAAAGTCACATGTGATCATCTTGGATTTAAGACCCCATCTGGATCCCAGCATTCAACTACATAAGTATAATGCGGTTTGGATTTTTGAATCACATTCTCAATGTGTTTCTTGAAGGTGAGTTTTTGGTCAAAAGTGATGCCCAGATACTTCACCTCCTTGGAAAAGATAAGCAGCAATCCGTTGACTGAAAGCAGCCTAAGTTTGTCCAGTTTCCTAGTACTATTATTGTTTTGTTGGCATTGATGGACAGTTCATTGTCTTTACACCATTTTAAATTTATATTAGTTGTTATTACACAAACCAGTCTAATGCACCTTTAATTTTAAAAGTACCTACCAATCGCTATAATGGTACTAAAGAAAAAGAAATAGATCTGGCCTAAAGAAATAGACGGGTTTAAAAAGTACAGTCTGCAACAGAATTATGTATACCACCCAGTCTCCCGCACACATACTCCCGCACGCAGATTGTACATTAGCAAAACAATCCAGAATTATGGAACAAAATAAATATACAAACTTCCACGACTTCATAGCTAATATTTGTGTTTTTCACAAAATTATCAACCCAAACAAGGATTCAAAACCAGGACCTGTGGCATAAAAGCCATATGTTTATACAACTACACCAGGAGGCTTTTATTGTCATCGTGACAGAATTGCTATATTGACAAAAGGCTCAATTTTGGATGTTTTTTTAGACTGAATCTGTCTGTTAGTAGTAGTATCTGTCTGTAGAATATATATAATTTCACCAATAAAGGGAATCATAGCAGTACCCCTTACTAAGTAGATATTTACAAAAACCAGTTGGTTTTTTTACACTGTCTCTTAATTTTAGGTGTGAGAACAAAAGCACCATTAACAAAACTGATTATACCACTTTTAACTAGCGTTTTAAGATTACTCACAATAGACTCTCCCAATAACAAAAGATATTGGCCATGGACTAATTCAAAGAAAGGTGTGCACTTTGTACTTTTTTCCTCAATCAAGCCAACTTTATACAATACTTCTAGGATTTTAAATGTAGTTAAACAAAGTAGATATTTACCTTTAACCCATCAGCTCTGTGCGGATTTCTGCATCCCTTACATTTGCACTCTGTACAAGGTTTGCTTTCCACATAACACGGACACCTCTGTCCGCAGCATGTTAACTTTCCGGGAGTAGCTGTTGCGTTACCACATCTACATCCTTTGCGCTTACTACTGGCTGAACTACGAGATCGGTTTGATGGCTTCTTAAAGCTTGATGACTGTAAATTATAAATATTTAAGGTTTCAATTTTTCAAATTATATAGTGACTAGAAATTAATTTCATTGTAACTTTAGTAGTCAGTATTTTCAATGGATCAATGGATATGCATTTAAAAATTCCTAGTTTGAAATTAGAGCAGCTTGTAAACTTTCTAAACATTTACTAAGTCTTAATGTAATGTAAAATTTATTTTCAAAGTGTTTTATTGCTATTTTAAAAGAACATAGGTTATATTTGTATTGTAATTTTTCAAAGATTTTATGTTAATAGCAATATATATTTATAGTTATATTACATATTTTCTCTTGGTCTGAACTGCAAGAATGCCTTACAATACTAACCTCCATACAGTTTGAATTGTGCCTGTGCATATCAAATGATGAATATTTCATAAGCAGTGCATAATATTTAAAATGATTATACACTGAAATATATTTTGATCTACAACATAGGTAGTTAAGTTTTGCCAAACTCCATTTAGTACATAGATTACAAATATTATTCAAATATCCTCTACATATTTTATGGTTATAGTATAACTTCAATTTAAGATATATTCAAAAAGGGTATTTTACATAAGCCATTACAGGTAAAAAGAATATGATAGAATCTGTTAGATTTTCAAGTTTATGTTGTATCATTCTGTGATAGGAAATATAATTCTTTTTATGCTTATATAAATTCTATATTTTAAAAATAAAAAAAGATACATTGTAACTAACTTTGCTTTCTTTGACAGGAGGTTCATAAGAGGTATCATCATCAACAGGTTTTCGCTTTATGGTAATTTTATTTCCTGTCCCGGCATACATCACAGAATACATTGGAGATCCATTTGTCAATGATCTTGTGCTCGGTGAGTCCTTACTAGAAGATCTAGTTTCTGTACTACTTGATGAAGATGCTCCTTGGGTCTGTGTTGACGTTGAGTTAGTATAGACACATGGCAATATGCTATAAGCAGACTTGGATAATCCTGCATTGCTTTTGTAATCATCTGAAAAGCCTGCACCTTCCTGAATAAGATCAATTAAGCCTGAGCTAGCCACTGTTCCACCATTCACACCTGCAACTATTTCATCTTCATCCAATAATGTTTTATAGACATCAGTTCCCATAAAATATTCACATAGTTTTTTATAACACTGGAGAAGTATCCGCAGTTGTAAATTTTCCTCATAACTGTCGTAATCCTTGCACCAACCGCAGGACGGTTTCAACTTTTTTCGTCCACCTTTACACTTTTTACAGACATGATGCTGACATCTTGAACTTGAAGGTGTGTATGGCTCCTTCAGTAGATTTCCACACACAGTACAGGATAAAGATTGGCGCAAATATGGAACTAAACGAAATAAATCTGTCCAAGTAGATTTATCGTTGGCATCAGCCAAAATAATTAATCGACATGTCGATACATACAAACTCGTGGCGTTCATTTTTATTCATTGAAAATTTCTACACTTTTATCCTACTGATGTAAGTGATAAAAGTTAGTAAATTTTATTTATTTTGCAAAAATTAAAATGCCGCATACTTTGTTGTACTAATACTTACGTCAATGTCAAAAAAAATAATGTTGCTAGAACAACATTTTACAAAACGCCTATAACAAAAAAGATATCGACAAGTTAAAGTTTTAAGATTGTTTTGAGTAATCTATATACCAAAAAAATAAAGCATAGTTAAAAAGATTTTTTCGTTATTACCTTTATTGAAGTCTGTACTTTAATTTTAAGGTGAATTAAATTGTAATATTCGCTTAAACGTTCAGAAGATACTGCAAAACAGCGTAGCATGGCAATTTAAAACTACTGCACGTTTATTCTAATGTCAAAAGCTTCAAATGTAATTTTTAGACATTGACAGAACGTTCTTACGTTCAGTATTTCACATTAGGTTTTAATATAGTTGCCCCCCTATGTACTCGAATAAGGTTTAAAAAGTATTCTTTTTTGTTTCTTTTTTTGTAAACCAAAGTGTTTGACCAAGATAGTTATATTTATGGTGTCTACAATTTCCTCATTCGAAAGTTCCATGGACATTTCTAGTTCGTGGCTCCTGGAGATTTACTATAGAAACCATGGAGCAACTGCTGGCGTTCTTTGTGAACGCTGCTAATATCTTTTGAACAAAATAAATATCTTATAGTTGACAATCATTGAATACTCTATTGTTTTAGTGTAAAAAAAGTAATATAAAGAAAGGAACAGCTTAAGCAATTCTGATGGTAGCCTGGGATCGATAACTCACCATTGCGGCACTGACCATTAAAACGTCCATAAGCCCGATAACACTGCCGCCAGGTGGACTAGGGCACTTTGATGCAAAACGGTATATCGTTTACATGATATACGGTATATCGTTTGAAGACATTAAATTCATCAGTCAAAGCTGCACAGTCTTTTCTTGAAAATAATGTAAATAAGTGTAAAACTAACTTTACTTTCAGGCATGTTACTGAAAGTGAGGTATTGAAAGCTTTTAAAAGTATAACAATTAAGAACACTGCTGATCTGGATGGTATTTCTGTTAAAATCATCCAATCTATCATTGACGGTATTGCACCTTATTTAGCCAGTGTATTTAACAATTGTGTTGATAATGGTGTGTTTCCGGACTTAATGAAACTTAGTAAAATTATTCCCGTATTTAAAGCAGGAAGCATGACTGACCCCAGTAACTTTAGACCGATCTCTATATTACCAACACTCAGTAAAATTTTTGAAAAACTTATTTTGAACCAACTAGTGGTACATTTCTATAGCAATAATATTATGAATCCGAATCAATTTGGTTTCACACGGGGTCGCTCAACAACTGATGCCGGTGTTGAGCTTATCAAACATATATTTGATGCCTGGGAGGAGTCACATGATGCCTTTGGTGTCTTCTGTGATCTGTCCAAAGCTTTTGACTGTGTTCACTACGATACACTCCTCATGAAGCTTCACCACTATGGAATCAATGATAGGGCACTTGATTTTATGAAATCCTATCTATGCAATAGAATGCAAAGAGTTGATATTAATGGAAAGAGATCATCGGGATCAGCAGTACATATGGGAGTGCCCCAGGGATCGATTCTTGGGCCTTTCTTATTCTTAGTTTATATAAATGATTTGCCGTTTGTGGTAAAAGACAAGTGTGAGGTCATATTGTTTGCTGATGATACCTCTTTTCTTTTTAAAGTGAGTAGGCAATTGAAGCATTGCTTTGAAGTAAACAATTGTATTGAAATTGTGGAAAATTGGTTTTCAGCCAATAACCTGCTCCTCAATGAAAATAAAACCAAATTTTTAAAATTCTCATTGCCTAATGTCCGGCATGTAAATACTAATGTAATTGTAAAAGGACAAGAATTGAGCCCTGTAAATTCAGCAATGTTCCTTGGCATAACCCTAGACGCTCAACTACAGTGGGGACCACACATAGAAAGGTTGGCGAAGAGACTTAGTTCTGCAGCATATGCCGTCAAAAAGATGCGAAATATTTCTAACTAGCTGCTGCCCGCGACGTCGTCTGCGTGAATGCTATGCAGCACCAAACGCACCTACGATTATAACACTGCTAGCGTGATAATATGTAGCCTATATGTTGACCCGACTTCTTAACTATCTTCATGCCAAATTTGAAGTAAATCCATGCAGTACTTTTTGAGTTTATCCCGGAAAGACAAACAGACAAACAGACAAACAGACAAAAATTCTAAAAACTATATTTTTTGTTTCTGTTTCGATTGTAGATCATACCCCAAGTATTCTTTTAAAAAAATATTCAATGTACAGTTTTGACTTTCCTACCATTTTATTATATGTATAGATGAAGCTACTGCGCGATTGGTTTATTTTGGTTATTTTCATAGCTTAATGACATACGGTATTCTCCTGTGGGGAAATGCCGCCGATATTAAAACTATCTTTGTGCTGCAGAAACGGGCTATTCGCGCAATCTACAAACTTAATTCCAGAGCGACGCTTAGAAATAAGTTTAAGGAAATAAATATTCTTACGTTTGCGTCACAATATATCTTTGAAAATCTGATGTTTGTAAAAAAGAACTTAAACATGTTCCGTAGAAAATGTGACTTACATAATGTTAATACTAGAAATAAGTATAAGCTAGCCGGCTATGATAGTAGACTTCATAAAGTCACTAAATCATTTATGGGTCAATGCATACGTTTTTATAATAAGGTTCCCACAAATATTCAAGACTTACCACTTGATAAATTTAAAGTAACTATAAAACAAAAATTGTGTAATAAAGGCTTTTATACAATATCTGAATATATGGACGATAAAAGTCCTTGGTTGTAATTGTTTTTCTAAAGTGCTCAATCTCCAACTCCACCTTCAACTCCATCTCCATCTCCAACTCCATCTCCATCTCCAACTCCATCTCCATCTCCATCTCCATCTCCATCTCCATCTCCATCTCCATCTCCATCTCCATCTCCATCTCCATCTCCATCTCCATCTCCATCTCCATCTCCATCTCCATCTCCATCTCCATCTCCATCTCCATCTCCATCTCCATCTCCATCTCCATCTCCATCTCCATCTCCATCTCCATCTCCATCTCCATCTCCATCTCCATCTCCATCTCCATCTCCATCTCCATCTCCATCTCCATCTCCATCTCCATCTCCATCTCCATCTCCATCTCCATCTCCATCTCCATCTCCATCTCCATCTCCATCTCCATCTCCATCTCCATCTCCATCTCCATCTCCATCTCCATCTCCATCTCCAACTCCATCTCCTTCTTATCCAACGCCATCTACATCTCCTTCTTGTCCATACAACAGCAAGAACGTCATGCTCCCTCAGGCGGCATGGCTAGCGGTAGCGTCGGGTGTCGGGTCACCCTCTTCCCTAAAATATGGTTGAGGAGGGTGATGGCTGGTGCTTGCGTTATACTCGTGAACGGGTGCTGCTAGCGGTGCCAGGTCGTTTTGCTGATGACTTTATGACTTTTTTTGAACTTGACACTGACTTCCCCATTTCCGTGTCCACGTCCTGTCTATGTCCACGACTATCCTCATCTCCATCCACATTATCTGTTTTCTCTCTCACCTCTATCGCTACGTCTATCTCTGCTTCTATCTTTGCCTCTATATCTACATATGTCTTCGTTTCTCTCTAGTACTTGATTGCCTATTGTATAAATATAATAAGTAGTAGACTCCAGAAGATCAACTCGTTCATGGGTCAATGTGTACGCTTCATTTTATAATAAAATCCTAAAATATTTAAGATTAACCTATTAACCCTTCGATAGATTTAAGGTTAAGTGTTATGTGAAAAGTTTTACTTTAAGATGCAAGATTAAGAAGAAGTTGGGATTCCCTGGCTGTAAATTGTTACTATGTATTATTTTTCTCTTATTTTTAAAAGATGATTGCTGTTGAGTTTCTTGCCACTTCTTCTCAACAGATCGACTTTCCGAAGTGGTGGTAGATTCAGTTCAATTTGTAAATTGTTTGACTTATTTCAAATGTATTTAAATACTTACGAAATAAAGAATATTTGAGTTTGAGTTTGAGTTTATGATATTATGAAAAAAATCATTTCATAATTTCTTTTCTCTCGACGTTTTACTTTTCCAATAACTATCTATCTATTTTCAACTGACTTCCAGGAGGAGGTTCTCAATTCGTGTGTATGTTTTTTTGAGTCTTTGTTACACGATATTTTGGACAATTATGAATCGATTTTAAAAATGCTTATTTTATATGATAGAGGATACTTCATAGTTGGTCCCATTTAAATTTCATCAAAATCGATGTCATATTTCAAAATATGACTGAATTCGGAGAATTTTACTTTGACGACGTTATAATTCAGCCAAAGTTTTGACGTGAAGTCGGTTTTTTATTGCTCTACATTCGTTAATTATTCTAAAACATAATGTAAACTTAGATCATTCTCTATGACCGCTGAAGCGAAGAGGTAGGGTAACATAGCCTCACATGCCAGAGGTCGCGGGTTCGTTCCCCGCTCAATGCAGGCGCATGATCATGTTTGTTTGCTTATGTAAAATATGTTTGTATTTAGGAAAAATATAGTTTAAGTATGTATAGGTATCCTTTGTCTGGTAGGTACCACCTATAACGTAAACATATGAGCTCTATTTATTTAGGTACTTTATTTATTTACTGCTAATTTCATTCGAATGTTTCTAATGTTTTCTCGGTGGATAAAACTGTGTTTGATGGAATTACTAAATAAAATAGGTCTACCTTGCGTCCACACATAATAATATCTTAAGGCACCAAAATATAGATTATAGAGTTAAAATGTATGTAATTATACCTATACGTACCTAAGAGTTAATTTAATCGTTCTTGGATAGCTAATACTTATTTAGTAGAAAAATACATAAGACTGTTATCAATAAATGGATAGATCATAAAGCGAACAAAGCCGTAGGCCATGCATAGTATCTTTCTAATTACCTTCAACCTATTTTAGGCAAAGTAGATTTTATTAAAATCTTTCAATAAACAGAATGATATAAGTTGTACTTAATAATTTGTGTCCTTGGAACACTCTCCCGATTGTTTTTATTAAGTATCGAATTAATTTGTTAATGATAGATAGTATTAAAAATACTTAAATTAAATACTTAGTAATTAAAATCATATTAGGCCGGCACTCATCCAACTATTCAATTAGTACCTACTTAGGTACCTTACCTTTAACATTTTGTCAAATGAGTTTCGGGCAAACACTTTATAATCAAAACAATTGACACGAAATAAAACAAAGAAATCGATTTACTTATCAGCCTAAGAATAACAAAAAGTGTCGCGACCAATCAAAACTCACATTAACGGCCTATCTATTAGAGGAGTCGGTTATTGTCTTAGATTAGAGAACTCTGCGAGATATTGTTTGGAAGGACATGTTTATCAGTATCAAAGTGTAGTTTGACGAAGGAACATCTCGGGACTCGTATGAACGTTAATTGAATCAATTCAGCCTTCCGCTGCTGATCGTCGCGCGCGCAGCCGAAGTCGGAGCATCATCGCGAGACGCTGTCAAAAGTGCTGCTCGCTTGCTGCTGCCACAGACTACAGCGGATGTACAGTTGCAATGTGAATGTTCTAGAAAATTGTTGTGTCGATATTGGAAAAGTGATTTTTTAAAATTTTGATAAAGTGTTTGTGTGGGCTGATAAAAAGGATCGAAATGCAGAGGTAAGTTTTTTTTAAGGTACAGTCGTTAAGTACCTAAGAGGGGCTAGGAAAATCTTCAGTATTTACATATGTAATTAAATATTAATTTTAACAATACGATAATATGTATTATACATACCTAATGCCAAATTGCACACCTGACTAAGTAGGTATACGGTAGGTACACCTATATCTTACGATAAGGTTTATGAAATTTCATATTACGCTACTATTTTTTTAATGGATGAATAAATCCGTTTTAAACCTGAATCTTAACTTTTATTAAATGACAAGAAAGTCGAACAGGCGAATATCGAACATATCCCTGCACCGCACCGGTGATATTTTTATAGCAGATTTTAATGTGGGGCGGATGTCAGTGATGCGAAATTAGTTGACACTGTCTTCCAGAGGCGCTGCCTTCATCTTAACCGACCCTATGGTAAGAGTATTCGGCGTCATCATGATTGGCTAACGACCTAGTAAAATTAGTCTTTATTATCTTCAATCAGGGCAAAGTAAAGAGATTCGTGCACTGAATCCTGTCATTCTACAAACACGCATTGCTTAGGTTTGTAACTGGTATGATTGTTAGCAAACCCAGAGCCTTATTCTCTTTATGCTTGTAATAACGAGCTGTTTGTAGTTATATTAAAGGGAAAAAACAGGAGGTTAAAACTTTAAAAGACATTTACAACTTCAGATTAGGCTCGGCAATGTAGGTACAAACTATTAAGGAACTTCACATAGATAGGTTCCTACATAATATATCTATTTAAATCATTTTTCAGTTGCCGTCGGTTTAGCAAGTAGGTATGCTTAAATATAATGTTTAAATTATTATTATACGTCACCTGCATTTAGTAGAATACATTGAGATACTTTCTTTGTTTCAAAAGACTGACTGTCTTATCTCTTAGATTCACGCTAATTATTATAAAAAAACGAAAGCGTCATTTTCATATCCAACACGTCAATTTAATAATTATCATTAATTTCAAAGTAATTATCTTGATGAGCATGCCTGTATAATCGTACCATGAAAGTATCCTCGCTAAGGGAAGCCAAATCTACAACTTACTCTCCACAAAGATTATTAAGCAAAAAACAATAAATAAAACGTAGGTACCTACTTAGATAAAATAATCACGACATTTTCAAACAGTTGACTCTACATTGCTTCTGCTGACTCTATCGATATTGAAAAGACTCAGGTACTTAAGTAATATTACATCGTTACAAAAAAGATCCATAATTGATAATACTTATTAATAAATAGGTAGTTACATAATAAATACTTATAACACATTCGTAATAGACCTCTATTAAACAATTGATTTAATGTTTTCCTATTTAAATTAAACTGGACTATACTCATAACTAGAACAGAAAACAGTACTAAGTCCTATTTAAGTATCGCTCATTATTACCGCTCAACATTACTGCACAAAATGGCGACTTTGACACAAAAAGATCATTTCTTATAGGCAACCATTATCCTGAAAAACTTATTTGTGGGTATCCTTTTTTACATTTCTACATACGTTTTTCCTATTTCCCTGTTGTTGCTTTATTTGTGATCGTGACTGTTTATCAATGAAAGAAATAAGTTGTGCATACTATTGTTAATTAGGATTTTCAGTTGATTTGCTACAATATGACACTGATTAGGTAGGTACTAATGATGGTGTGTAAGGTCGGGGTATATTGCAAGATTTTCAAATTAGTACAGCTCAACTAATATAAACTACCTTTCTGTCTGAATTTATACGGCTATATATATTTAATATAAAAACAACTACGATATTAGGTAATTAGATACAAGTACCTATACAACTAAAAAAATCACTAATAAACATTTGTCATGTCAAAAGAAAATTGGCGGCAAAAGTATAACGCACAATTTTTTTTTATCAAGTTATCGATAGTCAAAAAGCATTACAAAACCGAGAATTATTCTGAATAAATAAACTGATCTTATCGTGTTTTGTGATAGATTACCTGATTTGTTTGTCTATGTACCTACTTACCTACGTAAGTACACTAAAACTGATAGAGAAATGTGAAACGACATGTTAATTCTAAATAAATGTACTATTTTGATAGATTAATAATGGTTTGTTTTACCTGTGAATTGTTAATGAAATATGACTGCTACGAAATATTTCAACAACTTCGAATCCTTATTTAAATTAAGTACAATTAGGTAATCTCAGTAATCACCCTCAGAATGAAATCAGGTCCTAAGGACTTTTTAATCTTGAAAAACTGAAATAAATTACAAAAACTCATCTTTGATCTTTGCTTAAACATATCTTTGGATGTTCATTGTTTACAAATTGCCTAATTATGAACAAGAATATTAAACACTATTCATGTTTTTGATGACAAATTAGCAGCAGTTCCCTTTTTTAAATCTTGCGGACTCATTTCATCAGAAGATTTTTATCCTCCTCTTGTTACTTATACTTCTCGGTAGACCTATTCTTGCTTGATCCTACGCAGTACGGAAACCTATGTACCTACCTACAGACTGTTATGCCATACAAATGGAATACCCAGGCAGCTTATAGGTGGTCCTGTCCTTATAACAGATCTGAAAGAATTTTACAATCAAACAAGTAATATCTTCTTCCATGCTGGACTGGAAATGAAAGAAAAACATAGAATGTGCCGGCTGCTTCTCTTCCCGAGCATACTGTAAAAGTCAGTTAAGGGACAGAGGTTTATTGACGTTTTTGTGGGCGATAGGCTGACCTGTCACTGCAATATTCTCTCTCCATAATTATAATACCTCCAAATTTTGTCAAACGTGACATCAGATGGTTTTAAAGCCTCTGGTGTTCTACCTAGCCCATATTAGATACAGGCGTGAAGTTATGTATGGAAGTAACACCAAAAAAATACAAACCCAGTATAAAATCACCAAAAATCTGTGTTTAAAATTCTCATAGGACAAGAAAGAAAATAAATTTAGTTTCAATGTATTTCGAGCGTTGTTACAAGCGCGGATGAAAACGTTGCGGTGGTTTTAAACAAAGGTCAGCTTCTTGTAGGCTTATTCATTTAGAAACAAATTGATCGTATCTTCACTCGTGAGATCAAGCAACAAGTAAGTAGTTTTATACTTTAAATAAAACACTTTATACCGGATTTATCGCGTATATTCGCTCGTGACCACGGGGTCTGCAAAGACACCGAAACGTCGAGTCAAAATTTAAAAGGTAAATATACGCGATAAATCCGGTGTTTTATTTAATAGTATGAATCGCGAAAACTTAAGACAATATTAGTTTTATACGTAATCAAGAAAATAGTTTTATAGTTTTTATTGTTCCTTCTTATAATGCGGTCACAGTTTTGCATTTTTTAGAGCGAGCGAACGGAAGATAGCTAGTGCCTTTGGTCTTTATAAGCATTCGACTTAAATAAGTTAAGTATAAGAAAAAAAGCAAACTTTTTAATTTAATGTATTTTTTCTTTTCATAATTGTATTGTGTCAACCACTGTTTTGTTTTTTTTTGGGAATAAAGATTTATTATTATTATTACACCTAGTTAGTTAACTTCCGAGGCGAATCGAGTTTATAATCAAACACAAATTGAAACTTATTCTTTCAATTAGGTGTTATTATGTATATATATGTTATAAGATGCTGTTATATGTTATAACATATCAGTATCAACTGCAGCTACCTAAATTCATTGAAACGATAATATTCAAGTAAGGAACTTAAATCAATCAATCGGTTATAATATTCGTAGCACATCAGCGACTGTAGTTGGGCGTGGGAGGTCGCAAGTCGCAACAAGGATCAATCAGCCAATTGGGGCCGTTCGTTAACGGTGCGCAATGGGTGCGCAGGAGTGCCCCGTGTATTCACTAAATTTTTATAGACATTACTTCGTTTTGTATACAGATTTATAGCCTAGACCATCGTTTCTTTGTAAAAGTTATTTAGTGGTACGTAAAACTTATTTTTTAAATAAAATACTTACATACTTAAGTCGATACATTTTTTTTTTATTTTTTTTTCTTTATTTATTTATTTATTACAAAATCTACAGCTCTTAGGTATAGAAAAACAACACATTTAAAACAATAATCACAGCCAATTATGGATTTGCAATGTTTAGGAAAAAAAGCTATTTTTATTAGGTGCCTATTTCAATTTTAGTTGCCAAACATCATAGCACCGCAAAGAAAAGGACGAAATTATTAATCTAGCCAGCGTCGAAACCTTAGTCAAAAATTGACTTATTAAGGTATCTTCCATACCTGACTGGATCATTGATATCTACAGATTTAAAAAAAACGTAAAATTAAAGTAAGATACTGAATAAGGATGGCGTCGACGGCCATAAACGCACGCGCAGCTTCCGTTGACCGTATCGAACTGTCATTTAATGCCACTCCTGTAAAAACTCATTGTAGACATGGCCGGCCATGCGTGCCCCACTCGATTGTCCAATTTATAGGAAAGTCAATACACCATGGCATAAGTGAACTCGAGAGGTAGATTCATATACTTTGTATCTTTTAAAATTAAGATATCTCGGGGAAAACAGGAAAATTTAACTTCTTACTTACCTAACTGTATGCAGGGTTAATTTTAATAAGCACATCACCTCTTGCAGGCAGCCTCTCCAAATCAATCCCAGCAACATTTTTTCTACAACTTATCAAAATTAGGTAATAGTTTTGAAAAAAAAAAAAAATGTTTTCCAATACAAAAAATACTGATAGCCTCGGTTTAGTAGCGTAGCTTCTATATTTACTCTAAGCGTAGGTATGCCACGCTCCTTGCCTAGTAAAATATCGCTTCAAAATAATAATAGGCACTTCTTATAAAATGTAGAGTTAGGAGAAAACGTTTTTTTTTTTCTTAATTTATGTGTTATTTATCAAGATTTGTATTCGACTTTATAAAGTCCGCTCTCATGGCTGGTCAGTTAATACTTATTACGTATGCTTGATAAAATCCGGTAGATCTGGTGTACCTAGACAATATTAATTAACCTACATGTTATTTACCGAATTTAACGGTATTTAATATCTAACTATTTATAAATTATAAGTAGCTGTCAAAAAACAAAAAAAATCTTTCTTCTGCGGTATTTAAAATACACGCGATATCTTGGTATTAAAAGAAAGCTGCTTTCTTGATGGTCGACTATGTCGACTATGGTTTGTAATAATTATTGAAGTACCGGTAACCCACATGCTCGTTTTGTCACTGATTATAATGAGTAGGATGGTATATTAACATGTTTGTAACATAAGCGCTAAAAAAGATACATTACCACCCAAGACAGCAAAAATAAAAAAAGTTCGCTTTCGGAGACAGTAGAGTGCAGAACACAAAGGAATTAAGAATCTTTCCCAGTATGACTAATCCAATGGCAAGTTTACATTCTGCGAATTTATCAGCTGCCACATCGGGGGCAACGCAAGTCGGCAATTAAGGAGAATTGATATGACCTCCAGCAATTAAGAATGTCAGCCAAAGGAACCACTAGTAAAGCTCCTGGCGGTTGCTCTACGGGATTTAATGACAGCGATGCAGTAGATTCGTTAATTAAATAGGTAGTTTGATTCTTCGATAATAATGTTGAAGAAATAAAAAAATGAAGTGGCTAAATGAAGTCTGCTTAGCCAAAATCTACAACCATAGGAGTTGTCTTAATGTTAAAACTACAAAAGACATCAGAAATCTTAGCAGTGCAATGTCTTTGATGATGTTTGGAACGGTTTTCTCTCATTATCTTGCATTAAACAGTTTTCGCGATTATAAGACTGATCTTTTTATAACAAAAATCCAACTGAATCTTGCTCTTAAACTATCAGAGTTTGATACAATTATCCAAAACTAACCTTGACGCAGTTCACTTTATTGATAGCAAACGAATTCAAACTATCTTCATTGTTGATTACTAGCTCATGAGCATCTTATCTGATGATACAAGGGCATAATCATGGGTAGGACGAAATATATCTAAACGATTGAGTTTACTTATCTAAATAATCAATTTTTTGGTACTTTTTCATCAACAAACTGGTCCAAGGACGGTTTAATTATTCCAATTGACCAACGGCAACTCATAAAAATGTTATTTAGTTATTTTTACACGAGAACAGGAAGAGCCTGTAGCGTTTGAAATAGGTACTTAATTTGTATTTGTACAAATACTTCAGAATCACAATGTAAGTAGTAATCAGCTGGACAAAGCTGTAAAGGTTATCATCAGCGGTGACAGACACCAAGGCAGTCATTGTGGTACCTCTATGACATTGTGGTACCTACCTTTGTCATATTGTGGTACTTCATTTGTCATTAGGTACTGCGGGTAAATGCCTAAACACGTCACTTTACCAGCAATTTCCACACAGATATATCACGAGGATGCTAACTATTACATTTTACAGCATAGACTATTATTGTATTACTTTAAAACCTCTAATTTTCTATTAATTTCGCGTCCATTATTTTCATTATCTGTGCTGACAAACGTTAATCATTACAAGTTGTTTCATATTGTCACCGCGTGACGCAAGCTGTTTGGAAATGATAGGTTTGCTTCTAGTTCTCAGGAAGTTTTAAATTCGTCATTTTGGGAATCATATAAAAGATATCTTTTACGAATTGTCATTCGGGTAAATAATGATTCATTTGTTATCTTTTCTTTGTAGAAATATTTCTTATACGAGTATATTATTAGGTATTTTGAAATATCGGACTTAGATCCCAAGTTTCAGATACTTAGGTAGACAGATGTTATGGCTGTTCATTAAATTCATCTTAAATTCGAATATGTATTTATTAAAGTAAAAACATACATCAAGTCAAGTTCTTTTCTTATTTCGTGCCTAGTAAGTTACAAACTGTAAAAGTCAGTTAAGGGGCAGAGGTTTCATTCGAGATGTTTTGTGAGCGATAGGCTGACCCCCTGTCATTGCAATAGTCTCTTTCCCCTATTATAATGCCTCCAAATTTGTCAAACGTGACATCAGATGATTTTATAACCCGTGGTGTTCTGCATACCCCATAAAGGATAAAGGCGTGAAGTTATGTATGTATGTATGTTTACAGATACCTTGCAAATAGGGAATGCAATCTCGATTTCGCGAGATCTCGAATCTCACGAGATCTCGACCTTTTTTTCGATATTCAATCTCGACAATCTGTAATCTCGATATATGTGATATAGATCGAGATTTCGACAATATTGATCGAGATTATCGAGATATATTGACAGTCGCTGAATATATTCATAAATTAGTGAAAAGATTATATCGCGGTCCTGGTCAAGAATCAGATCCTCTTTTATTTCAAACAGATGTTGACGAAGACGATTTACCCCTCTCACATATGCAACAAGCTCTCAATTCAGTCCCCGAAAGTCCGGGGACTGAATCGACGTCTTATTTTCTCCAGAAAGAGTTGGAAGAAGCTTTAAAGACTAGTAAAGATGCTCAGCCCCAAGCTGTAATAACAGACAGCGTTGACATTGACATATTTTTAAAGAAAGAAATGAACCTTCACGAGTATGGTGGCGAAAGAGGGCAATTCCTTAAATTTGCTTACAACAGCTTACTTCCCGTAGTCCCAACAAGCGTAGAGGCCGAACGGGCTTTCTCAGCTGCAGGCTATTTAGCTACCGATATTAGGTGTCGGTTAGCAGATGAAACTTTGAAGATGCTGTGCTTCTTAAGAAGTTATTTTCAAAACCATGATTATTAATGTTTGTTTTATTGTTAAACTTCTTCAGATTAGGATTTCGTTTTGTTCAGATTATATTACATAAAGGATTTAACAGTGATTTAAAAGTAAAATATTGGTTTTATTTACAAAACATCACATCAATGACATTTTAGTTTTATTTATCTTATTTGTCCATGATTCTTATACAGAGAATATAAAATTTTGTATAAGTTACATATTTTTTTTGTGATCTCGATAATATCGAAATCTCGCGAGATCTCGACTCGGTTGCGATCGAGATCTCGATTTGTCAATCTCGAGTCGAGATTGCATTCCCTACTTGCAAATACCCATGATTTTATATACATATGTATCGGTGTTTATTACAAAAACATTCTTCTACGACTGGGGTTAGATTTAACCCAGGACCTCTGGCATAGCAAGCAAGGTGTTTTTTTTTACCGTTGCATAGGGTTGCCAAATTTTGTTTCTAAAAATAAAGTATATTTAAATAAGTAAATAAAATCCCCAGACAATCACACCAACTACCTACATGGCCCCAGAGTAAGCATAGCTTGTGTTATGGGATACCATGAAGCGAACTAGGGGGGAACCTAGAATAGAAATACATAAATAGATAAACACCTAGACACGGAACATTTTTTTCTTGTTCCGTGCGGGAATCGAACCCGCAACCACTGACGTCTGAGGCAGACAGGTTTACCCCATCGCCAAAGTGGTCGTCTCAATTTGTGTCTGAAAAGGATACCAAACAGTATTTTGGAAAATAAACAGTATTCAATCTATTAGATAATTGTTTTAAACAGATATTTTTAGAGCTTCTCGCACAGATTATCAAGTTTAGTACTTATAGCACTTAAAGTGTTTAGCATTTTATGCTGAAAACAGCATTTTGTATACTTTATTTTTGTTCAACAGTAAAAAGTATGATGTAGTGAAAAACAGTAGAGTATAATACTGTATTGTAAAGTATCTGTGTTAGTTATCTACCCATTTTATGCCTACCTACTAAATTAGACGACAACGTCTTGGGAAAGTTTAATTCCATAGTATCTAAATGCAGAATATTTTTAAAACTACATTTTCACCTGTAGGTAAGTACCTACTTATTTGAGTTTATCACAGTGTACCAATTTACAAAACTACTGAAATCGAAACGAAACGAATAACATTTTAATTTTCACTTATCCGCAAGATTACATCTTAAGATAATTTACAGTTTATTAAGTAATAAACTCGGCAACCTTTGCTGCACCATATCAGAGCACCATATGAAAGAATTGCGACAGGCTGAGTGATGATAATGTCGAGGCCAAACGTATTTAGTCATCAATGAAACAATACCTATATTTTGTGAACACCGAATGTTAATCATCCGTGATAAGTTCATGATTAGATTAGTATTAACTTTACAAAAATAAACACGATTTCAAACATTTTCGGACCAACAGCTTCATTTTTCTTTTCGTTTCGCTTCATTTTTCAGAAGTGCGATCAGAGAACTTAATCAATTCGTATTTTTACGAATGTTCGTATAGCTTGGAGTCTGTTGCGAGTTGTAGTACCACAGTACAGATATCTACAGTAATTCAACTTCATAAAAACTGACGAAACGCGAGCTATACCTACGCGGCTCGATCTCGGCATGCGGCCAGTTGCGAGTGTCTGCATACCGAAACAATTGATGATTAAGCTTTACGTTAATATGCGGATTGTTTATACTTTAAAATTTAATAATACTTACATCTTTTCGTACGTCTCAGTCGAAGCGCAAGTATTTTTCGGTCGCTAATTTTTAAGACCGATTTGTTATGCAAACGTAAACATGGTTTTTTGACACAAAACGTATTTTTGTAGAACACTTCGTATTCAGTTCACAAAGTATTTTATTTGTTTATATTCAAAAAAATATATTTGCAGTCACAGGCAAATGTAATTTAAACGCTGAAGGCAGCCGAGTTGAATTACTGGTACCGTACGACAAGGTGTAGCTAAATAAATGGGTGCCTTATTAATTTTGAAACTTTGTATACAACTCGCAACGGACTAAACAGGGTGACTGGTGGGTCACTTTCGAAATTCAAGGACGTGATAATTTGACATCATATGTATAAAGAATAAATAAGAAAAATAAGAAAAAAAATCAAAATAAATATAAATTATTAACTGAGTAAACTTAACCGAAAGTAAAAGAATTCAATGCATGGTTACATAAACGTAATTCAATAGATACTTAGCGGGTGGTGGTGTGCGTGTGGCGGGAACACTACTGTGTGCGTGTTGACCGAGGCAGCGCGTCAGGAAAAGTGTGGTAATGTCTCTTTATTTTTTTTATAGGGAGTTCTGGTGAAATATTAAGTGCCTACTTTTATAACATAACTAGCTTTATCCCGCAACTTCGTATGCGCTTAACTACCCTTCTCGTGGAAATTTCAGAAACTATACAACCAGACACCCACTGAAAGAACCTTTATACCAAGTATCACACCCATGCACTCAAGGAATAAGTTTTTTTCATACAAACTAAAAATCATATATTTCCCGTGCCCGTGGGAATTTTGGGATTTTTTTTTCGTAGCACAACCAGTCACTCTTTGAAGAACCTTCATGCCAAGTATCACATCCGTACACTCAAGAAATAAGATTTTTCATACAAACTAAAAAGTCCTATATTTCCCGTTCCCGTGGGAATTTCGGAAATTCCTTCCTTAGTGCGCCCCTGCATCCCCTAAAGAATGTATGTTCCAAATTTCAGCTGTCTACGCCCAGTAGTTACGGTTGTACGTTGTCTGTCAGTCACTCAGTATCTCAGTCACTCAGTCAGTAACGGAACAGTTTTATATATATTGATTGATTATGATCAGCATCGAGTAAAGAGTGCTCTCGTTCAGTATCTAAAATTTGTCACCAGACACCCTATACAAACATTCGTAAACATACGAATCGATAAACTTATGTGATAGCACTTTAGCTTAGTTTTTCTGTGCGTCGTCGTTAACGTGGACATATCTAGTCTAAATAGCGCATCTCAAGTTTTCATACAAAGACCCAGAAACACGATTCGAGGCGTCACGTGTCATCGTATCTAACACAGGACCTTAATTACCTCTCATACACTCAATTTGCATACCCTATTAAGATAGGCAAGTTGACAATGCAGTTACTATGCAAACTGATACAAAATGTCACGCAGTAGCTATATCATTAAAATAAGTTAAACATAAAAGGGGCAATTTATAAGAACATAGAGAAGGCATGGTACAGATATCTACAGTAATTCAACTTGGCCTCATCTTTGAAATAAATGCCAACAGCGCCGCGGTCCGATCACATGTGATAGGGCTGCCCGCTTTTAGCATTTAAATTACATTTGCCTACTTTGTGTTTACTTCCATTTAGTTTTGTGACTGCAAATATACTTTTTTATATAAACAAATAAAATACTTTGTGAATTGAATAGGAAATGTTCTTCAAAAATACGTTTAGTGACAAAAAACCATGTTTACGTTTGAATAACAACAAATCAGTATTATAAATTAGCGACCGAAAAATACTTGCACCTCGCCTGAGACGTACGAAATAGGGTTACCAACCATACTGTTTTTCACTACATTATACTGTTTACTGTTGAACAAAAATAAAGTAGGTACACGAAATACTGTTTTCAGCATAAAATGCTAAACAATTTATGTGCTAGACTTAAATTCATAATTTGTGCGAGAAGCTCTAAAAATATATGTTTAAACTTTAACTGTTTGATATTCTTTTCAGATTCAAATATACTTTATTTCTAGAAAAAAAGTTGGCAATCCTAGCAACCATGTAAGAAAATATCTATTATTAAATTTGAAAGTATAAACAATCCGCATATTAATGTAAAGCTCAATCAACAATTTTTTCGGAATGCAGACACTCGCGACTGGCAGCGTGCCGAGCGCATGCTGAGCTGAGATCGAGCCGCGTAGGAATAGCTCCCGTATCGTCCGTTTGAATTACTTTAGATATCTGTACCGTGGAGAAGGTTCGACGACTGCTGCGGCAATGTAAAATAAAGGCATCTTGTTATAAATAATAACACTACTACAATACTACAGTGGTCGCGGGTATGATTCCGAATGCAAATATTTTCGTGAATGATATGTTTGTGTGTGCATGACATATTACCTACACCCTTATTGTATAAGTATTTACGATTAAAATAATAGTTGAAGAATGTATACCTATCCATTGTCTAGTATCATCGAGCATAACGAAAGCATTCGCGCTTAACTACTTTAGATAGAGCTAAATGGTCCTGCCTGTGTGAGTGAATAAATGTCCAACAATTGTTTATTTATTTACCCACTTATCTCTGGTGAAATTTGACTAAGATAATAATGGGTGGGTACTTATTTATAATAAGTAGGTACAATACGTTTTCGTAGCTACTACCTACTTACAATGAAGCTGTAGAGTTTTTTATGTTTGAATGCTGTCATCTAAAAAAATACCAGTACTATTATGTGTTATAATAGTAGTTTAGTAGTAATTATAGTCCAGTTCTAAATAAATCTGTGGCTATTTCATCAAGGAATTTCTACGGGGTCAAGTTACGCTGAAAAAACAAAGCTGCTTAATTATTTAGAAAGAAACTAAAAAGATCTTTGAAAAAACTAACAGACCAAATTGTTTGTACAAATAGGTATTTTAGAAGCAGCGAGGTTTGAACTCACTATCTCGCTATTGCGCACTGCGCCACAGTGGCTTTAAGCATTTTGATTTGCTTAAAATTAAAAAAAAAATCGCAAAATAAGTCATTTTGAATTGAGATTTAAAAATAAACAAATTATATATTTTCAACACTGCAGAGCTAGATACTTCATTGAAAAACCGACTTCACGTCAAAACTTTGGCTGAGTTGAGAAGGTCATCAACGTAAACATTCTCCGAAATCATACATACTTTTTCAAAAGTGTGAAATTTTCAATGAAGTACTCAACCGATTTCGATGAAATTTATATGGAACCAACTATGAAGTATCCTCTATCATATGAAATAACAATTTTCAAAATCAATTCATAATTGTCCGAAATATCGCGTAACAAAGACACAAAAAAAGTACGGTAGGCAGCACAATCCAAATGTAATCAATTCTTATCAGCATGCATTTAGGTAAATCTACCTGCTGTGCTCAATTTCATAATGTTTTATGTGACATATTCGTAGTTCTTACGACTAGTTTATCACATTTTTATCAGACGCGTGACAAACTAACCAATACAAATCTAATAAAAACTGGATACTTTCAAAATCATTAAAATGGCAGTTTAGTATGTAGGAACGGTAATCGATACTTACCTGATTGTTCTTCATATGCGAATTTCACCCGCATTCGAATAGCTTTTTATGATAGTTAAATAGTAAGTTTATAAATAAGTATAGTAAGTAGAATCCGATTATTATAACTCCGCTTATATTGACCAACCGCTCATTATAGTGACATATCGCTTATTGTGACAAATTTTGTCCGCTTATAGTGACCGACCGTATGATTTCTAACACCTTTGGCAGTGTTAGAGAGAGACAGGTCCCAAAGACTTTCGGCGCGTGAAAGGCTTTTTTGATTTGAGTCTCAGAGCGTAGATTTACTTATTGAGTCTACTTAATAATATCTAGGTACTTTGATTTATCTCTATTTTTTTCCTCTCTATTAAAATAAACCACATTCTAACTTAAACAGTTTATTTATTCTTGCAGTACCTATGCTTAGTAAGACGTCCATTTAGTATTACTTATTTCTTATTTCCCTTCGATGTCATTATAAACTGACACTGTACTTAAATAATAAAATCCCCAGAAAATCACACCAACTCTACATGGCCTCGAGAGTAAGCAAAGCTTGTGATCAGGTACCATGTAGCGAACTAGCGGGGGACCTAGAATATAAAGACATATACATTTAGATAAACGCCCAGACCCGGAACATTCTTTTTTTCTTGTTCCGTGCGGGAATTGAACCCGCGACCTCAAGATTTGCGTAGTAGCGTCTAGTCCACTGCACCACGGAGACTGTCATAGGTAGTAAGTACATGTAGAGATGTAATATCTCTATAAATATGTATGAACTCAGCTCGAGTTTGACATCCATCTCACCTGATTCATGGGACGATTATCCTGAAGGCGCACGCGCAAGTTTACGGAGGAACACGTCACTCACACACACTTAAAATCATTGCACACACTTTGTTCAGTTAGCACACTGCACACCACATCTGAGATTTACAGTTATTAAAATATGTTAAGTATAAGTATAAGTAAAATATGTATAAGTTATTAAATAATGTTTCTATGTACCTCAAACTACTTTGTCACACACATTTGTAAATACTTGCATTCGGGGACTACAACTGGGGCTTTCGTTACCTGAAGCACAGGCTTTGCCTATTTCAGGGACCATTCTTCACCTGTACACACCTACCTTTTATTTTATTTTATATAATTATGTACCTACCAACTGTACTATTGTGAAGAGAAAAACATGTCACATAACATATCTTCGCTTTTAAATAAAACACTTTTTAACCGGATTTATCGCGTATATTTGCAATTTAAATTTTGACCTGAAACTCAAGATAGGTCAGCTCGTTTTGTGTCAATCCAGAACGCTACGCTCGAAGACTGAGAAACAGATGGAGATGATGATGTATAACTTTTTCAATCTATCAATCCGACGCTTGACACCTCAGTCGCTCGTGACCACGGGGTCTGCAAAGACACCGAAACGTCGAGTCAAAATTTAAAATGTAAATATACGCGATAAATCCGGTTAAAAAGTGTTTTATTTAATAGTATGAATCGCGAAAACTTAAGACAATATTATATCTTCGCTTCTTATATTAAATGGACGGTGGTTGCAAGTCAAACTATCATTCAGCTTTGTACCACCAATCAGGGCCACTTTGATAAGTCACCTTCGTGGCCAGTATTTTAACTTTTGCTCTGCTTAAGTAAATATATTTTCGGCAGTTTTCTATGCAGTGAGTTTTCAGAATACCTAGGTACTTTAATCTTATGGGCTGACTTGACTTAGACTTGATTTAGGCCCGTATTAATAAATCAAACTCAAATCTGGGAGCAGTCTTAAGTCTTTACTTGTGTTACGCGCCATATTTATAAACCAATGTTAAGTACGGCCTCAGGAACGGCGTATCATCTGAGTACTGCCTGTATTAATAAACAATACTCAGCACTTAGGAACGCTGCTAAGACGTATACTAAGTACAGATTTTCTGAGTGCAGTCTGTAGGTGACTTAAGATCATTTCTTACTTTGAATTCTGTGCCATCTGTCATATCGACGAGTGTTTTTGAAAATGCAATCTGCAAATATTACAGACGAAGTAAATAATTACGACATAATTGATCAATACGATGATATTTTATGGTTTAAAAGCTATAGATTACCGAAAAGATACATCCGTGATGCAGAAAATCCATTCGAAGTGCCTGCCGATTCTTTTCAAAAAAGATACCGGTTCTACCAAGACTCTGTATTTAACTTAGCTTAACTGATTTTCTTTTCAGTTAACTGAAATTTTCCGGTATTAATATTGATATTAAAATTTTATTTTTAAATAACTGTAGAATGTTCGATAGTTTAGTTGAAGCCTATGAAGCGTACATATGCTGACCTATACATTTCGGTACAGAAATTAAATAAGTTGAAATATTTCTGTACTTAAAACATCTACAGAAATTAATCCGGTATACATTATTTGGGTACTGATATAATTAATTTAGATTTTAATAACTTGTACAGTTATTGTGTTGGATGAAGCAGTACACTAATAAAGGGTACTGAAATTTTACTAGTACTATTTAAAAATTTTATACCTATATGCAGTCCCTGGAATGAACACATTTAACTAATCAGTAAGGCTTATAAGTATTTAAGATCAAATATTGTAATTGAAGAACTTTAATCCGATTTTATTACCTATTTACATTTGTTAAAACAACATTAATATAATAATATCTAATTTTATAGCGTAAATTCTCACTTGTTAGGATAAGTAAAAAAATTGGTAAATTGTATTAATAAAACGCTGCTCAATAAATTAAGGTATTTTTATTTAAACAAGTAGTAATTTGCTATTATAATAAATGAAGAAACAGCATCTTTATTTATTTTACAATATAAGGCCACAAGTAATAATATAACTTATAGACAAATTTAAATATCAAACATTTTTCTCTGTATAAAATATAAATTTTCAAAAACATACATTTGCATCCTTATTGTATAGGTATTTAGCAACAAAAAAAGGCTGCATTAAGTTATTTTCTGCACACATATGCATCATCAAATATGTAACAATATAAAAAGACACCTCCAAGCTAACATTTAACTTTCATAACGCAATTCAAAATGTAACAATATAAATAGACTTCTCCAAATCAACATTTAACTTTCATAACGCAATTCAAAATGTAACAATATAAATAGACTTCTCCAAATCAACATTTAACTTTCATAACGCAATTCAAAAATGTAACAATATAAATAGACTCCTCCAAATCAACATTTAACTTTCATAACGCAATTCAAAAATGTAACAATATAAATAGACTCCTCCAAATCAACATTTAACTTTCATAACACAATTCAAAAATGTAACAATATAAATAGACTCCTCCAAATCAACATTTAACTTTCATAACGCAATTCAAAAATGTAACAATATAAATAGACTTCTCAAAATCAACACTTGACCTGAATAACTTTAATTAACTTAACTTAACTGGTCATTATTGAAATCTCAACAAAAATACATCTTAATAATTATAGAATGTAATAATTTATTATTTTGTAACAGTAATAAAGAGATTGTCATTAATATATCAAAAAATAAAAACTGGCACTGTGTTAAGTATCTTTATTTATTTTAATATAAGTAAATATTCCAAGTTACGGTTTAACAATAATTATATAAGCTTCCTTACATCTATATCTATATTTATCTGCAACAGATTAGAAAACAGCTTGGCTTGCATTTAAAAAATCTTCATTTGATAAGAATATTCAATTAAAAATGATAAAACTATACACTATAGATAGCAATGTTACTTAGCTAGCAAAATACCTTGTTAATCATGTAATATGTTTATTTTATGAACCATTATTTATTAAGTTTATTCACTAAATAGCACATGAAAAAAACACTCCTAACAGGTGCATTTAAAATTTTACAAGTTTATTTAGAAACTTCTTATAACTTCAATCTTATTCCCTAGGGTATCTAACACCTTAAGAAATAAGATGTATAAACGATAAAACATCCCTTGTAGCCTCATCTCATAAAGACGTATGAGACCTAACCTTCTATACATTAGCTCCTTCATTTATTTTAAATTAGTGTCTGACTGAAAAGAAAAGAAAACAAAGTAATTATAGTCATAAATATAATATGAAAAATGTGATAAATAAAAAGAATAGTTAAGAATAATTGAGCATTTTAAATGCAAAAACTTAAAAACATTATTAATTATAGTCATATTATGGTCTTTTGTTAAATGAATAATGGCTATCACACTAACTAGGCATCAAGAAGCTTATTACGGTCATTAATAAATATCTTTGCCCAAGCCGGTGAAGAAAATACAAAAGGTTGTGCTGGGGCCGGGAATCAGGTGGAAATATAGCTTATATAACACTGTAGTTTTATGCATGTTACATGTTCGTCAATTTAACTTTACTTCATGATAACTAGCTAGGGTAAAGTTATTGAATAAATAAGTCTACGGAATATGTTCCACTGGTGTTTGATGAAATAACAATGCTTTCGTAGTTTATGGGACTACATTGTGGGAATGAGATTCTATTAACCATTAAGAATAAATAAATTAGCAGTAACATGACTAAAGTTATTACATACCTGACATCAATAGTTCTAATAATCTTTCTAATAAAAATTTATATTTTTTAAGGTTTCGCCCCAGGTCCATTTGTGCTTTTATTTTCGAGATTCCTTTCGAGAACGCCTTTTCTTCGTTCACATTATTTAATATATATATTTTCAGACTACAAACTTATAGTGAAAAAGGTAAAACAGTACCTAGTTTTGTTTTGAATTATTAATTTGGAGGTTAAGGCAATCAGCTTTTGTTTTGTTTTGAACTTTTGAAGATTTTAAACTTTGACATTTGTGACGTTCCCTTACATCTAGTCAGTAGAAAAAAACTCTTTTCACTGCTCTTTTTTTTGATAAAATTGCCGAGATTTATGCTTGATATAAATATACTATGAAGTAAGTAGTTATTGTTGTAGTAACTATTTGTTTGTATAGCAATACTTTTGTATTTTATCATGCGGTCATATAAAGATTGTATTGTACGATATTTCTTTTACAGCGTTAAACGGAACATAAAATTCAATCGGTCGATCATTCAACCCAAGTTGACATTTATAGGAGGGCCAGAATCAAAGAGCGATATCAGTTGATACACCCTCAATATACATCTATTAATACAGAGCGATTTTGAGATGCTTACCATAGCTTAAGTGTGGATCAAGTGATACCGTCCTTAAGCTATGTATTGAGTTTGATTTATTAATACGGGCCTTAGACTTGGATACCCCCCAGTTTCACTGTGTGATTTGCATAATACAGGCTTACTCTGGGCTACATAAGTAGTTGGTAATTATCCCTGGGCTTGTTTGTGTCCCGTCTACTATCTACTTCTATCTTTACCTCTATATCTATGTCTACGTTTCTGTATAGTACTTGATTGCCTAATGTATAAATACTTATAATAGCCGACTCCAGATCTCCAACTCGTTCATGAGTCAATGTGAGTCAACGCTTTTATAATAAAATTCCAAAATATTTAAGATTAACCCTTGGATAGATTTAAGGATAAATGTTATATAAAGTTTTACTACGAGTATTAGATATCCGGATGCAAGAAAATGGGATTTTCTGGTTATTAATTGTTATTGTGTATTTAAAGATGATTGCTGTTGAGTTTCTTGCCACTTCTTCTCAACATATCGACTTTCCGAAGTGGTGGTAGTTTCAGTTCAATTTGTAAATTGTTTGACTTATTTCAAATGTATTTAAATACTTACGAAGTATTTAATTCTTTTGACTTTGACTTTGGGCGACTCTACATGTACCTACAGTGAATTACTAATCTTTTAATTATAAATAAGTTACCTAGGTATAAAAAAAGATGCATTTTTGTTTCTGTGCCTTCCGAATGTGCCCCCAAAAAAGTTAATGTAGGTACAAATTCAGATGAATAATATTAAAACTGTTCATACCCCAAAGAGCAAATACTTTTCATAGAAGGAAATTCTAATATGCAGAAGTTTAATAAAACCCAGAACGCGTCTGATGAAGAGTTGTTTGTTTCCAAGTAAACTTAAATAAGATAAGAGGTCAAATTAAAATAGATAACCCGCGTAAAGAACGGCATGTCTGTTTGTAGACACCAGTAGGTACATACTCCACTTCACTTTGAACTATAACCCTAGTCGATAAATGGTTTATTTATTGTGATGTTAAACAACATTCTTGCCTATTAAAATCGAATTAAAGTCTAGAATGGCTGGTTATTTTATATTGAAAGGGCAGACCAATAGACCATAATATTATAAGACGGATAAGTAGGTAGGTATTTGTTTGATTTTCAAAAATAATATGCAAAATGGAAACTTTTCGTTCATGCATATAAATTGAGTTATGGCTGCTAGTTATAGGATAAACAAAACATACATAATGAATAAAAAATTTGATAGTTATTTTTTTATTCCTAATATAATATCCTCAGTAGTACCTATGTCATAGGGGCCCGGCAAGTTTATTATATTGTTTTTTTATTTTAATTAAAGGATTTGATTGCGAGTTTTCTTTGAAAGTGACACGGTCTTGCTTGATCAAACGTTAGTTAAATAAAATAAATATTTGACTTTAAATATGTGTGTTATATACCTATATAATCTTAAATATTATGCTGTACTTACTAAATCATATAAAAGACGTATAAAATTATTAAAGCGAAAGGAGTAAACCCAATAAAAGTAGAACGAATTCGTTATTAAGTATGATTTACTTCTCAAAAACGTTAAAAACTCTGTACGTTTATAGGGTTTCGTAGCCAAATGGCAAATAACGGAATGCCTATCTGTCTGTCCGTCCGTATGTCACAGGTACGTTTTACCGCCTTTTTTCTTTTTTTTGTGTTTAAAATCTTAATGCGGTTCACAGAATACATCTACCTTACCAGATCTTATAATTTTGGAATAATGTGGCTGTGACATACGGGCGGACAGACAGACAGACATGACGAATCTATAAGGATTCAATTTTTTGCCATTTGGCTACGTACCCATAAAAAAGGATACGCTCAGTTCCGTAGTGTGATCTCCACAACATAAATTTATATAAACTTACCCACTTTCGGGAATTTATAATAAAAAAATCGTATACTTACAATTATTATTATCATGCCTTTCAGCCTTACCTCTCCTCTGGCAGTGCTGCTGTACCTCAGCCTGGTCTTCGGAAAAGAGTTGACTGACATGGAGATCTTGCAGTCGAAGCCGACGCGGTGCACCTACGAATATGCTTTCGACATGTACGGGGCACACTGCGGAGGGCTACATTTAGAGAAGATCCCTAGTCTTAAAAGTGGCATTGAGGTGAGTACTTACTTAAGTATATATAAAGATAAGTATTAATATTTACATCTTAAAAAAGGAATCGTTTGCTAGTCTACATATTTGGCGTCTACTGGACAGATTTTCACCCAGTTTGCAAAGGACTGAAAAGGGTGTGCTACGGTGGTTTGGACATTTAGAAATGATGAGTGAAAGTAGATTTACGAAAGAGGTGTACAAAGCATGAATGGATGGTGGTCTCGGAAGGGGTCGCTCTAGGCGAACGTATGCCCAGCAAATTGACGACATACTTAAAAGCACCCATAACCGACGATCGTGTATGAAAAGATTAATGAACGTGAAGGAGGCGAAAGAGGTATGTCTGAATCGAAGCAATTGGGGTTCCCTAGTCTCTGCCTGCCCCAAAGGGAAACAGACGTGAAGTTATGTATTAATGTATGTGTATGTACTTAATTTCATACATACATACATAGCTTCACGTCTATATCCCTTATGGGGTAGGCAGAACACCAGAGGCTATAAAACCATCTGATGTCACATTTGACAAATTTGGGGGTATTATAATGATGGACAGAGACTATTGCAGTGACAGGGAGTCAGCCTGTCGCCTGCAAAAACGCCAATAAAACTTCTGTCCCTTAACTGACTTTTACAGTATGCCCGGGAAGAGAAGCAGCCGGCATATTCTATGTTTTCTTTCACTCCCAGTCAGCAATAACTTCAGTCAAACTGCCCCTGAGCGTAGTTCGATACTACAGCTTGTATTCATTGCCAAATAAAGTGAAGCTGAACGGATACAGTTTTGATAGTACCTAGTATCCATTCTCGGTATCTAGACGATTCTATTTTATTTTTCTATACAAAATTGTATAACATTGTATACATAAAAGAGGAGTGATTTTGAAATGCACGCTCTCTTATAAGATTTTTTTTAATTCTGCGCCAAGTAATACCTATATAAAGGCATCTTGTTATAAATAAATAAATTACACAATTCATTACTGTTATGATATTAGATATTTCTAATTATTGTTTAAATAATTTCAGATACTCGACTTCAGCGACAACAAGTTACAGGAATTATCATACGATACATTCTCAAGCTACTCCAGCATAAAGTTTCTGTATCTATCAGAAAACCAGATCTACCACATCGAAGAAGACGCATTCTCCGCGCTGACGAGCTTGCAAACCCTGGATTTATCCAAAAACGTCATATTTGACTTGCCACCTTCAATATTCCAACTACCCTCATTAAGAAAATTGTACCTCTCACGAAATCCTGTTCTACACAGAAGTCTGAGCGGGATGGAGATATCAACACCTATACGAGCACCATTGGAACTCTTAGATCTTTCAGACTGTAAGATCACCAAGTTGCCAAGTTTAGGCCTTTTGCCGCAGCTGGTTTTCTACAACATATCGCATAATCCGTTGGCGTCGATTGAAGCGAATCACTTTGCGAGGATGTGCAGTTTGGGAAAAGTGGATTTGACGAACTCTATTGAGAAGATACCTTTGTGCATGATGCGGTCTTCGGTGCTATGGTTTCAGGAAAAACGCATTTATTTCCAACTGGAAGATTATTCGAAATTGAACTCTAAAGGTGAGTTGATCTGAACAAATAAGTTAGTTTGCATTCCTACATCTTCTTTGCATGTCGATGAATATGAAATTATATTATATTTTGCCCGCCCAGAAACTTGCCACCTTTATGGCGTTATCGGTGGCTTGTGCGAGGTCCTCGGTAGTGCAGGTTTCCGGGCACATGGGGCAGGAGAGAAGGTGTAACATTGTTTGTGGAGTCGCGCCGCACAAACAATGCTCATCTCCGTCAATGCTGAAACCCCATTTCACAATGTTTTCTTTCCTACGGCCGACCTGGGTCCGGAGTCTGTTTAGGGACTTCCAAATTGGCCATGGGAAATCTTTTCCGGGCGGAAGGTGTTCAGACAGAGGCAAGGGGGGTTGGGCAAATTTTTCACTCCATAATTTGACTGTCGTTTTAGCGGCAACGGCAGGGTTTATTCCTACTAATACTTACTTATATAACTGTGCTTTCGGCATATTCTACGCCTTGCTAAAGACAAATCAATTTGCTCATATACTTAAATTATGGACATGGCCATTTCATTATTATGGGCCCTTTTTTTACTGGAGGAAAACGTGCATCATTATTATGGGCCCTGGTAACACCTAAACTGAATATCATTAACGCCAGTTTTTTTATGAGAGATAAAAAATAAATACAAAGACAAAAAGTGATACCACAGTGCCAGCTTATATTATCACTGGAAATTACTCCAAAATCTTTCGTACCGCATTAGAAACCGTTGCACCCAGAAAATCCTGGTTTTTAAGGATATTCAGAAAGCTTTATATACTTAAATCCAAAACAATATTTTAGACATGCCTCTCTTAAACACTGCCTACTTTATTTTTTACAGACTTCGAAAACTGTCCAACGTCAGAAGATTCAGCAATTCTACTCAACTCAACGTACCATAGATGCAAATCTGAATTTTTACAGGTATAGTTTCCTTTTAAAGTATTTCACTGTGGTCAATAATAGTATTTTAACAATTGTAAAATGCATGTAGCATGCTCGAAACACAAAAAACCTTGTCGTCTTGACTCTAAATAAATATTTTGTATTTAGAGTGTCCACTGGCAGAAAAAGTTTTTGTTTTTGTAGTAGATACTTATTTAAATAAAGTTCTAAAAAGTTTTGAGTTATGTTATGTTCTATGTAAACGTTAAAAAAAAATCTTGTTACAGGTTCAAAACGTGAGATCTTCCCGTAAGACCTGGGCGACTATCTGCGGAGGACTCGCAGGGTTTCTCATTGGCTTCATGTTACTCCTCTACATAATGCATCGAAGGAACGTCGCTCAGACCAAGTCCCAAGCTGAGAAGAAAAAGGCAATCCCAGCGAATTGCGATAAACACTCTTCCGTTATTTTACTAAACGATGTTGCATAGGCAATTTCGATTTAAGAACGTTCTAAAACTGTGGTTATAGAACGAATCTATCCTTATATCATTTGAGCTGGGTACAGCTTGATGTAATGTAAAGCTTTGGTCTGGTGATCATGACGCACAACGCTGCGGTATGCGTTGCCGGACACTCAATCATATGAAAAACGTCGAGAATGTTCTCTTGTTCCGTCGCAGTATGCGTCAGCGCAGTATGCGCAGTATGCGGCGAGGGGCAAGCGCGGTGAAGTGGGGAGGTGTACTGCCGCACAACGCGGCGTCATTCTCCGTTCAACGCTGCGGTATGCGTCACGGTTCAAATTACAGATAATTGTTCATGTTCACGTCTACCTTGGTAGCTGCGGCAAAATCAACTGACCATCTCTCCGCAGGGACGCTAAATGCTGCGTTGTGGCGCTGCGTTGCGGCGCATACCGCAGCGTTGTGCGTCATGATCACCAGACCAAAGCTTAACACGTATCGTAACCAATTCTCAATAATAAGGGCCAACGCTGCGTCTTGCGTGACGTAGTTTCCATACAAAAATTTCAGTGCAGTGCTTATACAGTCGTGTCAATGAAATACTTAATCTCTTTCTATTTGGCTAAACTTCGATTAAAATCGAAAAACGATATAGGACACGCGCGAGCTAGCCACGTACCGTCCGTGTCGTACGCACGTGGCCACGCGATTTGGTGGCTTTGTATGAACACCGCGTGGACACGCGTCTCGCAGCGTTGGCCCTAAAAAGGTGCAGTTAATGGTATCATGAGAAAATTTGCATTATACAGGGTTGATTTGTAGTCACCGACCAAATTTTTTTTACACAATAAGCAAAAAAAAAGTATAATTTTTTTGACAAGGAAATTAATATATCCGCTAACATATTAAGTAAAGCTTGGTCACTCTAAATTACCTTTAAAATAAAGATGATTACGCGCTACTACAAAACATCTTTTAGTACTACGTCGTAGTATTATCAATTAAATGCCGCGTCCTAGTAGCTATGTTCATCAACAACGACTATTTTTTAAAAGTTTGTAGTTCCTTTTTTCTAATTTTTGTACTGAGCGACGCTAAAATAAATATGCGGGTACGTTTATATCGTATCAAAGAAACTAACATTTAAATTTGGCTGGTGACTAAAAATCAACCCTGTATGTTACATTACACATTGTACCCTCCTTTACGTTGGAAATTAGTAAGTTGATGTTGAAAGTCGCTAGGGGCGCTAGTAGTGTATTTAAATTATCGTTCGAATACTATGTCAGATCAAAAATATATAAATATATAATTAAATGTATGGATTTTGATAAAAAGATGCCGTTAGTATTTGATTGTAACCGGCATTTAACTGTCAACCTTCTTGAAGTCATGAAATGCTACTCAATTTTTCAAACGATCTCGAAAAAAATGCAGAGTATACTTGTCAATAAGTACCTGACAGTATAGAAAATGTCATTGAGTCTTTCGGTCTCTATCTTTACTGCGAATCCAAATCATCTTTTTATTTTTAATCTATGCACGAGTGACATAAATTCACAACTAAACTAATAAAATAATCAGAGGCTTATAAAGGCTGATTAGGAAGTACTAATAATTTATGTAAGAATGAATGTTTAGTTGAATGTCCAAATAGGTATCTACTGAGAGTCCTTGAATCTCGGTAAGAATTATCTGATTTTAAATCGCGCGCTAGGTTACACCTTTTGTTCTATAATTTAAATCTTCTGTGGGGCTAGCATGCTACCGTCGACAACGATAAATCGGGCCTTTTATCGATATTTTCTTAGAATATGGTATTTAGTGTATATAATTTATTAAGATTATGATATATTTGGTTCTGTGGTCTTAATCATGGTATCAAATCGAGTAATTCTATCTAGTATGGTGCGCATATTAGCTTACATAATAGGATAAAATAACAAAATAATATTTATGTTGTCGATTCGACTATTTATCGATGGTTGCATGCTAGCCCTGCAGGTCTTTAAAATATTGTATGTATGTAGCGGAACGCAATCTTTCTTGTGTGAATATGTAATGTGTAACTGAAGTGAAATCTTTCATGTGCGAATATGAAGCGAAGGGCGATCGTTTATGTGCAAATATGTAGCGAAGGGCGATCGTTTATGTGCAAATATGTAGCGAAGGGCGATCTTTCATGTGAAAGTGAATATACATATAAGAGTGCTTTACTTTATGTGTGATTAAATTTCACGCGATTTGAAATCAGACAATTTCTTTCTATTTTCTGTGAAATTGTTATTTTTTAAGCATAATTGTTTACTGTAGTCATTTAATTAAATAAGGACTTGCATGAACTAATTTTGAAGTAATTTTAAATTGCTTTTACCAAAGATTTTAATATTTTTGAAGAAATTGTATCACAACTAATTAAGAGAATGTATATAATTGGTGTACTTGTCGCTGTGATAATCATAAATTTGTTTTATAATAATTCAAAGACTATTATTTCGTAGTATGTACGCAATGAATAATAAATAAACTGTTGGTCAGAAATAAAAGGTATAGAAGGCAGCACACCAAGCATTACAAATCTGTAAAAAAAAATACTTGAATCTGAACTATATGCCCTCGACATTAAGTTAAAATTGGTTGGGGAAGTTTGACAGGTAATGTAGTGCTTGATCTGCTGCCTTCTGTACTATTGATATGTTCCTATGCCTAATGACTAACGGTCGGTCTCAGTAACTTAAGAAAAAGTAAAAGTAGGTACAGTCTGCAACAGAATTATGTATACCACCCAGTCAATACAACTGCATGCATAGTGTATGCGGAAGACTAAAGATAGAAATTCTTATAATATCTTGTGTTAAATCTGTCACTTGAGCTATTGATAGGTTACGTAACATTCAGTCAGAGATAGTTAGATTATTGAGCCCGGCCGTAAGCGATATTTCGGTAACAGGAAGAATCAGCCAGTGAAATTATAGGAAGCCTGGACTTAAACTTTAGTTTGAGAATGAAACATTATCAGACGGTCTACAGCTGTATATGTCTGCATGTCACTTATCATCACCTAGTACCTACTTATTAGCTAAAAATAGCAGAAATTCTTTAAATCCATCGGGCATCGAAAAAAAATTAACAAAATAATTTTTTGGCTTTTAATAAGATTTTAATTAAGATTCCTTGATTTCGATGGCTTCTAATAAAGTGTCCAGCGTCATTTAATCTTAATACGAGATTATGACTTTACATAAGTTAGTCTCCTAACAATCATGTTATCTTGACATGACCCGATCTCACATTCTGTGAAAAAGTAGTGTATATTGACTATAGTTATAGTCAAATTACATAAAGATGTTAAGTTGCTCTCTTCATAGAAATATTTTTAGGTAGATTAGTGCCTATTTAGTTAAATCGCAACTTAGTTTAATCATAACTCAATATTTTAAAAGTAAAAGAAAAAAAATCAAAACCTAAAGTTCCCATAAAAGTATATTATAATGAAAATGAAAATTTAACCGAACTAAACAGTCACAAGCTAAAAATAAAAACAATAAGAACCATTAAATGCTACGATTTCTGAAAACTCCAACTCAATCCTACTGCATTTAAACTAAACATACAAACAGTATTGATTTAACTTTAATCACGAACAGTGCTCCGTCCGTTGGTGACGTCACACGAGTCCTCATCTGTGATTGGCTGCGTGACTTGCCAGCTTCAGGATGATTCCGTTGATAGTCCAAGGTGTGGGAACAGCCTAATGTGGTCTCAAGTGTCTTTCTTTTCGTTGTCACTAACTGTTTTTACTGTATCCTTTTCTTTTGCCAGACGTTGTTTACTGAATTTGCCCATCCCAGGCTGGTAGATCACTAGGCTGGGACGGTCCTGAAATGTTAAATGGAAAGATTTATTCATCTTCATGCTTTTTCAGTCTAAGTGGGGTTCCTCAGAGATGGGGTTCTCTACTGGGTGTTGAGGTCGTAATACACCAACTTGTCTCAGTGGTGGTTGATAAATATTCTATAACCCTAAAATCTATTATTATAAAAGGTACATTCCACCCAGGACCGAAAGTTTAAATTGCGGTATATGAAGAGAAACGCAGAATAGAATCGACAACAGGCGATTTGAGATAAACAAGCGAAATTGCTGGAACATATTACTACCGACACCAATTTTAATCATCATTTACATTTATACAAGCTAATAGTAAAAAAAATAAAAACACCTATCCAACTATATTGATATTAAGCAAATTTAATCGTTGATTGGAATAGTTAATCTAGGATTTGCCCTATCCTCCCATGATAAGCTCTAAGGTGAAGAGGCGCTTAAGCTGGTTGAACTTACATGGTAGCAACATCTCTTTGGTATCGGCTTGACTAGCCACCACCCTTCATATTTTATCTGCCGCCCCTGGCTATTTTGGTGCGAGCACAGAACTTTATCGACTCGTATGTTTACGAATGTTCGTATAGTATGGAGTTGGTTGCAAGTTTTTAGTAACATTGTAATGTTTTATTTTACAGTTAATTAAGAGTAAAACTTGTTTACAAAAACATTTAAAATTAACAAGGTTAATTTATTTAAGCTGGCCGTGCGGCAATGGATAGATTTCAATTATTGATTAAAAACCGTCTCCATACTATCTATATATAAAACTATCAGTTTTAGATGAAAAACGAAACATAAACTGGTTTAAGTGAATTAATGTCAGATTTAATGCGAATCGTATTCATAGGATGCGATGAAGAAAAAAATTCCTTTGTGACAATTTTAGTTCAGTAACCGCAAAATCAATGCAGTTTGCCAGCACTTTCAAAAGAATAACAAAAAAAAAATCACAAATCGATCATAAATCTACCACCACACATTATCTGTAGCCTCTGTACTAAAATCTAATTCTGGCACAATATAAGCATATTCTTATCATACAAGCAGTATTACAGCGGCTAAAAGAGTCTGCAAAACTTATTTGCAGTTGTGAAACCATATGAGACATACACCTTAGTACTAAATCTAACTAAATGAAATTGGTGCTGTTAGACAGAAAGAGATAAAGTTAATACTTAATTGTATTATCTATAAGTGATAATATTGTCTTAGTGTAGTGTTATGGAAGAAGCTTGAAAAATAGATTATTTTAGAACTGGCAATAGACGCATACCAATTTAGTCTCTCTGGACCACGGCTTCTGTAAAGAGGCCGAAATTTTAAATTAGGTTTAGTGAATTGATTTCAACTGTTATTACACTCAAAAATAAATATTATACTAGTAGTTTCTTAGAGAAATTTGATACGAAATAATCTTAATAAATCGTATGTTTAGGTCCGAGTTTTGTCTATTTAAACCTGGTAGTTCTACCGATTGTTAATCCTATAAATTGTATGAAATACATAAATGCACTGTGCAAGTTTATGCAATTTATCATAGTTTAAAGCTAGAGCTTGATACGGGCGACAAGTGGCAGTACTGGACTACAGTGACAATGGATACTACTTTCTTTGACTCTGATGACCATGATGATATTTTCGAAGGATTCACGCCGAAACGGCGGTTATGATGAAAACTGCGTCGAAAATAATGTTGTAAAGACAGAACTAGACCCCACATTACCAGTCATTAATAGTTGTATAGGGTCATACATAGTTGTATAGGGTCATACATAGTTGTATAGGGTCATACATAGTTGTATAGGGTCATAAATACTTGTATAGGGTCATACATAGCTGTATAGGGTCATACATATTTGTATAGGGTCATACATAGTTGTATAGGGTCATACCTACATAATAGTGTAGGGTCATACATAGTCCGGTGTGGAGTTGCTGGTCTCCCATCGGGCGCATCCCTAGGTGGCGGATAGGAGAAAATCCCCCAAAAATGGGGGGAACCGTTTCGACGGAGCGGACCAATATCAGCTGCGGGGCCCTCGTCAGTTCCAAAAAGCAATATCAGCGGCTGACTTTGGGGAATCGACGAGGGCATGGGGTAGGGGAGCGCTGGTTTGAGCCAGGCTCGAAGGGACAGCAGGCTTGGATTGCTTCGGCTTCCGAGCTGTCGGCCAACCCGTAATCCTGGGTAGAAACAGGACCGGGCGCCTAACGGCTGCGAGGAAGACAACCTCTGTAAAAAATTACCCCAAATCCCGGGTGCCCGAGGTGCCTCATCAGAGGGATGGATGGCTGTGGGGGTCAGTCTGTCTGCCGAGGGGAAGGGAAAGGGCCGTCCACCTTTTCGAATCCCCTTTGCAGACATCCGGATTTTGGGGAACTAACGCGTAAGCGATTTCCCCGGATGATAGCAGTCCAGATAGCTGGTGGTCTAACGCGACGCGATTCCACCAGATAGAGGCGCGGTTGGGGGCGGTCTAGATTCTGGTGATCTAACGAGACACGATTTCACCGGTCCCTAACCCTTTCCGGCCATAGTGACGTCCCTGGGCGGTGGATACGGGGGTATCTGCCGCCCTGCTCAAGGGAGTTCGCTGAGGTGCGGCGTGCCTGGTGTTCTCGGCACGCTGCATGTTGAGGGTTCCGCGCAAGCGGATGGCGCCGGCAGTTTCGCGGTTGAATGCTTCGGCTTGCCCGTGATCCTGCCACTAGGCGCGGAGGAGGAACACCTTGGGGTTCACCGGGGAACACCTGGTCACTCCCTCGAGCGTCATCGTAACCATGGAGGATTTCCCCAAGTAAAAAAAAGGGTCATACATAGTAGTGAAGGGTCATGCACAGTAGTGTAGGGTCATACATAGTAGTCTAGGGTCATAACTAGAAGTATCGAGTCATAAACAGTAGTGACAGGTCAAACATACTTGTGTGATTTAATAAGAAAATATATACTTCTCGACGTCGTATCGCTGCCACTTGCCGCTCATATTATACACAACCCATCCTACAATGCTAACGTATTAATTGTATGTTATAAAAGTTCCCTTAGTGTAACATTTGATCAAAAAAATTAAAGTAATGTTTACCTAAACTAAAATTAACTGAATGTCAATAGATAGAAAAATTTAAACATGAACTTTTAAAGGAATGTTGCAAAGTGATATGCACTGACTGATCCATGTAATTATATTTATTATGGCCCATATTTAATGTATATGCGTATTGAGAAGTGATTCTTAAGAAAATATTAATATACTGTATTGAATTTTCTAGTAATGTAACTATGTAATTAGCAAAGGCCCTATCTTATGAAAACAGCAGTGTAACTGTACCTTATTCCTAATTCTCCTCTCTGCTCGTCGTTCACTACTTTCACTCTTTTCTTTTTCTTCTGAACCCTCCCTTTCAATAGATTTGCTTCGGTCCTCCATTGACTTCTGCCTTCTAAATATGGTATCCTCTTTAGCGGAACCTTCACTAGAATCTATACTACTTCTCCTAGGAGTAGGACTGCTTGCAATATCATTAAAATCTTCATAACCATCCTTCCTTGATTTCTCAGATTCTTCTAATTTCACCTTCTTGTCCATTTCTTTAATGATATTGATCAAGTCATCCGTCTTTACTTGAGGCAGCTGCGTGAACGGCTTAATATCGTCATGATTTAAAGACTTGTTTTTGCCTTCTGAAGACATAATTTTGCTTATAACAGATTGCTTGTCACTTTTGACGATTTCTTTGATCCGTTCTTTTCTAGAGTCACTGTACTTTTTGCTTTTCTGCTCGCGTTGAGAATCTTTGCGATCTTTCTTTTCTCTTCTGAAGACTTTTTCATCGTCACCATCTTCATCTTTATTTTCATATTTCTTCCGGTCACTTAGGTTTCCTGTGGATTTGCGGTCTTTCAACGGTTTGGCTTCTCCGTCTTTGCTGTCATTGTCCTCTTTATCATCTTTCGATGCAACTGGCGCGTCCTTGTCCCAGTCCCTTGATTTCACTTTCTTTACTTCAATCTCGCCATCTTCCTCCTGGAATTGAGAACAATTTGAATTTAGATTTGTAATGCGGGTAGTTGCGCGCTGGTGGCGTTTATTAAATTCAACCTAAAGATACGTAGCTTCGTCACTATTTCGAACATTATTGTGGCGTGTTTGAATGGGATTTTAAATTCAGAAAAAAGCGCTGCGGTGAAATCGCATGAAATTTTTAATTTATTACTAATTTTTAAGTTGTAAGAGCAAAAAGACAGATCAAAATAGTGACTTTGCAAGTGCTAAATAGTTCGAATACAAACTTAATGAATACAATGGATGATCAGAATAACTTTCAAAATTAAAGAAGATACGGTAACGATGGCACAAAATATTACGATACTAAAACAACATTTCTAACTGTAAATGAAACGCCCGTTAGGTAAATTTAACTTACGGTCTACAACAAACATTTTTGGTTAAAATCTAACCAAACTACTGCAAAATTACTTTAAAGTCAACAAAAACCTTGACGTCGCCACCGCTTTTGTTTACATTTTCATGAACAAACTTTTTACTGCAAAACTTATTAGATGAAAGGGTAAAAGTATTATGAGTTTTCATTGAAAGAGCTGGAAAATGATTGTCCCAGTCGGAATCCGTATTTAAAGCTTCTTCAGATGCGTTATTACTCTTTAAATCTGATTTCGAGGCAGTCTTGTTAGCTCTCGACTTATGGTATATCCTTTGCTCTCCAAACCATACATAGTTTTTACTGTCATTAATATCACATTCATAATAATTTTCGTCTTCTGAAATATCACCAGATCTCTAAAGAAAAGCAATTAATATTAGGTGTATATACTGGTGATTATTTTTATATTATTAATTTTAATTTCTAGGTTTAATATACTTAATATAGTATAAATTAAATAAATTATAAGGCTGGAACTGTGTTATACAGAGTGTTTTCGTTTTAGGGATTACTGTTAATCTATGAAAAAGTCACTCTTTTCGTGTTCGCGTCTTTTCAGCTTTAGTCCAGCTCTTTTATCCTATTCTAGGGGATACAGCAGCATGTGCCTAGTGGATTGTTTTACACACAAGGAATCCTAAAATTATAATAAGCCTACACATTTGCATTCCCTATAATTTAAATTCATGCAGTATGCGGTCAATAAGTCTTGCCCATTTCAAAAACAAAATCTTGACGTTAATTGCGTAGATAGTGGTCAAGAACAATAAAAAAGTCGTAGGGACCACTTCCTGTAGCGCCTTAGACCCAGGGTTCGATTTACAGAGAAGCCATTCATGATATCGAACTTTCCGTTCGATATCGGTGTTTTCTTCATTCTAGTTCTGCTGTATGGTCTACAAAAAAGCTTTATTTATAATATTCTTTTTATTATTCACTAAACTCATGTTAAACCTCAGTCTCGTCTAATGGTAAGTGACTTTGAGGTTGAAATTGGAACACACTTTTGGACCTGTATTTTTTTTTATTGATTTATAGGAATTTTTATTTTAGGTAAATCAATGGTATTAAAAGGTACATCAATGAAACAATTGCAAACTCTATTAATGAAGCACTCATTCAGGTTTCGTAATTCGTTCTTGAAATATGAAGAACATTAGCTTAGCTGTCTGTGTGCATATTTGTATTTAAAATTTGCTTCATATTACGTACAAACTAAAAATTGAACAAGCATGCCAGTTGAGGGAAAACTAAAAACAAAATCGACGCCTTCAACTGGAGTATGGTGTTTACAAATTAATTTATGCTCTTTTATATTTTCTAATTATTCCTATTACAACTTAAGAGGTGACATATTTTTTTTTTGCCCAAACTCATTGCATATAATAAAACAACTAGACGCACAATCGCTTTGAAAAGTAATAAAAAAAGTGTCCGACAGATGTTTTGTATATACCTATATATATATGTATTTCTTTAAAAAGATATCAATATAACAGTCATTTGATTTAAAGAGTTGTTCTCGAGTAGTAAGGTACAATGGCGCCTGTAATTTAAATCATTATTATAAAAAAAAAAAAACATGAAAAATAGGTAAAAAGATAAAACATTTTTGAGAAAAAATATCTTGTAGGTATAGAAGAGTAGGATTTGACTCTTAAAACCCTTGACTTATTTAATTATCTGTATACCTTTAAAAACAAGCATAAGTACCAAAAAAAAAACGAATATACAATTAAGTACCTATACAATAGTTTGCATCGGAAATAAATAATGTCAAGTGTTTTATATTGAACTTTAAAATGAACAATAAAAAACTTAATCAATTTTAAAATGAGAAAAAGTTATAATTAAAAAAATGAAAACAAAGCGACTCCACAAAATTTTGTTCCACAGAAGCGTCATTCACAACTCGTATGCAGACTTCTAGAACTATATCTGTCTCTTTTACCCTTTAAGATTTTGATATCACGTAAAAAAAACAGGTGCGGATAGCATTCTTCTAAAGCATTATTTATATTTTATGGTTTCAAAAAATGAAATTATTAGAAAAATACTTTAATTAACAAGACTATTTATGTTAAATACTAGAATTAAACTAATACTTTCTTGAAATATGATATTTTTTCCCTTTTTAGTTGCGTTTCTGGAGTGATTTCAGCGGTTGATTTGTGATTTCGGCGGACGACACGATACTAAAACAAAAGTCGGCCCACTCGGCGAGTTGGGATTACTTTTGGCTCGGACACAAATTAAGTGTGATTGTGCGTCTATTTGTTTTATTATATGTCAATACCCAAACTGCTACAATCTAGCCTAACGCCTTGTTACGCCATACTAACTTTGACAGGCTATAACTTCAGTACCCCATGTGTCAGCGAGTTCTAACATGGATTGGATTGTTTCTTTTACTGTAAGGAAATAATCCGTATACATACCATTCGTGTCAAATTCTAAATTGACATTGGGTATTTTTTGACACCATCCCCTCTAAAAAACTTTCTATTCTTATGACATTTCATTTTTGTAAACACAAGCAACCGGTCATACTTACAAATGTTCACACTCAGGGGTATCAGTTGTAAGTAGTTCATGGGATATCATATCTGTATAGTGTTAACATTCACAAAGTTCTAATTGTTCAATTACTAAAATAGTTATGCAATCAAATTATTGCACCATATTAGTTAACTTGCTGTGATACTATCAATTTGTCATTTAATGGGCATTTTTAATTTAATAATATTTTTATCCTACAATTAATTTGGTACAACCCGACTTTTCCAGAGGATGGGAAACAGGGTCATTAACCAAGATTAATTTGAACAATAAAGCCCTTGAACACTTGGTGATCATAGCATTCCCTTCTCTTTGTGTAAGGATTAATCCCAATATGAAAATATTGAGGCTGTCATGATAATAAAGCTATATACCTTGATGGTCACGTCTTTAGTTTTCCTCTCAATTCTCATTTTTCTTTTGTCATTTTCACGTCTTCTCCGCTCATCGCGACCACGCTTGTCCTGTTTCCTGGCTGCTAGGTATTCCAACAGCGGAGTTGATTGCATTTTTTTGTCATGACCTGAATTAGAAATAGTACAATTTTCAGTGACTTATTTTTTTCCAATAAGATTCTCCTTGTTACCTGTGTTTACTTACTTTTAAAAAACATTTATAAAGTAAATCTAATTATAATAAATGTGTGATGGTTACTAATTTCAAAAGGCTTATTCTTAGGATACTCCATGGCTAATAAGGTATCTTCTATTCAAACTCTTAAGCTACAAGAATTAACCTTTCAGTTGTCATTATGTTGATTTATAAATCCTGCAGCTTACTATGTTGTTTTTATCTGTTTATGCTTTCATGATAGTAAATTTAAAATAATATGATATCAGGATACAAACTAGTATCAATATTTTCAGTCCTAAAAGTGAAATGACAATGGTTTAGAGTTTACTTGCATCATTAAAGGTCTTGAGAGGTTCGTTTTTCAAAATAAATGATTTTGATTAAAAATGTTGCTTTTAGTAGATTTTGTCTTTTTCATCAACTTTTTAATTTAAGTCCAGGCCATGAGTTTCTACTAGGTGATGAGGAGGATAATGCTGTAAGTCTCAGAACGGGCTCAGTGCTAGATAGTAGATGTTAGAATATTCAAACAACAAAATCCTAATTACAACTGTATACAGGTATACAGCACCTGTTGCTGAATCTGTTATAAATGATATTCTACCTATGACTTGAGGACTTCACAACTTTTAAAACACACTTGTCCAAGCAGATTGTGTAGATTCATTTCAATTACTTTCAAAAGATAGATTAAGGCTAACATTTGAATGTTTATGAATTATGTTAATTTACCATCACTGATGGGATATGAATACTCAAGCTTCGGTTGATTGTCAGTCTCTTGCTCCTTATTTAGATTTTCAACAAATTCTTGATACAATGGATCACTCTCAATTGTACAACATTTTGGGTCTTTCTTCTTCTTCTTTTTGGGTATGCGTTGAAAAGGTGCATACTCTACTATACCAACATATTCTAGTCCTGGAAATTAGAAAAACATTCATCACTGTAAAGCGCAAGTGCATAAATAGGCATAGTGTTGTTTATATGAAATATTTTTCACCTTTTTCATCCAAAAACACATATCCATCAAATTTGTCTCGAAATAAATATATGTCTTCCACATTGACAAAATTTATATAAGCTCTCGAATACATATTGTTGCTCAAAGAACTGTCTGGTTTTGCAAAATAGAAGAAATCGTGCTCTGGAATAGGTGACACTTGTTCGAGAAAAGCTTCTTCCGTCATAGTCGGTGGTAAGCGACGTATAATGATCTACAACATTGTCAAAACTCATGAATTAGAACTTATACAGTAGGAAGATAACTTTCAGTGTACTATACTAGAACTAGTTACCTTAGTAAACGGCCGTTGCGGTTTGGTTTTCCTATCTTTGTTCTTGTTGACATATGTTTTGCTACCTGTATCTGACTGTGGATCTTTGACATCTTGATCCTCAGTCATTTTTATTATTGCCTACACTTTCACTAAATATTCTTTAGCCTAATCAACATTATTAAAATAGAAATGTGGTCTATAAAAATTGTAAAAACTCGCAACACGGACACGGGGGATCACTAACTTCACTTACGTCACGAAAGTCAATGTCAGTCAAGCGATTGATTTGAAGCAGCGATCGTGTATTTCTACAATTTGTGCGTTAGTTAAAAGTAAATAAATAATAATGATTTAGTTTAAAACTTGTGTTTTGAATATATTGTATTCTCGTATTTTTAAATAATTTATATAAAAGTAACTAAAATTAAACTCAGCCCAAAGCATTTACAAAAACTTAGTTAATAATATTTTATTAAAAGAACGTAATCTCAATCGCACTGTGGTGCTTCAGTATCGTTGATTGACAATGACTTCAATAAATAGACCCAATACGCCTTGTCGCCTTTTCACAGGTTATGTTTACTTTCAAATAGGAAGTAATTCTTATTAAAGAATTTTCCCGATAAATTTAACAAAATGATTAAATATCCTTTGAGCGCAATTCTCATAAAAAACAATATAAATATTATTCGATCGTTATCAAATATTGCTAATAACCCCCCTACTAATGAAGCAATACAAAAAGATAAAGCCAAAGTTAGTGGATTTGCCAAAGCGTATGAAAAACAGACGGATATTATCAATGAAGACCAACCTGTAGAAAATCATACATTTGCGTCATTATTAAGGCATTCTAAATTAATTGATGTAAGTACATTTTTTCCTGTACAAGTAGGTATATACAAAAATTTATTAAGAACCAAAATATGCTAATAAGTAGGTATTTTTAAGCAAACTTATAATTTTAATCTTGTTCCTAAATTAAAAATGATCTTACAGTATTGTCCATTTTTTGAATATTTCTGAAAACCTGATACCTGATTACCCATGGAATAGAATTAAGTAGATTGATTCCCACTAATACAATGAACAGAATCTTGAAATGGTGAATCATTGGTGGATATAGACAGTAAAATCCAATAATATGCCATTGTACTTTTCAAGTCTTTTCTTAGATTGACTTTTTAATTAAACTTTATAACAGTATTTGAAACTGTTTCAATTGGAATCTCAAGACAGACTTTTAATAACCTATCCTACATTTCTAAATATTTTCATATCAATACATATAATAAAACAGTAAAAAAAACGTGTCTGTACATTTAATATTTTTACAAAAAAAATTATCTAGGGTTATAAAGAAATGAAAAAAGAGTAAGAATCTGAAAAAAAAATTTTGTCTGTTTGTTTGTAAGTTTGTCTGTTTGCACACGCTAATCTCTGGAACCGCTGGACGGATTTGAATGAACCTTTTTTTGATGTATAGCTGTGAAGCCGGGGCAACATATAGGGTATATTTTATTTCGGTTAGTGGAACACCTGATGCAGAACCCTTAAGGGATCATCAAAACCGTAAGAAATAAAGATTTGATGCCTTAACAAAAGTTGTCCAGGATGATGAGCAGATTCTGCAGACATAAAAAAATCTAGGATCTAAAAAAATTGTAATAGATTTTTAAAAGTTATGCCTAAAACTTACTTTACTAGAATATGGTGGAGATGTTCGGCATACAGATCAGAAGTACTCATTGCTCAGTTGCGCGTAGACCGACCATGAGTCTAAGGTCGTGGGTTCGATCCTGCTCGCGTAATTTTTTTTTTTATTATATTTTTTTTATTTTGTCTACAATAAATATTTAATTGTGAACAAAATTGTCTTTGACACCACTTGATTTCAATCAAGATCCAAAGAGATATCGTAATAATTTTAAAATAACTCCGTCATAAAATAGGTAGGTAGGTATGTTCGATAAGACGCGGGCGGGCGAGCGAGTGATTCGCTGGCATGGTCGGCCACACACGCTGTTAATTGTTCGAGATACCTACCAAACTCTGGGTGCCTATGACCATATTCACCCAACTTTTATTATTTCACTTGGAAATAAGATTTCTCTTAATGAACCACCAAATTTTTGTAACGGTTGGGAGTCAGACTACCCACGAGTTTAATTTTATAACTTTCTTTCTATTCCAAAATATGAAAAATACTAAGTTTTTTTTCAAATCGGTGAAAAAGTCCGAATTTGACCTCATTCTCACCTGATGGTAAGTATAAATGAAGTCGAATACCGAAGCCAAGCCAGTTCTATCACAAACCCGTTTGCGGCTCTAGAACTGGCTCTTTATAAAATGTTTTCGGGACGCGTCACCACTGGCAGTAGTGATATTTGACGGCAAATTTCAGTCAGCCGAGACAGTCAGTTTACCACCAAGCGGGGCTCACTCGGATTAGTCAATTATTCAGAGGCGGTAGGGTTATTCTAGGGGTAAATTATAACTAAATTGTCGTCAAAATCAATGAATGCTGGGTTTCAATATTTTACATGAGTAAAAGCTACTACAAACGAATGGTAGTTAGTTATAAGCGCTTTATACGCTTCAATATTCAACGTGTATGATAGCTAAATCTACTGTTCGTAGAATAAACGAACATACATACATATAACTTCACGCCTTTATTCGTTATAAAACCTCTATCCAATAAAACCTCTATCAATAAAATGACTTTTAAGTTATGTCCGGGAAGAGAAGCAACTGGTACATTCTATGATTTTCTGTTGCTCCCAGTCCAGCGTGGAAGCAACAAACGAACAGTGTTTTTGATATTGTAACGTGGCATTAGTAGATTAGATAGATGTTTAAGCGTTCGGATAGCCAGAAGAAAAAAAAACTGAACTACACTAAAAACAAACATGGGAATAAGAATTTTAAGGAAATTCTCCTGGTAAAAGTACTAGGGGCTTAAAAATAATAGATCTGAAAAATAGTTGGTATGCAGTAGAAAATTTTGGGATGTTGTTAGGGCTAAATCAATAATAAAGCTTCTTGCGTGATTTAATACAGGTAGGTACAGAAGGCAGCAGGTCAAGCGTTACATTACCTGTCAAATTTCCCCAAACAATTTTAACTTAGGTAATGTCGAGGGCATAGATTTCAGATTCAAGTAAAAAAAAATACCGATTTGTAACGCTTGATGTGCTGCCTTCTGTACATACAGAGATATATTGTAAGAAAGTTAAACTTAAAATAATGGGACTCAAGGTTTTATTTATTTCGTGATCATTTCTAGCTCTTGGAAGTTAGAAACCGTAGATTTAGAAGTAGAATAAAAAGTAACGTAGATGTGTTAACTACCAAAAGAAATTACATTAAATTGGCTCAGCCATTTTACCGTGAAAAGTAGCCAATCATAACTATAGATAGATACACATTATACACTGATAATGGCTGGATGGATGGATCTTTGCTACTCTTTCACGCAAAAACTGCCGAATGTATTAAAATTTAAGATACTTTGGCACCCGATTTGTTTATAACGCAAGGTGCCTAATATAGTTACCTATGTTTGTAATGTATCTAATATAGTTACCTATGTTTGTAATGTACCTAATATAGTTACCTATGTTTGTAATGTACCTAATATAGTTACCTATGTTTGTGGTTAGGAGTTATACATATTATTTGGGCGAAGATTCTTCATTTTTATTTTTGTTATTAAAGATAGTACTTAGGACCTTGGAGAAGAAAATAACCTACTCGAAATACTAATTCAATACAGACGAAGTCGCAGGTATCATCTATGTAATATACCTACCTACCTATACTTTTTCACAAAACACCTAGGTGAAACTGCGGATCACAGCTTTGTTGTAACAGTTTTTGAAGTAACTCTATCTGTTTATCTATCAGTAACGCTTAACTACTGAATCGATTTTGTCGAAATTTTGAATAAGGTAAGTTTAAACTTCAAGGAGGATATAATAAAAGTATTTATCCAACTCCAACAACCGGTATCCACGCGGACGAAGTCGCGGGTCACAGCTAGTACTTAATATAACATTTTAATAAATAATTGTGAATTTCTCATATTTCTCTAAATGCTACAGTATAAATTAGGATTTCAAAGTATAAATTTATTAAAAGATATAGTTTTCCTTAAAAAATCATATTCTTAATTATATGTTGTTTTCCATAGGCAGCCTAGTTATAATCCAAAATTTTGATTGAAATGAAACTCAATTTTATAGGTGCTTACTTTTAGTAATGAACTGATTGAAATACATACATACATAAATTCATGCCTGTATCCCTTATGGGGTAGGCAGAACCCCAGTGCTTATAAGACTGTCTGATGTCACGTTTGACAAATGAGGTATTATAATGATGAAGAGAGGCTATTTCAGTGACAGGGGGTCAGCCTATCGCCCACAAAAATGCCAATAGAACCTCTGTCCCTTAACTGACTTTTACAGTATGCCCGGGAAGAGAAGCAGCTGGTACATTCTATGTTTTTCTTTCGCTCCCAGTCCAGCATGGAAGCTGATTGAAATAATAAGCTGCTAAAGTTATATGGATAATAAAAAACTTTGTTGAATGTTTTCTTACAGCTTGGAGATCCAGCTGGCAAAGTTGTCATTGGGAAAATATTTCACATAGTAGAAAATGACTTGTATATTGATTTTGGATGGAAATTCCACTGTGTCTGCACAAGGCCTACCAAGAGAGCAGATGAATATGTGCGAGGGGCAAGAGTACGAATACAAATTGAAGACCTTGAGTTATCATCAACATTTCTAGGATCCAGTAAGGATTTAACATTACTTGAAGCCGATTGCAAGCTTTTAGGATTAGCTTCAAATCCAGCTAACACTGCCAGTAAACAAGCATAATTATTAATTTTATGTAATATTAGATATAGTAAGCAATAAAACAATAGTAAATTCAACAATATATTTCATTTTAATTGACACATATCTACCTAAGTACTACTACAAATATATTTCAAATAGTATAGTTTATTGTCTTGATTGAAGCTAATACATTTAAAATGAGTGAACGTCTTTTACTATCTAAGTACCATGGACACATTTTTTTAAATTATAACAATGAGCATTTAATACATAAGTTATTTTTATGAATAAACAGTTTTTAACTCATTTGGAATGTACAGAAATGTCAATGCAGTTTCTTCTAATATTTATATAAAAAGAATACATATCTGTTCTAATATAAGCAGATTTTATTAAACTCACAAACAGGAATAAAAAGTATTAATAAAAATAATATGAAAGACCCTTCTTGTAGATATTTATAAAACACAGCCTAAAAAAATAAGTTCCAAACTTATAAATGAGACATTTAGAGATTTCAAAATAATAACCTAATTGAGATTCATTTGTGTATTTATGTTACTCTATTACCGTTTTGTGCAACAATGTCTTGAGTTCCTGAGTCTTTGTTATCAACCTTATCAGCTGTGGGATTAGCTTTGTCTAGAATTTCATCAACTGTTGATGGAGGAGGTCCGTTTTCGGGACCTTTGGGATGGGTTTGCTCCCATTCTTTAAGGTATTCAACAACGGAAGTGTGCCCAAAAGTCTCAGCTTCGTTCAGAGGACGGCTGCCCCATCTGTCTTGAGGGTCATAGGGTACATTGCATTGTGCCAGGAGGAAAGTCACACAGGCTAAATGACCTTCTGCACTTGCCAAGTGCAGAGCAGTGCGGCCATCATAATCTGACAAAGTCATATCCATTCCTGATAGATGATGTCTGGAATAGAAGAAAGTTTAAGAATTAATTCCCTTACCTAGAGGAATTTTATTTGAATCTATGTCTGTCTACAACTGCACGCCTGTTTTTTCTGTTTTTGTACAATTAAGCACATTACCTATGTTTAGGCCTACAACTAAAAAACCATTAAAAAGGACAAATTACTTATTTTTAAACACCTTTTGTTGAAGTTTAAAATTACAATTTACTTAATTCAAACTAGATTGAATTTACGCTTAGAATCTTTTTCCGTCCGCACACACGCATATTTTTCCAATTAGGCAGACTTCGCGAATGCAAAAACATGTGCTTGCCTACTTATGGAGGTTTGCGGACCGGTATCGCATCACAGGAATGGGGCATTCGAAATGTCAGGTTGTAGAATACAGGTAAATAAGGAATTTAAGTAGGTAAGCATAATTTATGAAATACCTACCTTCTAAGAGCACTGAGATCACCACTGGCCGCTGAGAACAATAGATTAACAATGTTCAGTCCAGCTGACTCGAATTTGTATTTCCGAGGATCCTTTTTGTGACTTGCATACCGAATGTTATCATACTTGTGGAAGTTGAATCGCTCGATCAGGCTCTGAAAAAAAAAACAAAATAAAATACTTAAAACAAGTGTGATGGATGAGTGATCTGGCAGGTACCTACCTACATAGAACTATGGTGGCCCAAAAGAAGATTATCGTGTTTATATGGGACACGATGGTCACAATAAATGTTGAAGGCAACACCGATTCTATTCTTATAACTAGGTGCCTACTAGACTAATTAAAAAATAAATTCAAAAACTAAAACCCGACTACTGAAAACACGCTCTCAAAAGTAGGAAACAAGTAAAATTCTCCGGTGAAATATTTATTTACATACATACATACATGACTTCACGCCTGTATCCCTAATGGGGTAGGCAGAACACCAGAAGCTATAAAAACCATCTGATGTCACGTTTGACAAATTTGGAGGTATTATTATGATGGAGAGAGACTATAGCAGTTCTAATTTTTGTAGGTATCAAAATTATAAAATATTAAAGTGATTTTAAACATCACTTCTAATACCGTGTCTATCTCATCACGTGATACTGGCTGGCAGTAATAGCACGGTCGCCTAGAATCGACGGCTGGTTGCCATTAAACTTAAAGAAGAAGAAGACTATAGCAGTGACAGGGGGTCAGCCTGTCGCCCGCAAAATCGCCAATAAATCCTCCGTCCTTTTATGTATTACGTTATATTGATAGAGATGTTTAAAGGGCAGCCGTGATCGTATTACGTTTTGATTTTATTTTATTATTATCTGATGAATCTGTTTTGCTATAAAAGGTGATAACGTAATAAATAAATAGGTATTTCAGCGGAGACTTTTACTTGTTTCCTACTTTTTAGAGCGTGTTTTCAGTAGTCGGGTTTTTGTTTTTGAACTTATTTTTTTTCACACGTTTTGGAGTAATAGTGTTTACATATTTGAAATGTGCTAACGCAGTTCTTTTATTTGATATACCACACGAAACAGTGAAGATTTTTTTTTAAATTCTTAACTACTTATAATTATTATTGCACTTATTTTGGAGTATCAATTTTTACATATTTTAGCTGTGCTAACACAGCTATTTCATTTGATAGGTACCCCACACAAAACCGAAAAGATGTATTTCATTTTAGTTCTTCACTTTAAGTCCCCTAGAGGGCGCTGTAGTCAATTTAACATAACTTTATATAGCCTATAACCAGCGGACTGCAAAGAGGCTTTTAGAAGAAGGGGTCGGAGGCATTAGCCTTCATAAAGCAGATTGGTTGCCGATTGAGGGAGAGAGGCTTAGATGCCCGCTCTGGGTCTTACTTGGCGCAGAGGTTGTCCATTGCCGTACAGAGAGGCAATGCGGCTAGTGTGATGGGTACCTTTGCGCCCGGTATGACTCGGGGAGGCCTCTTCAATTAGAAAAATACTTAGGTTTATTTTTGTATATATTTAGGCACTAAGAAAGGTCTTTTGTTTTTAAATGATAGATATGTTGTAATTTATTTAAGTACTTAGTTTAACGTTTTAATGTAGTTTTCTAGTTTCTCCTTATGACATTTTTGTTACATTTTATTATTATTTTCTTTATTAAACATTAGTCAGTTTAGAAGTTCTGAGGGAACAGATGAACATACATACATACACGTCAAAATCATAGAAAAGAGTCATCCTGATTCCTTTATTCATACCTAAAAGTCCTTGAAATTTGTGATTCAGTATACTTAGCCCACGAGTTAATATAGTATAGCCTCGTATGTTAAGTATATTTATAATTTCAATAGGATACGTCTACTCACATTACAAAACTCCAATCCTCTGCAGCTGTTTCCCAAAGGATCCAGCGGTGGTGACCATGTGCAGATGCCCATGACATTCGGTACAACGATAAGCATTCCTCCAGAAACGCCCGATTTGGCCGGCAAGCCCACTTTGAAGGCGAACTGTCCAGAGTAATCGTACATCCCACAGCTGTGCATCAGGGAGAGAACGTTTCGCACAGAATCCGGAGAGAGCACCTTTTCGTCTGTAAGCGGACAAATTCCCCCATTTGCCAATGTGGATGCCATTATTGACATTATTTCGCAGTTGGCCTCCATTGAACAGCACTGGAAAATATTAAATCACTTAGTTAAATTCGTTTTTTTTATAGGTTCAGTAAGGATGGGACTTTCGTCTTCCATGATATACCTACGAGTTTCGATCTAAATATTTACTTTAACCTTCTTAAGGAAAAATTAACAAATCGCCACACCAAGAACTAAGTAGAATGTGGCCTCCGTTATGGAGACCACTTTTCTAATAAAGACAAAGCCCGCGATTAACCTCAATCTTGCCTGATGGTAAATGAAGATGAGGTTGAAATAAAAGCACACGGGCCTAGGAAAGAACTGGCTCTTCATAAAAGTATACTTCGTAATATTTGGCGGCAGATTTTATATGAAGGGCGGTCGCTAGCTAGTCGGACCCTGACGAGATCGTACCACGGGGCATTGACAATCAAAGCATTTTATTCAATTTCAAGAGTTTGGCCATAACACCCTTTTTACGTTAGGTGGCGCCACTTATTATATAACAATAATAACAACTTAATATGAGTGAATTGAGTGAGTGATGGACAATAATTCCCCATTTGATCACAAAACGCTGCCGGCTTGTGACAGTTCTAAGCATATCTGTTGTAAACTGCACATTTCTGCTGTGTATTCCTGCAAACTCAGAAGTGGCGTCAAGTGAACTTAAGTTTATCATTAATGTAACTGCATTGTTGTGATGCTTGATAGACTTCATGATTCACACATTTCGACGAATAACTTTATAACTACCAAACATGCTAACAAGTGTTGGTTTTTGATTGTTTTAGTTAGTTTTTCGTTAGTTCGTTGCCACTGTACTGCAAAATTAGCACCCTTCCTTTCTCATATGAAAAACAATATTTATCAACAATAATAATAAAAAACCACTATAGTGCATAGTTTACCCAAAAAACCTCAAGCACATAAGCGCCGCCATGCGGCAGAAAAGCTTGCATTCCAAACTCCCTATAATATTGATGTGTCCTATCTGTACTTGTACATACTACTTTCTAATCTGTGGATCCTACCTAGTGAAAATTAAGACAGTGGACCGTTTGTAATAAGCCCACTGCAGGGCCATGAGTCTCTCCCCTGGGTGATGAAGAAGTTTGGCAATAATTCACTAAGCTGGAGTCATTAAAGAGATGAAACTTCAGTAATAAATAACAAATTCATACCTGGAAGTACAAATCCATACACTCTCGCAAATTTGTCTTTTCCGGATAACATTTGTGCTCGCGCATGTAAAACCCTAGAGCATAGTTTCTATCCGCTGCTTCACGCTCTGACAAAAACACGGCGTTGTTAAACCCTAAGGCCTCGTTCCCAGCGAGCTTGCTGAAGAATGACATGACGTAGTCGAACTTCTCAGCAAGAGTCATCTCTGGTTTGTCCAGGGCCTTCAGTAGAGAGCATATGAGGATTGCGCCTGCGTTGATCATAGGGTTGTGAGGCTTCACTGGAATATTAAGTAAAGAATACTTAGTTATAAAGTTAATATTTTAAAAGCTTTATTTTGCATTTTACAATGCTTAAACATAATTTTATAGATAAAAATACCAAATAAAATCTTGCTGGGACCGAGCCCAGATCTCCTGCGGGAGATTTATACCTACTTAGTTCAGAGTTTGTTATTCAGAATTACTTTTTACCCACTACGACGGAACGGAGACGGTATATGCGTTTGGGGTGAGAGGGTGTTTGTGAAAACCAATGTTTTTTTTTTTATAAGTGACTAAACCCGCGTTTGACCTCAATCTCACCTGATGGTAAGTGACGATGAGGTCGAAGATGAAAGCCCACGGGTTTAGGAAGGAACTGGCTCTCTATATAATATTGCCGGAACACATTACCGCCGGAGCGGTAACATTTGGCGGCAGACTTTATATAAAGGGTGGTCGCTAGCCAGGCGGACCCAGAAGGGATCCTACCACCAAGCAAGAGACCACCATCCGATCTCACCACCGATCTTACACAGAGTCGGTCATATTATGAACAACATACTATTCGTTTTCATAGCACTTCCCTACGCTTACCTATTTGGTTCTCGAAGATGTAGATGTCGCAATAACATAGGTATTCAACTCCCTATGAACTTTATAAGAAGAGCAAGAAAATCCGTCGAGGGCTGCCATCAATATTTTAAATTTCAATATAAAACTACAAAACGAATTCATTCAATGGCAGCCCGAGACGGATTTTCTTGCTCTTCTTATAAAGTTCATAGGGAGTTGAATACCTATGTTATTGCGACAGCTACATCTTCGAGAACCGAATAGGTAGGTAGCGTAGGGAAGTGCTATGAAAACGAATAGTATGTTGTTCATAATGTGACCGACTCTGTGTGAGATCAAGTGAACGTTTAAAAAAGCTTTTCACGTTAATTATCTTTCGTCACATAAATCATTTCAGTCGGGGGATTTTAAATTATTTTATTCTTTTTCAATTACTTTTTAACCGTCGCGTCGTGGGTTTTTCAAAATTTTTATTTTGTTTTTAATCATTACCTATAGAAATCAATGTAGGTATCATGTACCTACGACTTTTGATAGAATTATAGATAGTGGTTCTAAATTTATAATTTGCACGATATACTTGTAGGTATCAGTTAATCATCATCTGACGCCAAACACCTGTCATTAGTGATGGTATCAGCAATGGTCGTGACTTCTCAAACTCCATTAACTTCATTAATCCATCTCTCGCGTACCGTTAGGTAGATTTGAGATCAAATAGGCATCTTAGCTATCAAATTATACAAGTATTATGACCTACGCCAGAACAAGTCGCTAATTCGAGTCAATCATAAAAGTTCGGTAAAGGCCGAACCATGTGAGTAATAAATTAGACTCTAATTTGATGGGGATGCACTCTAACGTATTAAAAATAAGTCGAAAATATCTGCATTTTACAGAAAATCAAAAAAAAAAAGCGCAATTTAAAAAAATGCGAGTTTATGTCAGCGTGTAGTTATAAAAAATAACTTACTATTATAATCCAGCACAAGTTCATTGAAATTTCGGCCACTGGGCTCCGTGCCAACGTATTTGTGGACCACGTCTGGCCCAAGGGTATCCAGCGCCATCGCGTATGTCAACGGCTTACTGCAGGACTGTAGAGTGAACGGCACTGTCACGTCACCTGGAACATGGGATTACTTGGTTGCACTCTTGAATGCGAAGATCTAGCATTCAGTGTGGTTTTCACATAGATAATCAACTGCATACTCTGTATCTTTAAAATAAGGCATTTCTCATAAATAACTCTCCCACACTCTGTCCGTTACAAAAAAAAACTGTAAGTATTTACAGTTATACTTACGTGAGTCTATTTTTATCTAGTGGTGTAAATGTGTTGTTATTATTGTGTATAAAAAAAATATCTGGGAAAAAATATTCAGATAACTGTATAATGAAGACGAATTTATAAATAAATAAATTACCAATGTAAGATGAAGATCTCAATGATCAACATTTTGAAGAGTGCCAGTTTCTTTAGCCTTATAATGTCACTATTTCTGTCATCATCTGCAGATATCTACTAGGTGTCAAGAGATAAAGGCTTGAAAGATTCTATTCCCTGTCAAGGGAAATAATAACTACCTACACATTTCAAGACTTACCGATTGAAAACCTCTGCCCGTCAATTGTGCAGATGCTAACTCCCCAATTATCCGCACTGGCCTTGGCCAGCTGAGGGATGTAATTGGCCATTTTTCCATCAGTGTTAGCCTTTGCTGCCCAATACATCTCCTCTATATCCTTAATGAAATCTTGGAAGTCGGGGATGACAAACTGACTTCGGAAAGCTCTAGTAATGAGCACAATGTTCGGAGTTATGACCTCTTTAAAGGTTTGACGATCCAGTTTCAGAGTTTCTGGAGTTCCCTCGAAGCTAGTAGATCTGTGCACTTTGTATAAGTTTTGCATAACTTCTTTGATTCGTGGATCATTTTTTCGAATGCCAGTGGTTTTCAAGGCCTGAAACACATTTTGTTTCATAATTTTAAGCTGGTGAGTAATTTTACAAAGATCTAAAAATCGGGACATAGGTACCCGAGCTCAAAAGTGGATAAGATTGATTGTTGTTTCGTAGCCTCATTATAATTTGTTATTATAAAGTTTGCCAACAATATATTTTGTGACTTGGAATGGAACCTATCGAGATCGTTTCTGTTTATATTTGTATTCTTAAGATTGTAGTTGTAAATTTCCGATAAGGGTCTTGGCGAGAAGAGATCAACTTTCGAGATAATAAGAAAATTCTTACTCACGGCCAGAAATTTTCCCACTGGCAGTAGTCCAGTGTCCTCAGCTTTGAACATATCGAATAAAACATCGTCGGCATTTTGATGAGATCCCCGGGTTACTCTGAAAACAAGAACGTATATTATTAACGATACTTTACGAAATAATTTAGAAGAATTACCTACTAAAAGCGGACTTAGATTTGCAATGCGTACAGTCGTGTAAAAAGTGGCAAAAACATATACAGGGTGACTGGTGGGTCATTTTTTAAATTCTAGGACGTGATAGTTTGAGATCATACATGAAGAGAAAAATAAAATAAAAAATAAATATTAATTATATACCTACTGAGTAAACCTTAACCGAAAGTTAGAGAATTCATTACGCAACTCATGGTTACATAAGCGTAATGTAATAGATACTTAGCGGGTGGTTGTGTGCGTGTGGCGGGAACATTTTTGTGTGCGTGTTGACTGAGGCAGCCCGTCGGGAAAAGTGTAGTAATGTCTCTTTATTTATTCATAGGGATTTCTGGTGAAAAATTAAATACCTACTTTGATTACCTACTTCAGTATCTAAAAAGTGATTGTTCCGCGCCCATACATAGTTCGCCTCAAAGCCAACAGTACATAAAAAAACATTTTCTATTTGTAAATTGCCCTTAGTACCCCATAAGAACAAAGTTTCGTAACGGACAATTTACAGAACAGATTTATTTAAAATAAAGAACAGAGTATGAGGTTATTTTTTATAAAATAAAACTTCAGTAATTCCTGTAAAATCGCTATTTCTAGTATTTACGAAGCAAGTACAGCAAAATATTACTGTAATATCAGTTTAATTATGCCTTTCAGTTACAGTTATTATTTGTTGATTGAAGATTACTTATTAATAAGCTAGGGAGACAGTTCTCAGTGCAATATGTGTAGTCCAGCATAATGAAAAAACACATACTTAAATTGTAGTCAAATATGGTTGCATTAAAAGCTAAGACTAAAATAATTAACAGAAAAACACGTACGTAATGTCTACTACAAAATGTCATTATGTGAAATACACGTTAACGGTTATTTATCGAAAGTGATGGAGCCCATTCCTGAAGACATCGATGAATCTGTTCATCTTCCAACAACATAGAACCACCAGCAGAGCCACAGCTGATACAAAATCCACTCTCCATTTTGTATACGAAGTCAGTTATCTGTTGCGAAAATGCCAAGGTGTCGTAGGTTTATGCAGATCAGAGTCGGATATTGCCAGGTCACGTTGAAAGTAATCCAAATCGTAGTCCTTTAAATAGAAACAAAATCGAAAACGCCAAACGAAAACGCAAAATACGTAACATCAACACAACATAACCACAGCCAGCGCGTGAGGCGAACTGACAGGACAATCCGAGTGACGTAGGGAGAAATGCTTTCACGATGATCGATAATTGTATCGATTTTTAATAAATAAAATAAAATAAAAATAAGGATTTAACAGTGTCCGCTTGAATTTAATATTTTAAAAAAGTATATTAAAATATAATTAAAATTTAGGCACACGTCAAATGTTTGTTGGTTACAAGGCGGTCTAGAGCAATGACCTTGGTCACCAGTCACCCTGTATAAAGGCTGAATTTAAACATAAGATTTCTTCAATATAAGATTGCCGGTTACGTCTCTTTGTTGTTCCTCTATAAGCGCAAGAACTAAGGGTAGGTACCGGCTATATGGGGTTTAAATCATATACAGGTTTATTTTTCGTCACCAGCCAAATTTAAATGTTACTTTCTTTGATACGATATAAACGCACCTGCATATTTATTTTATCGTCACTCGGTACAAAAAAATAGAAATATGGAACCACAAACTTTTTTAAAAATAGTCGCTGTTGATGAACATAGCGACTACGACGCGGCATTTCCTTGATAATACTACGACGTAGTACTACAAAATGTGTATTTAATGGTAATTTAGAGTGACCATGCCTCGGTTAATATGTTAGCGGATAAGTTAATTTCCTAGTAAAAAAATTAAAGTACTCTTTTTTGCAAAAATTGTTTCTATAAATGATACTTATTGTGTTAAAAAAAATTTTTGCCGATGACTACAAATCAACCCTGTATATAGAGTTATTCGATTCCTTCGAATATGATCAATTAATTAAATAAAGGAACACTTGGGACGGTTTCTTTACTATGTTTAAAGGGACGCCTACCCAGTTTTCCTGTGTACTTACCTTGAAAGGGAATGAAAGAGTTCTCAAATAATTAGCTGGTGATCTATAATAAGTTCGAACAATGTTTTTGTTGACTCGGCTAGCTTATGTCACGACGAGCTAATATTAGCGCAGTCGAAACGTCACAGCGGGTGTGTCTAATATTGTTTACTGTCTAACGTCGATAGTTACGCTAGCGGTGTTTGTACTATTTTTAAAATTAAAATTAATTTGTAAAGTTCGGTTTATTATTCAGTTATTACGTTGGAAGACAGTTTACAGGGTGGAATTTTGGAATTCCCTTGAAGAGAAAGTACTCTAAATAATAGAGATAGCCAATTTTACTACAAAGAAACTTTTCTTTATTTTAGAAAAGAAACAAAAATTTGCTATCAAAGATTTTCATAAATTCGCTCGCTTCACCCGGGAATCGAACTGACTAAAATCTGTAAAAATTACACTCTGTAATTTTATTGCACCGATCGTTAGGGTCAATCACAGGAATGAAATCTCTTGAATTAATGTAATGATAATGAAAGAAAAACCATGAAATCTTTATTTTAAGATTTTAGTCGGTTCGATTTCTGGGTAAATTGTCGAAAAACATTTGAATGCAGTTCCAAAATAAAGGAATGTTTCTTTGGAGTAAAATTTGCTATCTCTATTATTTACAGTACTTTCCCTCCGGGGGGCATTCAAAAATTCCACCCTGTATATACTTTATAAACTTCATAAGTACATAGGTTTTTTTTTGTTTTTTTTTTGTACAACAATTTTTTTGTAAAAGATTTCGAATTTTCTGTTCAGTTTTGGAATTTACTTTGGCTTTTCAAAAACTTGTTAGAGTTCGAACTTCTTACAAGTCAGCGGTTCTATTTTTTATACTTCATGATACCTAGATGCTGTTCTTTTGAGAGTTGTGTTTGTAGTAACGTACTTACCAACATAGGAATTGCAAAGGTAATCAAAACATATCAGATTAAAAATACAAATTTAACTATAAATAAACCACATTCATAAGGTGCCAAAAATAAACACATACACTAAAAATTAACTGAAACATTAAAATCGAACAGCTAGTGTACCTTTACCTCAAGTTCTATCTACGTAACTAGGTACCTACGTGACAAAACTAAAACCTCCAAAATAAATAAAATCAAGGTTGCATGGACTCAAAGGCTATTTCAAAAATGCAATACTAAAGTATTCCTTTAGGTATCTACTTATTTCTACATAGATCGGTACCTAAGTACGCAAAGTGGTTCCAAGTTAAAAACCAAGCGAAGTGCCGTTCTTATTTAGTAAAAAATCCAAGTAGATGTGCCACATGATGAAATAAGTGAGATTATTTCAAATGAAATCCATTTAGTTGTTAGTTCTACAAGAAGTGATCTTATGAAAAAGACAAATACTTAGACTGTTTACTTAATAGAACATAATAAAAAGTGAAGTTCGATATAAAATCTTATTCCAAAAAAAAAAACGTAACTACGTAAAATTTTGTAACTCAAAAACATGCGCATAAGCACGATGTCTATTACTTATACTCACCCAACTGAATCGAGGTTGTGCACGAACGACAACTTTTTTTTGCTTGAAAGTAAACATTTTCATACATTACTTATTAAAATATGCACAAGTTTTTTTAAATCTATTATAAATGAAGCTTTTGTACCTATATCCGTAGTAAAATTCGGTTTCGTTAGAAAGGCATTAGGTAGGTAATAAGTACCTACAATGCGATGCAATCATGCGATTAATGATTTAAGTCCACCAAAATATTCGGATTTTACCGCATTCAATAGCAGTCGCGGGTATCTGGTAGTATTATTAAAATGTATACATAGATAACCTTAATAATCCTGTTGCCGAAATAAAATCAAACTTAAGTAGGTACACGCTACAGAACAACGATTTATCCTGGTAAACACTCAGAGCAGAGCCAAGTTTTATTATGAGCCAATGTTTAAACTCCATTTCCCCAAATAAACGTTGATTTCGTACCTATACTAAGGTACCCGCGGGTATTAAGGCCTGTCGGCAAATAAGGCCTAAGAAACCAAAATTCTACTAAATATAGTAGTTGACGTTAAGGTTACACACTCACATGTATTGTGCGTGTACAAGTTGCTGCGATGTTGCGGAAGCACGTTGGTCTGTCCCTCGTGCTATGTGGCGTGTGGTTTATAAATAGGCCCCAGTAAAACGTAAGTTTTTTATTACATACCTGTGTTGTAAGGCCTTTAGATTGAGTTTTTAAAGAAGTCTCATATTAATTTAGTTTTCAGCTGGAGATCAAACTTTTTGCTTAAATTCTGTAGTAATTTAAATAAATAACTGATAAACAATAAAACTTGTTGATTATGTTGAATATTTTTCATTTTATAGCAAATTTCCCTTAGCTAGGCCTTAATATTCGCGGGTACCTTAAGAAAACTGTGCTCATAAAATGTATCCTGCTCTAAACTATCGTGTTCGATCTGACCCTCACTAACCATCAGGTCAAACGCAGTTTAGTCACCGATAAAACATGCTTTTCTTTCAAGTAAAAGAGTTACCATTGTTTTTGTATTCATAACTTTACTAGTTGGTCGGCACTTATACCTGATTTTGATCGCGAGCACACGATTATTTACATAACAAATACTTACGATTAGGTACGCAATTAATTTTGTTAATTATGATAAGATTCAAAAAGCATTCGCAATGGTAATTTTATACATTGAACGACTATTGAAATTCCAAATTTGAAATGCGAAAAACATGTGTTTAAAACTGTAACTGTAGACGATTTTTAAAACAATGCAATATGTAGGAGTAAATAATCAACGAATGCAGAGCATTAGAAAAACCGACTTCACGTCAACACTTTGGCCGACTAATAATGTCATCCACGTAAAAATTCTCCGAAATCATGCATGTAGCTATGAAATACTAACTATGAAGTATCCTCTACCATATGAATTAAGAATTTTTAAGATCGATTCCTAATTGTCAAAAAAAACACAAAAAAAAAACAGACGAATTGAGAACCTCCTCCTTTTTTGGAAGTCGGTTGAAAAATGAAATATATCGTTGTTTTATAAATTGTCTGAGCTAAAAAGTCAACATTCAAAAGTTGAAAAGTTCTATATAAAAAGAATATAGGTGTTCTGACGAAGCTAACGCCATAGCATCTCTTGGTAACTTCGAATAAGTAGGTATCAGAACTAAATGTTTCCGCCCATATCCCGCACACTGTACTATAAGCCCTTCAAAGTTAGGCTTGTATAGTGACTACAATAGTAGACCATAATTAGGCTGTCTGCAATTGACTTTTGTTTAGATGTGTTTACAGACGTGTCAGGGGTGAATTGATGTAATGAACGGCGGCGGCGGCGCCGCCGGGCAAAGTGGCAGTTGTCCGCATTAAATATCAATCAATAGAACTTGATGTGAGTCAATTACTATTTTAAAGACTCTGGCTACAATTCTATTAGAAATAAATGACATATTTTAGTTAGTATTTTGTAGATAATGCATTCTAAGGTAGCCATTCCCTTCAACATTATAGAAACTGAAGCTAAATATTCTGATCGGCATATTATCGCCCATTTTGGGGTATTGCCTAAGGTGAATGTATTATTATAGTATATATAGTATTGTCTAAGCTATTTTTTTTAACAGCTTTGGTACCTACTGAATGAATATTTTTTGATCTTTTATACACTCTAATTCTATCCAGAGAGATGAAAGACAACGCATGATAGTCCTTTCATCCTCATTTAATAAGTACTTAGATTTATCGAATATCAAAAAGAAATAAGGTTTTTATTTTAATTTTACACTCTTTTCTTAAATACCTCATTTATCATTTATAAAGACTGACTTTTAATAGAGATTTTTGGAGAATTACAACAATCGGCTTTTACTATTAAACCAAAACTTTTACTATAAACTTACCTCAAATCAATAGACTGGGATGCGTAGAACGTTGGAGCTGAATTTCGCCATTTCTGTAATAAAAAAAGGAGATACAATTTTCGAAAATTTTCAGGGTCTTTCACATCTAGGTCGCGAAGTTCATTAACACCTAAATTTATGTCACAGGTAAATCACTTACGCTTCTATCTATGACATAGATCGGTCTAACTTGGCTGTACTGGCGTCGGCAACCACATGGGGTTGGTTTCAAGAGCCGAATTCCCGTAGAAATCTTTCTAAGTTGTTGAGCACTCATGGCTAGATGCGAAGGGTTTTTCGTAAAGGGCCAGACTACATGGCAGATTGAACAAGCCGGACGGCGCAAGTACACAGCGCAGGCGCGAAGACTGAGCCCCCTCGTCGCGTAAACTCAGTCACTAGCCTTATCACCCACCAGTTGTTTACTCTATCTGTTTGCATCCTGACGTTTCAGGAAATTCTGTATCAGAGAAATCTACGTAACATTTCGCAGTAACGTTTATTATCTTACCTGAAATACTTGTTTGTTTGTATTTCGGTGGCATCGTTGTTATCTATCTAAATATGTATATGAATGTGTTTTCGATGATGCAAACAATGTTTAACGTTGACTTGTACTATAAATGAATCAATAATTTTGTTTAATAATAATTGTATTTTTTCATTTAATTAACAGCCAAACTTCAGTTCAGAAATGATTCCAAATATAACGAAGGCGATCAACGAAACCTTATTACGAAACAAAATTCTTTATTCTGCTATCTTCCATCAATGCCACTCAAAATACTAATAGACAATATTTGTAAATAAAAATCTAACAGAAACATGTAGTTTGTATATACCACATAATAATATTTCACACAATTCGTATTTTGCATTAGAAACTTGGAAAATCTTGTTTCCCAACTTACATTTTCCTTTCACTTTCTCTTCAGCGTAAATACTACCAAAAAATTATGAATTAGTTAAGTAAAATTATAAATTACCTACCTACTCATAAACTTAGTTATTTCGATGATGTAATATTGTAGCCGCTTTTTACCAATTGCATCTTACATGAATTCAATAAAGGTAAAACGCAATCACGCAATATGAGTACTTAGAAATATAGTTTTATAGCTAAGTAGATACATAACTTCACGCCTGCATCCCTTATGAGGTAGGCAGAACACCAAAGGCTGTAAAACCATTTGATGTCACATTTGACAAATTTGGAGGTATTATAATGATGGTGAGACACTATTGCAGTGACAGGGAGTCAGCCTATCGCCCGCAAAAACGCCAATAAAACCTCTGTCCCTTAACTGGATTTTATAGTATGCCCGGGAAGAGAAGCAACTGGCACATTCTATGTTTTTTTTCGCTCCCAGTCCAGCATGGAAGGTAGATAAAACTTTTAAATAAAATTCATCCTGGCTGGGACTCGAACTCGGATCGGGCACTCTACCAACAGAGCTACCGGGCCCCGGCCTTTGTAATCGAAATTATTTAGTATATTGGATGCTTCGTTGTATGTTTTCGGAATGCGGGAGATCAGGGTTCCACTCCAAGCCGGGATCGATTTTATGTAGTACTTTTATTCATAAAATAATATTTAAGCATAATTTTCTTTGCAAATTTCACACACAAATTTATTCATTATCAGTACCCATAACACAAGCCCAATAGGAAACTTAACTTGGGCAAGATAATGTGGTGTGAGAGTTAGAAATATTTATTAACATTATTGTTTATTAACTAAAATAATAAAACAGCCAATACCTATGTTTTTTCTTGATGCTATAATTTAATTGAAATAGTAAATAAGTATTGTAGAGTACAATACTTGAGTACAAATGAACACTCGTACTACGGACTACGCCGGATCGTAGATTTGACCATATCGTTATTACTTTTATCCACTATGGGATTTTATAAATTAAAGTCATCATCATCATCATGACAACTCTTTGTAATGAGCCCACTGCAGGGCATGAGTCTCTCCCCTGGGTGACGATGAGGTATAGGCCATAATCCACCAAGCTGGTCCAGTGTTGGGTGGTGGATGTCAGAATTTTCAGGGCGCCAAAGTGGCTTCTGATAAACCCTAACGACTACTGTATACAAGTATACAGCACCCGGGACCGACTACTTAACGTGCCCTTCGAAGCACGGAAGTCGTTGTGAGAAATGAATGTTCGGTGGTCACCCATCGAAGCACCTACCGCACACATACACAAAGACACCTTACTCCAGAATCGTAATGGTGATAGAAAGATATGTAGAAGTAATAACAAAATTAGTATACCTATCAAAATAGGCCAATGTTACAATTTGGGTAAATCGATGTAAGCAAACTGATTGCACCATCAGCCTTTGGCTATTGGAAGTGAAAGTTCCATCGTGGTATAGGCCCTTTGGCTATTGGAAGTGAAAGTTCCATCATGGTATAGGCAGGTTTATCTATTAAAGAAGATAACCTAAAGATCTGATATTCTCTTTTTTATACGTGCTAATTAGAATTTATAGAATACACACACAGTCATCGTCAGTTTTTTTAGAACCGCAAAGTCCCGATGTATAATATCTTAGTCTTCATCTAGCTTTTCATTAGATAATATTTTAAAACTTCCATGCTGGACTGGGAGCGAAAGAAAAACAAAGAATGTACCAGCTGCTTCTCTTCCCGGGCATACTGTAAAAGTCAGTTAAGGGATAGAGGTTTTATTGGCATTTTTATGGGCAATAGGCTGACCCCCTGTCACTGCAATAGCCTCTCTCCTATCATTATAATACCTCTAAAGTCAAACGTGACATCAGATGGTCTTATAACCTCTGGTGTTCTGCCTACCCCGTAAGAGATACAAGCGTGAAGTTATCTATGTATGTATGTAATATTTTAAAAATACTTTTTGAAGTAAGTATAAAAGAAACAGTACTTTAATTTATATTTAACCACTCAAAATACTAACAAAACAAAAACTAATTTCTTTTTTAAACACAGCTTAAAAATGTGAAGCACCTCAAAGTCACTGTTGGAATCCATAACAAAATCCTTGTATCCAGTGGAATCCTTGGAGAAGTTCCGCGTAAAGTTCGGTTTTTCCGACATACTCGCACGAGAGAAAGTTGCGCGCGCACGCGTGTGCTGCGCTTGCGTTGGTTATACGACTCCCGCGCATACTGTGCGCTGAAGCAGCCTCAGCGAAAATGTTTATTAATAAATATTCACGATTGGCCAAGTCAAGAAATCTATTTTTGGAATACATTTGTTATAATTTGTAAGCGATGTCATAAATAGGAAGGTATATTATGTTTTGAATGTTTTAAACAGTACAATAAATAAGTTTTTCGAATTATTAATACCTACAAGTTTTAATTTAAGGTACGCCTGAATGAGATATATCGTCTTCACGGCATCATTTGATTAATTTAGAAAAGCGGAGACATATCGGTAACCTTTCCATTTTGTATAAGAGGTAATTTTGATGACAATCTTTTTATTCAACTGCACTTTTAAAGTGTGTTCTCGTTCCACGTGCATTGTACAAGTATTCTACATTCCATATGCCAAGAATAATATATCCCGAAATTCCCCCCTATTACGCATTGCTATCGTAATGAAATATGTTCACAAATTGACATTTTTAATTGTAGTCTTGCCACATATAAATCATTTTATACCTCAATATTATAATAAAGGTAATAAGTAAAAGTGTGTCTAGAAGTAAAAAATATTAAAAATAAATTATGTAATAAATTAAGTAGGTATAGTAAGTTCTGAAGTTATGAGGTTTTTGTTTGAATACCTATGTAATCCTAAATTAAGTATAGGTAGGGTAGTAAGTTATAGTGGGTTTTAAACAATGATATTATAAACTATAGATATGTTACGTTCATAGAAATTTGCGTTCTAAACTGTTCCGAGCAATCAAAAACTGCATGCATTGACAAGTTTCACTGATAAGTATAACAAAAGATAAGAAAAAGCACGCAAATTAAAGAGATAGCTATAGTTTTAATGATTGCACTTCAATGTTTTCTTGTGTCATAGTTAATATTTACAGTCGTAGAGTGGACACTTGATTGAAAAGTAATTATATAGGAAAGAAATAATAGAAAATAATATTTATTGAAAATTTTAATATTGAAATAATAATTAAAAATAGAAATACAATGAATATTATATACCTTCACAAAGATTTAATTTATTTCTTTTTGTCTTTTTGAAAGTTTTTGTATTTTATTTTTATGTGCGGAATGGAGACGAATATTTGTATATTTATCAATTATGACTTTAATCAGATGTACTGGATGATTGAAAATGGGGATCAAGACAAAGTAAAAATAAAGATCAACTGAAATTTAATTGTAGGCATTTTATTCACTATCAATATTCGTTCTGCACTAATTAATCTATGTCCACAGAGCACGCATCTATCGCTCTCGCGTTGCTCTCGCGTCAATACTAGATCGCTATCTCTTTCTTCACCTGCATCAGTTATTAGATTGTTCGAAAAAATAATTTACAAATACTAAAAAATCTTAGTACTTTTACATACTAACATGTGGTATGAGATCCCTTGCATTTTGTTTACTTTAGAGTTATAATTGGTACACTTCCGAAACGCACACGACGGCATTTTATATTTATTTTGGTGAGGACACAGGAACCTAAAGTGCGTCACGCTTGTGATTGCGCTCGACGCAGACTAATTACAAGACCTACCATTTGGCTCGTATTTGAGTCTTCATAACGCGCGTGCTTATAACATATCTGCTTTTGTTTTATATAATATCATTGGTTTTAAAGTTATCAAGTTTTTGTGTTAATGAAGTAAGTCAAATAGAATAACTGCTTGCAGCTTTGTTAAATACCTATGTATATCAAGTGAATGATGTATACAACTTTAATTGGTTTACAAACTTTAAAAAGTTATATTGTTCAACTGTAGCTTGTATAATGTTGGTTTGTAAGCTGTTATTGTTCCTTAATAAATAAATAAAATATATCATTGATATATCAGTCGGATGGAGAAAATATTCTAAGCTATAATAATATAAGTAGTTATATTATAAACTTTAGAAGTTTCACAGGGACAGACATCAAAGGGGAACAATATTTAACAAGCGCTATAAAATTTAGAACTTTCCCAGGCTATAAGACATACAATGCCCAGTCTGGCTAATCAGGCTGGATAATTTTATATGTTTGCAGACTAGGTTACCATACTTACCTTTCAGCTTTTTAATTTAAATTATTAAACTTACATCGTAAGCGACCTGTACAAATTCTTGTAGGAATGTCAGCATATTATTTAATTCGTGCTTCGAGTAAGTTTTATTCGGCAAGATATACGATTTGGAATAATCTCCGTCCTCGGAAGCACTCTTAAAAGGTGACTGGATTGATATTCTTGAATTAAAACATCTGATAACTAAACATTTTTTGAAATTTTCATGAGATAAATTTATCGAGCAGTGGCCATGGCAGGTTTATGCATCATTAGTTGAATAAATTATTTTTAATTTGTGCTGAAATTCAAATTAAAACTCGCCATGCTGGCTATGTATGTTTGTTTTGTTATCATTTCTCGCGCGTGGCAGATATGTATGTCATTGATAATGACGTCTCTTGTATATTTTTACCAGTACATATTCTGTGTAGGTACCGATATTAAAACAAAGTAGTTTTGGAAAACATCATCAGGAGCAGCAATTGTCAGCAGCCCACTGCAGGGAACCTACCAAGCTGGCCCAGTGCTGAAAGGTGAAAAACCTTTGCTGTTGAGAATATATTTTTAAATATTTTTCATTAAACGTTGTTGATTTAATGAAATAAGTACATATTAAGAATGTATGTTCCAAACAGCTCTCTACGTCCAGTAGTTATGGCTGTACGTTGTCTGTCAGTCACTCAGTCAGTAACGGAACAGTTTTGTATTGTATATGTAATATGTATTGATTGCAAACTCGGGCCTTAAATATAATAATAAGTACTTGTCAATCCATGATACAGCGCCATCTATAACTTTATAGTAGAAACCCTTAATCATTATAATACTTTTGTACTTATCAAGTTTATCAAGCGTCACCAGAAGATGGCGCTACTTGTTATACATGCGAGCTTACTCTAAGCATGCGAGAATTATAAACTATGTTTGCAAGGCACTTATGCAATGACAAATCCGATAGCGTGGCAAAATCGTATGAAGGTGCATTTAGAAGATTCGCAAGATAACCAGGAGTTCTTGCTGACCCCGGCCTGGAGGATAGCCCTTCATATCTAATATCACCGCTACGCTGTGACGGTAAAATTATGAAGAATCAGTTCAGGAAAAAGATATATGTATAGGCATCCGATTTTTCCAGAGAGAAGCTACGAGAACCCTTGCAATTTCATGCCATTTAAAGTGGTTGAGACCAAGGGCCAACGCTGCGTTACGCGTTCGAACGCGCGTAAAGGCGGGTACACATTGGTGTAATGGAACTAGTAATGTGATATCCAGCGCTCGATGCCTGCGCTCGCTGTATTTGGACGTGTATTGCGCACGAACTGAGCATTCAATGCGGGCATTCTGAGTAAGATTTTTTCCGCATTGCGTCGCGAGCTCGGTCCGTCGCCGCACACGTAGTTTTCAACCGACTTCCAAGAGAAAGAGGTTATCAAATCGTGTGTATGTTTGTTACTTGATTAATTGGTCAATTATGAATCGATTTTGATTATTCTTGTTTCATTTGATAGATCACAATAAGTCAGAGGTGGCCCATAGGATTTTAACGAAAATCGATACAGTACCTACTTAAAAAAAATATGTATGAAAGCGGAGGATATGTACCTACATAGATGACATTTCACTTCAGCTAAAGTTTTGACAAGGATTTAAAAATGTTATTGAAGTCGGTTTTGTAATGTTATTCGATAATACCTCACTGCGCGACACTTCACAAAATTAATAGATCAGACGAGAGTTCGAAGACCTCATTCGTGCTCTAATTTTTATCAGGAGCCCAATTCTCGCGCCACTCGACATTTCAGTGAGATGATAAATGTCACATCACCTCAACATCGTAGGCGACTTTGATCATGTCTATCAAAAATATCGGGCGCTTAGCAAAACTCGTATTCTCGCCGGTAGTAGACATGATATACTACTCGACACGGTATTATCATTAGGTTCATTCCATTCGTTCATTGCAAGATGTGTTAAGGATACGTTCTGCTTTCAATGAAGACCAATAGCAAATTTGATGAAATATATTTTTTTAAGCTTGTTGATCATCTTAACTGAAACCGGTGTTTTTACTGCTTAATTTAAATAATAAACCATTAAATCTTAAATATCTTATGCTATATTTCCTAAATCTTTAAAATATTACACACGCAAAATGTTTCATGTTGAACGCAGTAGTATTGATGACATGACAGTGCCATTGATGACTTTTGTGTCTAACTAATTATTTATTTATTTATTCTTCATTGTACACAAAAATAAGGAATATTTATACAGAACATTTTTTAAGATACAGAGCACAATAGGCGGCCTTATCATCGAAAGATGATCTCTTACAGGCAACCCTAATTAATGGTCTTCTTGGTATTTGATTGAATCAAAAGGTAAAAAACCTACGGAAAATCAGCCATTATTACGGGAAATCATGGACATGTCATGGTCGCACCGCCTCAAAATACCATTCTCCAAATATTATGGGATTATTTAGGGCCACAACCACCTCTTCAACACATCTCGATACCGATGGTTGAGACATGCTTACTAAATAATTATTTCCCACCGGGGTTTGGTAAGATCCTGTGCCAAAAAAGTTTAAGGCACATTAAAACCTGAAAAGAAATAAGAAGTAGAAATAAGAAATAGAGTTATGTAGTAGTATTCAAAATATCTAATACAGAGAAAATAACGGCACATTTTCATACTAAAAAACTTTAGTTTTAACCGAAATATCTTTTTTGGGAAGAAGAGGCTCCAACATATTCATCAATTCTATCGCCATGTGTTAGGGGAGACGAATTTTTTTTCTAAATTCGTCGTCCCGCATCTCCATCGGGTTCACCCTACATAGGCTTCTACGGTGACGACTTGGTGCAGAAATATCGACTTCGGCATCCCGAATAATATTTACAAAAAAAGAAGCAATGAACTGTTCCATATTTTCAACAAAAAGCTATTATTATTGATTTGAAAACATAAATCTACAAGATCAAAACAATTATATACATCAATATCATTGTCTTTCTTGATACAATGGCGGCCGTCACTTTTGTCTGTAGGTACATATCACCCAGTGAGATTACATGTCGAGTGCTCCAGTCCACTCGTTGCATGTCGAGTGGTTTTCGTTCGACATATATCACCAATGAGATCACGAGAATAGCACTAACCGCATTCACGTGATATTTACGTCATTTTTTCGATATATATCGGGGAGTGACAAATGTCACTCGCGCGAGAATTGGGCTCCTGAGCTTCATCAGTATCATACATACCTATATTAAAACTCGCCTGAGTGACTGATAGACAACTGACAGCCATCACTACTAGGCGTAGAGAACTGAAGCTTAAACATACATTCCTAGGGAGATGTAGGGGTAGGAGTGCCTCAAAGAACGTAATCTGAAATCAATGGGCAGACACCCATTGAGTTAGGTAAATTAAAAATAAATAAATATTTCCAACGTTCACACCACATTATCTAGGCCAAATAAAGTTTTCTTAAGAATACTATAGAATGCTATGGATACTATATGGACAATATTTATACAACATTAGCAAAAGCTAATCGTTGTACTCATGAAAAAACTCCGAAGGCCTCGATGCAGTGACGTTGGTGGTGTACAGAGTTGTATAAAAGGACTACAGATGATAAAACAAAAACTTTAAAAGTTCTGGTAGTTTACAATTTCACAATACAAATTAATTTTTAAATTATCTCCTAAACAAGTAAACTGATTTCCATGATTCAAATGGATAAATTGGTTTTATACCCAGAGCTTTCGTTTGACATCAAAATCGTTACGATAACTTAACAAGCAAAAAATCATATTTTCAAGTTGCTCTCGTTATTATTCAATTTGCAATCCGAGGCCCTTTGATGTTGTCTAAAAAACAGACAATTCACGGATTGCGTCGAGCAGGCTATGAGCGTCACGCACACAGGAGCAAGTCTCACTCACACACCGCTCACGAGCGGTGCTCGCGCAATTAGGACGGGCGCACGAGCGCCCGTCCACATTGAGCATCGAGCATTTTTTGATGTTATTCAAAAAACAGAAAATGTACGGATTGCTTAGAGCAGGCCACGAGTGCGCTCTACTGCGGCTCAGTTCGCGCTCGGGAGGCGTACAAATCATGGGAACTTTTTTTTGCAGATTACATTACTAGCAATTTCTACCCACCATAATAAGGACGGGCGCACGAACGCCCGTACACATTGAGCATCGAGCATTTTTTGATGTTATTCAAAAAACAGAAAATGTACGGATTGCATAGAGCAGGCCACGAGCGCGCTCTACTGCGGCTCAGTGCGCGCTCGAGAGGCGTCCAAATCATGGGACCTTTTTTTTTGCAGGTTACATTGCATTACTTGTAATTTGTACGCACCATAAAGCCAGGTACTCATTAGCGAGCTGTAACTGTAACCGTAGCATGTTCGCCTTACCGTTCTTCCATATCGTACGCTCGTTCGAACGGACGTTTGGTATTGAATTGGCACGCGCGTTCGGAAAGCGCGCTGCCACGTCCCTACCGAAAGCGCGTATCAAACGCGCACTAGCTACGCCGCTTGGCGTATGGCACGTAGGGTACGGAGTACTACGGACGTTTCAGTTTTTTATGAATACGTGTGTTCGAACGCGTGATGCAGCGTTGGCACTAAGATAATAAATAATAATAAATATTTCTGACACTCACACAACATTATCTAGTCCAAATTAAGTTTCTTAAAGAACTTGTGTTATGGATACTAGATAACTGATATACTTAAGAAATATATAAACATATAAACATCCATGACTTGACGACTAATATCTGTGTTCATCACACAAATATCCGTGGCCGCCGGGATTCGAGCCCAGGACCTCTGGCATAGAAGGCAATGTATGTTACCGCTACACCAGCCGGTCGTCAAAAGATAGGATATCAGCTGGAAGGTCGTGCCGCACCGTCGTCATCAGGGTCGGCGAACCTCAACACACAGTTTTAGTCAGAAATATGCAATCTTCTATAGACAAAATGGATGTTTTTCAATACATTGCTGTCTTTTATTTTTATTTATTTATTTACAATTGGCTCTTTAGCAATAGGAACAATGGTACACTTACAAAGAAAGCTATTTTAACTTAATCAAAATGCCCCCATTTCTTACAAAAGAGCACAGCATGCACACAGATAACTAAAAACAAATATGCTACAACAGTCTTTGGGTGAATTGACTTATTTAGTTATTTTACAATAAAAAAAAAATACAATCTACATTACAAATATAAATTATAAAAGATTTAAATTCAATTTCTAAATAATTTTAAGTCTCAAAAAATAATAATGACAAATTTATTTATTTATTTATTACAATATTTATTACAATATCCACAGCCCTTATTATAATTAATTATAACACTTAATTTATTTCTTACAGCCAATTACGGATGAACATTTTTTATATATCACTTCTACAGACTAAGTACAAAGAAAATTTAAAAAACAAAAATAATTCAATAAGTTTATGCTAAAATTATATAATTAAGATAAAATAGATATTGGTCTATCGAATGTGTATATGTATGAATGTTTGTGTGTGTGTATATGCGTGTAATGTGTGTACGAGCTTGTGTCAATATGTGGCGTAGTAAGAATTTTAATTATCTTTTTGATCGGTTATGACTCCATTTTCAAAGATTTCTTAACTCAAAATAAGTAAATTTAATATTTCACGCTTGAATGCAGCCCTGCTGCTATGAAATATGTCAGTGACGTGTGCGAATTTTTTATTGTAAGTGTTTTGTAGTTGGTGTATGATGGAATCCGTGTATAATTTGTTTTTGTGCGTTGTGGATGAAATTGTGTAGTTTGTCTTGTTCTTCTGGAAGGAGTGCGCAAAGTAAGGATGAGGCGAATTAGTTCATTGCTGTCTATATTACTGTTACAGATATTATATAAGAACAGCATATCAAGCAATGTACGTCTCGATTCTAGTGATAGCATCCGATGTTGTTTACAAGCCTCTGGGTATAGGCTTTGTATCTGTGATGATCTGTAATTTAGGTGCTTTAGAAATTTGCGTTGAATGGACTCAATAGCGTGGTTGTAAATTGAATATTGTGTATTCCAAACAGAGCTGCAATATTCCAACGTGCTACGCACCAAAGAATAATACAATATCCTTAGACAGACTGTATCAGAAAATGGAGCAGTACTTCTTAATACAAAACCCAATGTCTTGTATGCTTTAGTAACTATGTGTCTGACATGGTCTTTGAAAGTGAGTTTTGCATCAAGAAACACTCCCAGATCGCGTACAAGGTTAGTTTCAGTGATTTCTACACTGTCAAAGTAGTAATTAGTTAACAAATGATTGCACTTTCGGGTGAAGCTGATATGCAGGCACTTACCTACGTTAATATTAATGCGATTTTGCCTGTAGTACTCTGATAAGCGATTCAGAGCATCTTGTAATCTGAGGCTGTCGGTAGGGTCTTTAATTTTCATATATATTTTAGTATCGTCAGCATACATTATGAATTTAGAATGTTGGATGGATTGTCCGATGTCATACAAATATATGGAGTACAGCAAAGGTCCCAAAATTGATCCCTGTGGGACACCAGAAGGAATAGAAACATAATTCGAGCAATATCCACCCACTACAACTGCCTGACTACGATTGCGTAGATACGATTCTACCCACCTCAGCAAAGATCCACAAATTCCAACTTCATGGAGTTTGCGTAGAAGAATGACGTGATCCACACGATCGAAAGCTTTTTCGAAATCAGTGTAAATCACGTCAATCTGCCCCCCACCCTCCAAGTCATTGAATACCTGACTAGTAAAAATGGCAAGGTTAGTACTAGTGGAGCGATGTCTCATAAACCCATGCTGTTCAGTGGGGATCACTTTATAGGCAACGGGATATATGTGATCATAGACAATTCTCTCGGCAACTTTACTGAGAATGTTTAATTTTGAGATTGGACGATAATTCTCAATCCATGTTTTGGGTCCCTTTTTATGTACAGGTGTAATGTGCGCTGTTTTCCAGAGTGGCGGGAAGTATCCTTCAGCAAAACATCGATTGAAAATAAAGCTAACCGGGAATGACAAAGCAGATGCACACTTGACAAAGAAGATAGGTGGTAAATTGTCATTTCCTGGGCCTTTATTAATGTCCAATCCCATGAGCAGTCTTTCACAGTAATCGGAATCAACTTTAATGGTACCTAGTGAGTCCGTTTCGAGGTCACGAGGAGTTGTAAGGGTTTCATTGTAAAAATGAAGAGGAAGATTAAAATTTTTCATAAAAAAATCGTTGAAAGCTGCGCAGATTTCCGATCCACCGCTGACACTCAAACCACCGTGTTCCATTTGTCCTGGGAATGTTGAGTTACTCTTCCTTCTCGAGTTCACAAACTTCCAAAAATGCTTTGTGGACGTTTTTATTAGATTCTGTGACCATTCAATATAATTGTTATAGCATTCTAATTGTAACTTTTTTTGGCGAGCTCTGAGAATCGAAAAGGAACAGTAGTCTATCGGATTTTTATGACGCTTCCATAAGGAGTGATATTTAGCTTTTTCTTTAGTAAGCCGTATAAGTGCACGACTGTACCACACCGGGTACTGATGAGAACCCGAAACCTTTAGACGGGGTACGTATTTATCTATCAGTTTATTAAGAATGTCATAAAAAACAAAATAAAAATAATTAAAGGCATTAAATAATTAAAGTGGTAAATTATACTTAAAAATATTACCTAACTACATATAAATTAATACAATTATAAATTAATTGAATTAACACACTAAATCAAAAAAAGTAAAAATAGAATAATTTTTTAAATCAAAGCATATTTATCAGTCATATATGTAAATTAAAAATAGAAATTAAAAATCTTAATTTAAAAGGCTGTCTTTGTTTATTCGTGGGTCTTTTGCCGTGTCATAGACATTTAGGGCAGTGTAGTCCTCTATAACAACCTGTGGGACTTCTCAACTTCTCTCTAAAGTTCCGGGTTAGCGAAAACAACCTTGCTATTGCCTATTTTCAATTACCTAAGTAGTTGATTATGTCCCATAGACAAATCTCTCGTAAAAACCTTAGAGCCCTTTTTCGCTCGATAACTGTTTTATTTTCCTGTTTGTTTGTTTTCCTATAATTCCTGGTTGACTGGAAATCGTTTAAAAGCCGCCAAAAAAGAGTAAATAAATAAATATTTTTAGTTAGGTATTTTATTTCTATCGACATCATGATATTTTCTTGTAAATAATCAATGCACCCTTCCATCTATCTAAAATACAATATCTAATAATACATAACCTCACGCCTGTCTCCCTTTGAGGAAATTGTATTAATGGCGCCATATACTCGATAATGGCAAGCAAAACTATACCAAATAAGGCTCGTCTTGCCGTCCTTGAGGGAGTTTTGGCGCCAACGCTTATGTATGGTAGTGAATCTTGGGTGTGGCAGAAGAGACATGAAAGCAAGATTAATGCTGTGGAGATGAGAGCGTTGAGAAGCATGTGTGGAGTGAAATTGAGTGATAGGGTGCGCAATAGTGAAATAAGAAAGAGATGCGGTTTGAAAGAAGATGTAGTGACTAAGATTGAAAAGGGTATGCTACGGTGGTTTGGACATTTGGAAAGGATGAGTGAAAGTAGATTAACGAAAGAGGTTTACAGAGCAAGAATGGATGGTGCTGTCGGAAGGGGCCGCCCTAGGCGAACGTACGCCGATCAAATTGGCGACGTTCTTAAAAAGGGCCTAGTTAAAAGTACCCGTAACCGGCGATCATGTATGAAAAGATTAATGAACGTGGAGGAAGCGAAAGAGGTATGTCTGGATCGAAGCAATTGGTGTTCCCTTGTCTCTGCCTACCCCAAAGGGAGAATATCTAATAAATCGCATTAATTTATGTTTCGATAGATAATATGCATGCTTGATCCTGATAAGCCAATGATAAGCTGACAGCTGACCTTTGGTCTGTCACTGCAAGGCAAGTCACATGGTCCAAGTAGGGTTACCATAAATGATGAAAAGTAGATATTAACATTATTTTTTTATTAAAATCGTTTTAAACTACTGTGTTGTTGCATAGGTCCTGTTAACTCGATGGTTAAGATTAGCAAGGCGTCGACCTAGACGTATTCATTTATTTTTACTTATTTTCACGACGACGACTGCCCGAAGTCTACCGATAAGAATAAAAATGTAGGTATGTAAAATTAATTGCAGTTCTTTTAAATTAGAACGACTCATTCTTCATCATTATAAGATCATTCATCATTCACAAATAATTTTCGTAATCGTGATTTTCATCATTCCAAATTGTCTCACGCCCAATTTAAGCCGCATACAGCACCTTATGTTTTTACCTATATCTAATCAATAACGAGATCATTGGTCGACTATTAATAAAGACATATGAACGATCGATATTGATAATAATATCGGAATAATTCGGTAAAAATAAATAGCAACCTACCTTCTGTTTTATGGTTCCTTACTAAAATATATATGTCGTAGCCAACTGGTTAAATTAGCCATTCAATTGGAGGCCTAGGCCGTTTCAACTGGCTTAAGGACAATTAGTTAAGTCCTTGATCGCAACGTTTAACCAGTTGGCATTTAGTTAAATTGGATATTGTTAAATTTATGATGTTTGGTTAGGGTGTTGTGATTGTATTGAATAGTCGTCCATAATGGAAGATACTTAATACGTAGTTTTTATATAAAAACCGATATATATTTTTTTAAATATTAAAACATTAAAACGGAACTTATTTTATTATATTTATGATATTTATATTTACGCGCGAGCCGAGCGAGCGGAGCGAGCGTGGTGCGGTAGCACCCGGCGATGCGCCACAATGGATTATATTTCCTTGTAATTGAAATAAATAAAAAAAATTCTAATAAAAAAAAATTTTTCAAGACTGGTCCGTCATGACAGGTAATTTTACCATGACCTACTTGTTTTATTACTTTATCCAAAACTGTACCAAATTTAAATCACTTGGATGAATTTTGGTTAGCCATCTTCAAAGGGCTAACTTTCAACACGCCAAGTTGTTAAACGTTGAGTGTTTCGTGTTCAATCAACTATCGGCCGAGGCCGATGATTCGGCCTAGGCGTCTAATTGAGTGGCTAATTCAACCAGATGACTGCGACGTATATAAGTAATTCGAATGTATGACTTTGTTTGTATGACTTACCTTCACATTACTTATCCAATAAGACCCCTCGGGAAATAATGATCTGATGCAGTTGTAATATAAAATAATAAAAATCTAAAAGCTAAAAGAATACCCTCCGGCTTTCGACGACTTGACTACTTGATGTTTAGAGCAATCGTTCTTTTTTGGAATAATTTACTTCATCATCACAACTCCGTAAAATGAGTCCACTGCAGGGCTAAGAGTTTCTCATCTGGGTGACGAGGAGGTTTAGGCCGTAATCCACTAAGCTGGCCTGATGCTGGTAGGTGGATGTCCGATATTTCAGGGTGCCGAAATGGCTTCTGATAAACCCTAAACACTACTGTATTCAAATATACAGCACCCGGGACCGACTGCTTAACGTGGCCTCCGAAGCACGGAAGTCGACGTGAGAAATGAATGGTCGGCGGTCGGTCACCCATCCTGATGCCGGCCGCACCGAGCGCGCTTAACCTGCGATATCGTTTGATATGCACAGTAACCACGGCGCCACGACGACTTTACTTACCATCATTGAAACTAGGTCTTTGAAAAAAGTGGTTCAAGTAAACACAGTCCGACAAGGGTTTTTGGCGCTTGGATGACGGCGTCAGAGGGTCGTGAGGGTGAAATAAGGGTTAACATTCAGTATAATATCTCTTTTCTCGGGGAAAAATAATTATAAATGCTTTTAGTTTTTTCATGTTTGAAAACAGGAATTATTTCATTTTATGTACTACAAAAAGGCAAGCCGGATAAAATTTGAGAAAAACGTTAGTGGTACAAAAACACTGAGTTGAAGATATAAATAGAAGATTAAGCAAGAAAAATACAAGCATTAAAAATAGAGGAACGTGAAAGTAATATCATGTTTTTATGATAAATGGTTTTCCTCGTCATTCTCGTGTTCAGTAGGTACTTTCTTTATTAGGTACCTACTCGTATCTAGAAAAGCTATGTTTTGTGAAACTCGATCTCAAGGATTTTCGCACTCCCGAAACCGATACTAGCGCCGAATCGAGCGGTGGCTCAAATTGTACCATAGATTTGGTCATTTGTTAGAAAGAAAGAAAGAAAGAAAGAAAGAAACATTTATTTGCAAGAATGTGGTAAATACAATAGTTCTTAAATATATTAATAGCGCAAGACACATTCACCCTTATAGGGCATACAAAAAAATTTGGTCAAATAATTATATCGGTACCCACAATACTATTAGATACAATTTAAGTCATCATGTATTGCATTAATTAAAAATATAATGTCATGTTTCATAATTAAAATATTCATTGAGGTCATAAAAACATTGTTGAACTAGCCAAGTCTTAAGTCTAGGTTTAAATTGATTAAATACAAGAGTTTTAATGTCATTGGGCAAATTATTATAAATTCTTATCGCCATTGAGGAACAGCTTCTAGACTTCATGGCTGTTCGCATTGTTGGTAGCAATAATCTGTTTGGACGTCTACAGCTACGGGTACGAGGAATATCATATAAGCAATCAAACAATTCTAAATTATTCTTGACAAAAACACACATCTCAAAAATATATAAGCTAGGGACTGTTAAGACATTCAGTTTTTTAAATAAAGGTCTACATGAAACACAGTTTTCTACGTCGAATATGGCACGAACACATGCCTTTTGAGCAATAAAAACCTTATTGATAAAACAAGAGTTTCCCCAAAGAACAATGCCATATCTTAAAATGGAACAGACGTTCCCATAATATGCCTGAAGGGCTGTTTCTTTATTTGCAGTTTTACTAAGTTTCCACAAGGCGTAGGCATAGGAGTTTATTTTATTTGTTAATTTAGTGATATGCTGTTCCCAAGAGCATTTTTCATCGAGTACTATACCAAGAAAAGTGATGTTTTTTGTTTCATTTAGTAACTCATTGTCATAACCAATCTTAAGTTCATTTTTGTTGCCATTTTTATTAGTGAACTGTACATATTTAGTTTTATTCATGTTTATCTTAAGATTATTATGTTCTAGCCAGTATATTACTGATTTTAACGTTTTATTAATTTCTGTGTTATAGTCATTTTTGTTTACAAATGGTATTACTACGGAAATATCATCCGCGAATAGTACACACGGGCAATTTATATTATCAGGGAGGTCGTTTATGTAGATAAGGAACAGCAGAGGCCCAAGTATACTCCCCTGTGGCACGCCAAAGTTATTTATTTTACTTTCTGACTGAAATGTTTGAAGAAGATTATCTTTACCTAAACTTGATATTTCCACGAATTGTTTTCTATTTGTTATAGTTACAAGCTATAAACAGTTATATTCGATCCTGATTAGTTACAATTTGAGCCACCACTCGGTTTGGCGCTAGTATCGGTTTCGAAATGCTTGAGATCGAGTTGATTGGATTCTCGATCGCGTCGGGAGTAAGGCCCCTGGCACGTCGATCGCTGCCAACGCTATACCATGCGTTTCGTACCTAATCAATTCTTTAACTTTCGGTTAAGTTTACTCAGTAAATAATTAATATTTATTTTATTTTTCCTCTTTATGTATATTCTCAAACTATCGCGTCTTTGAATTTCAACCTCGACCTACCACCAAATGACCCACCAGCCACCCAGTAGATAGTCGTTAGAGTTTGTCAGAAGCCATTTCTGCACCCTGACAATTCTGACATCCATCATCCGGACGACCACGCCGTCGGTGGAAGGATGATCTGGACGCATTTAGCCCAAACTGGCCCGCGGAAACAGCTGATCGTCTAAAATGGAAAGAAAAAAGGGAGGCCTTTGTCCAATTTTGGGATACCCAGGGCTAGTAATAATAATAATAGCAGTATTGCTCGATACTGCCCGAATCGTTCGCCGGTTTCTTTCTCTCTTGCCCTGAAACCCGACCGACTGGTCTTATCGTCGGGTCTTTTCACTATATTTTAAACTATAACGAAAGGCGTGTAGTCATAAGTATGCATAATAATGATAATTAACCAAATCAAATTAGGTTGTCTGGTAGACACCGCTATAGAGCGATAAGACCACCTTTTGTACATTGTTATCCTTTTATGATTATCTGTATTTTATTTAAAAAACAGAAAAGAGTAAATAATAACCGGTACTGGGCCAGCTTGGTGATTTACGGCCTGAAACTCCTCGTCATCTAGAATCGAGCCATCACTCAGCTTATTATAAAGAGGACCTAGTGATAATGATGTTGATTTTAATATTAAAACCATTTATTTTAATATTATTGTTATCATGAAATTTTATAATAAATAAATTTAGTACTTTCGCAAAAAACTACACCGATGAAAGTATTAGTTTGTTAACAAGTCATTTCTCAAAAGTTAATTTGAGAAATAACATTAAAATATTAAGATACATCAACGTAGACAGAGCCTAAAACAGTCACCATAAACGCTTTTCGACTTGTGCCTAAATTTTTATTCAACTCACGATAAAACGTGTGCTCTTAGTATTAAAATCATCATCACGCAGTGTCTGCTACCTCAAACAAATATAGGTACCTACCTAGCGTATCATAGCAGCTTAGCATTATTTCTTTAATGGCGTCCTAAAATGATTCAACTTAAGGCGAGGATGCAGCGTTTTACACTTTTTTGAACGGGAATATATCCAGTAATGTGTACATTATGCATCTGAAAGAAATATTGTCAACAATTAACCATATAACCAACCGATGTGTAAAAATGTAAAAATAGAAACATGATTTATGAAATTTGGCTCGTTAGATAAAAGTCACAAACATAACACCATTTCAAACGCATATTGCTACGAAATACCAAAATATATTCATGTAAAAGTTACATTAAAACATAAAGCGGACTTCTTTTAACCGATGTGTAAAGCAAAATTTTAAATACTTACAGTTATTTAAAATTTATTTATTACAGTTATTTATTTTCGCTTGCTCACCTCCATGCGATATCTGAGTGGGAATGAGAGGTTTTCTGACAGCTCATTAAAAAAACAAAACTGTACAAAATTCGTACAAAAGGCTTCGATAGATGGCGCTTTACAAAAGGCGAAGGCGAAGAATTTATTCCACACTGCGTTTTTAAATGTAAAATAAATTAATTGACGTCTGTATCAGAAATTGAACGTATAAATAACCATAAATGGTAGATACCACTTACCTACGAGGGTGGATTGAAAATTTCGCGGCCTAGTCAAGAAAACAGAATAAAGTACATACAAAAATATTTTTATTTTTCGACGTAATCTCCATTTAGCTCTATGTACTTCTTCCATCTGCTTTCCAGAGCTTCCATACCTGTTTTAAAAAAAGATTCCTCAAGGTCTTCAAAATACAGGTTAACAGCGGCTTCGACCTCTTCATTCGTTAAAAATTTCTGCCCACCGAGGTGTTTTAACAGGTTTGGAAACAGATGAAAGTCCGAAGGTGCCAAATCAGGAGAATAAGCTGGATGTGGCAACAATTCGAAACCACAATCACGAATTTGAGCCATAGACTCGACAGACGTGTGGACTCGGGCGTTGTCCTGGTGAAACAACACTTTCTTTCTCAGTAATCCTGGGCGTTTCTGTTTAATTTCTTCACGTAAACGGCGCAGAAGGGTGCTATAGTACGCAGAGTTTATTGTTTCGCCTTTTGGAAGGTAGTCCACCATAATGACACCCTTAGCATCCCAAAAATACCGATGCCAGCACCTTGCCAGCCGACAGAATTGCCTTTGCTTTTTTCGGAGTTGGTTCACCTGATTTTTTCCATTGTTTGGATTGTTGTTTTGATTCTGGGGTATAGTGGTGAACCCAGGTTTCATCCATTGTCACAAATCTGTCAAGAAAACCTTGTAGATCAGCCTCGAACATCGAATTCGCTTTTGCTCTACTGAAAGCAATCTGGGGACCCACCTAGCCGAAACCTTAGAAAAGCCGAGTTCATGGACAATGATGTTTAGCGTTCGTTCATATGAGATGCCTTTAGTGTCTGCAATTTCTCTGATAGTCAATCTACGGTCTTTCAATATGAAATCACACACTTTATTGATGTTTTCTTCGGTCGTATACGTCATTGGCCTGCCGGAGCGAGGGTCATCTTCGATGTTCTCTCGTCCACGTTTAAATTCTGCAACCCATTTTTTCACAGTGGTATAAGACGGGGCAGATTCTCCTAATGTTGTTTGCATGTCATCATGGATCTCCTTTGGTGTTAATCTTTTTTTAAACAAATATTTAATCACAGCACGTTGTTCAAATTTCTCCATTAGTGAAAATTTGTTCTACACACGTATTTATATTGTTCGTAAAATTTTATTTAAACAAGATATCAAATTGAAAATTCGCGGGCTGACAATTGAATAATGACAGTTCAAAATGACGGCAGAAAAAATAACAAAAGTTTTTTTTTTAATGGCCAGGCCGCGAACTTTTCAACCAATGTAGTAAATTATAGTATACAGACTTAACGCCTTCGGCTTTTTAAAAGTGCCATCTAAAGAGGTTTTTTGAACTAATTTTTATGAGCTGTCAGAAAACTCCCCACTATGGACGTACGCACCGCGCGACAACAGGCCCTTAAATCAAATTAAATCCATGTTTATTTTGTTGAAAAGGGACCTTGGATTAGGCCCCGGTGTGTCTGATAAATTAAGAAATATCTTAGGACGAAATCTTATTTTATCTATACTAGTTAGTTTAGTTGAACGCGCTAATCTCAGAAATTACTGGTCCGATTTGAAAAAATATTTTTGCGTTGAGTAGATATTTATCGAGGAAGGCTTTATTTTATCCCGGAGTTCCCACGGGAACGGGAGTAATGCAGGTGGAACTACGGGAACCGGCTAGTGATGAAGTAATTAGTTACGTTGACAAATTTTCTTCGACTTGGTCCTACCTAAGTAGGTATTTTTAATGAACCTTTGATCTGTAATCTATGCTAAAAACGATATAAAACCATCCATTATTACAAGCCGACACGTATTAATGATAATAAAATAAATTACTCTAGTGCATATAGCGATAAGTCTACTCAAAGCCCAGTGATGATATCAGCGAGTGCAAATCAAATTAGTGTCAAGTGTGTCGCAGACCAAAACAAACCAATACGTAGTATAATTATCTTACAGGCTAAATAATGATTTGGTTACTTTTCGGTACAGTTTTGTTGTTATTAGTAATTAACTTATTAATTAACCATAATAAAAAAGTGCGTATGATGAGGGCCATTCCGGGACCGGACGAGGTGTTTCTATTCGGAAACACTTTTGATATTATGGTGCCACCGGGTAAGTGTTCAAATGTTGCCGTCAGTATTGCAAATGCGCCGTGGTGACCTGAATCATAGAAACATATAAATTTAGCGACGAAAACAGACAAGTTCTTCATTCAATATCCGAAGTGTGTGAGTAGGCACGAAGTAGTGAATTTGTTATGTACGTATTAGAATTGAATAGATATGCACTGTAGCATAAATGCATGTATACCCATGTTTTCTACTTAATTATATATTGTTATTTGACGCTATGTTTGACCATAACCAGTAATATCGAACCAATTGAATCATAACCCATATGGTATTAAGCTCATTTTGGCAAACCGTCTACATGCTAGTAGGTCGAAATTCGCTTGAAGATACGTTTCCTTGGTGACGAACTTGTTATCATTACATTCGACACTGACATTTACTGAGTACAGGAGCCCAATTCTCGCGCGTGTGACATTTGTCACTCCCCGATATATATCGAAAAAATGACGTAAATATCACGTGAATGCGGTTAGTGCTATTCTCGTGATCTCATGGGTGATATATGTCGAACGAAAACCACTCGACATGCAACGAGTGGACTGGAGCACTCGACATGTAATCTCACTGGGTGATATGTACCTACAGACAAAAGTGACGGCCGCCATTGTATCAAGAAAGACAATGATATTGATGTATATAATTGTTTTGATCTTGTAGATTTATGTTTTCAAATCAATAATAATAGCTTTTTGTTGAAAATATGGAACAGTTCATTGCTTCTTTTTTTGTAAATATTATTCGGGATGCCGAAGTCGATATTTCTGCACCAAGTCGTCACCGTAGAAGCCTATGTAGGGTGAACCCGATGGAGATGCGGGACGACGAATATAGAAAAAAATTTCGTCTCCCCTAACACATGGCGATAGAATTGATGAATATGTTGGAGCCTCTTCTTCCCAAAAAAGATATTTCGGTTAAAACTAAAGTTTTTTAGTATGAAAATGTGCCGTTATTTTCTCTGTATTAGATATTTTGAATACTACTACATAACTCTATTTCTTATTTCTACGCATTTCTTTTCAGGTTTTAATGTGCCTTAAACTTTTTTGGCACAGGATCTTACCAAACCCCGGTGGGAAATAATTATTTAGTAAGCATGTCTCAAACATCGGTATCGAGATGTGTTGAAGAGGTGGTTGTGGCCCTAAATAATCCCATAATATTTGGAGAATGGTATTTTGAGGCGGTGCGACCATGACATGTCCATGATTTCCCGTAATAATGGCTGATTTTCCGTAGGTTTTTTACCTTTTCATTCAATCAAATACCAAGAAGACCATTAATTAGGGTTGCCTGTAAGAGATCATCTTTCGATGATAAGGCCGCCTATTGTGGTCTGTATCTTAAAAATTGTTCTGTATAAATATTCCTTATTTTTGTGTACAATGAAGAATAAATAAATAATTAGTTAGACACAAAAGTCATCAATGGCACTGTCATGTCATCAATACTACTGCGTTCAACATGAAACATTTTGCGTGTGTAATATTTTAAAGATTTAGGAAATATAGCATAAGATATTTAAGATTTAATGGTTTATTATTTAAATTAAGCAGTAAAAACACCGGTTTCAGTTAAGATGATCAACAAGCTTAAAAAAATATATTTCATCAAATTTGCTATTGGTCTTCATTGAAAGCAGAACGTATCCTTAACACATCTTGCAATGAACGAATGGAATGAACCTAATGATAATACCGTGTCGAGTAGTATATCATGTCTACTACCGGCGAGAATACGAGTTTTGCTAAGCGCCCGATATTTTTGATAGACATGATCAAAGTCGCCTACGATGTTGAGGTGATGTGACATTTATCATCTCTCTGAAATGTCGAGTGGCGCGAGAATTGGGCTCCAGAATTCGTACCGTATCGAAATTGTCCTAACTGCATTACACGCGATAGACCTTACAAGTATGATAGTTTCAAAAAAAAAGTTTGAATTATCAGCAAAATGGGTCATGCATGATTCAGTTGGATCGATAGTACATGTGCATAATAAAATCTTCTAGTACTTTAAAAAGTACGGATGGATAGATGGGTGCTTATCCTATCATGTTGGACTGATTGAGCTGCACACACCGGGGCAGCTTGTATCCCAACTATCCCACGGCATTGAGATTTACGCAGATGAACCCTCGAAAATTACCTTGTTTATAAAAACATCAAACAACTTAACATAAAACTAAGTATATTTTATTAAAAAGTGGGTCTTTTTACAATTTATATATCTATATTTTATTCTACATATAGGTATGGAAAAACACAAAAAAAAGCTTCCACAATAGTTTCTTCCATAAGGTCTAGAGTTATTTTATTTATAATGTAAAGGACGATATACTTACATTTATAAATTAATGACAAATTTACGGACCTACACACATCAAAAAAAGTTCGAGAGCTCTTTGATAATACTTACGACTTCGTTTTTGTTACGTATAAAAAAAAACGTATATAAAACATATTTTCCTTTTTTTCTAAGATTCTTCATTAAGTAATCAAATCTTTTAATGAGAAAAGAATTTAAAATATCAATTGCTTTTCTGTGTAAAAAGAGATTAAATAAAAAAAAAGAGAAAGGAGTTCATTCAAAACGACGCCGAGGGGATTATCAGAAGTTTTACGAGCAAGAATTGTTATAAGGGCAGAAGGACATTCTACGCGAGAAACCGGACGCAGAGTGGCTGTATCCCAATCTTGTGTCGTGAACACATTACGGACTTATCGCGGCGTGGATAACTTTGCTGATCGAACTCGCACCCGAACCGAACCCGGTGGGCCAACTGTTCTTACTGCTGCTCAGAAGTGGTATACTTATCAGATTGCTGACTGTCCTGGACCCAACAATCAATGCCACTAAAATAAATGCTGAGTTACGGTCTGCAACTGGTCTGCAAATTAGCACTCAGACCATCACGAATTGCTTACAAGCAATTCAATCGTTTGATGGTTTTAGGATTGAATACAAGCGAGGAGATCCTTGTGAGCACCCCTGAACTCACAACAACGACAGCGACGCAGATTGCAGTGACCTAGACCCCTAGAGAGTTAAAGACCACTTAGAAACAAATCTTATCTAAAGGCAATAAAATTATACTCAATGAGATTTGGTCATGAGGGTATAATTTACGTACTTACCAGTGCTTGCGAGATATAATAATGGAGTATTTTAATTAATGATAAAACTTATGTTACATTTCTGATTCTAAGGTAGATTATGACACTGTGATTTTATGGCCAATTTTATTGAAAATCTTTATTTTGCGCCAGAATTAAGTACTTACGTTGATTGATTTTACATATTATTGTTTAGTTCAAAAACCTTAGGACAGAGTTCGTACTAAATATGTCCACTGCGTAATTTTTTGGTACCTAGTGGGAACATGAAAATTTATCAGTTTTTTTTTTTATATTATATTATAAGGATAGGACGTTTGTCTTCCATGCCATTCCATGATTGAAACACGTCTGTACACGTCTATCCACGTAAAAAGGAGTGGGTTCAATTTGGTCAAAAAGAGCACTCGCAGACTGTCCAAAATGTAGCCGATAAAATACTGTCAAACAGGCAACCTTTCGACGATGCTCTAGCTAGAGTCTGCAATTTTTTATTTGTAAGGTGGTCGTTATTAATAACTTGCTAAAAAGACCATCATGCCAGACCCTGTCAAAAGCTTTTGAAATGTCTAAGGATACAGCTATTGCTTCTCCATGACCTTCCAAGGCCTCGCTCCATTAGTGAAGATAGCCGGTCCACTGCGGAAACCGTAGTGGCTATCGCTTAGGAGCTCGTTGGTCTCGAGATATGCCAGAAGTAGTTTGTTCAATACACGTTCCATGACTTTTCAAAGTATGGAAGTAATTGAAATTGGTCGATGGTTGACAGGATCAGCACTTTTTTAGTAGTAAGTTAGGTACTTTTAAAGCCACTTTACGTTTTACTTAATTTAGAAAACCCCAATTCTCGGTAATTTCTGTAAGAACTTCTTTCAAAAACCTGATTTCCTGGCACCTCGGCACCACGGCACAAAATGTAGGAGCAAAACTCTAACTTTAGTTTGCAATATCCTCGACATATCTTCTACTTCAAAGTTGGCCTTTAACGGCATGCTTATCCAGCGGCGATGGTAGGCGATGGAAATTCAGGACCATGTCTTATTTTTATTTGTTTAATTTCAGTCGATCTGTTTAACATAGGAAGGCGATGGGCAAAGCAATTTTCCGGAATTTACAGATTCGTAGCATTCGACGTTGTCACTGTTAACATTTACAATCCTGAAGATATCGAGGTAAAGTAAATATCATTTTGCGTCGTAACTGACAAGCCTGCCATTTACCTAATTTATAAAAGTAAAATTACTTTTCCAGATAGTATTGTCAACCACGAAGCACAACGAAAAGGCAAATTTTTATACATTTTTAAAACCTTGGCTAGGAGATGGATTACTGTTGAGCAAAGGTGAGCTACGGTTACCAAAAATTATTAACAAATTATACGTACGATTCATAATTTGTAAATAAGAATTTTAAATTTAGAGATCCCGTGGCCACTCACGATACTCGTGATCATGGGATGTTTTATTTGAGTATTATTAGATACCTAATTAAAATAAATTTATTTCAGGTAAAAAATGGTTGAACAGAAGAAAGATATTAACGCCTACATTCCATTTCAATATTCTGCGGCAATTTTGCGGAATCATTGAGGAGACCAGCCAGCGGATGGTGGAGGCCTTCAAAAATAGCTTGAACGTCTCCACGGATGTCGATGTTGTGCCTTTTGTCACGGAATACACACTCACTACCACCTGTGGTAAGTTTTTGAGCCAATTGTTTAAAATGAACCTAAATAAATACGGGTCAATCTGAAGCTACCAAGACTTGGAGTAAAAGCTGCTAGCCAAAATTATATTCTATTAGTTGATATACTATGACAGTTTCTTCATCACTGACGGTGGATATGCCGAGTCGCAGCGGGGCGAAGCGCGCCGCATCGCATCGCAAAATGCTTATAAGCACATTGTGACTTTTTAATTACATTTGCCTACCTACTTTATGTTCATTTCCATTTAGTTTTCTGACTGTAAATACACTTTTTTATATAAAAAAAATAAAATACATTGTGAATTGAATAGGAAATGTTAAAAATGTAATTTGTGTAAATAAAAACATGTTTATGTTTGGATAACAAATCAGTCTTAAAAATTAGCGACCGAAAAATACTTGCGCCTCGACTGAGACGTAAGAATTAGTTTTTTAATTTCAAAGTGTAAAAAGTCCCCATTGTAATATAAAGCTCAATCAAAAATTGTTTTGGCATGCAAACAGTCACGACTGACCGCGTGCCGGGCGTTATGAAGTTGGAATACTGTATAGATAATATTCCTGTGGTACAGCCTACGTCTAGACGTCCGCGTGCTATAGCGCACTTTGGCGGGGCGCAGCGGGTGGCACAATCCGTGCCAGCTCATGTGACCCGCTACGCCCCAGCGAGTGTGCGATACCGTAAGCTTATATTAAGTTTTGCGGATTTTGGCCCGACGGCGATACGGTCTACATAGTGTGCGCCTACCTTTAGCAGTATCTTTTATAATGTCGTAGAAGAGACTGATTTGAATTTTACCGTTTTAGTTCTTCTTCTACAGCCATACGATATTTGAAAAATTAAGTAATGAAGAGTCAGTGCTCTGCTGAAATCTTATCGTCACGACGTGGTCACGACCCATATAGCTCCAAATTCATTGTAACTTTCATTATAAAAATATTTCTACAGTAATAATTTTATTGCATTACAGAAACCGCCATGGGAACGAAGTTAAGAGATGACGATGTTCCTTCAAAGAATTACAAAGCAGCCTTACATAAACTTGTGGAAATATTACTCAAGAGATTCAGCAACGTGTTTTTGTACCCAAATTTACTTTACATGTTGTCACCCGGGTATTGGACACAAGGAAAATATCTCGATATTGTTCATAAATTTACTCAAAATGTCATTAACAACAGAAAAGCATATTTAAGAACAAGACCTGCAGATGAAACTCCTGGGACTGAAGATGTGGAACTTGATGTTGGGAAAAAGAAAAGAACGGCCATGTTGGACCTGCTCATCCGCGCAGAAAATGAAGGACTCATAGATAACGCTGGAATACAGGAAGAAGTTGATACCTTTATGTTTGAGGTAAATACGTTAGATATTCATTTATTTATCTTGCCTCCCATAGACCCGCTTCGAATACTGTTTATTTTATAAAATCATAACCCTGTGTCGTGTTTTCTATGAAAGTTGAAAAACTTAGCCCCGATTTCACCGATTTCCTACTGATCTTATATTAACAAAATCTTGGATTTGACTAAAGAAAAATTGAAGACGGAACTCGTTTTAACGCGTAAACCAAGTTCAACTCGAATTGATCGCGTTTTATTACACGGTAAAATTGGGGCTTAGATTAGTTTCTAAATCAGCGTTTAAGTGAAATTTTACGACGTTAAACTAGTAGATCCAGGCATTTTTAAGGAGCTCTATCACCAAACACCACTTTAATAATTTACGACAAGCTATAATTACATGCTTTGGTAAGGCGGTAAAGTCATAGCCACTTCTGAAGCTTAAGTTTGATCTTGATCTGCAACAGTTGATGAATTTAATTTTGTTATTTATTTCAGGGTCACGACACAACAGCGTCTGCCATGACTTTTTGCTTGATGTTGTTAGCTAACAACGCTAACTGTCAGGTAAATTTAAGTAAATTATTTTCGATTTATTAATTTATTTTGTGTTTAACTTTTTTTTTTTTTATAAGTGACTAAACCCGCGTTTGACCTCAATCTCACCTGATGGTAAGTGATGATGAGGTCGAAGATGAAAGCACACGGGTTTAGGAAGGAACTGGCTCTTTATACAATATTGCCGGAACACATTACCGCCGGAGCGGTAACATTTGGCGGCAGACTTTATATAAAGGGTGGTCGCTAGCCAGGCGGACCCAGAAGGGATCCTACCACCAAGCAAAAAACTTATATTAAACAGAAATCAAGCAGTGCCTATGCTTCTTACAAGTTGTGAAATCCTCGATGATTTCAACTAAACATACTAAATATTTTAATTTAAGTATTTACTTGGAGCAACTTCTGTTTCAGAAATAACAGAAGTCCTTGCTAACAAAATATTTAAAATGTTCCAGGAAAAAATTGTTAAAGAACTTCAAGAAATATTCGGCGATTCTGAAAGGACAGCCAATATTGAAGACCTTTCTAAAATGAAGTATTTAGAGTGCTGCATCAAGGAGTCGCTACGGTTATATCCACCTGTTTCTTTCATTGCACGAAAAATTGACGAAGAAACTAAACTGAGTAGGTTTTTTTTTAATATAAGTTAATTGCATTAAAGACACACACCATTATCTAGCCCAAATTAAGTTTCTTAAAGAACTTGTGTTATGGATACTAGTTACCTGATATACTTAAGAAATATATAAACATACATATTGAATAAATACATATCTTTTATTAGATAATAAACTTAAATAAACATATAAACGTCCATGACATGACGACTAATATCTGTGTTCATCACACAAATATCCGTCGCCGCCGGGATTCGAACCCAGGACCTCTGGCATAGAAGGCAATGTACGTTACCCCTACACCAGCCGGTCGTCAAGTTATCTACGATTATACATCCGTACTGATTTAAGATGATAAATATGATGAAATGATAGTTTTGTTGTGATCGAAATCGACGTTTAATCTGAATCGACTGATAACAATAAATAAAATACGCAAAATTTGGGCTTAGTGTTTGCGTCGCCCAAGATGTGACAAGTTTTATACAGATTAAATTTTAATTAGCACATCACCTCTTGCAGGCGACCTCTCCACATTAATTCCAACAACATTAGTTCTACAACTTTTGAAACTAATAGTTTTTAAAATTTTAGTTTTCCCATACAAAAAATATTTATAGCCTCTGTTTAGAGGCGTAGCTCTATTTACTTTGAGCGTAGGTATGCCACGCACCTTGCGCAGTAAAATATCGCTTCAAAATAATAATAGGTACTTCTTACAAAATGTACAGTAAAATGTTTTTGTTTTTAAGCTATTGCATAGCTTCTATCGCGGGCCTTGAGCGTGGGGACCGACTCCAGAAATTCCGTAACGAAAAAAACCTAACACCCCCCACTCCGATCGGCACAGCGGTGATACTTTGATTTCATAACTTTATATGCGGGCTTTAATAAACAATCAGCGCCATCTACTTGGAACTTGTGGAACTTCATATTAGATCTAACATTACTGCATTAATAAATTAAATAAATAATTATAATTGCATAAGTTGATAAAAAATGCAATGCAATAGCTTTACCGCGGCAGTCTCCGAGTGCCACACGTCTTTTTTTATTTTTTGTGTTATTTATCAAGTCTTAGAACAAATGTTGTTGGGATTGATGTGGAGAGGCTGCCCGAAAGAGGTGATGCGTTAATTAAAATTAACCCTGTACTTATAAGTTGTTATTGAAACAATTAAGCTAGTAAATTTATTTTTTATGATTGTATGCATTAAATGTTATGTGTGTACTATTATTCAAGCAACCCTATTTATAATGCGGAAAAGCATCAACATAATATTGCCATATAAATCAAAGCTTTATGTGAGTATGTTTATGTATACTAAAAAACTATTTCACTTCATGTAGTTCAAGTTAACACGGCAAACTCAGAATGACGGTCTCATCATCTTATATCCAGAATCAGTTCTCGTTGTTAACAGTACATAGTGGATGTTTTAAGTATAGTTAGCACCTTCGTTCCACGGCCTTAAACACGAACTCCAACGGTGGGTGTCCGATCCTTTCGACTATCATGAAAATGAAAACTTTTTATTCGTAGTAGGTAATTTATAAAATATAAAATTTTATATAGGTACACTTTTATATATATATATATTATACATATTTTATATACACTTTACGAACGTCAAATGCTGGATGAGGGCGGCGCGGTTCCGGACGACATGACGAATCCTGGGGGAGGCCTCCGTCGAGAAGTGTGCGTCTCTCGGCTCATGAAGATAATGATCGCCCATTATCCACCAATGTCTTGGTGTTGTCTACTACTACTTCTTCTTCAGCTTTTAAAAACGAAATGAAAGTAGAACCCTAGGTACACCGAGAGGAAAAAAGCCGGCGGAAAAAAAACTTCAGACCTTGTAATTGCTAAAAAAAATGTGGAGTAGTTAGATAGCTGTATTGTTATTTGCAGCTGACTACACGGTGCCTGCTGGAGTTGTCTGCAGTATCCACATTTATGACATCCATAGACGAGAGGATCTCTACAAAAATGCCACAAGTTTCGACCCTGACCGCTTTCTGCCGGAGAACAGCGTCGGAAGACATCCCTACGCATACATACCGTTCAGCGCTGGTCCCAGGAACTGCATAGGTAAGCTTTTGTCTTTCTCATCAATGGCGTCTGTAGCTTAACCAGAAAGATAAGAAAAAAGCATAATTAGCGCCCAAAGTGACTTAATAAAGGGACTGAATTAATGAATAACTTTTGGACATATATTCACAGGATATACAGGTTTGATTTGTAGTCACCGGCCAAATTTTTTTTTCACAATAAGTATTATTTATAGAAATGATTTTTGAAAAAAAATCTAATTTTTTTTTTACAAAGAAATTAAAATATATCTGCTATCAAATGAAGCAAATAATGATCACTCTAAATTACCAGCAAAATAAAGACAACAACGCGCTACTACAACACATCTCGTAGTACTACGTCGTAGTATTGTCAATGAAATTCTGCGTCGTAGTAACTATGTTCATCAACAGCGGCTATTTTTAAAACGGTCCTATATTTGTACTTTTTTGTACTGAGCGACGCTAAAATAAATATGCAGGTACGTTTATATTGTATCAAAGAAATTAACATTTAAATTTGGCTGGTGACAAAAAAACAACCCTGTATATATACACAGCAGCATCTGGCCCTAAAGTTAGCACAAACTTGTCCTCCCTTTTCATAAATACATTCATAACATGTCATGCATACAAGTGCGGGTGTTCTCAAAACATCTTAGAGTTTACTGTCCTTGGTCGGTGGTCCGGTTATAGTTCATGACGAGATGGTTCCTTCCTACCTAAGCCTTAACTTACTTATAATAAGGTACCATAAGGCAGCCGCTAGATGGCGTTAGTTGCTGGCTAAAAATTCCAATATCAAATAAATAAATACCTCCACGCCTAACATACATAACAAAATGAGATCTATGTATTGAGAACTTACACTCAGGGCTACTTATCTTCCTTAAGCTGGTATGAAGTGTTTCGAGAAACTGATACACATAAAGCATTCGACCTCTTTTTTAGTTTATATCTGCTTTTATTTAATCAGTTTTTTCCTATATATACTGTGAAAAAAACAGTTACACAGGCATTTCATTTATACTACGACGTAGTACTACAAGATGTTTTGTAGTAACGCGTGGTTGTCTTTATTTCAATGGTAATCATTCATAATTAAGAGTGGCCATGCATTGCTTAATATGTTAGCAAATAAATCAATTTCCTTTAAAACAAAATTGGCCGGTCATTAAAAAACGGCCCTAAATAAATAGTTAACGGTATAATATTAAATATAGCTCTTTAACTATGATCAACTACAATTTTATATTTTACTTTATAGGTCAGAAGTTTGCAATGCTTGTAATGAAGGCTGGTCTGTCAGCAATCCTGCGGAAATACAAGCTGCTGCCGGTGACCAGGCCAGAAGACATCGTCATTACCGCCGATCTGGTGCTGAGAAACAGCCAACCTGTTAAAGTTAAATTTGTGGACAGAAAGTGAGAGTGCTGAATAAATGTATTTTTATAGTCTCCGAGTATTACTTACTAGCATCGTGGTTTTATCCGCGTAACTTCCGATCCCCGTTGTAATAACCTTTTTTTACATCATAAGGATGGGATGAGAACGGGGAGAGATAGGAAAATGAACATTAGAACTAAGATGGTACACGTCCAACCTTAATATATCCTTAATAAGAGTACTAGGGTTATAGTAGTTCTGGTACTCTCTAAGTCCTGTAGCAAACAGGTGCAGGCAGTTTATGCCACTACTTAGTGACACGTGCCAAAATGGAACTGTGGAAGCGCTTTGATCAGCTTTTTGACTTTTTGGAAGTTCTGTCTGCGTCTGGTAGTGGCACTCACCAATTTTGTATCTGAAAATTCAACCTTACGTCGATGCTCTATTTTTGAGGTTGTCGTTGTCAATAAGCTTCTGGGCTCTTCGGTCATCACAGTCCAGCGCTTCTAAGTGATATAATATTTTTGCTTTTTGATATTACAGCTATGTTTTCAAATGAGGTAGGTCATTAATACAGTAAGAATAAAAGGGGCCCAAGAAAACTTCCCTGGGGATACCAGTCTTAATCTCTATTCATCGGATTATATTGAAGAAAATGTGTATGTGTACTGAACTGGAGGGTATGTTTTAATACAGAGGGAATCACAAAATCCTCATTCAATCCCAAAAACACCAACTGCACATAATGCACAGTTTGGATGTCAATTTGCTTTAAAGAGTACTAGCACTTCAGGTAAAAAGTGTATATCGTTATACATATATACCTTTATAATATAATATTTATTTATAGAACTTTACTGATTATAAATAAATAAATATTTATGACACTCACACCACATGTTCTAGCCCAACTTAAGTTTCTTAAAGAACTTGTGTTATAGATACTAGATAACTGATACACTTAAGAAATATACATATAAACATACATATTGAATAAATGTATATTTTTTATTACAATATAAACTTAAAAATACAAACATTCATGACTTGACGACTAATATCTGTGTTCATCGCACAAATATCCGCCGCCGCCGGGATTTGAACCCAGGACCTCTGGCATAGAATCCAATGTATGTTACCACTACACCAGCCGGTCGTCATTACTGTAAATAAATTAATCGATTTACCGGTAACAGTAAGTGAATTTTCATTAAGATTTTATTTATTTGTTTATTCTTCAGTGCACACAGTACCTAAAACAGAAAAAAATACAGTTAATTTAGCGGTACAGCTAAGTGGTGGAATTTATTGGAATTATTTGATAATCCCTACTTTGAATGGAGATGTGATCCTAATTATAATTAAGTGGGTCAATCGAGGGTGGACGTGTTTTAGTTGCGATAAAATGCGAACTTCATGCCGTCTGTGAATCTAGTTGGAGGGCTTCGGCCGAGGAGCTATGGATTACTCTAACTCTACCTAGCACCAAAAATAAAACTAAATGCGGTACTGACAATGTTTTTTTTTATAATATAAGGACGGAACGTTTTTTATTCCATGACACCTGATGGTATGTGAACATGAAGCCTAAGGTGGTACACGTCTATCCACGAGAAACTTTTTCACTCGACGCTTAAAAGTACTAGGACTATACTGGTCAGGGAAAATAGACGCAGGCAGTTCATTCCAAACCTTGGCGACCCGTATGAAAAAGGAACTGTCAAATCGCTTAGTTCGATTTTTTGGAATATCCTCCACAAATGGATGGAAGTTCTGTCTGCGTCTAGTAGCGCGATGGTAAAAGGGCGAGGGTTCAATTTGTTCAAACAGATCCGAATGTACATATTGCCGTTCGCCATTCATTGTTGTTATTGGATTTCAATATGAGTAGCACTCATTGTGATCTTAAATTCACGCCTTCGACCCTATACCGCAGCTGATCTGCATACTTTTTTATACATGCTCTCAATATTGCTGCACTGATTCAATTCCACAAAGTTACTAACAACTTTGACAAAAAACTAGATCTCGTCCTGTGTAACGAAGACGTTTCAATCTCCCCGTCTCTAGAATCACTTGTGTCTGAAGATTCATATAATAAAGCATCGTGTGTGATTAATTACTAAATATACAGTTAACACTCATCAAAAGAACACGTGTATTATTTGGCTCCCGGTCCCCACTTCCTTGTATGGCTACCCTGCCAGGGCTGTATTGCGGCTGCGGCGCTGCGCAGACGGGACATTATTGTATGTTACGGTGAAATGATACAATTTAAATAAGTTTTGTTTTCAACCGACTTCAAAAAGGAGGAGGTCTCAATTCGTATGTATGTTTTTTTCGTGTCTTTCTTACACGATTTTTCGGACAAACGTAAACCGATTTTAAATATTTTTTCATTTTAAATATTGTTTCATATGATGGAGGTAGTCCCATATAATTTTCATCAAAATCGATTGAGTATTTCAGGAAAAACAAAATTTAAAAAAAAAATGTTTATAAGTTTACCTTGACGACCTTATAATGCAGCCAAAGTTTTGGACGTGAAGTCGGTTTTTTTAATGCTCTGCATTCGTTGATTATCGATAATTAGAGCGAACAATATTAAATAAAAAATATAAAAAAGTACAACGGTACATCACTCTTTTAGAAATCATTCTATCATTGGGCTAAGGAAGGAAAGGCGACTTCAAAATTCAACTAAAAAAATAAAAATAAAAACGATAACTTCTGTCTTAAATCATTTTGATATCTAAGTGAGACGACCACTTTGGCGAAGAGGTTAACCTGTTTGCCTCAGACGCCAGTGGTTGCGGGTTCGATTCCCGCACGGAATAAGAAAAAAAAAATGTTCCGTGTCTGGGTGTTTATCTACGAGTATTTTATGTATTTATATTCTAGGTTCCCCCCTAGTTCGCTACATGGTATCCCATAACACAAGCTATGCTTACTTTGGGGCCATGTAGTTGGTGTGATTGTCTGGGGATTTTATTTTATTTATTTATTTCCTCCTTTTTTGAAGTCGGTTTTAAAGAGAAGACATTTGAGATATTATGCAAATAAATATTACGGTACGAGAGGCGCTGGGCGCTGGGAGATGAACAAGTCAATGGTTCGGTGCTGATATAGTAAAAGTGAAGTGTTACGGAAAAGTGTGTGGTTTGGAAAGGAATAAGTAATTATTTTAAAAAGAAGGTTACAGTGTTTAAAATCACGGGGAATTATTGCAGGCCTAACTAATATTTTAAGTGATGTTAAGTAGGAAATGAGGTAATCTATGCTCAAACCTCTTAATGTAGGGGAGCACATTCTCATTATTTAGTCTGGCGATAACTATTTTGACCAATAATGGATAGTCAGTCGGATTTAAATGGTTTTAAAGCTGAGTCAGGCAATAAAGTTAATTTTGGAATCAACTTGTAGTATCATAAGAATTTGTCTACCTCATTTTAAAAGAGAAGTTCAAAATCTGAAGGTACACTATCCAGTAACATACCATTTCGGAATCTGCGTAAAATAAACTAGTTCTTTATAAAATTGGCATTCAAGCTCCCATACATGTTTATTAAACCAAGGCAGAGAAAAAGTTCAGAACGAAATAAAAAACCCTTTAAGTTTGTGTAAAAACTCATTTTAAAAACGAGCTGTGCTAGTTGCTATAAAAAAGAATAGTTTTCATTCGATACCACATCTATCCAAGAGTACTACCCAATAATCAGATACAAAAATATTCTTCATAATTGTAGTCTTGGCACCAAAAAGAAAGTCGAAAAGCGGACTTTAAATTTCGAAAATGTCGAATATCTCGGGAACGAAGGGACTTTTACTGAACATAACATTAGTATTTCTGGACGGCATACTACCCTCTATAGGTATAGGCACCGGATTAACCATTCATTACGCCACACCCTGTTTGTACGAGGCACATTGAATATAATAATGGTTAAAAAATACAATGCCTCGTTGTATCTTTTCGTATCGTATCGTATTTGGAATACTGTATGTCTGCCGACAGGGAAAACGTTTTTGTTTCACCATTATATCTTTATATCATCTATCCAAAATTGTTGTTTATATTTTTTTATACAAAACGGATGGTAGGTACATAGTCCAGTCAATAAATGACCCAAAATGAGGTGTAGGTAGAGTGCGTGAGCAGGTAACTAAGCGATTCCTTCAGAAACTTGTTCAGGGGGCTTAGGTTGTTAACATACCAAAAGTCCTGACTCTAGGTGATGAGCGGGGGGAAGGAGGGGGGGTAAAGGTACGAATTTTTAGTTTTTCGCTTATATCTCGAAAACGGTGCATCGGAGAGAAATATTTTCAAGTAATAAAATGAAGTTCTTAAAATTATCTAAAACTTTTATATCATATGTTTTTTTTCTAATTCCTAACCGTTTTCGAGCTATACCCTCGGAAAAAGTTGAAATTTACAAAACAAAAAACAATTTACGTCAAAATATTCATAAACATTGTATCATATTGTCTAAACCTATTCATAAACGAAAAGTATGAATAGGAAAGAAATTGTAGATTTTTAAATTCCCTTTAAGAATATATATATGTCGGAAAACAAACACAAAACGAAAAGAAAAGCGTTACTCACAAAACACGATAGAATTAATCACTGGACAGTTACTTAGTACCGAGTCTGTGGGCTTGGGTATAACCCTGTTTTAGTCACAACAAAATCTTAATTCGCGAGTCCGTTCCGTCAGTTACAATGCCAACTCAATTAATACCGAGCTACTATCGACCGTCAGTCCGAGATACGTCAGCGCACCTAGCCGTCCTAACCGTATCTGCGTCACTTGCCATCATCCTACTTCAAGATATAACCTATGGCGCTGCAATCGAATGTCAGTCATTCATTGCATTTAGCGCCCTCTTTAACAGTGCTACCAACATACTTCCGTTACCATGAAGTCATACTAACATCTTAATATCGCCAACTTATCGTTAGCTCCGACACGGCCATCCTGCGATGGAACACGTCCTCGTGTGATATTCTGAAACAATCATACCAAAGTGGCGGCTCGGCCACTCCTGACAATGAAGTCAGGCCAATTCTGAAAAGAAAACACACAAGTTTGAATTTTTAATAACTGAAAATACCGTTTCAGTTAACCAAGTTCCAAGCACCAATGAGTAACAATTATCTCCAAATCAAACATTGAAATCCATTATTTTCATTATTAACAACAAGGTACATCGTTCGTGGTTAACAGCAATTACACCATTTCCCCACGGGAAACCTGAGTCAACCAATGACTCCTTCAACACATTAAATCTTTTCCAAACACCAAAAATAACATCTTTCTTTACAACTACAATGGATACTTGTACTTTTGGCAAATTCAAAACTTTAACCGCTACAGATTTTTTAAAATTTTACTTCAATTTAATATTTCCATCAAAATTCTAAATCCACGATTTAACAATTTACGTAAAGCTACCACTGGTTCGGAAGATCCATCTACTGAGAAGAACCAGCAAGAAACTCAGTAGGAATCGGCTAACGTCAACGCATTGTACGAACTACAATACTTTCGATAAGAAAACCGCACATTAAACAATGAAATTTACTTTGAATGTAACATCAAACAATTTGACAGCGAACGAACAATAAACAAAGCAAGCATAAGCTACTAGAACAACCCAATCAATTAGCAAACAATGCAGTGACGTCCGTCCCGTCACAAAAGTCAGTCAATGACACACAGGCCATTTGCTGCCACACAGGCTAATCAATGCCACACAGGCTAGTCATTGCCACACAGGCTGTCATTGCCACACAGGCTAGTCATTGCCACACAGGCCAGTCATTTCCACACAGGCTGTCATTGCCACACAGGCTAGTCATTGCATTGTACTTCATAATTCACAACAACAAAGTATTAAAATTGTTCGACAACCGCAAACAGTTCGACAGTAAAATCCAGCTCTTTTGTCAATCGCAACGAATTCAAAGTATTATTTAAACGCATTTTCAATCTCGACGTTATAACCTATCTCCGTGATCCATTAAACACACACTATCGTAATATTACGTTTCAATTGCCAAAATAATAACAAGTTTACTGTTACCAAAACATAAGAAAACGTGTCTCCTAAGAATCGCAGCAAAATAATCGAAGATCGGCAAGATACAAAGCGATTTCTACCGAGTCACGGATACACGATAATCAGAAAGAAAATCTACAACTTCAATATTCAGACTACCTATTTAAAAAGGCATTATGAAGGCCGCTTAACCACAAAATTTCACCCGCTCAACCGTGATATCATTACTATCTACCAAGTAGGTACTAAAGGTTCAAAAAGAAACGCATTAAGCCACAGCAGCGCAAGCTATACAAAATTAACGCAAAATAAATCGATTGAAATTTAGTTGCCATGTTTCAAAAACTCGCACGCAATAGAAATGAACCAAGTAAAAACACGTTATGGAAATAACAAAATTAACGTATTGGATCCCTTTAAATCACACACTAAGTTATCACGAATTTAATTAACAACACATGGCAAATATTTTTACACAAACACGGCACACAAAATGGTGAACTCTCTAAGACACGTGAATTTACTCTAATCACAAACGGAAGTTAAGCTTGGTCAGATCCCGGAAGTCTATTCGCAAAATGAACCGAAACACTAATTATGCATGGGCTCATCCCACTTCTGATGTCGGAAAACAAACACAAAACGAAAAGAAAAGCGTTACTCACAAAACACGATAGAATTAATCACTGGACAGTTACTTAGTACCGAGTCTGTGGGCTTGGGTATAACCCTGTTTTAGTCACAACAAAATCTTAATTCGCGAGTCCGTTCCGTCAGTTACAATGCCAACTCAATTAATACCGAGCTACTATCGACCGTCAGTCCGAGATACGTCAGCGCACCTAGCCGTCCTAACCGTATCTGCGTCACTTGCCATCATCCTACTTCAAGATATAACCTATGGCGCTGCAATCGAATGTCAGTCATTCATTGCATTTAGCGCCCTCTTTAACAGTGCTACCAACATACTTCCGTTACCATGAAGTCATACTAACATCTTAATATCGCCAACTTATCGTTAGCTCCGACATATACATGTGCTGATTAATGTCCAACCCGCCTAAAGTTACAGCTATTTTAAAACTTGTATAGCATTTTAAGTTATCGCGCAAGGATCGGGCATAGCCAATATCTTCTGTCAGCTCATCGATAAAAGTTCACGATGAAAGGGTATAGTAGTTGACCCAACATTGCTCTTTCAGCGGATATGTATAAGCAAACGATCAGATGAGGATTTGATGACATATTTTGAGTATGAGTTGGTCCCATTTCCCTTAGCACTGTTCAACGAAAGTGGCATGAGAAAGACAAACAAATCAGTGCTGTACAACTTATTTGAGCCAACCAAGAAAGATATTCTTCCGCCTCAAATGAACATTGTAGTCGATGGAGGATTTCTACTCCACAGAGTTATTTGGCCAAAAGATGCATCGGTTGTGACTATTTGTAATAGTTATATCACCTACGTCGACCACCAATTATCTTGGGACTACTCGCACTGTGGTGTTTGATGGGTACGCAAACACAGCCAATAGCACTAAATCACAAGAACAAATGCGTCGTTACAGACTAAAAAGGTCAGCCGACATCAATTTGACATGGGACACACAAATGCCTGTTAAACAGGAAGACTTTTTATCAAATCCTACCAACAAAACTAACTTCATCTCCTTACTGGAGATAAAGCTGCAGGAGAAAGGAATACATACTCTTCAGGCTACCGATGACGCTGACATCCTAATCGTGAGGACTGCTGTTGAACAATCCACTCACAACTCTATGGCTGTCGTTGGTGAGGATGTAGACCTTGCTGTCCTGTTGATTGCTTCCACTCCTGCGACCAGAGGTTCTTCTGAAAACTATATTTTGCCGCTGCACCAAGGATTGTGTAATTGGAAAATGTGGCTGCCGAAAAGCGATGCTCACCTGTTCTGCAGCGTGCATCCACTGTCAAGGGAAGTGCCTGAACAGTGTGACTGTTGACGATGAGGACGATGAAGAAGATGTAGAGCCCATTCAGCAAGAGCTACGCGCTACTGAGGAAGAAGATGCCATGGAAGAACAATCATTGCCTGGGCCCTCAAGTTCAAAGAGGATGAAAATTTGATTACTTTTAAAGTCGAGAGTAAAACATTAGGAATATATTGAGAACAATGGGGTTTACAATTATTATTGTATTGGTGTAACGAAACTATCTGTAGAATAAAGTGTGAAAGTCAACATCATTATTTTTTCTACTTTATTTAATAACTTGCTTCTAAGTGGCCATATATTATGTTATAAGATGAACGAACAAAGGTTGTGGGTCAAGAATATGATATACAAACAAATTTTCTGAAAATTGCAAAATGCTATACAAGTTTTAAAATAGCTGTAACCTTAGGCGGGTTGGACATTAATCAGCATATGTATATATATTTTAAAAGGGAATTTTAAAATCTACAACTTCTTTCCTATTCATACTTTTCGTTTATGAATGGGTTTAGACAATATGATGCAATGTTTATGAATATTTTGACGTAAATTGTTTTTTTTGTAAATTTCAACTTTTTCCGAGGGTATAGCTCGAAAACGGTTAGGAATTAGAAAAAAACATATGATATAAAAGTTTTAGATAATTTTAAGAACTTCATTTTATTACTTGAAAATATTTCTCTCCGATGCACCGTTTTCGAGATATAAGCGAAAAACCCAAAATTCGTACCTTTACCCCCCCCTCCTTCCCCCCGCTCATCACCTAGGAGTCAGGACTTTTGGTATGTTAACAACCTAAGCCCCCTGAACAAGTTTCTGAAGGAATCGTTTAGTTACCTGCTCACGCACTCTACACCTCATTCCTTGACTGGACTAACATGATAATTTTGTGGACAACTGCTAACATCAATAGTTTTTAAAATGCACCTATGTCTACTAAATACCAATTTATGTAACTATAAATAAATATCATATAAGTAGGTTCCAGATAATAATAGTTTCTTTGAAAAAAAAATGAGTTTGATGCAGTTTGATGCAATATAAACCGGTTAAATTGTTGTTTTTTTTGCAAAACTCGGAGCAACAGCCAGTTTACCTTTTTTAAGGTTCCTAAACAAAAATGGTACAAAACCGTGACTTTGTCTCACCTTCACATAGTTATAAAAAATCTATTTATTATTATTCTATATTTATTTATTCAATAATTAAAAACTGAGAAGAGATATCTTTTTGTATAGCTTAATATAGAATATAAAAATATAGAACTTTCAAAATAAGAAATATTAGAAGTCGAACTACTTATTGTAAAGTGGCACTTTCTACATTTTTGATAATTTGTTAAGGAGTTAGTCTCATATAACTTTTTTTTCATTCATTTTTAATACTATTTAAAGAGTAGTAACCTTGTATTGACTTGGCTTTGGCCTGAAATAAGTCCTTAAAAAAGGTTTTGATCTTAAATTATAATAAAAAGGGTAAAACAATATATGGAGATAAACGTTTTACCACATTTGAAAATTCGTAAATTTATTCTGCTTTAAAAACTTGCATAGTTCATAATTTTACAAGCATCCATAGTTATGCTCAGCTTTCAATTAATAGAAAATTCCGACCAAACATAATAAACATAATTCAGTATCAAAAGTTCAATAATATATGTGTATCGATTAATTTGTTTTGGAATGAATTAAAACAAGAAATACAAGAACTGGCTTACCTTTAGTAAAGGAGTAACACCTACGACGTTAAGTTGTGTTTTGTGTATTTTTTTGTGACCGCAAATAAAAACTGTTTAATTAATGAAAATCACAACTTCTGAGTTGTGATTAGTCGGCGTAAAACACTTATGATAACATAATAAAATATGTTATATTTATAGCTGTTGCATAACCACGATCAGTTTACTCAAAGTTCAAAATATATCTCATACAAACCAATAAAAAATATATCTCAAAATGATTTGGTTTCTTCTCGTGACAGTGTTATTGTTGATAGTAATTAATAAGGTAATTAATCGTAATAAGATGGTGCGTATCATGAGGGCCATTCCGGGACCTCCCGAGACTTTTCTGTTCGGAAACACTTTTGATATTTTGTTGCCGCCGGGTAAGTTTCCAAATGTTGCCTTAAGCTTATTGTTGTGATTGTTACTCACCTTGCTTAGGTATTTACTTAATTGTGGGTGACCTTGTGAATGTTTCATATAAGAATACTATTTCTATACATAAAATACTATTATGACCAACAAGAACAGAAATAAGGTCATGGCCGTGAAGGCATCGCGGGGGTACCGCTTGATTTCCCATGGGGCTGCCTGCGTCGTGGCTTGGTGCCGTATACCGGTACCGAGCCGGGAGGAGGAATGCGGGTGAGTGCCACTGTCCTGAGGAGGTGGCGCGCGACTGCAAGATTGCCAGGAGGGCACTCCTCGGGGAGTGGGAAGAGCCCCTCGCCACGCCCGCTTACGGAGGCTGGACAAATTAATGTAATTCGTCCGGTCCTTGTTGAGTGGGTTCAGCTAAGGTGGGGGACACTAACCTTTCGCCTTGTTCAGGTATTAACCGGATATGGGTGTTTCGGTCACTACTTGCTCAGGGTCGCCCGGAGGGAGGTGACGACAGAGTGTACCCATTGTGGGGCGGCTCATGACACGGCGGAGCACACCTTGGCGGTGTATCAGGCGTGGGGTCGGCAGCGGCACGAATTGACGTCTTTCGTTGGGGGAGACCTCTCGCTTCCCAGCCTGATAAAGGCCATGTTGGGTAAGCGAGAAGCTTGGGTGGTCATGACCTCCACGAGGACATAACGTCGCAGAAAGAGGCAGCGGAGTGTCCCTGGAGGATGACGCCTCCTCAACACCGAGCTCCATTTATGGCAGATGGTGTACACCTGGAGGTTTTTAGGGGGATGGTCTGGCCTTCTTCCGGATCATCCCCATATACCCCACCATTCCCTCCTGGGTGTCGGGGACGTAATTGCAAGTTTTACTTCAATTAAAAAACTATTATAATAACCAACGAATGCAGAGCATTAAAAAAACCGACTCCACGTCAAAACTTTGGCCGAGTTATAATATCATCAACGTAAATCATAAAAAAAATTCAAATTTTTTAAATTTTCAATGAAGTTCTCAACCGATTTTGATGAAATATTTGAGAACCTCCTTCTTTTATGGAAGTCGGTTGAAAAGAAACTGGTCCAGTAAAATTAAACTTTTTGTTCTCGACATACACGGGTTCCTTATGTGATACCATGTAAAATGTAATGTAATTATACATACGCGAAGTGTTTCATTAGAATAATCAACTTAGTAAATCGATTTAATCTGTTTTTATCAAGTGCTCTGAAGCTAATGTTGCCAAAGATAAATTTGTAGATCTTTATTTTGTTTTTAGGATAAAATCGAAAAAAGGAAATTGTAAGTAATAAAGTAGGAATAATTAAATAACGCTTGGCCGTATTTATACGCAGTATTTTTTCAACACGAAAAAATAACCTCTCCTCTTTATAACATTCTTGGTAAATATTAGGCTGCGTATGACCTCACTCAAACCCGATGTAAGAGTCGTACTGCTCGAATATAATAGTATATTATGTAACAAGTGAGCGAAGTTGCTAATTACAGTCGAGGCTGTGATTTGCGCCCGAGCCGCAGGCGAGGGCTTAATAATGAGCCGAGACTGTAATTAGCAACGCTCACGAGTTACATACGACGTTTTTCAACACACTTGTGAGTAAAAGACAGACATACGTGATCATAAAATAACAAACACACTTGATAACAAAGCTGTGAATTGTGATTGAAAAATGGCGCCGAACCTCGCGCATGCGCGTAAGTTTTTTTTCCGTCAAATGTGTCAATGTCTGTATAGCATATACAGCCTATTTTAAGTGAAAATGTTTAATTTGGAGTGGTAAATGCAAATATTTTAATATTTTATGACAAATGATTGTAAATTATGAATAATTTGTTTAATATACAAATTTATTTTACTAATATAAGGCGCAAACATTTAAAAATGTATATGGATTTGAAGTGGTATAAAACCTCTTTGTTGTTTCTGAAAATATTTAGTGTATATCCCGGACCAATAAAATATGCTCTGTTTTCTCGCATGTTATTTGCACAAAGGTACAATTCAACTTTGTAGGATTCATTATATTATGCACTAGGGTATAATATATTAATGCACGCGTGACTTATAGCCCAGTTTATAGTTCTAAACTCAATAGAATAACGCTCACTTTACGAGCAAGTGTGTTGAAAATTATTTTATTTTTGTCTCCAAAGAGTTGATATATGAGCTTTATAGATATGATGCGTTTTTGTGGGCGGTAGGTTGAGCCCCTCTTACTGCTAAAGTCTCTCATTGTAATATCTCAAAATTTGTCAAACGTGTCAAACTTAAAGCCTCTGGAGTTCCTCCTACCCCACAAGCGACACAGGCGTATGTATGCAGATTTAGTACCCAACTCTAGCCAGACTGTATATTTTGTTTTATTTCAGTCGAGCTGTTTAATATTGGGAGACAATGGGCAAAGCAATTCTCCGGCATTTACAGATTCATAGCCTTTGATGTTATCATTGTAAACCTTTACAATCCTGAAGATATCGAGGTAAAATATAAAAATTCTGTAAGTTTGAGCTGATGTTGAAACAAGATCTTGTTCTACATAAAATGTTGCAATATTTTTTTCAGGTAATATTATCAACCACAAAACATAATGAAAAGGCATTTTTTTATTCATTTTTACAACTTTGGCTTGGAGATGGACTGCTTTTAAGTAAAGGTAAGTTGGTATTATAACAAACACAATTAACAAAATATTATAATGTTAATCGAATTCAAATAAATGTATTTCAGGTAAAAAATGGTTACAAAGAAGAAAAATATTAACGCCTACTTTTCACTTCAACATTCTGAGGAAATTTTGCGGCACCATTGAGGAGACCAGCCAGCGGATGGTGGAAACATTAAAAACTAACTTGAACGCCTCCACGGAAGTCGATGTTTGTCCTCTTGTCACGGAATATACACTCACTACCACCTGTGGTAAGTTTTTGGCAATTAATGCAGCGGGCCTATTACGGTTCTTTCATGACATGACATGACAAACAAGATTTCTATCGTATAGTAATAAATATACTTTTATTTATTATTTATTTATTTATTCTTTATAAAAAAATATAAAACCACAGAAAAAAAATACAAAGTAAACATGGTACAAAAGGTGGTCTTATCACTAATAAGCAATTTCTTCCAGACAACCTTTGGGTAAGAATTGGAGACTAATTTATAGGGTGCCTAAGGGTACATATACTAAAATTTAACTAATATACAAATACTACCTATAGTTATAATATAGTTATGTCATAAACTTACATACGAATAATACATAAATATAAAATATATACATATATCCACTAACTATAATGCTTAATATATATACTAAATAAATTAAATACATTGTACTATAATGTCGTGTCTTTAGAAAGGAAGTACTGCTTGACCAGTCTTTTAAATGTGTCAATTGATTTGGCAGACTTAATCTCCAGTGGCAAATTGTTCTGTGAATGATTTCCCGTAAAAGTCAGTTTTATGCGGGGGTGTTGCAAGCATTAAGTTATCAGCAGAACGTAGCTTTATTCTTTCTCTAAGATTTCTATGATACAATGATGATATAATGAATAAACGAGTACATATACATACATACATTGCAATTCATTGCATGCAAGAGGCATTTTCTTTTGCAATGAGAGTTTCAATAATATCATCTATGACTTAAAAACGTCAATTGAAAAAGATGAGATCGCACCTACCTCTATGATATGTTATTTTCTTGATTTCATTTGTGGTTTTCCCTGTCGGATGCTTTCATAAATAAATACTATATTATTATACATATATTGGGATTATTGTATTCAGTCTACATGGCAAGAACTTAGCTAAGAGATTTCGCCGAGGAGTAATACCGAATAAAGATCGCATGATATGTTTTACGTCAAAGTATTTCATGATATCATCGCATGGTTATGAGATCCATAATAGGCCCACAGATTGAGTCATTTCTAATAATCATGAACACAATAACAATTTGTTTGAATTCTAGAAACTGCTATGGGCACGAGCTTAAGAGATGACAGCTCTTCAAAAAGATATAAAACAGCCTTGCACAAACTTGTGACGATACTGATCCAAAGATTTAGTACAGTGTTCTTGCACCCAAATTTAATTTACGCGCTGTCACCCGGGTATTGGACGCAAGGAAAATATCTCGATATTGTTCATAAATTTACCCAAAATGTCATTAATAACAGAAAAGCCTATCTAAAAACAATACCTGCAGACAACCCTGACGATGAAGATGTGGAACTTGATATTGGGAAGAAGAAAAGAACGGCCATGTTGGACCTGCTCATCCGCGCGGAAAATGAAGGGCTCATAGATAACGCTGGAATACAGGAAGAAGTTGATACCTTTATGTTTGAGGTAAATATTTGAGCTAGTCTATAAGTGAAAATATCTCTGACGTGCCTTAACATATATTATTATTCTCTAGATTTTTTAACTGCTTTACACAGACAGAGGGTAATATTTCAACGACTAACACTATGTTTTATTTATGACTTTACAAGAATTGATCGCACCTGATGGTTATAATGACGATTTTGGGGCACACGAGTATCTATTGGAACTCTGGTCTCAAAAATGTTGCAAGGAAGCGTTATCAAACCAATTATGTGCAAGAAACCCAGTAAAAAAATGTAGTAACTTAATTTACACGGGTTTTCCAGATCTGCAATGATTATTATTTCTTCTTTCATTTATTTCAGGGTCATGACACAACAGCGTCTGCCTTGTCATTTTGCTTGATGTTATTAGCTAACAACGAAAATAGTCAGGTAAGGTTATGTTTGTCAGAAACGTGAACAGAAACTTTGTAACAAATTAATTTAAATTAGGCAAAAGTACGTTTGAGGCAATAAAAATAAAATGTTGCAGGAAAAAATTGTTTCAGAACTTCAAGACATATTTAGAGATTCTGAAAGACCGGCTAACATTGAAGATCTTTCAAAAATGAATTATCTTGAGTGCTGTATCAAGGAGACACTGAGATTGTATCCACCAGTATCCTTCATTGCGCGAAAAATTACGGAGGAAACTGTACTGAGTAAGAATGTATCTTTTAATCATAGGTTTAGCGATGAGCGAAATCCAGCGAAATCCACGGAATAGACCTTTTTTATCCTGTTCTGTAGTGAAATCAAAATTTCCTTTTAGTTAGTTGTGGCAATCATCGGTTTTTAGTAAGATACAGTAAAAAGCTTTCGTATTATTTCGTATTTCTACATTACTGGACTGGTGGTAAAGAATGAAAATCATGTACGTGCATTTACACGATTGTGCAAATTTATTTGATCCTTCGTATCTGCTGAGATCTTATTTCTTATAATAATAAAAAAAACACCTGTTGAATAAGAAAAAAAAGGTGCAGTCGTACTGAGTTAAAAATTTAAAAAGAAACAAATACTTAGTGCGTCGGATATTTTTGTCCGGCGATTGAACTAGCCGGCCATTATACTGCCAGGGCTGGTTGTCTCATTATGCTGTCATACTTGATGAGTGGGTAAACTAGAGACGAGACATACCCTATAGAGGCAAATACAAAGATACATAGACATTATATTTCAATAAATGTAACGTGTTTTAAATTTCTAGGTAACTACACGGTGCCAGCTGGGGTTGTTTGCAGCATTCTCATTTATGACATCCATCGACGAGAGGATCTCTACAAAAATGCCACAAGTTTCGACCCTGACCGCTTTCTGCCGGAGAACAGCGTCGGAAGACATCCCTACGCATACATACCGTTCAGCGCTGGTCCCAGGAACTGCATAGGTAAGATTAAGTAACTTATTATGTTGTGTTAAGCGACATTTAAGCAAACCCACTAGAGATGGCGCTGTTGCCGTACGCTCTGTCTCAGATGCCAGTGGACAAATTCAACCATTTATGATATTATGTATGATTGTTTGAAGTTCCTATAGTCCAGTTTGTCATGTTCGTATTGTGCATTCAAAGCTCATTGCACCTACTATGTAAGCAATTTGGTTGTGGCATGACGTTGGCTCTCACAATTAGCTGTCTTGTGTTTGTTTTTTTTTTATTTCACGATCAATATGTACTGTACCTATTTGTATTAATTTGATAATTCTGACTGAAAAAGAGTGCCAAGAGTTTTTTTCCGCCGGCTTTTTGTGCCTCTTGGTCAACTGTAATATCTTATTTAACAACTATCAACAACTAGTTAAAGCTGAAGTATGTGATGACTGACTTCATCAAGTGTTTTGTGAAATTCCTAAGATGAATAAAACTTTTTTGAAATTTTTGAATTTATACAGATTGCTATATACCTACGTGGTGGCGCATCATATCAACAAATTTATCTCTTATTATTTGTACGCAAAGACTAGATAATCACGAATATACCTACCTTTTAAATATATATTTTTAATAATGCTTCGTTTTAAACATTTATATTCCTAAATAAATAAAAAATGTGTTAAATAAAAATCAGCCAACCAGGACTCGAACCTGGGACCACTCGTTTGCCGGATGAGTTCTCTCCCACTGAGCTACCGGGGCCTGGTGGTACGCCTCGAAATCACTTAACAAATTTTTGTTTTTACGTTATATTGCTAACGTAGCTCCATCTTATGGTATAGGTTTGCAAAAAAAGACACATTTTATCATTTATTTAAGAGTAATTAAGCATTTTAAATGCAATAACTTTAAAATATTATTTATATTCCTTTCACAGGTCAGAAATTCGCAATGCTAGTAATGAAGTCTGGTCTATCAGCAATCCTGCGGAAATACAAGCTGCTGCCGGTGACCAGGCCAGAAGACATCGTCATTACCGCCGATTTGGTGCTGAGGAACAACCAGCCCGTTAAAGTTAAATTTGTGGAGAGAAAGTAAAAAACTGTGGTCAGTTTGCTTGAAGCTTAAAAAGCAAAACAATTTTATTTACCGAGTATTAAACTTCTTATAAGTGGTGCTGCAATAATTTCAAATAAAATTCCAAAAATTGCATTGTTTTGGGTTTTTATTAAAAATCATTGAAAATAAAATTAAGGCACTTAGATAGACTTTGTAATATCAAACGCTGAACCAGGCCGGTGCGGGATCTCGCGACCTGGAGGACCTTGAGGTAGGACTCTGTGTGTGTCTCTCGTCTCGGGTGATGATGATGAACGTCAAAATAAGAATTTGAACTTCGGCTTTAAAAAGCGAAAAAAATTAGAACATAGGTAGACAGAGAGAAAAAATCTCGCCGCACTCTTTTGTCAAAAATGTTCTTTATAGGCATAATTAGGGAAAAATACAACTCTGCTAAGACAAACAGCTATTCGTGCTTGCTAATATCACGTCACAGCCAAGCTGCTTACACTTTGATTTACATTCACATTTGAAATACATACTAAATCTGTTATTATTGTTCTATTTTTATGTTTCTTGTATTTGCTTTATGTATGTGTTTGTTGTAGTTGTCAATAAATTTATTCTGATTCTGAGTCTGAAATAACCTGTTAAGACATCAATATCAGGCTCTTTTATAATCTAAATAATCTTTGAGTTTAAAGTAGCCTTTTTGCATAATGTTTCCTTAATAGTTCTTCTAAATTTAATAAGCGACAGGGATTGAATTTGGTATTTTATTATAAAAACGTATTGTCCTACTAACGTCCTTACAGATTAATTTGTATGATTATCTTTCTTCGTGTTAAATTTATTAATTTTTTTTATAAATAATTATTTGATAAATATATTGTGATGCAAGGATTTAAGATACCAACGTATTTAAACTTTTCTTTTAGAGATTCTCTATTTCCTAATTATGAATTCCACAAAAAGCCCTTTTCTGTAGTGTAAATATCTTGTGAATATCTAGGGCAGTGCCCCATAATATGATGCCGTAGGACTTACACTGCTTAGTGATACTTGCCTAACTCGCAACTGAATTTTATTGAAAATATGAGTTACGAACCTAACAAAATGCCCGCATTATTTTAAACCTGCTCTTTGAGGATAAACAAAGGCGTTAGTTCTGTTGAGCGGAACTGGAGCCATGTGGATATCATACTGCATAATGATTAGCACCTAGGATCTACTTCTATTATTTTTATGTTATGATACTATCTTGCTAACTTTACCGGAAGTTCAGCAATCGAGACCGCCCATGTAGACATAAAACGTACAGCAACAAATTCAGAGGAACTGTCAGCGTCGGGACTGCACTTCTATCCGCGAAACAGCAAATACATTTTTTTTTAAAAGCTCTTATTGTCTTATAATTGCTTGTTTAATGCTTTTTAGTAGTTTTAAGTTTTATTTATTTACCCTTTATTATACACAAAAACAAATCCAGAACAAAAACAACACAAATAAAAGAATACATTCAGTATAAAGGGCGGCCTTATCGCTTGGAAGCGATTTCTACCAGGCAACCTAAGGGTTTTAGTTTTTGTAATAACTTTTATTCAAATTCATATTCAACTATTCCCGTTCACTCGATACTTAAAAGTACCAGAACTAGGACTGTACTGAAGTGGTCAAGGAAAACAGACGCAGGCGTTTGTTATATATCTTGGCAAGCCGTGCCAAAAAGGAACTCTCGAAGCGATTAGTTGGACTTCTTTATAAATCCACTACATAGTAATGGAAGTTCTGTCTGCACCTGTCAGTCTGGTGATAAAAAGGAGTTCAATCATATAAAAAAGAAACGAACATGAAATCTCCAAAGCGTATAATTTGCATATTCCTGCTGCTTTGTTCCACAAATCAGTCTTGCGTTCTCATTTCGAACTGCACCTCAATGGGTCCCTCGTTGCGCAGCACGAGGTCAGCAGCCAATAGCAGGTCCTGCGGGCGCGTCACCGGCAACAGCTTGTATCGGCGCAAGAGTGCCGCCAGCGCGTACTTCATCGTCAGCATGGCGAATTTCTGACCTGGATTACAGGGGGCATATTTTACAAACAAAAGACTACTTTTAATGTGTATATTTAGTGGTTTTAGTGGAGCTTTAGTCTTTATATAGTTTTAAGAATACCTACGGTATGACATATAACAAGAGTTGTGTGAAAAGGACTACTATATCTGGATGCTAGCAGATGAGATTCCCTGGCTGTAAACTGTTATTATGTATTTTTAAAAGATGATTTCTGTTGAGAGTTTTGCCACTTCTTTTCAACAGATCAACTTTCCGAAGCGGTGGTAAATTCAGTACAAATTGTATATAATTGAGTATTTCAAGTGTATTTATGTACATTATCGTAATTTATCTGTCAGCGATTACACAATCCTTTTACCGACTCTGCCGATACACACAGGAGCCACTTAACCACGGAAATTCGGTCTATCTATACTCATTTGTAATTCTTATGTAGCCAGTACTTCTCACCAATGCAGTTTCTGGGTCCAGCGCTAAACGGCACATAAGCATACGGATGCCTTCCAATGCTGTTCTCCGGCAGGAAGCGATCTGGGTCAAAGACTTCAGGGTTCGGGAACAAGTCCTCTCGACGATGGAGCTGGTAGATGTGGATGTGGCATAAAGTTTCAGCAGGCACCACGAAGTTACCTGTGGAGATTGAGGATGCACGTATATTTAAAATTTCCTTCACAAAAGTGTAAAACTTTTACATCTAGATACGAATTTTACTTACTCAACTGAACATCTTCGGGTATTGTCCTGCTGATGAAGAACACTGGAGGGTATAATCGCAAGGACTCCTTAATGCAGCACTCCATATACTTCATCTTAGACAAGTCGTCCATTGTGACTGCACGGTCAATATCTCCCAAAACATATTGTAGTTCCTCCACTATTCGTTCCTGCAAAGTTGAAACCATTTAATCACTTCTTCTTGTGCTATGTTTCTTGGATACTAAAAAACTAATTACGTGTTAGGAAGAAACTGCTTCCTTACAAAAGGGTGCTAATTAAACAGACTTATTTTAAATAGCATTATCCCCCTCAAAAAATCTAAGTTGCCTTCTAAATTACTATGTCAGCCACAATCCGTGCCACAAACCTCGTCGGGTTTATTTAAAAAAGCTCTAGGGTTTATGGCGCTTCGCCGGCTGCTGCCGCGGCACCGCTTCGTTTCGCTCGCTCGTTGTCGCACCTAACCGTACCGACTACGTCTTCCGGAACGGGAGCCCTTCTTGTCGCATGATATTTTTCATCGCAATGTTAATGAATATATTAGGTAGGTACTTAGTATAAATTATTATGGTATTATTATAGTATAAATTGCTCCAAGACACATTTTTCGCAATTACAATTGTTTCGTGGCTAAATTATGAAAATAGAAGCTTGATCACGTGGCCAAAAAATATATTCTGTAGCTGTACTTATTATTTCTCCTAACAAAATATTTCTGAATCGCATTAGTGAGGTGGGAGTTATGGTATTTAGCGGGAGAATCAGTCGCTTTTTTCAACACGTTTGTCCAGGAAAATTAGAGTAAATTGTCCCGAAATATTGAATAATTTTTTTTTTTGTCTAGAAAGTTAATGTATCTTCTAGAAGTGTAATTCTTACTGTGCTATATTTATATTAAATAACTTAACTTAAATACTAATATAGCAAGACATTTTAATACAAACCTGACATGCAGTATTATTCGCCAATAACATTAAAGTAAATGCCAAGGCCGATGCTGTTGTGTCGTGGCCCTGAAATTGTAAGAGAACATGTCATTGTATTGCATAATTTTAGCGGTTTTGTCAAAATAAGGGATTTGTAGATGGAAAATGAAAATCGATGTGAAATCCTGTAAAGAGAATCAACAACCGAATATAGAATTAAAATCCTAAACGATATTTGCTGATGGAACTCAAGTAATTTTGAATACTGTGACTAGTTTCTAGTTTTCACAACTGACCTACGGATAAGTAAACAGGGCTATGTACCATGTAAGATAAGTACTTAAACAGTTTTCGAAGTACCTTAAAAAAATAAAATTGCACTCACTTCAAACATAAATGTGTCGACTTCTTCCTGAATACCAGCTCTATCGATGAGCCCCTCGCTCTCCGCGCCAATCAGCAAATCCAACATGGCGACCTTTTTCCTTTTACTGTTGAGAAATTCGTTTTCAACTGCAATCTTACTACAATCTTGACTGATTTCATGTTGTTTCAAATAATCCTTTCTTTCATTTATAACTCTGCCAGTAAATTTATGTATCGTGTTTAAATGTTTTCTAAGTTTCCATTTTATGGGAGAAAAGAAGAAAGCGAATTCAGTATGCAGATAGCATCTGCAAAATCTCAGATAGAGCAATAAAACTAGTTCTCGGATAGATTTCTTGTATGATATTCCTTCGTAGCTTTCGTCTTGCAGGCGTGTACCCATGGATGTTTCTGAAACGATAGTATTTTAATTTCAAGCAAGTTTAAGATTTAAAGGGAAATGTCCTGTTTCCGAAGCTAAAAAAAGCTAACAACTGTAGCAATGACTAAGATAGAAACTTTTATATTGGAAAAAGAAAAATTCTAACTGAACAGGACGCACAAGTTACCTACTGAAAGATTTAATATGTTCGAGTATCACACGGAGACGGTTTTCTTTTTTTGAATTTGTGTCAATATTGTATCTTTATCCTAAATCCTTCATAAACACTTTAAAGTATGGGAGTTGCCATGACAACCAAAATCCAGATTTGTTTTGGATTTTAGATTGAGAAAATTGGAAGAAAAAATTGGATTTTAGATTGAGATTCGACATTGAAACCCACCTTTAAGCCAACCAATAATCAGACAAAACTTATCTGACACAAAATGGTAAAACAGCTGTAATCCGAAATACATTATAAGTCAGATAACTCTTATCTGACTATTGACAAATCAGGCCTTAATCAAGGGTGAAGAGGTTATATTATTAGGAAATAAGTTTTTTTATTTAAGCAACACCGCCCCTCACGCTGTCAGTTGTAAAGAATCATGACCAACGATGTATGGAAATCCGTCTCAAGTTGAATGACAATAAATCTTTATTTATTATAGACTACGTTTTATAAACTATTAAATAAAAGTGTTAATTTTCACACAAGTACCCGAGATTTGAAGTAATCCAACAAATTCTGAGATAACCTAGAAATTATGTCGTAACTACTCGCAACTTATAAGATGACCATAAATCACTCATGTAGTTACAAAAAAACAGAGTTAGGTTTAAACAAAACAAGAGTTTCTAATTGAACAGTTTCTTATTGAAAAATAAAACATAATTATCGTATTTTTATGGCCTTACAGAATTGATGTGACAACATGGAAATAAAACAACTTCAGACAGATAGAGATCATATTTTATTAACTTCGATTTATCCCAGATCTATAGGACAAATAAATAAGTTACCTACCTAATGTATACAAAGGTATAAAACACATAACTATGAACAGACTTTTTATGTAGGTGGTCATTAGGTGTATTTAATATTAGAACAAGAATACCAGGTGATTTCTGGGTGAACAATTGACACATCGGCTTCTCATTATCACCGGCATTGGTTGATCAGAATCAAGCCTCGACATGATTAATTAGGTACAGGTACAGTAGACTCAAGAGTTCAGAAACACAACACAAAACGTACTGGCGTAATAAAACAATTAAATTGAAAACGTTCTGTCGTAAGTTATATGAAACACGCTTAGTTTTTTAAAACAAACACACTAACGAATTTCCGTAAAGTATTACTATTTAAGTGGAGATATTAATCGCGGTGACTATTCTCAATCGACAAATAAACAGTAATGGCGGCTACCGCAGGCGCCGGCTTATGGATGATGACATTGGAAGATGACATCTATCTTGACAGTTGCACCTGCGTGAAACGAAACACAAAAATAAATAATATCACATCGGTACTATAAAATAAATACATTTACAGCACCTACGTTATGATATTACCAATTATTTAGCTATTTATGGGTCTAATATCATTTTTGCCTTGTTTTTGTGTAAAGGTTCATCAAGCTCATACTTACGTACCTAACTCGTTCAAATAAAAACAATGCAATGAACGAAACGTCAATCATGACTTTATTATACGGGAATGTATATATAGCAATCGTTAATTTACTGTTTATCTCAAAATCATAATTCCGGATGTGAATAACAAATTCCTGACGTGAAAAGCTTGTAAAAAATAAACCAATAATTTCTATAATTATTTAGTTATCATACGTGCAACATTTTGAGACTGCTTTTGGTCATGTCCTTTGAGCATAGAGGCTGGGGCTGGTCTGTCAATGGCGCTGTTTTCACTTTGGCGGCCGGTCTCAGAGCCGAAGGGTTTATTCCTGACTGGTGAGAGCTGTCCATATTTTACTACGTTTGTTATTTTGTGATTATTTTATTGTTGTATTTTGTGTAAACTAAATCAGCTCTTTAAGTTTAACTCAGTATCGTTTATTTGTAAAGTTATTGATGTTTACTTATCTAAATGTTTAAAGATGATTCCTGTTGAGTTTCTTGCCAATTCTTCTCAACAGAAGGACATTCCGAATGGTAGTTCTTCACATTTTTTTTTCTTGTTCCGTACGGGAATCGAACCCGAACAAGTTTACCCCATCGGCGGCTCCCCAAATGGCTCTTAAAAAATGAGGAGGGAAATATGAAAATCTAACAGTGGTATTTATATTAATTATCGAAGTTTTTAAAATAATTACAAGTGGACAGTGTCTTATACATACAAACTTTTTTCGCAAAATTTTCTGAGTGGCCGGATAGTTGAAAAGTTATGTAGTTATCTTTATAGAGTAACTTACCGCAGGTCGTATTAAGCGTATACTCGCTAACGATGGGGAGGACGTCCACCGGTCTTCCGGCGACCTTGTGAACAGCATCAGCCATCCTGCGACTGGTCTCCTCCATCACCGCGCTGAACTGCTTCAGGATGTTGAAGTGGAACGTTGGAGTCAGGATTTTTCGTCTATCGTGCCATTTTTGACCTAAGGGTTAAAAGAAGGAATGAACGTAACGAGAGTTTTAAATCTAGCGTAATTTAAAAATACGAGTACCTTTGGCAGTTTTTCCGAAGAATATCAAGTATTTTAGATAATACAACTGTATATGAGCTTTGAATATTTTCTTTTGAGCAAATTTTAGATACGTAGATTAAGTAGTGAATTCTATTACAATCCCTTCAAATTCCCTGGCAAAATGGTAATATTTATTGGACAATTTTTCTAAGTTTTCTTACCATGCCAATAATCTTAATCCCGAAGAAATTAATATTTGTCTGTCATCGCCTACCAAATGATTTAAAAAAATATATAAGATACAAACTAGATAAATCTCAAGAAGAAGAGAAAACCTTTGCTGAGTAGCAAGCCGTCTCCGAGCCAGGGCTTGAGAAATCCATAAATAAAGCTTTTTTCATTAAACTTCGTGGTTGATGTAATTAACTGTAATTAAAAATAAATAATCTTAGCGTTACGAGATAGGTAAGTCGTTCACACATAAGATAAAATAAATACAAACGCAGTCGCTCATAACGATATTAAATTCAGGGTTGCAGGTTAAGTCGATCTGGATCCGTTAAGGCAGTGTAGTTTCAGACATTCTTAAAAGAAAAGTAAACTGTACAAAAAAATACTGATTAAACTTAAAATCGCTCAGAGCTATGCATTTAGTAAACTTACGTAGGGTTTTGGTTACTATGTTCATAAGCGTCTTAATTTGAATGTAAAAAATAAATGATATTTAATAACAAAAAAAACGTATTTTTAATCGAAATAATCAAAAGTCGATTATCTCGGAAACGTTAAGGTTTGGGGTAGGGTGTTTCATAGTAAAAACAGTTAGAAAAGACCGGTACCACACGCTCATAACGGATCTAGTTTGACCCCTGTATAACTATACTGTAATTCAAACTATTTATGAGCTGCTTAAAAATTTAATTCTATTGTAAAATTTGTTTTTTTTTTTACACTAGAGTTGATGCTGTTCATTTTTGACAAATAACTTTTTGAAACTTTTCATTTAGGGCACGTTTCAATCGTTTACACTACAGTAATCGTTACTAGAGTGCGGCCGTTGCGGGAATGCGTTCCTGACAGCTCCTTATGTCCACTGAATAAAGTTTATTTCCGATTCGAAGGGGAAAAAAGCTATGATTTTGACAGCTGTCAGGAACGCAAACTCCCTTGTATAATGTTGTACTTATGCACAGTGACACATTCTGTAGTGAGTTTTAAAAAAGGCTTTTTTGATTAAGTTATTAAATCAAAAAACAAGGAACGTACTAAGGTAGAACAACATAACAGCGAAACATACCTCAATATCTTCTGGATTGTAGATGTTTACAACGGAAACGTTGAACGCGTACAGCTTGAATAGGTTCTTGTGTTGATTTGCTAGCTTTGTGCCTAGCTCGAACAGCTCCACTGAAATATAAGTTCCACGTCATATTTTGTATCAGATATAGTTGTATAGTAGAGTTTCGTAAGCCATTAAACGTCTATATATGTTAAAAGACTACAATGAGCTCTGAGTAGATGCGAAGCAGGTTATTAACGATTTTAACCACGCGGTTAAATATGTATTTTTCGGTATTAACCGTTAATTAACTGCATTATATGCTTGTTACGGTTAAATACCATCGCGAGGTCGCTAACGAATGGAAATGTGTATTGCAAGTTGCGTTTCGACTGGCAAAAACAGTCGGTTGAAATTCCCTATCTCAAAAACTGCTGAACTGATTTTGATGAAACTTATAGTATACCCTAAGTCGAACAATATCCAGCATATCAAAAAAAAATACTTAAATCGGACGTGTAGTTCCGGAGATATGCGAATACAAACATAAAAACATACAAACACTATTGAAATTTTTCACATTTGTTCAGACGTTGATGTAGACTAACATATACTTAAAAAATAAAACTAATTGAGAGTCGTTAACAACTACCAATAAAGATCTTCTTAGTTCATCAACAGCGACTATTTTTTTTAAAGTTTGTGGTTACATATTTCTACTTTTTTGTACTGAGCGACGCTAAAATAAATATGCAGGTACGTTTATGTCGTATCAAATAAACTAACATTGAAATTGGGCTGGTGACGAAAAATCTACCCTGTATGTATATGAATCTAGCCAATTAAGTATGTTACCTGAGCTCAGACTCATTTGCTCAAAGTCGATCTGTTGAGAAGTAATGGCAAAAACTCAACAGCAACCTTATTTTTTAAATTTCAGTCCTTTATTGCCTTCTACGTTTATGATCCTGGGTTCGAATCCTGATGCATATTTAGATGATGAACACCGAAAACAGATAGTAGTCGTCAAGTCGTGGACGTCATAAAGTTTGTTACTTACATTATTATACTAATTACTCAGGTAGATTACAATTTTTTTATACCAAACGTATGCTTTTTTATGAAGTGCCATTTTTTCCTTTCGTGTTATATCGTATAAGTGCATAATCTTCACGTTGCATGGTGCATTTAGGTAATTCAGTCAAGCATATGATCGTCTTTGTAAAGATGTACTTTGTTCCGATCAATCAATAGTCTTTTGAACTAATCTCACTGATGATATGTCGTGACATACCTACTTAACTATTAATTTATTGCAATCAATGTACAGGGTTGTTTTTTAGAGACCGACCAAATTTTTTTACGCAATTAGTATCATTTATACAGTATGTCTGGTCACCGGTGTCGGACTCGTTAAGGCGAATAATATGCAAAATTTTATCGACAAAATCACAGTAAAAAGGCATTTTGCCCCTACTGTGTAGAAACGGCGGCAATTTTAATTTTGTCTTTACTGAGTTAGGATGAGTTTATATATTTAGTAATATTAACCGATATAAACGTCCTACAGACATAAAAAAAGTTTCCTACGCTAAAAAAATTCAAAAACGCACATTAAACCTTTAAAAATACTTAAGACGTAAAAATTGTAAAAAAAATTGGTTGTTTTTTTTTTACTGCTTAAATGTTTTGAAAAAATGTAGACCATTAACATAGCTTTTTTTATATATTTTTTTGAAGCGCTAGGATATTACCTAAAATCAAATGTCAAGACCAGCAGGGCTAGCATGCTACCATCGATAAATACTCGAATCGACAAGATAAATATTATTTTGTTATTTTATCTTATCATGTTAGCTAACATGCGCACCATAAAAGATAGAATTACTCGATTTGATACCATGGTTAAGCCCACAGAACCAAAGATACCAAGTTCTTAAAAAAATACATACTTTAAGTGCCATATTCTAAGAAAATATCGATAAAAGGCCCGTTTTATCGTTGTCGACGGTCGCATGCTAGCCCCGCGGTCTAAACCAGTCAGTCGGCTATAAGTAGACGTCGTAAAGTCACTAACTTTGTATGGATCAGTGAAGAGGAAGCTACGCTTTTATAATAACGTTCCTACAACTTGATAAATTTACTATTATAAAGATACTATTTAATAAAAATTGTGTTTTAAAGGTTGTTTGTTGTTTTTGAAGAGATTGCTTTTGAATTTCTCGCCACTTCTTCACAACCGATCGACTTTCCGCAGTAGTGAGAGATTCAGTTCGATTTGACTTATTTTAAGTAAATCTATGTACGGAGTATACAGGATTGTCTTTTGGTCACCAGTCAAATTTAAATCTTAGTTTCTTTGATACAATATAAACGTAACTGCATATTTATTTTAGCGTCACTCAGTACAAAAAAGTAGAAATATGGAACCACAAACTTTTTTGAAAATAGTCGCTGTTGATGAACATAGCTACTACGACGCGGCATTTCATTGTTAATAGTACGACGTAGTACTACGAGATGTTTTGTAGTAGCGCGTAGTCAACTTTATTTAAATGGTAATTTAGAGTGACCATGCTTAGCTGAACATGTTAGCGGATATATTAATTTACTTTTGGGGACTGAAAACTGCTCGCGTCCGCAAGGTTTAGCCCTCGATGCCTTGTACGTGGTCCCTGGGTGGTGCTAAACGAGCAGTAAAATCTGGTGGTAGGCTTCGGCCGTGGCTTGTCACCACCCTCTAGACAAAACCATGCCGCCAAGTGACTTAGTCGCGTTCCGGCATGATGTCTAGTGTAGCCATTGAGGAGGATAGGTCTGAGTAATCGTGCTGCATCGGAGAACTGTTTACAACTCGTAGGATAATGACTCACCGGGTAACTCGTTTTGGAGGGTAGCGGGATCCGAAGCACGGTGCACCGCTGGCCGACCGCAGGTAGTAGGGGGCCCAAGTAGCATGCCAGCCACATGCGAAAGGCTGCCCCGCCACCTCGCGAAAAATCCCGGGAGGCACCATCGTGCCGGTTGGCGACCGGTTAGAGAGGACCCGATGGTGCGTTAATTCCTACGAGTTGCTTGGTTCCATTTGCAGCGCTTCACTCAACTTTTATTCTCCTCCCTATTCACTCCACTACCAATTCACAATGACAGGTCCTAAAAAGAGTACGGTTCAACAGCGGTTGCACTTCCTCTCCCTTAAAGTGCACTTCTGTAACATCCGAGGAGTGCACTCCAATCTGAATGATGTCCACCACCATCTTGAGACGGAGAGACCACACCTACTCTTTCTAACGGAGACGCAGATCTGCGATCCGTCAGACTCGGCATACCTTGGTTACCCAGGCTATATCCTGGAGTCTCTTTTCCGCCCGCACCCCGGGGTGTGCATGTATGCCAGTGACGCGATCTGTTATCAGCGTCTCCGTTACTTGGAAGTGCCGGACCTTTCAGTCATGTGGGTTCACATAGATACTGGCCTAGACCAAGTGGTTTACGCCTGTATCTATCGTTCACATAACGGAGATCGGGAGACAACGAGGCTTATGGAATACCTTGGCAATACAGCAGATAAGATTTAGCAACGTTTTCCCACGGCGCAGTTGGTGTTTCTGGGGGATTTTAATGCTCACCACGGGCAGTGGTTATACCCGTATCAGGACACTGACCATGCTGGCAGAGAGGCCTTTAAGTTTTCGCTGACTTATGGTCTCTCACAGCTTGTTAACGAGCCTACGCGCATCCCTGACGTTGCTGGCCACACTGCGTATTGCTTGGACCTTCTGCTGACAACCGATCCTGACAGATACTCGGTGTCCGTCACTGCACCTTTAGGGACATCCGATCACTGTATGGTGAAATCTGTATCGCTGTACTCGCCACCTGACACCCGCCCAAAAGGCTCCAGGCGAGTATGGCGTTACAAGTCAGCAGATTGGGATGAAATGCGACATTTCTTCGCATCTTATCCATGGCGGCAAACTTGTTTTACATCAACCGATCCATCGTGCTGCGCTGATGCTGTCTCAAGTGTGATAGTTCAAGCAATGGAGTACTTCATTCCCCACGCTGATCTATCCCTTGAAGCCAAAGCTCGCCCATGGTTTAATACTGCTTGCCTTGCCGCTGAAAAGCGAAAGCGGGAAGCATACAAAGCCTGGGCAAATGCTCGCAGAAGCAAAGCCCTGGGTTCGCATGAACTTAAGAAAAGATACAATGCTGCCGCCAAGTCCTGCAAAAAGGTAATCAAAAGAGCTCGTTTTGCCCACATAGGCCGTATCGGAGACAGAATAGCAGCATACCCTTCGGGAAGTAAAGCTTTCTGGTCCCTTGCCAAGTCGGTCGAAACGAACTTTTGTCGCCCGTCGCTGCCACCACTGAGGAAACCCGATGGTTCTCTGGCCCACACTGCTAAGGAGAAAGCAGATTTATTTGCTAGTATCTTCGCAGAAAATTCTCGTCTTCTTTTTGCCAAGGAAAAATCCCACCCCAATTACCTCAGTTCGGACCTACAATGGGTACCGTTCATATTCGCCAAAAGGAGGTTCTTAAATGCTTGCTGCACCTAGATGAGAACAAAGCTAGTGGTCCAGACGGTATTCCTGCAGTGGTCTTAAAACGCTGCGCAGCTGAGTTGTCTCCCGTTTTGACGCGTCTTTATCGACTTTCATTGGAATCCGATAAGGTTCCCAAGTCCTGGAAGCTTGCTAACGTACAACCAGTACCAAAGAAGGGAAGCCGTGCCGATCCTGTCAACTATCGACCAATTTCAATCACTTCCATACTTTGCAAAGTCATGGAACGTGTATTGAACAATCGACTCCTGGCATACCTCGAGACCAACGAGCTCCTAAGCGATAGCCAATATGGTTTCCGCAACGGGCGCTCGACCGGCGATCTTCTCGTGTATGCCACTCACTTATGGAGCGAGGCCTTGGAGAGTCATGGTGAAGCAATAGCTGTATCCTTAGACATTTCCAAGGCCTTTGACAGGGTCTGGCATGATGGTCTCTTAAGTAAGCTTCCAGCTTATGGCATACCGATTGGGCTCTGCGACTGGATATCTGATTTTCTGAGGGAACGGTCAATTCGAGTAGTCTTAGATGGCTTCTCCTCCGACCAAATGGCAATTAATGCCGGGGTACCTCAGGGATCTGTTCTCTCTGCAACATTATTCTTGCTGCACATTAATGACCTTTTAACACCGGGCATTATTAGTTATGCTGATGACAGCACCGAGCGAGCCCCCGTGAAATCCAGAGTTTAAGAAAGTCAATGATTGAGCGCGTTGATTTGACCTTACGGAAAGTATCCGATTGGGGTGAGTCGAATTTGGTCAAATTCAACGCGTCCAAAACTCAGGCGTGTCTATTCTCCGCAAAAAAGAGCACCTTCACATTAACGCCCACTTTCCAAAATGTATCTGTCCCCATCACTGACCATCTAGGGCTTTTAGGCGTAACTATAACATCCAGTTTAAACTTCGGTCAACAAATTGTGTCCATGGCTCAAGTAGCTTCGAAAAAGTTGGGAATCATCTCGAAGGTACGGCGGTACTTCAGCCCTGCACAGCTTCTTAACTTATATACAGCTCAAGTGCGATCATGCATGGAGTACTGCAGTCATCTTTGGGATGGTTCAGCCAAATATCAACTAGAAGCGCTGGACTCCGTTGACCGAAGAGCCCGTAAATTAATTAACAACGTCGACCTTACGACCAAAAAACTACAGACCCTAGAGCATCGTCGTAAGGTTGCTTGTTTAACCGTGTACTACAGGATACATTTTGGTGAGTGCGCGAGTGCTCTGTTTGAGCAAATTGAACCCTCACCCTTTTACCATCGGACTACTAGACGCAGACAGAACTTCCATCCGTATGTGGTTGATATTCCGAAAAGTCGAACTAAGCGCTTTGACAGTTCCTTTTTGATACGGGTCGCCAAGGTTTGGAATGAACTGCCTGCGTCTATTTTCCCTGACCAGTATAGTCCTAGTACTTTTAAGCGTCGAGTGAATAGGTTTCTCGTGGATGGACGTGTACCACCTTAGTCTTCATGTTCACTTAACATCAGGTGTCATGGAAGACAAACGTCCCATCCATATTTTATAAAAAAAAAAAAAAACTTGTAAAAAAAAAAATTTTTTTTTTTTTTGCAAAAATCATTTCTATAAATGATTCTTATTGTGTAAAAAAGGTGACCACAAATCAACCCTGTATACATACCGAGCTACGAAATTCCTCCTTAAGTATTGTATTAGGCAATTAAATGAGTATATTTAGATTGGTGTCATTTTAACTTTATAACTAGTTAGACGATTTTTCATGATCTAACTAAGCAGTCTTTTGTTATAGTACTTTGCTTTAACTGCTATAATACCATAATCAGATGATTCACCGTCATCCCGTTATCCAACCACTACAATGCTGAAAAAGACGCTACCAAAATGTTCAATTACCTATAATTCAATTCAATTGCAACATTCGACATGAACAAGGCCTTCAACTTGAATAAACATTAAATTGCTGAACGGCTATCTACGTTTATCACATACAAATTCACTCTAACCTGGTTTAAGCCCAGGACCTCTTGCATAGAAATCAATGTTATCAATATAAAAAAAAATTGCTTCCATGCTGGATCGGGAGCGAAAGAAAAACATAGAATGTGCCAGCTGCTTCTCTTCCCGGGCATACTGTAAAAGTCAGTTAAGGGACAGAGGTTTTAAAGGCGTTTTTGTGGGCGATAGGCTGACCCCCTGTCACTACAATAGTCTCTCTCTATCTTTATCATACGTCCAAATTTGTCAAGCGTGACATCAGATGGTCTTGTAACCTCTGGTGTTCTGTCTGCGTGACGTTATGTATGTATGTAAAAATAAAAACAAGAAAAACTAAATATAAATAAATAAGTATAAATATTTCTGACACTCACACATAACCACATTATCTAGCTCAAATTAAGTTTCTCAAAGAACTTGTGTTATGGATACTAGATAACTGATACACTTAAGAAACATATAAAGATACATATTGAATAATTACATATTTTTATTTGAATATAAACTTAAATAAACATATGAACATCCATGACTTGACAGTTCAATATCCGTGTTCATCACACAAATATCCGCCGCCGCCGGGATTCGAACCCAGGACCTCCGGCACAGAAGGCAATGTATGTTACCACTACACCAGCCTCGAATCCCGAGGATGGTTGTTATTTGTGTGATGAACACAGATATTAGGTTACCACAATTCAAAATTTTGCTATGAAAACTACTTTGCTATAAATAAAGTATTTAGTTGTAAACTATTTTGAAAAAATAACTATTGTTGAGTTTCTGGCCACTTTAACTTAACTGTTTGACCTTTTAAATCGGCGTTTAATGTGTAGATAATTAAGAAAGTTTTATTTTATTTTATATTATTCAGGAAACAAACAGTCTATAATAGGCACTTATAGTTAAAATATATAATTTATACAGAGACCAGTGAAGTTTCCATACCAAAAATTATAAATTTAAACGAAGAACACAATAATGAAATTAAAGTAAATAACTATATATGGAGATGCAAAAACAGTTCTTTTTTTAATTTTGGGAGAGAGAGATGAAAGATGTCGATATTATTATAAATCTTATTAAATTGGGTACAAGATCTGTTAATGAAAGAGTTAGCGGCATAATAAGTTCGGGAAAGAGACGAGACAAAAGTAGGTTTGTGACGAGAATTTATTTGGGGACAAGCAAAATTATAAATGTATCTCATAAATTTAACTCAATAAATATGAAGACTCGATTATATTATTCAAGTTAAGTACTTAAGAAAAAAATATATCTTACCTAGTCAAGTATAAACCCAGGCCCACCAGGCCTTGGATCAATATAGCTTTTTTTATTTTATTTATGTTTTCGGAAACAGTTTCAATCGTTTTCTCAAAATATTTGGGCTGAAACTCAAGTCCAGGAACTCTCGCAATACCGTAGTCAAACACAAGAAACGCGACCACGAATACCACCAAGAAGCTAACTAAATGTTTAAAAAATATCAGGAATCTTCCTAAACAAAGAAAATATTGAAAAACTAACCTGGAGAAAGCATGATATCCAGAGCGTTTCCAAAGAAAAACCTGCCTTTCGGCCCCGGCACCAAACCAATTTTCCTGGCCTTCTCATTATGATTAAAATAAAGATGTAGAAAACTAAACAGAACAATTAAAATCACTAGAATATACGTCAACATATTTGATAATTATCAACTAAAATGCATTTCGCGTCTAGTTCTCAACCGTTTGACCTATTGGCGAACACGATCTGTAGTAAATATTTATATTTATAGTGTTTCCAGACATCTAGTCTTCCTTTATCACAACTATCAGTTATATGTTACGGTTCATGCACGTTGTATCGGTTGCAGTGCAATTCATTTCGCAGCCTATGTTCAGAAATGGCTAATGATTTAAAAATATTCTATGTTATTTTTTTCTAGCCAAGCGAGGAAAGCGTACGTGTTTTGAAAAACGGTTGCATCATAAAGTAAGATGTTACTTTTTCTTTTTAAATATAAATATACAAACATTTTATACTTTCTTTAATTAAATTTAAGATTTAATTTAATTAATTGAAATGTAATGTACCTACAACGATTTTTTATTAAACGTGCCATGAAACGGGGTTTAATAAGTAGGTAATTGTAGAGAGTACCTCTGCAAATGAACGCAGAAAGAATGTATCAAACGGATTGCTCTTTATTCTGAAATATTTGGTATTGTAAAAAGTATTCATTTTCATAGTTCAACATGAAATATGTTTCTCAAATTTATCACAAACTGAACTGAATCTTCGGAAAGCAATCATCTTTTAGGTATTAATGAATCTTGCATAATATGGCACCTCTCATTAGCCTCCAAGAGGCCATTTCTTCAACAGCAGGGATGCTAGAAATCACCTACACATAAAAATCCCGAAGTCAACTCCTTAGATGTTTCAATTCTATAAAATTGCAGGTTATTTAAACTGTGTATTTTTGTAAACAATTAGTAATTGAGAGGAAAAAAGAGACCCTTAACAAAAACGATGTTGTGTTATTTTGAGGAACGGCTACTATCTTATATTACGATAATATACCTACAAAAAAAGAATTAAATGATAACCAAAATTACATTCATCCCTAAAAGCATATAAAAGACAGAATTTTAGACCGTGAGACCAATGTATGCACAGTTTACAAACAACTAGACTTTTAAAAAACAAAGCTATTTAATTTGACGGCGTCATTAAAACCCAAACATGTCAAAATTGTACCACAAACGGCATCGAAATAAAAATAAATAAAAGTATTATGTTAATTAAAAATGTCAAAAATGTTTAGGTTATATCTGATGTTAAAAATGCTGCAAATCTACGGTACATGTTCATTTGTGAGGATCATATGATTATCTGCTACTTCGCAAAATGAAACCGTATCGTCGAACGAACAAGGGATTTATGATAGAGGTGACTGAATCCAACTATTTTAACAATAGGATTTCCTTTTATTACTTTTAACTTGTATATCTTTTACCTTTTAAACTATTGAACCAGAGAAATTTCTTAGCAAGCTTATGATCAAGTAGTTAGCTGAGGCTTCGTTCTCGTCTTCTATTACCCTCATGGGAAGTGGTTGAATAGGTAATGACTAATCCAGTAAGTATAAATGATGTTAAAAACAAGGTTTCGCTTAACATAAGATTTTCGTAGCATATTTTAACCGGGAAGGTATAATGAAAACCACCAAAAAATGTTGTTTCTGGGCACTTATTCTTAGACCACTTTTTCCATAAATAATCAACGAATGCAGAGCATACAAAAACCGACTTCACGTCAACACTTTGGCCGACTAATAGTGTCATCCACGTAAACATTCTCCGAAATCATACATATTGTTTTAAAATTGGAAATTTTCAATGAAGTACCCAAACGATTTCAATGAAATTTATATGGGACCAACTATGAAGTATCCTCTATCATATGAATTAAGAATTTTTAAAATCGATTCATAATTGTCTGAAATATCGTGTAACAAAGACACAAAAAAAAACATACAGACGAATTGAGAACGTGGAGCGCAGTGCTGCTGTTTTAAAAGGCAGGAAAGATAGTTTAATTCAGTGATGCAAACTATTGTGAAAGAGATTCCAGGAGTTGATTTGATTATACAAGCAAGTCAGCAAATCTGAAAAGTGATATATGGGCAAAATGTTATTTGAAAGACGTTCAGTTATTCTTTTATCACCCAAAATCGCGTGATGGTAAGCTAAATAATATATGTATGACTCCTGAATAAAGTAAAATAAAATAAAATAAAATATCATGGTCAGAGTATGCAATAAATAGGTGAGGTTGCCAAATATTTTTGTATTTTAAAAAAAATGCGAAATAATTTTAAAGACGAATCGCTTGTCACCCGAAGATACATACTATACTATATATCTGAACTATTAATTATTCAAACCACACGTCAGATATAAATTTTATCGCGATAAAGATACAATGCCCCTATGTTTACACTCAATGCCTAGCATCTGTCCCTTTTCCCTTTGACCCTTTGCGTTCTAGTTTTCTTGTTCCTATTATTATTTCACGATTTATTATCCTGTTTATTTCATTACGTTCAAATCTCGTCCTTTTATTTTCACATAAATTAGGGAGTTGATAGGTTTTTACTGGATTCCAAGGCCCCCGAAACATTCGAAATGGGCAGCATTTAGCAAATTAAGCAGATATACATACAATGTGGGTGATATGACAAGACATTCCACCTTCTGTCATTGAAAAGTAACTATGTACATTAAGAATATTTAATGCCAAATCTTCTTCAGTGTCAGATAAGTGTACACTTAATACCCATCCCATTTGCAACAACAAGAAATATGGTAGCATACTCTCTTTTTCTATCCGAGCAGTCGTAAGCTAAAGTAATTTGACTGAGCAGCTATAAAATAAACATGAACTTTTGTGCATTTAGGTTATTTATATTTTGTACCCATATTTAAATCAAACTCAAGGGGTTCTCAATTCGTCATCGCAGAGATACCTATCCATAATCTCTCTCTTCTGCATGGTTCAATGTCCAAGATGTCGATGCCTTACTAAACGTTTTAGTTTTCATGTTCATAGTTATTTGCGTACTTCAAATAATAGATTATTAGAGACGCCAAAACACTCATCACATTTTCACCATTATTACATTACAGTGAATTCTTTGCCACCTCATTTGGTACGTTGAAAGTCCCATTTCTTTCAAATATCTGTGTTACATTTATCTAAATCACAGAGTAATTATTTCCTATATTTTCCTAGATATAAGCTTTTGCGTATATTCGCTTATCTAATATACACTAATTAATAGTTTGCGCACGTATATTGTTTATTATATTATTTAATTTAATTAAGTAACTTCCGTGCTTCGGAGGGCACGTTAAGCAGTCGGTCCCGGGTGCTGTATACTTGTATACAGTAGTCGTTAGGGTTTGTCAGAAGTCATTTCGGCGCCCTGAAAATTCTGGCATCCACCAACCAGCACCGGGCCAGCTTGGTGGATTACGGCCTAAACCTCCTCGTCACCCAGAGGAGAGACTCATAGCCCTGCAGTGGGCTCATTGCAAAGAGTTGTGATGATGATGATGATGAAGTAAAATACATTAAGTATACCTACTTTTATTATGGTGATTCATACTTAGTATTATTTTTATGTATTTATTAAAATATTTTCTAAATTATAAGATCAAAATAAGATGGTTTCTAGGTGCTTCAAGAGATGATTGTTTAGTAAACGTCCCAGAGCTTGGCAAAGAAACGAACCTATTCTATAAGTTTGCTAGATAGTTTTTGCTTCGCCGACATTAGTTGAAAGATTCTCAAATTTCAGGTTTTCAGGAGCCTTACCAATATTTCATTGGATGTAGTTTTTTTCGAGAAAGATAATTATGGTTTTCAGTAGAGTAAGCTGAAGCTGATAGGAAAATTAATGCAATTACGCACGAAATGGCTAACTGGTCCGGTTGCGATCACGTTAGGTTGCCCTGATAGTTTGCGACTCCACTCCGGAACGAGCATACCCACTAAACATCCCCTTTTCTGATTCTTGGCTTGGTTTGGCTTTGAGATATTAGATCGCCGTCGTACATACAGCCTATTCGTAAAAGCCTGCGCCGGCTGGATGAAATAAAGGTATGAATGACTTTATAACTACTGCACTGAATATCATATCTAGACCGACTGACTCTTGCCCTTTCAGACTAGGGAAGACTGTTCCATCACCAATGTTTGCCGCACAAAACAGTTTGAGCAAAATCACCAGGGTCATATTGTAAATATCTATTGGCAGGCGCATATAACGAATACTTTTGTTTCTCTTATTTTGTTACCAGCATAATCAACATAAAGTGTTGCAAAAAAATATTCTTAAACAGATGGGTATTAAAACATTCTTGTTAATGAAGTAACGATATTCTGCCACTTATCTGTAATCAAAACAATCGTTGCCATTAAAATATAAAATGAATGGATAAATTATCACATTTATTGTGCCATATTATCTTCAAACGAAGTATAATTTGTACGGAAGTAATAATAATCCGAATAAAACAAGTTAACTGCAATAGAAATGAAAAAATATAAATAGATATAATCAACAAATGCAGAGCTTTAAAAAAATCGACTTCAGTGACATTTTTAAATTCTAGTCACAGCTTTAGGTCATAATGGTACAATCACCGTATTGATACTTATGTTTTTTCGAAAGTTGAAAATTTTTCAAAGAGTATTAACGCGATTTCGATGAAATTTATACGGGACCACCTAATCGTCTATCATATGAAACACAAGATTTTTCTTTTCTTATGGTGCTGTTAGCGAAGGGCAACTATTCTTGAAATTTCATTTTTAATGAGAAAACGAAGTTATAAAGCAAGAACAAGTAACCGTTTTAAAGCACAAGATATGTTTGGTAATTAATTATTTTCATTAAAGTTACTATAAAGATATAGTACACACCTCAAATTCAATTATTTATAAATCTCTTCAAAAATTTATGCAAAACAAATGAAAATTCTCGTTCGTTTTCAATCATTCTCATTCAGTAAACACTACGAAATATTATTTTCCTATTTGACATTTCGATCTGTCAGTTTACTGCATTTAATTATTTGCATTATTTAATTATTTGCATTATTAGTATAGAGCCAATGCCGCTTCACGTGTGTCTACGCCCATGTTCATACAAAACTGCTATTTCCGTGCCGTACGCGCGTACGGACGTACGGCACTCGCCACGCGCGCGTGTGACGTGGCTAGCTCACGGGGTGTACAACACGCCCGCACCTACATCGTTTTTGATTTTAATCAAAATAGTAAATAAATAAATAAATATTTCTGGCACTCACACAACATTATCTAGCCCAAATTAAGTTTCTTAAAGAACTTGTGCTATGGATACTAGATAACTGATATACTTAAGAAACATACATGTTGAATAAATACATATTTTTTATTAGAATAAACTTAAATAAACATATAAACATCCATGACTTGACGACTAATATCTGTGTTCATCACACAAATATCCACCGCCGCCGGGATTCGAACCCAGGACCTCTGGCATCGAAGGCAATGTATGTTACCGCCACACCAGCCGGTCGTCATAAGAGGTTATAGTGTTTTTCAAATGCGAGGAGTCCAGTGATGTTTCAACTTTGACAGTTTTAGAGCCTATTATGTTCTTTCCCTCCTTTAATCTGTTCCGTTTCATACATTGCGTTATTTAAAAATTAAATTATTTTTTATCGGATTCAGATAATATGTAATCAGTAGACACAGATTTTTGTTAAATATTCAATAAGTATTATTTTAATAATATTTTTTTTAAGTTTTTTCATTTATAATGCTCACTTATTCTTAAAGGACCGAAAAAATGTGATAAATAAAATTACCCGGCCAGGACTCGAACCTGGGACCCCTCGTTTGCTGGACGAGTGCTCTTCCACTGAGCTACCGGGGCCTGGCCGTACGCCTCGAAATTACTTACCACTTTTTTATTTTTACGTTATATTGCTAACGTAGCTCCATCTAATGGTATAGCTTTGCAGCTAAGACCACCCGAGACCAATTTCTTTTCAAATTTTCAGAAATTGTGAATCCCAGTTAAAGTGAAGCATTGCAACGTTTAATGTAATAATGTTTTTGCATTTTTTTTTATTTATCACATTTTTTCGGTTATTTGAGTATTATTTTATTTTTTTAATTACATCGCGACAAATAATCAATGAAATTTAAAAAATCCTTTATATAAATTGTATGCGTAAATCGGAAAATTTCAATGTCTTATCTTACTATTTGGCACACTAATGAAATTTTCCTAGCGAAATTGGTTAATTGGCTCTTAAGAAAATAGATTTTTCTTGATTGTTCCAGTTTCGGTCGGCGTCGACGTTCGTACGTTTCAAAGTTCTGGTACGTGAGTTCCTGGGGGACATCCGCAACCTGTGGCGCTACGGAGCACCCTTCCCGACCTTCCTGAAGCTGATCAGCACCTTGATGCTATGCCTCTTGGTGATCATGCCAGTTATCTACCCTGTGTTCGTTGGACTGATCACGTTTTTCACTTTTAAAGCGTTGTTTTTAAGGTTTGTGCAGTTTTTTTGTACAATAAGACTTTTATGTGAAAACATACTGATATTGTAATCGCACCTTAATTGTATATCACTTTGATCCCTTAAAATTTAAAAGTTTCGAAGTCCTTAAACAAAACCATAAGAAAAAAATACTTACATACATACATAACCTCACGCCTGTACTCCCCTTGGGGTAGGCAGAGACAAATGAACACCAATTGCTTCGATCCAGACATACCTCTTTCTCTTCCTCCACGTTCATTAATCTTTTCATACATGACCGCCGCTTACGGGTACTTTTAACTAGGTCCATTTTAAGAATGTCACCAATTTCGGCACATGTTCGCCAAGGGCGGCTCCTTCCGACAGCACCACCCAATCTTGCTCTGTACACCTCTTTGGTAAATCTACTGTCACCTATCCTGTCCAAATGTCCAAACCACCGTAGCATACCCTTTTCTTTCTTAGTCACTACATCTTCTTTCAATCCGTTTTTCCATTTCATCTTTCTTATTTCATTGCGAACACATACTCCTCAAAGCTCTCATCACCACAGCATTAATCCTGCTTTCATATCTCTTCTGCCACACCCAAGATTCACTATCATATATAAGCGTTGGCGCCAAAACTCCCTCAAGTACAACAAGACCTGAAGTAGCCTTATTCGGTATAATTTTGTTATAATACGGTAATACTTTCATTTTTAAATTTTGTGATAAAATACACTAGTCATTAGTGATCGTTGCTCTTCGTGATGACACGACACTAAAGACAAATATTGTCAACTTTACAATATCGTCACCTAGAAGTCCCAGATATCCTGATAGTCGTCACAATTGCTCTCTGGCCAATTATTTTTTTTAAATTCCTTATTAATAATTATAACATACTTTTTTCATTATTTCCAGCTGGTGGCTGGACAATCCTCGGCTCTTCCATCCAGAGGAGATAGGACGTGACATGCTCTCTTCTACCTTCAAACGATACCATTACATAGACGTGTGGAAGGTGCGAGAGGTTCTAACCAGGGGAATATTGCTGGCTCACTCGCTCGCTACCTCGGTCGACTACTTGTGCGTAATGCAGGGACTATTAGACGAAACTTGAAAATTTCTTCTCTTGTAAATAAATTTTGGATTAGAATGAGATGAAGAGGTTTGACAATCGGTCTAATATACCTGCTAAATCATGTTGAAATGTTACACAGCTCTACCTACTGCTAGTAGAATCTGCGCTACTGAAAAGTTTATTATGGGTCTGTTTTTAAAGTTTAATTTTGTTTGGAAATGTTTATTATACAATTATTCCCTGATATTGTCATTATTACTTATTCCCACATAGATTTGAATAGAGTAAAGATCACTGCGAATAAGTAAGGGCAGGGTGAATGACATTTTATCAGTATTGGTGTTGGGACTCGACCGTTAGACAGAACTAGATTGTATCTGGAATCGTATTTTGTTTAGTGCGAAATGGACTTGACGTTTCCAGGGTATACCTACTCCGTCTGCAGCTACCCCATAATGGCGATCATTGACTTGAACAAATTAATTGCGATCAGCTATTATGGCGCAGTCATCACGCCATGGACGCGCGATGCATTGCTTTACATCGTATTATGTAAGCGATAGCTGTTCAATCGTTCGTTGATCGCAGAATGCATTTATTGCCACGATACTAGCGCCAAAAACAATTTGGTAGCTAAAAAAGAAACTAATGAAATGTGAAACAGATGTTTGCTTTTAAAATTTCGCAGAAAGGTACACACAAAAAGTATGAAAGTCAAAGGGATTATATGCACTTTTAGTAGGTACATCGATTGTACGATAGAGGCAGCACAGTCGTCGGATTGCTTTGGCTTTGTTTTTGCTGTAACGTAATACGAATTAGTTCTTTTTTAGCAAATCTTGCGCAATTCATGCCATCGCTTTGCTCTTGCAAGTTACGTGATAAGGCAGCGGATTTTATATTTTAAATCATGACCATGAAGTCTGTAAAAAATGAAACTGTGCTAAAACGCTAATGTAACAAATCCTGAAAATTTAAGAGTTTTACAACAAGATCAACGATACTTCAGGTATGACGACCACTTTGGCGATGGGGTAAAACTGTCTGCCTCAGATGCCAGTGGTTGCGGGTTCGATTCCCACACGGAACAAGAAAAAAAAAAGTATTTATATTCAAGGTTCCCCTCTATTTCTCTACATGGTATCCCATAACACAATCTATGCTTACTTTGGGGCCATGTAGTTGGTGTGATTGTCTGGGGATTTTATTATTTATTATTATTATCAAAAAGACCGAATAAAGAAGATTTGAAAACCCGTAATTTGCTTCTAACAAACCCGAAATTGTTGTGAAATTGGGATAGTACTTAGAATCTAGAGCCCCTGAGTTACGGGGATCATCATTATGCAATAGTTTGGGGGTCATCTGTGTGAATACCGAACTGACGTTGCTTCCCTAAGCGCCCATACGCAATAGCGGCTGGCCGCTTAGGCGGTTCATGAGCGGTCCTACTGCTTGACGCGGTTTCTTCACGGTTGCCTCTAAGTTTAACCGCCGCGTTTGAAATTTCGTAGTGGTTAAGTGCGTACAATCACTGGCGGTTTCATATTAAGCTACGGATACACGACGACACCTGACACTTGACACTCAGTGTATACACCGAGTGTCCGTGTGTGTGTAATATACTTACAGTTTTATAATGCATTATTTTTGTTATGTTGTATTATAGTTTAGTTTCTTGGAAATGTTTTATTGTAAACTATTATGAAATCTAAATATTGTTTATTTACCTTTTAACTGCTGAATTCGGGGGCTTTTGAAAATAAAACACCGATGAGAGTACTTGGAATTGAAGAAAAATCACTAAAAATACTAATAACTAAAGTAAAATAAAATAGTATAATATAACTACATAATCTTTTGGAGCTGTGATTAACCTGGAAACTTCTGGACAATACTTATTGGAAAAATCTCAGTGTTATATTTAAAAAAATCCTAGTGGACTGTAAGTGTAAATAGTGTTTTTATTCCTACTTGTAACCTTTTTTTGTAAATACATAAACTTTAACTTTATTTTTTTATTTTCTCTTAACATCTTCCTTTAAATAGTAGGTTACTTAGGCTTTTACTTAAGGTAACACTACATGTGTCATGTGCCGCGACACTCAGTTGCAGCTCTAGGGGCGCTCTAGCTTGGTGTCGCTCTAGCTGCCGTGTAGACGCGACGTGCGCAGTGTCCGAGACCAGTGTCGCGGTTTTCGGTCGTGCGCGAAACTTTTAGCTAGAGCAACATGGCGGCGGCACGCGCATGCATTTTAAATTTGTAATATCTTCAGAAATATTCACTTAAATTACATGCTATAAAAAGCATATTGATCTATAATAAATGCACAATTTATTAAACGTACTTAATTGGATAAGAATGAATGCTGTATTGTTTAAAATCACTTCGTAAATAACCATTTTTTAGTAAAGGATAAAAATGGTAATGGTGGGTGCTAGATATTCATTTCTTAATTTTAACTAAGTCCGTAAATATCGATTCATGGCGATGGAATGTCTGACACTGAATTGCGCATCGCTCCGTGTAGACGGCCAATACACTTCTACCGCGACACTCGATCTCAGAACTAGTGTCGACACTAAAAATTTCTCAGCGTGTGGACGCGTCTGACACTTGTGTCGACACTAGTGTCGGTGTCAGTGTCACCGTGTATCGGTACCTTTAAAGCCCAAAATACACTGTTGGAAACAAAACATCAAACCAAGGTGACCTTGCTAGTTTACAACGTGTTTCCAACAGTGAAGACGGCTGTTGACAACCAAATTACATGACCTTGGCGGGTTGGAAACGGCGGTGTTTAGAATCACAGACATACATCTACATAGACAACGCAAGTGCCACGATTTGTATTCGAACCAAGCGTGCCGACTTTTTAAGACCTATTGTGACGTCACAGCTGATATTTATTACTGGAAAATACAAAAAGATTCAGAGACACCGATACCGCCGATGAAATCGATTATTAAGAACGATATTGATATTGTGGACTCGATTTTCTAACAGACATACATACACGCATATTACAATACTTACATATTAAATCTAGAGGCGACCAACCTTGACGCTTGGTCGGGGTTCGGACACGCAAAGGATATGCATTAGCGTTATCTATGTATGTCTGTTTTTAGGACAGTGTGTACGCTTGTTATTGTATATTTTACTATGTAACTATAACTAGAAATGACTCGAGTTTTGAAGCTTTTTATCCTGCGTTTCAACCTTTCCTTCTTTGTATCCTCAATTGTCCGCTTGTTAAGTTGACTACAGCGCCCTCTAGCGGATTTAAAGTAAAGAACTAAAAAAATGATTTTTTTACGGTTTCGTGTGGGGTATCAAATACATAAAAGAGCTTTGTTAACACAGCTGAAATATGCAAAAATTATTAATCCAAAATAAGTGAAATAATAATCATAGTACCTACCTAAAGAATTAAAAAAAAATCTTGACGTTTTCGTGTGGGGTATCAAATAAAAGAACTTCGTTAGCACATTTCAAATATGTAAACACTTTTTATATTGAATGTCCATCCGGGTTACCAAAATCAATTAAGGGTGTACCCGAACTAGTGATGAAAGAGACTCATGCCCGTCTGCACTAAACTTTGATAGCTCCTAAGTTGATACTTAAGTCTCTGGGACGTTCTTAGGAACAAAACTTGCGTTGCACTAAACTTAGATCAATTCCTAAAGGCTTAAGACAATGCAGAGTAAGTCAATGATTATTTGTGACTTAGTTTAGGCATGTCGTAACTAAGTTTTAATGCAGACGGGCATCAGTCCTTTAAGTCGTTTAGTAGCCTCTTTTTACACAGCTTTGCTTTAAAATTAGGACTGCAGCTTAACTTTATTTCAAACCTGCCATTGCTTTCATTACCTCTACCACACTTATCTCACTTTCCCGAGAGGATTCGCCACTCAAAAGTGTTGACCTACTTTCAGAAACGTTTCGCTCAAATAACATTTTTAGTTTATAAATATGTCTGCGAACCATTGGATGAGTCCCACCCATTCATTATAAGAAAGTAACAACAACATTTTTAACAATCGATTCGAAAACAAAAGTGAAAAATACTGTTACAGCAGTCTAAAAATGGAAGTAACTCGTAAATACTTGCCGCGATAATATAGATTACTTATACCTAAATAGATAATTTTGAGTGACAGTTTGGTTAAATGTCCGCGTGAGGTTAGTTTATCGGATAGATAATATCAATTGTTACAGTATCTTTTTAGAAAAACAACAGTTACCTAAGATTACTGTTAGCTTTAAGAGTTGGATCTGTGTTAGCAACAGTGCAGTGCGGTTGAAGAGATCGACACGACTGCACGTCAAAAATGGCGGCCATAGCATATTTTTTGGCGGCAATAGCCCTGTTGCATACGTAAGTGTTATTTATTTTAGTATAATTATTTGGTACGATTTATTTATTAATTATTCAATCTGAATTTAAAAGCGGACACGTTAACCTATTTTGTAAAATCGTTAAAAATTGTAGAGTCGGCCTCACCAAACTAAATACAGCATTTTGCCAATCTAAATTTAAAATGTTTTTAACTTAATTTAATGCATTAAATTAACTTTTGTTGAATTTAAATTTTAGTTTTAAAAAGAAAAAGAAAACAGCAGCGGTTCAAATCGAAAATTTGTTAATTGTTTAGTTTAAACACAAGTGTATGTTTACGGTTTCATAAACAACAATTAAGCATTATCAGAGTTATGACGTGAGGAATTATCGATCTACTTTTTATCTTAACTTACTCATTTTAAGTTTTGTGAGGACGTGTGGGGCGCATCCAATTTTATAGGACTGATAGCGCACTCTACAACATTTCCTGAATACATGTTATAGTAGGTACCATAAGGTTTGTGTGCGCTTGGAGTTGGTGAATAAAGAGTTTATACGCACAAACCAACCTTATGGCAGATGTAAGGATTACTTTTGAAATATTTAAAAGAAAGGTTTAAAATCTGACGCGGGTTGTCTGTCACAGGCGCGGTCGTACATTGATACGAGTATTTTAGGATGGGTCACAACCACGGTCACAACTGAATTTTGGGGCGAATCAAAACTAAATTATTAATCGCAATTATCTTTTATCATGATTTGGGAGGGGGTCATGTCCCCTGTGACCCCCTCCCCCACCGCTGGTACCGCGCCTAGTCTGTCAGCAATTTTTCTTTACTTTATTGTTTTCTTTGAAAAGTATTAGAGGCCCCGTGGCTGAGCCCCGCCAATAGGTACTTATAATTAATGTTCGTCATTGTGTTTTAAATATATTAATTATTGAGAATACAAGTCGGTTTGTTTCTTAAATCTCTTTTCTTTCATACTTTAACTGCTTCGCAGAGTCCGCCGAGTACTCGGTCCCGGTAGCGTATTTACAAAAGCTATACCATTAGAGTGAAAGTGCAAACTGAACTGGCTTAGCTTTTGTATGACAAAAACTTGCCCAAACCCTAATCCATTCTAGTACAGAAATTGACCGAAGTCGTGTAGACTTTGTGAGATAACTTCAATTGAACATTGCAGCAACAAAAGCTATCCCATTTGATATCGATATTTACCGATCGTTGGCTTCAATTTGATACTTAAATGGCAATTGTTCTGATTTTCAAAGATAGAAATAAAATGTGCATGCATTATGACCATCGTTATTTTGATGACTTAACGTTTGACTTTTGACCATGTCGGGATTGTCCAGGGTTGACTATAATAGCTGACCAGGTTTATGGCGCTTCGCCGGCCGCTGCCGCGGCACCGCTCGCTTCGCTCGCTCGGCTCGCGCACGTGTATAACTATATGCAACCTAACATGCTCCTCCTCGCTGCGCTCGTCGTCGCACCTAACCGTACTGATTCCGCCTTCCGGTGCGGGAGCCCTTCTCGTAGCTTATCTCTTTCATCGCAATGTATATCAAACAAAGATATACCTACTTTTCATCTTGACAAAAGCTTATCTATTTGAGTGAATATGTATTATACAGTACTAGGTTTTGTCATTGCATTTCTTTGAAAATTACAAGAGCAAAAGCTAATCCATTTCAGTCAATTTTTTTACTGAGTTCGATTAGGTATTGTCGTGTAATATGCATAAACAAAAGCTCCTCTATTAGAGTCTGACTCGTGACTCAAATAGTATAGCCTTTGTATATTCGCGTCCCGGTATTGCTGTACCTATATCAAATTTGAATGAAATTGGATTACGTATCTATATATCCATAAATATGTCATCTGAAAACCAACATCTAAGATCGGCACACGCTGAGATAATAAATATTTGTCAAGATCACACGACCACCACAACGCTTATACGAGCGTTGTTATTTTTGTTTGTTTTCATACGTTATTTTTTTTTTGTCTTTTTGGTCCTTTGTTATTTTTATTCAATAGGTTTATATTTTTAATAACAGCAAATTTTACAGCCCTTAGATATGAGTAGATAGATATCAAATCACGGACTTTTCGGTGTTGTACCTATTATTTTGACAGAGTTCAAGTTTGATAAAGTTAATTTTAGTACCTAACTCACACATTTTTAGTTTTTCTTGATTTGATATCCAACTCGATAACCTATTAGGTTCTAGAAGATGATTCCTTTGGATTGTAGGTAGATATGATATTTAAATACCTAGGCACTCATGTTAAATAACAAGTGCCAATTTAACATCACAAAAGCATTAGTAATAGGTAACTACTAACTAGGTTGAGTAAAAATATTATTATTTTTAATATTGAATCTCTTTTTAATCTGCAATATCACTTACCTAAAAATTACTTTCATAATAAAAGTAGGTTTCACTGAGTAATATTTAATTTTTATTCTTATTTCAACAGTCAGCTTCCCATGGTTAAATGTGCAAAAATTACTAAGTAGTTACTTAGATAAAAGAAGGTAAGGTGATATGGCAGACACTCGAAAAAGTTTATCTACAAGGTGGGCCAAAGGAAGTCATCCGATGTTGTTTGTCTCTCTTTTTTTACTTAATAAAAAAAATAGATCCTTTTTTTTCATTACGTTTATATGAACCTTTAGATTTTTCTGGTCAAGTCCGTCACAATAATTGTTTGCCATACGGGCTCGGGGTTCTCGCAATCGTGTTGAATGATGTTGCTTCCAGAGTCTCGGGCTTGTTCACGGGACTTCGAAAAATCCCATAAAAAAAGTCTAGAACGCTTAAATCGGGCGATCTTGCGGGCCAGTGGAAATCGCCAAAACGAGAGTTGAGACGACCCGGGAACGCCAGAATATCGGTTGTGGCTTCCGCAATATGTGCTGTTGCTGCGTCCTGCTGGAAGTTCCAACTTGGAACCACAAGTCACAAGTACTTCAGTCCTAATTCTTCCAATTTCGGCAATTGTTGTTGCAATTGCAGCAAAAAACTGTTGTCGTTTGGCCATCGGCATTCTCGAAAAAATGGCCCGATGACTCCTCCAGCGTGAACAGCGCACCATGCAGTCACTTTTAGCAGTTGTTATGGCTCCTAGTGGATTTTCAGTGCCCCAAAAGCGATAGGTAGTGATTTTGTACAAAAAAATCATCCACTTCTTCGTCAATATTGTTCCGTGTTCTTGGGGAGCCTATCGCTCTGTGGCTTGTTCACTTATATTCTTCATCTGTCTAGTCCACAAATGTCAAAATAGATTTGACATTGGTGGCCATTTGCAAAAACGAGAGCGTCTTCCACTACCTATTATAGGGTGATTTCTTTTGGCCCACCTTGTACAACTTCAACCTTAACCTGATGGCAAAGTTTTGTTTTTACCCACGACGGAACGGAGACGGTATATGCGTTTGGGGTGAGAGGGTGTTTGTGCAAACCAATGTTACCATTTATCTCCAGAACCACTGGTCCGATTTAAATGCGGTTTTCAGTAATCGCTTTGGATTTGTTTGGTGCATGGTCTTAGATAGGTGTAGCGGTAACAACTCACCAGGAGGCGCTGCAGTAAACATTTGTTTGTAAAAGCCAATGTTACCATTTATCTCCAGAACCACTGGTCCGATTTTAATGCGGTTTACAATAATCGCTTTGGATTTGATTAGTGCATGTTCTTAGATAGGTGTCGCGGTAACAACTCACCAGGGGGCGCTGCAGTAAACATTTGTTTGTAAAAGCCAATGTTACCGTTTATCTGCAAAACCATTGGTCCGATTTAAATGCTGTTTTCAGTGATCGCTTTGGATTTGATTAGCGCATGTTCTGAGATAGGTGTTACGGTAACAACTCACCAGGAGGCGCTGTAGTAAATATTTGTTTGCAAACCATTGGTCCGATTTTAATGCCGTTTTCAATTATCGCTTTGGATTTGATTGGTATAATGTTCCTAAATAGGTTTAACGGTAACAACTCATCAGGGAGCGCTGCAGTAAACATTTGTTTGTAATAACAACCATTAATTCTGCAACACCATTGGTCCGATTTAAATGTGGCTTTCAGTGATCGCTTTGGGTTTGATTGGTGCATGTTCTTAGATAGGTGTTACTGTAACAACTCGCCAGGGGGCGCTGCATGTTACCATTAATCTTTAAAACCGCTGGTCCGATTTTAATGCGGGTAAGAACTCATCAGGGGGCGCTGCAGTAAACATAAAGCCATCACTGAAAACCGCATTAAAATCGGATCAGTGGTTTTGAAGAATGGTAACATTGGTTTGCACAAACCATTCTACGTAATATGATATCGAGTTACATTACAACAAAGCCCCAGCAAAGTTGAGCCACCAGCAAAGTTGAGTTGTAAATACTTATTATAATACTTCACTATGTATTTAAATAAACAACATGGGTTTTCCAGCGGTGGTGGGGACATTAGAGGGCTGATGAGGAACGAGGTATTGTGTAATGTAATGTATGGTACCTATATTATGCTCTTTAAAAAGTTTGAAATAAAAAACAAAATAAAAATTTTGAAAAACCCACGACGCGACGGTTAAAATGTAATTGAAAAAGAATAAAATAATTTAAAATTCCCCGACTGAAATGATTTATGTGACGAGAGATAATTAACGTGAAAAGCTTTTTTAAAAGTTCACTTAATCTCACACAAAGTCGGTCATATTATGAACAACATACTATTCGTTTTCATAGCACTTCCCTACGCTTACCTATTCGGTTCTCGAAGATGTAGATGTCGCAATAACATAGGTATTCAACTCCCTATGAACTTTATAAGAAGAGCAAGAAAATCCGTCTGGGGCTGCCATTGAATGAATTCGTTTTGTAGTTTTATATTGAAATTTAAAATATTGATGGCAGCCCTCGACGGATTTTCTTGCTCTTCTTATAAAGTTCATAGGGAGTTGAATACCTATGTTATTGCGACATCTACATCTTCGAGAACCGAATAGGTAAGCGTAGGGAAGTGCTATGAAAACGAATAGTATGTTGTTCATAATATGACCGACTCTGTGTGAGATCAAGTGAACTTTTAAAAAAGCTTTTTACGTTAATTATCTCTCGTCACATAAATCATTTCGGTCGGGGGTTTTTAAATTATTTTATTCTTTTTCAATTACATTTTAACCGTCGCGTCGTGGGTTTTTCATAATTTTTATTTTGTTTTTTATTCACAATTAATTAGTATGTTTATTTAATTTAACACTAGATAATGTATACAGGTTTTTACTATTCAGGTATACCTGTTTGTGTACTTTCTCTGTTTATCCTTTACGACCGGTTTTTAATGACCTAGTTACTTTAACTCACAGTTCGAAAGCGTTTTATTTGACGACCGACTGGTGTAGTGGTAACATACATTGCCTTCTATGCCAGAGGTCCTGGGTTCGAATCCCGGCGGCGGCGGCGGATATCGGTGTGATGAACACAGATATTAGCCGTCAAGTCATGGATGTGTTTATATTTTTATTGAAGTTTATTCTAATAAAAAATATGTATTTATTCAATATGTATTTTTATTTTATTTTATTTTATTTTACAATATTCGGAAAACTTACAGCTGTATTATAAAAAATAGACAGTGTTATAATGAGTTGCAGAAGGCCATTTAAAAGTTTCCACGGATAAATAACAGAAAAGAAATTAAACAGTCACAAAAAAAATACTTATTACGTTAGTTATACACACATAGAGATAGAAAATAATAAAATATCACAATGATTCATAAATACAGTAACACAAAGAAGCAAAGCATACAAATAAAATTCAAAAAATAAGAAAAAAGCTAAACTAAGTAGGTACCTATATTAAGAAGCACAAAAGAATGTCTTAGCAATAGCTGCCTTGACGCTGGGGACACTGCTGCAAAACAGGTCAAAACCGTCTAGTTCACGATTCCATTTGTTCACCAGGGCGCTAGATCTATAAAGAAACGAATTTTGACGGTAGTAAGTGCTTGCAGTAGGATTATGTAACAGAGTTGGGTTCCTAAAAAGTTTCGTATGTGCATTAATACCGATCATGGCCAAGAGTTCGGGCATATCAAGTATGCCCTGTGCTATTTTAATTAAATTTATAGTGTCCGCTACTTGCCTACGTATGCGTAACGGCAGAATGTGATGCCGCCGACATCTAGCCAAATAGTCCTTGTCGTATGTGTAAGATTTAAACTGTATAAACCTTAAGAATCGTTTTTGGATGTTTTCAATACGAGATATATATATATCGTAGGAAGGGTTCCATACTGAGGATGCGTATTCTAAGTGACTTCGTACGTAAGCACAGTATAGTATCTTAAAGGTTTTAATATTGTTAAATTCAGATCCTAATCTCAGTACAAAGCCTAGCGCTCTCGATGCTTTACGAACTATATTGTTGATATGCTCGTCAAAAAGGAGCTTCGAATCGAAAGTTACGCCCAGATCTATCATCGACGTAACGCGTGTGAGCCGCATATCGTTTATAGAGTAACTATATGAAATTATGTTAGATTTCCTAGTGAAAGAACAGATATAACATTTCTGTATATTTAATTCTAATTTATTAATTGAGTTTATATATTTGTATGTTTATATATTTCTTAAGTATATCAGTTATCTAGTATCCATAACACAAGTTCTTTAAGAAACTTAATTAGGGCTAGACAGCGTTGTGTGAGGGTCAGGAATATTTATATTTATATATTTGTCGACGTTTGTCAAGTAAGAACAAACTGCCGGCGCCGGCGTCAATCAACTTCTAAAAATTAAATTTTTCATCCAACTTCCAAAATGTGGAGGTGCGGCTCACAATTCCTGTGCATATTTTTGTTTGTATATTTGTAACACGATTATTTAGTCAATTATGAATCGATTTTAATTATTATTTTTTCATTTTATAGAAGATACTTCAGATATTACTTTGACAAAAATTGATAAAATGCTTTTATAAATATCGCCATTTTCGAAAAGAGAAATAATAACTGAAAATAGTAATATAGGTAGCTACGTAGATAACGTTTCACTACAGTTTTACAAGGTTGTGAAGACTTTGTTATCAAAAATCACTTTTTTAATACTCTACATTCGTAATAGAATAGAATAGAATAGAATAAATCTTTATTGTACTTTGAATCAATGCTTATATCTAAATTAACAAAACTTTATTATCTTAAAACTAAGCAAGCAACACAAAGTGACAAAAGGTGACAACTCAGCCTAATGCTTTGCTAAAGAATAAAATCAATAGCAGAGCGCTGATTTTCAGTTGCTACCTAAAAAAAGTAACAAAAAAAACAGTTAAAATACATAAAGAAAGAAAAATAAAAATTAATTTCACCTTATAAACTAAGTCACAAGTTGAAATTTGCCCAACATATAAATTTAATTTAAATTATAATAAAACATGAAATGCAAGAACGAAATCTAAAACAAGTCAACGTTACATGTTTATCTGCTCAATCAATAATAAACTCTTATAATTATTTTTAAAAGTTGCTGTCGATGATGCTGTAATGATTATTCATAACGTACCTAGGATAGAAAAGTATCCTTGAAAACTTTGAATACAATCTTAAAGCATCCATATCAACCAGGAGAAACAGAACACAGGTATCTCGTCCCTATAAAAAAAAAACTTTTCTGATAATGGCTCTATCGCTATCATAGTCGAGCATGAAATGTCAAATAGGTACCGTAATAGTACAGATTACTTTAATTAGTTAGGTACAGAAGGCAGCAGATCAAGCGTTACATTACCTGTCAAAGTTCCCCAACAAATTTTAACTTAATGTCGAGGGCATAGAATTCAGATTCAAGTAAATTTTTTGACAGATTTGTAACGCTTGAGGTGCTGCCTTCTATACATAGGTCGTAAGGCAAACAGTTCATAAAAAGCATGATCGAAATTAGTAGATATTTAAAAATAGAGAAATATTTTTTGTGTAATGAAGGGTTACATAGCTATTAATTAATATCGTCTTGGTACTTGGTTTAACACCAAGTTTGTGTTTAATTACGTACTGATATTAAATACTTAGTATATTTTTTTGGTATTATAATAATAGTTTCACTATTTTGCATTCATATTCCGAACCATTTTATTGGACCTCTGTTTATAAGTAATACTTTACTCGTCTCTAGTAATACCAAATAGTAGATATAGGTGCTGTTAAATAAAATGGAATTAATTTACCTTTGTTATTATTGTATTATAAAAATCAAGCTTAGTTTTGAACAGACCACAGTTGTCTTAAAATTTCAATAAGTAGATATAATATAATTGAAGACAAAAGAGGAAAGTCGTAATTCAATTGTATTTAAAATTGTTTAACCTTCTATCTAATTAATTACACAATCGACTATAACACTTGATAAAACAATGCGCAGAAAATAATGATGGATATGCAACCGGAATACATTACGATGTCTTTTATCAAAGGATAAAACTCGTCGAGGATTCCCCTTTATAAACGAAATGGTTGGTTGAAAATATAAAAATGCCTTAGAAAAAGGTAAATGTCGTAAAACATATCGATTTTTTTTATTTCGTGGTAGAGTCCAAAAATCTTCATATAAGTGGATTTTTATTTATTTTAAGCATCTTATTCAGTGTAGTTGAAGGTTTTCGTTTTTTGACCAACATATCTCTTCTCTTCCACTGAAAATGAACTTTTCTTTTTTTCACACCTCTTTGAAAACGGGCCCAAAATGGAGAGACAAAATATCTCGTCATTTAACTCTCAAAACCTGTTGATTGAATGCATAATCTTAATACTTCCAATTAATGTCAATACAATTAGGGTGTCGCTTGTAGCTTTATACTGCGAAAATTTATTCAACATACATACATAACGTCACGCCTGTATCCCTTATGGGGTAGGCAGAACACCAGAGGTTACAAGACAATCTGATGTCACGTTTGTCAAATTTGGAGGTATTTTAAAGATGGAGAGAGACTATTGTAGTGACAGGAGGTCAGCCTATCGCCCACAAAAACGCCTTTAAAACCTCTGTCCCTTAACCGACTTTTACAGTACCTATGCCCGGGAAGGGAATCAGCTGGCACATTCTACGTTTTTCTTTCGCTCCCAGTCCAGCATGGAAGCAATTTTTAGTAGACCAAAATAATAGATAATTTATTCAACAATTATCTACTATTTTGGTTCTTTGTTGACACGAGATTGATAAACTGCGTAGAGTAAGATCTTTTAACTTCTGACCTAATTCTCACCAGTTTGTAAGTTTAGATGATGTCAAAATTGGCAGCACACGGGTGTAGGACGGAACTGGCTTACAATAACAAAATACCACCACCGTCGTCAAATATCACCACCGGAGCGGTGATATTTAACGACAGGTTTTATATGACGGGTATTCGGTAGCCAGGCGGTAAATAAATAAATAAATATTTCTGACACTCACACAACATTATCTAGCCCAAATTAAGTTTCTTAAAGAACTTTTGTTATGGATACTAGTTAACTGATATATTAAGAAATATATAAACATACATATTGAATAAATACATATTTTTTTATTAGAATAAACTCAAATAAACATATAAACATCCATGACTTGACGACTAATATCTGTGTTCATCACACAAATATCCGTCGCCGCCGGGATTCGAACCCAGGACCTCTGGCATAGAAGGCAATGTACGTTACCCCTACACCAGCCGGTCGTCAATGTAGTATGAAGATCCAGTTCCTCCAAGCCCTTGTGTTGTCATCTTCGATGACATCATCACTTACCTACCAACAGGTGAGATTGACGAAGAAGTTTATTATAAGTATTTAAAAAAGAAAAACGGGTTAGTTTTACAAAAATCAAGTTGCGAAGTAGTTAACTAATTTTTGTAAATAAGAAAGGAATTAATCTAACTTCTTTCTTTCATTCTAGGGGGTCTGCCAAGTACACAAAGTTTCCACCAGGGTTCACATTTGGAGTAGCCACCGCCTCTCATCAGATCGAAGGCGCTTGGAATGTCAGTGGTGAGTGGATTACTATGACACACCTAATATATTGTGTTTGTCACTTATTGAGCCGTATTCGACATTGCATTTTCTTATTTTTAAGTCTCTCCAGTGTCAAATTTTACGACGTAAAACGTGACAGTCTCATACAAAAACTATTTTTTTTCTCTTTCTGTCACGGCTTTAAGAAACACTTATAATAAGAGAATTCAATATCGAATCGGGCCCTTTATCTACCTAAAGATCTTCCTGAGAGCCCTTGAGCCCTCGATAAATCCATTGAAGCATCTTTTATCTAACAAAAATATGCCCATCAATAACGGAGTAGGTACTTTAAATGTAGATAGGCACGTCATTCGTTTAGATATCAAGTTAATCCTCATATATCCAGATAGACTATGCTCGTAATAAGATAATTCTTAATTTTAGGAAAATCTGAAAATGTTTGGGATCGATTCTCCCACACTCGACCGGAACTGATTGCTGACGGTACCAACGGAGATGTAGCTTGTGACTCCTACAACCGTTACTTGGAAGATGTGACCGAATTGGAGTACCTCGGCGTAGACTTCTACAGATTCTCTCTTTCTTGGTCCAGAATCTTACCTACGGGTCGCGTTGACTTTATCAACGAGGAAGGCATTCATTACTACAACAAGCTCTTGGATGCTTTGGAGCAAAGAAACATTGCACCATTGGTACTTAACCTCCTCAAATTTTTATCAATGAATTCAATTATAGTATGAAATATACACATTTCTATATCACATGATTCTCTACAGGTTACTCTCTTCCATTGGGACTTGCCTCAAAAGCTGCAAGATCTAGGTGGTTGGGCAAACCCGAAAATGATCGAATACTTCCACGACTACGCTGACATTTGCTTTAAACGCTTTGGAAACAGAATAAAATCTTGGATAACAATTAATGAACCTTATGAAGTATGCGAAGACGCTTACGGAGACATTAAGAAAGCTCCAGGAATTGACAGCCACGGTGTAGGGAATTATCTTTGCAGTGACACTCTCTTGAAAGCACACGCTGAGGTCTATCATCTTTACAACAATACTTATAAACCTAATCAGCACGGGACGGTTATGCTTTCGATTAACTCCATTTGGTACGAGCCCAGCGACGCTTCTAATGCAGAGCAAATTCAGTTGGCTGAAGTTGCCAATCAGTTTAAGGTATGATTTTTATAATGCTCAATACTGTTTTTATAACTCAGATACAGCTACTTCAACTAAGTTAAAATTTATTTAACTTTGCCCTTTACTTGGCGGTAAGTAAGTAACTATGTGAGGAGAATGTGGGTATAGAATGCATGTTTTTAGTAACTTTGTAGGTTAGCTTAGCATAGTATAGCAAAGTACCCAAATCTTAACTATCTTATATTTATGTGACCTTATAGCCTATCTAAAGAATGCTGTTGTTGCCAAGTTAGTCCCGAAGTCGACTTGTAGACCGTATGATCTGAGAATTATATGTGCATCTTATACAAAATTTCGTCACTATGAGATAAACAAAATAATGAATGATGTTCGTAATTTTTTTTCAATTGAATGTGCCCTTTCAATATACCTACTGAATGTGTGGGGGATCTGTTCAGTATGCGATTACATTGAAGAGAGCGTTGTGGTCATGCATACCCCACACTCCCTCAGAAAACAATTCTACAACCTTAGAGGCAGTATTCAAAGGGTCGAACTATAGTTTATCGACGCTCTATGCCACAATAACTTAACTATAAGGTCAAAGATACTACGTTACTTTGTAATATGTTAACTGGCCGCACGTGGAAAGTCGCTTTCGACTACCAATGCCTCCCGTCTTCCTTGCGACCGCTTTATTCGTATCGGGAACGTGATCTTTGAGATATTTATTAGCCCTTCATTATACAAAAGAGAAAAAAAACATAAAAAAGAAAATTAGAACTTTGTTTGCATAGGCGGCTTTATCGCTAGAGAGCGATCTCTACCAGGACACCAAAGACACCTTTGTGTAATCGTTATTTACCCATCATATTGCAGTTTGGCTGGTTCGCACACCCGATCTTCACTGAAAAAGGAGGATATCCACAAGAAATGATTAATTTCGTTGCCAAGCAAAGTTTGTTTGAAGGTCTTCCCAGGTCCCGTCTGCAGCAATTTGACGACTACTGGATTCAAAGGATCAAGGGAACGTCCGATTACCTTGGTATCAACCATTACACAACACACTTGATCACGGGGCCTGGCGTTGATCCCTATGCAAAAACTCCTTCGTGGTGGAAAGACATCGGATCTATAACTTCTACAAGCATTGGCGGAGATTCGGCATCTGAGTGGCTTCGTGTAAGTATTTTTTCAAGAGAAGATCGCAATTTAATACAAGTGAAAATGGCTTAGAACTTATCTGTTTCAGGTTGTACCAAGTGGATTTGCCAATTTTTTGCGTTGGTGCAAAAGATCTTACAATGACCCCGAAATTTACATTACTGAGAATGGTTTCTCTGATCGAGGAACTCTTCTAGATTACGGACGAATCAGGTATTATAATGTAAGTAACATCGTATATTACCTACCTACCTAAAATTCAAAAGTAAGACCATCGAATAGCCACTTAATGACGTCACAATTTTGTACTTCGGCTTTAACAAGGTGTTGATTGTTATTGAATAGGATATTACAGTAGACCAAGAGACAAAAAAAGCCAGCGGAAAAAACTCTTGGCACTTTTCTCAGTCAGACTATGACATTAAAAAAACAGCTAATTGTGAGAGTCAATATCATGCCACAACCGAATTGCTTACACATTAGGTGCATTGAGCTATGGATGCACAGCACGAACATGACAAACTGGGCCCAGAGAATTTAAACAAGAATGGAATAAAATGGTCACAGTGTCATCAGCAAAACGACCCGGCACCGCTAGCAGCACAGCATCCTGGCCCGGCTTAACTCAGGACCTCACTCGCCAAAGTCGAACATTCGATCCATGCACCACGGTGGCAGTCAATTAAATTTCATCTAAGTTACTTATCTAGAATGCTTATATTGCCTACTCCTGTGCAGTTTAAACGTGTTTTCTGGATTGCATTGCCATTTTAAGCGACTGGACAAGTAAAATATCTTGTAGGATCTTTAATAGGAGCTTTAATATAATTTGGTAATGGTGTGTAATACAATGACTAGTTTGTCATTTTTGATGTCTCTTTGTCCAGCGGTGGACATCTTCCGGCTGATGATAATTGATTTTGTGATTATTTGCAGGACTATCTCACGGAAATCCTCAACGTAATCTACAACGACCACGTGCGCATCCTTGGTTACACCGCTTGGACGTTGATGGATAACTTCGAGTGGCGCGCCGGATTCTCGTAAGTTTTTTGACAGTGCGTTCGTAATCTAGAAGTTTCTGAGTCAGTGTCTAGAAAAGTTCAAATAAATCGTTAAGTAAAATACCTTTAGTAGAACCTACTTACACAAAAACTTTAAACTGGTTTTGAAGCTGTTTATTTTTCATTTTCCATGCTTGATTTTCCAAATGTCAAAGTATCTCTTGAAAGTAAAAACGCTCGGTGTCCATCATCACAACTGTAATGCGCCCACTATCTCTATGCGCTATGAGTCTCTCCTCTGGGTGACGAGGAGGTTTAGGCCGTAATCCACCAAGCTGGCCTAGTGCTGGTTGGTGGATGTCAGAATTTTCAGGGTGCCGAAATGGCTTATGACAAACCCTAACGACTACTGTATTCAAGTATACAGCAACCGGGACCGAATGCTTAACGTACCCTCCGAAGCATGGAAGTCGTCGTGAGAAATAAATGATCGACAGTCACCCATCCTAATACCGACGACCGCGCCGAGCACGCTTAATCTGCGATATCGTTTGATATGCACAGTAACAATGTTTCGAAAAGGTTTAAGTGTACATACCTACTGAATTTATAATTATACACTACGACTGATGTTTATACATTACAGAGAACGCTTCGGGTTCTACCACGTGGACATCACAAAGCCGGATCGCCCCCGCCAGGCTAAGCTGTCAGCGCATTACTACCGCGAACTGACCGCCCACCGCGAGCTGCCCCAAGACGACAAATTCTTTGACGCTACCGTAAGAAGCCATGACTTTGTGACCCAATTTATAAAAAACACTCAACAGAACGTTTATAAGTACTGGGATATGTATTATACACCGATAAAAGAGAACTTGGTCGTTTTGACGAGTTTGGCGAATAGTATATTTCGTCATAACGATACTACGCCCACTGCCCGTGCAGAGTCAAAAAAGTTTAAGACTAGACCAAGACTGTTCAGTCATCACTAATTTAAGTTTTATCACTCTGCTTAGCCGTAAGTATGAATGTCAGGAGGTGCTAAGTGATGTTTGTTTGGGTTCTTTAAGTTGTAAGTGTACATAGTTTGTTTTTATTTATTTGTAAATAGTTTGTTACTTAGTAGTTTGTGTAAGTTGAATGAAGACGCAATGAAGTCGAAAAGGACTTTCATCCAGGCGCGGTCCCAGGGGGTGGTTCACAGGGGACATGACCCAACCCCAAAATGAACCTCTTAGAAGAAAAGAAGCTAGAAAAAGATAAAAAATTCAGTTGTGATGTGAACCCCCCAAAATTTCAGCCTGCGCCCGCGTCTGCTTTCGTCCAGTTTCACCTGTTGAGCTCTTTACGGGGAAGGGTAATAAGTACCTATATTTTTTTAGATTTAGTATTTTTTTTTTTATAGATAGGATAAATCTAGCCAAACGCGAACTCTTCACGGCATGTGTAAATACTTCGTTATTTTCATTTGTATTTTTATTGTTTTTATAAGTTTCGTGGTGTTGGTTTAAAGTGTAAGTTTTGATGTAAATATTACTTTAGTATCTGTGTTATTTAGTTTATAATTTAAATATAAACTTTACCTATTTAACAGTCTTATTCTAAAAAAGTTTCCATTCAAGTCACAGCAATATTAGCGGTAAAAGTATTAATTAGCAATATTGTAATTCAACTACTTATATTAATTTTCTGCTTTTACATTGACTGAACTAACTGTCTTATCATTTTTGTGTATTATTCTTTCAATTTCAACTTTAACCCTGAGCAAAAAAGACTTTTGTGCTTCATCTCACTTTATTTAAAATCCAGAAGATGGCTGCAATGATAAAATTATATTCTAGAGGTACTTATTCACTCTTCTTGCCTTCTAGTAGCTAGTTATTTTTCGAAAATCTTCTCAAAATTAAGAATATTATCATTATTTTGACTCTTTGGTACAGAGAGAAGCAGATCAAGTGTTCCAAAACTGTCAAAAAATTGTAATTGAATCTGAACTTTATGCCCTCGACATTAAGTTAGTAAATGGTTGGGGAAATTTGACAACTTTGTAACGCTTGATCCACTGCTTTCTGTACACTTAATATCAAACCAAGGAAGTAGGGATGCAACGATACAAATAATCGTAAACCGCAGGTTATCGTTAGTTTTGACGATCATCGGTATCGTAAAAAGTATTACGATTTATAACGATTCTTAAAACTAGATTGCTTGTATCCATATCTGCACCCAATGCAGAGATGGACACGAAAAAATACTGTATTTCCTAATTGGAAAAAATTGGTCCATAAGTATTTGTCCATCAAACCAGCAACAATGGATTCAGAAAGATTGTTTTCCACAGCCGGTTTAATCCATACGGATATAAAAAACAGACTCAAACCAGATAATTTAAAAAAATTATGTTTTCTTAACAAGAATTTACAAGAAATTGATTTTAATTACGAGATTTAGGTGGTAAATTGTCCCTAAAACTTAAGTAAAGTTGAGCTTACTCAATTGACTTGTTTTATTAGATGTATATTAAATAATCGTAATGCATTCGTTATCGTATTCGCTATTACGATACATTCGTAACTCGTATCGGTATCGTAATAGCCATATCGTTGCATCCCTACAGGGAAGCTCTACAGGTAATTCCATGATAAAAAAAATATGACTAGGTTGATTCTTGTTCTTTGAAAAATACTTCCTTAAGTTCGCCATCGATTTATTGGTCAATGCAATCGCATTGGCCATAAAAGTGTGACTGTGAGTCCTTAAATTTTCCGAAAAAGTTCCGAATTGTATAACTCTCAATGTCTAACTTTTTAAGTCTACAATCTCTATAGCACTCTTCCACTCACATATGAATAATAAAATAACCTTCACCGAAACACAACTTATATTTTAATTGCATTTCGTAGTTTTAGCTTTATTCTATTAATATTCTTCTTATAGTCCGCTTTGTATGTAACATTTAGATATTTTGTATTTATTTCTACAGGGGGGGCAGTGAAGCTTGGCCTTTAACTACATTAAACAAATGCATGATGTAATATCGCACCTGCAAGTCGCATGCTGTAAATATTATTAATTATAATAAATAAGTAAACATTCTAAATTTTCTTTAATTTACCATCCCCCAGAAAACGACCAAAACCGAACTATGAAGCCGCAGGAAGAAGCAAAGAAAAAGTCATAATAAGTATTAAAACAAATATTTATATGATTCATATAAGAATATCGAATTATTTACAATGAAATTATTGTAAAAACTAATTGACAGCTATAATTTCATTGTTGCAACATTGATACACTTAAGTATAAACTACAATGAAAACTTGCATCTGCGTCAGGATGAAATAAAAATATGTGTATAATAATTATTTAGCTAAAACTTAGAAATATACAATATACTTAAAACTTGTGAGTTGTTTCGTATATTATTCTCGTGGGTGATGGCGCGTCACACTAACGCACACGGCCGGCGGAGGCGGTCGCCACATGGAATGTTTCATGCTGAGTGTGTTCAGCAGGCACAACAACGCAATAATACTAATCAAATACTGAGAGCAACATTGATATAAACAAAAACAAGAGAAATTATGTAAGAAAATATAAAAAAAAAACTGAACTGCGTGTTCTGCTAACACAGCCAGAACTTTTTCTACTTTCTATTGTAATTTTCTAATAGTTTACGTTGTCTATATGTTAGAAAATTAAGGTTCAATGTATCTGCCAATGATTATCTTCCATTTTTGAGTATACCAATGAAGAACAACTTGTTTTATTACACAATTTCACTTTTAAGGATAGGTAACGAGAATAATACACCGAACAACATCTGAAGCACAGTTTCATATTAAGGTGGATCAGTTGATATCAAGCTTTTTTAACTATTCATAGATGGCGCTATTTTAAAATTTTAAGTCTTGTTTATGTATTCAAATTCTCTCTATTCTTATACAAACACATAGAATACATGTCTACGTTTTCTTTGGAATAATTTATTATCTGTACAATAAATACAAATAACTAAATTAATTTAATCCCACTACTTAGTTCGACAAGTGGCGCCACCTTCGAACAGTCAAAAAAAACTTGAATTTTAACACACCACCATCATTACACAATATCAAATATAGTATCAAAAATGAATCTATAGAGTACAAAAATTAATGTATAAACCCCAGCACCCTTCCTACGTCTAATTACAGTAGATACACAGATGCTACAAACATTATATTTAAGTCTTACTTGGATACGATACATTGACTTGATTTTAAGATTTATACAAATGAACAAGGGAATACCATCTTCGGTCAATCAAGTGTTATATGTAAACAGCGACGTAACCAGAGGGGAACTTCTGGTATTTGTCTTACATAGCAACCAATCTGCACCAGAAATAGACTATTAAAAGGCATTAGCTAATTATCTAAAAGAAGGTGCCTCAGTATCAACTGGAATCATGAAGGATCAACTTTAGCAAAAATAACACTGACTGCACGAAGATAATATTCATATCAAATATGTATCACTATTTTTATAAGTAGTTCCTACTAATATGGCAAAGTTTTCAATGTAGCTTTTCAAGGCTTAATTTCAATAATATTTTAATCAAGCTAAATAAAATCAATACACACATAAAAATTCTAAAGACTAGGTGGGCTAAACATAATTTTGAGTAATTCTGCCATTTTGACAAAAAAAAAATAAGGCAAAGATAGGAAGACGCAGCTGAGTAATACTAAAATAGAAATTAAAGTAAAAGTTGGCACCAAAATCGAGTAATTTATAAAATTAAAGAGTCAACAGTCACGATATTGCACATTTATTGTTCATAGCGATATCTCTATGTTTGTGAAACTGCGTCGCGTGCATGGACTTCTTTGTTTTGTTTATATTACCTTACAGCTAGATTTTTCAAGAAATCCACGTACGCGACGCTCCGAGCGTGACCATTGCCTCTGTTTACCTACCTACCAGCGCGCGCAACAATCATCAACACACATGCCAACACAACAATATTCACGATTTACTAACAAAACCTAACAACTAAACGTAATCTCGAAAAATACACAAGGACGGTGTAAGTAGACAAATACGTTACATATACTTACTACGGTATTATAAGTAGAGTTTATTCATGTCCGCTAAAATTGAACATATTGTAGAAATATACCAACATTATCTTAAAATAACAGCACAATAAATAGAATTTCATAAAGGCACATTAAGGCACTGATACGTCGAGTTGTCATCACAATCTTAATTTATTGAATTGGCGAATAATTCATTAACAATCAGCAAAGATTTAAAGGTACATTAAAGGATTTCCTACAATCTTACTAAAGAAGAATATGGGAAACCTAAGTATAATGACTGAGTACATTGCAAAACCACTTATTTCGACTAAGAAATAAGGTTTACAATGGCATAAATTTAAACAGTCGCACAGGTTATTTTTTACGACTAACCATTATTGACAGGCATGGCTGCCTACTTAAATTACACAACATAAAATTTAAAACTAACCAAAATGTTTCACTTGAATCAAAATTACGATTTAACGTAGATTATATTGCTTTTGGCGTCTGGATTAAAATATAAGCCGTAACAATATATACCTACAATAAGCACTTTTCGTGCTTGAATGCCCTCCGCGAAACACTTGCAGATATTATTCATAAAAAAATGCTTTCAAATCAGATGTGCTGTCAAATTTACCTTTATGTAGAAATTTAGGTTAAATGACGCTCATGTTAAAAACCCATTATTTCATGAATAATTTCATTTGATTTACAATATAAGGTACAAATACAAAAGTGAGTTAGAACCTAAAAGTTTTAATTAGCTTCTAATCTGAAACCACGACTGGTTCACAGAACACTTATTTTACAGAATTTCGTGAGATCAATCTCATTCGAATAAATGCAGAGACGAAATCAAGTTATTCTATATAATAGGCGCACTGTACAATGTCAGTCATATTCGGTCTGCCGTTATGACGTCTTGCCACATTGGGACTGCACTTTTAAATTTACACCATCAATTGTCACCTTCACTGTTAAAATCAACCTTGAAGCTGTAAGTACTCTAAATTAATAATTATAATACCTATTTTGAAAGTTTGTAAGCATCGAGCGAGCACCATAGTCGTTCGATCGGGCGGCACGTGACGCTTGGTAACATAAGTTACACGACGCAACTTAGCTATGTCCTACAACCAAGTTAACACGTTGTCCGTCTTGCTCGGCGTTGAATTTATAAGCGATTGCACGTCGTCCAGTAGGATGTCGTTTGTGAAGTCGCTCAACTGTAAAAGAAATAAGTGTTATTAGTAAAAACCAGATTATAATCAACGAAAATATAGATATTTATCTTTATAACTGCATGGCTGATCACGTTGTGAAATTTTCTTTGTAATAGTTATTGCATATATGGTTTTTGGGCATTCTTACAAAGAATTGTTATCCTTATCAAAAAGAATAAATAATGTGAATAATTTTCATTCACCATTAGTTTGTACACAATAGTTATAGATGATTTCTAAGTGGCTACTGACACAGAATAAGCTGCGTAGTTTTTAACGTATGCGTGACTTAGAAGGAAATATTAAAGTAGAACATTAGTCTATGGTTTATTAACAGCTTTTATCATCGTAATCTTAATAAAGGTATAAAATAATTTAAGATTATACCTGTTAGGCAAACCAGTATTATTGAGGAAATAAATTTGTTTTCCTTTTATCTTGGATAATAACATTTTGTTTGGTATTTTACAAGTATTTATAATAAGCTTACTAAAAAAATAACTATTGTTTGTAATAAAAAGTAATAACAAAATAAACTTTAACAACATAAATACTATTTATACTACGGAAAAGGAAACAAGCTGCAATGTTTTGAAAAACATGTTAGTCTAGCTTAGGTCTAGTATTAGTAATCATGCAAAAATAACCTGTATGTTAAGTACCAAGTCATCGGTTGAATCTAGATTTTCGCCCATGGCCATGTCTGTAGATTCGAGGTTAGCCCCGGCTTCACTGGTGCAGTCCATTCTGTCATCCATGCCTAGGAAGCCCTCGGGGGTATGAGGCACTGAATAGTTCTGTGTTACTGCCATGCCCAGCCCGCTGTCAGCAGACTCCTGTCTCTGGTGTTCTGTCAGTCCAGACAGAAAAGGATCTATGGGCAGTTCTGTGTTTGCTACTGCTGTTGAATTTGCTAGTGATGTGACTATTGAAGAGGTCTGTCTGGCCCGAAGCTCGTCCTGTAATTAGTTACGCATGTGTTAGTGGATGATAAAAGTCGAAGCAAATAAAAATTATAGCCAAGGACTGACTTTTTTATTAGGATTGGGGGCAAACAAACATATAGGTTTCCTGAAGCTAAGCAATCACCACCTTCTATGGACAACTGCAACGGCAGAGGAACTCCCCATTAGTTGACAACATTGGGATATGATGTTCCCTATCATGCCCTTTTACCCGGAATACAGGATTTCTATTTGGCTGGGTAAATAAGCAGGGTAATGATTAATATCCAGATGAGCATGCTTCAAACAGTTTGTAATACCCAAACAAAAGACATTGTCATAATTTATATTTTCTAACCTAAAAGTATTCATGACCAGTGATAGAATGAATTTCATCATCATGTCTATAAGTCAAAGTTCCTTCCACAACAACGAAAATTAATAAATTGTTAATTGCGATTTGAATATTAATAGATCTATAAATGTCTATCTTGTGCCAGTTTCATTACAACAAGACAAGGTAAACACATATTTTAAAATAATGAGTTTTAGGAATGATAAACATAGATATTGCTCCTGTGTCTATTGTATTGTCTGTAGACATTAGAGCAATATTGTATCAAAGTTATGATTATAACTGTCAATTATGTGATTGATTGCATATAACAACTAATATTTATGTAACAAAAACATCATGAGTTCCGAAATATTAAGCACAAGAATTCAACAGTCTCCGCCGTGCAGTGGTCAATCGTGTGGTCGCGGGTTCGATTCCCGCACGAAACAAGAAAAAAGTGTTCCAGGTCTGGGCGTTTCTATTTATGTATTTGTATTCTAGGTTTATATTATACCCTAGTTCGCGAGATGGTATCTCATAACACAAGTTCTGCTTACTTTGAGGCCATGTAGTTGGTGTGATTGTCTGAGTATTTTATTTATTTTTCAAGAATAATTTCTCACACTTTATACGAATCATCCTATCTTTATATCGATTTGCGCATGGTTTCATGAACAGTCAGTGTGATCCATCCTAAACATGATTACTTTATCTGTGGCCCCATCTTAGCTTTTTATCAGGTGAGTCAATATTTTAAAAAATATACAAATACTTTGTATCCATACCCGGGTTGCCTATAGAAAATTAAGTGTGTTTTGAAACATTCAGATTGATTTGATTTCGAGAGAAAATCGTTATGGTTTATTTTGAAATTCAGACTGCTTTGCTTTTCAATTGCTTTCACTCAAAGTATAGATTAAGTCAGAGATTAATCTTTGAGATTTGAAAAATATGTAATCTAGATTAAAGGTATAGAAATATTATAATAAGTGAAGCCTTTACTTTATTTGTTTAAAAAGTTTTCTCGCTTGTGATACTAACTCAGAACTACGGGACTCTTTCAAAAATTCGGAGGGCATATTAAGCAGTCGGTCCTGGGTGTGGAATAATTGTAAATGCAGTAGTCGTCGGCGCTCTCAAAATTCTGACATCCACCAACCCAGCACTGGGCCATCTTGATGGATGATTTCCTATACCTCTCCTAGTCACCCAGGGGAGGAACTCATGCCCTGCAGTGGGTTCATTACAAAGAGTTGTGATGTGTGTATCAACAGACCTGGAGTCGTATCTCCTGTTGGCGCTGCTTCAGCCGCTCCCTCTCCAGGTGCAGTGACTGCAGCCTGAGCTGCTGCTGCAAGGAGGCGTTGGCCCAGCCCCCGCCGGCGGCACCAGCGTTGGCCGCGGGCGTGCGCTGCAAGTGTTGTGCTGGAAGCAATAGACAAGACAAATTAGTAATGCATACTTCATAGTAACAATGCATGATCAAACTCAAGCCTCGAAAGTTTAGAATTGTTATTTTAAACTCAAGTTAAACCTATCTGCCTCAGACGCCAGCAGTTGCGGGTTCGATTCGTGCCAAATAAAATGTTCCAGGTCTGCGCGTTTATCTATGTATTTTATATTCTAGGTTCCCCATAGTTAGCTACAGTGTATCTCATAGCACAAGCTTTGCTTACTTTGAGGACATGTAGTTGGTGTGATTGTCTGGGGTTTTTTTTTTATATATTTTGGAGCTGCGTAAACTCGGCTTACTTAAAGTGTCTTAAAAGGTGACTTAAGGTGTTACCACACAAATCGATCGACGTCGACGACGTTGGTGTGGAAACACCCTAAATCGGAGCGACGACGATTTTTGGTAGGACTCTTTTATTGTTCGTCTGGATTGCGACCACCCTTTATATGTATAAATAAAGTCTACCGACAAATATGACTTTTTTGAAGAGCCAGTTCCTTCCCCAACCCATATGCTGATATCTTCAACCTCATTTTTACTGACCATCAGCTGAGATTGAGGTCTAACGCGAATGTAGTCAACGATAAGAAGTAATGCTCCAAATTTTACAGTTTCAATGAAATCCTACCCCCAACACTTAAAATGCCATGTGTGCGAAATTATGCAGATTTTAAATTTATAGGGAGTTAATATTTTGAGTGTTATTCTCGTAAATACAGACAGAACTTTTTAATTTTGTCGCGTTGAGCTACCTCCTTACTCGGTGTCTGTATAAAAGTACCTTTTTAATTTGTTGCTTTATACATTTAATCCGTGTGAGCGAACAAACAAATCAAATAAGTAGTAACTTAAGTAACTTATTCCGTAACATAACAATACCTAAAGATTCAACATGCAGCGTTTTTCATTCATGGTCTTTGAATGCTATTAAAATATTTTATTATAATTTCACTTATGTGGCTGGTAAAATCGTAATTATACCACACAGACCCGTTAATTATATTACCTACCTACTAGTTTAGAGCAAAGTACAAAAATCACGTAATTATTATGAATTAAGTGTGTACAAATTTAACCAAAACAACCTTTGGACCGCTCGTTTTTACGTGCTTAGTGTACGATTACATTACATTCGGTAGTGTCAAGTTAACGCGATTCACTTGTTTATTGTTATTGATGAACTATCTGCGCTTAGCGTTTATTTAAGTTTAATCTGTTATATTTATAGAACTTATTGAATGTAACTTAAAATGTACAGTCAGGCTCCAATATTCCAAGAATTCATTAAATTTAAAAATATATAAAACCGAAAAAAAGGTGGCAGACTTTTGACATTTTGTAGATCTGACAGTCCCAGGGCAAGCTCCAAGGCAAGGCAAGTCCCAAGGCAAGAAATTCTGAGTGTTCCGTATAGAAAATGTAGCTAGTGAGTACTTAGTGGGTTGATGCCCAGAGACCAACAGAGTTACATATGTTAAGTTTATGTAGATATAGGTGTATATGTTTGAACTACGAAATTCATGTCGACTGAAAAATAGGTTTGATTTTTTTGTAGATTAGTTAAAAAGTAGTCGTTTTCAAGAACATTTTTAATGAACATTTGACCGACTCTATTCGTACAAAAATTTTTAAGGTTTAAAATATTCCCAATGACGCAGTGTCTACATTACGGTAGTGTTTTTAGGCAGCCAGAAAAAGGCACATCACAAAGCAACGGTACCCTAAAAAGACTAACAAAATAAAATCGCATATTGGCTTCTTAAAATTCTAAGTTTTCTTAAACCGCCACCCGCAGACCGCCTCGCGTGAATCAACTCTCAAACAAGTTTGCGGTCACAGATACAAAATCTGTGTCCGGGATCACGACGAGTGTTATTTTATGAAAAAAAAAACATAAATATTGTGATTTCCTTATATCACTTTAACCTTTGTTCAATATGTTCACGTAGACATGTGTGGGATCAAATGCATCTAGATAAACTAAATTACTGGGTAATATTTTGAACACCGGGGGGGCTAGCATGCTACCGTCGACAACGATAAATCGGGCCTTTTATCGATATTTTCTTAGAATATGGTATTTAGTGTATGTTATTTATTAAGATTATGACATATTTGGTTCTGTGGTCTTAATCATGGTATCAAATCGAGTAATTATATCTACTATGGTGCGCATATTAGCTTACATAATAGGATAAAATAACAAAATAATATTTATCTTGTGGATTCGACTATTTATCGATGGTTGCATGCTAGCCCTGCTGGAAGATTCTGTAACTTTTAACATTTTGTACGGTGACGTGCATGTGGTTCATTGATGGTTCTCCTACTAACGTTGTATTGGCAGAATACTGACAAAATGTCACATGTTAACACAACGCACCATAATGTGCCTAAAAGCTTAACATGCAATAATTACAAATTGGGGTCCTGATATAGCTGGAAGTTTTTACCTGCCTCATTTTAAAACACAAAAAAAACTGCAATAAACTTATTTATAAATAGCTAATTAAGAAATATTTTTAACCATGCCTTAAAAATCTTTATTTAGAAAGCTAAGTGGAGTTCTTCAAATAAAGGCTTTTCACTTGAAACTTATGACACCTTTCAAATACTATTGATTTGACGAAATTATCCTACGTGATTAAATATAAACGCATTGAAGATGCTTTTTAAAATAGTATTTTATATTTAATTCTCAAAAGACTATTTGATATGAAGTGACCACCACCGCTCATTTGCAATTCTATCTGCAACTCTAGACGAAGTAGCAACCTTTTAGAAGTATACCTACAAGTGCGTAGCTGAATTTAAAGGACAGGTTGAAAGACCCACACCGGAATATGAAGCGCAGCCCAAGCAATATTGTTCAGGGATACATAATGCATCCATCTAGCGAGTAGTATATCTGAGGTAGTTTCTGTTTTAGGCTGAATTGAACTATATGAAGACTAGACTTTACACACTAGATATCCAGTAAGTTGATGACTTGTAGACTTACGTATTCTAGGGTCGAACCAGGACGTAGTCCGAGTGATATGGTTGATGAAGTACAGTTCTCCTTCCGGAGTAGTGGCCTGCTCCCAGCCCTCAGGCAGAGGGCCTAAATTGTCTGTCGATGTGTTACTACTTGTACCCTTTGCTGCTGAAAACAACCAGAGACAAAACATTAACAAAATTTTGAAAATAGAATAGTAAATTTCGAATAGACGCGTGTCTCACGTGATTGGAAATCATCGGACAGCAAGGTCGTTAGAGAAAAACGGCGCCACCGTACTCCTATGCGCTTGCGCGGCCAAAATGAATCATAGCCTCACGCGCCCGGATGTCGCTTACATCCAACCACTCTCGTTTTACGGTAAACACGTAGGTATAAATAAATCCTCATTCATAATGATAAACAACGTAAGTTTGTTTTTGGCTTGAATACTCATTGGCAACGAGTCCCGATTGACGTGCGTTCGCTCGAAGCGGGATCGCGTAGGCAGCTTGCTGCTGAATTAACCTTTAATTAGCCGATGTAACTACTCGCACTTGTCTTCACCATATAGAGATTCTAAGAGATTACATCGAGGACTGAAGATTAGAGGTTATTTATAGGACTACAGCGCGATGTTTTTGTGACTTCGTTTGTTTGTTTGTAACATGACTGAATGGTGAAAAACTAGAATGAATTTAAAGATGGCTTAGGGAGCAAGAGTGCCATACTGAAAATCATCATTCAATGATTTAGTTGGAGTCAGTTGTCTAGAAACGCACCAAAACAGAGTGTCTAAATGTCAAAACATATTAAAATAATTGGTTTGGTTCTACTTTAACATTTTGTTGTGTTATAAAATGCTTTAAACTTACTTTGAGGTCACATCGATAGGAAATCTATGGATCTACCAGACTTATTAAAAAATATGTTTGCAGTTAATACCCTTTTCAATCATAAATGCGTCTATATTCTATATTCAATATTCAAAAGATATATTTCAAAAGGCAAATGGACCAAGTCGTACGCAAATCGGACTATTCTACAATAAATAAAATAAGCAAGAAGACTGTTTTCGTACTCATATTACTAAAACTGAATCCAGCCAGCACCTAACTAGACCCAAGTACTTTAACTTAGGCTTCATCATCATCAGCAGAAAGTGAAATATAAAAAAAACTGAAATACATAAACTTCAAAAAGTATAATTATTTATAAAAGTATAATAATTGTGCTATCAGCCTTTTACTAGCAAGCTCAACGATTGTGCATTTGTGATCTAAGTTTTACCTACCGAATCCTTTGTTTCTGATTGAACGTAATTAACAACGAGCTCCCTCGTTGCAAACAGCCATCTACACTGTTGTAAACTAGCAGTGACCTCTGTTTGAAGCCTTGTTTTAAGCACTTGTTTGTCACCTGTGCTTAACTGAAATAAACGATTCCTGACGTGAAATAAACGATACAACCAGAAACTACGGCAAGAACGAACGTCATTTTTTTAACAAAATAGCTTCTTCAAAATGTGTCCCAAAACTCAAAATTCAAATCCACTTCTGCTGTTGCTTGTACATGGAAGAATAAACTATGTCACAGTGATATTACTCAACGCAGGTAGCGACTGGCAACTTTAATTGTTGTTAATCAATTATTGAGCTAGACCATAACGTGCGCACGCGTCTGTTGTTGCTACTTGTCAGACTTAATCTACTTACCTGTGTTGTAGAGTTTATTATGTTGTTTCTTTTGTTAGAATTAGTCTGAGTTTAACGTTTAGTAATGATGTCTTAACTTGGACTATGATTCAGTCATCTATCCATTTAAAAAAAAATGTTACATTAATAAGTAAACCTACGCTGGATATTGTATAGTAAACCAGCAGAGCCTTCTAGCCCTATAGTAAGCTCAAAGCTGGTGTTACTGGTACTAGACAACGGAAATACACACTGAGATACTTGTTTTGATAATACATAATATCCTAAATACCTAATATACATTAGTTCCTTCTTTTCCAAGTTGTGGAACGAACTGCCTGCGTCTGTTTTTCCTGACCACTACAGTCCTGGAACTTTTAAGTGTCGAGTGAATAGGTTTCTTATGAATGGAGGTTACATCTTTCCCAATTTTGTCCCAATTTTCTTATGTAAGTATAAAAGAAAATGCTCGCATCGGTTAAAAACTGCAGTGCATGATGTGTCGACCAAAGAAAGTTGACAATAACATGCAGTACGAGTGATGTTTGTTTGTTTGATGTAGTGTGATATACGTGATTTACGTGTTTTCACTACGTGAGATCTAAGCGATCGATACAGAAGTGCTGATTACATGATTTTTCGGTGTGTATTTCCAAGGGCGCCTACCTAATTTTAAGCTACCATAATTATTACCAACATATTACCGCCGAACGGATTATATTTGGTGGCAGATATTATTTGATCGTTCGTCAGCTAATCCTGAGGGTCCTAAAAGAAAAGTAAATGTATAGAGAAGTAGTAAAAAGGTACAACAGCAATCATTTTTCAAAATAATTTACAACAAAGACTTGTATCTTCCTTATATTTGGATATTATAATACTGCCTTCTTTAAACAATAAACATTATAACGTTTTCCGTAGCAAACATATACGACGACATCGGTCTCTTCTATAGAAGAGTCTTGCCGAGAAAAAACTCAAAAAAACAAGTTCCTCTCAATCATCGCACGCAACGATCAAAACTTAAAGATTAAGAAAGAAGCTTCAACATTTTTATAACAAGAATTTATTTTTTATACCGTTTTAATAAATATTCAAATCATACTCTCTGCATTTTAAAATACAAAGAATACATCGTAGTTACGAAATAATTATAAATAATTAACATCGTTTATAGTCGAATAGTTTAAATCTTCGAACTTAGTTACTTACAGGAAATAATTACACTTTTTTTTTAATTTAGTTACCTAACTTTTTAAATCTGCATATTGTGAGTTAATTATGAAACACGTCTTACCGTTACGAAAAAACGTATTAATTATGTAATTTATTTGTTTTATAAAACAGTATTTTCAAAAGTTTATTTTTGTACGTGCCGTTAGCATGGACAAAACATTTTTATTTTAGGTAGTGATAAGAAAAAACTATATTATATGAAGTCACAGCTGGAGCGCAGCAAGTAGATGTAGTAGTCATCGTCATCATCACAACTCTTTGTAATGAGCCCACTGCAGGGCATGAGTCTCTCCCCTGGGTGACGAGGAGGAATAGGCAGAATTTTCAGGGCGTCAAAATGGCTTTTAACAATCCCTTACGACTCTGTACATACAAGTATATAGCACTCGGGTAGAAGTGCTTTAACTTAATATCTACTCATCAATATCTTCTTTTCTTGTAAAGACTTTACTGTAGGACCATGGGTCTCTGATTGGTAGACAAGACATTTAGTCCAAAAACAAAATTTTGTTTCGAAATTCACGTTCGGGCGCACGAGGGAAGACAGAATCCGAGCAACTGACAGGGTGTTGCCGTCGAGTGTCGACGGAAATGTCAACATCATCAGCTGACCCAGTGCTGGTTCCTGGATTTATATCTACAGGGCATCCCAAGACTATGAGACATCAAAGGAAAGTACCTTAATTATCGTAGATAGGGCAGAATTACCAATATTTAATAATCAACGAATGCGATCAACGAGCGTTAATAAAACCGACTTCACGTCAAAAAATTGGTTGAATTATAATGTCGTCAATGTAAACATTCTCCGAATTCATATATCAATAATTTTAAATTATCCATGAAGTACTCAATTGGTTTCGATGAAATTTATATGGGACCAAATCTGAAGATTTTCAAAATCGATTCACTAGTGTCCGAAATATCGTGTAACAGAGACACAAAAAAAAACATTCACACGAATTGAGAACCTCCTCCTTTTTTTGGAAATCGGTTGAAAATCAAATGAACTCTTCTTTCAGCAAAATATTTATTTTATTTTTTATTTATTTACACTTAAGTTAACATAACACAGGTACAGTAAAAGAAAAAAGAACAGGTACATTAGACACTAAAACTTGGGCGGTCTTATCGCTGAGGAGAAATTTCTACCAGACAACCATAATACCCTATACTTTTCCTTCCAATAGTCTAGGGACGCCGTGTATACGAGGTTATAAATTAAAGCGGGTTTGTATTGTAACGCGCTTATCTTAGAAGTTACCAGGTGGATTTAAAAAAATATTGTTGCATTTCATAGCCTATTTCTGGGAGAAAGTTTTTCTATCAATTGTATGATCTTAGTTTGCATCAAGGAAAACGGGTGAAATCACGAACCATTGCTAGTCTTATTAATCTTACTAATGCCGACGTTTGCATGGATGTATGGATTTTTGTTCCTCAATCACGGCAGAACGGCTCAACACATTTGGATGAAATTTAGCATAGTGATAGGGTACAAAACCACCACCATCCCATAGCCCTGACTTACGTCTAGGTTATTGGGTACAGTCTGGAATAGCACAAAGGCTGTTCCTGTGGGATTTAAAAAAATTTTTTTTTTTTTTTTATAAGTGACTAAACCCGCGTTTGACCTCAATCTCACCTGATGGTAAGTGACGATGAGGTCGAAGATGAAAGCACACGGGTTTAGGAAGGAACTGGCTCTTTATACAATATTGCCGGAACACATTACCGCCGGAGCGGTAACATTTGGCGGCAGACTTTATATAAAGGGTGGTCGCTAGCCAGGCGGACCCAGAAGGGATCCTACCACCAAGAATTCACGAACCACTGCAATTTTTCAGAACCGCCTAAGTAAAACCTTTATCTTTCTTTAGTAAATAAGAAATGAACACGATTGATATTTACATAATACGTAGTAACCATTTTCAGACGATGTGATCAGCAAAGAGTTATTTCATGTTAACTTTATCACGACAAGAGATTAGAATGGAATGTTCTATGAAAATACCCTGTGTACGTTCCACTTTGATCTACTGAGATAGGAGACCGATTTTTAAGCTATTGCATAGCTTCTATCGCGGGCCTTGAGCGTGGGGACTGAATCCAGAAATTCCGTAACGCAAAAAACCTAACACCCCCCACTCCGACCGGCATAGGGGTGATACTTTGATTTCATAACTTTACATGCGGGCTTTAATAAACAATTAGCGCCATCTACTAGGAACTTGTGGAACTTCATATTAGATCAAACATTACTGCATTAATAAAATAAATAAATAATTATAATAGCACATGAAACAAGAATATTCAAAATCGATTCACAATTGTCCGTAAAATCGTGTAACAAAGACACAAAAAATAGAACTATTCAGAACCTCCTCTTTTTGGAAGTAGGTTGATAAGTATGCAATGGTGCATACAGATTGCTGTAATGGAACTTGTAATGTAACATTCTGCGCACTACACGTCCAGATACGCAACGTGCGCCGAATGTTACATTACAAGTTGCATTACTAGCAATCTGTACGCACCATTAGATGAAAAAGAAAACAATTTAAGGTCAAACACTGTCATTTTTCTCTTGTCAAGGGAATATGTCAATATAATAGCAAGATAAGTACGTTTCCAGTTTCGCGTAATAAAGTGTTCGGCCCCGATTGTAATTAAGCAATAAATTACTAAATTTATATATAAGGTATATTTATTTAAACTGGATTTACCTGTGTATATCTTTCCACATATTTACAAGCGTATATTTTATTGTGTTCTTTGACAATTATTTTTGATACAGTTACTGATTTCCCGTTTCCATTGTTTGTTTTAAAGATTATTTTATAGGCAACTTACGGGGAGGTAAAGTACTTATACTTATATTCGAGATTTCACCTTTATGTAAACTTTTGTGAGTCGCTTTGTCTGCGTTCGATTTTCATGTCAATTGTGAATGAAGTGTTGGAAAGGAGTTGCTTGTTCAGTTCAGTTCAGTTTTTTTATATTCATGGCAACCAGCCGTTGCTACAGCACAGCAGACTATTACTGCCAGTGTCACGTATCGGAGAAAATACGGTTTGATTGAAAGCATTGATTGAGCTGCTGGTTAAGAAAAAAAATACGAAATGCATCAGCGTTAAGACTATTAGACTGTCAACAGGTTATTCGTGAAGGTTGATCAATCAATATTGGGATTACTCTAGCGAGGAAACGAAATACGCTTTAGTATAAAAGACACAATTATCCAGAATCTGAAGCGTTTTTCCAAGTTGACTTATAATTATAATTTAATTTATACATACTTATAATGTATTGTAAGAGACAAGTCTATTTATGTGAGCTTGATGGAAAGGAATACACAAAAAAAAAATATTACACAAGAAAACTTAATTCCAATGCCTGATTTCAAATAGAAAAGCCTCGTAAATAATCAAACGAAATTTCATGTACAATACAAACTAATATTTACGATCTCCATAACACAAAATAATCAAACACCATATTTTTCAGCATGAAACCGAAAACAAAATATTAAAAGCAGCGTCTACAACCATCTTGTATCGTATAAAGGGATTTAACGATGTCTTGGATATATTTAGAGTTAGAGATGAAAGTCGGTTACGAAATATTTTGAAGAAAAAGAGAATTCTGAGCTCCAACCTCGGCGCGGCGCCGGCGCAATTCCCGAGCACCTTTCAACGCTCATCGCGCATCGACCGGCGGAAACAACGCGTTAATTCCCGTCATAAAATCAGTTTTAGAATTCGGGTTATTTACTTGTTTTTATTTTAGTTCCATGATAATTTTAAACACGACTCCGGGGCCAATTAGATCACGTGAGAACCAGAATCGGCGTTCGCAGAAAACTGTAAGCAATTCGCAACCTACTAGTTGTTTTCATTTGTTTATTGGTTCTACTTACTCATTCTTTTTTGTTCAGTCGACTGTTTCATTCATGAAAACATCAAACGGTGGATGTTTGATGTTGTTGGCTTCAATGCAAAGATTGTTAAATTTGTTTGAAATCGTTTAATGCAGTGTTACATTGACGGTACCCACTAGACTAGATGTTCTTCTTTATCATTTAAATGTATAAAGATGACAGAAATGACAGCTCTTTGACATTACTTGAAATCCATGGAAATTCGAAGTTGTCCATTGATACTTACGTTTTTTTAAATTATAGGTCATGTATTTCTGCATTGCATCCGTCCTCACCATGAACATTATTGTGCCTTTACACCATTTCTTACAGAGAACACTGTACAAACTTTTAGGTCAAAAACCAATCAGGTATTATGACATAACGTACTCTATGCTAAAAGACCGCAAACCACAAAAGAAAACAAACTTCTCGGTGTTTCCAAACACTCATTTAGGAACTTTTAAACTCCTCTTAGCTCATATAATTGTTAAGTAGTAACTCTTTACAGAAAGTAAATTAAATGTGGTTAGACGGAAGTTATTGTTTAAGCGATTTGAGTACAACAATGTCTTAATCAGGATTCACAGTCTCGTAACAGTGTTGCCAACTTATAAAGTTTATTTTGTAACATTTTGATAAAAGAAGTGTTTCAGACAGAAGTACACAATTTTATTTCCTTCCATTAAACAGATCGATTTAACAACTATTATAGTTGATAGTCGGAGTGTGCTAAGGGTCTTTACTCATTTTTAACCCCCGACGCAAAACGAGAGGGGTGTTATAAGTTTAACGTGTCTGTGTATCTGTGTATCTGTCTGTGGTATCGTAGCACCCAAACGGATGAACCGATTTTCGTTTAGTTTTTTTTGTGTTATAGATAATTTTATCCCGAGTGTTCTTAGCCATGTTTCATGAAAATCTGTTCAGCCGTTTGAAGATCATCAGCTCTTTTCTAGTTGATGAGGGGATCTGACTACCTTCCATATGTCCTATCGATGCGAAATTTGGTACCGTATTGCTTCAATTATATTGAAAGTCTATGGTAAGGTTACCATGACCTGATCAGCCGTTTGAAGGTCATCAGCTCTCTAATAGTTGATGAGGGGATCTGACTAACTTCCATATGTCGTATCGATTCGAAATTTGGTGCCGTATTACTACAATTATATTGAAAGTATATGGTAAGGGAACCATGACCTGATCAGCCGTTTGAAGGTCATCAGCTCTCTAATAGTTGATGAGGGGATCTGACTAACTTCCATATGTCGTATCGATTCGAAATTTGGTGCCGCATTACAACAATGATATTCAAAGTATATGGTAAGGTAACCATGACCTGATCAGCCGTTTGAAGGTCATCAGCTCTCTAATAGTTGATGAGGGGATCTGACTAACTTCCATATGTCGTCTCGATTCGAAATTTGGTGCCGTATTACAACAATGATATTAAAAGTATATGGTAAGGTAACCATGACCTGATCAGCCAACTGAAGATCATCAGCTCTCTAATAGTTGATGAGGGGATCTGAATAGCTTCCATATGTCGTATTGATTCGAAATTTGGTGCCGTATTACTACAATTATATTGAAAGTATATGGTAAGGGAACCATGACCTGATTAGCCGTTTGAAGGTCATCAGCTCTCTAATAGTTGATGAGAGGATCTGACTAACTTCCATATGTCGTATCGATTCGAAATTTGGTGCCGCATTACAACAATGATATTCAAAGTATATGGTAAGGTAACCATGACCTGATCATCCAATTGAAGATCATCAGCTCACTAATAGTTGATGAGGGGATCTGAATAGCTTCCATATGTCGTATTGATTCGAAATTTGGTGCCGTATCACTACAATTACATTGAAAGTATATGGTAAGGGAACCATGACCTGATCAGCCGTTTGAAGATCATCAGCTCATTCGAAATTTGGTACCGTATTACTTCAATGAAATTGAAAGTGTATGGTATGGTTACAATGACCTGATCAGCCGTTTGAAGATCATCAGCTCTCTTATTGTTGATGAGGGGATCTGACTACCATCTTCCTAATATTCAAACCTACTTTAAAAAGTACAAAATAAAAGTAAAATTAAAAATTTTAAGAACCCCCCGACACAAAAAAAGACCTTAAAAACTAACAAATAATATTTTAAACCTATTCTAATTATTATAGTCCCATATATAATTGACTGTAAGACTTGTACTTTAAAATATTTTTATTTTCCGAGCGTCGTCGCCGCGTCGGGGGACCGCTAAGTGAGAAAAACAGTTGTCATTTGCAGATTGCATCAAAAGAATTCACTCCGAAAGATTCGTAAAATCGACACAACCGTCAACGTCGTCTACCCTCACGTGTCTGCCCGTTCGGGTCGCCGCACTTGGTGACGCCCACCCCCGCGCCGCAAGCCGCACACCGAGCTCGCCGCGCGCGACATTACGTAGAGCGTAGACTATACATGAAACTTAAGATCGCTCATACCTAAATGTAATAATAAATTAGCTATTGTTGGCTTTATACTTTATATACTTGAGCGGTCCCCGACGCGGCGACGAAGCTCGGAAAATAAAAATATTTTAAAGTACAAGTCTTACAGTCAATTATATATGGGACGATAATAATTAGAATAGGTTTAAAATATTATTTGTTAGTTTTTAAGGTCTTTTTTTGTGTCGGGGGGTTCTTAAAATTTTTAATTTTACTTTTTTCAATATAGTGTACAGAGCCCTGGCCAAGACTCCGTACATTTTGGTCCATCTCTTTTTAAGTTAATATGCTAAAGGACAGTTACAGTTAAGCCAGCTCACAGGATGGTATTGATGTGATTGTCTCTTTCTCTCAAAATTACATTTCTCGTGTAATCTAATAATCAAAGTATTGCGTAACAATTGTAGACGTTCACAATTATTTACGTAGAAGAATATTCTACTGCACAATTATAGATCTGACTGAACAGATGCACTAGGCAACTTCAATTCCGTGGAAGGGGCATACTAGAAAAGATTTGATTAATAAAGCTCTCCCGCTCCTAAATAGGTGGTGCATAACCCGATTGACCTACTTTTCCTACACCCTTTTTTATCGTCATCATCACTTGCCATCAGTTGAGATTGGGGTCAAACGTGATAAAGTCGCAAGTGCTGTGCTAAATCATAAGAAAACTAAATTGACGTGGGGAAGAGGTTAGTTCGAATCTGTAAAAAGCACGTCTAATGTTGTTACAAGTATAATAAGCACCTAATGTATGTCTTAAATTAATATTATACCTAAAACTGAATGGTTTGTTTGTTTGGTCGCATATTAAATTTAAATTTAATTAAAAGAAGTCGTCGTGGCGCCGCCGTGGTTACTGTGTTACGATATCGCAGGTTAAGCAACGTTCGGCGCGGTCGGTACTTGGATGGGTGACCGCCGACCATTCATTTCTCACGACGACATCCGTGCTTCGCAGGGTACGTTAAGCAGTCGATCCCGGGTACTTGTATACAGTAGTCGTTAGGGTTTGTCAGAAGCCATTTCGGAGATTTCGGACTTCCAAGATCACTGAAAATTCTAACATCCATCAAGCAGCACTGGGCCCGCTTGGTGGATTATGGCCTATACTTCCTAGTCACCCAGGGGAGAGACTCATAGCTCTTGTGGTTGTGTTGATGATACTAAGGTAGTTTATCATAATACCTGTAGTATTACTAGCGGCGATCGTCTGAGCGGCGGCCTGTAACAGCGTCTCCGCGTTATTGTGCTGCACGCTGCTGGCCACCGCCTGCGCAGCGAGCGTTTTGCGCGGGTCGTCCCATGTCGTCGTCTTTGTTATGTGGCTGTGGAAGAGAGGGATAGAATTAGTTTAATATGTATTTCAATGTTACAGACTAGACAGAATAGATTTTGAATTGTTGAATCACTCGGGAAAGAGCAAGAACGTACTGAAGAGACTGAATTTTTGATGATTATCAACCGCTTTTGGACAGGATTTCTTTGCTTCTTAGTACAGCACTGCTCATACATATTAGATAGAAATATGACATGACACTTTGCAGTCACGCATGCAACATTAATCCTTAGTAATGATGGTAATATTTAGTGGTTTTGAACTTTAATTGTAAATCATAGATGAGTAGTTAAATCACGTACAAAGTATAGCGAACACGATGTCTGAAAACTACTGGTATTAAAAGTAGTTTTTTTGTGAACCCGGATTAATTGCCCGGGATTGTTGGGCTACTGCAATTGTTTTATAATGTTACTATGTAAAAACTGGACTTACTATTAAACCAGTATTGTCTAAACTTTTCAACTTTGTTATTGGCTGCAACTCCGTTACGAAGAAAAGCAAGTTTCTTCTTTTCGTATCATTTATTCTCTCCATTGTCACTTGATATCAGGACAGATTAAGGTCAAGCGCAAACATCATGACAACACATACGACGAAATAAACCCGAAACAAAAGCATACCTACACTGTCCACAAACCAGATAGAGATCAGTTATTTGACACTTTAATGAAACTGGTGTTCAAAATGGCCGCTGACGTCAAATGTCAGAAATTGTTTCTTGACCACGTTTCTGGTTTGTCTATGTATTCTTTATGCCCGTTAGTTTTAGGAATTGTCCTAAATATACGAAAATCACAAAAATACAGGTTTTCAAACTGCTGACGTCAAATTTTAGAAATGATTTCCTTAATATGTACAACTTTGCTGTTATAATTTAAGCCTGTTCTATTATATCTCGTTATTAAAGAAATATACGAGTAGTCCAAAAAAAACATATTTTCAAAATGTCTGCTCCTCAAATTGCAAAAATCATTGATTGTTGACGTGAGCAGTTTCGTGTGTAGTAATTTTGCGCAAGCGCATTCGTGTAAGCAACTATTCGTGCGTGCGGCTGTCATTGATAAGTCTATCAAGTAACCGAATTTTGCCGACGACCGATGTGGCCAAACTGGGAGTAAACCGGACTCGGCGTGACCTACTCACAGATAATATATTAACGGACTTTTACTCTTAAGCTTAACTTAAAGTTAGCATCTTGTAACAATAGTGACAAGTTTTGTTTCAAACCTTTATTACGTTTGTATTGTTGCGTACAATTAGAGTGTTTCGATGTCAAGTCCGACAAGAGAGCCGAAATGTAAAGAAAATTATTGATCTACGGTGCAAATACCGAAGGAAATTTAAAAACATTTTTAGACTAACGAAATAAAATAATATTTTGACACTTATCCTAACATAATTAAAATGATTGAATCGATAAATAATGCAGTAGTAATCTTTAAGGTCCTACAAGTTAGTCTTATACTAAGAAATCACTTTGACAATACAACAGTTTGGTATGTACAGAAGGCCTGTATTAAGTTTTAAAAAAATCTTACCACCTAAAACCCAGTTTAAAGACCTTAAAGAAAACTCAGCTAAACAATAAACCGATGAATCAGGAAATAAGCAAATGTGTCGAATGAATGAACGAGTCGCGATGAGATAAGGAAAAAGTGTTTCATTCGAAAGCGAACAGCGCGGAGCGTGACGAATCAATCTGGACGAGTCGGTAATGAACTTGGCGGTATCAGCTGTTGCGCGCCGGTACCTGTGTAACCAAGGCTAATTTAATGCTGTATTGGAAATATTCATAAGTTTTATATTTTTAAGGTGTAGGTATTTTTATAGAATGCGGAGATTTTGACCCGTATAAACCAAAAAAATGGGGTTAGCTGTTAAGACAGCTAAGCAGAGTAAGGTAGCATACTTGGGTAGATACCAACTGCTGAGAGCAATTATGATGAGTGAAATAGAGTTGAAGAGGAGGCTGGCAGAAGAAGTCATGGCTTAGAAACATCAGCAATAGTACCAGTATTAAGACTTTATTCTGGAACAACTTTTCACACGAGCTAGTTACAGGCAGAGGTTCCGAAGATTGACTGCCAAACCCCAGTAATATAGGCACTTATTAAAAATAGTTATTTCTTAAACTGCTACCGATATTTTTTAAAGAAGCCCATAATTATGTACAGCTGAGTTAGATGACCACGTTTTAGCTTAATCGTGCTAAATCTCATTTAATATTTCAGGCCATACAAATTTTGTTCGTTTTACTGGACTGGGACAATAGAAAATCACCTACTTGTGAGATGTAAAGATGTACGCCTACTTCTCTTCCCGGGCATTCCGTATAAGTCAGTTAAAGGACAGAGGTTTTATTGGCGTTTTTGTGGGCTATAGACTGACCCCTGTCACTGCCATAGTCTCTCTCCATTTTTATGATATCCCCAAATTTGTCAAACGTAACATCGGATGGTTTTATAGCCTCTACTGTTCTGCTTACACCATAAGAACATCGGATGGTTTTATAGACTCTACTGTTCTGCTTACACCATAAGGGATACAGGCGTGAAGTTATGTATGTATGTATGTATGTTATTTAAAATAGAAAAAAAATTGGATACATACTAAAAAGGTACTACTATTTACATAACTTCAATGACAGCTGTCAAAAAAGCGCCATATGGATTTTTGAGATGGCAGCACCTGAAGATAACCGGACTAAGTTGCAAGGTGCGCTGTCTGTGCGGCACGCGAGCCCACGACGCCACTTCCGAAAATGATCATGTTAATATTGTTAATGCTCAGTGGGGGCAGTCATTAAAATAGTTAATGCGGTGGTCCCAGGTTCTAGTGGAAGGTGTAATAGTGACCTTTGCCTGTGAGCAGGTGCTTTCAAATGGTAATGTTTGCTAAGATACTACTTATTAATTAAATACTAAGTACTTTTTTGTATTTATTCGCGGGATATAATTAATTGAGTATAATTTATTTTCATACAGCTACAAACAAAAAAAAAATTAACTTGGGTACTAAGTAATAGAAACTAATTTAAGGATACTGCATCTGGACGAGTTTTCTGTCATTTTAGTCAAAAATAAATAGCAAAATATTGGAGATACGTCTTCATAAATTTCATCTTGTTTCAAGCAAAAAAACATATAGAGCACAAAACATGCATAAAATTTTTCAATAAAAATAAATAACTGCACTAGGTACGCTGCAGTACTTCAAAAAAATTGTGAGGTGCAGACCTCAGGCCAGACAAAGTCGGTCCTACCCCTAAAATTACTACAACTAAGTTCATAAGATTACTATTCTTATCTGCCCAGCTAGAAAGCGGACCTAAACCTACCGCCATAGAAACCATAATTATTAAAAACTTGCTCATGCAGGTTTCATGTCATTTCATTGTATGATACAAAACCTGCAAACTTCAAACCTTGCCGACCTAACCATCTTAACCCTTCCCAGCTCATTTGGTCAAACAAACCACCTGTTACCACCGGACGAGCTGACGAAGTGTTAACGCAAACAGGATACAAACGCAAGCGCAGACGGAAGCCCACAGCTGGTCACCAGTCGCTTGTTTGTACGAAGGACTTGTTTTGACATATCAGCTTCCTGTATACTACTTAATTCTAGTTTAGTTAAAACGAGAGCTTTTTGAGCTTCAGTGAAGGCCGTTTTTTAAAGGGATTTCTTAATAATATAAGAAAATTCTATTTAAAAGTTTGGCAATTATAAATGGGAAATTATGCTTCTATGCTGGACTGGGAGCGAAAGAAAAACATAGAATGTGCCAGCTGCTTCTCTTCCCGGGCATACTGTAAAAGTCAGTTAAGGGACCGAGGTGCTATAGGAGGCTTTTTTATGGGCGATAGGCTGACCCCCTGTCACTGCAATAGTCTCTCTTCACTATTATAATGCCTCCTAATTTGTCAAACGTGACATCAGATGGTTTTATTACCTCTGGTGTTCTGCCTACCCCATACGGGATACAGGCGTGAAGTTATGTATGTATGTAATTATAACTGATAAGTACTATTTAGAACACGGTTAAAGATTTCGATTCTTTTATCATAGTTTTTATCGCTTTTTTGGCGAAATGTCATTAAAACCTATGATTCACACACTAATGACGGTCATGTAATTCCGGTGTGACCATATTGTAAGACAAGTTCTTATTGAAAACTTTCTTGTTGAAAACCCCTTTATATTATGACTCGAAGTCTCGTGATCTTTAAAGCCACCGTGGAGGCGGGTGACTCATACTTTTCTTATCATAATGAATAAGGCAGTCAGTACTTTTCAAAGTTACTTTAAAGCTTCAAGTTTTACGTTTTTGGGTAATTGGACTGCGTTTATTTCCTGAATTCAGCTGATCTTCGTCATCGACTGTATACATATATTAATAATGTTTAATAAACCGTTTAATCCCGAAATTCGTTACCAAATAACTTTTTTTTCGTTCAGTTGCAATGTTCGATATAAATGTCATATCAAAAAGGAGTGCTAGGTAAATTATAAAAATTCCTCTAAAATTAAGTACCCGGTTATTTGTATAGCGGTATCAAATTACCGATATAAACAAACAAAGTTTCTGTGGAACGTTATACAGGGTGATTGGAAAATAGATTTAATTGTAGTGATTATTTGCATTTAATATTTAAGTCGTTTTCATAAAAAGATATATCCCATAGGGTGTATTATCGCTCAAATCGCGGGACTTCTTCCTTGAAAAGGACTATATCTTGCTGTTAGTGAAACAATAAACGGCGGATTTCTAAAACGTTCATTGGTCTTCATCACACATTTAATTCACTATTCTATTTATTTAGTTAACAATATTTTTCGTATTCAAGGAATCTCAAAATATCAGAAGAACTTGAGCTGCTTGAGTCTAAAACAAAAGATAACTAATCAAAGTTTAACAAATTCCGGATTAATAGTTAAAGAACGCATAGAGGGTCCTCTAAGCATATAAATACATACATTACTTCACGCCTGTATACCTTATGGGATATGCACAGTATGCAAAACACCAGAGGTTATAAGACTATCTGATGTCCCATTTGACTTTGGAGGTATTATAATGATGGATAGACAATTTCAGTGACAGGGGGTCAGTCCTGTATAAAAATGAAAATCTAATTTATAAAATTCTCGTGTCACAGTTTTCGTTGCCATACTCCTCCGAAACGGCTTGACCGATTTTGATGAAATTTTTTGTGCTTATCCGGTATCTATGAGAATCGGCCACCATCTATTTTTTTTTTTATTTATATGGCAAAACAACTTTGCCGGGTCAGCTAGTCTAATATATAAAATTCTCGTGTCACAGTTTTCGTTGCCATACTCCTCCGAAATGGCTTGACCGATTTTGATGAAATTTTTTGTGCTTATCCGGTATCTATGAGAATCGGTCAACATCTATTTTTTTTTTATTTATGTGGCAAAACAACGTTTGCCGGGTCAGCTAGTAAATTTGTAAAATAAAGGAACACAGATGTAATCTGTATAAATCTCCAAACAAAGCAACTCCCTTCAAACCAAACATACACACAAATACTAAACTTACAAAACTCTAACTGTTCCGTTCCATTCAACTGCTCTATCCTTTGTTTCTAATACACAAATTGCTTCAGAAAGCCCTAGCTAGGACTTGGCTCCTTACGACAGGTACAATTGTGCGGCGAGGCATTTGCCTGGGCGGGCGGGGGTGCGGGGAGAGGCCCGCGGGGGGAGCTGCGCCGGAGTGTAATTACAGTGCGGCCTTTACCGCTGCTAGGGTTGTCAGCGACAGAGATGTTGCTTTGAAGATATAACTAACAATAAGGCTGTTTTAGTTCATGAATATTTTTTATAACGACGATGTTATATACACGTGTTTATAAAAATAAATTAAAATAACCAATAATGTGACTAGACTAGACTAAACATCTTTATTTTATGAAGTTTTTTTATGAGGAATGAAATTCTTAAGGGGTCGAAATACTTATCGTTTTTGTTTTTTCAATTTTCAACCCGGTTTTGCAAGGGTATGAGTCCGCTTAACTTTAATTTGTCACCCCAACTTAATTGATACAGATGACACGTTAAGCTGATGGTTTTCTTAAATACTCTTCATCATTACTCAAAAGCCACTAAGGCACGGCATTGAGATACAACGGACCAGCACTGGAAAAGCACTTCAAAAAGACTTTAGTAAAAACAGTCTTATATTTTTTTCACATCTTATTTTTCCAGTAACACGTAAATGACAGCCCTAGCGCGTCGTGGCCAATGGCTCACATTGCATAACAACAAGCAGTCTTATGCCTCTAATACTCACAAAGACTTGCTACTTCCATTGCATCTCAATCATTATTAGCTTGACATATCGGAAATTGTTCAAGCAAGGCCGGCTTACAATATCCCCGTCACTAATTAAGAATTAATGCGAGAATTACTAAATTAACTAGCCCCTCGAAATTATTTATTCAGCTGATATAATAATAATATATAATATAATATAATAATAAATAATAAAATCCCCAGACAATCACACCAACTACATGGCCTCAAAGTAAGCATAGCTTGTGTTATGGGATACCATGTAGCGAACTAGGGGGGAACCTAGAATATAAATACATAAATAGATAAACACCCAGACACGGAACTTTTTTTTTTCTTGTTCCGTGCGTGGATCGAACCCGCAACCACTAGCGTCTGAGGCAGATAGGTTTACCCCAACGCCAAAGTGGTCGTCAAATATCCTATTAATCATACGATATTTATGAGGATAGGTGTATTTTGGCTGTGCACATTAAGCTGAAATGCACGGAGGTAGATCAAAATCTGGTTCGTCTCATGCCTTATATTCCCACGATATGTGATTACATATACGAGGTTAACGCCGCGGTAATTACGTTATAACAGATTTATACCTCGATATTTATTAATTTTTATTTGTAATCGAAGATGTTTTCAAATTACCAGCCCTATTTGACGTAAATATCACGTGATGCGCAAGCGGCGATGAAGCTTCGTAGATTTTAATGAAATACTGCCTAAAGCTACAACACATTATCATCGCCGACGTGATTTCCTGTGGGGTAGATCATGCATTAAGGTTAACCTTAATTCTTTAACTTTAGAGGACGAATGGAAGGATGATTGAATCTTTTTCACCCTAAAATGGCTTGATGTTTTTTTTTATCTTTATTTTTTACAAAAGGAGTTGGGTCATTGATGACCAAGTCACTCCCATAGTTATTACAATATAAATTCAATTTACATGAATAATACATAATTTATAATAAAGCACAATTAATCAAACCGCCATTGTAGTAAACAGACGGTAAACAACTGATTATAATATCGTTTACCGTCTGCTCAACCCCACAGACACTAACTTAATTAAAGACCTCACCTCCCCAGATGTAGGATAAGCCAACAGGCTATTACAAATTCCTACATTATAATTCATCATCATCATCATCATCATCACAACTCCGTGTAATGGGCCCACTGCAGGGCATGAGTCTCTCCTCTGGGTGACGAGGAGGTTTTAGGCCATAATCCACCGAGCTGGCCCAGTGCTGGGCGGTGGATGTCAGAATTTTCAGCGTGCCGATATGGCTTCTGACAAACCCTAACGACTACTGTATACAAGTATACAGCACCCGGGACCGACAGCTTAACGTGCCCTCCGAAGCACGGAAGTCGCCGTGAGAAACGAATGGTCGGCGGTCACCCATCCAAGTACCGACCGCGCCGAACGTTGCTTAACCTGTGATATCGTATGATATACACAGTAACCACGGCGCCACGACGACTTCACATTATAATTAAAACCAAGTAATTGGTTTCTTTCTAAAGCATTCCGGCGACATTTGAAATGAAATGTAAACGTACAGATGAAGTCTCAAAAAACAGCCCGTCAACTTTTAAACTAATAAACTCCGCTCCGATAAAGGTTCAATCTGCGTGAATTTCGTAATGCTGTTAAAGTAATAGCTAAGTATATGCACCTGGAGTATTAGTCACGCGACACACAAGTTGTCAGACCCTTAAGGAAGTTGTATTCTTATCCAGATAATTTATTACCATCCTATACCCGATTTAAAAACAAATACCTTCATAAAAAAGATATAAGTTCTCCAATCAAGTCTTATCTTCAACAAGGTTTACCACTTTTGACGATCAACGTTAAATGTTTACACATTAAGTGTCAATATCGTGTCAACAGAATTATAAATACGACAATCGTAGAGTAAAATGAAAGAAAAAAGGTTTAAAGGACAGATTTTAAGATAAAATCATGTGGGGCTCACACTTTGTCGGGCCGCATCGCAACGCAAAAGTCCGTGTGCGAGCCCCTCGTACATTTTATATGAACTATCGCATACTATGCCGGGACGGAACGGGCCGCATTTCATATAAAATGTATGAGAATGACGCAGGCGGATTATTGGGTTGCGATGCGCCCCGGAAAAGTGTGCCTTAAGACTTCAGACTCAACAGCTGCTAACCACTGATTTTGGAGTCTCCAATATTGACATTAGAGCGACTTAAAATTCAATAGAGCCAATGTACAGTCACGCGCAACAATATGTATACATTTTCATTGGACATTGAGTCTTATTTATTGCAACGGAATAAGTTGCGAAGTGTATACATATTGTCTTAAGTTTTCGCGATTCATACTATTAAATAAAACACTTTTTAAACAGATTTATCGCGTATATTTACATTTTGAAGGTCGTGAATACGTCGTGGCGCCGTGGTTACTGTGCATATCAAACGATATCGCAGGTAAAGCAACACTCGGTGCGGCCGGTATTAGGATGGGTGACCGCCGAACATTCATTTCTCACGACGACTTCCGTGCTTCGGAGGGCACGTTAAGCAGTCGGTCCGGTGTGCTGTATACTTGTATACAGTAGTCGTTAGGGTTTGTCAGAAGCCATTTCGGCACCCTGAAATATCTGACATCGACCAACCAGCATCGGGCCAGCTTGGTGGATTACGGCCTAAACCTCCTCGTCACCCAGAGGAGAGACTCATAACCCTGCGGTGGGCTCATTACACGGAGTTGTGATGATGATGATGATCTACATTTTAAATTTTAACTCGACGTTTCGGTGTCTTTGCAAACCCCGTGGTCAGTCTCTCGTACATATTTTTAGACATGACTGTACTGTTGAATACCTTCTCAAACTGCGAAGATTTTAATAGATATTATATCTGAAATTAGGTCGTTTATTCATTACAAGTGTTGGGTATATGGTGATTTGAAAAAAGGGAAAGAAAATCAAGACATCCCTGGTTTTGTTGAAGTTATTTTAAAAAAATTATAAAGCGAGTATGCGATATAACAGCTATCCATGTTTGTTATGATGACTTTGGCAATGGCTGTTTACGTAAATAATTGTAAAGGCAATGTATGCGATATTTGTTTTCCAACTCAGTTTTTTTACTGATTAGGAAACAAATAAATAACATTGTCGCTTAAAATGCATAATTACAACAGCAATAATATTATTTTAAGCCGCAACCAGACTGTTGAAAACACGTTGGAAACCAATGCTTCCAACCAAGGTTAAGGAAGATTAAGTTGTTGACAACCAATTCCTAGTCATCCACACTGTTAACAACACCTAAGGCCGGCTCCAGACTTAGCTTCACATGTTTGATTGCTATGTGTGGCACTGGATATGTGTTTCAAAGTTTGAACAAAGATTTGCACTTTGCCAAGCGGTGACGGTCTTTTTCGACACATCAAAGCATTCAAAGTTGAATTTATTAAAAAAAAGTGTTTGCGAAGCAAGTCTGGCAGGTTACGTCAATATGTGTTCAAATGCTTTTGCAAAGTAGTCAAAGATATGTGAAAATCTTTGAAGCTATGCCTGGCGCCCGGGTTACATACGGTGGTTGCAAACAAAGAGGCAAACAAGAACACAAACCAAGGTCACGCTAAGCCACGCCCCAAATCGTCAGTGCGCTTTGATCTCTCGCGTTGGCAACATCTTCGCGATGGCAGTTTTATATGCAATCGAGGATATAAAGAAGGAAAGGTTGAAACGCAGGCTAAAAAGCTACAAAACTCGAGTCATTTATAGTTATAATTACATAGTAAAATATACAATAACAAGCGTAAACACTGTCCTAAACACAGACACACATCTACATGGATAACGCAAATGCATGTTCTTTGCGTGTCCGAACCCCGACCAAGCGTCAAGGTTGGTCGCCTCTAGATTTAATCCGCGCGTATGTATGTCTGTTAGAAAATCGATTCCACAATATCAATATCGTTCTTAATAATCGATTTCATCGGCGGCATCGGTGTCTCTGAATCTGTTTGCATTTCCCAGTAATAAATATCAGCTGTGACGTCACAATAGGTCTTAAGGCACGCTTGCTTCCAATACAAATCGTGGCACTTGCTTTGTCTATGTAGATGTATGTCTGTGTTTCTAAACACCGCCGTTTACAACCCGCCAAGGTCATGCGTAATTTGGTTGTCAACAGCCGTCTTCACTGTTGTAAACTAGCAAGGTCACCTTGGTTTGATGTTTTGTTTGCAACAGTCTAGCTGGGGCTTACGATCATGGCGGCGTCGACGGCGGCGAGTCGCGGCGGCGCAATGGTTCTATTACTCGCTGGCACAAGTGTTTTGGGGTTCGATGCCTAGATTGTTGTAATAAATAAGAGCCTAGGGCCTTAACTTTCATTTTAAAACCTTAGCCGCTTTTATATGGCTTAATAGGGTACGGCTAGGAATACCAGCCAGAATTGACCGAAAACCACGTCTTTGTACAATTTAACGATTCATGAAAACTAAACAACTACTAGGATAACATAACCGTCACGAAACAATAAAAATGTCTCAACTATCTAATCGAAATATCAATAGATTCGTACGTGAACAATCACCAGACAAGACGCGTTAAGAAACAGCCGCCATTTCTCTAATGCGACGGCCTTCGCCGCTTGCGCAACTGCCGGTACCTTGTAACGACAACTATCGTGCGTGCAACATAGCTTTGCCACAGTACAAATATCTACCAGTAATTCAACTCGGCCGCATCTTTGAAATAAATGCCTACTGCGCCGCGGTCCGTTCACATGGGGTAGGGCTGCCTGCTTTCAGCATTTAAATTAATTTGTCTACTTTGTGTTTACTTCCATTTAGTTTTGTGACTGCGAATACCTATATATACTTATTTTTTATATAAATAAATAACTTTTTAAAAATACTTTTTAAATTGAATAGGAAGTGTTCAACAAAATTACGTTTTATGTCGAAAAACCATATTTACGTTTGAATAACAAGGCGGTCTTATAAATTAGCGACCCAAAAATACTTGCGCCTCGATTATTGAGACGTACGAAAAGATGTACTATTCAATTTTAAAGTATAAACAATCCGCATATTAACGTAAAGCTCAATCAACAATTTTTTCGGTATGCAGACACCCGCGACTGGCCGCATGCCGAGATCGAGGTATAGCTCGCGTTTCGTCCGTTTGTATGAAGTTGAATTACTGTAGATATCTATACTGTGGCTTTACAGCTTTTACACTGACTAGGCTCCTGCAGGGCTAGCATGCGACCATCGATAAAGACTCGAATCGACAAGATTACCAAATTATTATATCCTACCATGTTAGCTGACATGAGCACCATAATAGATAGAGTTACTCGATTCGATACCATAAAGCCCAGAGAACCAAAGTTGCTATAATCTAAAAATATAGGGTCGCTATATAATAGTCAATAATATAGTATAGTAATAATAGTATAATGACTATCGACTGGTGCAGTGGTAACATACGTTGCCTTCTGTGCCGGGCTTCCTCGGTTTGATTGCCAGTGGCGGGGGATATTTGTGTGATGACCACAGATATTAGCCGTCAAGTCATGGATGTTTTATGGTTAAGTTTATTTTCTAATAATAAAAATATGTATATTTAATATGTATCTAAGTATGTTTATATTTCTTAACTTTATTATCCGTTATTTAGTATCCATAGTACAAGTTCTTTAAGCAACTTAATTAGGGCTAAATGAGTGGTTAAATTTCATTCGTGGCCTTCTCCAAGGTATGTAATTTTTAAGAAAACGATGAAATGTATTTCACAAAGATTTTAAAAGACAACTTTGTATGTTTATATTTTAAATACAAAGTTATTATGTTAAATTCGTAATGAAATGAAGTGCACAGTGTCAAACTAAATAGTTTATTAGAATTTTTGAAATTACTTTTGGATATGATATGGCTCTTTTTGATTTGCACCCACAGGAGTTGGCTACTTATAAAATATGTTTGGCTAAAATATGTACCTATACTGCGTTGTCATTGGTCGAAATGGACATGGCGTGTTATGATTTGATATTATGGCAGGAGATAACCGAATTTGAAAAAAAAAAAACAATTAAACCTCCTGTTTAGATAGGATATGGACTTTTTTGATTTAACATACTTATTTTGTGTCCTTTGTACTTTAATCTAAGCGCAAAAACTCTAAATTGACGGAAAGTGGAGATGGCCACGATTGAAATTTGGCGAATGTCAGAAATATTATTCATTAATTGGTACCTATCAGCCTTGGTAAAACCTAGTTGTTTGGGAATGGCAAGATAAAGCATAATATCAAATAGTATCCTATGTATTTTCAGGCTATAAACAATATGTGTGCAAATCTTTTGTTACAAACTAGCTGCATTATTCCCACGGGGGATTTAATTTATCATTGAAAAAGAGATTGGGATAGCCTATGTGTTATTCCATGACCTACGCTACTTACATGCCAAATTTCATTCAATTCTCTGTAACCGTTAGAGTGTGAAACTCAGTGAAACATACATACAAATAAACTTTTGCATTTATTTTAGTGTGATTCATATCTTAGCTTTTTACTGATTCATGGTGACCCTTCGAAATTCTAAGATGAGTGTGCAATTTCAATACATTTATTATTTAATATATTTCAAATAATTTCAATATATTAATATATTTATTAAGTAGTCGCTAACTATGGGCCATATCAACAAGCTTAAAGTCGCTCAGCGGGCAATGGAATCTGCTATGCTCCGAGTTTCCCTGCGGGATCGAATCAGGAATGAGGAGATTCACAGGCGAACCAAATTCACCGACAAAGCCAGAAGGATGCAAAGCTGAAGTGGCAACGGGCAGGGCACATAGCTCGCAGAACACATGGCCGTTGGGGCAGAAAAGTTCTCGAGAGGCGGCCACGTAATGGGAGACGCAGCGTAGGCAGGCCCCCCGCAAGATGGACCGACGACCTGGTCAAAGTCGCCCGTAAACACTGGATGAGGGCGGCACGGGACCGAGAGACGTGGAAAACCATGAGGGAGGCCTATGTCTCCCAGTGGCCGTCTCCTGGCTGAATGATGATAATGAACGATGATTACTAATATAGGTATTGATGGTCGCATGTTAGCCCTGCAGGGCCGGTTGGGTTGTCTAAAAGTTCTATACACGCACAAACTGAATGCAAAATGAAACGATACGCTCAGTTTCACACGCCTTTCTTTCTTTTATTCTTTTTGATTATATAACTTATTTCACTCCTAGATAATGTAGGTTGTTAATCCTTGTCTGGCTGCTCAGGCGCATAAACCGCTGGAGCCCTCGGGTAATGCCATTGGTCACACTGTAAGCCCCACTAACGGATTGGTAGGTTCACCAGAGGTTGGTACAGCGATCGGGGTATGAGCGATCCATGAGGATTTTCTACGCGAAAAAATGGGTAATAATTTCAAATTATCTTTGAAATTGATTCTGTAGTTTTTGAGTTTATCCATTGCAAAGAAATATGAAAACAATTGAAACTTTCTTCTTTATAATATCTGAACACAGTTATCGTGATGATGCTTGGTAACTTTAACATTCCCGGCACTTCCAGATAATTATGTTTTGTGTGTCGCGTGTAGAGGATAACATTGCTTATAAGGTTCTATATAAATTGACCAAAGTTCGCGTGATCAACCTAGGCTTGAAACCCTGTTGTGACATTAGCCACAGGCTGTAATTTATATATAAATATTCAAATATCGAAATTTTATGAATCGCAATACGACATAATTTATGAGGAAATTTGAAAATTTGTGCTCAGGTCTATTAAATTATAGTAAATAAAGTCTAATCACTTTTGTAAATGACTCGAGATTTCTTATCATGGCGCCAGTTTTTCAAGTAGGTACTATTTTCTTTCAATTGATAAAGTCGGGGATAAACCGCAAATTTCATAATAAAATGAGCTCATCATGCTTACCGCTTACTAATGAAAGATAGTTTGCTATCCAATTAATAATACCTTGATCATAACATCTAATTCACGTGAATAAGTCAATGAATTGGTTATAAAACCTGCGCGTGAGTGATAAACATGGCGGACGAAGAGAGTGCAGCCGGATGCGCGTCATGTCAACGCACATCCTCTTTCTTACGCAGTTTCTTTTATTTAGACTTCTGGTACAATGATCTTGAGGAACAATGGTCATCATGTTATGCCTTTGTGCAAAAACGGGAAATTCGAAATTTAAAAAGTTTTTTCAAGCGGAAAATTTTCGGTCACCTTAAGGACTTTTGGCGCGTTTTTGCGAACGATTGAAATTTTTTGCAAGTTAAAAGGCAATGTTAAATTTCTAAATAAAAAAGCTAGATTTTCATTTTGATTTTGTAATGTCTGTATTTTTAGAATTAAGTAGCGTGATGGCGAAAATGGAAATATGACTTAAAACTTTTAACTGCTAAATAAGAATTGAGATGCACAAATCTTCGGGTAAAATGGCAAATGAATACCTCAGCAAAAAATGTTTAAATTTATGTGAAAACCGGTGGTAAAAAAATTTGCACCTGTAATTGATTTATTTTTAATTATATTGAACGCCCCTAGTTTACTCTTTGACGTCAGCCCATATCCGTTTTTGATAACTAGAATAAAAATGATAATAACCACTGATAAAATAAACATTGATAATGCGAAACAATCTAGATAATAAGTAAGTATTTGTAAGTGTTTATTTATAAAAGTATAATAGTTTATTAGTAATAAACAAAGGTAAAGTTACTTCACTTTTATACACATTTCTTGTAAATAACTACTAAGCAGTGTCAATGTTGCAATACGAGTGTATAGCATAACAAAATTATCTGACCCAGAAACCGTGGCGCTAGTGTCTTAGCAATTGAGTCCACGACTCTAGTTCTAGTAAGGATGAATCTTAGTTCCAATTTTCCCCACCGGGTCAGATAAGTTTGTACACTTTACAGGCCAAGTGTGAAACTATCTACGAAACGCAGATACTGATACCATCTATTTACTTTAAAACTTGTATGGTTGGATGTTTGTGAGTCTTTCTTAAGAAGCTAAAACACGCATACGTTTAGGTAGAGAATAGTCACGAATAACACCTAGGATACTTTTTTATCTTAAAAATCTCTCAGGTTAGGAATTGATAACGCTACTTAAGATTTATTTTAAAATCGATACTATATCTATATTTATATACAGGGCATTTGGTACACAGTTGGCCAAATTGAAATGCGGGTAGGTGAGCGTATTCTGAACATACTTGCTTCGAGTACTACTAGCCTATTTCTTATAGTTAATTAATTATGATAGTTTTTCATAATTTAAAAAAAGAACCCAAATTTTCATCTTCTAATCTAAATAACTTTTTTACTTGTAAGTTTCTTGCATACATAATCATTAGGGTTTGTCAGAAGCCATTTTGGCGCTCTAATAAATCTGATATACACAAACCAGCACTAGGCCAGCTTTGTGGATAATGGCCTATACCTCCTCGTCACCCAGGGGAGAGGCTCATGCCCTGCAGTGGGCTCGTTACAAAAAGTTGTTGATGATAAGTACTCTAAAAAAAAAAAAAATTATTTATTATTGTTATTAATTAAAACTTTCGATATGCAAAGTGATATTAAGATAATAGCATCCGACGTAAAGGTACCGCAGGATAATAAGATTGCATAGTTGTAAGGAACCCACGCGAAATCAACTATCTACTACAATGGCCTTACGACATCGTATGATGGTGTGCATAAAATGTCAAATGTCTTTATTGAAATGACGTTCATGTAAATAAAAAGAAAGCTTTTGACAGACGGTTTCGAATTTTAAATTATTTAATCCGACAAGGCTTTTTTGGCGCTTAGATGATGACGTCAGAGGGGCGTGAGGGTGAAATAAGGGTTACCATTCAGTACAATTTCCCTCCTCTCAGGGAAAAATATGAATGCATAAACTTTTCGTTTTTTCATGTTTGAAAAAGAATTATTTTATTTTATGTAGAACAAAAAGGCAAGTCGCGTAAACATTGAGAAAAACGTTAGTTGTACTTTATATTAATAAAGGATTAAACAATAAAATATAAGTATTAAAAATAGAGTAACATGAAAATAATATCACTATAATGTCACCACTACTTTCTTTATTAGATATCAACTTGTATCTAGAAATGCTCGTATTTTGAAAGGTTTTTAAAAAACCAGCTTATATTTCTTCACTTTTCATACAGTCTTTCTGAACAGACAATTCTCCTGAAATCGTAATTTTATTGAGATTTAAAAAATGAGAATAATTTATGTTCTAAAGTGTATTTCTTAAAGTATTAGTATTTAGGCAACTTGTTTCTTTACTCTTAAAAAGGGATTTATTGAGACGTTGAATTGTTTTTCTTTCTGAAAACAACTTCCTCAATTTTATAACTACAATAAGTAACCACATTTGTAAATTTTGGCGTATTTTATATCTTTAAATGAATTTAGGAAACAATAACAAATATGAGTGGTAAGTCATGAAGTGAAATTTCCCAAGACGGTGGTTAGTTCCAATTTTTGCCACGCGCCAAAAGATCCTTGTCGGACTATATTTGCTGGCTTGTAAATGTAGCAAAATGGCATCTTTTAAAAGTATTATAAAAAAGCAAGTTTTTTGGTTGATATGTGCAATAAGCGGACTTTTGATCCAGTAGAAAATGCATGTATAGGCAGTGGTCTTCTTTCGACGAATAATTACAGAGAACGCCAAGCTAGTTCTTGTGTACTTAAACGTAAGCCGATACAACATTATTTCATTTCGCAATTTTATTGATGACAGAAAAAAAACAAATGACAATCGAGATTCGAAATACAAATCTTTATAGTATTTCAGCATCGATCTGTCGTAGTGACGTTAGCAAAAGCATGTATTATCGATACTTTCTAAAGTTAGATAAAAACGCGTAGTTAACCTCTCGGCTGCCGCAGACCGGGCGCGCAAGGCCGACTGGTCTCAGTTTGCCTTGTGCGTGTCTTTCGTGTATTTCTATCTCTGTTTTATGTTTAATATACAAACTCTGATAAAGCTTTAACGTACGTTATCGATTGTCTTTTTTATTTCTTTAGAAAATTGTTTGTTAGTGCCGACGACCCTTTTATTATATATCGAATATCGAATTTATACGAGCGCTGCTATTAGGTTCAGTAAATCGACTAGGTAGCGACCATCTATACCTTCATGTATTAAAACTGATGCGTCCTGGTCCTGGGGTTACGTATTGTGGCAACAATTTCTAAAGAGCCAGTTCGATCCTAAACTCATCATCACTTAAAATCTTGTGCGAGGGATATCAAACGAAGAGACACACACTCGGAAAGATAAAGAGAATGTAAAATCTCAAAAATAGAAACTAATTAAGTAGGTACCTACTTTACCTATACATATCTACATAATAAAACATATACCTGTTATTTTTTTATATTCCAATTGACAGCGTGTCAATAAAACGTCAAAAAACAAACAATGGCGACTTGTGATCATTTGAATACAAGACGCGTTCTATTTTTAAGCAATAGAAGTTTAAATTGGCAGTTCTCGTGAAGCAGAAGCTTTTGATGTTGCACCGAGAATAAATCAATCTTTATCTTGTCGCGAGAGTGGACCGGCGATGCCGCGCGGTGGCGCCACTGTAACTCACGAGCTTTTGTTTTCAATTCGTTCGATTATTTTCGTTGAAGTATAATCAAGGCGCGAGTTTCCACATTTAAAAAAGGAATCGATCTACATATATAGGAAGTAGGTACGTTTGAAAAATGAAGAATTTTAAGTTTATGGACAATACCGTTGATTGAGTTGGCGAAATAGGAATTTGTCTCGAATCGCAAGACGTTTTTGACCTGATTTTGAAGATCAATCAATCGGGACCGCGGGATTTTAAACGGCACCAAAACATCAAATTTAAATATGTATATTTTGTTACCCTAAACAGAACTTTTCAACTCCGTCTTTTATTAAAAGAATGTTCCCAAATCCAAATCTGCATAGCTTGCTCACCAACGCCTGGCGCGTCCATGACTTAAAAAAAACACCTGAGTTAAATAACACCGCGCGTTCTAGTTCGCAACAGGTACCTACCGACGCAGCACATCCTATAATCATGGACCGGAAGGCAATGCGTCACACGTACATTTTCGTCTACCGTTTGTGTGGGTTGCCGAACGTGTAGGTAGGATTATATTTTAGCTGTCAATTGTCTTTTTACATCTTGCCGAGTAGCAGTTTCCCGATTGCAGTACAAGTCTATTGTTTCAAAGAGTGTTACCGACTTCATGTGGTGGTTACGTGTTATTGTCGTGGTCACATTTTGCTGTAATACGTGTTGTATAGTGTTACTGATTATTGGTGTGTGCGTTTATTTACGTACGTGAGCGCCGACTCGTCCGAGATTCAAATTTAGAACACCGTCGCCATGTTGTGCTCCGTGGAAATCCTACCGACCATCGAGTGGTTGTCCTACGGAGACGCGAAACTTGTTTACATTCGTAGATTATTAATTCGACGAATAAATTATTCTTATCGTTCGGTTTTAATTAAACACAGCTTCTTTTAATGTTTATGAAAATAGCGCTAATTATAACTATCTTAGAACGCAGCTCTACTGAATTATAAATAGGTTAAGATATTTATTATTTAATATAATTGTAAGTCTGTAGATATTAGGTTCAATGAATGAATGACTCACAATCATATTGGCCCACGTGGGCACCAATAGATTTTTACAAGCAGCCGTGCGCGATTTTACTTGTGATTAAATATATCCTTCACAGGATAAAAATTACGCGGTTATAAAAGGCACTTAGCTACCTCATTATCGTGGAAACATTGATATTCCCAAATTCAGTTAGTAACAATTAGAGCTCAAGCTAAATTCTTCCTTTTCGCATTCGGCATTCACAACAAGGAATTAAACTAATGTCTACATAGTTTAATATTTTTTTATTAGTGTTTACTCCTACGGAATTTAAAGTAGCTCTCTCACCTAGCCATGGTCGTTTCATCATAGTGACCGTTGGTGGATCTCAGAATTATCAGGCCATTTGACTCACTCTAACAAATACTTCATAAAATCACACAGCACTTGGGTTAGTCTGTTAAACCTGCCTTCCGAAGCACGATAATTTTCGTAACTTTGTTTATATTTACTAAGATTACAAGTTATGTTGTAACGCAATGATTTGATCGAAGTCATAACTTGACCCGTGCGTCTGGTGTACAAGTTGATACCCGTACTTGAGACATCCGGGTCGGAGGTAAGTCTCGTCTTATCTCTGAGCTAGGGTAGTCTGGAGTGTTTCAAAATAAACTTTTATTTTATAGATAGCTAATAATCACGAATCTTTAAAAAACCGAATTGACGTTACAACTTTGGCTAAAGTATAAGGTCGTCAAGGCAAATATTCTCATACATATTTTTCATGAAGTTTTGATGAAATTTATATGGGACCACCTCTGAAGGCATTCCTCTGTCATTATGTAACAAGAATATTTAAAATCGATTCAGATCTGTCAAAGAAATCGTGTAACGAAGACACAAAAAATAATCAACGAATGCAGAGCATTAAAAAAACCGACTTCAAGTCAAAACTTTGGCTGAGTTATAATGTCATTAACGTAAACATTCTCCGAAATCATATATATTCTTTCGAAAATTTGATTTTTTCTATGAAGTACTCAACCCATTTCGATGAAATTTATATGGGACCAACTATAAAGTATCTTCTATCATATGAAACAAGAATTTTCAAAATCGATTCATAATTGTACAAAATATCGTGTAACAAAGACGCAAAAAAAACATACACACGAATTGATAACCTCCTCCTTTAGCAAGTCTGTTGAAAATTGTATTGTATTTATTAACAATTCGCGTCCAATGCAATTGAAACTGGAGTTAGTACAAAGGTACAGGTTATTTGTAAAGGAATTTCTTCCAGCAGACTTGAGTTTATTTTGTTATTAAGTAACCCATTACAAAGTTTACCCAGCCTTGCTACATAGGTAGTACAGTCTTTAATAGTTCTCCATGGATATTGGACAATCTATACTTGTTGAAAATCAAAAGTTATGAAAACTTTCCAAATACAGACCTATGACAGTTTTAGACTTAGACTGTTTTTAAAAAGGCCGGCTCGAGTGTGGAGGTGAAAACTTCCAAGTCAGAGATCAGGGTCCGATTCCGGTCTAGGTTTAATAATTCTGTGATGCAGTCATGATGTCAGTTGTCAAGTCATAGACGATCATACGTTGAAATCTAATATTTTCTTCAATATGTATGTTTATATATTGCGTAAGTTTATCCAACCGTTATCTAGTATCCATAACACAAATTCTTCAAGACACTTAATTTGGGCCAGATAAAAAGGTGAATGTTAGAAATATTAATTTATTTTATTAATTAAGGTCAAGGTAATGTCATCAGTGTCGTTTATCGACAGATACATTGATGACCCTAGGTTATTAGATAGTAAGTCACTTTGACCTTTTATCCAGAAAACTGGTAAAGTGTTTAGCGATGGCAATAAGCGAGGCTGGGTACCGTATGTATGTAGCCGCGTTATGATTATTTTTTAGATAAAATTTGGTAGGTACTGAACTTCTACGTTTTGGAATGCTAATATGTAGTAAAACTTAGTTCTAAGCAGAGCTCCATTGTTTACATCTTGTCCTAAAGCTGTCGTTATTACGTTCCGAATTAAGGAAAAGAATTGTATTATTACAGGAACCATCGTTCAAATTGTAACGGAATCATATCTCGCCAAAATCTTCTAATGAGTTTTGCCATCATACGGATCGATAAACTTAAAAAAACTAACAAAATCGATATAAAATCTCGGCTAGAACAGTTTTCTGAAGTCTGAGTCAGAAAACTCACAAGTCATGTGGTATACGGCGGGCCCTATAATTAGACGTTAATCAGCGAATATGGCGAAGTACGTGCGCGGGCGCCGACGGAAGCCAGTCTGGCACAAATAATTCATGGCAGTAGGTGTCCATTCATATGGCAACACCAACCAGAGACAGAGACCCATTCACTACGGAACACAGGAAGTACTAATGGCGCTTGCCACCATTGGTTACACACCCACCGGATGTATTCAGGAACTAAACAGTTAATATGACACTTTTTCCTTTTTATAAAATACTGTTTTAATATTAATATTAAATGTAATAGCAACATCTTATTCTTTTTTTAAAATAAACATTGCTTAGTCATTTCCAGTGCAGTTTAAAAAAGAACCGTGCGGTTGAAACTAGCCAGGACGGCAGCCTCTAGCTACAACTGGTATTAATCTTACGTCCTGCTCACTCCTTTTACACTTTAAATATGCTACATCCTGCTTGCACTCACTACTTCTTAGGACGTCATTATATCTGAATGATCCGCTTGATGTTTCATACTACTTTTTGTCGCCCGCGCTGCACTGAAAACGAACTGATTTTATTTCTGCTTTAGATGATTTTGTAAGCAGAAGAAGCGATGAGAAAATAAATGAATACGTATAGTTAATGTCACGTTATCAAGAGTTGAAGGCGATATAAAAAAAAACAAATCGCATTACCAGATTGACATTTGCAAATGTCAAATTAGGTAATAATAAATGTTTGTCCCAGAAAGCGTTGAGGATTGTGCAGCCAAGGTCGACATTTGAAGATATTTCGACGTAACAAAGGTTATATACCTGCCTTTATCACAGTACATAAATAGTTTATATACTTGATATTTAGCTTCATGTTGCAGAAGAGTACAGAGTTTTGTTTCTCATTCTCAATTAAGTATTTTTTGATTTACTTGAATTCAAGTCGTATCTGTATCAACAATTAAATTGTGAAAAATTTGCCTTAATAGTGCCTTTTAGGAGGATGAAGATTTCTTCCATGCTGGAAGTGAAAGAAAAAACATAGAATGTGCCAGCTGCTTCTCTTCCTGGGCATACCGTAAAAGTCAGTTAAGGGACAGAGGTTTTATTGACAGTTTTGCGGGCGATAGGCTGTATAATAAATAATACACTTCCTCCATCATTATAATACCTTTTGTCAAACGAGTCCTCAGATGGTTTCATAGCCTCTGGTGTTCTGCCTACCCCGTAAGGGATACAGGCGAGAAGTTATGTATGTAAATGTAGAAACTTGGAATAAGAGTATAAAGAATATGCTAATATAATAAATCTGAAGGATGCGTCAATCTCAGAAACAATAATCATTATTTTACATTTGATAGCCCAACTTTTGAAATGTCTGTTGTATCAAGAGTTATTTGCGGGATCAAGAATGAATATAAAAAATATACTTTATTTCTGAATAATTTAAGCAGCCGGTCCCGGGTGCTGTATATTTATTTATTTATTCTTCATTGTACACATCCAGTTACAAATAATATTGATAACAATATTATAGGTACAGTGCACAATAGGCGGCCTTATCATGTAACAACGATCTCTTCCAGACAACCTTAGTATACTTGTATACAGAAGTAGTTAAGGTTTGTCAAAAGCCGGCGCTCTGAACATTCTGACATCCACCATCCAACACTGGGCCAGCTTGGTGGATTATGGCCTATACCTCCTCGTCACACAGGGGTCGCTCATAGCCTTGCTCATTACAAAGAGTTGTGATGATGATGATACTTATAAATATTCAAAACGGGTCGAAGCCTATTTCCTAATATCATCCCGAACTTAGAGACAAATGTTCCTTTTTACCGGACCTTCAAAGACTACGCATAAACCATCCCCATGAAACGTTATTGGAGAGAGATTTATCAATACCTTTGCTTTATAATATAAATTGATTTATATTTATTTATTTGTATTATTAATTTTTATTTTGCAATCATTAATCTCACGAATAGTTTCGATAGTTTCCACAGTGTATTATTTTACTAATTAAAGGATACACGTACAAGTGGTCCATTTGAGTTACAGAGGCAGGGTGTCTTCTCTTAAACGTGATACGTTGTGTAGAGCAACGGCTGGTTGCCATGAATATAAGAACTGAACTGATGATTAATGGAATGATCGGAATGATGGTGTGGTGCCATCCTGTCATTATTGACATTTGCTGACATATTATCAAAAAATAATGATCCTACAACTTTTATTTTACAGAATTTAATCATTAATATATTCTATATTTTACAGTTCCTCGGTTTATGCCCTACAATTTAGTGCCTATTTACCTCAAGGTACACATATGGGCCAAAATGTATGAAGATAATATCTTGTCCTTTAGTATGGAATACTAAGTCACGTTTGAACACTCCAGCGCATCTTCCATCTCAGCTATTTGCATAATGAATTAAAGTTTAACGCAATCTTTGACTTATACTGCAATAGTTGTTGCAATAGACAGTTGATATTAAAAAAAATTACTTCGATGATCTAATTTTGATTTTATATTTTTTTTTTTTAAAGAGAAGGGTGATTATTTAATGCAAACAATATAATAATTAATATACCTCGAAGTATTTTTGCAATAAACTCAGCGTAATGAACGATTAAATATTACTATTATCGCAATGTATTCTTAAATAAAACAAATATATTTTGTATATTACCACCATTCACATCGATCGCCCCAAAACCAACCATCAACACAAATCGATAACTTCCCGAAACCCAAAACTACAATAGATCCTCTTTTCCCAGGAACTCCTAAATCTGCTTAATTCGAAATTTAAAAGGTTATTCTTTTTTATGATAAGTTCCACCTTGTATCGGGATCGCAAAACGCCGCCGGCGCAGTCGCCGGAGATTACCGAAAGATTCCATCAGGGCCCGAGCACCGCGGCAGACTCAAAGGCCAGGGCGGAGCGAGAGAAAAAATCAATCCCTTTGTTACTTACTAACAACTCAGGTGTACAAAAATAAAGGAACATAACCTGAACAAGAACTGACACCGAGCGAGATAGCCGTTCTATCGATACTTGTTTGTTTACGCAGGATAATTTTAAAATAGTAGCATTTGTTTTCATTAAACTTATTCATGTTTACTTATGTGTGTACTTGTTTTTATATGGGCATTAAATAAGCAATAATACAATGGTTTATCCTTGAGCGCGTAATTCATAGCTAACTTATACATTTATCAATGAGGTGTACGACCTTTATACTAACAAAGGAATATCAACAGGATCTTATAAAATTGTAGTTTTACAAATAATGCTGGACATTATTTTATTTATTTTACATCACAATCTAGATTGAAATTAAGTCGAGATTGATATCTAAGGCCCAGATCACGAATAGCCTTCTTACTTAAAATACAATACTCTTTTTTTCATACAAATTAATCATAATAACATAGAAAACAACACTAATTTTTACGATAGAATTTTAGACAAAACGAAAATTCTAAAATCCAAAATAGTTTCGTCATCAAACTTATCGATATTGATAGGGTCAACACTGTTTGAAGTTAAGCAAGTCAGGTTTAGAAGCGCGGGGTGCGGGGGCCCGCTCCCGATTCCGAGAAGCTGGGCCTGCGCGCGCGCAGCCTGCGACGCCAGCGCCACCGCTCGTTGACTACGTAAACCGACGAGGTTCAACTCACTCAATTATTATATGAGAACTACGTTTTATTACGTTGTATTGAACTTTTGATGTGTATAGAATGTGTATAAATAGTAAATAGTTCTTTGCCTTTTAGGTCCTTGAATTCATGATAACAAAATTATAAGTTAAGTTACCATTAATTACCTACATGTGAACTCAATGTTGGGAGTGATCGATAAAATTATTACAAAGTGTTAAATAAAGCTTCGTCACTTAAGTCAAAATTCATAACGTTTTCCTTATAAATTTTGATATAGGTAAGTGACGAACCATTGAAAATCATCTGTACCCAAATTTTCTAATCCTCATCAAAGTTTTTGCTGAGGGAATCTGAACCAAAACCTTAAACAGAATATTTCCGCTGTTCTTCTCCAATTCAAAATCTTCTCCAACAAAGATTAACAATCTAGAATCTAGATTTACCAACGAAACAAGAATCATCAAAATCAAATCATAATTGACAAAATAAACGCGAAACAAACATAAAGACGACTAGACAATCTCCTTTTTGAAATCGGTTAGACGGATGGAAGTAGCTTATTGAAAAGGCATAAACGCTCTAAATATGATTATACCTATGGCAATATTTCGTTCTACATATCACGATTGTCTATCTTTTTTAGCAGATTACGAGAAATTTAACAAAGAATTATCAACGGAACTTTACTTAAAACCCAGAAATAATTATTCAGCTAATATTTTTTAACTACATACAATTCATAACTTCACACCTGTATCCCTTACGGGGTAGGCAGAACACCAGAGGTTGTAAAACCACCTGATTGACAAATTTGGAGGCATTAGAATGATGAAGAGAGGCTATAGCAGTGACAGGGAGTCAGCCTATCGCCCACAAAAAAACCTCCAATAAAACCTATGTCCCTTAAATGACTTTCACAGTATGCCCGGGAAGAGAGGCAGCTGGCACATTCTATGTTTTTCCTTTGCTCCCAGTCCAGCATGGAAGATTTTTAACTATATTACGTAAATTTATCCTGGTCTTTAAGTTTTCCTGATCTGCAATTCTAACAGGAAGTATTTTACAGTAATAGGCGGATACTATGAAATAACATTATCAAAACAACGAAGGGCTTGGGCAAAGAGTCTGTATACCATTCATAAACAAGGTTGTAATGACTCTAATAGTAGCCTTAACGGCTTGATGGATATAACAAACCAGTGATATGTGGATTATACGATTGACATAGATTATATACACCATGAGTTAGTAGACAATAGAAACTAAAACACAATCAGATATCAAAACAACGAGTCTTGCATCTAACTCTTTCACTGGTAAAGGGGTCAAATAAATTAAGTTTTACCTTTTGATTTCGGTTTAAATATGGAACAGTATCAGCTACAACAAGCATAGGTATAAAAAAACGAAGCATATGCTATCGATTGGTATGCAGATCATTCAATCAAATCTCTATAGTGCACTTTGTACCCTCAAAAAGGATACATATTAAATTAAGTGTGACTTCATGCAGCCTCCAAACAGCAGCGGTTAATAAAGATGCTTTCATTATCTGCAGTGCGAGCACAGAACTTTATCGACTCATATGTTTACGAATGCTCGTAAAGTATGGAGTCGGTTTGTAAGCAATAATTGAAATCTATACATTGCCGCTAGGCCAGCTTCAATATACGAGTGCCTTGTTAATTTTGAATGTTTGTGAACCTGTTGTACTCTTAAATAACTGTAAAATAAAAAAATCACTAAAAACTTGCAACCGTCTCCATACTAAACGAACATTCGTAAACATACGAGTCGATAAAGTTCTGTGCTCGCACCGCTGATTTGTCGAAATACGACAATTAGCGTGGAAGATTAGGTAGTGCAGGAGCAGATAAACTCAATTTATTGCGGCTTCCTTGACAATACCAAGTTATTATACTTAGTTATGTTAATAGTTAGTATACTTCAGGGTTCATGTGGCTAGCGACCACCTTCCATATGAAGTCTGCTGTTACCTATAAGTTCCTTCCTGATTCCCTGTGACCTCATCTTCACTAGCCATCAGGTGAGGTTGAGGTAAGCCGCGGGTATTTTCAACGTTAAAAAGAATTTGGTTACAAGAAACATCTCTTTAAACCTCGCATTAATCTATATTTTACTTTTCAACTCGACTTCGATATCTTTACGGGCACCGAGGTCACGAAGGACTGAGGAGCCCGGTTGACAATCAGAAGCTGATCAATCATCACGATCATCTCTTTCTCAGTCTACGAGAGCAGCGTAGCGTAGGATTAACAAAAAAAGTCATGGAAACAGCCAAAAAAATAAGCTTCCTCACTTAAATCTCCATAGATCACATTAATACCCAATACCAAGAACTTATAAGTCCGTTAGCGCATGCGTAGGTTATTCTGGCAGCACTGAGTGAGGTGTCTGGTGGTCGGCGCCTCGTGCTCGTCATGTTTACGTCTAATTTAGGCGCGAGCGCCGACGCCCCCTGCGCGCGCGCCGGTGCTCGCTCATTGAACACTACGCAGGCCGTTATTTCGGCCCGCGATGGACTGAACGACGCACTCGATCGTTCGTCTGGCTGTTTAGTGTTTACCTATTTCTTTTTAATTGATCATCTTCACATTGGAGGATGAACTTCTAAGTTGACAGTTCGCAAGTATGTCGCAAGTATGTTGAGTATGAACAAAGGAGACGCATTGCAAAATTAATGAAGTTCGTCGTCTATGTGATCTGATGGAAAGTAATGGAGACGAAGGTTTTACATTAAACGCGAAATTTCTTTTTAAAGGACGACATAATCAGGGTTATAATGTTCTGCATAACCGAGGTAATTCACTATTAAAAGAGGTCACAAAAATTAACTTCCTAATACTGAACTAATGTATGTATTCTACTTAATTATTGATATATCGCTGTCTGTCACAAATCAAATTACTTCTCGTATAAATAAATATTGAAACAATCTTCCGTTTGTTTAACTCAGTTTTAAATTGCTAATATTAAATATTACCGCTTAAAAAAAACCTGCTTTATTATCCAAGTACCTGTAAATTAGCAGGAAGTAGGAATATTTTATTAAGCAACAACTTATAATCGTTATTAATATAATAAAAGTCACGTAGAGTTAAGCTAGACGTTGTTTACTTCAATACTGACAGAACAAAGCGTTGCTTCTAGCAAATGCAGTCGGCCATTAGTATTCTACGGCCCTCCGTTGTACCGATGTCTAAGGGATCTGACCACATAGGTATTCTAAAGGCACAGGCCAGCGAATTACTCATACGAAGAGCTACGTACTACAAGACATTAGTAATTAGTGTTTATGGCTCCTAAATTACATGAAATAATTACCTACATAGGCCTTATTTTTCAATCGTCAGATCAAAATAATTACATACATACATAACGTCACGCCTGTATCCCTCATGCGGTAGGCAGAACACTAGAGGTTATAAAATCATCTGATGTCACGTTTGACAAATTTGAAGGTATTATAAAGATGGAGAGACTATTGTAGTGACAGGGGTCAGCCTATCGCCCACAAAAACGCCTTTAAAACCTCTGTCCCTTAACTGACTTTTACAGTATGCCCGGGAAGAGAAGCAGCGGGCACATTCTACGTTTTTCTTTCGCTCCCAGTCCAGCATCTCGGCAGAAAAAATGTTTACGATTTTACAATATTGTATGACAACGGCATAGAATGAAATTAAACTTGAGACGAACTTGAAGCGGTTCAGTTATACTTTATTCCTTAGATAACTTATTTTCTGACCATGGAAAAATCAGGCTATCGATAACACTCTAAGACCAACCCATTCCACGGTTGTTATGGTAACAAAAAAGCCCAAGCGTAGAAGCTACTGATTTCTTTTTAGAATGCTAATTAACACAAAACCTTGGTGAGTTATACACAAAAACTGAAAACCATAGGAAATTGCATTGATATTTTACCGCTTTCAGATAGTAAACAGACAGTGGCGGACTTTTTTTATAATGCAAAACTTTTGCAGTAATCTTAAAACCAAGTCTATAAAGTATGGAATACAGCAAATTAAAAATCTGTCATTACCTTGTCTTTCAAACACACCCAATATTTAACAACTTTGTTTTGAACCTAACACACGCCTAGTAAAAAAAGCATCTTTTTTCATACCCTTTGCCTAGTAAAACGTTAAACTAAGATACCGTCAGCAAAACAACATCCTTTTTCGCCGAGGACACAATTATCAGTAATTCGAACAATGAATCTCTCAGGCAGCATCTCTGTTCTGTGGTACTGAGCACAGATGATTGCTTGCTCGCGACGCGGCGGGTGGAGTCAGCTATGATGTCACCGTTATATCAAGAAAGTCGACTTATCAGTCAACTCGCTTATCTTTATTTGATGATTAGGGTTTTTGTCAGTAATTAATGTTGAGAGGACGCGGTTGACGATTATGAAATTACAATTTTATACCTATGTCTTGTTTTAGGTGACTTAGATTGAATCTATTGATTGAATGATTGATTGTCAATTGGCAAGCGCTAAATTAAGGATTTTCGATTAAAATTTAATTCTTTTCTCGTTCTATTTAAAAAGCTCGTTTAGTAATTATTGTAATCCATAGTTTAATCTACAAGAAACCGTGGGAAAAATAGGAGCAAGGCAAGTTTATTAGCCACTGTAGGTACTACGCACTAAATTATTGAGTTTATGTTAGCTTGGACGAGTTGCTAATTATAAATGAAGGAGGACCACATTTTTTTGTATTGTTTAACCGTATACATAACTTACTAAAGTTTGTTTATATGTTTTGCCAAAAAAACAGAATTGTATCGAAATCAGTTGCGCTGGCCTCGATTTTTTTCAGAAAATGTATACTTCTATTTGTTTTTTATTTTATTTTGCAATTTGATTGTAGAATAATAATGCTTTTAACAATATGAACACTAACCTAACAATAAATTAACCAATACTTTCTTACATTCAAACTAAAATATCTAGCTCCAATTTACTTTCACTAATAACTTGTACTGTGGAAACGAGATAACAGATAATGAACTTAAAAACTTGTAAACATAACTTGAGAGCTTATCTGTGTTCAACACAAAATTATACGCATGACAGGAGTCAAACCTGGACATATAAGACAGCGTAATAATCCACCAAGAAAGCCATCACTTAACAATAATAACTTAAATACTTAAGTACAACTCGGTGCTGGTTCAAGAGGGCCCTAGCAAAGCAAAAGGCGCCAGTCAATGCACGCACTTGACCCCTTTTGATCTCACAATTAGGAATGACGATATCCTTATGATACACCCATGAGTGGACTATTGTTACTACTGTAAATAAACTGTATTTGTCTTTATTCTAGTATTAAGTTAAAGCAAAGGAGCAAAGACTTGTGCGTGCACCACCGTGCCGTCTGTGTAAGCTTTACGTAATTTGCCTTATGAAAAAAAGGCGATTCCATTTTTAAATTACTCAAACTGAATTATATCGTGTATTTTATTTGTCATAATTTCATATTTCAGTTCTAAATTTAAATTAGTGTTATGACTTCTGATTGGTAGCCAGAATTACAATACGCACCTTTGGTAGAACAATGTAGTTTTTGCAATTTTCGGGAAAGCTATTATAAGGATCTTTTTGCATTTAATATAGTCTTACTCTGTTAGTTTTGTTACGTTGCACGACATAAACTATCTTCTTTAATTCGTTTTGCGGGCTTAGTATTGTTAGTAAAATCTGTTTCAAGATGTAAAAATATGCCCAAAGGTGTAAAAAACATGCAGTTTCTCAAGAAAGCACTGTCTCGTTGATCTATAAAACTGCACAATCAAGATACTAGTATATTTCTATAACCAATAAATCAATAAATACACGACGGAAGGCTATAAAGAAAATACCAAGCAAGCAAAACCTTCTTCACTTAGAGAAAACATTCCCAGGTATTGTCCAACAATGCTAAACAGAAAAATAAGTCCGCTGCTGGTGGCAATACCGGTGTGTGGTCCTCCACTGTGCCAACCCTGTTATCGATAACAGCTGAATCACTCACAACGCCAATCTAAACCTTATCTACAAGGCAATAGAATAGCACTACCTTAAACCTGCTAACCTCGTAGGGTTGTCAACTGTACAAGCAGTTTTGATGACACAGACTCGTGTAAGACATCTGTGTCCACAAGTTGAAAATGCATTATGACAAATATGTCCTTCAAGTTACCGACGATTATTAGACAATGCTTAATTTAAACAAAATTGAAGAATTAAGTGGATTATTTGATTAACACAACTGTAAAATACTATGAAAGGGAAAAATAGATAATCAACGAATGCAGAGCATTAAAAAACCGACTTCACGTCAAAACTTTGGCTGAGTTATAATGTCATCCGAAATCATACAATTTTTTTTTTTAATTTGAAATTTTCAATGAAGTACCCAACCGATTTCGATGAAATTTATATGGGACCAACTATGAAGTAGCTTCTATCATATGAAATAAGATTTTTCGAAATCGATCCATAATTGTCCGAAATATCGTGTAACAAAGACACAAAAAAAACATACAGAAGAATTGAGAACCTCCTCCGTTTTTGGAAGTCGGTTGAAAAAAGGTAACATGGATTTAATAAAAGACTTATCAATCAACATCATTAGTAAAATTCGATGAAATTCGCAAACGTAACATGTTCTTTTCTTATGAAGCAATAGTCTTTGCGAAAGGATTAAGTACTGTTACGAATAAAATTGGGTAGCTAGTTAAAGATTAATAGATTATTATAATAGTGCACATCAAATTAAGCATGGTTCGTTTTAAATTAACTTTAATTAATTTGTCTACCTCTACTAAATGTGACGTTTAAGGTATGTGTCACAAGATAACGGTAAAAAATTTAATTTGTCAAGGATATGGCTTTTTTATTATTGAAAATTTACAAAGTTTTCGCTGCCTTACAAATTAATAGTGTATGTTTTATGTCTATGAACATAATATTAAGTCCCCCCTCGACTAGGTTCTGATCAACTCCGATAAAGACACCGTCTAGAGCCAACATCCAATAATCAGAGCGTGGAAACTGACTACAACACTCTACACGCTAAATCTACCTCTATTACATAACAATAAAACACACTATCAATAGAACACAAACCTAAAGAGTACTTAATAAAATAATAAACAAAGTAATATGTCGTCAACGTAAGTTTCTTTCTTACAAACTGCGCAACGTGAAGTTGAAGTGTTATTCTTAGGTAAGTGATTATAAGGTTTAAAAGTGGTTAATTGTATTAAATTAAGACATAGATCTCTACTTAGATTTGGCGAATCCGGCACAAACATCCAGTTACCAATAAAATAATAAATAAATAAATAATAATTATCATACACTCGCACAACATTATCCAGCCCAAATTAAGTTTCTTAAAGAACTTGTGTTATGAATACTAGATAACTGATATACTTAAGAAATATATAAACATACATATTGAATAAATACATATTTTTTATTAGAATAAACTTAAATAAACATATTAACATCCATGACTTGACGGCTAATATCTGTGTTCATCACACCGATATCCGAGTTTCAAACCCAGGACCTCTGGCATAGAAGGCAATGTATGTTACCATTACACCAGCCGATCGTCAAAACACTTTGATTTAGGATAGGTATTTAATCAGTCTACCGACGCGGCAGTCTTTTGATCTAGTGAAAGTCCTCAGCTTCTCTAATCGCTGCTGTATGCAAAACTTTCTCGACTTTTTATTGTATTTGTTAAGTAACAACTGTACCCATTATTTTCATATATCCGTGTAGGTCACACGTTAACCGCACCTGGTCATATGACAGTCGTTTGAGGAGATTTATCCAAACGACTTCACGACAATTGTCAGTTCCCCATTTCTACATTCCGCCAGTTTTTTTTACGGTGGGCTAGTTGTTTTATTGGTTAACTTCTACTTTTTCTCAGTTTGGTACCATTTGGACAGGTCAACACCAATCGAGTACCAATAAAAGTAACCATTTTAATAGAACAACCTTTGGTTCCTACCAAAAATACAACGTGCTCAAGAAAACTACGAAGCTGTCAGCGTCTAAGTGAAAGTACATACATTAACGGCACATCACTTTGTTCTAAAACTAAAATTGTATTCTCAGGAGTTCCGTTAGCCAGAGCTACCTGTCGCCGACTACACTGCGCCCGCGTCTTTCGTCCGGCCACTTCTCAGAACTCGACAGACGAATGCTTCAATGTTATCGCTGCGAACACTTCCTCGATAACTCCACTTGTTGTGCATGTGACTGTTCAACTGTGCCATTCTCAGAAAACATCGTGAAGTTTTACTTAATTACCTCATTACGATAAACTAAGTAAATTAAAGCTAAAGGCATAAGGCCTCACAAGTTTATGAATCATACTATTTAGTTATTGTACGCTGGTGTGGAGACAATTGTTTATGAACTTAATAGAAGTAGGTTAACTGAATGTGGCAGAAACGAGTTTGTGGTGTATATAGCAGTCGATGTAGGTAGGTAGGCTGTAGCGAACCGGCGGCCGACAGACGGGGCCGCCCGCGCAGCGCATTCGCGTAACTTCAAGACGGCCTTGCCAAAGACGCCTCAGAGGCTATTCCTTTCGCCAATCGCTTCGTTAAAAAGTCGATCTAATTAAACAGCGCTATACGACGTACAATTTTAATTACACACGTAGAACTGTTTAAACATGTCAGCCGAACAGCTTCAGTGCAGTACGAACACAGGTCATGTATGGCGCTTTCTTGATAAAACGTTTCCACTAATACCTGTCTAAATAAAGCGGAGTTGAATGAACTTTAGCTATCTTTTTTCGACGGACTGACATTGTTTGTATTCAAGTGGCAAGGTATTTTCTAATTATGGATTCAAAGGACGAGACGTAAAAGGAAATATAGCTTGATCAAATTGCTCGCTGCATAAGAGATGTGACAAACGTGGTATTATAGCGCTGAACAGTACCTATTTATTTTTATTTTTGGTACTGCTAAATTTAGTTTTGGCAATATTTTAACTGTATAATATGACTAGTAACGCTAAAATGTAGGCAAAGCAAGTTATAAATAAACATTTATTGTCATTCATTATAAACAACACCTTTGTTTGGGACGAAAAAGCTTTAAAAACGAAGATCATAATTTGGGATCATAAGTATATTTTCTGAACGTTACTTTAAAAAACTACATTTCAATATAAGTATAGGAATAAGAGCAAAACCTAAGGTCAAGAATCGGAAGAAAGGTGTGTTGATACAGATCTAGTGGAGCTGATAGCGCCGCGTTGGGCGTTCGCCAAGGCAATTTGCATCGCTACCCATTTCGGAACCCCGCCAAGTCTAGCCGAACAAAACCATACAGAATTACCCTCCATTCCAATAATAATTAACGCAAACATTTTGCAAGCGTCGACCGACTGATGTCGTGGATCTTATAAAGCTTCACCCAGCTAGCAATTAAGAGACGCAGAAGTCTATTTGCTGACGCGGAAGAGACGCGTCGCTTGCTATGTTCCATCCAACCTCCTTGCTGCACTGGCACTCCTCGCCCGGAGCCAACTCGCAGATGTCTAAATTAACACCTTTGATATTCGAAATATCAATATTTTGAAGGAGCTTATGAAACGCTGGTCTTCCGTGTTGGCAGCACTGACGCTCACTAACGAACCGTGCCATGTGAAATATTAAATAATAAAAAACTATTAATCCAATTTTAGCAACTTATTATTAATTAGTAAACTGTTGTATACATTAACGCAATTAGAAGTTAATGGTTATGTGTCAGAAATTGGGTGAAAGGTTCAAAGTTTCTTTTAAAAGTTAATTAATTAGTTGAGTTAGTGTCGTGATAGTCACATTTGATTGTCAATTGTTAATATTCATTTTGTTGCACATAGATCTAACTTTTAACAGGAGCTTACTAAGTTTTACTAAATTAATTTGACAAATTTCGTCTGTGTGTTCAAGAACATAGGAACTTAAACATTAAATAAAAAATAGCTACGAAAGTACTATATTAACACTAGTACTGGCAAACAAAAACTTGAACTATTAAACTTTATTAAATGCCAAGGGTCGGCACAATAATAAGGTAAAAAGTTGTGAAACCTATCGTTATAACAATTACATTAACATTTATTTATAGTTGTGTTTTATCTGAATATCAATTAATTTATTACAATAATAAACTTTCTCCTATGATACGCATTGCCTAGTATCCATATTTATATTTATCTGAAGACGTCAGTTTACCTTTTTATGCGTTTTTTAAACAAATGAGAGTTGAGAGTTTATTATATTTTACACTAGGTGCTCTCGCTGTTTCTCCTGCGTATTTCTTTATCCAGCGGGATTATAAGGATAAGTTAAGTATTCTTTGTGTTATTTATTTTAGGTTTAGCTCCATCTGGTGTGCTTCTAAAGTGAAAAAGCCAGAAGCAGAACTTGTATGTTTCTTAAATAAGTATTATTGAAGGTCTTTGACCGACACGAAGGTCCTTAGAAATGTGACCCGTTTTGTCGTGCGTAGTACAAGGTAATTATGATCAAACTGTTATATTTTTAATGGGCAAGGTAGGCAGGTAGGTATAAGGTCCAATTCAACTTCATATTCAGTAATTTTAACTAAACCAAAGACTTAAAAATAAGTATTTGCGTATTAAAACTTTATATATAGACTTAAATTAGAAATTACATGGTTGATTTAACCCAATCATAGACATGAATGAGTAAGTGCGTTTTCCAGGAACACACTTGTAATAAATTCGCGACTATGCGATAATCCCAGTAATGGAGGAGGCGCCAGCGTAATGGTATTACCGATAATCGATTATAAATACCAACGTGGGTACATACCTAGCTGGGAGTTAGGTATGTACCCACACTTGACTCGAGTTATTGCTTTGTTTCGGGTGTATAGAGTGCAAGCGCCACTGTGTTTTGATAAGTTGTATTTATCTAACTAAATAAAGTTAAGTTTATCTTTCGTGAAATAAGAGCAAAAAAATACTTCTATGATGGCAACTCCATTTATTGGATTTTTTTATTGAGTCTATACAATTCTGAAGGTGCGATGTGTTAGTCGGTAACACTATTTTGAGATACCTAACACATAGGTAGATGTGTTAGGTATCTCAAAATAGTGACAACCTACCGACCTAACAGTCATTCAAAATAGTGACAACCTACCGACCTAACAGTCATTCTTAGGCACGTAATAAAAACAATCACAAATCTGATCCCTCTTAAGATCGACTAAATGCATCAACTCCATTGATTTAAGTTTTTTTTAAATAATATAAGGATAGGACCTTTGTCTTCCATGCCACCTATGGAAAGTGCGCATGAAGACCAAGGTGGCACACGTCCATCCACAAAAACCTATTCACTCGACACTTAAAGTACCAAGACTGTAGTGGTCAGGAAGAAATTTTAGAGTAGAACTATAGATCTTGAGAGCTGTTTATTCAGCCCTAAGAATTGCCATGCATAGGCCTCTTTTCATACTACGCTTTATCATAAAGATACTCGCGGTTTTTCAATCACTCGAGGACCGTATTTTGTTCCTTATCAAATTATCTCGGTGCCCGATTCTATCTACCTGCTTGCGAGATAAGTGATAACTGATAAGATAGGACGTGACGAGTGACGATACATTTACAAAATGGCGATTAAACAATTGTTATTATTTTCCAACTTACTTAAATGACGTATTTGAGTTTTATGGGTTCTTATTCTAATACTGAAACATATTAATACCGCGGCTAATTCATAATATCACGGACATAACTTAGTCAACTGTGGAGAAAAATAAACGAATACCTACCATCTCTAATGTCCTCTTCATACAAATCAAACCGCGTACCTACTTACGTTCAAACACCATTGTTGTCATGCAATGTTTGCAATTTACCGATTGAACTGATTCTGTTTTGATTACAGAGAAACAAGTCAGTGCTAGGTAAGTACCAAGTTTATGACTTTTACTCTAAAGCCAGTTTTCTTTCAGAATAAAATCAAATCTTAACAAAATTAAAAGTTTGCCTCTGCTTTCTTATTGAGGTATTATCTATTTTGTGAAGTTTTGTTGGCTATACAAAATTAGGTTGGTAGGTAGATATAGTATATTTATACCTGCGTAAGTTGTAAGAGGCAGCTGTGATAATTAAGATAAAAACTCACTTGAGATAATAAATTTGTCCCTCCGGTGTCCTCGCTTGCTCCCAGCCCGCAGGAAGAGGTCCGAGGTCGTCCTGGATGTGCGAGCCGACGTCGTAGGAGCGCTGCTTGGCGTGGTGGTGGTGCAGCGGCGGCTGCTGCGTCTGCTGCGAGGAGGCGTAGGTCTGCTGCAGGCTCGCCGGCGACGAGTGCGCGCGCGAGTGCGACACCGCCACCGAGCCCGTCGCCGACGACGACCCGAACGCCGAGTCCGCCGAGTTTTCTCGCGAGTGAGACACAGACGGCGACTTGGAACCGGTCGAAGGCGGGTTAAAGAACGACTTTGGAAGCTGTCGCATACGAAGAGGCACCTGCAGCGGTCGTTTCGAGTCCGGCTTTAGCACTGTGTCGAACAATGACTGTAAAACGGAGTCCGAGTCCTGGTCCACCCGCAGGACCAGGTTCGATTTTTGCTCACCTTCTGAATTAAGAGCCATGTTTTACGTCGGAACGAAAGGATCTCGAAACCGACCTGACCCACCGCTGTGACACAACACTGGCACGCTGCGGGCTGGCGCGACGCCGCCCGACGTTATTTCAATATGGCGCTCGGTGCGCGACTGACGCAGCTCGCCCCGCGCGCGTCTCCCGCGCCGCGCCGCCTGCCCACGCGCACCCGCCCGCGCCCCCGCGCGCCGCCCCCGCCCCCGCCGCCCGCGCCGCCTGAGGACCGGTCCTCTACAACCACTGTCCCTCATCCCGCGCTTGCATTACCTCACTATCAACTTCCTTGGTTTTTCCTATAACAACGGCCATCCTAATGTAAATATTATTTCATAATTATGCACCTTTACTGATTTATATACTTTACTTATTACTTGTTTACAAAATAATGTGCGTGATTCTACCTTCGCTTACAATAATAAGTACTTACTTCTGCTGTGATTCAAGATTATGAGGTAAAGCACACACGCGCACTCACTGCGACCTATTATCGAGCCTTAAGCCTATTGTGTTTTCATCGTGTTATTCTACTTCAGTCTAGCGATCTAGACACGCTGACTTAAATTATGTTTTGGCTCCTGGAGGAAGATACTTCCTGTCATTACAATATTGATTTTTTTTAAATGGAAATAGCCGCCACATCATTGCATCGTACCTACTCTATTAATTAAAACAGTTTTGCAATAAGTAAGTACTAGGTACTACTTACTACAAAGTCAAACAAGTGATCGAAGCCATGTTTTATCTGAGTAATGGAAACCAACTTAAGTTAGGCTAACTAAGTAATATCTAGCCATAGACTACTGAAAATAAGATAAAGGTAGGTACCCAAACTGATATAAAAACTATGTGCCCAAAAGTTTTATAGAAGCTTGAGTAATTAAGACCTCACAGCGCCAGCGTACCTAGGGGTACAAAATTATACCTACACCAAGACCCCAGCCGATTATAAAAGTTCGTTTCCTCAAATCAGCCGCCTGTCTGTCACTCGAACCCCGGACCCACAGTACAGATATATTTATTTGACGACCGGCTGGTGTAGTGGTAACATACATTGCCTTCTATGCCAGAGGTCCTGGGTTCGAATCCCGGCGGCGGCGGATATTTGGGTGATGAACACAGATATTAGTCGTCAAGTCATGGATGTTTATATGTTTATTTAAGTTTATTCTAATAAAAAATATGTATTTATTCAATATGTATGTTTATATATTTCTTAAGTATATCAGTTATCTAGTATCCATAACACAAGTTCTTTAAGAAACTTAATTTGGACTAGATAATGATGTGTGAATGTCGGAAATATTTATTTATATTTATACAGTAATTCAACTCGGCCGCATCTTTGAAATAAATGCCTACAGAGCGCCGCGGTCCGTTCACATGTGATAGGGCTGCCCGCCTTCAGGCCAATTACTTGCCTGTGTTACCTACTTCCATTTAGCTTTGTGAGTTTTGTAACTGCAAATATACTTTTTTTTATGTAAACAAATAAAATACTTTGTGAATTGAAAAAGTGTTCAACAAAAATACGTTTTGTGTCAACATGTTTACGCTTGATTAACAAATCGGTCTTATAAATTAGCGACGGAAAAAAACATGAATTATAAAATTTTAAAGTATAAACAATCCGCATATTAACTTAAAGCTCAATCAACAACTGTTTCGGCATGCAGCCACTCGTGACTGGCCGCATGCAAAGCGCATGCCGAGATCGAGCCGCGTAGGTAAGTATAGCTCAAGTTTCGTCCGTTTGTATGAAGTTTAATTAGGTACTGTAGATATCTGTACTGTGCCGGACCCGTCGGACCCCGAACCCTCGACCACTGCGCCACCGAAGCCGATGACGGGATGAAAATAATTAAATCTTACTTATATATAAACTAGCCACCAGCCACCGCGCGCAGTTTTACCCGCGTAACTATTGATCCCGTGGGAATTTCGGGATAAAATATAGCCTAAACCTTCCTCAAGTGTTGGGAAGCAAAAATTATTTTTCAAATCCCACTTGCAGTTTCTGAGATTAGCGCGTTCAAACAAACAAACAAACAAAAAAAACAAACTCTTCAGCTTTATATTGTATATGGGTAGTTCTACAAACTAAGGAAGTTTCGGCGGATCAGCCAAAATATGATAAAAAAATTATAAATATATATATTTTTTAAATGGAATACTATTAATTACAATTGTTTCTACATGGTCACTAAAAATAATTAAGATTCACAATTCTTTTCTGAACAAAATTACTGTTCAAAGTGCCGAATTCTCAGGATCCTGCAGTGTCCCTCGTACACATTTTTGTTCAAAGTGCGTCGTAATACATTTACTTCTACATTAGGGTCTTAAAAGAAACCTAAATTAATAAGTTTAATATTTTTCCTGGCTATGTAGAACAAATTACTATAGTATTTCCTTAAACAATATTGAATAAATCTTGTTTACATGTTGTCCCCACGACTTTATATCAGTATCCTGTTCGCTGCTGAATTAGCAGATATTCACAAGACTATTTGCCGCGCGACTTTACTGTTCCGCTGAGTCGATAGTACCTACGAAAGAGACAAAGAATATCATCTATCTAGTCTCACATAGCGCGTGGTTTAGTGAGCCTAGTGCGTTCGGCGAGTGAAGTAGCGTCGTAATCAGTGAAGTTCACAGAATCCTGGTAAGATTTTTATTTACGAAATAAATAATGAATATTACTAATTTAAGCGTATTGATATGTAAGATGCTAGCGCATAGGCGTAGTTTAGGTTATTTTTTGTTGAAAGTTATAATTTGGTGTGTTTATTTAATTTTTAGACAGAAATTATCAGGAACCTGGCCTCAGGATCCTGTCCAATTGGTACCCAGGATACTGAGAACCACCCAGGATCCTGAGCAGATCATATTAAAAATATTGTTTCTGTGCAATAATAGTATTTTTTACACATAAATATTAAACTACAAATAAATAATTTAATAAATAAATTGAACTTACTCTCGTAATCTATCTATACTAATATATAAAGCTGAAGGGTTTGTTATTTTGTTTGTTTGTTTGTTTGAACGCGCTAATCTGAGAAACTACAAGTGGGATTTGGAAAATTCTTTTAGTATTTGATAGCCCAACTCTTGAGAAAGGTTATAAGCTATATTTTATCCCGAAATTTCCACGGGATCAAAAATTACGCGGGTAAAACCGCGCGCGGTGGCTAGTTTGTTTATATTCAGTTACTAGCCACCGCGCGCGGTTTTACCCACGTAACTTTTGATCCCGTGGGAATTTTGAGATAAAATATAGCCTATAACCTTCCTCGAGAGTTGGGCTATCAAATGCAAAAAGAATTTTTCAAATCCCACTTGTAGTTTCTGAGATTAGCGCGTTCAAACAAACAAACAAACTTTTTAGCTTTATATATTAATATACAGTTATTTAGTTTTGGTGGTGGTCTAAGTAAACGTATTCTTATAATTATTTCGAGGCCTCGGATTAATAGTATACAATAAACAAACATTGCATCGATCTTACATACAGTACTTTAAGAGCTTTGAATATTATATTTTGTTACACAGAAAAAATGGAAAAAAGAAACAGACCAAAGAAGAAATATTAGAAAAGAAAAGGATGGCTGAAAAAATTAGATATCAAAAAATTAAGAACGACCCTCAGAGATTAGCGGCTGAAAAAGAAAAAAGAAAACAAAAGTATAAAAAGCTGCGGGAATCTGGCAAAAAAAAACTAGTTTCAGAAATGACGGCTCGTGAAAAAAGGCAAGCTCGCAAAAGTTGGAGAGAATACTCAGACAAATCCTACAAAAAGAAAAAGTTAATAACTAATATGATGAACCAATTTGTTAGAGAAAATACTCCGTCTAGTTTAGATGATGAACCTGTAGGTCCTGAGTTCCGTGATTATGAACAACCTCAGCAAGAAAATTTTGAGATAAATGTTCCTCAAATATTATCGCCAAAGCCAAATCCAAGCTTGAAATCAGCACGAGAACTGTCACAGAAGCAGCGTTATAAGAGAAACCAGGAGATAAAACAAAAAAATGCGCTAATAATAAAATTGAAACAAAAGCTTAGCAAATATAAAAAGAGATGCCAAAGATTGAATAAACAAAAGAAACAACGGGAGCTTACGCCTAAAACCGCAATGACCAAACTTGCTGAAGATCCAACGACACGGGTAGACGTCGTCAAAAAGGCTTTATTTGGTGATGTGTTGGAAAAACAAATATCAGATAATATGTCTAATCTGAAGACACGTCAAGAGAAGAAAGTTGCAAACAAATTACTTTTAGGCCAGATTGTGAATGCAAATAAGGCTTGGAAGTTGAACAACAAGGTTATAACTTATAAAAAGATGTGGAGTCAAGAAAAGCAAAAAAAGGCTGCAATGAAACAAAAAAGATGCTTAAAAAAGATAGTTCAAACATTTTTGGAAGACGACAAGTACAGTAGACTTTGTGCAGGCAAGAAAGAATTTATAAGAGATAAAGCAACTAAACAAAAAATACAAAGACGCTACAGGTTAGACACATTAAGAAATCTCCATAAAGAATATTTGAAGGCAGGTAATGTCACTATAAGCTACTCCATGTTTGCGAGACTAAAACCCGTCTGGATAGTCGCTCCAAAATTATCAAACAGAGATACATGCTTGTGTACTGTTCACGCCAATTTCCAACATATTGTGACTGCTCTTAGTAATGCAAAAATTATAAAAGTTCCAACATATCAAAATCTATTAAACGCAGTTTGTTGTAACAGATTCAATGAACAATGTCTGGAAAGAAAATGTGAAGCTTGCACTGGAAAATGTGTTCCTATGATCGATTTTAACGCAGACAGCCCGATTAGTTATAATCACTGGATAGCATCAAAGGAAAGCATAATAGATATAAAAACTAAGAAAGAAAGACAAGTGATAAAACAAAAAAGGGAAAGTGTCTCCACCACAGCTCAGGAACTTGTTTTGAAATTGAAGAATGATTTGAATACAATTTTGCAGCATGAAAGAAACATTGTTCACCAGTACCAAGTAATATCGGAAAAGAAGAAGTCCTTAACTGAACAAGAAGCCATAGTGCATATGGATTTTTCCGAAAATTTTAATACGAAATACAATGAAGAAATTCAATCTTTTCATTTTGGGGGATCGCGTACGCAGCTCTCACTTCACACAGTAGTTATGTATTTGAAGGGATCTACAAGATCGTATTGCACTGTATCAACAGATTTGAGTCACAATGTTTATGCTATTTGGGCCCACTTAAAACCAGTACTGAAAGAATTGCCAAATCAAATAGAAACCATCCATTTTTTGAGTGACGGTCCAGTAACACAATATCGTAACAAAATAATGTTTTTCACGCTAGCATCTAAAATGACAGATCTGTGCCCTGGACTTATAAATTGGACTTGGAATTACCACGAAGCGGGCCATGGTAAAGGAGCACCAGATGGTGTAGGCGCTGTGTGTAAAAGAACTGCCAATGATGTCGTAGCATGTGGAGGTGATGTTACTAACCTAACTGAGTTCTGCAGAGTCATTCAAAATCGCTGCCCTGGTGTGACACTTTTTATCGTCACTAAAAGTGAAATCGAAGATATGGAAAAACTGATTTCTAGCGAACAACAGAATTTAATACCTTTTAAAGGGACACTCAAAGTCCATCAAGTACAGGGCAGTGCTTTCATGCCACGAAAACTACAAATGAAATCGCTCAGCTGTTTTTGTGATGAGGGTATTATGTGTAAACATTACCGGATGGGTTTACTAGAATACTCTGCAGGATCGCCGCAAATTTTTAAAGACGTCTACGAAAGTGAGACGGAATCAAAAGATCAGCCAGATGATATGAGCGTTGCAAGCGATCTTACTTTAAATTTGGAAAATCCAGAAGTTTTAGCCACCATGCCTGATTTGCAAATTGACCCGACTACTCTCTTCCCAGACCTACCACAGGAGCCATTAAAAGAAAAAATAAATCAAAGAAAAGTTAGAACCCAAGAAATGAAAGTTGATACTGTCACCGAACAACCAAGAAAGGAAAAAGAAAGAATATCAAGGAAAGACAAAGTTAAAAAAGCGGCTAAATACAAAAAACAAGACTCAAGACAGAAAAATAAATTAAATTCTAGAAAACTAACAGATAAAGAAAATGAATCAAAAAAAGCACAGACAAATAAATACGAGTTCAGTGACTGCGAGTGCCTTATATGTGGTGTTCTCTACAGTGAAGATACGACAGGAAATGACTGGGTCCAGTGTCTAATATGTAATAATTGGGCACAAGATGGATGTATTAAAGGTGAATCTACATTATTTACATGCCCTGACTGTTTAGCTGATTGATTACAAAAAAAAGTTTAAAAGAATTGAAACGAGACTGTCAAAATAATTATTTTTCGTTACTAGGTTTAAGTAAAATACTAGATTGAAGTGTCATTTAGTCACAATTTGATACAAAAACTTCATATTGTTACCTTTAATATATATTTTATTATTGAGAGAGAGAGATTATTATTTTTTTTATGTTCAATGATTATTTGATGATTAATGTTCCTGTTTTAGATACTTAGATTATTACAAATTACTTTAAGAGGCAAATTTGAAAAAAAATGTGAAATAAATGATTGATTTCGATTGATTTTTGTTGTTTTCCTCAGTTTCCTGGTTACACTCTCAGTTTCCTGTAGCTCGATTTTCTTTAAATGGACATAAATCAAAAAATATTGAATATTTTGACTGTTCCCTTTAGGATGAGCTTAAAGACACTGTACTCTAGTTATTAGACTTTATTCCGCCATCAGAATGTATAAAAAATGTCAGGCCGAAATCAGATTCGAATTCTTCCTTAGTTTGTAGAACTACCCATATAGTATATAGAGTAGTATATATAATTATATCCAGAATTACAGAATTACAGCATTTAGCTATTGGACCGTATTCAACGTTACAATCTCTAATTTCGAGAGACAAGTCTTCTGAAATCGTATTCTTTTATGAAATTTTTTAAAATAAAATAAAGTTTGTTCTTAAATGTATTTTTCAAGATATGGCAATTTGCTTCTTTACTCTTATAAATGGATATTTTGGGACGTAAAATTGTTTTTCTTTCTGAAAACAACTTCTTTACTTTTGTAACTACAATTAGTAAGCCCACATTTTGTAAATTTTCGCGTGTTTATTATCATAATATGGAATTTAAAAGAACCTACAATAATAATAACGAAGTGACATTTCCCAAGACTGTGGCTAATATATTCATATTAGTTATACATAACAGTTACACGGCAGAAATGTTATACTCGATATTACGAACTTTTCTTTAATATTTTATCCAATAACAGTCAAATAACAGTGAGCGACGTTGTATCTAGTCATCAAAGCGCATTATGTTTTTAATACAATAGAATGAATATAGAACATTTTACGAACTAGATCAGAAACTCTCACTGTTATTCGACTGTTACCCAGTAACAGTTATGACACCATGTTATTGATAAAGCGTTATATTAGTTAACAGGCCGAGTTCACGTCAAAACTTTGGCTGTGTTATTTTGTCATCAACGTAAACATCCTCTGAAATCAGACATACATTTTCAAAAAATTTAAATTTTCAATGAAGTTCCCAACCGATTTCGATGAAATTTATAAGTTGAGTAAATGTATCTACTTAATATAATAAACAATAGTAAAAAAGCGATCACTTCGTTTGATTGAGCTCTGCTTTTCACCCCAATTTCAAAACGGAGGATGTTCTCAATTCGTGTATTCTTTTTTGGATCTTCGTTACATGAGTTTTTGGACAATTATGACTTGATGTTGGATATTCTTTTTTCATGTGAAAGAGGACACTTCAGAGGTGGCCCCATATAAACGTAGGACAGGACGTAGCATTGACGTCATACTTGGGTTTGGGTTTAGTTAAACATACAAAAAGAAATCACCATTAGGAAAACTTTTATTCTTCTGCTTTTTTATCTATTCTAATTTACTTTCTGGTGAGTTTTATTGGTTAAAATTCTTTTTGCATTTGATAGCCCAGCTCTTGATATATTTTTTAAGGGATATATTTTCACAAGGATATACCTTGGGGGCTAAAGTTACGCAGATATAACTGCGCCAAGTTGCTCGTAGAAATGTAGGTAAAAAGGACAAGACGTCTCCGTCTCCGTGGTACAGTGGTAGGTATAGAATGGTAGAGTGGCTTACTGTGGACCATGTAGTTGGTGTGATTGTCTGGAGCTTTTATTTTATTTATTTATTTATAAGACGTGTGTCCTCCATGTCACCTAATAGAAGTGATAATGAAGAGAAGAGTTCCACATCCATTTATTTGGAACACCTGAAATATTAATTATTTCATGCTGGACTGGGAGCGAAAGAAAAACATAGAATGTACCAGCTGCATCTCATCCCGGGCATACTGTAAAAGTCAGTTAAGGGACAGAGGTTTTAAAGGCGTTTTTGTAGGCGATAGGCTGACCCCCTGTCACTAAATCTGTTTCCATCTTTATCTTACCTCCAAATTTGTCAAATGTCTCCGGGATTAGATGGTCTTATAACCTCTGATGTTCTGCTTACCTGTTCTATGTACCTAAAATATGGAAACAAAATTAAGTAAAAAGATCTTTGTTGATGAAGCCTAAAGGGTTATTCGGTGTCACCTTAAAACACCTGTATGGTCCCTGAATAAAATGGTAATAACAAAAGGCAATTGGGTGTTCCAGCAAGGTTCCAGCCAGTTCCGTCCCACCTTGCTTCACACGAACCTTCAAATAAAGATAAGATTGATATCAAACTAAAGACAAAGGAAATAAAGAATGACTATAATCGCGATCATTCAACCTTAAAATATGTTTTTTTTTATTGACCAAAAATAGAGAAATAAGCGTAGAGTAAGCATATTAGTCTGTTCCTACATTATTTCTAAACCACGCAGTTATCAGGGTTTATCAAGATCTACGATCCACTATGTGATTCCAAATGAATTTATATGGAACCCTCATTTAGTGGAAAGGCGTTTACCTTTTCGTTAGTGCTACTTATTTATTACAACATTGTAGCATCCACCATTAATTTACAGAATAATTCCAATCCGTTGAGGCTGTCAACAATAACACAATATGACTTAGAAGTAGTCGTCTCTTGGCGTATCTTCTGTGTACATCGTTCGTATGAAAGCTAATCATGTTCAACCGGGTCGATACAAGGATGGCTGAAGTTTGAATTTATCACGCTGTTTAGGTGATCGTTTCAAGGATCTCTAATGGTTTATATTAATTCATTGGAGATACAGAACTCAATTAGTGCGAGTTTATTCCCCGCACGTTTTCGTAACTAAGGCTCGTCATATGAAAGCTTGCTCAGACTTGATCTCTGCTTGAGTCTAGATTTTTGACATATATCTGTATGGAGAATTAGCAGCGAAATAGTTGACATAACGTATACACCAAACGTCGTATCAAATACAGTACTTACACTCTTAAGAACAATCCATCACTTGATCCATCTGATGGCAAGCAGCAGTAGGTTATAGCAATAAAGATTTTCCTGATCCTTCCGTTAGCTAAGTTTGTTTGTTCTAGAACTGGGATTCATTAAAAATATCAAAATGCCTACATAAAATTACACACAAAAATCTTCAGTATTTAAAAAAGAACGTTCCTCGCTTACCTACTTACTAACCAAACAAAGCTCTTTCATTTAATATAGTTATTAATTAATATAGCTAGGGGAAATTACAAACGGTTAAACAAAAGACGGCTTTTAAAATATTTAGTAGGATTGTCGTCGATATGCAGGAAAATTTTATAGCTAAAGTCATCATCATCATCACAACTCTTTGTCATGAGCCCACTGCAGGGCATGAGTCTCTCCCCTGGGTGACGAGGTGGTATAGGCCATAATACACCAAGCTGGCCCAGTGCTGGGTGGTGGATGTCAGAATTTTCAGGGCGCCAAAGAGGCTTCTGACAAACCCTAACGACTACTGTATACAAGTATACAGCACCCGGGACCCACTGCTTAACGTGCCCTCCGAAGCACGGAAGTCGTCGTGAGAAATGAATGGTCGGCGTTCACCCATCCAAGACCGCACCAAACGTTGCTTAATCTGTTATATCGTATGATACACACAGTCACCACGGTGCCACGACGACTAAAGTAACCCTTTCAAATTAGTTAGGTGCTTACCAACATAATATTAGAAGATTTATAGTTATACCAACCTACCTACTTGCTTTACGTCCGGCTGGTGCAATGATAACATAATTACATTGCCTTATATCCCAGAGGTCCTTTTTTTTGTCTGCTGGAAAACTTGCTGTCATGTCCCCGACCACCCAAGGGGAACGGTGGGGTATGTGGGGATGACCTGGCAGAAGGTCGAACCGACCCACTAAAAACCTCTAGGTGTACCTCCCCCGCCATAATTGGAGCGCACGGTATCGCCAGTAGCACTGTCCATTGCACTCAGCCTGAGCCGTGCGCCCCCTCGTAGGAAATGGCCCAGTACACGCGGTCATTTCCCCACTCATGTATAGCTTCACCCGCCACGGCTGGCTATCGGGAGGGAGAAGGCGTCTCCTTCTCCGTCCCACCCTCCGCCCAGCCTAATCTAAAACCTAACCTAAAACCTAACCTAAAGTCTAACCTTAAACCTTACCTAAACCCTATCCTAAACGACGTAAGTTAACCTAAAACCTATCCTAAACGACGTAACTTAACCTAAAACTTAACCTATCCTAAAACCTAACTTAACCCAATACGACGGCCTGGACGCCGAAGCAATCCAAAACCGCCGACCCCAGAGCATCCGGTGCACGACCAGAGCTCGCCGCCTCTGTGTCCTGATCGGTCCACTCTGCTATCAGAATGGTACCGAGAGGACCCAGCCCGGGAAGGCGCAGCTGCCGCCCAATGCGGACAGACGCAGCGCGCCACCGCCGCGCCGCAAGAGTCATTTCGCTTCACCCGATCGCTGGATTGCGACGGGCTACTGAGCCCCTCCGCCACGACAAGACACACTAGTTGGGGGGGGATCCCAGAGGTTCTAGGTTTGAATCCTAGTGGTGGATATTCGTGCGATGAACACAAAGTTCAACTTTATTTTCTAACTAGCTGTTTCGCACGGTTTTACCCGCGGAATTTCGAATCCAGCGGGAGTATCGGGATAAGAGCCTATATCGGGATATTCATCCAAATCGGTTGATCCGTTCTTCCGTTACTAAGCACAATTATCCATTCATCCAAACTTTCACATTTATAATATAAGTGAGTAAGAAAGATAAAAAGAAATGTTGGTATCTATTCAATATCCTATGTTTCTTGTATTTTTTATGTTTTTAATCTGTTAACTAGTACCCATACACAAGTTCTTTATAAAATTTAATTTAGGCTAGATAAAGTTGTATGAATTGGGGTAATTTCAGAAATATTTATTTATTTCCTTAGAGAGGTTTTCAAAATGACATTTAAAAATAAAAAAAATAGTTACTACATTTCATTTTAGATGGCGTCACATGCTTTTCTAACAAAATTGCAATGTCAAATGTCTTGTCGTATAAAATTTTGACAGCGAACATTTTACCAACGTCATCTTTTGAGAGAAAAGGACATGTTTTTTTTTTCTTTTTAAAATCAATGGGGAGTTTTCTGACAGCTCATAAAAATTAGTTCAAAAAACCTCTTTAGATGGCACTTTTAAAAGCCGAAGGCGTTAAGTCTGTAAACTATAATGTAGGTAAGTGGTATCTACCATCTATGGTTATTTATATATTCTGATACAAACGTCAATTAATTTATTTTACTTTTAAAAACGCAGTGTGGAATAAATTCTTCGCCTTCGCCTTTTGTAAAGCGCCATCTATCGAAGCCTTTTGTACCAATTTTGTACAGTTTTGTTTTTTTAATGAGCTGTCAGAAAACTCCCCATTGGAAAACCCTCCTTGAGAACCTAAGCTTTATCTTTATTCTTATTTTTGAACGAAACCTGCAGTTTCTTTAGCTTTTGTCACTGTAAAGCTGTCATGTGCCAAATTCAATCAATATTTTCTTAGGGCTGAACGACTGCAAATATAATCGATTTTTGTATTGATTTGATATATTCCTATATTATTTTCTCTGCGTCAAATCCTGACACAGACTCTATGTCACAGAGATGATAAGAAAAATATGAATATTTTTGATATTATTATACTTAATTCTAGAGTTTTTTTTCATAAGTTTTTTTCATAAGTCATAATTCCGGTAAGTCCGGTAAGATGACAAGGTAATATTTAATAAAGCCATCATTTATTTAGTTTGTAATTTAATGAAGTGCAAGAAAAAAGCTAAATTTAAAATGTTCTTTAAAAAATTACGTAGGTTTACTTCGAGAGTAGTATATTCCTTGGTTTACTTGCTACCGAAACAACATTTAAATAAATAAATAAATAAAATCCCCAAACAAACACATCAACTACATGGCCCCAAAGTAAGCATAGCTTGTGTTATGGGATACCATGTAGCGAACTAGGGGGGAACCTATAATATAAATACATAAATAGATAAACACCCAGACACGGAATTTGTTTTTCTTGTTCCGTGCGGGAATCGAACCCGCAACCACTGAGGCAGACAGTGTTATCCCCCCTCCCCAATTTGCTCGTCAATTTTTTTTTATAAATGTTGTTAAATTTTAAATTTGTTAACTCTACCTACGCCCGTTACGTAATCAACATTAAATTTGAAATTCTATGTTAATTAAAAATGGAAAAAGATTGAATGTTTCATAGAATATACAATATTGTTCAAATTACTATTAACAGAAACATTTACTTGTTGTATTTGTTATATATGTAAGGTAGTTTTAAGTTTGTATTTTGTTTGACAGTCTCGAATATATCAATAACTGAACGCTCGTGTATTATTTAACAGTGGCGACGAGGATGGATTAGTTTATTTGTGAATAAAAAATGGCTTTTGAATCAATCCAATATTCGAGTAAAAAAAGTATAAAATCGATTTCCAAATAGATCTTTTTATCAGAAAGCAATTCAATCAAATATCCTTCAATCGTTTTATTTGTTATTGTTTTCTTTTTTGTGAGTTTGTTTGTCTAGCTAGAAGTACGGATCAGAAAGTAAATGAAAGTGTAGTAGATTCCGTATGGGCAAGATCTGTTTTAAGCGAACCTCTACACTTCTATTCACACTGTTATTGGACTAGCTAGCTGGAGTAATACATACTTGCAATAGCTATAACATAAGCTTCTTCAGTACAGTACAGTATACGTGTTCTCAATCTGCGCGCGCATGCATGGTTTATATTCGCTGCAATAAGAGTACATATTTGTAAAATATCAATAATGAAGTATACAAATCAACGCTATCTCGAACCGCGCATGCTCTATGTGCTTCTGGAGAAGAAACTGGAAAATCGTTACACCATAGTTAACTCAGTTTTGGTGCATTTTACTTTTTGTCATGGCTTCAAACCTAGAAAATACTTTTGATCGCTGCTGTCGTCTTTGTGCAGAAGAACAGGATGTTACAATTATGATATTTAGTGCAGATGCAGAAGCAATGTTATTGCAGAACAAAATAAACAGTTATTTGTTAATTGAGGTAAGGATATTGATTTCTAACTTTTTTGGTTAAAGCTCGAAAATTTTGTACTTTTAAAAGATTTGAGAGTAATAATTTGGCATTACTTTACTTTTTTAATAATTTACTGTAAGTAGGTGTTTATTTTATAAATCACTATACTCAGAAAATCCATTTTTTTTCACAAACAAATTTACTTCAAAGCAGCCATGCTTTTGTATCCTCATCAGTCTAGTACAGCCCTCACTAATTGTAAAGTAACTTCATTCAGCTTATATGTAAATGATCCCCTGGTATTCTGCTTTGGTATCTATTGTGACATTTTTGTAACAATCAACAACATGCCACAGAACCTTAGAGCAAGATTTTTTTACAGCGTCTTCTAGTCATTTCGAACTTAAAGAGGTTCCATAGTCATATAATTAAAAAGAGAAGTTTATTTCTTTAGATTTAAGTGAAAAACAAGTTTTCAGTCTGTATTATGATTTAAATTAGCATTAAAGATTTTACACAACTGCCTGAAACTGAGTAACTGAGCTACAATTTTAAATTTTATTTTATTTTTAAAATTTTATTAAATCAAATTTTCATTTTATTTTCAGGTTGATGAAGATGACAAATTACCTAAAAATATTTGCCTCCAATGCTGTTCAAAACTCCAGACAGTATGTGACTTTATTGATATGGCACGCAAGTCCCAAGAAATGCTGTCAAAGCACAGCATTCTGCTTGAGCAAATTCAAAATAATGCCCAAACATCCACAACTTTCATCAAAGAAGAACCTGAAGAATATTCTGAAGAAGATGAAATAACAATAACAGAAATGGAAGTCAGTGTTGACCCAATGATGGTTTTGCAGAATATAGATGAAGTGCAACAAATACCTGCTGATCCTACACCTCAAACCAACACTGAAGAGGTAACCTTTTTGCATGATAATGAAGATGTAACCATAAAACTAATAAAAAAAGGTCCAAACTCCAATGACTCCAAAAAACCTTTTCCATGTGTAGTGTGTAAGAGAAGTTTTTGCACTGAGCTAGCACTAAAGAACCACAGTTGGGTACATGAGGAGGGAAGTACCAAAGCCTCATTATATAAATGTGTTTACTGCGGCGAAGCCTTTGATTTTAAATGCTACTTGTTGGAACATCTGAAAGAACACAGATCTTCTGGAATGTGCCAAGTCTGCGGTAGAGTGTAAGTTTCATGTCCTTTAGATTTTTTTTTATTTGAAAAGTATCTATGAGTTACCAAGTTTTGTATCAATGTATTTGTCTGTTAAACAAACTTTAAGCCCACAAAATATTGTAAAGTAATGTTTGCGAAATGTTAAAAATTATGCAAATGGTGATATTCCATCCTTGTTTAATTTCCAGCCATTTAATCTACTTACCATCTATATTATCAGCCAAAAGTTAATAAACATTTTTTTCATATCAGGAGTTTTTAGCTCCATTACTAATGAAGGTTCCTATAACAGTTTCAGAAATAAGACAAATTTAGAAGTACACATGGCTATTCACAGAAAAACAGGTGTAGCTTTCACCTGTAGAGTTTGCGGCCGATCATACAAAACAAAGAGTAATTTGAAGACACACAGCATAACACATAGTACTGAGAGACCTTATACATGCACCATTTGTAAGAAAAGTTTTAAGAGAAATCAAGATTTAAAGGTAAGGTCAACAATGATTTTAATAAATGTCTTAAATTAACTATAATTGCACATAGTTAATGGCCAGGGTATACAAGCTTTCTAGCATATTTTTCCCTGACTACAGCGAAGCAAAAAGGGGGGCTAATGATTTGATGTGTATGTATGTATGTGGGTATGGATGTTCATCTGTTCCCTCAGAACTTCTAAACTAGTGGTCATTATTGGACAAATGATGGAGGGGGAGAGACTATTACAGTGACAGGGGGCTGCCCTGTAAACCTCCAATGAAAACTTTGTCCCTTAACTGACTTTTACAGTATGCCCGGGAGGAGAAGCAGCTGGTACATTCTATGTTTTTCCTTCGCTTCCAGTCCAGCATGGAAGTTATATTCTATTAAAATTGTTTCACATAGTTTGTGCTGCAAATTTGCCCACTATACTCTGGCAAATAGTTCAATTCAGTAAACTGACAGATTGAAATGTCAAATAGAAAAATAATGATACCAGTTAAAAACTTCGTAGTGTAAGTGTTAGTAAACAAACGAGTATCTGTCATTCGTTTTGCATAAAATTTTAAAGAAATTTATAAATTATTGAATTTGAGGTGTGTACTATATCTTTAAAGTAACTTTAATGAAAATAATTAATTATCAAACATTTGTGCTTTAAAACGGTTACAGTAGAAGTAAAATGGACTCTATAACTTCTTGCTTTTTAAATTAATTTTTGCGTTAAAAATAAAATTTCAAGATAGTTGCCCGTCGCTAACAGCACCATAAAAAGAATATCATGTGAGCCAAATTTTTTTTCCATACATTACGATATTATTATTTAAAAATTAATTACATTCATTCACTTAAACCACATAACTATTTTTTTCTTCCCGAAAGTTAGCAAAGTGGAACTGTCATTTTACTGCATTGAACTATTTGCCAGGGTATAGGACTTCAACTTAGAACTTTTGACGACCACTTTAGCGATGGGGTAAACCTGTCTGCCTCAGACGCCAGTGGTTGCGAGTTCGATTCCCGCACGGAACAAGAAAAGTAAATGTTCCGTGTCTGTGTGTTTTTCCATTTATGTATTAATATTCTAGGTTCCCCTCTAGCTCGCTACATGGGATAATAACACAAGCTATGCTTACTTTAGGGCCGTGTAGTTGATGTGGTTTTCTGGGGGATTTTATTTCACTTGATCAATGCTCCTCAGGCATCACTGTATGCAACTAGCATAATTATTGTAGTCGTCGTATTGTCTCTTATGTATCTATGTCATTCGATATCGCAGATTAAGCAGCGTTTGGCGCGGTCGGTACAAGGATTGGTGATCCGATTATATCTTTTGCATGACGACTTCCATTATTTAATTACAATTTATAATTAGGTATATAGGCTTGCCTTATAATAGTCAATAATATTTTAATAGCAGATTAAGACTGATGAGGGTCATAACTACGATAATTTTTTTTTTTAAATATTTTTCATAACTAAATTTTGAAATTCTTCTAAGTGATCAAAATTTAAGTTGGATCTGTCGTTTATGACTACATAGCAAGTAATAAAATCGTTTCCATCGAATTGTTTGTAGTCATAAAATGTAGATTAATCTTAAATTTACTCACAGAGAAGAGTTTTGAAATTTTATTTTATGAAAATTATTAAAAAAATTTTTTTTTCCAAATTCAGACCCGCTAATCCTCCCTAATCTGCTATTAAAATATAATTGACTATTATTAGCGGACCCTGTATATACCTTATAGCATAAAAAATTTAAAGTACATACAAAAAAACGACTTTGATAAACAATTGGCGGTCTCATCGCTGGCAGCGATTTCTAACAGATTTAATGAGTCTTCACCGAAAGAAAAGACTCATTACATAGTTTTGTAGAGAGATTATGCTAGAACGACAGTTTATTCGCTGAAGTAGCACACTCCTTTACAATTTTATACAATTTCTATTTTAAGGTCCTTCTAAAAATCACTCATGTTTTTTTCAGTTCCACATAAACCAACACACTGGTGCTAAGCCCTACAAGTGTCCTTTCTGCGACAAAAGCTTTGCGAGCTCCGGCAACTGTTACTCGCATAGAAGTAGAATGCATCCAGGAAAACGAGTAGAGAGCGTTCGTCTTCGGCGGCGTTTGAACTGGGATGGTAACACGATGCAGCCGCGACCTATAGCGCCGAAGCCTCCGATGATCACTGTGAAGGGAATCCATAAGTACCAATGCAATATATGCCAGCATAGCTTCTTGAAGAAAGATAATTATACGGTATGTATCTATCGTAGGAGATCCGAACTTGAAAAGATCTGCACCGAGCTGATTATAGAATGAAACCTATTTTATAACAAAATTAGTATATTAGAAAATATTTAAGTTACCCAAGGACCTAAAATATTACGGAGACCTAGTTACGGACCTAGTTACCCAAGGTGCACACTTGGTTTAGGCCCGTGTTTTAAATAATAATAATAATAATAAATATTGTTTATTGCCACAGAACTTAAAAATAAATATTTTAACAAAATTAGCGATGACAATGTGGGCGGCCTTATCGCTTAAAGCGATGTCTACCAGGCAACCCGGGGCAAAGGAAAAATATCACAAACTTATAATAATAATAGTGCAGAGCATTTGAATTGATAGATATAGTTCGGCCGTTCAGAGAATGCGTTCCTGACACATCGCGATTGAACTGACGACGTAACTTTGTAATGGCGTTGCAGTTACGATAAAAAATATTTTTGCTGGTTGTTTACCGTTTTAACAATTGATGAGCATTAAAACAACATTATTATATCAATAATCAATGAATTTTATAATTTTGTGCCAAACTGAGTGTCAAACAACTTGGTAAACAATATTTTTCAAAATCTATACTGCGCTATTACAAGGTTATGTCAAAGCTTTATATTTGTAGTGCTGTGCTAACAATAATAGGCTATAACAGTATCGTAATCTGTTTTTAAACAGGTATACTTTATGAAATAATACGTTTTGTTTTTCTTTTTAGGAATTTGAAAATAATGGACTATAAGATAACTTTTATTAAATTAAAAAGTAAAACTATGACCAAACCGAATGCGCGAAAAAAAGTTGGTTACAAGCAAAAGGCATTGACACAAATATGCAGATGCTAAAAGCAGAGCTAATTAAATTAGTTACAGAAAATAAAGTGGCACATGTGCGATACGAAATCAATGAACTGGCTCTGGAGTACGGTCATCGCGTTCTAAGAATTCCATCGTATCAGTGCCAATATAACGCGATTGAGATAATCTGGGCTCAAACAAAAGGTTACGCCGCCCGCCACTATACTTCCCCGCCATTCAGCACGAAAAAGATGATGACCCTATTAAAAGAAGCCTGCGGGGAAGTCACTAGAGATGACTGGGCAAAGGTTGTTGAAAGACTAAAAACCTGATTATGGAACATTTTGACCGAGATATCAGGATTGATTCTGTTATTGATAATACAATAATTATACATGTAGGCGAAGATGATGATGCAGACACTACCTCCTCAAGCGAATCGGAGTCTGATTAATATTCTGTACGCACATTCAATTCAATGTACTTTATTACATAGAAATACAGATTGTAACTTTGTAACAAAAAATAAATAAAACAATTTTATTATATTTATATTACCTTTTTTTGGTTTCCACTTAAATTACTAAAATATAAATTTTAAATGATTCCGCCAATTTAAAACGAAAATAATCTTAAAAATACGCGGCGTTTCATTTTGGAGGAACGGCAACGAACTCAGTGTTATGTTGCGCCCATCACTAGTCGTGACTAACTGATAGGTGTCAGGAACGCATTCTCTGAACGGCCGAACTATAGAATACTTATAGACAATAATTACATATGACAAAATATATAACAAATATGATTATAAAGGATTGTTACGAATATTAATAAGTTAATTAATGATATAAATAATGAAATAAAAGTATACATATATAAAATAAGTAAAAAAATATATATAAGAAGCAAAAAGAATAATTATCTATAAAAATGATTATTTATATTCTAGGTTCTTCCCTAATTCGCTACTTGGTATCCCATATCACAAGCTATGCTTACTTTGGGGCCATGTAGTTGGTGTGATTGTCTGAGGATTTTATTTATTATTTATTGACGACCACTTTGGCGTTGGGGTAACACTGTCTGCCTCAGACGCCATTGGTTGCGGGTTCGATTCCGCACGGAACAAGAAAAAAATATATTCCGAGTCTGGGCTTTTATCTATATTTGCATTTATATTCTAGGTTCCCCCTAGTTCGCTAAATGGTATCCCATATCACAAGCTCTGCTTAATTATGGGCCATGTAGTTGGTGTGGTTGTCTGGGGATTTTTTTTTTATTTTAACAAAAAGCAATAATAAATTGAATAAGTTTATACATTTATTTAGTTCAAATATCATACAAATATTTGCGAATGCGTGATATTCTACAAATTACATATCGCCTATTTTCTTATAAGAACGTCATGTAAAGAGGGCCCATGCCAAATGTGAGAACTTACAGCTCGTATAGATATTGTGAAACGCTATTTTTTTCTACCAGTTTAGTACCTGTATCCTTTACTCATACCAGTCAGTTGAATATTGAAACCCGCCAATATACGACTTAAAGAACGGTCGTCGAGCCGCAAAGCATTCGTGAACTCTTTATTTATTTATAGGGAATTCTGTTGAAAGGTACTGAATTAGTACCTACTTTTATTACATAATTATGATAAGAATCGAGTACAGAGTGCTCTCCTTCAATATCTAAAAGTTGTCACCAGTCACCCTGTATAAAACCTTACATAAAATAGTTGAGATGTAGCTTAAATAAAAACCACTGTAAATAAATTTTATTTTTATTTCCAGTACCACATGTACCAGCATACCGGAGAGAAACCGTTCCAGTGCTCATTTTGTACTGAAAAGTTTGTGACCCGACGCGGCTTGTTGATCCATCATGATAAAGAGCACCCCACTCACGACAGGCCCTTAGCGCTGTTGTCTAGAAATGCTTTATTGAAGTAAATAAAGTATGAAGACCCCTGTGGTGCAGTGGTTGAGGGTAATTGCAGCTTGAGAGTTCCTGGGTTCCAATTCAAGCCGGGTTGATCTAGAAAACGAAATTTACTGGAGTAGCTCAGGTCCGGGTATTATAATATAGTGGAAACATTGTAAGATGTTATGTGTGACAGTTCAAATATGGCAGTCATAATGATGTTGCCCTAGTGAAATTGAATGACAACCCAAATAGTGTCAATCTCTATTGTCTGACATTCTGTCCTTTGCATTTAACAGTATAGGTTGAAATTTTTCATAACATTTACTTAATTTATTTACTGTAATTAAAAATAATTACAGGTGATTAAAAGTTTACTTTATAATGTTCGAAAAACCATTTTATTTACCTAGTTTTTATTTTTTTTTGTGCACAATTTTATTTTGTTAGTAGTCACCCATATCATCTTATAACGAAAGCAGAATAGGATACCCCCTAATTCCGTTGTGTGGTCCCCATAACAGGAGCATAAATAAAAAGCTTACTTCGGGCCAATGTTGATATTTCAGTTTTACTTATTTGGTTAAAAATTGGTTTTCCACTCGAAGAAATGTTAATATTTTTGCTGAATATTAAATATTCTGAGTTTTGTAAGTAGTTTTGTTTGTTTTTTTTTTTACTATGATAAATATCACCCGAGCTTGAAATAAATAAGTTACCCACTGAAAGAAATGTTAATATTTTTGCTGAATATTAAATATTATAAATTTTGAAATTGTGTTTTTTTTTATAATAAGTCTTCTGACTGTATTTTGTCCTCTCATTTAGTGGATTTTTAAGGTATAAAGCACTGGTATTTAGCTACTGCATGAGCGTATAATAAAGTGATATGATTCCCAGAAACACAAAAAATTGCATATCGTTGTTAACACCACATATTTTATAATTACTGTAAAATAACGTTAGTTCCTCCTCTGTGATTAATGCAACAGGCCTTTGTTTGCATGTCATTATTATCGAGTGCTAGTGTTGGTATGATTGGGTTGTTCCGTCTTCATCCTACGGCGTCTTATCCTAATTCCTCATACATCTTATGGTCGTATTACAGAACAGTACTCATGTATTGATACTAGTTTTGAAACTAGTATCAACGACTTTCTTTATTACAAAACGTTGCCTAATACTAGATTCAATGATCAGATATCACTTGAGTACTAAATGATTTGAACTGTGTTCACGCTTATTATAGAACTTAACTTATGCATATGCCAATGATTGAAACTAGTTTCACAACTGTATTCACTTGAGTGTGCTGTCTACCATACTTGAGCGTACTTCAAAATAAGTTTTTGATGTTGTGAACTGTGGCTTAGAGAAAAACTAGATAGGTACGCGATTCGTGCCTTCTTTAATAGTGATCTGTATTAACTACAATAGATCCTTTCAGTGATATTGACCATTACGATAATATTTTTAAGTATAACAACTTTGAACTTTTTAAAACAAGTTTGAACTTGCTTTTCGTAAATAAAAACTAAGTATATTGGAATTTATAATTTTAAGTGACTTTACTTAGTTGTTGGCAACATTACATTTAGCTTTTACGTTTCGTATTATTTTTGAGTGATAAATATAAATATATTTTCATAGTAGAAAGCAGCGACAGTTATAATTTAACGGTACTGCTTCTATCGAAAAACAGATAAATTATTCAAAACATTGGCAATTTTGTCATATATCATATAGAATTTAACGCAATTTATAAGACATTATAATCTAAACGTTGCGTATAACGTAACAGACCATTAGTTTTTGTTTTTAAATGTAATGGGAAACAAATTTTTTTCAAAGAAAACCCAGTATCAACTGAGTCAGATATTTGAAACTAGTTTCAGGTAATCTGGTTTTGATAATTGTTTTGTAATAAGACTAAAGCTCAAGTCAAGAATCAGCTGGTGAACAACGCTTACGTGAAACGAGTATTAAGTCTCGTTCTGTAATACGAGCATTAAACTGGTATTCCGTATTCACCTATTACATTTTTTAAATATTTTTTCTTTGTTCATCCTAAATCCTTACACATACTAAAGCAAAATTTACGAAAAAAAATACGAACTGCAAAACAATTTATGTTTACGATAGAAATACTTCAATATTATAAATAATTAAATGGGCATATAATGAGTTCGGTACATGAACTTCGCGCATATTCTAACCTTCTGGTGTGACGTCATCCATTAAAAGTAGAAATGCGAGAGAAAAAATTATGTGTATCTCATTCGCACGTTCTATTGCACCGTCTACCGTGAGAATCTTTGAAGTTACTATGCGGCCGGTGAGAGAATGCCGTCCTGGCAGCTCCTTATGTCCATTGAATAAAGTTTATTTACGATTACAAGGAATAGAAAAGCTATGATTTTGAAAGCTGTCAGGAACTCATCTCTACAGACACGCGTATTTTTTTTTACCTAATATTGTATTAGAGAGAAAGGGATGCCTGCTTCTGTATCTATCTTCACCCTTAAACCATTTTCAATTGTTTTAACGACTTTGCAAATCATTATATAAGGTCATTCTGGTCCCCATGGGTGAGCTGAAAGCTAAAATGGCGAGGCTAGAGAATATCTAGAGTGACGAGACTAACTCTAAGATAGAAAAGCTCGTTTCAAGTGCACTTCTGTAACATCCGAGGAGTGTACTCCAATCTCAATGATGTCCACCACCACCTCGAGACCGAGGGACCCCACCTACTCTTCCTTACGGAGACGTAGATCTGTGATCCGTCAGACTCGGCATACCTTTGTTACACAGGTTACATCCTGGAGTCCAAATTCCACCTGCAAGCCAGGGTGTGCATGTATGCAAGTGACACGCTCTGTTGTCAGCGTCTCCGTTACTTAGAAGTGCCGGACCTTTCAGTTATGTGGGTTCACATAGATACCGGCCTAGACCAAATGGTATATGCTGGTGTTTATCGGTCACACAGCGGAGATCGGGACACAAAAAGGCTTATGGACTATCTCAGCAGTACAGCGGACAAGGTTCAGCAACGTTTTCCCACAGCGCAGTTGGTGTTCCTGGGATATTTTAACGCACACCACGGACAGTGGTTATACCCGTTTCAGGACACTGACCATGCTGGTAGAGAGGCTTTTAAGTTATCGCTCACTCATGGCCTCTCTCAGCTTGTTGACGAGCCTACGCGCATCCCAGACGTTGCTGGCCACACTGCTTACTGCCTGGACCTTCTGCTGACAACCGATCCGGACAGATATTCGGTGTCCATCACTGCACCCTTAGGGACATCCGATCACTGTCTGGTGAAATCTGTATCGCAGTACTCGCCACCTGACACCCGACCAAGAGGTTCTAGGCGAGTATGGCGTTACAAGTCGGCAGATTGGGATGAAATGCGACATTTCTTCGCATCTTATCCGTGGCGGCAAGCTTGTTTTACATCAACCGCTCCATCGTGCTGCGCTGATGCAGTCTCAAGTGTGATAGGTCGAGCAATGGAGTTCTTCATTCCCTACGCTGATCTATCCCTTGAAAACAAAGCTCGCCCACGGTTTAGTGCTGAATGCTTTGCCGCTGAAAAGCGTAAGCGAGAAGCGTACAAAGCCTGGGCAACCGCTCGCAGAAGCAAAGCCGTGGATTCGCGTGAACACAAGAAGAGGTACAATGCTGCCGCCAAGTCCTGCAAAAAGGTGATCAAAAGAGCTCGTTTCGCCAACATAGGCTGTATTGGAGACAGGATAGCCTCATACCCCTCGGGAAGTAAAGCTTTCTGGTCCCTCGCCAAGTCGGTCGAAACGAACTTTTGTCGCACGTCGCTGCCGCGTCTGCGGAAACCTGACGGTTCTCTGGCCCACACCGCTAAGGAAAAGGCAGATTTATTTGCCAGTACCTATCTTTGCGGAAAATTCTCGTCTAGATAGCCAAGGAAAAATCCCACCCCAATTACCTCAGTTCGGTCCTACAATGGGTACCGTTCATATTCGCCAAAAGGACGTTCTTAAATGCTTGCTGCACCTCGACAAGAATAAGGCTAGCGGTGCAGATGGTATTCCTGCAGTGGTGTTGAAACGCTGCGCAGCTGAGTTGTCTCCCGTTTTGACGCGTCTTTATAGACTTTCTTTGGAATCTGGTAAGGTCCCCAAATCCTGGAAGCTGGCTAACGTACAACCAGTACCGAAGAAGGGAAGCCGTGCTGATCCTGTCAACTTTCGATCAATTTCAATCACTTCCATACTTTGCAAAGTCATGGAACGTGTATTGAACAATCGACTCCTGGCATATCTTGAGACCAACGAGTAGATGTTCTCTCTGCAACTTTATTCTTGCTGCATATTAATGACCTCCTAACACCAGGCATTATTGGATATGCTGATGACAGCACTGTTGTTGAGAGATATATATCCAATGCGCGAACGAGCGCCCATGAAATCCAGGTTTTGAGATAGTCTATGATTGGGCGCGTTGATTCTACCTTGCGGAATGTGTCCGATTGGGGCGAATCTAACCTGGTCAAATTCAACGCCTCCAAAACACAAGCGTGTCGGAGAATACTCCGCAAAAAAGACCACTTTCCAGAATGAAACTATTCCGATCACCGACCATCTAGGGCTTTTGGGCGTCATTATAACGTCCAAATTAAACTTCGGACAACAAATTGAGTCTATGGCAAAAACGGCTTCCAAAAAATTGGGTATCATCTCCAAGGTCCGGCGGTACTTCAGCCTTGAACGGCTGCTCAACTTATACACAGCCCAAGTGAGGCCGTGCATGGAGTACTGCAGTCACCTTTGGGACGAAGCGCTAGACTCTGTTGACCGAAGAGCCCGTAAATTCATTAATAACAACCTTACAAGTAAAAAATGGCAGACGCTGGAACATCGTCGTAAGGTTCCTTGTTTGACAGTATTTTATCGACTACATTTTGGTGAGTGTGTGAGTGCTCTTTTAGACCAAATCGAACCCACTCCTTTTTACCACCGGACTACCAGACGCAGACAGAACTTCCATCCCTATATAGTGGATTTAACAAGAAGTCGAACAAAACGCTTCGATAGTTCCTTTTTGGTACGGATTGCCAGGGTGTGGAACAATCTGCCTGCGTCTGTTTTTCCTGACCACTACAGTCCTGGAACTTTTAAGTGTCGAGTGAATAAGTTTCTCGTGGATGGACGTGTAACACCATAGTCTTCATGCGCACTTTCCATTAGGTGGCTTGGAAGACAAACGTACAATATAAAAAAAGAAACGTTGAGCTTGCTGGAGTTTCCTAATAAGAGGAGCGAACTTAGTTAAGACCGGAAGAGCACCGTTGAAACCCTCAGAGCGTCGCCGAAAGCCAGAATTTCCAGATTGGATCCAGAACGCCATGCGGTCGTGAGACCCCTTTGCGTTCTGGTCTGGCACTGTGATGGTGGTTTGGCAGCCGGTTGCGATTGAGTCGCGATACGACGATACGGAGCGCTCGAGCTAGGCTGAGGGCGTTCTCTCTAGTTTTCAATGGGCTTTACGGTAGCACTGGCAGCACGCGGTGCCTTGGGGCAACCGTGGAAATTTGCCGTGTAGCCTGACTCGTCGCAAAAGACGCAGGACGGAGCAGTAGGCGACTCAGGAGTGCGATAGCACTCCTTAGTCCCGTGTGGCTCTAGGCACTTGACGCACCTAGGGGAAACAAAACAGTTTGCCAACATTGAGCCCGCGAACAGGGAGTGCTAAAAGAAGATACTTGGCGAGACCTACGTGCCGTTGAACGGCGACACGGCTGCACAAACTGCGCTGTAAAAAAGAACAACTTAGTACGGACCTACTGCCGGTGAACGGCGGACGATCAGGCTTAGTTGTCACGCACGGTTACATCCGCCCTGAAAAGGGCAGATGAATGACCCCGACACCACGCAACCTCCGCGAGAGAAAACTTTCCGTTAAGAGCTTGACTTTGTAAATAAATAAAATTATGTATATCTACTTGTTTTAAGGTTGTTAAATTGTTCTCAAATAAAGAAAGCGGTTTCCTATAATATACATACGTATGAGTGGTTTCATTAGTGGTGTAATAGTATATAATGTATAATCCGGATCAATAAAATATACCTACTCTATTTACTCGCATGTAATATGCACTAAGGTACAATTCAACTTTGTAGGACTCAGAGATGGGTCGTCTACGGAAAAGACGTCGACGACCCATCTCTGAGTCTAGAGACTAGAGACTAGACCGTCTATTTATGTTCGTGGACTAGTCCATCAACTAGTTGAATAATTCATAGACTATTTTACACGAGCGTTGAGCTGAATGTGAACGTTGATTCAACTATCGGAGATCAATTTTGTTTCAGACATGAAACTTAATAATAATAACTTAATAAGTTTAAATCACTGTCTTTACTTTTATAATACTATATACTTACACTATTCAATATTTACACTTATTATACAATATAATCAAACAATGGAAAATTAAAACACATAAGTTAATAATTACTTATAATTACTGTCAGAAAATACCTAATGCATATATTCAGTTTTGAAAAACTAAATCGTAATTACAATCGCGCGCGAGTGACCTTGAAATAGTTTTTGTCTAAAAAAATGCATTTTGAGTTACCTAAGCTTCACAAAATATGATTTAGTTTCCAAAGTAGCGTATGCGAAAAACCGACACATCGCAATATGAACATTTATAACATTGATTCATTAGAGTTCAAAATATATTTTTTACATCGTCTCATATGTCTATATTTAACCGTGCATTTGAATAATTTTGAAATTGTTTCGTACTTAAAAAGCACAAATCACAAATTTGACAGAAAAATAATCAACCCTGTGTTTATACGATTAGAGGTCATAACCATTTGGTAGGAATCGCCTTATGTGGCTTTTATTCACCATGGCCGATTGTAACCTGGCCGAGTTTGAACGAACGAGTGTAAGACGACGGGGTATGCGAGACGAAAGAATCTTCGTCTCGTTTTCTACGCTAGACAGACGATGCTTACGTTGACAACCTAAAGTCGATTCTACTCTTAAACTTAGCCGTCTATGAAATGGACTAGTCCATCGATGTACGAAAGACGGTAGAATCGTTGAACTCTGTTCGACGGTCGATTGGACTTGGACGGGTCCTTCGAATGAACGCCGATCTCTATTAGGATTCATTATATTATGCACTAGGGTATAATATATTATACACACGTGACTTATAGCCCAGCTTATAGTTCTAAATTCAATAGAATAAGGCTCACTTTACAAGCAAGTGTGTTGAAAAATTTATTAAACGTTAGGGATTGAATTGACTTTGGTATTTTATTATAAATACGTATTGACATTCCCATAAATGATTTGGTGCTTTTAGCCAGCCTTAATTTGGGAAACGCTAATTTATGGTCGTTCCTTGTCATTACAGAATAATTTTTATCATGATTATCTTTCATAGTTTTAAATTTACTACTATTCTTATAAATATACATAATGTTTTCATATATATATATATTGTGATGCAATGATCAAGATACCAATCTCTATAAACTTTTCTCTTAGAGATTATCTATTTCCAAGTTTATACATTTCACGAATAGCCCTTTTCTGCAGTGTAAATATCGTGTCAATTTCTGCGGCATTGCCCCAAAGTAGGATGCCGTAGGACATTATACTATGAAAATAACTAAAGTATACCAGCTTCGCCGTATCAACATCAGTCAATGAGCGACTTTTCTTTACCGCGAACGCTGCAGAACTAAGTCTACTCGCTAGCTGTGAGATATGGGCGCCCCAATGCAATTTAGAATCTAAGGTTATTCCAAGAAAAACAGTGTTATCTACTAGATTCAACCTGTTCCCATTAAGCCGCAGATCAGACTCAACTTGTTTTACATTTGGTGCAGAGAATTTTATACATTTAGTTTTTTTATCATTGAAAGCTAGATTATTTACATTAAACCACTGCACTACATTTTATAACCATTTACTCAAATAACTTGAAAACGGTTTATTTCTTTGGATTCCTTTATTGCATAGGTACCGAATTATACCTAGCCTAGCCTAGAATTATACTATAGCCAGATGTGCTCAGCAAAAATTATATATTCATCCGCTAAGTCGATTCCAAGATACAGCAATCCTGCAAACGTTACTCCAGGAGGATTTTGAATATCTTCGCAACCAAAGCACATACAGATACAATTTTGTCATACCATTTAAACCAACACATACATATACATAACCTCACGCCTGTCTCCCTTTGGGGTAGGCAGAGACAAAGGAACACCAATTGCTTCGATCCAGACATACCTCTTTCGCTTCCTCCACGTTCATTAATCTTTTCATACATGATCGCCGGTCACGGGTTCTTTTAACTAGGCCCTTTTTAAGAACGTCGCCAATTTGATCGGCGTACGTTCGCCTAGGGCGGCCCCTTCCGACAGCACCATCCATTCTTGCTCTGTATACCTCTTTCGTAAATCTACTTTCACTCATCCTTTCCAAATGTCCAAACCACCGTAGCATACCCTTTTCAATCTTAGTCACTACATCTTCTTTCAATCCGCATCTCTTTCTTATTTCACTATTGCGCACCCTATCACTCAATTTCACTCCACACATGCTTCTCAACGCTCTCATCTCCACAGCATTAATCTTGCTTTCATGTCTCTTCTGCCACACCCAAGATTCACTACCATACATAAGCGTTGGCGCCAAAACTCCCTCAAGTACGGCAAGACGAGCCTTATTTGGTATAGTTTTGCTTGCCATTATCGAGTATATGGCGCCATTAATACAATTCCTGCTTTTACTCTCCTTTCAATATCACCTTCACACTTCCCATCTCTTGTAAACAAGCACCCCAAGTATACAAACTCTTTCACTTGTTCCACTTTTTCGTCCCCTATCATAATATTTCATTCCGTCATATCTTCATTCCTCTCCATAACCATCACTTTCGTCTTTCCAACATTCACTCTCACACCTTTTCTTTTAAACGACTCATGCATCACAGTGACCATTTGTTGTAATTCCGACGCTGACGATGCAAGTAGAACCTGGTCGTCGGCGTAAAGCAGAGTTTTGATCACTGTCTCATTCATTTTTAAACCCCATTCAGACTCTTTCAGATCTTTCAAACAGCTATCCATGAATAAGTTGAACAGCCATGGAGACGCTACACAGCCCTGTCTAACACCGCGATCGATGCTAAACCATTCTGTGTAGTCATCATTCAACCTGACACAAGCACTCGAGTGCTTTTGTCAAGGATTTGAGTGCCCGTATCAAGTCACTGTCCACCCCAAACTCGGATAGAGTTGACCAAAGTTCATTCCTTATTACACTGTCATACGCCATTTAAACCAAATCGATTTTTAATTGTATGGATGGATCCCATTAGGAAGAAAGAAAGGCTAGGGTAACGTTACTGCAGCAGGAATGGTTTTTTCGAATAACTCACAAAATATGAGCATGCATACTAAATTTAAAAGATTGCATCAGTAACATTTACAGGAGATGCATTTCTAACTAGTCATGTATGTATTGTATCACTACGCTGCGTACGTCGTCATGTCGTAGTCGTTCGTAGCGTAGAACTTTCGTTTCGCCCGAATTCCCGGTCCCCTCTCAATGAGGAAGACTAGATTCAAAAATTAAAAATTTTAACAAATTTATATGATTCTAGTTTAGCTAGCTTACACCCGTATTCCAATACCGTATTTAAATAGTTACATGCGCGATTTATTATACATACAGCGCCATCTATGAAATATTTAGGAAATAATTTGTTCCTTGATGCTTTAATTTTTTTTAAATTGAAAGCTATGGTCATTTATTTAACTCTCTGTAAATGTGATAACAGCATGGAAAACAAAATTCTAACATTAGATGTTACAAACATTATTTTGTATCACTGACTTATTTGGGAAGTATAGACCAAGCGGGAATAATTATTCAGTTCTCGACCAGGGTCGAGGGCATAGAGTTCAGATTAAATTACAATTTTATGACAGGTTTGGCACGCTTGATGCAGCCTATACTATGAAAATAACTAAAATAAAAAATTAAAAAAACCCCCCGACACAAAAAAGACCTTAAAAACTAACAAATAATATTTTAAACCTATTCTAATTATTATCGTCCCATATATAATTGACTGTAAGACTTGTACTTCAAAATATTTTTATTTTCCGAGCTTCGTCGCCGCGTCGGGGACCGCTCAAGTATATAAAGTATTAAGCCAACAACAGCTAATTTATTATTACATTTAGGTATGAGCGATCTTAAGTTTCATGCATAGTCTACGCTCTGCGGCGACCCGAACGGGCAGACACGTCGTTGACGGTTGTGTCGATTTTATGAATTTTTCGGAGTGAATTCTTTTGATGCAATCTGCAACAGACAACTGTTTTTCTCACTTAGCGGTCCCCCGACGCGGCGACGACGCTTGGAAAATAAAAATATTTTAAAGTACAAGTCTTACAGTCAATTAGGTATATATGGGACGATAATAGGTATATACAGGGTGTCCCAAAAGTCGACGCCAAGCCGAAACCTTCTGATAGGTAAGGCCACACCAGTTATCAGAAAAATAAAAATCTAAGTCATGTTTTTTTGAAATTATGGTAATTTTTTTTATTCCAGAAAAAGTACACCATGTTTCAGTTTTTTCATTCCTGTTGCTACAAATATTGACTTTTTGTCAGTTTTTTTTCTCTTACGTCATCCCGAATAGTGTTTATGTAACCTGTGATCCTAAACCCTGTGCCGATCACTCCAGCTTGAAGGAAAACGTCATTTTATAGCGTACCAAGTTTTCAAAGTTAATATTTTGCACTATTTCAACTGACCGTCCTGAAAAAAAAATGTACTGCTCCAGTTAGGCAAGTAGCTTTAAAAGTTAGCGCATTTAATAAGAATTCTAACGTGGTATAACATTTATTCCATTATTTCTTAGATCGGTCATAAAAAAAAAATGTTTGTTAAACAAAGTCGGTTTTTAACAATTTCTTTGAACTTACAAAAAACGATTCTAGTGTACCCAAAGCATTCCTAATAACCACTGCGTGGCTTTAATGAGATGGAAAGAGACATTCCATAAAGTGTTAGCGAGACAGATAGTGACGCTTATGACATGCGGATGCAAATCTTCTTCCCTCAGAACTAATGCCCGTCTGCACTAAACTTTGATAGCTCCTAAGTCGATACTTAAGTCTCTAGGACGTGCTTAGGAGCAAAATTGCGATGCTCTAAACTTAGGTCATCTTAACCCTACAGTGAATGATTTTTTTGCGGCTTCAAAAAAAATACATAAGGTAGAAAATATTATACTTTTCAACGGAAAAATATTTAAAAAAATCGCAAGTTACTAGAAACACACGTATGCCAGTTTTTCCATATGGCCCACATCTGGCACATCATGCAATATAGTGTAAATTTATACTATGTATTAGGAACAGGTATGAATGATATAAACTCATATTAATCCATATATATTCGTAAAAAATAATAAGTTTTAGGGAAATTTATTTAGGTTTAGTTGTATAAACTTACAATCTTCGTAACTTCTCTTTATAAAAAATAAACTTTTAGAGAAAATTTGGAATCAGGCTAACTCAGCTCACGATTATTTTCCATACCAGAGAAAACTTCCAAGGGATAAGAAAAACCTTTATCGTCTCACAATACCAATAAATTGTATCCCTCCCACTTACGAGGGATTCTTTGGGAGATCCTGGTGGAGAATTTTGCAGGTTTTGGTAGCAGACATTTGTTCATCAACTTTCAAAGCGGGACACTTTCAGCTTTACACTTTACAGCTTGACGCTTCTTTCTCAATGTTTCCAATATTAATAATAATTTTTTGGCTCTCCTCTAGGCTTGAAATTACTATTATCATTAAAGGGTCTGGCACTTCGTAGTAGGTATTTCAAAGTCACAAAAGGTCATCGTTTCCATCATGAGCTTACCTAATATCGAATTCCATAGCAACTGAATGTTTGGCTATGGCACCAGCCGCCTTTACAAGAGATATTTATGTCTCAAAATTTCTTCAGCTCCTCCATCTTTTTGACCAAAACTGGTTTACAGTAATCCTTTTGAATCTCGTATTTATAAGGTTCCTCAGCAATATTATGATCCAGGAAATATTCATCAAGAAAGTAAGTGTAGTACTGCAAAGGTGTTCCAAACATGGTTATTAGATGATTATGGGATGTTCCAACTTATCAATACCAGTAAATGTGGTCTCATGCGGGTGAAACTCTGTCTTCCTCCACACATATTCTCTCTTCTTAGATTTTGGTCCGGCAGGCCTGATAAAGAGGCTGTAAGGATGATGAAATAAAATAGGTTGAGGGTAATGTTGGAAGTGATGATGCTGCTCGGCCTGATTGCTGGGTATGGAAACAATTGGCTGTTTAAGAAGTACTGCTTATTGGCTGAGTCTCTGATATACTACTGCTTGACCTTGGACTAGGTATGCTATGTTTTCATAGAAGAAATCATCCTATAGTACTTCGTGGCACTTTTCCACTTCATTAATCATCAAATCCTGGATCCTGATCAAGTCATCATCGCTGTCCTTGACAGAATGTTCCAAGACATCTTCACCATCGAAAATAATTTCAAGAAAGTTATTCATATAATCAGAAGCCAAAGTTTTTCATCAGCTCATTTGTGAGCAGATATTTTGAGGATATTCATTGCACGGTGTGCCACATCTGTCACACATAAATTTATTGAATTTCTAAGTAGTATTTATGTACGAAATCACAAAATAACACGTAAAATAGAAAAAAGAAACATAAACTTACCCCTGCTAATTAATTTGTATCATTAGAACACGAAATTATTAGATTTTTTGTCTTTTTTATACGCCACTTGTTGACCATTTTCAAAACACCGTTAGTTTAGAATAAAATAGAGAAAAAAATGGGTTAGAGATATTTTAACAATTTTTTTGGTGCTAAACTAGATTTACCAATCCTTCACGGTGCGTTTAGTTTTTACTAGACGACGCTACTTAATTCGAGAATTTAAATAAAAACATTTTTTTCGTATGTGCCATATACCTATGTGCCACTATGCGCTGTAGGGTTAACTTACCATCAGGTGAGATTGAGGTTAAAGAACTGAAATATTGTGATTACTCCAAAGCTCAGAAATAGATTGTGTAGCATGAAATTTTGTGTCGTAAAAATTAGCGTTTTGAGTTGAGCGTTGAGCGCCGAGTCGACGCTTTTGAGCATCAAGGCTCGCGAGCGTTGAAGACTCGGGCTTTGACACTCGAGTTGCGCCCTCGAGGGTCGAAGCGTTAACATTTTTAATCATGGTAAGTATATGAATATTTTTTTGTAAGGGTATATTCAAAAAATTCAAAAAATTCAAAATTCAAAAAGTTTTATTCATCTTAGGAATTTCACAAAACACTTGATGACGTCAGTCATCACATACTTCTGCTTTAACTAGTTGTTGATAGTTGTTAAATAAGATATTACAGTAGACCAAGAGACAAAAAAAGCCGGCGGAAAAAAACTCTTGGCACTCTTTTTCAGTCAGAATTATCATATTAATACAAATAGGTACAGTACAAATTGACCGTAACATGAAAAAAAAACAAACACAAGACAGCTGATTGTGAGAGCCAATGTCATGCCACAACCAAATTGCTTACATAGCAGATGCAATGAGCTATGGATGCACAATACGAACATGACAAACTGGGACCAGAATATTTGAACAAGAATGGAATAAAATAGTCATAGTATCATTAGCAAAACGACCTGGCACCGCTAGTAGCACCCGTTCACGAGTTAACGCAAGCACCAGCCATCACCCTCCTCGACCATATTTTAGGGAAGAGGGTGACCCGATAACCGACGCTACCACTAGCCATGCCGCCTGAGGTGGCATGACGTTCTTGCTGTTGTCTTTACAAGAAAATAAGTGAGTGGGACAGTCACCAGTATGTCATACATGTACTGCACAGCCAAGCCGTATGTAAACAAAATTATTAAGTAATTAGAAACTTTTAGAAATATCCTGTTGTGCTTAATCCCATGCCCTTTTATCATTTTTTTTTTTTATAAGTGACTAAACCCGCGTTTGACCTCAATCTCACCTGATGGTAAGTGACGATGAGGTCGAAGATGAAAGCACACGGGTTTAGGAAGGAACTGGCTCTTTATACAATATTGCCGGAACACATTACCGCCGGAGCGGTAACATTTGGCGGCAGACTTTATATAAAGGGTGGTCGCTAGCCAGGCGGACCCAGAAGGGATCCTACCACCAAGTAAAGTAATCATCTAAGTAATCATCTAAGTTCTCTTAGTTTTATAATAAGCTTTTCGAGATAGAGTGTTTTTAACGATTGATTTAAATTTATTGAATGGCAGGGATTGAATTGACTTCGGAATTTTGTTATATATACGTATTGACATTCCAATAAATGATTTGCTGCTTTTAGCCAGCCTTAATTTAGGAAACGCTAACTTATGGTCGTTCCTAGTCCTTACAGAGTAATTTGTATCATGATTATCTTTCCTAGTTTTAAATTTATTACTATTCTTATAAATATACATAATGTTTTCATAAATATATTGTGATGCAAAGGTCAAGATACCAATCTCTTTAAACTTTTCTCGAAGAGATTCTCTGCTTCCAAGTTTATACATTCCACGAATAGCCCTTTTCTGCAGTGTGAATATCGTGTCAATATCTGCGGCATTGCCCCAAAGTAGGATGCCATAGGACATTATACTATGAAAATAACTAAAATATACCAGCTTCGCTGTATTAACATCAGTCAATGAGCGAATTTTCTTTACCGCGAACGCTGCAGAACTAAGTCTACTCGCTAGTTGTGAGATATGGGCGCCCCATTGCAATTTAGAATCTAAGGTAATTCCAAGAAAAACAGAGTTATCTACTAGATTCAATCTGTTCCCATTAAGCCGCAGATCAGACTCAACTTGTTTTACATTTGGTGCAGAGAATTTTATACATTTAGTTTTTTTATCATTGAACGCTAGATTATTTATTTATTTTTGACGCGTCTTTATCGACTTTCATTGGAATCCGGTAAGGTTCCCAAGTCCTGGAAGCTTGCTAACGTACAGCCAGTACCGAAGAAGGGAAGCCGTGCCGATCCTGTCAACTATCGACCAATTCCAATCACCTCCATACTTTGCAAAGTCATGGAACGTGTATTGAACAATCGACTCCTGGCATACCTCGAGACCAACGAGCTCCTAAGCGATAGCCAGTATGGTTTCCGCAACGGGCGCTCGACCGGAGATCTTCTCGTGTATGCCACTCACTTATGGAGCGAGGTAGTGATGTTCATGTTTAAAAAATATCGATATTATTTTCGATATAATATATCGTAATGTTCTATCGATACTTTGCGATATATCGAACATATATATCGATATTTTTAAAATATCGTAAGTAATTTTCTACTTACTCGTATTAAACTAGTTTCTAGTATTAAATAGGGAAGGTTGATATTATTAATATGAGTCACAACATCTAGAACAAATCAACTTTATTTATATATCATGCAAATGAAATCAATGGCCATACGACCCAAAAGTGAAAGATTTATAAATCCCAGTATTTCTTCTCTAAGCTTTGCAAAATCAAAATTTTATTGACCCTTTTGGCTTGCAATCTGCTTCTCTGCTGTGTAAGAACCTGTGCGGCTTTTGAGAAAAGTCGTTCAGATGGAACTGAGCTAGCCACCATGGTTAAATATTTAAAAGCCACATTGTATAACGTTGGGAACTGTATTTTATAGTCTGCCCACACTCATCATGCGTTTCGTTATTGCAAAGGCTAGTTTATCAATAATGTATAAAATAATGTTCTTATTGTTACTTAATTTGTCAGTGTTGCACATTTTAAAGGAATAAGCATTTCGATTTTTGGTATATCGGATGAAATATATCGATATTCAATTCGATACTAGGCGTTTCGATAATATCGGATGGAAGCGATATTATCGCAAAGTGTATCGATATTTTTTTAGTATCGATTTCTATCGCCCACTACTAGAGCGAGGCCTTGGAGGGTCATGGTGAAGCAATAGCTGTATCCTTAGACATTTCCAAGGCCTTTGACAGGGTCTGGCATGATGGTCTCTTAAGTAAGCTTCCAGCTTATGGCATACCGATTGGGCTCTGCGACTGGATATCTGATTTTCTGAGGGAACGGTCAATTCGAGTAGTCTTAGATGGCTACTCCTCCGACCAAATGGCAATTAATGCCGGGGTACCTCAAGGATCTGTTCTCTCTGCAACATTATTCTTGCTGCACATTAATGACCTTTTAACACCAGGCATTATTAGTTACTCTGATGACAGCACTGTTGTAGAGAGATACGTATCCAATGCGCGAGCGAGCTCCCGTGAAATCCAGAGTTTAAGAAAGTCAATGATTGAGCGCGTTGATTTGACCTTACGGAAAGTATCCGATTGGGATGAGTCGAATTTGGTCAAATTCAACGCGTCCTAAACTCAGGCGTGTCAATTCTCCGCAAAAAAGAGCACCTTCACATTAACGCCCACTTTCCAAAATGTATCTGTCCCCATCACTGACCATCTAGGGCTTTTAGGTGTAACTATAACATCCAGTTTAAACTTCGGTCAACAAATTGTGTCCATGGCTCAAGTAGCTTCGAAAAAGTTGGGAATCATCTCGAAGGTACGGCGGTACTTCGGCCCTGCATAGCTTCTTAACTTATATAGGTACAGCTCAAGTGCGATCATGCATGGAGTACTGCAGTCATCTTTGGGATGGTTCAGCCAGATATCAACTAGAAGCGCTGGACTCCATTGACCGAAGAGCCCGTAATCTAATCAACAACGTCGACCTTACGACTAAAAAACTGCAGACCCTAGAGCATCGTCGTAAGGTTGCGTGTCTAACCGTGTACTACAGGATACAATTTGCTCTGTTTGAGCAAATTGAACCCTCACCCTTTTACCATCGGACTACTAGACGCAGACAGAACTTCCATCCGTATGTGGTTGATATTCCGAAAAGTCGAACTAAGCGCTTTGACAGTTCGTCAGCAAACAATACAATCTCATGATTATTGCCTACCATATAGGGTAGATTATTTATATAGACTAGAAACAAAAATGGGCCCAGAATTGATCCTTGAGGCACTCCCATTCTCACAACCAACCCAGTCGACCTTTTCCGGTTAACCTCAACCTTCTGAATTCTATCACTTAGATATGAATTCAAAAGTTTGAGGTCAGTGCCTTTGATGCCGTAGTGGTGGAGTTTCCTGATGAGAGTGTCATGCTGAACACAGTCAAATGCCTTAGATAGGTCACAAAATACACCTAGGGCATCCTCCGACCTCTCCCAGGCACCAGTGATTATTTCAAATAGTTCAACACCAGCATCAGTTGTTGAACGACCCTTTGTAAATCCAAATTGTTTATTATTAAGTAAATTGTTATAGGTAGGTGAAATGGGCCAAGAGTTGATAAAGAATAATTTTTTCAAAAATTTTACTGCAAGTAGGTAGAATTGAAATTGGTCTAAAATTAGTAGGGTCTGTAGTACTACCCGACTTAAATAAAGGTATAACCTTACTATGCTTCATTAAATCAGGAAACTCCCCACTAATAATACAGTTGTTAAATATTTCAACAAGGCAAGGAGCTATTACATCTATAATAGAATTTAATATTTCAACAGATATGCCCCAGAGATCAGTTGTCTTTTTAATATCAATTGTCTTAAATGTTTTAATAATATCCCCGGTGTCTATGGGTTGGAACTTGAAAGACACCTTGCACTCACTCACATGATTTTTGAGCAATGATTCAGCTGCCACAGGTGATGAGCTTAATGATTTAGTAGTTGAAACTGGAATGTCAGCAAAACAGCTCTCAAATGCTGTCGCAACATTTTCATCTGCTTTAATTATTGTATTGTCAATAAAAAGCTTAAACTCACTATTGCGATTCTTTACTTTCCCAGTATCCTTATTAATTATATTCCAAGTAGTTTTAGTCTTATTAGCACTATTTTTAATCTTATTTCTTAGATAAATGAATTTGGCTGTGGCACAAACTCTTCTGAATAATTTAGAGTAAATTCTAACATAGTTGCAAAAACTTTCACTTTTGTTATATGATTTCTCATGATACAGATCATATAAGTGCTTTCTACTAATATGTATACCTGTGGTAGCCCAATCACTGAAGGATACAATTGTTTGGAGACACTTTTTTTGGAATAAATACAGTCTTATGTTGTTTATTAATTAAACTACTTAAATTACTGTATAGTAAATTTACATTATTGGAGTGGGCTATATGGGGCATATTGTTAATGACACCACATCTAAATCTCTCCAAACGGATTTTATTGACTGGAACAACCATTATACTCTTATTAACCTGTTTTTCCTTCGAGTATTTGAATGTAACCAACTGACCGATATGCATTTATTATGACGTGTGACATGTTCATATACTTAGTAGACGCTCACGCTCGAGCCGAGTCGAGCCTCGAGTTCGGTGCTATAATTGAGCTTCTTTATCTAAACGCTCAGGCCAGCGGTCGAGCGTTTTCGAACTGATTTGAGCCCGACTCGAGTGTTTTGGCGCAAACTCGAGCATTTTTACAACACTAATGAAATTACGGCATTAATCCGTATCGCTTATTGGACCGATTATCTGAAAAGACTCATGTCTAACATTTAAAAAAAGTTGAACGAATCTCTCAATGTCCGAATTGACACTTTGACTTGACTTGTCTGACACTTGACAGCAACAATCAGGCAAAAAGAAGTTCGAATTTTTTCTCTTCCTTCATCAAAGTTTCAAAATTTTCAACCTGTCGGTCGACCTTTATTTGTGACCTTTACTATCAACTTACTACGTCGTGTATAAGCAAGTTAATTTGAAGTTAATATATAATACGCATGCGCAAACCACTTGCAAAGTCCTCCGACTTAGGTTTGGCGGGCTGATAAAGCACTGTAGTTGTTGATCACGATGAAATTACTTCATTCATTTAGTCGTAAGCCAGATATCAAACATTCCACACGTTCCATTTCCTTGCGTATTTGGTAATTTAAATATCTTCGAAAATGAATGCTGAAGGATTTATTTATAATATGAAAATGGCACGTCAAAATGGTATTGTGCAACCACTTCTAACAGGTAAATTATACTTAAGTAACTTAAATATTTATGTACCTTTTTCAATATTTTCATTTCCTTAATTATTTATGTTTCCTTTTACTACGCCATTTAATTGAAAGATGTAAAGAAATGAAAATTTGTTTATTTATTTCTAACCCAAGCTTTGGCATAGGTACTTACCTTTTAAATAGGATTGCATATTATCTAGTAAACCAGTCTTATCTGATAATCAGTGACTTGGGTATATCGTAAATTTACTAAACTACAATAGTAACTAGTAAATACTAGAATTGCCTGTATTTGCCCAAAGTTAATTTATTTCTTTAGCGAGAAAGCTTAATGCTTTTATCCTTTAAATAAACCACTTTTAAAACTGGATTTATTGCAAATTAACTGCATGATTTGGTGTTTTATTCTTATTTAATTTGTTTCTATATTACAAGCACAAAATAATACTAAAAGTTTACTTATAAATATTTTAATTTCAGATCTCTATCAAATTACTATGGCATATGCATATTGGAAATCTGGAAAAGTGAATGATAATGCGGTTTTTGATTTGTTTTTCCGAACAAACCCATTTCAAGGAGAGTTTACCATTTTTGCTGGACTTGATGAATGTCTAAAGTTTTTAGAGAACTTCCATTACTCTGATAGTGGTGGGTTTGTTAATTTAAATGTTTTAAAGTTTAACTTAGTATAAATAAATTATTTCATCATCATCATCATTACAACTCTCTCTCCCCTGGGTGACGAGGAGGTATAGGCCATAATCCACCAAGCTGGCCCAGTGCTGGGTGGTGGATGCCAGAATTTTCAGGGCGCCAAAATGGCTTCTGACAAACCCTAACGACTACTGTATACAAGTATACAGCACCCGGGACCGACTGCTTAACGTGCCCTCCGAAGCACGGAAGTCATCGTGAGAAATGAATGGTCGGCGGTCACCCATCTAAGTACCGTCCGCGCCGAATGTTGCTTAACCTGCGATATCGTATAATACACACAGTAACCACGGCACCACAACAACTTCAATAAATTAAAATTCAATAAAATAAATTATTTATAGTTCAACATATTGATGCCATACACTCATACCATATTTTTTTTTAATTTCATTTTTTTTTTTTTTAATCTTTATTTAATTTAATTTCATATTTAGAATCACAAAAACTCCTGTGACCATTGTCTCACTCTCTTGGCTCTACAGTAGTTTAAGAGATGTGTATTTTTCGAAAATTCAAAAGTTTTTTGGGCTCTACTCAACATTTTGCATTTTGTGGGTTACAGCAGGTTTGCTTTTTACCATCTAGATTTTAATTTTTTAAAACTTTAATGAATATCAATTTGTATGTTGCAAGTATTAGGAGTTGTAATGAGTTTGTATATTTTATAGGAATTTCGTTTGTGTAGAATGTTCATACAATTAATTTACAACTTAGAAGAATAGTTAAAAAACTCATGATAACTAATAAAATTTGCAATTATTTTTACATATTTTGTTTTCTATACAGATATTGAGTACCTAATGCACACATTGCCCGGGGACATTGAACCAGAGTTTTTTGCATATCTTCGAGATCTGACATGCAAAGATATCAAATTGAGTGCCATTGAAGAGGGTTCTGTAGTATTTCCCAGGTGAGTTCCAAAGTTTATTATCTAGAATAGGAAGCTATGCAAACATTATATTTACATATTAATAAAAAATACTCAAAGTGATATAACTTCTATTTGGTCTCCAACTGAGTATATACAAGATAAGCATGTGTAATGGTATTATTATACAGGTGAAATGTGCCACATTTATATATTATAATGTATTTAAGTTTGTCATGTTAGCAATTATCTGATAAACTCTAATAAACAAATTACTAGTGCTTTGAGGAGCTTGTTATAACTTTAAGCAAAGGTGTAATATGAATTCTGATACATATTATGTGCTTAAAATACCTAGTTTGTGTCATACATAACATACATAACTTATTTCAATTTCTTATTTTAACATTTTGATCATAAAAAAAATATTATTAATCATTAACAATCAAAAGGCCACCAGCCGCAGAACAAAGTTTTTATTATGTTCCTTTTATGTTCATATATCATACTATAATTAGTGACATACATCATAGCCCTGTATAGATTATTAATGCTTGTATTACTGCATTGAAACCATTCATCATTGTATGACAAAAGACAACTATAATTAATTATATGTTATGTGTCATACTGTAAAGCAATCATACCTTTAATATTTTCTGTCAATTTGCAGTCGAGGATTCATTCGATTTGGCTGACTATATGATAGCTTTTATAATTTAAATATTACCAATTTTACCATTATCATATGTGTTTTTACATTACACTTATTTATTTGTACAGTCAGCTTCATTACTAAATACAAACACTAAGAAGCATCTAAAGTAGTCATAAACATAAAAACAGCCAAAGTGCACAAATTGTTCAGGCCATCCACATCCACATACTCAAATATACCGGACAAACTTCAAGTAGTTACATGCAAGTCAACGGTAAGATCATAGCAACCAAACCGCCGCCGTTGCTATTAGATCAACCAAAGAGTCAAAAAGTATGGAACAAATTAGGAAAATGCACTTTGTTATATGCGTCATATGGTTCAATATTGAAGTTCCTTGTCAATATAATCTGAACAGTTTTCTGATTTCGATTTAAAATTATAAATAATATAAAGTATTCGTAGTATTAACGCACTGATAAAATAAAAGCCTAGTATCTTTATTTCAAAGGAAATTTTTTGTACTTTTTCCGGTCATCAAACCCCCGGGACTTTACAAAAATTTTCTAAGACTACCAAATAAAGAGTATTTGGGTAGTCTTGGCTGCTAGGCACTTAATGAAGCTGACTGTAATTCACTAAAGGAATGTGTGTCTGTTATGATTGTTGTGGCCCAATTGATGGGTTTAAATTTGGGTCTTAGCTTTAATTATAAATAAATAAATCCCCAGATAATCACACCAACTACATGGCCCCAAACTAAGCAGAGCTTGTGATATGGGATATCATGTAGCGAACTAGGGGGGAACCTAGAATATAAATACATATATTATTGGGTCGCCATATAATAGTCAATAATATTTTGATTGCAGATTAAGACTGATGAGTGGGTCATAATTACGAAAAATAAAATATATTTATTAAATATTTTTAAAAAATTATTCTATGTGTTCAAAATTTAATTTTGATCTGTAGTTTATGACTACACAACAAGTAATGAAAACGTGTCCATCTAATTGTGTATAGTAATAAAATCTAGATTAATCTTAAATTTTACTCACAGAGAACAATTTTGAAATTTTACGAAAAATATTGAAAAAAATTTATTTTTTTTCGAAATTCAGTCCCACCCATCCTACCTAATCTGCTATTAAAATATAATTGATTATTATATGCGGACCCTGTATAGATAAACGCCTAGACCCGAAACATTTTTTTTCTTGTTCCGTGCGGGAATAGATAGAACCCGCGACCACTGGCGTCTGAGGCAGACAGTGTTACCCCATCGCCAAAGTGGTGATCGAATTATCTATATAGGTATAAGATAATTCGATCACCACTTTGGCCAACTTAAAAAACAAAACCAATAGTTTAAAATTCATAAAATTATAGAGTCCGATCGAAGGTTGATTTCTGGCCGACGCAAAGGCCAAAGCTTAACTAGTTGCGTCACAAAAGTCCTCTTTTTTTGGGCTGGATTGGCGCACTACTGAGCGAAGGTCTCCCTACAATACTTCGATTAATTTTTGTCCTGAGCCGATTTTTTGCAAGGATACTTGGAAAATAATATAAAGATTTTATAAAAGCTTTAAATTAAACGTCTAGGTTAATTGTTTATTAAAAATTTATTAAGGTAATTAAAATACAAGACAACCTGAAAACTATAAACAATTCTAACTTGAAGTATTCGTATTCAGGAAAGTTTCACTTTAGATGAATGCGCTAACTGTTATCATGAACGAGAAGTTTGTTGGCAAAAAGTATATAATTTAATTTAATTTTTTATTTTATTTTATTTGGGAAACAAACAGTTATAGATAATACGTATTTCTATTTACATTTGATAATACGTAAACCAGTGAAGTTTCCACAGTTTGTTTTTGCGAGCTTTTTCCCGCAACTTCGTACGCGCATAAACATGAAAGTCTTATTTTTCCCGACCCCGTAGGAATTTTGGGAGATTTTTTCATACAAACTAAAACATCGTATATTTCCCGTTCCCGTGGGAATTTCGGGAATTCCTTTCATAACACAACCAGACACACATTGAAAAACCTTTACACCAAGTTTCACATCGGTGCACTCAAGTTCCCGTTCGGAATTTCAGGAATTCCTTCCTTAGTGCACACCTACATACCCAAAGAATGTGTGTTCCAAATTTCAGCTCTCTACGCCCAGTAGTTACGACTGTACGATGTCTGTCAGTCACTCAGTCAGTAACGGAACAGTTTTATATATTACTAGCTGACCCGGCAAACGTTGTTTTGCCATATAAATAATCGATCAAAAGCGGTCAAGCCGTTTCGGAGGAGTATGGCAACGAAAACTGTGACACGAGAATTTTAGATATTAGATATTGATTGCTGACAAAAGGCAAGCGTTTCCGACGCTTAGATTTTATTTCAAGGTAATAAATATCTAAACGTAGCTGTGGTTACTTGGTGTACTCGCGTTTACTCAGGGTTAGCAGCGCTCAGATAGGGTTCTACACGCACTAAATTTTACCTACTGCACTGGGCCGGTAATACACTTTACACATTTCTAAAGTTTAAACGATGACAGATTATTTACTTACACCTTTTTAATTTGAAGCCTTCACAATCCCTAAAGATATTAGATAATCGAAAACATCGATATTATAAGTTTGTCTTTTCCATTTTTGGTTGTCTACAACGACACCTAGATTCTAATAACCTATTCAAGGTTATAACTTTGCAGTTAAACCTTGAACGATATCACAGGTGTCGGATAACGATTTTTATATAATTTTTATACGCCCAAGAAAAGCTACGGAATTTGTACCTGCGTCTTCACTCTTCCTTTTTGATGCAAGTAACTGTTTGGATACTGCAACAGCAAATATTGTACAACTACCTATTATAATCACACATATAAAAAATATACAGACTATTTTGGTTCTGGATGTTTGAAGTGTCGAGTGAATAGGTTTCTCGTGGATGCACGTGTCCTCAAGACTATCCCCCAGTTGACATGGAATACAAACATCATTGCTTTAAAAAATATATTTAAAAAAGAATCATATTTATAGCAATAGGTAGGTATCGCGACCTCGAAAAGTCGTGGGTTCGATACCGCGACATTTCGTCGGTAGGTACCTAATTAATGATGTGAAGTGTTTCTGAAATGGTCAAGAAAAATTGAGCAAGAGCTTTTTCCTGCAACTTCATACGCGCATAAACACAAAAGACTTATTTTTCCCGTCCCCATGGGAATTTCGGGAATTCCTTCCATAACACATCCACCCACTCTTTAAAAAACCTTTATGCCGTATCATATCCGTGCACTTAAGGAATAATATTTTTCATACAAACTAAAAAGTCCAATAATTCCCGTTCCCGTGGGAATTTCGGGAATTCCTTCCTTTGTGCTCCCTCACAACCTCAAAGGATTGTATGTTCCAAATTTCTTCAAAAAAAGCTCCCTACGACCAGTAGTTTTGGCTGTACGTTGTCTGTCAGTCACTCAGTCAGAACGGAAGAGTTCTAGGTCCCCCCCTAGTTCGCTGAATGGTATCCCATAACACAAGCTATGCTTACTTTGGGGCCATATAGTTGGTGTGATTGTCTGGGGATTTTATTATTTACTAGCCACCGCGCGCGGTTTTACCCGCGTAACTTTTGATCCCGTGGGAATTTCTGGATAAAATATAGCCTATAACCTTCCTCAAAAGTTGGGCTATGAAATGCAAAAAGAATTTTTCATATCCCACTTGTAGTTTCTGAGATTAGCGCGTTCAAACAAACAAACAAAAAAACAAACTCTTCAGCTTTATATATTAGTATAGATTACTATTTTTATCAGCCAGACTATACAGTTACATGAATTAATGGTTGGTAGTGAAAATGTTTCATCATTCGTTGTTTCCTATTAAATAATAAAACAAGATGATGTGTTTATTCAAGTATCAGGAGCCTCAATTGTTGATCTCAACTGAAATCGTTTTACGGTTTTGCTCCAGCTTCTCGTAGCGTGAGCTCCTAATAGTAATCAAAACTGTAAGCGTGATAAAGATTGTTATTAACCGAATTCAAAAACAGGCGGTTCTCAGTAAGTATGTATGTATGTCTGTCCGCGATTTTCTCACGTTTGGCTGAACCGATTTAGATGCGGTTTTCAGTAAAAGATTTGTCATGTTTAGGAGAAGGTTTAGTATATTGACCAACTTTAAAAAATAAGGTTCTCAATTTATATGTTTTTTAATACGTTATATTTATTTCAGAGTACCATTACTGCGAGTCGAGGGACCATTGATTATTACGCAGTTATTGGAAACAACATTGTTGACTTTGGTGAATTTTGCTAGGTAAGTTTAATACTAAGGTCTTTGCTCCACCTAACTAACAGCATTTCAACCTACTTGTATCAAAAATTTGGTATGATTCAACGCGGTTATTCTAGAAACCAGTACGTAATCAGTATTTTGATTTTTTATTATCGGCTTTGCTTTGTTTGACTGACGTCAGATTGCTGATGCAAGAAACGATGCTTTAATCACAGGGCTCGTAAGCCCTCTATTCCAGACATAAAGTAAAAAAAGTGGCCGAATTTTCTCATGATTCAAAAAGTAATTATACTAATATAATAAAGATGAGGGGTTTATTTGTTTGTACATACATACATAACTTCACGCTTGACAGTCCATTTGATAACGTTTGACAATTTCAAATTCACGGTAGCATTTTACAGTGACAAGGTTACAATCATCAGATTTTGGTGTTCAGTGTCAAAGTAGGTTGTTTATAAACATATAGTAAGTATTTATGAACAAATAAAAACTAGTTTAATTGATTATTTTCGTAAAACCATTATTTAAAAACATTTTTTTAAATAATCTTATTCATTATTAATAACCTAAGTTATGTCATTGTCACATAATATGGCTTGAAATTGTCATCTAAAAATGGCGAAATCTGATTAAATGAATATTTTTCTCACAATTTTTTAATTTTCGTATCTTTTTATCAGGGGTGAAATAAATTCCTAATAAATAAGATTTAGAACTAAATTTTTATTCTTTTTATATGTATAGTACTAGTAGGTCAGTTAGTGCTCTGAGACCACAAAACATGTCTCTTTTAACATCTCACAACAAATAATAAAATAAAAAATAAAGTACAATTACAACAAAAAGAGTGTGTTGTAGCAGTGCAAAGAGCCGTAGCTCAGCGTCATTTTTGCTGAGAGAGCAAAGCGCTGATATTCTGCTACAGCTTGGAAACAGGGGAGCGTTATTAAACGTAAAAAAAAAACTCTGTAATAATTATTACAGTTTTGATTCAATCTCACCTGATGGTAAGTGACGATGAGGTCGAAGATGAAAGCACACGGGTTTAGGAAGGAACTGGCTCTTAATACAATATTGCCGGAACACATTACCGCCGGAGCGGTAACATTTGGCGACAGACTTTATATAAAGGGTGGTCGCTAGCCAGGCGGACCCAGAAGGGATCCTACCACCAAGCAAGATTATCTTAATGCATAAAACTGTTCAGTTCCTGACTGAGTTACTGACAGACAACGTACTGCCATAACTACGAAGTGTAGAGAGCTGAAATTTGGAACATACATTTTTAGGGGCTGTAGGGAAGCACTAAGGAAGGAATTCCCAAAATTCCAACGGGATCGGAAGATATTGGACTATTTAGTTTGAATGAAAAATCTTATTCCTTGAGTGCACGGATTTAATTAAACTTTGTATAAATGTTCTTCAATGAGTGTCTGGTTAAAAATGTGGATGGAGTTTCCAAAAATCCCACGGGAACGGGAAATATATGACTTTTTAGTAGGAATTTGCGTGCACGAAGTCGCGGGCAAACGCTCGTCTAGTATATAAAATTAATGTTTCCTATTTACACCTTGGCCAGGAGAACTTACGAAACTCAAACCTTAATTGTATGAAGCCGGTTTTACTTGTTTCGAGTTCACTTAATTTATGCTTCGTTAAGAAATATCTTAGGTTCAATGTATAAGTCTTAATTGCAATTGAATTGCTAAAAAGCTAAAATTCAAAATATTTTTTTTTAATAAAGAATAACATTATCTACTTTAATAATACATCAAAATCAGAAGTGGTTTACGAATATACGATATCTCGATAGATAATTTCATTAAATATTTTATCAAGGCACAAGACCATTAGCTATGTTGTATATTTTTCGGCAAAATAATCTAATATATAAAATTCTTGTGTCACAGTTTTCGTTACCATACTCCTCCGAAACGGCTTGACCGATTTTGATGAAATTTTTTGTGCTTATCCGGTATCTATGAGAATCGGCCATCTATTTTTTTTTTATTTACATGGCAAAACAACGTTTGCCGGGTCAGCTAGTATAAAATAGAATTATAAAAGACACTTTTTCGGATCCGACATTTAGTTTCTGAAATTAGGAAAATTAGTTCAAGCTAATAAATCCTTCATATTACATTAGTATAGAACTATAGATATTTGTAATTCAAAAGTCAGCGTTGTTTTAATCGGAAGATCAAGTCAAGTATATTATGATTTTGTTCTATATTTGAAACGTAATATAAATGACGTTTTGCTCATTATCTTGTCGCAAAGTAATAACGATACTACTGATTAGGTATAATCATATCGCAAAAAATATAAAGTTACAGAAGGCAATACAAGTTTTTATTAATTTTTATTGTAATACTTATTGAAAGTGTTTTTTTTTTTATAAAACTAAATCTACCCATAACCGAAGACAAATAGTGACACGTTGTTAATTATTTAGTCTAGAGGTACAAGACTCGGTTTAAAAAACATGTCAACACATCTTCGTATTTAAAAAAATCCTTTGTAGGAAAAACCGCAGCACTATCACGTTTATAAAGTTAATAAAGGCGCCTGCCAAAGTATAGTAACACGTCAGGTACAAACTTTTGTTCGAAAATAGTTCAAGGGTAGGCATAAATGTTCGCAATGTTTGGGGATATTACCAAATTTTATTTTGATATTCGTTGCCATAGCTCATAAATGACACGAGGAATGTGCAAACAAAACCAAATAGTAGTATGAAACGCACCTAGTTAATTTACGAAACTTACCTAATATCACCCCAAGGGGAGACAGGGGTGAGGTTATGTATGAATGTATGTACTAACTAAGACACTTCGGCGTGACCACCACAAAGTTCATTTTTGCTTGCACAAAAAAATAGAAAAGATAGCAAAACCATTTCGTTGCCACAGCAATGTTTATGCGAAATTTTTCTTAAGTGATCAGGCGGCAATGGCCGCGATAGTACCTAAAATTGCCTTAAGTTATCGCTATTCATAATTTTTACTGGACTTATTTATTCAATGCGAAACCTTATTTAAGCTATAAATAAAACACGAATCAAGTTATTAAAAAAAAATGTTCTTATATCAATTATTTTGGTCGCTGTAAGTATGTGAGTGCGTCTAAATCGCCCTATTTATAACCTTACCTAACTGACCTTCTGTAATGTAATGTGTTCGTAATATATTATGTTATCATTCCGCTACCTAGATTAACAAAACGGCCTTCGTATTAGCATAGCATCAGTAGTTATCTCGTTCTGCTTGACTATGTCAATTAATTAACGACAGAGAGACTTTGTTAATAAAGATGTTTTGTCTCTGTCACGAGCACAAGCTATTGCGTTTGTTGCATTTGGTGGATTTAAATGTATTTGCAACATATATGTGTTTTTAATTTGTACCACAATAAATCAATTTTGGATATTATTTTCACCATTTATTTTCTTGGAAAACCAGATAAAGAATAGGATTCTAAAATAATAATAATAATAATACATTATTTATTTGTACAGCAACACATTTACAATATAATAAATTCTTTATTGTACACTAACATCGTGAGATAAATCGTTTAAAAACGATAACAATATACATACATTCAAATTATCATGGGCCTTTACCATGGCCTTTTTTTGCATACAATTTAATTAAATATTTAATATCTAATTAAATTGTATGCATGTATGATGATGTCTTCTTAGGTTAGAAAAAAAAATCTGATACTTTTATTTATTACATGTCAAATTTGCTATAAAAAAATCATTAATTGTATAAAAACATTGCTCTATAAGCCATTGGCGTAGGATAATTTTAAATTTTGTCAGTGGCAAGTTTTTTAATTTTGTTGGTCTATTATAAGTAGTATTATTCTTTTACTTCCCATGCTGGACTGGGAGCAAAAGAAAAACATAGAATGTGCCAGCTGCTTCTCTTCCCGGGCATACTGTAAAAGACAGTAAAAGTACGGAGGTTTTATTGACGTTTTTGTGGGCGATAGGCTGACCTATCACTCCAAGTCTCTCTCCATCATTATAATACCTCCAAATTTCTCAAATGTGATATTACATGGTTTATATCTTCAGGTGTTCTGCCTACCCCATAAGAGATACAGGCGTGACGTCATGTATGTATACTTTTACCTACTATTGGACGTATCGGTTACTCGGCTTGAATATTGAAACCCACTGTTCATTAGCGCAGAATTTACTGAACTCGGCTTTAAGAAGCATTAAATAATATTTTCATCAAAAACAAAATTCCTATGTCATAATCAACGAATGCAGAGCATTAAAAAAACCGACTTCACGTCAATAATTTTTACACATGGTATCTCATATCACAAGCTCTGCTTAGTTTGGGGCCATGCAGTTGGTGTGATTGTCTGGGGATTTTTTATTTTTATTTTAAGCCTACCTAAGAAATAAGTAATTCAGTCTCACATTTAATCCTCTCGGTAGAAGGGAATATCGCAGATGTTTGATCTCTGTATATTTTTCAGTTTGATGGCAACAAATGCAGCCAGGTACCGCATGGTCGCCGGGAAAAATGTGGCGCTGCTCGAATTCGGTCTGCGAAGAGCACAGGGCCCTGACGGCGGACTGTCGGCTTCTAAATACGCTTATATTGGTAAGTAAATGTAATAATCTTAATATAAAACTTCCGTTACCGACTGATTTACTGACAGACAACGTACAGCTATGGGGTAAATTCGTTAGAGTTGACCATAGTTAAATAAAAAATATAAAAAAGTGTTATTACAGTCAGTATTTTATTATCATCACGATTAACAGTAATTAGTCTTATAAAAATCAACGAAACATAATGTTTTATAACTCGAAAACACAATAAACCAATAAAAAAAAAAATTGGATCGGCCATCTCTCCTACCGTATAATAAAAAATTTGCAATACCATCTAAAATTAAAGCTTATTTACTCACTTTTTAACTTAAATACGCGCAGTTGTCGCACCCTGTTCCCAAGCGTAACTCGCGGCTTACACTTACAGCTACGTGGTTGTGCCATCTAAGCTATACATGCCACAAATAATTCGACTGGCTATCTCTCCCGTATGGCCATCTCTAACAAATTTACCCTAACTACTCAATGTAAAGATCTGACATTTAGAACATACGTTCTTTAGTGGGTGGAGGGGGTGCACTAAGGAAAAAAATCCCGAAATTCCCACGGGAACGGAACATATTAGTTTGTATGAAAAATCTTATTCCTCGAGTGCATGGATGTGAAACTTAGTATAAAGGTTTTTTCAATGGTTGTCTGATTGCATTATGGAAAGAGTTTCACAGGAAAGGTAATTTAGAGCACGAAGTTGAGGATAAAAGCTCGTATAATATAATAAATTACCCGCTTAGGGTCCGCTTGAAATAACCCTAACTGCTCTGGATAAGCGTGTCGTGAAAGACGATTCATCATAACGCACCTCCAGAATAGTAGTGACGTATTTAAAAAATACGTGGTTTTGGCAAATCAAAAATGAAGTTTTTAAACTTTAAACTTTTAACTTTGAACTGATTTAATTTATTAATATTGTATGAAACATGTTAGTTATTTAGTTTCTATACAGGGTTGTTTTTTGGTCACCAGCCAAATTTACATGTTAGTTTCTTTGATACAATATAAACGTACCTGCATATTGATTTTAGCGTCGCTCAGTACAAAAAAGAAATATGGAAACACAATCTTTTTAAAAATAGTCGCTGTTGATAAGCAGAGCCACTAAGACGCGGCATTTTGTAGTAGCGCGTAGTTGACTTTATTTTAATGGTAATTTAGAGTTAACATGCTTCGCTTAATATGTTAGCGGATATATTAATTTCCTTGTAAAAAAAAAAATTACTTATATCGTTTCTATAAATGATATTTATTGTGTAAAAAATATTTGGCCGGTGACTACAAATCAACCCTGTATAAAGCGAAGTTTATCTTTCGTGAAATAATAGCAAAAAAATTACTTCTATGATAGTAACTCTATTTCTTGGATTTTTGAATTGAGTCTTTACAATTCTGAAGGTGCGATAATGACTTCCGCTTGGAAATAGGACCCTTTCATACAAAATCTGCCGGAAAATCTCATTGCGCTGGCGGTGACAACATCACAACTCTTTGTAATGTGCCCACTGCAGGGCATGAGTCTCTCTGGTTAATGAGGAGGTTTAGGCCGTAATCCACCAAGCTGGCCCAGTACTAGGTGGTGGATGTCAGAATTTTTCAAGGCGCGAAAATGGCTTCTGATAAACCCTAACGACTTCTGTTGACAACTTTTTGCAAAGAATATCAAACAGTTTTTTGGAAAATACTGTTTATTAAAGTCTAGCATATAAAGTGTTTTGTTTTTTATGCTGTAAAAAGTATTTTGCATACTTTATTTCTGTTAAAAACTGTATAATGTAGTGAAAAACAGTATGGTGGCAACCCTAACTGTATACAAGTATACAGCACCCGACTGCTTAACGTGCCCTCCGAAGCACGGTGACATGCTCCTGCGATATTTAATAAAGATCACTGTTGTTCATATTTCTTTAATTATCCCGCGTGTTGTTATCCGCGATTTCATTTTTACAATCTGCGGGGCTAGCATGCGACCGTCGACAACGATAAATCGGGCCTTTTATGGATATTTCCTTAGAATATTGTAGTAATTGGATGTAATTTATTAAGAATTTGACATCTTTGGTTCTGTGGTCTTAATTATAGTATCAAATCAAGTAATTCTGTCTATTATGATGAATAACAAAATAATATTTTTCTTGTCGATTCGAGTATTTATCGATGGTTGCATGCTAGCCCTGCAGGTGAGAGAGATCAAACGATAAAAACGTAGTTCTCGCCCCTGGGTGATGAGAAGGTTAGGACAAACCACTAAACTGCACCGGTACTGGGTGTGTTTATGACACAAGTCTGCCAAAACCCGTACGTCCGTATCGTATGCGCGTACGGCACGCGTGAAAAATTCTCTAGTAAAATTTAATTAGTGCTTGTTCAGTCGTGTCAATGGAATACTTAACTTCTTACTATTGGGTTAAACTTCGATTAAAATAAAAAACCGATGTACGTGCGTGTAGTATATGCGGGAACTAGCCACGTCCGTAGCGCGCGTAGCACGTTCCGTAAGCACGTAGCTACGTCCGTAGCAGTTTTGTATGGATAGGCGCGTAGGCACGTGTGAAGCAGCGATGCGTATCGATTCGACGATTGTACTAAGAATGCACAATGTTCTTTGACAAGATTTGTCACTTGATAAATTGAAAGATATTGTGAGTGATGTAATCCGGCCGATTTCGACCACGGCGACTGTCTTCAACTCCGGTTTTGCCGTTGGTGTACTCGCATGTGGCTTATGTAGCCAATTTTGTTTATAAAAGCTCTCTCAAATTGCGGGCATTAAGTAAATATAGGCTATAAATAAAGCGAAAGACCCAAAGCTATATAACTGAGTGTTTTTTTATTTGATTTTCTAGTCGACTGCTTATTGTACTACAATTCTTTTGATATCGATTTTTTCTTGTGTCAATGTGTCAAAACTATCAAAAGGAGAATTTATTGTATTTAAAAACAAAAGTAGAAATCAATTCAAAATACATTATGCAAATTTATATTTGTCGGTACTTAAGTAAGAATGTAAACGAACTTAACCTTGTCTCAAGCCTTGTATTGTAGAAACTAAGTTACCTAATTCGTATTATCAAACTAAACTTATTCAAACTGAAAAAGTATGAATCATAATCGTTTTTTTAATCGTCAAGTCGATCGGTTTCAGGCGGTACCAAGGTGCAAATTAAAGTTGCGGCTTGCATTATAATATTGATTATATTAGGGTGTTGTAAGGTCGGTACCCGACGTGCCAGGCACAGCTTGGCTCGACAACTTTGGCTGTATAACAAAGCACCATAGTCGCAATACGCTTTTGACTCATCGTGAAAATCTTTGTGGTATATTCTGTAACTTTCGTTGAACTGTTTGATTTTTTATTTTAATATAGGTGTAGGATAAATTGTAACAATATAGGTTTATGAAGTCGTCGTGGCGCCGTGGTTACTGTATGTATCATACGATATCACAGATTAAGCAACGCTCGGCGGGGTCGTTACTTGGATGGGTGACCGCCGACCATTCATTTCTCTCGACGACTTCCGTGCTTCGGAGGGCATTTTAAGCAGTCGGTCCCGGGTGCTGTATACTTGTATACAGTAGTTGTTAGGGTTTGTCAGAAGCCATTTTGGCGCCCTGAAAATTCTGGCATCCACCACCCAGCACTGGGCTTGGTGGATTATGGCCTATACCTCCTCTTCACCAATATACAATATGCGAAACATTATTTTATGAATTCTTTGTAAGTCATTACATGCCTACTTTTTCAGTATAAATGTATGTAAAGTTATGTACTTCAGATACACAGGTTTTACGGGTTCGAGTTATAAAATTCATTATCAACATAAACGTAATGAATAAGAATTTTATATTAATTCATAATTTAAAGTCATCCTAATTAATTTAATAAAGCCAAAGGGTTGGATTGTTTGTACGCGTTAATATCGAAAACGTCGGATTAATTTTTTTAGATAGTCTAGCTCTTGTCTGAGCGAATGCTAGGGGCTGTAATGCATAGTAAACATTTCTCTACAATAAAAATTACTATGTTAAATAAAGATGATATTTATAATTTATTTATTCAGCTGCAAAATATTTATTTTAATATTCTAATACCGATAATTATAACAACAGTAGGCGACAGCTTTAAAGTAGATACTTATCTCTATAGATTTTTGATTAACTATTTCAATTCATTTCGCAAATTTTCGACATAATATATGAACTCTAATTGAGTGTATACTTATTTAACAGTGTTGTATATTTTTCTAGCATTGTATAATTGCTACCTAGGGTTGTGAATTAATGAATAAATTAAAACATAACTACGGTTTCAAACTTCCTAATGACATAGTTATATTCAGGGGCTAGAAATTAGGTCAATGTCACTTAATTTTTGAATATCTAATATAATACAGTCAATAATATAAGAGAAATAATAAGACCAGCCACAGAATATTTTTTTTGGCCACGTGATCAAGCTTCTATTTTCATAACTTAGCCACAACACAATAACTTTAAAAAAATAAGTCTGGATAGGAATGGAGCGACGAAATCATCAATATATATAAAACTGTTCCGTTACTGACTGAGTGACTGAGGTACTGAGTGACTGACAGACAACGTACAGCCGTAACTCCTGGGCGTAGAGAGCTGAAATTTGGAACATACATTCTTTAGGGGATGTAGGGGTGCACTAAGGAAGGAATTCCCGAAATTCCGACGGGAACGGGAAATATAGGACTTTTTAGTTTGTATGAAAAATCTTATTCCTTGAGTGCGCCGATGTGAAACTTGGTGTAAAGGTTTTTCAATGTATGTCTGGTTGTGTTATGAAAGGAATTACCGAAATTCCCACGAGAACGGGAAATATATGATGTTTTAGTTTGTATGAAAAAATCCCATCCCTTGAGTGCACGGATGTGATACTTGATATAAAGGTTCCTCAATAAGTGTCTGTTTGTATTATGGAAGAAATTCCCGAAATTCCCACGGGAAGGGGTTGGACTTTTTAGTTTGCATGAAAAAAACTTATTCCTTGAGTGCATGGGTGTGATACTTGGTATAAAGGTTCTTTCAGTGGGTGTCTGGTTGTATAGTTTCTGAAATTTCCACGAGAAGGGTAGTTAAGCGCATACGAAGTTGCGGGATAAAGCTAGTATAATATATAATCAAACGAACTTACCTAAAGTGAAGTTACATTGTGACTATATGAGTCGCTCCATTCGAAGATATAACAACCCAACCCACCCATCCCTATAGGATTTTTTAAGAACACTATTATTCGTCTCTAAAGGAATGAGCAGGAGTGAGGAGTCGAGCCGAGTCTAGTGTTGCCTTTTTAAAAATTTATTTGATGTTTCCAAATAATCTCTGAAAATGCGTTGTTGCTAGCAAGATAGGGGGACTACTTGGTTAATTATATCTTCGAATGGAGCGACGAAATATAATCACAATCTAACTTCACTTTAGGTAAGTTCGTTTGATTATATATTATATTATATTTGAGCCTTTAAAACTTTGCGAAATAAGTCATCAATCATTGTCTTTTATCCTTTTACACAGCCTTATATCATATCGGTGAGGACCTATAATTGGCCCACTATTACCACTGTATTTTTATTATGTATTTTTATTATTGTTGGTCTTCCTAAAAATAAATAAATAAAAAATAGCTTCATAAGGCCTGTCCACAAATAAGGATATGGCCTGTGAATGAGAGCGATAGATCAAATGAATCAAATGATAAAATGTTTTATGACTGCCCGTTCACACATGGTCCGTTTTACTGGATACATTTTACCGGTGTGCAGGACAGTGACGATAAGACAGTTAAAAGACAGTTGTATAAAGTTAAATAGTGTATATAGATAGTGTTATAGTGTTTTATAAGACTCTTAAAGAGCTAAGAACGTTTAAAATAGTATTTCATAGTGTTTTTATAGTGTTTATAGTGAATAGTGTCACATACAAGTGTTAGTTTGTAAGAAGTTTATAACAGTTTTTATTAGCTTGAGAAAGTGTTTGCTTAATCGTTATCTATGTAATCTGATTGTAATTTGATTAATCAATAACTGCTACGAAAAGTTACGTGATTATAGTTCAAAATAGCTTGAGTTGTATTAGGGCTGATTTGGAAATAAAGAGATGGTTTTGAAAGTCTTATCATTCCCGCACACAGAGAGAGAGATCTAAATAGATAATAGAATTTATAAATAGTTTTCCTAATAGAATATAGTAAATATCTAATAAGAATAGTCGAATCTAGTCAGAATCTTATTAGAAAAATCTAGAAATTTAGAATTAGTTTCGAGCGAGACAGACATATGTGTGTCTCGCTCGCACGCTTGCATTACTCTCTCTTGTGCGGTACCCTTGCGCGCCTGCACCGAATCACTTAAGGATGCGCCACACTCCGCCAGCGAGACATTCGCGAGGGATTCGCCGAAAAGATCCCGAAGAGTGAAGATCTGAAAGAAGCCTCCGAAAGAAGCCTCAAGCAACAGTACAGTGAATCTCAAGCCCGAAGACTCATATAGAAGCCTGAAGTCAATATAGAAGACAGAATACAGAAGACTGAAGGCAGAATACAGTAATAGAAGAGCGCGGGAAATAGAGTGTGCTTGTGGCGTATTCGCGAGTGATATAGTGCCGCGCGGCTGGACTTTCACGACCGTGTTAAGTGGTGAATTCGCATTTTCCTTTTGCCCCTCGCATCGATTCCAGCTAATAGAGTGGGTGGATAGCGCATCATTTGACTAAATCGTAATCGGATTCATAGACTATACAGTCCACTGGAGCTATCCCCCACAACCGGATACGTTTTTTTTTTCATTGATAGCGCATGGAGTTGTATGACGTATTTACGGTACAAAAACGTATCCAGTAAAACGGACCATGTGTGAACGGGCTGTTAGTTAGCACATTTGTTATGGCCAGGGACCGGAAAACCCCTTTATTTGATTAAGCCTATTGATAGGGTAACCCTATCAAAATCTTACCATATGGAAGTGTAACCCTATTGATATGGTAAGCCTATCGACGTGGTAACACTTTGAATAAAGTTAACTACTTTCGGATACGCTTACCCTGTGATAGGGTTGCCTACTTCTATCTCTTTTCCGCGCATGCTGTTGAATTCGGAAGTATAATTCGAAGTGCGAGATTGAATAGATGGTGATATTTTTGATAATTTGATATTCTTAGAGATTAAATTTGCCTGCAGGTTTTAAAACCCTATTGAATCGGTAACCTTCAATAGGGTTTTCGATAGGCTTACTGCTTACATGAAGCTAACTCTATTGATATGGTAAGCCTTAAATTAGGGTAAATCTTCGATACGGTTACCAAATTGATAGGGTTTTTTAAAACAAGTCTATGAAAAACCCAATCAAAAACCTCTTTAAGGGTAAGCGGTTCCGGTCCCTGGTTATGGCTCAGGTGGCTATAGTATATGATAGTGAAAACCACCAAACTATTGCCTGTATATCTCTACTTAATGACGGATGCCTACGACGTATACATCTACTTAAACTTAGTCCACGACCTCAACCTCACCTTGCCCTTGGAAAGTTGTTAAGGTTCCGTGTAATAACATCGCCGTGTCGGTAATACTTTGTGGATAGTTTGGCTATGGATAGACAGGCTTATAAACTTAGTTTTGATACTTCAATTGCTTTTAGTTTGTGACACGCAGGGGAGTTTTAATTTTCTTTTTGGTTCGAATAAGTTCTTGTTTGACTTTTAATGAGGCGTATAAACGTATATTTTTATGTTGTCCCTCAATGATGTAGATTTCTAGGATTTATTTAAAGAATTTATGGAACCGGTCTTAGTAGTTTTTGATATTTATATGATGGAAAGTAGACATAAGAACTAATTTTTAAAACATGACTCCTAAACATGACAAATCTTTTTCTGAAAACCGCATGCAAATCGCGGACAAACATACAAACTTACAGGTCAAACTGAGAACCTCCTTTTTTTGAATTCGGTTAAAAAACATTTATCTACTGCTCCTCTAAGTACCAAAACTCAAATAGATAATCTTTTCCTACAGGGAATGGTTTAGAATAACATGAAATATGTTTAAGTTTATGAAATTTAATTTGAAACTTGATTTTTTACATTTTTTAGTTGTTACAAGTTTAGAAGCGGAAAGAGTAGTATTCAAAATTAAAACTTTATTTTGAGATCATACATCGAACGGCTGCTGTCCTCTAGGAACCTATGACTTAAAAAAATATCAATTTCCTTTCCTACTGTCTACAACAAATTCATCGTCACATAGTGCCCACTGTGTAACTCATACGTTAAGCGTTCGGCCTAGTGTTATCGTTCATTTTTAACGCCGATCATTTTCGAGCTTCGTTTAGCTGTTGTTTCCGGGTCCTTATACTTGCATATATATCTATACTAATATATAAACCAGAAGAGTTTGTTTTTTTGTTTGTTTGTTTGAACGCGCTAATCTCAGAAACTACAAGTGGGATTTGAAAAATTCTTTTTGCATAGGCTATATTTTATCCCAAAATTCCTACGGGATTGAAAGTTGCCCGGGTAAAACCGCGCGCGGTGACTAGTACCTACTTGTATACAGTTGTTGTTAGGTTAGGTTTTGTAAGAAGCCTTTTCAGCGCCCCGAAAATTCTGTATCCACGAACCAGCACTGAACCATCACTGAACCAGCTTGGTGTTACTACTGAGTGCTACTTCAGACTTGTAGATTACAGTAGGATCATTAAAAATTATGATGATCGATTTATTATGGAAATAACGACAACGGATTTAAGGAAGCAACACAATTTTAAATACGGACTTCATATATTTTGTCAAGTAAAACTGATAAACTCTTCATTACGGCCTTCTTAGTGGAAATTTTAAGTAGGTTCCTTACTCTGCCTTCTATTGTCCTGGATTCGAATGCTATCAGTTATTTGGGCTCAAATCATGAATATTTGTATGCTTAATATCTCTCAATTTTATTTACATGTTATCTTGTTTCCTTGTGATTAATAAACTTTGTAATGTATTGTGAAAGTCATTAAATTCATTTATTATTGCAACTTTAACGTCACCAAAATAGTAACCGGTTGTTTCAAACGAGGTGTGTTAACCAAACCCACGTCTCTTTCAGGCGGCTTCGACGGCACCAGCAACGTACTTGCGGGCAAAATGTTCAACATACCTGTGAAAGGAACGCACGCGCATTCGTTCGTGACCTCCTTCAGTACCCTCAACGACGTCCACTCTGCCCTCCTCCGCCACGCCGACACCGGCGACACTCACAACCTCGTCGAACTCGCCGTCGAATGGCGGCGAAGGGTCTCTGCTGTCGTCGATATTTCCCCTGAAGAAGCCAGCGACGGAGAATTAGCCGCACTCATTTCATACGCTCTAGCCTTCCCCTCAGGATTCATGGCCCTAGTGGATACCTACGACGTCAAGAGGTATAACTTTCAAGGCACCCCAGCGCACAGCCAGCCTATAAACGGACACTCCGACTACAATAGCAACTGTGGATCCAATCCTAGCGCGAACACACCGATTAGTACATATGGACATAGCATGGTCGAACGCACACTGAGGTAAACAGACGGCACTTCTTACATGTCTGTATTAAAATAAACGTTTTATTCATTTGTTCGTTTTGTTTACGTGATTTTATACATTACCTGGCTTTGACCAGCCACTCTCATTTTACATGAACATCATTAGGGCATGTTTGGGTCACTGTCTGATGGGTAAACACGGTGACGTCCGCACACCTAACACGTCAGGGTACCTACAAGACCTTACACTGTTCATGGCCGTAGAGTACGATGTATTTGTTTCGCTTTTTCAGTGAAGCGTGAAAGGACGGCGCTTCATGATGTATGTACATATGAAACACAGCAGAGGGAGTCGAATACATTTTGCTTCAGTGTGGCGGTTCCGTACCAGCAACGATAGGTTAACTAGTCATTGGGCACAGTTGCATTGTATAGGGATAAGCTCACAATACGTACACTTATTCTACCACGTTAAATACTTCTTGATAGCTACTAATATGACTTCATTTAATTTAACTTTGTAACAACGTTTAGTTATTTCAAATTCAGACGGATAAATTCGTTCAGCTTTGCATGACCTCCTTGCAAGGTTACGTAAACTTGAAAGCAATTTCAGGGGTGCTTGTAATCGAGCCATATAGAATCGATTATTTTGATCTAACCGCATCATTTAATATGCCACACGAAAACTGCTATAATCGATTCTATATCCAAAGTTATTAGCTATCAAAAAGTGACTGGTAGAAAGTGTAAATTTGAATTTGGAATTTGCATGCAGTGACAACTTCATGGTGCACAGCTTTCGCTAAAACAACGTTAAAACTTAGAGCTAATCAATAGCTGATATTGATCTGACCTTGACTCATTGTCTTTAGTTGATACATCAAATGACATCACCCACTGATCATGACATTACACGGTAGTAAATTATTGCATGATCATTATTGTATTTCGATAGTTTGATGTGATATTTAGTATTTTTGAATGTGTTTTCTTTTGGTTAACAGGAGTGGTTTGTTGAACTTCTGTGCTGTGGCGTTGGCTTTGCACGATTGTGGATACAAAGCAGTTGGTATAAGGATTGATAGCGGCGATTTAGCCTACCTATCGGTGTTAGCAAGAGAAACATTTGAAAAAGTCGGAGAGGTGTTCAAGCTGGCCTGGTTTGCCAAGTTGACGATTGTGGCCTCGAATGATATTAATGAAGAAACGATTTTGAGCTTAAACGAGCAAGGCCATAAGATTGATTGTTTCGGCATTGGCACGCATTTGGGTAAGTTTGGACGACTTTTGTCATTATACTTTTCTGATATGTAAGGTTCATTTTTGAGTACACTAAGCACATTCAGTACAAGAGCTCATCAACAAATTATAAATTAATAAAAAAAATTGCTCATTATTATTAGACGGCCACTTTGGCGATGGGGTAAACCTGCCTGCCTCAGACGCCAGTGGCTGCGGGTCGATTCCCGCACGGAACAAGAAAAAAAAATGTTCCGTGTCTGGGTGTCTATCTATTTATGTATTTATATTCTAGGTTCCCCCCTAGTTCGCTACATGGTATCCCATAACACAAGCTATGCTTACTTTGGGGTCATGTAGTTGTTGTGATTGTGTGGGGATTTTTTTTTTAATTGTTCCAAAACTTTGTTATACTTGGCAACAAAGGAATATTAATTTAAATTTTAAACCAAAATAAATGATATCTATTGAATCTTGCGTCGACAGACAGGTACATGATATTGTGGATATTTGACAAAGTTCATCAATAATTTTGACCAATATTCGGATCGTTGGAACATCGGTTGCACTTTCCCGGCCGAGAATTCGCGAAAACTAAAGTTTCACAGTTCTATTGTGTGAAAAAACGCCACAAAACTATTAATGTGCTCTTTCCTTCATCATCATCACCATCAACAGCCTGTAGACGTCCACTGCTGGACATAAGCCTCCCCCAAGTCTTTCCTTACGATACACATTGAAAACAAAACCTTATAGTATAGCCATCGCGCGCGGTTTTACCCGCGTAACTTTTGATCCCGTGGGAATTTCGGAATAAAATTTAACCTATACCCTTTCTATAACCTTTCTCAAGAGTTGGGCTATCAAATGCAAAAAGAATTTTTCAAATCCCACTTGTAGTTTTTGAGATTAGCGCGTTCAAACACACAAACAAAAAAACAAACTCTTCAGCTTTATATATTAGTATAAAATTAGCGATCGTTTTGTTTATCGCTTCTCGCTCAAAACTACTAAGCACCATAAATAATTGCATTCGAATTACTCAATTAGTCATACACACTTGATTTGTAACTAGAAATATAATAATGGAGAAAAGATTTTGCCAGCCCAAAAAGCAATATTTTTGATAAAAAAAGCAATAGGTTGAGTTTGTTCGCCAAAGTTGACGACCACTTTGGCGAAGGGGTAAACCTATCTGCCTCAGACGCCAGTGGTTGCGGGTTCGATTCCCGCCCGGAACAAGAAAAAAAAATGTTCCGGGTCTGGGTGTTTATCTATATATGTATTTATATTCTAGGTTCCCCCCTAGTTCGCTACATGGTATCTCATAACACAAGCTTCGCTTACTTTGAGGCCATGTAGTTGGTGTGATTGTCTGGGGATTTTATTTATTATTATTTATTATTATCCTTAAATACGGCAGACTTTGCGAGGCGAGTTGATATGTTGATTGAATCAGGCGTTACTTTGCGGAAATCCATTTAACTAAGTTACCTTGCTAATTCCGCGACTTGTATTTTCGTGTGTTGGTTCACCGCCCTCCCTCCCTCAAACAAGAAGCAAGAAATGCAATGAACACACACTTGGAAAACTGTAACCCACACCACAAGCTACCACCGACACGTGTTTCGCTTCAACCAGAAGCATCTTCAGGATGTTCGACATACATACATACCATCACGCCTGTCTCCCTTTGGGGTAGGCAGAGATTAGAGAACGCCAAATGCTACGATTCAGAAATACCTTTTTCGCTTCCTCCACGTTCATTAATCTTTTCATTCATGGTTACTTTTGAAGTATGTCGCCGATTTAGTCGGCATACGTTCGCATAGGGCGCCCCTCCCGACATCATCACCTAATATTACTATAACATTATGCATATATTTACATCTTCCACGCTGGATAAACATAGAATATACCAGCTGCTTCTCTTCCCGGGCATACTGTATAATTCAGTTAAGGGACAGAGGTTTTATTGGAGGTTTTTTTTTCTGGGTGTTGTTTCAATAGTCTCTCTCCACCATTATTATTCCTCCAAATTTGTAAAACGTGACATTAGATGGTTTTATAACCTCCGGTGTTCTGTCTACCTCATAAGGGATACGGGCGTGAAGTTATGTATGTATGTATGTAATTACATTTTTAACAGTACTATAACTATATTTCCAGTGACTTGCCAACGCCAGCCAGCGCTGGGCTGCGTATACAAACTGGTGGAAATAAACGGTCAGCCGCGCATCAAACTCAGTCAGGACGTCGGGAAAGTCACCATTCCAGGGCATAAAGAGGTATGTAGCCTTTTAAGCAAAACAGTAAACAAGAGAAATTAAGAGGCGTTTTTTCAATATGAAACTAAAAATAGGACTACAATAACAGGTCTGCTGGTAGAAATTTCTTTAGAAATAAGCTGTACCTTTGTACCTATTTTTCTATACTAAGTTTATATACCTATATTATCATTACAAGTATGTACATAAATTGTGAAATAAATAAATAAATAACACTATATATGACAAAGCCAGCAGACATAAAATATAAGGAAGAAGATATAAAAAATATTCGTATAACATGCAAGAATTGTTAGTTTTACATTACTTACGTACAATTTTTTTCGCTTAGAATGAAAATGACACATCATGAAATGAAATGAAATGAAATAAGTTTATTCACATCAATTAGCACAATAGGTACAATAAAACAACTTACAAACTACTTAAATTCAATAAAATGAGAAAGGAAAAAAATAATAAACAAGAAAATAACAACAAAAACAGAAAATATTTGTGTGCAAAAATTGTGCGAAAAGGTCATAGCTCAGCGATCATATTTGCTTCTCAGAGCAAATCACTGGTTTTCAGCCATTACCTTCCTAGGAAGCAGCAGTGCGATAAATAGTAGTTTTACTTCGTCCTCATATAAAACTCAAAAATAAAGATAAAAACAAAATATATTTATGTAGGTATGTACTTACAGGAATCTCAAAACGTCATATATAATAAGTAGTTGAATAAAATATTGGGATAAATATATGCATAGGTATAATTATAGTATAACTAGAAAAAGTTCAAAAAGTAGAAGATATAAACAGATAGCAGAAAGAAAACAGTTATGATACAAAAAAGAAAGCAACTTGTTACATCACGTAGTAACAACAACAATAAAATAACAAAAAAGACAGATAACGAAAAGTTGTCGTTTTAAAACCCACCACTATTTGTCAACCTTTTCGACGAGGAGGTTTTTTTTACTTAGCTGATTAGTAATGTTTATACAGACTGGTTTTTGATTACGACCTAATATGAAACGCAGTATTTTTTTTATTTAACGAAGCCATGATAAGAATTCAATCAAAGAACACTCTAAAGAATAGTAAAAAGCACAAACATTCAATTACTTACAAGATAACATACACCCATAAAAACGATATAGACTCATTTTTAATAACATGTCACAAGTCCTTAAAAGTGCAAGCCAAATATTATCAATAATGAAACGGAAAAAAAACTGCGGTAAATAATTGTAGGCGTGATACTGGATTAAATCATATTTATTTCACTACCTATTAAATACAGCAATCTTGCGAACCGTACATATTTAAACATTTGAAACATTAAGAACGTTCCTGTTCTTAATTCGTATACTTACATAAACAAATGATTAGAGACGCATTAAACGCCTGTTATCACGATTAACGATGTGACACACACCACTTATCAAGGTCAAGGTCTTTCGGACCTACGACATATCGAAAAATAATCAGATAACTATTTATTGCGAAGTTAGCTGAAGTTTCTATTACTCAACATAAATAAATGAAATCCCCAGACAATCACACCAATTACATGGCCCCAAACTAAGCAGAGCTTGTGATATGCGATACCATGTAGTGAACCTAGAATATAAATACACATCTAGATAATAACTCAGACCTGGATTTTTTCTTGTTCCGTGCGGGAATCGAACCGGTGACCACTGGCGTCTGAGGCAGATAGTGTTACCTCATCGCCAAAGTGGTCGCCATAAGCATCCAGCTTCCATACTGTCCCGCCCCTCACGCGTTAGGCTATCGTATAATAATAGTAGGCACTTTTTATAGACGAATATGTTATATTTCACAGGTCGCATCAGATATTATTAGTTTATCAAAAAGCCTATCCATATATAAATCCGGATCCCATAGGAATCTCAGGATAATAGTTAAAAAATAAATAAATAAATACCATATAGCGAACTAGGGGGGAACCTAGAATATAAATACATAAATAGATAAACACCCAGACACGGAACATTTTTTTTTCTGGTTCCGTGCGGGATCGAACCCGCAACCACTGGCGTCTGAGGCAGATAGGTTTACTACCTACTGTTACTGTCAGAAATAAATAAATATTTCTGACACTCACACACAACATACTTGTGTTATGGATACTAGATAACTGATATACTTAAGAAATATATAAACATACATATTGTATAAATACATATTTTTTATTAGAATAAACATATAAACATCCATGACTTGACGACTTATATCACAAATATCTGCCGCCGCCAGGATTCGAACCCAGGACCTCTAGCATAGAACGCAATGTATGTTACCGCTACACCAGCCGGTCGTCAAATAGTAATACTGTGCGTTATACTAGGTTATGCACATAGGAAATTTCAACTCGCACTTCAAGCTGTTTAAGCGTGAAAGTGAAAAAGTTATAAACACCAATCAACAGTCTACTGTAATATCTTATCCAATAACTATCAACACCTTGTTAAAGCCGAAGTACAAAATTGTGACGTCATTAAGCGGCCCTTCGATGGTCTTATGATGAATAAAATTTTCATTTCATTTCAACTACATACTTCACGAATATAAAATTAGTTCCCATCAGAATTTTTCTTATACCTTTTATGCTAAGGTTGGATTTATCCGTACTATTCAAACCAGATAGATAAGAGGTAAATGAAAGCCGATGTAAATCATCTTTATTGCATTTTGCTATCTACCGTAGTTACGAAAACATTAATTTTGTAGATTATTATTTTCTTTATCGTTATCTTTATCGATATGTCATCGCCTCGAATACACATGTACATACATATATATTTTTTTGTGGAATTTATTCTCTTTAGGTTTTCTGTTTTTGTAACTGTACTTGTTAATTTATCTCCGTTTCATTTATATATGTGTGTGTTTCTATTTTTTTGATCTTTAAAATGTCTATATGTGGAAACTTTATCTGGCCTTCTGTTTCTAAACATTTATTGTATTAAATCTCCTAGCTGTAAGTTTCCTTAAAAATTAAATAATTAAATGTAGAAAAACTTTTGGTATTAGTTTTTATTGTTATCACAGTTGGTAACACTAATCTAGCAAGCTAGGTCATTATCCTCGTTCCATTTTATGCAATATCATAACAGTGATAGGTAGATAAATAAATAAATATTTCTGACACTCACACGACATTATCTAGCCCAAATTAAGTTTCTTAAAGAACTTGGGTTATGGATACTAGATAACTGATGTACTTAAGAAATATATAAACATACATATTAGAATAAACTTAAATAAACATATAAACATCCATGACTTGACGACTGTCTGTGTTCATCACACAAATATCCGCCGCCGCCGAGATTCGAACCCAGGACCTCTGGCATAAAAGGCAACGTATGTTACCACTACACCAGCCGGTCGTCATTCAATATTTTCACAAAAACATATGTTTATAATTAAATGTTAGAAATGAATTACTGAAGTATTGATTTTGATATTAGGTGCCGCTGACTGCGTTGACGGAAGCTTATATTACTCTGCAGGGCTAGCATGCAACCATCGATAAAAACTCGAATCGACAAGATAAATATCACCGAATGATTTTATCCTATCATGTTAGTTTATATGCGCACCATAATAGATAGAATTACTTGATTCGATACCATGGTTAAGCACACAGAATCAAAGCTGTCATATTCTAAAAAAATACATACTGTTAAGTGCCATATTCTAACAAATTTTTTTTTAAACAATAAGTATCATTTATAGAAACGATTTCTGAAAAAAAAGTATTTTTTTTTACAAGGAAATTAATATATCCCCTAACACATAAAGCAAAGCATGGTAACTCTGAATTACCATTAAAATAAAGACGACTACGTGCTACTTCAAAACATCTCGTAGTACTACGTCGTAGTATTATCAACGAAATGCCTCGTCGTAGTAGCTATGTTCATCAACAACGACTATTTAAAAAAAAGTTTGTTGTCCCATATTTCTGCTTTTTTGTAGTGAGCGATGCTAAAATAAATAGAGGCACGTTGATATTGTATCAAAGAAGCTTACATTTAAAAAAGATAGGCAGAATGGGTACCCTAACGTTTACTAATTAGGATATGTAGGAATTTGAAATTTTGGTATTTTGTACTCTATAATGGACTACTTATTTTCCAAGAATTATTATTTTTCTACAACTTCTGTGAATGAAGAAAAATTAAATAATAAATATTTTTTTATTCTTTGAATAGCGAAAATTTTTAGTTCATTTATCCAAAGAAATTCACTTAAGTAATAAAATCTGTCGACGTAACGATGTACGTCGTAAGATGTACTTCACACAACTTGACATATATGTTTCAAAAATGTGTCAAAAATGACTTTAATATAATTTTTAACGTTCATTTCTTAACTTTTTAAAAGCATATAACTTTTTACTGAACAGTTGTAGAGATATATTATTATGTTAATGTTTTTATTGCTATATTCAAGACGAACAAATAGGTAATAGTTTCATTACGCTACATGTTATCAGAACTCCAAAAAAGACGGTACTAGCGCTGTACTGCTTGCTGCCAATGTTCTTTGGCTGGTGACCAAAAAACAACCCTGTATAGCCCTTACTTAATAATATTTAAGTTGGCATATTTGATTGAAAAGAACACCGTTCCAATCTTAATTAATTATTTCATACAAAGTAACTCGAAGTTTCGGTGGCTTTTCCGTCGCTTATGCCACGATTACTACATCGCAGAGAAATTTGACAAGTATCCCACTATCCGACCGGCTGCCAGACATGCCAGAGGTCCTGGGTTCGAATCCCGGCGGCGGCGGATATTTGTGTGATGAACACAGATATTAGTCGTCAAGTCATGAATGTTTTATGTTTATTTAAGTTTATTCTAATAAAAAAATATGTATTTATTTAATATGTATGTTTATTTATTTCTTAAGGATATCAGTTATCTAGTATCCATAACATAAGTTCTTTAAGAAACGTAATTTGGGCTAGATAATGTTGTGTGAGTGTCAGAAATATTTATTATTATTATATTTCGCGGTAAATTACTCGAACACCAAAGTTTCATTCAAATCTTGTATTTAACTTTTAGTTTCTTACATAAGCAGTAGAACCATTTTCAGCCTGTCTGCAGTATAATTTGATTTTAAAACCATTCCTAATTTGGAAAGTAACACTATTTCTGTAGAGATATTCAAACGTCGAGTTAAGGCGAGGATGCAGCGTTTTTGGCTAGTTCCCAGTAGATCAACTGATCAGTTCAACCGGTTGAGCTTGTGGGACGTTTTTCTCAGGAGTTCAACTTTGTACAATCCTGTTTAAGTTGTACTCACGGCTAGTTGAACTACTGGTATAAAGGTCAGATTGGTCAAAGTTGTACCTACTCAACAAATGGCTTCATAAAATTAATTGTATTAATAAAGGGTTAGGAAAATTCGTAAGCTAGGTACTCGAATTTACAAAGTGACCCACCCTGTATACATATTTTTTATAGATTATTTGTTGTATTTCTATTTCAGGCGTATAGATTGTTCGGCGCTGACGGGCACGCTCTGATCGATCTACTGCAGAGGTCTTCTGAACCCGCGCCGGAAGTGGGGCAGAAGGTGCTATGCCGTCATCCATTCCAGGAGTCCAAGAGAGCTTACGTGATCCCGAGCAAAGTCGAACATCTGTATAAGGTAAATATATTATCCTTGAAATCACCAGATATTCAACACTTATTGTGCCATCAATCATGGATAGCATATACAAAACTTTGAACAAGTATTTTTTAGTAAAACGCAAGAAGTTGGTCTCGGGTGGTCTTATCTACAAAGCTATACCATTAGATGGAGCTACGTTAGCAATATAACGTAAAATTAAAAATGTGGTAAGGAATTTCGAGGCGTACCGCCAGGCCCCGGTAGCTCTGTGGAAGAGCACTCGTCCGGCAAACGAGGGGTCCCAGGTTCGTGTCCTGGCCGGGTAATTTTTATTTATCACATTTTTTCGGTTATTTAAGAATAATCGAGCATTATAAATGCAAAACCTTTAAAACATAATTAATGTGCATTATTTTTACACAAAACACCACTAAGAAGATCTCGTGATATTTTATTTTATTTTATCATTTTCAGAAAACTTAGTGCTAGTCAAAATTATATACAAATACTACTTATACTTCAAAAACAGCCAATTACAAGTTTTCACAAATATATTGGTACGATATAATGGATATCTTACTCAAATAATTTGTCTTACCTACTTATAATACATAGAAATATTCCCAGACTTATGCCGAATGCAGATCATACCAACATTTGTAATATAGTTGGGATCGAACCCACAGTGTTATATAAAGTTTTACTATAAGATATCCGGATGCAAGAAGATGGGATTTCCTGGTTGTTAATTGTTATTGTGTATTTTTAAAATATGATTGCTGTTGAGTTTCTTGCCACTTCTTCTCAACAGATCGACTTCCCGAAGTGGTGGTAGATTCAGTTCAATTCGTAAATTGTGTGACTTATTTCAAATGTATTTAAATACTTACGAAATAAAGATTCTATTGACTTTGCCTTTGAGTAGCTAGCAATTTGTCTACCGCGTCATTTTTGTTGGTGATTTTTTTATCAGTGAACGGAAACCGCGTTCGATATCAATCTTAACCAATGGTAAGTGGTCGAAGATGAAGCATTCGGGGTGCGGATGAACCTGGCTCTTCATGAAATATTGCCGGAACACATCATCGCCGGAGTGGTGATAATGGGTGGCTGACTTTATATGAAGGTTGGTCGCTCACTACCTTTCCTTAACTGAAGAAGCCAATTTGTAGTCTATGTACGTATATACAGGGTTGATTTTTAGTCACCAGCCAAATTTAAATGTTAGTTTCTTTGATACTATATAAACGTACCTGCAAATTTATTTTAGTGTCGTTCAGTACAAAAATGTAGAAATATGGAACCACAAACTTTTTTAAAAATAATCGCTGTTGATGAACATAGCTACTACGACGCGGTATTTCATTGATAATACTACAACGTAGTACTACAAGATGCTTTGTAGTAGCGCGTAATCATCTTTATTTTAATGGAAATTTAGAGTGACCATGCCTTGGTTAATATGTTAGTGGATATATTAATTTCATTGTAAAAAATATAAATACTTCTTTTATTGGCAAAAATCGTTTCTATAAATGATACTTATTGTGTAAACAAAATTTGGCTGGTGACTACAAATGAACCCTGTATTGTGTTTGTATGTATGTATGTTTATTACTTTGTATATAATATATAGATATGATGTTGTTTGTAAATTTTGCTATTCATAGTTTTTTTTAAGTACTTAAGTAGGTACCTAAAATGCCCCATCTACAATTTTCATTTGCATGTAGTTGAATTGCCTGGTAGAAATCGCTTTCAAGCGATAAGGCCGCCCTTTATGCATAGTGTGTTCTTTTTGTAATGTTATTTTTATTCTGGATTTGTTTGTGTGTATAATAAAGGGTAAATAAAAAAGTAACCAGCCGGGCTCTGAAGGAGTCCTGCCGCTCAAATTAGTCGCCTTTTACGATACGATTATCCAGGGGCTCTAAAGCTATACTTAACCGACCCTACACGGCTGAAATATTTTATTTCAAACTCAAACTCAAAACATTTATTCCGAAAGATAAACATAAACCAAAAAAGTTAAGAATAAACATAAAATAAAAACAAAACAGATAATAAACATGAAGAAACAAGCAGAACAATAAAACAAACAATTATTTTACCACATACAGTAAAGCATAAAAATCAAGAGACAGAAAAAAAAAAGAGAAGCAAAATTACAGAAAAAAAAATGAGTTAAAAAGCAATACAACAAATAAAAGATCAAAAATAAATACAGAAATAAAAAAAAAGATTTGACAATTGACACAAAGTTACATTAAAACTAAACAATAACAGGAGCAAAAAAAATTAAAATCTAAAATAAATAAAAATAAAATCTTGTGCTGTAGTTAGGGCTGTCAACTTTTTTTTCCAGAAATAAAGTATATCTGCGTCTGAAAAGAATATCAAACAATACTATGGAAAAATAAACAGTATTCAATTTACTTAATGTTTTAAACACATATTTTTATAGCTTCTTGCACAAATTATTAATTACAGTCTAGCATATTCAAAGTGTTTAGCTTTTTATGCTGAAAACAGTATTTTGTATATTTTATTTTTGTTCAACAGTAAACAGTATAATGTAGTAAAAAAACAGTATGGTTGGGAACCCTAGCTGTAGTATGCTTACCGAATGGGGCAGTAGCCACAGCGCTGATTTCCAGATGAGCTCTATCTAGTGTGTATTTAAACACATAATTCAATATTTCTTTGTTTCCCCTACATTTCAGATATGCTGGAAAGATGGCCGCGTTTGCGTCCCTTCTAAACCTCTATCGGAGGTGCGGCAAAGAGTGCAGTCATCGTTGCGAACCCTTCGACAGGACATCAAGAGGAATCTGAACCCTACGCCGTATAAGGTAACGTTGCTGTTTCTTTGTTTCATTTATACACTATATCCAGGGCTACTACACGGATACTATAATGAGACTTGTTGAACTTTACCGCATTTTATAATACATTAATGAATAGTTTTATTTATTTATTATTATTTATAAAATATATGTCGGCGCGTTCATAGAGAAAGCCATAGATAAGATAAATCATAGAGATAAGATAGAGTGACTGATGGTTTGATTGGTCAGTCGCTCTGGCGGAACGTCGTGTCTACGGGAGCGGGGAGCCATCTTGTTGTTGACGAGAGTGACCAGCGCACCGTAGTTTTCGACGGATCGCTTAAATCAGAAATAATCTTAGTTGTTTAATTATATTTCTGCTTAAATTGATATTGTGAGAAGATTAAGGCCCACATATACATATTGCGTTCACATACAAATGCTATGTCAGCACGCAGAGCGTGCATATACTATGACATTATTTACATTCAATGAAACATCAAAATACAATTATTAAATTGCATTGTTAAAAAAATACGAACATATTGTACTTAAGAGATAAGTTAAAATAAAAATAAACTAAATAAATGGATCTTAATAGTACTAAATTAATTTAAATGTGAATTATTACACTGTCATTTTAATGTTCGTTTAAGTATTCTTTCAAATCATTATACAGTTAAGTGCAGAATATTCATTTAGCTGTATATTAAGCAAGAATGTAAGAAGTTATTTCGGTGTCCAGAGAATTCTGAAGTCACACATACATAGCTTAGTCCTATTTCAAATTTAACAAATATATTTTTTATTGCAGGTAGCAGTAAGCGACGACCTTTACAACTTCATCCACGATTTGTGGCTCCAAAACGCTCCGATTGGAGAACTCTCATGAAATTGTCCCTAGCATTCCTTTTAACCATCCCAGTGTTTAGTGTCTACCACTAAAGTATAACAAAAAACTATCCCCAAAATTCTGTGCCTAGTGCGAGTTACATAACTATTCGAATGATTATACAATCGAGTTAATCGATTTTTTAAACTACCAATCACGAGAATCATTACGAAGAAAAAAAAAGTTTTCAATTTTCTTCACTAGATAGCGCTGTTCAGATTCCATACAAAATGAAGTTAACGTTAAAGATGGTATATTAGGCACTATTTGTGCTCTAGTGTAGATTTTAAGGCGCCGTTCTCTCACTTAGAGGCCAGTTCAAATAGGGAACTGCATTTAAATTAAATTTTAACAGACATTTTGTCTGAGAGTTTACTGATTCATTGAAAGTTCAGCTTAAGTGGCAGTATAAAAACGAGTCTTGTTTCTACAGGCCGTTTATTTCTTTGCTATTCAAAAGAACGGTGTTTAAAATAACAATATTATACTAAAAAGTTCCAGTGATAAATGTTGTTTTGTAATATTTTTCGTTAATAAGTCTTAGATTGTTTATGAAACAAGACGAGTCTATAAATATTAAAGAGTACATTTCCTTCGAATCACCTTTGTAGCAATCATTTCACAGTTACATACAAGAAATAGAATTAATATGATGGGTAATGACTGTAGAATGATTTCTACAAAAAATCAACGACTTTATACAGCTGCTTATTAATGCACTGCGCCATAACCTAAGTGGTTAGCATCCCTAATTTATACAACGTGTAACATAATTAAGAGATAATACTTAAGGGAATTGTATGTTTGGTGATGTAGTGTATTAGTAACATAAATTTATTAACATCGGCCGAAAAACAAGTTCAAAATTTAGATCAATATAACTAAGTGTCAACCCTACAAAGAGCTGTTAGAATAGATAGACTATAGAATGGGTAACTAAGACAGATACTACAAAGTTCAGCCGGTGCGGGAAAGATCATAAGGTCGCTGACTGCGGCACAAGTCTTGTTTTAGCTTATTAGGTTGACTAGGGTTGTCAAAATATTTTGTTGTAAAATAATTAAATAAATTTGTATGAAAGTCTATACCAGCATTGATCATGCTAATTCTTTATCTGTATATTCTACGTATGGTATAGAAGCTAACCCTTAAGTTTTATCTCTCCATTTTGTTACACGTTGTATATTTATAACGAGTGAGATACAAGAACTGGGGCCTTTGTAATTTGTGTTTGTGAAATGTTATGTAGAGTATTGGTTATGTGCGAATAAGTGAGATATAGAGGGTAAGAAAAAGATAAAAGGTTTGCGATTTGGAATAAGTCATCCTGAGGCTCATTATTTCCGATTTTAGAAGCCTGTCGAAGCTAAAAGCATCCTTTTGTAAATGAAATTACGAGTTGATTTTAAACGTTAAAGAATTAGACTATAAATGCCTTCAGTGCATATCTTTTTAGCTTAGCGTAATTAATACGTTTTTCCTTCAATACAATGTGTCTCACTTTTTCTTAGATGCTATTATAGTTATTAGCAAATAGAATAAGTTGTGTTGTTGTAAATTAGAATTGGTGAGTAAGCTATTATTAAGAATAACGGTTTTTCGGTACCTATTTAAAGAAATATAAGAGGTTTATGAAATGCGAAGGCGAGGCAAAATCATATCAGATTTTTTTTTTACATTGCAATAAAAAAAATAAAAAGTAACGATGAGAATTATAAAATACTTTTCGGTTTATCCCTTTTCTAATGGTATGCTACACACATTGTGAGAAATTCTCAAAAATCACGACTTTTTGGAAAGTACTCCGATAACTCCGATAATGCATCATCGAGATAAAATGTACTCCATTAATGTTTTTTATTCTAGATCAAATGTACTACAATGATTCTTTTTGCCTACTCTTATATGAGCAAATTAAATCAAAAAAACCTGTATATTATACAGTACATGTTTTTTTTTTAAGTAATGTGTGTAATAAACCTCTATATTTTTTTGAATAAGGAACGTGAGATAAACATATACTAGATTAAGCACAATAAAAAAAAATATAAGTATATATTTATTTACGTAATTTACAGAATAAAGTAAGTTCCAATTCTATCATAACTTCTATACAGAAATTCCTATGTATGTTTTGAAAACTTTTATACTTACACAATTGTTCAAAAGTCTATTCTAAAAATGGTTTTATCTGAAATGAGATGAAATATTTCAATACTACATATTTATATGTATAATATAATATAGCGGAAGTAAATTAGAATAGCTTTATTATTGCATCAATAATTTAATGATGTTATGGCACAACAAATAAGTACGCTTTCATATTTTATATCAAGAATTTTAATTTTAGTTAAGAAATTTCATATAATGGTATACTTTTTATATACTTAGTGTAAAGTTATAAATTTACAAAGTATAATTTTGTAAAAGCAATATAAGGATATTTAATATTCTTGCTATAGGATAAGCACGTAACTATCAGATCACATGGTTCAAATATATTTTTAAGTTTAGTCCAAAGAAATGGTTTTTCTGTAAGAAACTGCATAATATAAATGTTGTCGATAGTTTAATAAATAGTTGGTTTGCCATGAAATGCACAGTTTTATTGTATGAACATGAAATGTTCCAAAATTTTAACGTGGCGCTCAATTCCACTTTACACTCTCCGATTTCAGGTGTCTATTATGTTAAATTAGAGAACTTAAAACTCGAAAAGTGGTTAAAAATACTGTTTTTGAAACCTCTAAGGCTGCAAACTGGACGGCAGCGAGAGCGATAGCGACGCGGGGAATCTGGGCCGTTCTCGACGCAAGCGGTCGTGAGAGCGATTTGTCGCGGTGCAATACAAACTCAATACTTTCTATCATGTCGCGGAAATCGCTGCCCGCGCCGTCGTCGCTGTCGTCCAGTTTGCAACCTAAGAGAGACATAAAATTAAAGTGTAATCACGAGTATAGCCCATTATTGTGTTGTAACGACAAGAAATTGTCGTAATAGAAATATTTTAAAATTATCAATTAAGGGAGATGTTGTTTATATTGTTATATTTTTTGTATTATTATTTGTGATAAAGTTTTGTATATTATTTAGATGTTAATAAAATAGTTGCAATGCTTGTCTATGATCGACCACAATTCCTGTTTGATCTGGTTTTGAAAAGGGCTCGAGTTAAGTGTAGCTATTTTCTTTATATGCTACCACAATACAAATAGTTGAATTAAGTTTAGCTTTATACGACTGCAAAAGATGTTTTTTCTTATGTCATGAAATCCAAGTTTTGGTACAAAACTGTAAATATTATTTAAAATAGGGCCTGATCACGAGGATAAAAGTACTGGAATATCGAGAACCAACTCAATATAAATATCCCAATTCTAAAGTTAATTTCAATATTAATGACCATTATAGGTTAAAGTTCGAACGGTTATAACACATAATCAGAGATATCTGCGAAAACGGATCACATTGGTTAGTATCTACTTATATTTTTAGAATAGAAACTATCACGTTTCTATAATTTATTGCTGTTACCTACGATAGAGCCGCAGAATTGAAATTGTTGATTAACTCGAGTTACAACGGTCTAATTAAAAACAATCTTGTAAAAAATAATTATATTTGTTACAATTAATTGTGCGTTTTGCGAGTTCTCAGAACAAAGTAGCATTTAGATTTTCCATTATTAATAGTCGTTGTGTTTGATTGTTTAGTTTTAAAGATTGCCATTTTATAGCTTTATGTTAGATATGACCCTTGCAAATTGGTAATGCGCGGACGCCATTACTGTGACGTCAGAACGCCAGATGACGACCCTTCGAATTTTCAGTACCTTTTACCAATCATACAGTTCGACCAACTTATCGGTGAAACGGCAAAATTCAGAACTGCAGTCGCCATATTGAAATGTTAGTCGACTGTCAACTCCATGTTCTTATACACATTAAATTTGTAACTAACCCCTTTGTTTAATTGAAATAAGAATATAAGTGGAAAAATTTGGTATTTGCTTGATTCATACAAATAATTTAATTACCGCTTAATTCCGGCTGTAGATTTCTTTATTTAATAATTTAATTACACAGGATAAAAGAAAATTAATAATAAAAATAGATTAAAGTTAAAGGTCAGCTTATTACTAAATAAATTTCTTCCAGCAGACCTAAGACTGGAGAGTTTGGTTAAAATGCAATAATAGTGGAGAAAATTATTACCTAGCAACACTGGAAAGACAATGACGCCACCACTCAGTTCACAGATATAGTATAACAAAATTATCTGACCCAGAAACTGTGGCGCTAGTGTCTTTGTTATTGAGCCCACAACTCTAGTTCTTGTAAGGGTAATTCTTAGTTCCAATTTTCCCCACCCGAGATAAGTTTGTAGCTCTTTAAGTTGGTCGAACTGTAAGTATCCAAGCTGGAATGACTGACGTCACGAGGATGTTAATGCGATAAGGTTCCACCGCAATACCAACTTACGGGAATTGTACAGAAGGCAGCAGATCAAGGTTACAAACCTGTCAAAAATTGTAATTAAATCTGAACTCTATGCCCCCGACATCAAGTTAAAAATTGGTTGCCTTCTGTTCATACAATAGTCATAAAATAGTTGTCACAAGTAAATTATTGTGCTCAGAATTCAGAACAGCGAATGTCGACGTCTGAACGCTTTTTAAATAATTTCAAATTTATTGTATAATTGTTTATTTGAAAGGCAATTGGGAGCTGTGTAGGTATTTTTTTATTTTTTTGTATACAAAATATATATTATATAAGTAACACTTTTAAAAATATATAAAATCATGTTTAGAAAATTGTTTTTTTTTTTTATTTTTGTCACCTTATTAGATACAGCAGTAGGTAAAAATTCTACAAACAGTGCAGTAAGTGCCTTTAACTACAAAGTGAATGTGTAAATAACGCTTTAGAGAGCGGCCGTTGCGAGAATGCGTTCCTGACATGTCCACTGAATAAAGTTTATTTTCGATTCGAAGAGGTAAAAAGGCTATGATTTTGACAGCTGTCAGGAACGCAAACTCCCACCGGCCGCACTTTAATTCCTTATTTGCATATTTACACACTCTGAGATTACATACATACATAACTTCACGCCTGTATCCCTTATGGGGTAGGCAGTACACCAAAGGCTTGAAACTATCTGATGTCACGTTTGACAAATTCGGAGGCGTTGTAGTGGTGGGGGAGACTAATGCAGTGACGGTGTCAGCCACAAAAAAAATTCCAATAAAACCTCTGTCCCTTAACTGACTGTTACAGTATGCCCGGTGCTTCTCTTTGCGCTGCTTCTCTTCCCGAGCGTTTGATAAAAAAATAATATACTTATTATTTTGATAAAATAAAGAGAAAGCTTTTGGAAAAAGTCGCCATTAAGTAAGTACCTACTATGTTTTTGCCATGGTACTTAAATTTTGATTCAACTGTAAAATATTCGAATTGACTGCAAATCAACTGTAGGAATATGTTTTCTTTTGTGAAAATTTATATTATACATAATTAGATACAGAAGGCCGCAGATCAAGCGACCTGTCAAAAAATTGTAATTGAATCTGATCCCTATTAAGTTAAAAATCGATTGGGGAAATTTGACAGGTCTGTAACTCTTGATCTGCTCTGTTGCCTTCTGTATAAACTTATGCAAATAAAAATGTTTATGCACACAAATAATTGCATTGTGCGGGGATCGAATCCGTGATTATGGCGTCAGGCGTCATAGTTTTAGCCTTTTATCTCACACACAACTATTCTTGATAGTTTGATGACGATATTTTATAGAATTGAAATATTCGGGTTTTAGCCCTGTCCAATGAGTAAGGGAATAGTTTTTTACCGTGTCATAAAAGGAGACTATTCAGCAGTGCGATCACAGAACTTTATCGAATCGTATATTAACGAATGTTTACGAATGCTCGTATAGTATGGAGACGGTTTTTAAGAAAAAATTGAAATCTATCCATTGCCGCAAGGCCAGCTTAAATAAATGTGTGCCTTGTTAATTTTGAATGTTTGTAAACATGTTGTACTCATGAATATCTGTAAAATAAAAAATTACAATGTTACCCAAAACTTGCAACTGACTCCATACTTCGTGACCCCACTTAGACGTAGATCCCGATGGCTGGACCATTTGGCGTATAAAGCTGGCTCTTACCTAGATCGATAACATATCGTAGGTGACTGCAATCTGCCTACATTAAATTGTCATCTCTCTTATTATTATTTTTTTGTTATCATTATTTTTAAGTTTCATGGCAATAAGGAGTTTTTATTATTATTACGTATCCTTACAGCTACACGCCTTTCGGCGGGAAAGACCCGACAATCGGACCAGTCGGTCGGGGATCAGGGCAAGAGAGACAGAAACCGGCGAACGATTCGGGCAGTCTCGAGCAAAACCGCTTTTTGCATGCGTGCTGGAAGCGAACCGCCGCCGAATCCCAGCCTTTCAAGGTTTCTGACCAAAGTGGCTGGGGTCAAACCGTTTGCGGATATTACAACCGGGATGATTTCGGTGGACATAACTTCCCACATTTCGGTCACCTCGTGTGCAAGGTCCAAGTACTTGCGTTGCTTTTCGGTCTCGGCCTTCACGAGGTTCTCGTTCACCAAAAACACCTTGGACGACGATCGGTCCATTAACACGATATCAGGTTTATTCGCTAGAATAGTCCTGTCCGTGATAATGGGCCGATCCCAGTAGAGCTTGGCGCTGCCGTTTTCGAGAACTGGCTCCGGCGTGTACTGGTAAGAAGGCAGTTTCTGACTGATGAGACCATATTTCAGAGCGAGCTCTTGGTGGAGAATCTTGGCTGCTTGGTTGTGTCTATGCAGATACTCAGTGTTAGCAAGAACCGAACAACCCGAAACTACATGTCTGAGGGACTCGCCAGGTTGGCGGCACGCCCGACGAACGTCCACTGTGCCGTCCCTCATAATGTACTTCCGGTAGTTGTTCGTCTTGGTAACCTGATCCTGTATCGTAAAGACGAACCCTTCGGTTTCCCCAAAGAGGTCCCCGAAACGCAGCCAATGCACGGAGGCTTTACGGTCCACGTGTGGCTCGTGTAGAGCCTTGTAAAACCTTCCGTGCAGCTCTTTCTCTTTCCATACGGTCTCACGATCAGAAATGCTTAGTACCGCCGGTGTCTGCCATGTCTCGAGGCCCAGATTGAGAGGGGTGAGTCCTTTGTCACATGCTACAACCTCTCTATGCATACCCACGTCCGCCTTCGCCATAAAATAGGCTCGGAGGCTATATATCTCCCGGTTGTGCAAGGTTTTGGCGCTAAGTAGGCCTCTTCCTCCACACTTCCGGGAGATATACAGCCTCATTATTGACGACCGAGGGTGATGCATTCTATGGAGGGTCATAGTAGTGCGGACCTTCCGATCCAGGGCGTCTAGTTCGGTCTGAGTCCATCTGAGTACGCCAAAGGTGTACGAAAGAACGGGCATAACCCATCCGTTAAACGCTCGGACTTTGTTGAGACCCGACAAAGAACTAGTTAGTACCTTTGTCAGGCGCTCAAAAAGACTTCGCGTACAGAATGTTTTACGCTCGCTTCCTCGACACCGATGTTCTGTGACATACCCAGATATCGGTATGTTTCAGTTTCGGAAAGAGCTCTCAGGTTAACGGGACCTAAGTCTACTCTCTGAGAGCGAGTAATCCTTCCCCTTTCCACATGAACAACCGCACACTTGTCCACTCCAAACTCCATTTTGATGGAGCTGCTAAAATCTGTCACGATTTTTAGCAGTTCCCTCAATCGTGGAGCCGTTGGAGCTAACAGCTTGAGGTCATCCATGTAGAAAAGATGGGATAACCGCATGCCCCCTCTACGAAACTGAAAGCCCGTCTCTGATCCCTCCAGCAATGTGCTTAGAGGATTCAAAGCCAGACAAAACCAAAGTGGGCTCAGACAATCACCCTGGAATATTCCCCTGCCAATCTGGATTCGGTCTTCCGCAGCCGTCATTCGCTTGCCTTGGAGACTGAGCATTGTACTCCATTGTCTCATACATCGCTCGAGAAATAATCGAACTGTACCGTCGATTTTGTACAGTTCAAGCACTCTCAAGAGCCATGTATGAGGCACAGAGTCAAATGCTTTTCTGTAGTCAATCCAGGCTGCGGAGAAATTGCGACGGTTGCGTTTGACCAGTTTGCCAACGACAGCCTCCACGAGAAGGAGTTCCTTTGATCCGCGGCTACCGACCCTAAATCCGTTCTGAGCATCAGATATAACGCGATTAGCATCTAAATGCTGGCGAATCTTGGTGCTCAGAACGGAGGTAAGTGTCTTGTAGGTGGTAGATAGACACGTTATGGGCCGGTATTTCGATGGATCCGCGGTATCGTTGGACTTAGGAACTAAATGAGTGACCCCAGTAGTGAGGAAGTTGGGGAGAGCTCCGGTGTCCAAGGCTTCCTGGAATTGACGGGCCAAAGTTGCATGGCATAGAGAAAATCCCTTGAGCCAATAGTTCTGCAATCCGTCAGGGCCCGGACTTTTCCAGTTCGGGCTCCGGCGGACTGCAGCACCAACGTCCTCCTCTGATATGAGGACTTGACTCATAGGGATCACCTCCGCACACGCTTCCTCAACCCTATCAATCCAGGGACCCTCTCCGTGCTCAACTGGGCGCTCCCACAGGCCGCGCCAGAAGTTAATAGCGTCGGCTTTATCCGGTATGCGGCCAGTCGAACAGGGTTCGGAACTCTCCAGGGATTTATAGAACTTCCTCTGGTCACTCGAGAAGAGACGATTTTGGTTGTATCTCTCAACCCTTTGGGAGTACCTCCGAATACGCTTCGCCCATGCAGCGATCTTTTGCTTCAGCTCGTCGATGCGCTCTGTCAGTTTTCGGGTGAAGCCCAGTCTGGTCAATCTAGTGTCCATTCCGGAAAACTCCCTCCTGACAAAACGCACAATCCTTGGCCTGGTGTTGCCCGAGCTGAAGCAAGTTAGCTTACCGATGAGGATCCTGGCTTGTTCGATACGACGCTCAATCCTCCTCTTCCAAGCTGGTACAGCGTTACTCCGGGGAGTAGCACGTCCAGCAGTTGGTCTTGGAGCAGCCATGGCGCCAGTAAACCGACATACCGCCATAGCCACTCCAAAAAGGATTGAGTTCGTCTCGACAAGATCAGAGCTGCTCTCCAAATGTTGGGGCAACATCTGATTAACGGCCTCAACGACTTGCCTATTGCGAACACTGCATGGTAGTTTGGGAAGCTTCGGCCTTCCTTCAAGGGGAGTATTATGTACTTCCTCGATCGCCTCTTCTAGTAGCCTTCTCATGTGCTCTAGATCCTGGGAAGCCATCTCTGTTGCACCGTCCCCTGCCACCGGGTTGTTCCGGTCTGCCTCATCTGCACGCTGCTCTAAAGCAGGCATTTGCACTGGAGAGGCGACACTCGCAGTGGCTGGGGGTGGTACCACAGAGAAAGCTTCGCGTCTCAGTTGTTCGAGCTCAGTGGGAGCGAAGATGTTAGAACGCATTATCCACCGAGCTCTATCCGCAAGGTTTTGTTCGGCAACGGTTAAATGGGGCTCCAGCAGCATGAAAGCGCGGTGCATGCGTGCTCGATACCCTGTTCTACCTGTTTCCGTCTCTCTTGCCCCGAATACGCTCGCATGAGGTTGGCGTTTTGTGTTTTAGACCATCTCATGCGCCGTCCTTCAGGGGCGGATACCGATTGCGGGGGCTGTGATGCCCCTGCCGGTGCCAAGCTCCCTGAAGGCGATGATGGTGGTGAGGACTGGGCTGGTGGTCGCCTCAGTCTCTGTGCGCTGGCGGATCGCATGCTGCCGCGCCCAGCGCCAGCACCAGACGCGCCCCGGCGGCCCCCGGGTAGCGGCCCTATACGTGTATCTTTCTGGTTGTCCATCATCATTTGGGTTTCCAGAGCCACGTTAGCCACGCCAGTAATTTCGGAATCGTGTGTCCGCCTCCCGCGTGATTAGTTGGTCAATCAGGACGTGTGGTTGATTTGAGAGGCTATAATATATTGAGAGATTATTATCGTTTGTGACTAGGTAGTATATTCAAAAAAACAAAAAAATGGTGTTCAGCCACTCAGAATTTCTTAATTATCAGCCCTAAGACTGTTTTGAGAACCCATATATTTTAAATACATTATACTCGTAGTTTGGCTAATGAAAGTGAAACTGGAAAAACCTGGCGAATTTTAAAAAATAGCAACCCGATCGTAGTACGAAATACATGGATTAAACAAACTTGATATTTGATTTTTCTTTTTTATAAAAGTATCATAAAAAATAACAAAATTGCTACAATAGGTAGGTACTACTTTTTGATGAGAAATAGGTATATTATTATTTTTCCGTGTAGCACTGGGAGCAAAGGAAAAACATAGAATGTGCCAGCTGCTTCTCTTCCCGGGCATGCTGTAAAAGTCAGTAAAGGGTCGGAGCTTTTACTGGAGGTTATTTTGTGGGGCTGACTCCCAGTCACTGCAATAATCTCTCGGTATTTAGGACGAGAATATTTTACGGAGCTTCTCGAACGCTGCCCAGCCGAGTTGGATTCGAAGATTGACGTCTTTCTAAAAGTTGGACCTTCTAATCGTCGACAACTTCGAGCGTGGTGCCTCCAACTACCACAGGAGCAGGTAGGATTACAGGTGAGTAGTGAGAGTGCACCCAACATCATGCTGCTTTGGTGAAGCAGATACCCGTGCGTCTAGAAACACGGCGAATGCTAGTAGAAGGATCTTGTCTAATTTCCATCATTACCTGTCTAGGTTTTCCTTCACGTCTGGTAAAGCCAGGGATTCGACGCTCCAAATAAGCGTTACTGACGCGGAGAAAAACTCGATAATCGGGATAGCGTTTGCGAAAAATTACTTTTTTTTATTTACTAGAATTAATCGAACTGACATTTTTTTAAGTGCCTGGTTAAAATAAAGTTTTCTATTTTCAATCCCGCCAGCATCTTTTCATAGATCTTAAAATAAGAAATAAAATTATTGAAGATATTTAAGACTAAGCTGGTTTTGGTATGGTTTTATAGTAAAAAAATATGTTTCGTTGATTTTTTTATACACTTTTATACCTTTTTGAAATTTTCATAAAATGTAGCTGTTTTTATAAAAAAGTTCACCAAGGCTGCCATATTTTTTTTACACCAGCATAATTTCAATCTAGAAATCTTTTCTTAACTATCTAGAAAAATCAAAAGCTATAAAAAGTGCATGATACATTTAAAGCACGCAATAGGGGCAAATCCAATAAAAAATCAAAATCGGTGTATGTCCAAAACTACTTAAGGAAAAAAAAATGGTATTTCGGATTCCAGACAACCCCTTGTATCTCCTGTTTTCCGTTGGTCCTTGGTTAGTTGGTTGGTCCACTATTTACGGGACACCCTGTATAGATTGACGGTGGGTTGAGTGTATGAATCATTGATTGACTGATTCGATTGACAAGCAACCATTGCAACTTGCAAGTGACTAACCTAGAAAGAAACACTGTTGAAGACTGATTATTTATCATTTTTGTACGTAAAATAAGTGAACTCTACAAATTAAAGTTTTCTATATTAGTTGAAGTGAACGAGGATTACAGCGGAGCTGAAAATACTGTAAGTAACTTTGTTTTTATTTGTATTTACGCCTTATTAAGTTTACACGTAAAGTATTCCGGCCGCAAACGTACACAAAGCAAAGCTTTGGATAATTTGTGTTTTATTGTTTATTTTTAACAGATATATCGTAGTCTTTTTCATGGCTATATATTAAACGACTAATAGGTCGCACTTTTGTGCCATTTCACGGTAAATTTAGACTAGCATGTGATAGAACCAGTTAAACGAAAGCTTACGTCTACAGTTACATTTAATGTTTAACTGTTCCGCAAATCAATATAGAATGTTAACGATAAAACAAACCTGAAATTATAGATTCAATTCATTTATCTACAGTTGTATAGTATAGATCTTATTGAAATGTTCAGTTTGCTTGTATTTTTGAGCCATTATTCTGCTACCCCACATTTAGATAGACTCCAACATTTACCTTGTAGAATGATGTGAATCATAACTCTAATTTATGTGAATAATATCATCACTTGAATTAAATTATAAGAATTTCAGTCTTAAAATGTATGATTTGTTCTGCAAAGCATATCATCAATAATTATTGGCTCTAGAAAGTTAATCCTACAAATTGTAAAATGGAATATTACAGAACTTATCAAATATTTATAGTATTTCAAAAGGTGTTCTGCTTGATTTCCCATAACTCAAGGATAGTAATGGGACCATGTTATAGAATCATGTGAATATTTTTTTTTTTTCTTGTATTTATTTTTCATACAAAATAATTCAATTAAGTCAAAACATCTTATGTAAAACACCTTTATGCAAAGTATGACTATGTGGCATTTTCTATCCCCTTTTTTTATCGCTATACACAGGTACAGTTCGCAATTTTTTGCGTTGTTCCGTTCCTCAACATTTAAAATGTTTTAGTTGTTTATTGTATTGCTTCAGTGACAAGCATCTATTGAATGAATATTAAAGAGATTTTACAAGGGTGATCATTTAGTTATGGGACATCAAAAAGAACACCTTGTATATTCATATTTCACATTTATTTACTTCTTTCCAACAAGTATTGAAGGTATTTTCTAGTAATATTAGCAGCAATAAAATAAATTAACAACAGTATGGGTTCAGTGCTTGAAATTAATGGGATGACATCAAGTTAATTTTAGATATGTTAATTTGAACATATATTTTGTTTACCTTCACTATCACTTGTTTCTAAGTGAGAAAAATTTGAATTTATAATGTTTATGTTCCAAAAGATGCGGATTAAAATGAAGAGGTTGCTATGGAAATTGCAAAAGATAACAATACAAAAGAAAAAGGGGCTGCTCAGTTTCTGGTTCCTACTTGACTATGAAAGCCCACTCAACCCAAAGAATTGAATTGAACTGACTATGAAAGAAACTAAATATTTTCATAATTATATCACTACTTATGTTTAAATAGCTAGGTACTAATGAAAACAAAATTTCAAATTACAGTAGAATCCATTTATTATGACTCCGCTTATATTGACCAACTGCTCATTATGATATGATTACACAGTGAAGTTTGGTTTTCGTGTAAATTATATAACTAAGTCGGATATAATGACTTCGCCTATAGTGAGATATCGCTTATTGTGACCCTTTTTTGTCATTTTTTTTTGCGTATAATGACCGACCGTATGATTTCTAACAACAATGCCAGTGTTCGGGAGGGTCACGTTATACCCAAAGACTTTCTGTGCGTGAAAGGCTTTTTTGATTTGTGTCAAAGCTAGACTTACTTATTGAGTCTACTTATCAATATCTACTTTGATTTATCTCTATTTTATTCCTCTCTATTAAAATAAATCACATACTAAGTTCAACAGTTTATTTATTCTTGCAGTACCTATGCTTTGTATGACATCCGTTTAGTATGACTTGTTTCTTATTTCCCTTCAATGTCATTATAAACGGATTCCACTGTACTTATTACCATTATTCAACATAATAAATGACAGAGAATGGCCTGTGTAACATGTGCTGTTATATCCTCAGAAATATTGATTCTTTTGAATCTTCCCCAAGTGAAGCACTATTAATGGCAAAAATATCATTTTTCAAATTAGACTGGCAGATTTCAAGATTGGCACATACAAACATACAAACAGACAAACAACTCTTCAGCTTTATTATGGCTCCTCAGCTTTATAATTCATGTCATCTTTTATATACATAAAGCAGTTTGTTTTTGTGAATTCTTGGAAGATATCTAATTGCTCCGTGATTTACTTAAGTAGGTGACCTTCTTTGTATGACTTCTTTATAGATTTTTTGTTTGCATATCAAAAGAATTCATTAGTTATAATTTTTATAGTTCACAAATATTCTATGTGATACAGGAACAAGTCCATAAAATATGATATGATTTAATAGTACACATTTTCAATTTCTATCAATAGTAACAAAGAATATAATATGGATTGATGGGTGAATACACTTGAAATAATTAAAACTGTTTACTTCCTTTGATATATTGATATACCGGCTGGTGTAGGGGTAACGTACATTGCCTTCTATGCCAGAGGTCCTGGGTCCTGGGTCCTGGGTTCGAATCCCGGCGGCGACGGATATTTGTGTGATGAACGAATGTTTAGAGTAAGGCATACGCTCTAAAACTGACTTTAAATCATAATCTAGCAAATTAAAATTGAGCCTGTCATTTTACTGCATTGAATTATTATTTGCCTGAGTTTCTGCATTGAGTTTCTGCGGATAAACTTATGCATGTTAAAGTAAGATGAAGGGATATTTTCTTTAAAAAAAAAATACTACGACGACCTCTATTGTGCAGTCGCCAGTCGAAACGTCAATAATATACCTGCTTTTGTTTTTTTATACTTCTATCCTGGTGGTAAGTGACAATGAGGTCGAAGGTTGAGAACAAGTGTTCAAGGTATATCTGGTTCTTCAGTAACATCACTGTAATTCAGTGCATCATTGCGTTCTTAGATTAATACCGGAGCATTGATATTTGACGCCATTAATGGAGGTCTCGTCGCCCGGTTTTACAAGCATTTTCTAACCCAACCTCGTATTAAACGTTCTTATCTTAATTAACTTCAAAATAACCCACTTAAGCTTTTCCTCGATAATTAATCCAACTCCCACGATTTACTAAAATAGGTCTTAAGTAAGGCCGCGTCTGATACCAATATGACCTTTGTTAGGAAAAATAGATTTCTACGATTTATTTTTGGGAAAAGGGAAACGTCAATTTTAATGTAATGTAGTTGTTGTGATTGTCTGGGGATTTTATTTCAATTTATTTAATATACAATTAAATCTAAATGAGCTCGTTATGGTTGCGTTCGTTACGAATGGAAACAATTAGTAAAGTTTAATGGCGATATGGAGAGTCCAATGGCGATACCGTTAGTTTCACTTTTGGCGGAGGTGGATCTCCATCCAGACTCTTGAAAACCAATCCTTTAACCAAGGGTAAGTTGGTTAAGGAAGGATAAGTTGTTGACAACCAATTCCGAGACATCCACACTGTTACAAACGGTGGTTGCAAACAAGGAGACAAACAAAAACGCAAACTAAGATCACGCTAAGCCACACCCCAAATCGTCAGTGCGCTTTGCTCTCGCGTTGGCACCATCTTCGCGATGGCAGTTTTGTATGCAATTGAGGATATAAAGAAGGAAACGTTGAAACGCAGGCTAAAAAGCTACAAAACTCGAGTCATTTATAATTATAGTTAAAAAGTAAAATTTAAAATAACAAGCGTACACACTGTCCTAAACACAGACAACTACATGGATAACGCACATGCATGTACTTTGCGTGTCCGAACCCCGACCGAGCGTCAAGGTTGGTCGCCTCTAGATTTAATCCGCGCGTATGTATGTAGAAAATCTGTTAGAAAATCGATTCCACAATATCGATATCGTTCTTTATAATCGATTTCATCGGCGGCATCGGTGTCTCTGAATCTGTTTGTATTTACCAGTAATAAATATCAGCTGTGACGACACAATAGGTCTTACAAAGTCGGCACGCTTCCTTTTAATACAAATCGTGGCACTTGCGTTGTCTATGTAGATGTATGTCTGTGTTTCTAAAAACCGCCGTTTACAACTAGCAAAGGTCATGCGTAATTTGGTTGTCAACTGCCGTCTTCACTGTTGTAAACTAGCAAGGTCACCTTGGTTTGATGTTTGGTTTCCAACAGTCTAGCTGGGGCTTAAGGTAAACGAGTCATCTGCTTCACTATCTGGAAAACCGCAGTAAATTTTCATTTGATAGGTGTGAACCAGTTAAACTAAGCAACACTTGCAACACAGCGATAGTTCCACCCCTGAATCTTAGTGAGTGACGTCAGAATTACGGTTTTCAGGTGGAAATATAACCAAAGAATCTGGCACACGTTAATTATATTTATTTTACAGCCCATTGACAATTTTGTGCAGCTTCATACCTTGATATGGTGCCCCAAAATTTAAATAAAAAAATATTACTCGTGTAAAGGATAGAGTACATTTTACTACTGGCTGTTATTAACAACAATAGATTTATTATGTTATAAATTCATACCAAAATGTCTGAATCAATGGGATTTGATAAATACTAACAGTTTATGTTATAAATATTGCGATTTATGAAAACTATCTATGTAACTAATAAATTTATTATTTTTACTCACTTTGATAAATTCATCTTTGAAAATGTCTGAAAAACTCGTAAGAAAATATAAATAACGTAAGTAATCCAATAGATTTTTGACATGAATTAAGTCGAGAAAGAATTTATCTGTCAATTTAAATAAATGAATAGAAATAAAAATTCATTAATCACATTAATTTGTTTTATAAGTATGTGTTTTAAAACGACATTAGTATAAAGTGGGTTACACTGGTAATTCAAAAGACTGCGGGATAAAAACCTCAATAAAGTTGCTATCAAAGGAATCAGAGTAAGCAGAAATTTGGTGGCTTGTGTTCGTAAAGTCGAGAGTGGTAAGTTGCGTGGCAGGCTGCGGGCGGACGGTCGCGCATCCGCCCTGCGTCAGTGTACCGCCGCCGCGCGCCCGGCCGGCCGCCCTACGCCGCCCGCCCTAAACCCTGTCCGCCGATCATAACACAACAACAAAACACTCAAACCTCTTAACTAAATATATTAAACAACCCTCTATTCCCTAAAGATTAATAACAAAAAATGAAAATATAGATGTTTATATATCATAAAGTTTATAATTCCAGTGGTTGAAATTAGTTATAAACTAATTTACGTTTACGTTTGAGAATGTTTAAAAGTTGTTGTGCCCGGCCGAATAAGAAGATGAGTAAGAGCAAATCGAAACCGGAAGATATGGATATAACTTTAAAAGAGCCTCAAGTTGAGAAGAAGTTAGAGATTTGTGCTGTAAATCCGACGAAAACCGCTGCGTTGAAGTCCGACAATTCTGATTCTGCGGAGACGTGTTCTGGTAATTCTGAACGGCAGACCTCTGATGAGTCTCACGTTTCAGAGCAGAAAGTTTCCTTTGACAGTTCCATTAAGGATATAGATGAAGAGGAGAATGCTTTTAATCGAGATCTTACCAAGAAGCGGTTTTCTGTGGGAGACTACAAGAGGAGTCGTTTAGACTTCAAGCGGTTTTCGGTGGATTATCGGCGGGATTCCGCGACTCTTGAGGAGTTGGCTCGCTTGGAGCAGCAGCTGTCGAATATCAACATGGAAATAAGGCCTGGCCGGCGTAAGTCTTCAGGGATTTTGAAATCAACGACGAGTAGTAACGATGGTATTTGTGAGCAGAAGCCAGTTTTGAAAACCGATGCGGTTTCTGATGATGAGGATGTGTTTATGGAGAGTAGTTCTGTTTGTGAGGTGGAATTTAGGGAGCCGCCGGCGACTCCGGTCGGGCGGGATGAGCTGGCTCTGAGGAGACATCGGTTCTTCTCGGATCTTGTGTGTACAGCGCGCGCTGCGGTCGAGCACCGGGTGCGGTTCGATCCGCTAGGACCCATCGTTGCTGATTTAGGTGAGGGATGCCTGTATGATAGATAAGTAACCGCTATGTTAGGTCGTCTTTATGCCGCATACTTTATCAACTGTTTAAATGTAGCACGTTTTTCGGTCAAATTTTAACCGCATTTATTCAGGCAGTGTCTGAAACAAGAGCTAGAAAGGATTTAACAAAAACTGTAAATTATAAAACTGCTCTAAACTTCCTTCGATGATAAAGCTGAGTTGTTTGTTTGTTTGAATGGACTCATCTCGGAAACTGTCATTCAGAAAACATATTTTTGTCTAGATCTTTCGTAAGGCTATTTGCTCAAAAAACTCCAACTGCTAGTTTTAACTTATATCGAACTAAATAATCGAAAACTTAACGTTCATTCTTAACGTCAGTTCATTGTTTTATCTTAAGACTACTGTAAAGACTATTTAAATAGCACCTTAGAAATAAAAATTCATAAAGCCGTTAAGGCTGTGCAGAATGCAAATTTTTATGAAATTTTGTATAACTCGAAAATCATAAAACTTTCTCAACTGGGGTAGTTAGGAAATAAAAAATATCCCTTTATCTATACTAATATATTAATATTATATAATATATATACTAGCTGACCCGGCAAACGTTGTTTTGCCATATAAATAAAAAAAAAACAAATAGATGTTGGCCGATTCTCATAGATACCGGATAAGCACAAAAAATTTCATCAAAATCGATCAAGCCGTTTCGCAGGAGTATGGCAACGAAAACTGTGACACGAGAATTTTATATATTAGATATAAAGCTCAAGAGTTTGTTTGTTTCGTTGAACTCGCTAATATCAGAAAATTAGAAAAATTATTCTTGCGTTGAATAGTCCCGAAAGCTATAAGCTATATAGTCTTAATATAAACCGCATTATACAAAATAGTATATTAAACAAACGGTGTTTTTTAAAGCTGTTAATTGCATGTTTCTTTTCATAAGTTTTACTTAAACCACAGAATACATGCTAGTGCAAGCTTCAACTTAGCATTTACAACTTAGACAACACTCTCAGTTCAAAATCGGAACTTAAACGATCTTGAATTGTTAAGTCAACATCATTATAAATTGTTAACATCAAGTAAGTTAGGGCTGGGTAATTGAATTTTACAATGCCTAAGTAATTGACGTTGATGGCCGTTTAAAATTACTTAAGTTGGTAGGTTAAACTTTCTCTATTGATAGATTTAATGTCTCACCGTGTTTAATGATATTAATTTACCAAAATATCGCGTGAAATTATATTTTATGTACACGGAATCAGATTATTGCAATAAATTATGAAATTAATTTACTTAGCCGGACGACCTCTAGTATAGCTGCTAGAGGTACCGGGTTCAAATCATTGCGGGGGCAGGTAATTGAGTGATAAATTAAAATTGTTAATTAAGTTAATTGTCTTCTATGCTGGACTGGGAGCGAAAGAAAAACATAGAATGTGCCAGCTGTTTCTCTTCCCGGGCATACTGTAAAAGTCAGTTAAGGGACGGAGGTTTTATTGTTTTTTTTTGCGGGCGATAGGCTGACCCCCTGACACTGCAATAGTCTCTCTTAATCATAATAACACCTTCAAATTTGTCAAACGTGACATCAGATGGTTTTATAGCCTCTGGTGTTCTGCCTACCCCATTAGGGATACAGGCGTGAAGTTATGTATGTATGTATGTATGTTAATTACATTCGAAACTCGATGTTTTGGTGTCTTTTCAGACACCGAGACATTTGCATAAATAATAATTTATCGTGAAAACGGAAGACAAAATAACTAACGAATGCAAATTGTGTAAAATCGACTTTACCCACTTATTCTAGAACATTCCAAAACTTCGACGGAATATTTTCAAGTATTTATTTTACAAAAAGCACTGCTTGGATTTTGATGATATTGACTGATATATTTTCTACCTAATGAAACAGGAATCAACAAAATCGATTTATAAGTTATCGAATAATCGTGTAAAAAAAAGAAACATATTTTGAGGATATCCTCCTTTTCCGTCGAAACTATTAGCACAAATAATAATAAGCCAAAATTGTATGCTAATTGTCCATGGATGCGGTTGCTAATTATCATCAAACCTACTTCTTTTAAACCGGCGAATGTTGAATGCGTAAGAAACGCAGTTTTCCGCGAGATGGATCAATGATTTTGGCAGGCCTCCAAGATGCAGCCTCCTTTTAGAGTCAACGACCTCAGACTTGGATACAGATCTTGGGATGCTGCTGTTAATCTTAAACTTTAAGCTCCGAACTTTTGTGATTTATGTAAGTTTCGGTTGAGGTTACCTGAAAGTTTGTTTTTGGCGAGTAATTTTAAGTAACGAAGGTGAAAATGGAAAAATGTTTAAATTAGTAGGTTAAAAATGGTGAGGTTAAAAAGAGCCTGGTTAAAAGTACCCGTAACCGGCGATCATGTCTGAAAAGATTGATGAACGTGGAGGAAGCGAAAGAGGCATGTCTGGATCGAAGCAATTGGTGTTCCCTTGCCTCTGCCTACCCCAAAGGGAGACAGGCGTGAGCTTATGCATGTATGTAAGAAGGTCAAGAAAAGAACAGGCTTGTGCTGGAACACCTTATCGTTGCTTTAGTGATGATATTTAGCGACTGATTTTCTTGGAAGGAAACTAGGTGGTTATTATTTCTACCAGTTGCTGTATTTTCAGCAGTGTCTTTGCGTCTGTAAGAAATTTCCTCCAAAACTGTTCGTTGGATAATGCGCTAAAGAGATACAAATATTTATACATACTCGCGAACAATTAGTCTTTATAAATAAACATGCAAGTGATGTTAAGATTATTCGTGCAATCTCATAATAATTGCACGAATAATATATGCAAATACGCGGTACTATTACCTATTAGGGCTTGTCAGATCATCGTGTAATATGATAATAGTTTATAGTTAATCTTTCTCTGACATGAAGTAATTAAATAATAATTTACCCAAAGGGAGACACATAGCTCTCTGAAATCTTAAGCTACTGTTACACATGCTTATTTCAAGCTTGAAAGCATGCTTCAATGGAGCACTTGCTACGTAGTAAAATTAGCATGCTCATTTCGACCACGCTTTGTGAATGGAGAGGCTAGCGATTTTTGAGCATACTTACTTAATAGCACGCTTGTAGCATGCGTTTTTAGAGCATGTGTAAAATTTCGATATAGGCTAATAATTTCGAGATCGTACTCCTTATAAGTATTTTTGATATATAAAATGAAAGCAGAGAATAAATACTAGTTGTTTGATGTGGCGGTACGAGCGGCCACCTTATTCGGGTTCTATTTCAATCATTCTTTCTTTTACAAATTCCAGAAAAGAGATATTAGTTTTTACAAATAGCTACTAACTCCGGTTCAATTTTCATAGCATTCTATAGTGGCGGCTCGGTTAAAATGTAGATGTAACAGTAGCTAAAAGCTAAGCACAAATACATCGTTTAAGAAAGTCGTTAGAGAAAAAGGCGTTTATACTTGGAAATTAATTTATATTCTAGAGATTACGAAACTGAACTTTACCAGGATATGTATCCAAAACCTTTTGCACCGTTTGCGAGTACTCAACTTTTGCGTCATGAAGGACCATGCACACTGGAATTCTAGTGAAAAATTAAGTACCTACTTTTATTTCATAATTATGATCAGAATCGAGTACACTCTGTACCTGTGCTCTCCTTCAGTATCTAAAATTTGTCACCAGTCACCCTGTATACTTTTCGTCCCTGAAGATGTTCTTGCTAAAAGCCTGTATATCACTAAGTAATCAACTTTAAAGAATAATGAAATAATACAAAGAATAGTGAAATAATACAAAGAATAGTGAAAGAAAACAAAGAAAAAAGAAAACTCTTCAGCTTTATTATATTATTGTAGATAATTATGAATCGTCAAAACTTAAACCAATTAACTTTACTTACTTTTATTTATGCAAAGCTTTATTTATATCTCTGTGGACGGATGGATATCGAGTGCTTATCAACTGAAACTGATCTATAGATATTATCAAGCTACAGTAAAACAACTAATTGGAATAAGCAATCAACGGGTATAATTTTACGATTCGTCGAACTCCGTTCGAGTAAATAATTATGTTCATTAACTTTTACATGAATAATCCTTTATTATAATCTTGAAAATTTGTGATGTTGGCTGTTTATTACTCTTTAAAGCTGTAACGGCTTTAAAGTGAAATTCAGCGCTCCTATCCCTGGATAATCGTGTCGTAAAAGGATAATTAATTTATTTAATCTATTAACTTAAATGCTAAAACCACTTATATAAATTAAGAATACAAATTGTCATTATATAATATTAAATAGGTACATGAAATAAACTGCTTCCACGTTGGTCTGGGAGCGAAAGAAAACCGTAGAATGTGCCAGCTGCTTCTCTTCCCGGGCATACTGTAAATGACAGTTAAGGGACAGAGGTTTTTAAGGCGTTTTTGTGGGCGATAGGCTGAACCCCTGTGACTACAATAGTCTCTCTCCATCTTTTTAATACCTCCAAATTTGTCAAACGTGACATCAGATGGTCTTGTAACCTCTGGTGTTCTGCCTACCCCATAAGGGATACAGGCGTGAAGTTATGTATGTATAAAATAAAATCGCTTAGGTCTACAACAAGAAACACAATAATAGTAATAGTAAAGTTAATAGTAAAGATGAATAAAATAAATTGATAATTAATAATACAAAATGTCAATAAATAATAATAAAAAGCAAAATCAGGAATAAAAATCTAAATAATCATAATCCAAAGTCAACTTATGTTACTAAAAATAATAATAGATCATAAATAAAATAAAAGATATATGTCAATAATTTCATTCATTCGTCAATCTCGCAGCTCTCTAGACATGCCAACATTAAACACTTCCATTCATCCGCAGACAAATCACATTTTTTACTTTATTTTTTACTTTATACGAGTTTACCCCGCTTGATTGGCATATAAAATCTGGCTCCAAATATTACCAATGAAGTGATGTGTTCCTGAAACATTTAAAAAAGCCAGTTTTATACTAAACCCGTGTGTCTTCGACCTCATCTACACTTACCACCAGGAGAGATTGAGGTCGAACGAGGGATTCGTCACAAAGAAGAGTTACTTTATGGATATTATCTAAGCAAGTGAAGTTGCGGCATATAGCAAATACATAACCAAATAAAACATACACATCGGATTGAAAGAGGATGTAGTGACTAAGATTGAAAAGGGTATGCTACGGTGGTTTGGGCATTTGGAAAGGATGGGTGTAAGGAAAGAGGTGTACAGAACAAGAATGGATGGTGTTGTTGAAGGGGCCGGCCTAGGCGAATGTATGCCGATCAAATTGGCGATACTTTGAAAAAGGGCCTAGTCAAAAGTACCCTTAACCGGCGATCATGGTATGAAAAGATTGATGAACGTGGAAGAAGCGAAAGAGGTATGTCTGGATCGCAGCAATAGGTGCCCTTGTCTCTGCCTACCCCAAGGGGAGACAGGCGTGAGGTTATGTATGTAGTTTTCATCTCAAAACTCGTCAAGTCAAGAGTCTCGTAAATGCCGAGTTTTATTTGTTATTTAGGATAGAACTCACTCGGACAAAGACGGCTTGCCAAGTAAGCACTTAAGATAGCTTTATTCAAAATCACTTAAGGGCACGTTTAAGGACAGCCGGAGCGTCGCGCGGGGCTTCGTGCGTTGTTACTACACCGCTGGCTTTACTTATGGAACTATCCGCTGGTTTAGAGTAAAGCCGCTGCCTTATCACGTAACTTGCAAGAGCAAAGCGGTGGCATGAATTGCGCAAGATTTGCTAAAAAATAACTAATTCGTATTACGTTACAGCAATAACAAAGCCATAACAATCCGACGACTGTGCTGCCTCTATCGTACAATCGATGTACTAAAAGTCCATATATAATCCCTTTGACTTTCATACTTTTCGTGTGTACTTTTCTGCGAAATTTTAAAAGTAAACATCTGTTTCACATTTTATTAGTTGCTTTGTTAGCTACCAAATTATTTTTGGCGCTAGTATCGTAGCAATAAATGCATTCTGCGATCAACGAACGATTCAACAACTATCGCTTACATAATACGATGTAAAGCAATAGATCGCGCGTCCATGGCGTGATGACTGCGCCATTATAGCTGATCGCTAATATTTACGTGATAAGGCAGCCGGAGATGATGTAACGAAAACTCGCAAAAAACTAAAAGGTCTCGCCACCTGTGCTTAAATGTGCCTAAGATGACGTTATATAAGTATTATTTATTCAGGACTTAGTTGCCACAAAGGAATGGGTAACTAGTTAAGTTATCTTACACATGTCACCCTTTAAAAGTTATGTGAATTATTAAAAAGCCATATAATAGGAATACGTTATGTACATTTCGAATCGTTTTATTACCTATAGGTTTTATGACACGTTGCTTTTATCGAGAGGAGACAGGCATCAGTCGTATAAATATTTTAAGTAAGTGTAGCTTGAAAACTTAACTTGACTTTTCTTGAGCAAAAATCTTGTTTGTTTATTTAAAGCTGAACCTATTTGAAGCTTTTAAGCGCGGTCTGATGTCAAAAACTGCAATAAAAGCCGTTATAAACGTCCAAAATGTGCCATAAAACATTTAAGAACTCTCGCTCGCTCTCAAAGATCTTTGATTAATGTGTTATGGTTTATGAACTGATCATACATGTGTAATTTATCCTTATTCTGTTTGTTTATTTTTATGAGTCTGAATTCGCTTGATAGTACAGCTCTTCATCATCATCATCACAAATCTTAGTAAAGAGCCTGCAACTGCAGGGCATGATCTCTCCCCTGGGTGACGAGGAGGTATAGGCCATAATCCACCAAGCTGGCCAAGTGCTGGGTGGTGGATGTCAGAATAATCAGGGCGCCAAAGTGGCTTCTGACAAACCCTAACGACTACTGTATACAAGTATACAGCACTCGGGACTGACTTCTTAACGTGCCCTCCGAAGCACGGAAGTCGTCGTGAGAAATGAATCGTCGGCGCGGTCACCCATCGAAGCACCGACCGCACCAAACGTTGCTTAACCTGTGATATCGTATGATACACATAGTAACCACGGCGCCACGACGACGTACAGCTCTTGGGGAAGGTTTAAGGCTATATTATATAAATAAATATAGGATCCACAATTATAGGAGTAAAACCACTCGTTACTACTAGTAGCTCAAGTATAGGTGTATCTAGCATGACTAGCAATGCTACAATTTTTCGTCAAGTACGTAAAACAACCCACTTGTCATAACAATTAGATCAGTGTGTTAGAAACGAAAGGTCTAACATACGAAAATTTACCTTTATTAATAAACAATTCTTTGATATGAGATTACGCTGCGGGTTTTCTTTTTATCCTTATTTTTTTTTCGATCACAAAGAGATCTCTTTTTAATTTCTTAATACATCAATGTTTTAACTTCAAAACACGTATTATTGAATAGGAATTCATGAATTATACGCTATTTATTTGAAGGGTCGGTTCCCGATAAGCGATGAAAACGTGCAGATGCATATCGGTGCCATTTTATAAATGAGATTTCGCTGTGAGCTGTATGAAAGATGAAAAATATATTTTTGTGAACAGGATCATGGGAATGAAAGCAAATAAGTCAGGCTTATGCATAAGAGTTTCTTTTATTAAGCGCTTTATTCGATTACTTTTGTACCCCAATGTCACGTTGTACTTGACTTCTTACTCGTTTCACCTATGTTTTCACTATATTAAAAAAAATCTCTCGATCACGGTGGATTTTTTCGTTTCATTACCTATATTCTACATTTTGTAATTTGAAAACGTTGCAAAAGCCCAACGCCCATTCATTCGACTTCAAAGAGTTTTAATATTGGTGACGCGTTTTTTTCTATAATTGTTTGTTTCTTTTGTTACGTAAATACTTCAAAGGGTCATATAAAACAAAATACATAGGGCCTTATAAATTTCATCAATCGATTCAAAATTTGAGCCTTTTTAATATTTTGTTGAATATTACGCGTGCAGAATAGTTTCATTAAATTTACCTCAGGTCACGACGCTTTGAGTTCAGCTTTAAAATATATTGTTTCCTTAGCCGTTTCAGGTACCTAATTAATAATACGGAGCTGTGCAGTTAGTTCATTAGGGTGGGTCAAGGTACTTGCGTTCTTTGTATTTGCTAGCTTAGTATGTAGTTAATAAAATACATTTTCAACCGGGTTTTTTTCACCTATAATTATATTTTACTCGACGTTTCTGTGTCTTTACTTTTTTTCAGTAGATTTTCAGTAGTATGCGAAAAAATCAATACTATAAATAAATTGTGAAACTTAGGCCGTATTATAATGTGTTGTCTTGTTCGTGTAGGGTCTCCTTTATTTTCCCGGCATAAACTTAGAGTAGAATGCGACTGATCCCAGTAGGATCCACTCGGTACCTAGTAAAAACCAGGTTTTTATAGTTTTTTCAGAGGCCGACTTTCTACCTACCAACCGTTATTTAATTGGCTGCAAACTGGACGGCAGCGACAGCGAGAGCGAGGGGGGAACCTGGGCCGTTTTCGACGCCGCCGGCGGGCGCTCGAGCGATTTGTCGCGGTTTCATACAAACTCAACACATTCTATAGTGTCGCGGAAATCGCTGACCGCGCCGCAGTCGCTACGTCCAGTTAGCAGCCTTCGACAGTCTTTTACTTAATTCGTTTGCTCTATCGACAAGGTGACTGTCACCTATACTAGATGAGATCAGGTTTATGCGGTTTACAATACAATTTTAAGTAAATACATTTTAAATAGATACAGCTAGATCCGAGTCAGTACAAAAATGTTTGTTATTACACATTTTTAAACTGGCTCTACTAGGAATCAAACACATAAAGTTATGCCACCAAGAATAACAATGCCACCGAATATTCGTAAATAATATTTCGTAAATTTATATTCGGATTGTTAAATTTCATATCATATCATAACAATGATAAAATCGTTAATCTAAAACACAATTAAATTACTGTTGCGTTTCTATTAGCTGTAATATGAACTTCATTAAAATAAATTAAGTGGTTAGTAACAGCGGCTGTAAGCTAGTTAATTAAGTACATAGATTGTTATCCGTGACGCCTCTTCTGTATGCACATGGTACGGTAGCCAGCTATGCAAGGTAGACACGAGCGTTGCTAGGCGATCAAATTGAAACTTGGATATTGTGAACTATACAACGTGTAACAAAATGGAGAGATAAAACTTAAGGATTAGCTTCTATACCATACTTCTACTACATTCTACTTAGAATATACAGTAAAATAGCATGAAAAATCAGTGCTGGTATAGACTTTCTTACAAATTTATTTAATTATTTTACAACAAAATATTTTGACAACCCTAGTCAACCTAATAAGCTAAAACAACACTTGTGCCGCAGTCAGTGAGTGACCTTATGACCTTTCCCGCACCGGCTGATCTTTGTAGTATCTGTCTTAGTTACCCATCACTTTAGTTTTACGCCATCTGTTATCGAATAGATTTCATCAAAAGCTAACAGCTGTTTTTAAGGTTGTAGATATTTTGATCTAAACTTTGAACTAGTTTTTCGGCCGAACCGTAAGGATAACAAATTTATGTTACTGTTACTTATAAAATACATCATCTAACATACAATCCCTTTAAGTATTATGTCTTCATTATGTTACACTTTGTAGATGCGATAAAGGTTCGATCGAATACAAATGTTCGGCCGAACCGTGTAAATTTTACCGATCCTAATATTCGGTTCGATTCCGCACAGTAACAGTAAACATATTTTATATTGAGACTGGTTTTTATACTTAATCTTTTTATTTGTCACTAAATAATAAGTATCTACACAAAGTAGTGTTTCTTTCATTGAAAAAAAATATTTAGACATTTTGAAAAAATAACCTTATTTTGTTATTAGCCAACCTGATGTTATATTTTTTGTTACATATTATAAATTAATATAATCAATAAATCTATAAATATTCAGAAAATTAGCCGTATATTTGGCCGAATACAAACATTGAAATTTAAGCCAATTGTACTGAATACGAATATTCGGCGAACATACGGCGCATCTCTATTACACGTTCTTGTACTAGATATTATATCCAAGGCAAGTACCGTTGATCCTTGAGTTGATGAAGGGTTATATTTCACTGAGTGACAGTTACATTTTGAACTCTATAGCTCAATTTATGTGCCTTATGTAAGGTTAAATAATTTTTGAATGTGAGAAATTGGTGCCTAACTATCGGTTTCGATAAACTAGTATTACATACAGGTCTGCAGGGATCCTCTCCCAAAACGAGGACGTGACAAGTTCATAAAATACATTATTCCCTAGAGCATCGTCAGGTTGCTTGTTTAACCATGTACTACATCAGGATACATTTGTGTGAGTGCGCGAGTGCTCTTTTTGAACAAATTGAACACTCACAATTTTACCATCGGACTACTAGACGCAGACAGAATTTCCATCCGTATTTGGTAGATATTCCGAAAAATCAAACTAAGCACTTTGACTGTTCCTTTTTGATACGGGTCGCCAAGGTTTGGATAGAATGAACGGCCTGCGTCTATTTTCTGTGACCCGAATTATATAGTCCTGTAACTTTTAAGCGTCCAGTGAACAGGTTTCTCGTGGATGGACTTGTACCACCTTAGTCTTCATGTTCACTTAACATCAGGTGTCATGGAAGACAAACGTATGGGACGTATGGGAAGTTCACTGCATCAACTTATAGCAAAACTGCACTCCCGAGTTTATATAGCTGGTTCTATAGTTAATGCTCAAAATTTATAAATAATAACCATATTTGAAACACCATCAACCCATGAATGAATGAATATGTAGGTAAGCCGACGCTAGTTTACTCATATATTGGTTTTTCTCTTAAGAGGAAGCAAAACCTTTTTCCGGGGTGCCTGTGTGAGGAAAATATTTGAACGCCTCGATAGTGCTACGTGACCAGATTTGTGATTTTTCGTCCGTATTTTAATAGTAGATTAGTAGCCAAGGGCTGTAATCAATTGCAGCCCGAGATATTTAGGCGCACGAGCGCAGCGAGGCCTATAGTTCGAGGGTGCAATTGATGCTTACAGCCGAGCTTACTATTCTGCTTTACATCTCGATTGTGAGGTAATTAGAAAAAAACCGGCATTACAAGAATAAAACATTTTATTTGTTGAAATTTATAGTGAAATGAGAATAATTTTCAAATTTTAGGGACAGGTGTTTTCTATTCCTGTTGTTTTCATTAAAAAGAATCAAGTAAAGAACTTTTTTTTTTCATGGCTGAAAGAGCAAAGCGACCTCTTTGGTCATTGGGTTGAATGCATTTGTCTATTGCCAGTATGATGGTTAGATGTACGCGAACTTTTTGAAAGAAATGTTTTTTTTTTTTATTTACATCTCAAAATAAATCGGCTACATTTTGGTGAGTGTGCGAGTGCTCTTTTTGACCAAATTGAACACACCCCTTTTTACCACCGGACTACCAGACGCAGACAGAACTTCCATCCCTATATACCTAGTGGATTTACCAAGAAGTCGAACAAAACGCTTCGATAGTTCCTTTTTGGTACGGATTGCCAAGGAGTGGAACAATCTGCCTGCGTCTGTTTTTCCTGGAACTTTTAAGTGTCGAGTGAATAGGTTTCTGGTGGATGGACGTAACACCATAGTCTTCATGCGCACTTTCCATCAGGTGGCATGGAAGACAAACGTCCTATCCTTACAATTACTTACCGCCCTAGGGCTTTTCTAGCTAGATTATTTTACTACCCTAGAGCGCTAATTAGTCACCTACAAGCCCCATTTGGAGGTAATAAGAACCTACTTACCGAACATGAGAGATGTAAAAAAAATATATTCCACTTGATTTGCCCTACCTAACTGTGGTAAACATACTACAGTACACTTATTGATTTAAGTAGTAGACGCCCGCGGTTTTACTCGTGAAACTATTGTTCGTGTAGGCAGGAAGTTTTTTTTAACAAAATAGTACTTGTAATCATCCCCAAGAGTAGGGCTATGTTAAAATATTATTTTAAGTCTGACTGGTAGTAGGAAGAGGTCGTTCAGTATTCAACGAATGCAGAGCATAAAAAACCGGCTTTACACTCAGGACCACCTCTTAAATCATCAAATGAAGAAAGAATCGTCAAAATCGATTCATAATTGGCGAAATAATGGTGCAAAAACTATAAAAAATAACAAACATACGAATTGAGAACTTCCTCCTTTTGAAAGCCGATTGAAAAAACCATAAAATAATTATTGAAAAATAAAAAATAAAGCTTCTTTGCTGGACTGGGAGCGAAAGAAAAACATAGAATGTGCCAGCTGCTTCTCTTCCCGGGCATACTGTAAAAGTCGGTTAAGGGACCGAGGTGTTATGGGAGGCTTTTTTGTGGGCGATAGGCTGAACCCCTGTCACTGCAATAGTCTCTCTCTACTATTATAATGCCTCCAAATTTGTCAAACGTGACATCAGATGGTTTTTTATTACCTCTGGTGTTCTGACTACCCCATACGGGATACAGGCGTGAAGTTATGTATTTATGTAAAAAATAAAGATCGTTAGCTGATCACTGTAAATGACAGACAGCACATACAAAAAAATCTTTTTATAAAATAAATGCTAAAAGTAAAAATATACATTATTACTGGTGACCGATACCTAAATCATTTTAGATAAAATTTTAATCTCATCTGCGATAAAACACAGCAAAGTATTGATCAGTTTCGTGCAACGTAAATAGTGTTGATTGGATGTCGTTCATCCGTAGTTGCTGACCTCCGTGTTTACTTGTTGACGAAATAGTCACCGCTGTCAGAAACATTATAGTTAAATAAAAAGACTATAAAGTGAGGTTTAATCAGTGCTCGTGGCCAGGGAAGTTATATGACGTATTACTTATCGAGTAAGCTTGCAAAAATAAAAGAAGGTAACATTTTGTATCGTTATCATAATGAACTAGCACTTTCATACAGCTTTACCTGTGTGAAACCCATCATTGTAAGAATAAATAAATAATAATAAATAAAATCCCCAGACAATCACACCAACTACATGTCCCCAAAGTAAGCATAGCTTGTGTTATGGGATGCCATGTAGCGAACTAGGGGGGAACCCAAAAACTAGGGGGGAATATAAATAAATAAATAAATAGATAAACACCCAGACACCGAACAAATTTTGTTTAAACGACTTCCAAGAAGGAGGTTCTCAATTCGTCTGTTTGTTCTTTTTTTTTGTGTCTTTGTTACACGAAATTTCGGAATATTATGAATCGATTTTGAAAATTCTTGTTTCATATGATAGTGGATACTTCATAGTTAGTCCCATATAAATTTCATCGAAATCGGTTGAGTATTTCATTGAAAATTTCAAAGTTTTGAAACAATATGTATGATTTCGGAGAATGTTTACGTGGATGACATTATAAGTCGGCCAAAGTTTTGACGTGAAGTCGGTTTTTTTAAGGATCTGCATTTGTTGATTATTTAAAGTAAATAAGATTTTGTACAAAGAATGATTTACAGAATTATTAGGCAGATTAGCTTTCATTCCAGAGGTGTTGGATATAATAGCCTAAGTCTGTTTCTAATTAACTAGAAAGTACCTACAAAAACATTGTCAAGTTTGAATCAATTTAGTAGCTAATGCATGATTCAGTATGAAATACATACAATCTATACGCCATCTCAAAATTTCACAATTAATAATATTAGTATTCTAAGATTTTCGTCTTGATTGTAAGAAGAGTGGCGTGCCAGTTTACTGATTATCATCTGTGTTTTCATAACAAACAAACACAACGACGTAGGAATAATACAATACATTCGAGGAAGATGCACATATTTCTAGAGTTTTTAATTTTTGGTTTACGTTTTAACACGATGTTGGGTGTTTCTTTTAAACGATTTTGAAGTATTTAGTTACTTTTTCTGTTCAGAGGTGCTCAGATGGCTCCTACCGGTAACAACCAGGTACAGTTGATGAAAACATTGAAATTTTCAGTCGCTTTTCACCATATTGTGCGTAACTAAATAACGACTTATATTGACTAACTTCTGTGTATAGTTTTTATTATAAAACAAGAAAAAATAGAGAAAAAGACATATTATTCAATCGAAATGCGAATCTCGAATAATGAGAATCGCGAAAATTAAAGACAATATTATTCTATTTTAATATTCCATCTCATAACGTAACCGATTACTTTAGCCGTTGTGTCAACGCTCGTGCTGCGCGTACGCACACGTCATTGAGCAAAGTGAGTCATTAGCACAGGCAGGGCGTGTGCTAGCAGATGGTTCAGCCACTGTCAGGAACTGAGGATCTGTTGTTACGCGGTCCACTCTTGCGCACACAGATCGCAGCGCAGTGTAGATCGCCGCGCGCGCATATCAACACGCGGATTTCAAACTTTATCAGTGCGTGAAATAACAGCTAGTGTTGTGTTTATTAGTGCTTTGAGCTATTTAACGGATACAGTTGACGGATTTACCCCTTTTTTTAGTTTTGGTAAGTGTCGATTATTAAATGATTTATTTGTGTTTTTTATTTCGCGATGTTTCTGTACGGATCGCTGATTTTAATTGAAGCCGGTTTCTGACCGTTTGGAACATAAAAATTAATGGTGCTGTGACTTTGGATTTTTAGCTTTCCTTGGCATTTTTATTTAACTGATTTTACGATCGTTACTTTTTTCTACGCTGTAGCGATCAGTAACGGAAAAAGTTTTTGTTTCTTTAATCTCTATAAAATTACAGTGGACATAAACATAACGCCATTTAGTGCTTTTATTTATTATTACGGAAAAACAAATTCAAAACTCTATTTTTAAAACGAGTACCTTATAGAGTCTTAACCCCATTAGGATTCGGAATATAAGGAGATAACATATCCGGATGCAAGAAGATGGGATTCCCTGGCTGTAAATTGTTATTGAGTATTTTTTTTCTTATTTTTAAAAGATGATTGCTGTTGAGTTTCTTGCCACTTCTTCTCAACAGATCGACTTTCCGAAGTGGTGGTAGATTCAGTTCAATTTGTAAATTGTTTGACTTATTTCAAATGTATTTAAATATTTACGAAATAAAGAATATTTGAATTTGAATTTGGAAGCGTACCTACAGTAGTTAATGTCATCATATACAGCTTATAGAGCTACTTATGATAATGAATTAATATTGAGTCAATCAACCATGTCCGTGGCAATGACCCCTCCTGCTGATTACAATGTATCACACATCCTTCACACTCCATGTGGTAGCGATTGAGTTGCTAATTCGACTTTATGTTCCTTATATCTATACATTCAAATGTTAGGGATAACGTCACTTCACCGAGCCTCATAGCTGTTTGGCAGACTGTTTTTTAACTTTCGCGATTTGACTTCATTTTGATCGTATACCTAAGTCGATCTTATTTTTAGGTATTTAAATAAAATTAATGTTGTAACTATTATAAGCCCCGACTTTCATAACTTAATAACTTTTGCAAGATTGATAAATTAATAAAAAGCTTTTACTCCGCGATCGTCAGTAAGTAATAGAAGGATTGAATGGAAACTTTTTATTTCACAAGGGACAATTTAGCATATGGGTTACCTAATGTTTAGTGATTAGTGATTACCATAGAGCAATTTTAATCTCTTTCAACAGATAGTATGAGCTGCAATGACTTTTGATTTTTAATGTAAAATACGCAGATGTAGAGACTGGCTTCCCATTTTAATTTTTAATTTTGTAGAGGCCACCGTGGTCGCGATAGCCTAGTGGTTAACCAATTTTGTGTTTAACAAAGGCATGTAGGTCTTGAGATTCATATTCAAAGTATTTAAAATTTCCGGTCATAAAGAATGTTAGTTGAGTCACAACTATTCAGTAATAATAATTATGACTCACTCAATATTCAATCAAGCTTTATGCTATTTTTCCGATAGTTCAAAATTTTGACTCCGGGGCAAAATGCCGCGATTGATCTCACAGAATATTAATTTATTGTATAGGAATAAAAAAGAACTCTTGTGATATAACATAAAACAGTGTTGTGTTTATTGGTGCTTTGACTTATTTAACGGATACAGTGCCGGAATTGACTTTTTTTCTCGTAGGTAAGTGTCCATTGTAAAGATTAAAATGATATACTTTTGTTTTTATATCACGTCCTTTCTGTACGGCAGCGTTTAAGGCGCATTTTCATTGGTTGTTTATAACCGCATGCGGCGGTTGATAGATTTCCGACACGCATGCACTAGAGCCCGCACGACGGGAACCGTTTTCATTGGTCGTTTATAACCGCATGCGGCGGTCGATAGATTTCCGAAGCGCAAGCCATAGAGCCCGCACAACGGGGATCGTGTTCATTGGTCGTTTATAACAGCAGGCGGGAGATTTTTGAAACGACCGAGGTAATTTAGACCGCATGCGTCGAGCCGCTGCATAGTTGCTGCTTAATAAATATTTTTAACCTTCATATCATATTGTCTCAACATATTGTATCATATTGTGTCTTGACTCAACATAGCGGATCGTTAAACTTGTTGAATTTGTGAACTTACATCTTAATAACATAAATATCAAAAGAATTATAATAATGATGGATACATTTTGGTGAGTGTGCGAGTGCTCTGTTTGATCAAATTGCACCCCCACCCTTTTGCCATCGGACTACTAGACGCAGACAGAACTTCCATTAGTATGTGGTGGATATTCCAAAAAGTTAAACTAAGCGCCTTGACAGTTCCTTTTTGATACGGGTCGCCAAGGTTTGGAATGAACTGCCTGCGTCTATTTTCCCTGACCAGATAGTCGTGTTACTTTTAAGCGTCGAGTGAATAGGTTTCTCGTGGATGGACGTGTACCACCTTAGTCTTCAAGTTCACTTACCATCAGGTGTCATGGAAGACACATATCCCATACTGACTTTATGAAAAATTACTTTGATAAATACTATCCATGAAGGCTAAGGAAATTATTTCTTCCTTCCGCCAGAGACAGAGCGTAGAGGGTTTGTTCGATCACTGTCCAATTAGAATGGTAACTAAGATAATATAGTAATTAAGTTTTAAATAATTCCGAAAACAAAGCATTAAGGAAAATTTTAATGTAGAGTCTTTGTTTACATATCATTGCTATTAATCACTCCTCTGAAAGATGTTCTCTTTATTGTTTGTTAAGTTGCCTTTACTTTTTAAGCATAATAATCTTACTACGTAGCTGTTTCACGCGGTTTCACCCGCATAATTGCGCGGTAATATCGGATTAAAACTGTGTACTTTCACCAAGCCAAATTTCATCCAAATCGGTTTAGCAGTGATTGAGGAACAAACATACATCCTTCCAAACTTACGAATTTATAATATTAGTAAGAAAATGATTGGTTAAAATGTTTAAGCTTCAGTTTTAATGTTAGCCACGAATTATTGCTATGAAGAGAATTTTAAAAAGTTACATAACTAATTTTAAGTCTCTTTACTGACTGAATGCTGAAAATTAAGTGCACTAGTTTAATATGACTCAGTATATGAAAATGTAAATGTAATGTAAATGTAATTTATGTTACATGCTGGACTGGGAGCGAAAGAAAAACATAGAATGTGCCAGCTGCTTCTCTTCTCTTCATACTGTAAAAGTCGGTTAAGGGACAGAGGTTTTATTGGCATTTTTGTGGGCGATAGGCTGACCCCCTGTCACTGCAATAGCCTCTCGCAATCATTATAATACCTCATTAGTCAAACGTGACATCAGTTGGTCTTATAACCTCTGATGTTCTGCCTACCCCATAAGAGATACAGGCGTGAAGTTATGTACGTATGTATGTTACTTACACCCTTAAAGCAAAAGCTCACAAGCGCCACCAAGCGACAAAAAGCTTTTATTCCAAGTTAACTATATTTATATATGTATATCTTAGCTGTACTTTTTGATAATACATTATGATTTGCATTTGACCGCAAAGGACGAAATAACACTCGATAATTAATACTGTGAGTCATGTTTGTTTATCCAAGTCGTAGTGTATCAACAGTCTACTATACAACATATAACAAATACCAATTAGTTGTGACTAAGAACTATCAGAAATTATGTTGTTTGTATCGTACGGAAACGCATTACTAAAATGTTAAGTATTTGACGTTGTTTATTGTACAGGACGTGTTTTTATGGGATAATATTAAAGATAGAGTGTACAGATTATGTTAATAACGATAAGTATATAAAATTAACAAGTTCATACATTAAAAAGGTTTAAGCGTTAAATAATATTCTATTACTGTAATTTACTATTGCCTTTGTTTTAATCTTATTTAACGAAGACCATCATCATCATCACAACTCCGTGTGAAGAGCCCACTGCAGGGCTATGAGTCTCTCCCCTGGTTGACGAGGAGGTTTAGGCTGTAATCCACCAAGCTGGCCCAGTGCTGGTTGGTGGGTGTCAGATATTTCAGGGTGCCGAAATGGCACCCTGAAATGGTAAGAAATGAATGGTCGGCGGTCACCCATGCTAATACAGGCCTCACCGAGCGCGCTTAACCTGCGATATCGTTTGATATGCACAGTAACCACGTCGCCACGACGAATTCGACCAAGAACATGCTAATTACATATTGTATTGCATTTTCCTCTATCTGACGACAATCAATTGAAATATCAGTGATTTCAATGATACTCGCGAAGCAGACGAACAATTTACATTCCACCAAAAAAAAACCGTAAACAAATCGATTACCACAATCAATGAAATACAAAATAGAAACCGGATGTAAACTCAATAGGCATAGACACAGGACGTAGTTAGGCCCTGAGATCGTTCTGGGATCAGACTCGCTATTGTTGGGTTCGGTCGTGTGGAAACCCATTCGCCGCAAACCTCAACACAATCGCTCGTCATTCATTGCCGCATGCCTTTCCGATGCTCGCAGATGTTTATAAATAGACGTAAACATTGGAACTATGTATAGGATGAATATTATTAAACTTTAGTAATAACATTATCTTGTAAATTCGAATATAGCGCTAGGCAAATATTGTACACTAGCCACCGCGCGCGGTTTTACTATAGCCTATAACCTTCCTCAAGGGTTGGGCTATCAAATACAAAAATAATTTTTCAAATCCCACTTGTAGTTTCTGAGATTAGCGCGTTCAAACAAACAAACAAACTCTTCAGCTTTATATATTAGTATAGATTTAGACGAAATGCGTTCAGTCAGACATGATAGTTGGAATAAATTTCATTTTGAACCGGATTTTTCGCATTTGATTATATTTCATTGCATTTGAAGCCGAAGTTTCGATGTTTTTGCGAAAACTATGATAAGTGAAATATGCGTATATGTTTGAAAAAACCACATTGATATGACGTCGTATTAACTAATTTTACCGTGTTTTCCACGCTTGAACTTTCGGTGCCTTTTCATGTGCCGTAGTCCCGAATTCCCGAGTGACAGATAAGACATGCAGTGTTTGACGGTTTTGGAAATAATCAATCATCTATTTATGTTTCACGAGTTGATCGCGAGTTTCAGTATCGTGAGGTTTTTTCGTGAAAAGTAAAATTAGCACGTGCTTCAATTTTGATTTCTAAAATACTAAGTATGTTGGATCTAATCTTTCGCTTTCTTCGCTTCTTTCTCCTCATCATACTATAAATGAAGATATTGGTTTTGGATGAAACTTATGCAGGTTTTATTTCAATACTATGTCCACAAGTTTTTTAAAATATTTTTTTCCCTATGTGCTCCTAGATTTTGGAATAATATCCGGTGGAATCTCAAATCTGGAAACCGTTCCAAATAGTTTATTTGCTGATGTAACACCTCCTTTCAAAACGGAAGCGAATAAATCACTGATCTGACTCCCGCAATAAAATTGAAATTTATATTGAACTGTGGGAACTGAGAATTTGCATAGTCGCTGCACCGGGAGAGCGTACGTTGAGATCTCGAGTCCTATTTAAGACCTATTTTGTTCACTTCCCGAGCTTAAGGGTCTAGGTTTAATGGCTGGGGTGTGTGTGAGGTAACCTAGATTTGAAGAATTCAATTGTGTAATTTATAGAATGGAATAAAACGAACTAACTAATAACAGAATAGAGTGCTGATTTCATTGTTACATTCAATGTCTCGGATCCCGGTCGCGGTGGGTAGTGATGAAAGCAGATTTAAGCCGTCCTGTCATGGACCTTTATATGTTTTTATTTGATGTTAGCATTATGTTATATTTGTATCTCTATTATTTATATTTTAATGAGTATGTTTTTCATATTTCTTAAGTTTACTTGTTATACGATACACACATTCTTTAAGAAAGTTAATTTGGTCTTACTTGGATAATGTGGTGTGAATCTAAGATATTTATTATTTTTATACTAGGTATTGAATGATAATGTCTGTGATATAATAAATTTACAAAAGTAACTACACTGACAAACCCACTATGTAGCTCCAAAGAATTTTGATAAGCTTTTGATATAATGCGAGCAGCGGAAACTTGGGTCTCCCTTTACATTTTCCGAATTTCCCTTATTCTGTCAACTTTGAGGGTTTTCTTTGACAACAAAATCTTTTGAAAGCGAATCTTAGTGTATGTCACGCCCTGCTAATGAAAATAGAATCGTTATCATTGGTTGACAACCTTCAATTTAATAATTTAATAGTTACATTTTCTATTCCTTTCTGCTTTAACTATCGTCTTGGTTAAAATACGCCTAATTAATGATTATCTGCCAATTTAATGATTAGCACAAAGCCTCATACAGTCTCTACAATTTACAATCTGATATTTTGGCTACCTTGTATAAATTGCTCATTATGAATAAAGCCGCCGCCTTGAACATTCTTTAATTTTTTCTGATTTATTTATGTATATTTTATTACTATTAATAACTAAAATCCTTAAACAACAACAACAACAATATTATTTATTCAAACTAGGTCTTAGTCTACCCACTTAACATTATGAACATCAGCAAAACGAGTTCCCAAACTACTGGAGTCTGCCTATAAAGAATTCGGGCAAATTAAATTTGCGGCAAACAGCCCGCCTAGCGCCTGACCCGGCTGGCACGTCTCCCAAATGTAATATAAATTTAGAATGGAAAATATTGCTGGAGACCAACGCTGTGACGCCTAGTGAAGAGTAACCCTGCCTGTTATTATTTTGTTGCCAGCTTTTACTATGTTTTAATATATCTTTTTTATCATAGACTAAGCTCAATTTTTATTATAGACCAGTACACAGGCTTAGGAAAGAGTAGGCTCTTCTTAAAATATCACCGCCGCTGGAGCAATAATATTTTGTCGGCAGATTTTATATGAGAGTCAGCAAAGTAACAAAGTAGGCAAATGTAATTTAAATGCTGAAGACGGGCAGCCCGATCACATGTGAACGGACCGCGGCGCTGTAGGCATTTATTTCAAAGATGCGGCCGAGTTGAATAACTGTAGATATCTGTACTGTGGTAAGGCTATTCTAAACTGATCTACATTATCGTTATTCGTTGCCGCATAGAAAGACGATTCGATTCCCAGCAGTGTAGTTCCCCTAGTAATAGTTTGTAGTCCTTTACAAAGGCGTGTTAGTGCCTTTGATTTACTTATGGAAATAAAGCTTTTTGTCCGTGATGCAAAATAGTTGTCTATGTTAAATGCATGACATCAACGCTTGATTTAATTTAAACTCGACGTTCGCTTCTATTATCCTGGCGTTTTTTAAATATATGTATATTCGTTACTCTGATCACGAAGTCGACACTTCACGTAAGCTCGCATTTTCATCTGCCATCCCCCAGTACCTCCCACCCCGTAACATTAAAAGGATTAGCATTTTATTTTATTCTGCACTTGTAATGGAATAATACGAATCGACAAAAACCTATTTAGAAACGCAGAAATTATTTTGGGACTCAAACCTTGCATACGCAGTCACATGATTTTTCAACCGACTTCCAAAAAATGAGGAGGTTCTCAATTCTTCTGTGTTTCTTTTTGTGTGTCTTTGTTACACGATATTTCAGACAAATATGAATCGATTTTAAAAATTCTTAATTCATATGATTAGAGGACACTTCATAGTTGGTCCCATATAAATTTCAAAGCTATATGGCCATATTGGCCAAAGTGTTGACGTGAAGTCGGTTTTTTTAATGCTCTGCATTCGTTGATTATTAATCTATGCAAAATCTACTTGGATACTACGTTCGTTTGAGCATCAGTGACTAAGGCGGTTATCATATATATATATATTATATTAAAAAAAACATTACCAAGTTACAGACATAAAAAGGTGCATCATTATAGTATGTATGTAGATCCTAGACGTAATTAGAAGTGTCTTCACTGCATGACGTGTTCAATGCATGACTCACTGTGAAGATTATGTTCGTATGACTTTGCGCCTCTAACTAGTGTATGTAAATGGTGAAACAAATTAGTACCTTATACAAATTAAATGGCTGCCAAACTCGGTTTTAGACGCTTGACTTTTGATCTCAAGGAGATTTTTTGTTAGAATATTGTCCATGTAAATCCGACTGGTAGATTCTGTGTCACGTGCAAACATATAAACAAACGTTTTAGCTTTATTGGATTGCTTTGGACTTGACTTGCTTTTTGTAATTTTTTGATAAGTGTACCTATATGAGTTTCCGATCTATCTGTTTATGAACCGATAGATTCACAGAACCTAAGATCATATTATAAGTAGTTATATGTATCCTGGGTAGCCTTTTAAACTTCTTAGATTTACAAAGGCTCTGCGAAGAGGGTGACAAAGCGGAAATCAGGAGAACACTTGAGCGTCGTTCATTGTAATGAAGCCATTACTCTGAACGATGCTGAAGTTGTAGTACACGATACCAGTTCGAAGTGGGTTTAAATATTTAAGATAATGGTCAATCTGGCTTGACAAATACCTTCCTATCCAGTGTGGTGATGTTGTAACACCCATGTGCACTAGACGTCAATAGCCGTGGGTGCGATTCCCGCCTAATTCAATCTATACTTGTCTATACTTAATATATAAAGCTGAAGAGTTCGTTTGTTTCTTGTTTGAACGCGCTAATCTCAGAAACTCCAAGTGAGATTTGAAAAATTCTTTTTGCATTTGATAGCCCAACTCTTGAGGAAGGTTATAGGCTATATTTTATCCCGAAATTCCCACGGGATCAAAAGTTACGCGGGTTAAACCGCGCGCGGTGGCTAGTTATTTATATGCCACAAAACAATTTAGTCTTATAACACAAGTTATGTTTTAACTTTACCACTAGATGGCGCTTTGTAAATATGTACTACTAAAAAAATATAAAGAGCGTTTTCATGACCGTTCAAACCCAGAATGCTATTTACCGATCTTTGGACCGCGAATCGAAGTAAATAAAACCTCCCTTACCTGATCCCTTGTGTGTAGCCTACCTGAAATGTTTTAACACTTTCGTGCAATAAAAAGTGTCGTTATTATATCCGAGTGGCATACATTTAAAGGGTCGTTTAGAATATAGGGCAATGTAAGGGCAGGGTAAGTACAGCCGCTCCAGGACCCTTCAGTTTAACTAGCGTGGGCTTGGTGTCAGTAGGCTCGTCTTGCCCCAGAGCCAATTTTAGGGGTGCTTTTGACACTGCCCGGGGTTGTACGCAAATTGGCTTCGCTTTAGAAAAATATTCATGTTGCTTGGACTAGGTTGAAAGGTGTATGTTTGAAGATTAACGAGATGTGTAGAGTAGTTGTGACGTTGGTTTCTGTTCTTTTTTTTGTAAACTGAAAAAGAATGGACTTGCATAGGTACTTGTGTCATTTTACATTTGTGTCTAAATCTTGGATGTAAAGCCAATGCAATACAATTGAAACGTGAGTGGCTTATTTTATACGTCCTGATTTTTTTAAATAACAGTATTTATTAATTTTTTTATCAACTGTGCTTGCAAACAAACCGAAATTTTCTGGAAGCAACCACTGCTTTATCTAAATATATCACATATCCATATTTATAATAATTTCCATCTTTTAATATTCAATTTAATATAATTGGTGCAATTTAATCCTCTCGATAACTGCTACATAAAGTTCACCAAAGAGACTATCTTTGGAGATTTTTAATCTCTATTATTTTAAGGAGCTTCTTTTTCATTTCATAACGTCCAGTATTGTCACCATATGCGTTAAATGGATATCTAAAGCTATTCTCTATTCTTATACGAAAATGGGACGGTGTATTTAAAAATGGTTAACATGCGAGTTAAGTTAGGTTAAGAACAAGTTACCTAATACGGGTAGTCTGTAATAGGTCGAGTCAAAGGCGATTGATTAGGTAGCATTCAACCGCAGGCATACCATCTGATCAAATATGGTATTGATTTGCTATTCGTCGTTCTAAGTGTGGTTTAGGTATTAATATACTGGTTGAACTAAGATCGATTGCAGAAGGTTGATTTCTCGAGTTTAGATAAGTCTTTGAGTTCGAGCTAAAGAAATTAATTAAATTGTCACAAAAACGACAAGGCGGATTTCAAAAGCACGCGAAGTTAATAGACTGTTCAACTCAAGTTTATATTTCTCTCGGGAGTTTGCTGTTTTGAAACAGAAGGATTAATTATTTTCTCTACCTTTAATTTTCTAATCGAAGTTTTCTCCATTCTCTTTTATAAGAATTTTTTTTATATTTAAAAAGTTGTTTCCGCGGCATTTCGTCATTCAGCTTCTTTAGCAAACTTATTCAAGGGTTAATTTGGTTGGGCTCTCCCTTCTAATAAACTATCATGATAAATGCCCTGTTGTTGTAAACATAATATGAGACTCGTCTACCGCCCTTTGGCCTTGTAAAGCTTGAGTAAACGGTTTCTATGAATAACGCTTGTAGTTTAGACTAGTGTATTGCGTGATGTTTAAATATAGATGCTGCGAATTTAAAGTGGTAGAGATAGGTGAAAAACGAAAAAACAAGACTATTTTTTCGCCTGTTCTTATGAGTTCAATTTGACATTACTGCTTTGTTAACTAAATCTGGCGCCTTCACAGTACTCACACATATGCAATTTCGCTATAAAGAATGTTCAAAAATAAATGATTTTGAGACTCTAATTTAAGTGTTGACTAACGTTAGGTTTTAGTAAGATGGGCGCGTTGCAGATTAATACAATTAAACATATGTGTTACTAGTTATAATTTATTATGACTACTAGCTTTATCCCGCAACTTCGTATGCGCTTAACTACCCTTCTCGTGGAAATTTCAGAAACTATACAACCAGACACCCACTGAAAGAACCTTTATACCAAGTATCACACCCATGCATTCAAGAATAAGTTTTTTTCATACAAACTAAAAATCATAGATTTCCCGTGCCCGTGGGAATTTTGGGAATTTTTTTCGTAGCACAACCAGTCACTATCATATCACTTTGAAGAACCTTCATGCCAAGTATTACTTTTTTTTTTTTTTTTTTTTAAGTGACTAAACCCGCGTTTGACCTCAATCTCACCTGATGGTAAGTGACGATGAGGTCGAAGATGAAAGCACACGGGTTTAGGAAGGAACTGGCTCTTTATACAATATTGCCGGAACACATTACCGCCGGAGCGGTAACATTTGGCGGCAGACTTTATATAAAGGGTGGTCGCTAGCCAGGCGGACCCAGAAGGGATCCTACCACCAAGCAATACACTCACTAAAAAGTTACAACTACAACAAACTAAAAAGTCATATATTTCCCGTTCCCGTGGGAATTTCGGGAATTCCATCCTTAGTGCACCCCTACATCCCCTAAAGAATGTATGTTCCAAGTTTCAGCTCTCTAAGCCCAGTAGTTACGGCTGTACGTTGTCTGTCAGTCACTCAGTACCTCAGTCACTCAGTCAGTAACGGAACAGTTTTATATATATTGATTGATTGATTACATTATTGCTTTAATCTTGCATTTATATTATGCAGGTGCGATCGATTCACAAACTATTTTAGAGCGCAATCAGGCATTGTTTATATTTTTATTATTGACAAATACGGTCGATGACATATGCTGCCAGCTACTAAATAAACACACTTCTATGATTTTGTTAAATAATCACACGCGATTACAAGATCACGCTGTATTTACACTCATGAGCTAGTAATAATATGAAAACAAAACCATAGTGAATTCACTCGAACCAATACGTCCGTATAAAAGTTCATTCCGTAGATTTTGAGTTTTTCCCATTCTGACCAGGGACCGGAAAACCCCTTAATTTGATTAAGCGTATTGACAGGGTAACCCTTTCAAAATCTTACCATATGGAAGTGTAACCCTATTGATATGGTAAGCCTATCGACGTGGTAACACTTTGAATAAAGTTAACTACTTTCGGATGCACTTACCCTGTGATAAGGTTGCCTATTTCTATCTCTTTTCCGCGCATGCTGTTGAATTCGGAAGTATAATTCGAAGTGCGAGATTGAATAGATGGTGATATTTTTGATAATTTGATATTCTTAGAGATTAAATTTGCCTGCAGGTTTTAAAACCCTATTGAATCGGTAACCTTCAATAGGGTTTTCGATAGGCTTACTGCTTACATGAAGCTAACTCTTTTGATATGGTAAGCCTTAAATTAGGGTAAGTCTTCGATACGGTTACCAAATTGATAGGGTTTTTTAAAACAAGTCTATGAAAAACCCAATCAAAAACTCTTTAAGGGTAAGCGGTTCCGGTCCCTGATTCTGACAGTTGCAGTGGAGGCAATATGATAGTACTATATTCGTGACTACGGCCATGTCTGCGTGCGTCATTTCAAAAAAAAACATATTCTTTTTTGTTATATTCGGCTTAATTCGTGTATGCTCTTGTTTTTGACCTGGTCGACGTAAGTGATGCTATGGTCGAAGATGGACAACAGTGGTCCAGGAGAGAACTGGCAGTCGTAAAATATATCACCGACGAAACGATATTAAACGGCGGAGTTCATATGAAGAGGGGTCGATAGTCAATCAGATTTTAAATGGCCTATAATGAGTCAGACTCACTAAGCAGGGGTCAAAAAATAATGAATTTTTCTTTTTAACGCGTTTAATTTATATTTTACATTTTAACTCGACGTTTCGGTGTCCAGACCCCCGTGGTCACGAGCGACGAAGGTGTCAGGCGTCTTGACAGTGGAAAAAGTTATACATCATCACCTCCATCTGTTTCTTAAACGCGAAAAATCCGGTTAAAAAGTGTTTTGTTTAATAGTATGAATCGCGAAAACTTAAGACAATGAATTTATCACCCTATAAAACACGCTTTAACGTGCTTTATGAATTAGAAGTTTCAAATTTCTATCAATTTATTCCATTAAGATAAGAAGTGTTTTTGACCGAAAATGCAGTCCAGCAGTTCGAAACAATAACTTCAGCTGACAGTGCATTTTAAGCTACTGGGAGTTGGCAGACAGCATTTTGTAGAGGCAGGTCACTAACCTCTACAATCTTAGATTTTATTTATTTTGCGGTCATAGCGATTTTCTTTTTTTGCTATAGCGTTTTTATGTTGTATGTCGTAAAACGGAGATGAGTCGAAACGTAGACGTCGGCTAAAACAACCTTTTTCCCAAGGATACAATAACTTTATTTTGAGTACTAAAGTTCACCAAATTCTAGAGATTTCGCGAACTTAACGCAAGGAAGGCGTGGAGACATAGGTTTAGTAGGAGTAAGTTTTTTTTTAGTATCCCATTTAAATATTTTTGTGTAACATTTTATTAAAATAGCCTTATTATCAGAAAAAACAGTTTATGCTCTTCCGTTTTAACACAAAATTTTGATAATTATAGAAGTGAACGTCAGTTTATTTATTATTCAGAAGACAAACAGTTAAGAGATTCGGTGGGTTAATTTGGTCATGTTTGATTGTTTTGGAAAGAAATTGTTCATAGTTTCGCTTGGGGATCTTTAATATCATACTTCATTGTAGCTTGTTTAGTTTGAACCTAAAAAATAAATATTTAGCATGGTAACCAATTTGATAACACAATTGAATTCAATATACAAATTCAATAAAGTTGCAGTATAGACTTTAGTTTTAGTTTTAAAACGAAATTGAATTAGAGACTTTGTTAACCATGATTACGTGTTTCCGAAAACCAACTGAAATGTCGAGTTAAAAGGTTCAAATTCAGTAAAACCCGTCTTTTATCTCACAGAAGTAACTTAAACTGGAAGTTATGTATTTAAACAATATTACACATATAACTTATACCGTTGTTGTAAGCTTCGAAGTGGTCTGTCTCCAATTACGGTGGTATTCCAACGGTGCTTGCCTTCAACCGGAGAGCAGCCTTGCAATGCCTTATTGTACGAGATATGGCGACATCTAGGCCTGGTTTAATAAACGAAACGAAAGCGAACTTAAGTTCACGTATTAATTTCGCAAATTTTTTATCGCCATTATTAGAATTAAATTGGTGCATTACTCAAACCGACATACCTACTTCTTCAAAAGTAAGCTTATTTAAGGCAGTGTTGTGGACTATTGAGTATCATAATATAGACCCATACCGATGATTCTGCTCATCCCATGGGAAAACACGATATTTATGTGCAAATATATAAAATGGATTACAAACAAGAAGAATAAAATATTATTGTATAACAATTGGCGGTCTTATCACTAGCAAGCGATTTCTTCCAGACAACCCGGGTTATAGAACTATACGAGTTGGGATAAGGCATACATAAATTAACTATAAATACACTAAATAAGAATATACACAAATAATGTGCTATGATAGACATACATACATAAATATATAAACGATACATAATATGTATGAAGTTATAGGTTAAATAACTTCATATGCTGACTGAAAATGCAGTTTTAAATGTTTTTTGAACTTTAGAAGAGAACTTGCAGATTTAATCTTAAGATGCCTCTCATTCCATATATTTACTGCACGAACCATAAAGGACTTTCGTAAATAGTCCGTTAAATAGTATAGATGTTTTAATTAACTAGATATTTACCTACTGGAGTTTCTAAAAAGTTTAATTTAGCTTGATTGAACTTCATAATCAAATTTTCAATAAGTACAACTGGCACCTTTGCGCGGTTTACTGGCGTAACTTTTAATCCGTGGGTTTCTTTATAAAATATAGCCTCCCTCAAGTTGGGCTATAAAATGGAATTCATATTGTTTAAATCCTTTTGACAACTTAAGCCATTAGCCCGTTTGACAAACGGAAAACTCTTCAACTTTGTTTTATTGACAAAGAAAAGATTAAAATTGAGTAAATTCTTGTGTAGTCTCATGGTACAGAAAATTATCGTTTTGAAAAGACGAAATATTGTAAATACAAAATGATATATTTTAATGACTCCCTTATCCCGTTTCTTTGGTTTTCCTCTTAAAAATTGAGGTTTATTCCTAATTACAAATCTCTAGCGATGTTGGCTTAAAAACTTAAGCTTTATGAGAGGCATTAGGCTTAAAATCGGTTAAAAAGGATAGCTTATTCATACGAAACTTTTTAAAACTTTTAACTCAGCTTAATTTTGGTTTTAATCTTACCCACGTAAACAATTAGGTAGAGTGCTTCAATGGTATTTACAGCCAAAGTTATATCGAAGGGTTAGGTGTAAATATTTAATAAAGTTACCTTGCTAATTCCGCGACCTGTACTTTCACTAGTGATGCAGGATTTTCGTGCGTTGGTTCACCGCCCTCCCTCCCTCAAGCAAGAAGCAAGTAATGACCACCACCGAACTGATTCACCCTCGTTGTACCCTAAAGATGCTTCTGGTTGAAGCGAAACACGTGTCGGTGGTAGCTTATGGTGTGGGTTACAGTTTTCCAAGTGTGTGTTCATTGCATTTCTTGCTTCTTGCTTGAGGGAGGGAGGGCGGTGAACCAACTCACGAAAATCCTGCATCACTAGTGCAAGTACAAGTCGCGAAATTAGCAAGGTAACTTTGTTAAAGTAGTTGTCATGGATTTCCGCAAAGTAAAGCCTGATTCAATCAAGTAAATATCCTGGCTAGCCCTAGAGGAGATATGCTGTTGACGACAATCTTATTCAGCGGAATTATAGCTCTTTTTAGTCCATGCTACAAAAGCTTTAGATAGCCATTCCAAAAAACTTATTCCTGCCAATTTTTTAAATGAAGAACACGTGTATGTCTTGCCTGAATCCGCGTAGTCGTTGGCCAGGTAATTTTGAAGGGATCTTACCAACGAATCCCCGGGAGTAGATCGCATTAGTCGTCATTACAGGCACGTGTATCAGGGACCGGTAGGGCTACTGTAATTTTATATTTTTACCGACTCTAATGACATTTTTTTATATTGTAGCGGTTGTGTGATTTGGAGGTTTGATTTTAAGTTTGATTTGTAATATATGTATTATTTTTGTCAATTATCTTCTCTAATATATAAAATTCTCGTGTCACAGTTTTCGTTGCCATACTCCTCCGAAACGGCTTGACCGATTTTGATGAAATTTTTTGTGCTTATCCGGTATCTATGAGAATCGGCCAACATCTCTTTTTTTTATTTATATGTATAGCCGGGTCAGCTAGTATATGTATAAATTTGTCTTTATATGTTATGATTTATTTCTATATTATATTATATTAATTACTGTATTAATTTTTATACTTATTATTTAATTTATCTGAGGACAATCACCAAATATTAGGACACAACTCAAAATCAGTGCTTTTTTGCCATACGCACATGCTGAGTAGTGTGTCTTTGTTTCAGCAGTATTTTATACTAATTTTTTTATTTGACAATGTTTAAGCTCTTGTTTATTTTAAGTTTTTTTTTTATATATGTATTTTTTCTACTTTATGTTCTTTTTTTTTTATTTTACTTTTATGTGTAAATATACTGCTGTCACAATAAACCGATTTTTACTTTTTACTTTACTTTTACTTTACAATAACCTTGATCCTCGATCCTTGATTTTGACTCCACTCGTAGCATGGTGAGATCTATTTTAAGACTATTACAAATAGCTCATAAATACAAAGACAAGTTTTCTAATAATTTAATCTCCAGCAGGCGGTCGAGATCGGCGACTGCCACCGCTATTTTTGACGTAGGAGCTCCGTGTATGAATTAATTATATTTTTTGCAGTTTAAGTCATTTTATATCAGTATTTTTACCGTCTTTGGTGACAAAAATATCTCGTTTAATAGCCTCTTTTAGACTGGTGCAAAATAGATTACAATCGGTTCAGTAGTTCCAAAGAGTACCCGACAAACAGACATTGCCTTTTAAGATTTAAAGAAAAATGTATCATTAAAACCTAAACAAGCAAGTTTTTAATTAATTTAATCTCCAGGGGGCGGTAAAGATCAGCTTTACCTACGAAGCGGTCGCGAAGGCGCCGGACTGGTGACGTAGGCGCTCAGCGTATGAATTAATTACATTTCGCTTAACTAACCTTGAACTAACACTAATGAGGTTTTTAACGAGATTTTTTTAATAAGTTTAAAACTCGTTAGTGTTAAACATTGTCGGTTATTTCTTGCTAAGGCAAGAAAGTATATTTTTTAATAACATAATCAACGAATGCAGAGCATTAAGAAAACCAACTTCACGTCAAAAATTTGGCTGAGTTGAGAATGTGATCAACGTAAACATTCTTCGAAATCATACATATTTTTTCAAAAGTTAGAAATTTTCAATGAAGTACCAAAACTGATTTCGATGAAATTTAAATGGGACCAACTATGAAGTAGCCTCTATCATATGAAAAAACAATTTTCAAAATCAATTTATAATTGTCCGAAATATCGTGTAACAAAGACACAAAAAAAAAACACATACAGACGACTCAATTCGTCTGTATGTGTTCCTCCTCCTTTTTTGGAATTTTGGAATTCGGTTGAAAATAATGAAAATAAACATAAAACTGGGCTGTGATCTGGTAAAATTGAATTACCTACACTTTATGCCTTAAAAACAGTTTACGTATTTTAAGGTTTACGTGTTTTACGTAATTTAAATACAGTTAAGTAGTTGGTTTCCCTTTTTGAAAGCTCCATTTTCCTAACAATCAGATTTAAAACATCTTGCATTTAATATCTCCACTCGCGCTTTTGCCCAACATTGATTCAGGTTTCTTTGTACGATCAGAAGTTCCTCAAGTAAAGTTTTACTATGTATAAACAGACAGAGCTGAGCTGAGCTGTTTCCTTAACACAGAAAAGCCATTTCTTCCCAAATAAATCGAATGATTTTTCATTTTTATAAATTTTAACCCACATAATAATTCGCTGCATTTCAGTCAGTATACCGTTATGTGCACACTGAACCGGGAAGAACTTCCGCCTGGCTTAAAAGCAATTCCGAATACTTTTAGAACATTCGAGTTAGCGTAAAACTGTAGGCATCTTATATCAAATACATTTACGATATTAGTGAAATGAATAAAAATGTGTAAAATTATATCTTTTTCCTATTTTTTTTTCTTTATAACTTCTTATTTAATAGAAACAAATTTCAACTCAACAGAAGTAGAAGGTCGTAATATGATATGAATCAATCATTTTAATGTTATTTTTTTAAAATACACTACCTAGACTTATCTTAGTAATATTATAAATGTGAAATCAATCACTCAATCACGGCAGAACGGCTCAACGAATTTGGATGAAATTTGCCATAATTATAGTCTACAGTCTGGAATTCCGCGCCATTCAAAAGCCAGCTAAATAATATAACCAGTGCATTGTGAAAAATCGTGAAGTCGAGATGAAAAACGAACGTCGTTTATTTAGTATATTGTGTATTAAAAACTGAATTATTTTTCCATCGTCATCGTCGAAATCATAAGTCGTATTCGGTTTAGTAGTTGCAGGTTTTATTTTGTCTAGAGTTGGCATAGAATAGTCGTGCCACTCCTGGTTTAATAGAAAATGTATTTAACAGAATGCAAGTGAACCCAGTAATAACTTATTACTTTATTTTATCCTTGATTAATTTTTTTGCAAAACAAATACGTGAACACTATGAGAAACTATGCACTTGAATAAATGAAAAATGTGTTAAATAAAAATCACCTGACCAGGACACGAACCTGGGACCTCTCGTTTACCGGACGAGAGCACTCGCTACCCACTGAGCTACCGGGGCCTGGCGTTACGCCTTGAAATTACTTAACACATTTTTGTTTTTACGTTTTATTGCTAACGTAGCTCCATCTAATGGTATAGCTTTGCAGCTAAGACCACCCGAGACCAATTTCTTTACAGAAATTGTAAATCTCATTTAAAGTGAAGCATTGCAATGTTTAATAAAAGCACTAAAAGCACTCGTCCGGCAAACGAGAGGTCCCAGGTTCGTGCCCTGGTCCGGTGATTTTTATTTAACACATTTTTCATTTATTCAAGAGTAAATAAAGATTTAAAAAAAAAAAAAAAAAAGAGTAATTAAGCATTTTAAATGAAAAAACTTTAAAAATATAACTATGCACTTGTTTGCCAATAGCAAAATTATTATCGATATTCTCCAAATTTCGATAAGACGCCCTTGTTATCGCTATCTGCTCATTTATAAAGTTTCACGAACAAAGTGACGTGTAATCTCTTGTCCAATCCATGAGTAATACCAGAGATAAGACGAACAACCATTAGTTACTCGCGAGAACACCTTGGAAGTAGTACATCAGTGCGACTGATTACTAAATTGCGATATAAAAAGTGAAGTTCTTATAAAAAATGGATGAGTACAAGGAAACGAAACGTAATACGCAGCGGCTAATACAAAAGTTTGAAAGCAGAGGGACTTTGGACGATCAGGAGCTGGTCGATACTTTGAACATGCATATAGGTGGGTTCGGTCAGTGTGCGCTGTGACAGTGTTGTGATAAGACTGTTCGTGACATTTCGATCGTTTGAATTGAGTCATAAACATATTCTAGACCTTTTGTTCGCACTTATTTCACGGCTTATTGAAACTGTAGCAACACTTTTAACGGTGACCAAAGCTGCCTTCGACCTCAATCTGATAAAAAAGTAAACAATCTGTTGAAGTAAAGTCAAAGCATACCCCAATTTGGTTGTGGCATGACATTGGCTCTCACAATTAGCTGTCTTGTGTTTGTTTTTTTTTTCATGTGACGATCAGTTTGTACTGTATGTATGTACCTATTTGTATTAATTCGTATAATCCTGACTGAAAAAGAGTGCCAAGAGTTTCTTTCCGCCGGCTTTTTTTCTCTCTTGGTCCACTGTAATATCTTATTCAATAACTATCAACGCCTTGTTAAAGCCGAAGTACAAAATTGTGACGTCATTAAGCGGCCATTCGATGGTCTTATGATGAATAAAATTTTTTTCATTTAATTTTATTTCAATTTCAACTGGTAGAGCTCTGCTTGGTAAATATGGCGTAACTGGCAAGCCTGATTTGCAGGTTCTAAAGCCGTGCGGCCGTGCGTGAGAAAAACGGCGCTTTATCCTTTATTATCAAGGAGCCTATATTAAAAGTTACATTTTTGGAATCCTTGATAAATTGCCTATTTAATAGTATGTCATGAAACTATAAGAAAATAATTTTACTCTGTCGTTTTCTAGGTGAGGCTTTTTTAGCTTTTCCAGGATAGAACTGGCCTTGCTTTGAACATTGCCGGATCATATTACTGCCGAGGTCATACCACGAAGTTGCTTGGATTAGTTGAAATCCGTAACTATATACCTTTTATTTATTAGGTATATCAACACTAGTACCTTTAACTTGAACCCAATGGCAAGACCAAACAATGAAACACCTTTTATCTTTGATTTCCTTTTCTGAGACCTCAAATAACGTATTAATCGCAATATAACTTTTCCTGTTTATCCCTTTTCAACGAGACTTTCCTTTCATTCCTTATTTCATCAAATACCAAGATTAATCTCAGCCCTGCAAATCGTATTGAAACTTCATTAAAACCGTAGTCGAATGATGGAATATCGGTGTTGATCCCGACTTTTAATCTAATTCGTTATCTTTCCGCCGTAGTAGGAAATACAGCAATTATATCGCTTGTCTCAGTGCTAGAAACGAGTGTTAATAGAGTTGTTATTCTTCTCGGCTTGTCGTTTTTGCTAAATCGATTAATTGGACCTAAATTAGGTTAGGTAATCGATATTTGGATTTTTGGCCGTCATATAACTGTCGGTTTTCGTACTTAGGGATCGTTAAGGGATTACATCTTATATTTTGGACTAGGAAGCGATTTGACGACAGGATTACGCTTAAGAAAAATGATTTACCTACAGGATATTGTTTTTATATTACTGCGAGATAATGTACTATACGGTATCAATATTGCCAAAGTAGTTGTGCCATAGTAATATTGTCCACTGTTCCACGTTAACTGAAAAATATCACAGTACCTACCTACCCAAACTGACACACTCTTTGGCCACATACGTCACTTTAAAACAAGTTCATATGAGTTTGTGTTCTGGAAACTACATAGCAGAACAAGGGGGTATCTAAGAAATAGTCTTTTCCTCTTCAAAATTTTTTATATCTTCGAATTTGTTATGAACTATCAACTTCTATGAAGATCTAATCAACGATTACAATAAAAAATATATTTCTATTGTCCCCAGGTGCCGAAGGAGACCCATCAGCAGAGAAACTCAGCCCCGCGGCTCAACTAGAAGCGTTGATCGAGCGGCTCGAGCGAGCGGCGTCACGCATCGAGCGCATAGACGCGTCGCGCGCGCGCAGCCCCACGCCGCCCCCTTCCCCCGCCTTCGTCGACGCCCTGCCGCCTCAGGATACAGCGCTTGTTGAAACTGACAGTATGAGTGTCAACGGGTATCAGGATATTGTGCAGGTAGGTCTTATACAGGGTTGTTTTTTAGTCACCAGCCAAACGATAAGATTTTATCTATATAACATCACTGCATTAGTGATATTTGGCGGTCGACTTTATATGAATGTGCGTACCAGCGGGCCTATTACGGTTCTTTCATGACATGACATGGTAAACAAGATTTCTATAATACAATGATGATATAATGAATAAACGAATACATACATACATTGCATGCAAGAGGCATTTCCTTTTGCAATGAGAGTTTCAATAATATCATCCATGTCTTAAAAACGTCAATTGAAAAATTTGAGCTTGCATCCACCTCTATGATATGTTTGTTTCTTGATTTAATTTGTGTTTTGCCGTTTCGAATGCTTTCATAAATAAATACTATATTATTTATATTATATTTTATATTCAATCTACATGGCAAGAGCTTAGCTAAGAGATTTCGCCGAGTACTAATACCGAATAATGATCACAGGATATGTTTTACGTCAAAACTATTTCATGATATCATCGCATGGTTTTGAGATCCATAATAGGCCCACTGGTACTAAGAAATACAGGGTTAATTTTAATTAACGCATCACCTCTTGCGGGCAGCCTCTCCACATCAATCCCAACAACATTTGTTCTACGACTTGTTACAAATCTTGATAAATAACACAAAAATTAAAAACATATACTCGCATAAACTTGTCATATACTTCATATACTTGTGTCGCAGTGTTGAAATTCTGTCGATATACCAAAGCTATACGTATACTTAATAACTTGGCTATATTAATAAACGCTACAAAAAGTAATTTATAAATGCGAAATATGTTTATTTATATTACTACTGCGGACTACCCGACGCAGACAGAACTTCCATCCCTATATAGTGGATTTACCAAGAAGTCGAACAAAACGCTTCGCTAGTTCCTTTTTGGTACGGATTGCCAAGGTGTGGTACAATCTGCCTGCGTCTGTTTTTCCAGACCACTACAGTCCTGGAACTTTTAAGTGTCGAGTGAATAGGTTTCTCGTGGATGGACGTGTAACACCATAGTCTTCATTCGCACTTTCCATCAGGTGGCATGGAAGACAAACGTCCTAATCTTACAATACAAAAAAAAAAAAATTATTTATTAAGGTTCTTAGACTTCTAAACAATTCTTTATTATTTAGGTTACTGATTCTTGTACTTCAATTATACTTTGTCAATCCCTCTAGGGACCGAACCCTTTTGAAAGGACTCAGAATTCACCATCATTGTTCATTCTTGTAAAACTAAATTTCACGCCGAAAGCATAAAGTTTAAATTCAGCAGGCTGTGACCAACTTTTTAATTTATAGAGATCTTAATTAAAACCGTACAGCATTAATTTATGCGAAAAAGAGAATAATATAGTTCGCCCTATCTTTAGGACTGTCGGCATTTTTAACTTTAATACAATTTCTATTAAGTCCAAACTAAAGTTGCAATAAGTTTCTTTTGTTCTCTAAATTATCAGTCAAAATGAATGAATGCTGGGCGACGTTTTAAGAATATTAACAACATCCAACATAAATTTGATTTCAATTAAATGCAGTTATGTATCTGTAATGTAAAGACTCCAGTGTTAATAAGAATCAAATCATAGTAGTCTCTTGGTATATAATAAATAAGGTATAATAAATTGGTATAACTAACTACATACATACATAACTTCACGCCTGTATCTCTTTTGGAGTAGGCAGAACACAAGAGGTTACCTATAAAATCTGTTGTCACGTCTGACAAATTTGGAGGCATTATAATGGTGGAGAGAGACTATTGCAGAAATAGGGGGTCAGCATATCGCCCACAAAAGGCCTCCAATAAAACCTCCGTCCCTTAACTGACTTTGACAGTATGCTTGAGAAGAGAAGCAGCTGGCACATTCTATGTTTTTCCTTTGCTCCCAGACCGGCATGGAAGAAAAATAATTAAGGCCTTGTCTTTCGGGTAAGCGGCCGGATTCCGTAAAAAGACGGCTGGACCCGCCATAATAGAATAGCGCAGAAAAGCACGGCTTGAAGCAGTCGTGGTACAATATTTTTTATCCAAGAAATTATCATGATTTGTAATATTTTTGTCTTGGTAATATAGGATACTTTTGAAGTTTTTTGTAAAATACATTTTTTTCCTTTATTTTAATTACTATTCTATCATGATTTGTTTTAATTTAGATTTTTTTTTCTATTGTGTATAAGATTCACCGTTGAAAAACTTATTATTTCTTGTGAACCTGATATTATCGCGTCTAATAAATAAAATACCTAAATAAATAAAATCCCCAGACAACCACACCAACTACATGGGCCCAAAGTAAGCATAACTTGTGTTATGGGATACCATGAAGCGAACTAGGGGGAACCTAGAATATAAATACATAAATAGATAAACCCAGACACGGAAATTTTTTTTTTCTTGTTCCGTGCGGGAATCGAACTCTCAACCACTGGCGTCTGAGGCAGATAGGTTTACCCCATTGCCAAAGTGGTCGTCAAATCCAGTAATTATACCAGTGTTTTTAAAGTTGCCTTTTACTTGGGATAAAGGTAACTCGCATTTTGATACGTTCTTAAAATTTCACCGGTTAGATTCTATTAAACAAAAGGCGGTTTTTATAAAAATATAGTTCCTGAAGATAGCACAATTTTAACTACACGTTGTGATGTCTTTTCCACGTAGTCGTAACGTCGTTTATTTAACAAAATGAATCGTGTTTCTCGACAAAATAGGATCATATAAAGATTATTCTATTCTTATTCACGTCTAATTGTTTGAACATGTCTTACTAACACAATTCACAACATTTTCGTTAACCTTTTTCTCATTACATCGACAAATTAGCCTATATTACCCATGTAAGGTTGTTTCTTCCATAACAAACCATCCTTAATAAGGCAGACATTAGTGGATCAGCCTTGTTCGCAACCGGCCTAACGGAGGCAATATTTCACGGGGCTTAGCGCGTGTGTCTTATTTTTATTGCGGTAAAGCTTTGTTTAGGTTGCTCTAGTAATGCCTGTAGTAAACTACGTGGATTGTTGTATGGGACGAACGTGAATTATGACTTGTTCACAACTTGTCTCTGTACCAAGGCTCGTATTTTGAAAGTTCTCTCAGATTTGAATCCTATTAAAAACATAGATTTAGCAGATTTATCAACGACAAAGTTAATGCATTGAAAAGGTATAGCAAGATTTATTATTTTATTGAGGCCGTCTTGTGGTGACATGAAAACTAAACTATTCCTAATTATAATTGGATATCTTAAAAGCTACACGCCTTCTAAGGCGGAATGAGGGTTAGTTTGAACGCGCTTATCTCTCAAAATACTAAGTAGTTGTTCTGAACAATCCTTTTTTTATTTGTTAGCCTACCTCTTTTAGGAATTTAGGCCTATTTAGGAAGGCTATAGCTCTGTTCAAGAACTTCTTACAGAAACAAAAGTGACCGGGTAAAAACATGCAAAAGTGATCCTTGTGCTTGCCTGTATCTGTTATGGGGTAGGCAGAACACCAAAGGCTGTAAAACCATCTGATGTCACATTTAACCAATTTTGGAGGTAATATAAGGATGGTGAGAGACTATTGCAGTGACAGGGAGTCAGCCTATCGCTCGCAAAAACGCCAATAAAACCTCCGTCCCTTAACCGACTTTTACAGTATGCCTGGGAAGAGAAGCTGCTGGTACATTCTAATGTTTTCTTTCGCACCCAGTCCAGCATGGAAGCAATGTACCTAATTGTAATAATGATGGAGCATAATTTAATTATTTATTGGTCTCGATAATTTCAGTCTCTATCATATCAAATTAGGAGACTTCAATATCAAAAGCAGCTATCGAAATTGATTCAAATTGAGAGTAGGTATCCTAGCAACCGCCGCGGCGTGCTATGTAGTCAATGGCTACTTTACTCTACGATATTGAATTGCTGCATTCTCGAAGCCATTGTTCTTATATAGAGCCGTATCTTATAGAGAACGAATAATATACAAGAAAGAAAAAAAATAAATTCCATTCACGTAAGGCTTAACAATACATTATGTATGTGATTTTAACATTATTATGTGCTATTCAGTTTTTTTATATATATATTTTCTTTTTATAATTTATTAACAATTTGACATTTTAATTTAATTTTTATTTCTTTTATTTTTGATTGCTTTGATTTATTTGATTTGATAATTTTATTGTGACTATTGAATTTAATTTGTTAATTTTTATTTGTAGTTTATTTTAAAGTATTTAATGTTTGTGTCAATGTTTTTATTGTTTTGAGCACGTTGTCGTCACCTTGGATGTCAAATGTTAAACTAAAGTAATAATCTGTTTTAAGTATGTGATGTTAACATTATTGCGTTGGTGATCTATAAATAAATAAATGCTGCTCAGATTAATTATGTTACTAGATGAGTGACGGGATTACAGGATTATATTAAATTAATAAGTGATTAAATTCGGTCGAAAATATTATCTTGAAACCAGTGTTTAATTACAATTCCGCATTACGCCCGGCGCAACGCACCGCTTGTCCTTAAACGTGCCCCAAGAAATATTTGCGGGATCAAAAGTTACACAAGCAAAGCCGCGCGCTACACGTAATACCTGTAGAATATTTTGGTATTAAAGCGCCAGCCAGACTGTTGAAAACTAATGCTTCCAACCAAGGTTAAGGAAGGTTAGGTTGTTGACAACCAATTCCGAGTCATCCACAGTGTTACAAATGGTGGTTGCCAACAAGGAGAGAAACAAGAACACAAGCCAATGTCACGCTAAGCCACGCCCCAAATCGTCAGTGCGCTTTGATCTCTTGCTTTGGCAACATCTTCGCGATGGCAGTTTTGTATGCAATTGAGGATATAAAGAAGGAACGCAGGCTAAAAGCACAAAACTCGAGTCATTTATAGTTATAGTTACTAAGTAATATATACAGTAACAAGCGTACACACTGTCCTAAACACAGACATACATCTACATGGATAACGCAAATGCATGTTCTTTGCGTGTCCGAACCCCGAACAAGCGTCTAAGTTGGTCGCCTCTAGATTTAATCCGCGTATATGTATGTCGGTTAGAAAATCGAGTCCACAATATCAATATCGTTCTTATTAATCGATTTCAACGGCGGCATCGGTGTCTCTGAATTTATCTGATTTTCCCAGTAATAAATATCAGCTGTGACGTCACAATAGGTCTTAAAAAGTCGGCACGCTTGATTCCAATACAAATCGTGGCACTTGCGTTGTCTATGTAGATTTATGTCTGTGCTTCTAAACACCGCCGTTTACAACCCGCCAAGGTCGTGTAATTTGGTCGTCAACAGCCATCTTCACTGTTCTAAACTAGCAAGGTCACCTTGGTTCGATGTTTTGTTTCCAACAGTCTAGCTGGGCTTTAAGTATTTATTTTACCAAGTACTTACTTTAACGCTTTACATTTTAAACGCCTACGCGCCTAATTCTCGAGAAACGTGTACCAATACTAATCTTCTTTCAGAGAACCTTTCATCTGTTTTACAGAATTCCTTTGTGTGAAGCTAAATTTTTATTCTCTAAGTAGAAACTCGAAAAGGTTTTTCATTTTTGTCGTTTCCCGTCATTGCTACAGCCTTTTGTTAATCGCGCTTAGCGCTCAATGTACAAATTTTATTGTAATTTTATGTGTAACGGACGCAAGATTTCCCGGTGTCCAGACGAAGTTTTTCAGTTCTTAAACCTCTGCTTACTTTGTTTATTCTGTTCTAATTGCGGGTTCGGTTCCCGTTCGTTTCTCGTATGACAAAAATGTGTTAGGTTAGGTTATTTATCTGGAACTGTGTGTTTGCTATTTATGACGAGTAGAATATAATAAAGTCAAAGTGTTATAGTACCTATTCTATTCGTTAAAAAATCCTTGCAGCAACTCTACTTGGTTTGAGGTTGGATAGCGCTGTGCGAAAATAACCTAAAGCATTATTTAGTACCCGCGCCGTTGTACCCACATAACTTATGATCTCGTAGGAATTTCGTGATAAAATATACCTTCACCAAGATGTGGCTATACCATTTTCTGTTCCTATTATTTCCGTTGAAAATATGGTTGGAGCAAAATAAGGTACTCAAAACGATGTGTCAACCATATGGCCCCTAAGTAAGCCTTTAGGGTAATTTTTTTGAACATTTTAAGGTAAGGTATGTTGATTCAATATGTTGATTCAATTTACGACAAAGAAAAATTATATACTTTTTTTTTAATTGAAATTTTACAATTCTTTTAAGTGACCAAATTTTTCTGACTTACGAAAAATCGGGACTTAACGTATTTCTTAATAGAAATAGTTGGAAAAACGCTTTTATTTCTTACTATTTAGTCGTAAATAACAGATTAAACAAAATTTTGTTAACTTATGAGAAACTAGCCACCGCGCGCGGTTTTACCCGCGTAACTTTTGATCCCGTTGGAATTTCGGGATAAAATATAGCCTTATAAACCCTATAATAACCCTATAATATAAAATAACCCTATAATATAAAACCTTCCTCAAGAGTTGGGCTATCAAATGCAAAAAGAATTTTTCAAATCCTACTTGTAGTTTCTGAGATTAGCGCGTTCAAACAAACAAACAAACAAAAAACAAACTCTTCAGCTTTATATATTAGTATAGATATAGATAGATATAAAAAAAACAATTTACCTAACAAAAAAAAAATTTTTTTTTCATAAATTGAATCCAAACATCTTTCTTAACTCATTTTACAATATTTTTATCTTCATAAAAAAGACCCTATATAAGCTTGTATGTAGACTACACAGCGGAATTAGGAGGTATTATAATATACATTAGGTATTATTAGGTATAATAGTATAGTCAAATTTTACGACGTGAAACGTGACAGCGTCATACAAACAATATTTTTTTCTCTTTCTGTCACGGCATTAAGAAACACTTAAAATAAGAGAATTCAATGCTGAATCGCGTCCAATGAGTACTTTCAAATCCTTCTGGAAGTTTTAGTACAGTTTGTTTTATCCACTGTTTAAAATTTTCAATCCACTTACGAAATACGAAGATGCTCCTTCACCCGACTGCGGTATGTTAACAGACGATAAATTTTAACCCCTTTCTCGAAAATGTGTTGGGAAAATGTGTTGGGAAGATTTCACCCCGCCTCATCGACCCCGCTGAAGGTCCTCCGGTATCCATAAAACCTGTATAAAATACTGTCCTTTACGGTCAAGGACGGCATGTACGTGTAGTATGCTTGAGATAAACTATTTCCACACATAGGTACTAGGAATGGGTAGTCGTTGCGGCGCGGTGTTTAATGTGCATATCAAACGATATCGCAGGTTAAGCGCGCTCGGCACGGCCGGTAATAGGATGGGTGACCGCCGATCATTTATTTCTCAGGACGACTTCCGTGCTTCGGAAGGTACGTCGGTCCCGGGTGCTGTATACCTGTATACAGTAGTAGTTAGGGTTTGTCAGAAGCCATTTCGGCGCCCTGAAAATTCTGACATCCACCAACCAGCACTGGGCCAATTTGGTGGATTATGGCCTAAACCTCCTCGTCAACCAGAGGAGAGACTCATAGCCCTGCAGTGGGCTTATTACACGGAGTTGTGATGATGATGATGACTTAAGATGGGGCGTTTGTCCATGTTACCTGGTGTTAAGTGATCATGAAGTTTAAGGTTGTGCTACTCCATTCACGAGAAACCTCTTCAATGAACTCTTTTGCTCAGATAAACGATCGGCTGGTGTGGTTTACATTACATTCTTTGCCAGAAAGTCTTGAGTTTGAATCCCGGATGGATATTTATGTGGCGAACACTGACATTGGTGAAGTCATGGATATGTTTATTCAAGTTTATTTTTAATATTTATATACACAATATGTACGTTTATATACTTATCCGTTAGCTTCTAAACAAAGCTCAAGTTCATAAAGAAATTTATTTTGGGCTAGATAATGAGATGCAAAATAAATTATAAACCTTTATAATGAGATGTGATTGTTGGAAAATACTATTTAGGTAATTGTTCAATATGGTTCTTAGTTAAAAACAAATTTAAGATAATTCTTTTGGAAAATCCTCAAAAAACTATATTCGAATTCAGGAAGTCCGGTTTAACAGAAGCACCAAGATTAACTCGCCACACCAACACATAAACATAATATGTAGAATTTGGTTAATTAAAAATATAAAAAATATAAAATCCCCAGACAATCACACCAACTACATGGCCCTAAAGTATGCATAGCTCGTGTTATGGGATACCATGTAGCGAACTAGGGGGGAACCTAGAATATAAATACATAAATAGATAAACACCCAGACACGGAACATTTTTTTTTTCCTGTTCCGTGCGGGAATCGAACCCGCAACCACTGGCGTCTGAGGCAGACATTTTATTATCTATAAAATTAATGTCACAGTAGTGGATCTCAAAAGTACAAATTTATACAAAAATCAAGAAAGACAAGTCAAAAAAAAAACCGCTGTGCATCTAAAATAGCAAATAGGCTAAAAATAATAATTTGTATATTTCTGCCATTATCCCAGGAACGGAGGACTGCGTGTGAAAGGTGCTCGTCAAAGCACTTACTACTAAGCTTATGTTAATCGGATTACTCGCCTTTTGCCAGAAGCTTATTCAGGAGTGCTAGGACTATTCTTATCTGACCTTAGGTAGGCGGTCCTAAAAAGTGCCTCTAAATCCGACCAATATGTACCGAGTAACTCATTTTTTTTTGAAACAGTAGGCACTTACAGTTTTTTTTCTCTGTGGTAGTTTTTTCAAATTGTAAACAAAATTCAAAAATCATAACAGAATTTGTTAAATGTTGCTATCATAAAATAAATTATTCCTTTAGATGCACTTGAAATAAGTCACAGGATTTACAAAGTAAAAAGAAAAAGGGCCTAGTCAAAAGTACCCGTAACCGGCGATCATGTATGAAAAGATTGATGAACGTGGAAGAAGCGAAAGAGGTATGTCTGGATCGTAGCTATTGGTGTTCCCTTGTCTCTGCCTACCCCAAGGGGAGACAGGCGTGAGGTTATGTATTTATGTAAAGAATCTGCCACCACTACATCAGGTCCTTCTTTTTTACAACGCAAAACTTTCATCGTCCGTACGATATTCAGATATTTTAATTGAAAATAGCCTTTGCGCGGTTTTACCTCCGCTGACCGTAATCCCGTGGGATTATTTGTATTTTAATTGATACAATATAACCTGTGTTAATGCTGAATAACGATGTTTTGATGAAAATGACGCTTCAGTAGTCAAGTAATTGATTTTAAAGGAACCAAAAGACCAAAAAAGGAATCTCTTTTATAATATAATTATAGATAAAAGGAAATTGATTGCTTTTCCAATAGTCGAAACTTTCCGATAGTTGCTATTATTCTCATGAACTCTTCAAAATAAACGAAGGCCATTACGTCATCTGTTTGTTTCGCGCCGCGTCCAGCGGTTCTTGATCAATCTGGAAAAGTCCCAAACTAAAGAAAATATTAAAGAAAAGTTAAAAAAATATAAAAGTGCGTGGTCTAATTCTGGAGAATTAAGATCGATTAAGCTACCAAGCTGCTTCATTCGCAATAAAAAACTGCTTTTTTATGTAAATCGGTCGTAATCAGTAAGCTAATCCGAAATAATCTTTATATCGTAGGTATAAAAAGTAAAACTCTGATAAACCTTTTGTTCTTAGTTTCAGCAGCAATAAGCATTACTTTTGTTACAAGGGATCTTTAAGAATTTTCGCTTGTGTATTTATTACTTTTAGATAAATGAATAAGTATAATTATAATGAGTAACATTATTTTTACACGGTAAAGAAAATTCGCTCATTGACTGATGTTAATACAGCGAAGCTGGTATATATTTTTTATTTTCATAGTATAATGTCCTATGACATTCTGCTTTGGGGCAATGCCGCAGATATTGACACGATATTTACACTGCAGAAAAGGGCTATTCGTGGAATGTATAAACTTGGAAACAGAGAATCTCTTCGAGAAAAGTTTAAAGAGATTGGTATCTTGACCCTTGCATCACAATATATTTATGAAAACATTATGTATATTTATAAGAATAGTCATAAATTTAAAACTAGGAAAGATAATCATTATAAAAATTACTCTGTAAGGACTAGGAACGACCATAAGTTAGCGTTTCCTAAATTAAGGCTAGCTAAAAGCAGCAAATCATGTATTGGAATGTCAATACGTATATATAACAAAATTCCGAAGTCAATTCAATCCCTGCCATTCAATAAATTTAAATCAATCATTAAAAACACTCTATCTCGAAAAGCTTATTATAAAACTAAAGATTACTTAGATGATAAAAAGGCATGGGATTAAGCACACAGGATATTTCTAAAAGTTTCTGATTACTTAATAATTTTGTTTACGGCTTGGCTGTGCGGTATACATATGACATACTCGTGACTATCCCACTCACTTATTTTCTTGTCAAGACAACAGCAAGAACGTCATGCTCCCTCAGGCGGCATGGCTTGTGGTAGCGTCGGGTATCGGGTCGCCCTCTTCCCTAAAATATGGTTGAGGAGGGTGATGGCTGGTGCTTGCGTTATACTCGTGAACGGGTGCTACTATCGGTGCCAGGTCGTTTTGCTAATGATACTATGACTATTTTATTCCATTCTTGTTCTAATACTCTGGTCCCAGTTTGTCATGTTCGTATTGTGCATCCATAGCACCTAATAAGCAATTTGGATGTGGCATGACATTGGCTCTCACAATTAGCTGTCTTGAGTTTGTTTTTTTTTTCATGTCACGGTCCATTTGTACTGTACCTATTTGTATTAATTTGATAACTCTGACTGAAAAAGAGTGCCAAGAGTTTTTTTCCGCCGGCTTTTTTTGTCTCTTGGTCTACTGTAATATCTTATTTAACAACTATCAACAACTAGTTAAAGCCGAAGTATGTGATGACTGACTTCATCAAGTGTTTTGTGAAATTCCTAGATGAATAAAACTTTTTGAATTTTTTTTGCATCTCTTCCCGGGCATACTGTAAAAGCCAGTTAAGGGACCGGGGTGTTATGGGAGGCTTTTTTGTGGGCGATAGGCTGACCCTCTGTCACTGCAATAGTTTCTCTACACTATTATAATACCTCCAAATTTGTCAAACGTGACATCAGATGGTTTTATAACCTCTGATGTTCTGCCTACCCCATAAGGGATAAATGCGTGAAGTTATGTATGTATGTATGTATATAAAACTAGGTTTTGTGCGTTTTATACATATAATATTCTATTCATAGTCAACTTGATTTCATTTGTTTTTTATTTGATTGTTCTCAGGGTCCGCTGCAGACCTACTTGCAACTGTCAAAGCAGATTGGCGGAGACGTCGCGAACCACGCCAACCTCGTTAATAATGCCTTCCAGTAAGTATCTACAACAATATACAACTTCATTGTAGTAAGTCCAGCTGTTTTTAAGTTGCATCGCAATTTTTTTAAAGACGCGTTTTAATTTAATACTTTTAATTGGATTCGTGTTAGCAATAAAATACATTTAAAGAGTATTAGGATGCAGTAAGCTATATAGAGGTTCGTAATCTGTACTGTGTGTAATCAAATATTTTTTATTATGGTTCCTCTTAGCACAAGCTCCCAGTGAGATTAAAATCAAATCTTTTTTAACTCAATTTGCTCAAGATATTATTAAGGAATCGTTATTAACGCGGGTCAAACTCAACGAAGCAGTTATTATAATTATGAAATTAAAAGTTGAAAATATATTTTTTTAAATTTAATTTAATTTAATAATAAAAATATTTGTAAAGTACCCAATGACGGAATCTAAAACCCCAATAACGTACTGTAATCAATCAATCAATCAATATATATAAAACTGTTCCGTTACTGACTGAGTGACTGAGGTACTGAGGTACTGAGTGACTGAGTGACTGACAGACAACGTACAGCCGTAACTACTAGGCGTAATTTGAAACATACATTCTTTAGGGGATGTAGGGGTGCACTAAGGAAGGAATTCTCGAAATTCCCACGGGAACGGGAAATACAGGACTTTTTAGTTAGTATGAAAAATCTTATTCATTGAGTGCACCGATGTGAAACTTGGTGTAAAGGTTTGTCAATATGTGTCTGGTTGTGTTATGAAAGGAATTCCCGAAATTCCCACGGGAACGGGAAATATTTGATGTTTTAGTTTGTATGAAAAAATCCCATCCCTTGAGTGCACGGATGTGATACTTGATATAAAGGTTCCTCAATAAGTGTCTGTTTGTATTATGGAAGGAATTCCCGAAATTCCCACGGGAAGGGGTTGGACTTTTTAGTTTGTATGAATAATCTTATTCCTTGAGTGTACGCATGTGATACTTGGCATGAAGGTTCTTCAAAAAGGGACTGGTTGTGTTACGAAAAAAGGTCCCGCAATTCCCACGGGAACGGGAAATATAGGACTTTTTAGTTTGTATGAAAAATGTTATTCCTTGAGTGCACCGATGTGAAACTTGGTGTAAAGGTTTTTCAATATGTGTCTGGTTGTGTTATGAAAGGAATTCCCGAAATTCCCACGGGAACGGGAAATATATGATGTTTTAGTTTGTATGAAAAATCCCATCCCTTGAGTGCACGGATGTGATACTTGATATAAAGGTTCCTCAATAAGTGTCTGTTTGTATTATGAAAGGAATTTCCGAAATTCCCACGGGAAGGGATGGGACTTTTTAGTTTGTATGAAAAATCTTATTCCTTGAGTGTACGGATGTGATACTTAGCATGAAGGTTCTTCAAAGTGACTGGTTGTGTTACGAAAAAAAATCCCAAAATTCCCACGGGCATGGGAAATATATGATTTTTAGTTTGTGTGAAAAAAACTTATTCCTTGAGTGCATGGGTGTGATACTTGGTATAGAGGTTCTTTGCAGTGGGTGTCTGGTTGTATAGTTTCTGAAATTTTCACGAGAAAGGTAGTTAAGCGTATACGAAGTTGCGGGATAAAGCTAGTACTGTAATAAAGCGGTACCCACGTAAAGCTTCCTTAAAAAACGACCTCTCTCAAATCCAAAATAGGAAAGTTTTATCCGAAACATAACATAATAGTTCGTAAATAAGCAGTAACAGTTGTCAATGATCGCATAAAGGCACGATTAACGATCGACCGTGGGGCCATTCTTTGTAGCCTCCCCTTTGTCAGACACCACAGTATAGCTGAAGAACGGTAGGACTTCGAAGGAAAAATAAGTAGTAATTAAAATGCGAACTCTGATAACGCGCCTCAAAATATGAGCATTATGACAGATCAAATCGAATTAAATATTTATATAATAATGTTATTTAATGCTTCAATAAATACAGAGCTTTAAAAACCAAAATTTTCAAACCCTTATCAATACTTTGGCTGAAGTGATCTACGTATAAATTTCCGTTTTCATACATTGCTTCCACGCTGGACTGGGAGCGAAAGAAAAACATAGAATGTGCCAGTTGCTTCTCTTCCCGGGCATACTGTAAAAGTCAGTTAAGGGACAGAGGTTTTATTGGCATTTTTGTGGGCGATAGGCTGTCACTGCAATAGCCTCTCTCCATCATTATAATACCTTATTTGTCAAACGTGACATCAGATGGTCTTATATCCTCTGGTGTTCTGCCTACCCCATAAGGGATACAGGCGTGAAGTTATGTATGTATGTACCTATTTAGAAAAATGAACATTTTTCAGTAAGTAATTTCTCGATTTTGGTGAAATTTATTTGGGACCAGCTCTGAAGTCTTGTTAATTATATCGCGTAACAAACATACAAAAATAAACACAATAAAAACACACGGCATAAGAACCCCTCCTCCTCTTGGAAGTCGGTTGAGAAAAAGGTGGTTACATTATGATATATTCCATGAAACGGGTACAAAGAAAGAGTAGCTACGAACGTTTCGCGTTTTCCCTCTGAGCAGTCGTATGTGCAAAGATAGGATTAAAGTGGTTGTTATACTGCGTTAACACTACACTGTGATTGTAGGAAACATTTTATTGTGTCTTCGAAGTATTTCGTCCGCGGGAAAATAGATTAATGTAGTTGTTCTACTATTGTTATAAAATAATTTTGAGGTCAAATGGAGTTAACTATGTTTTAGCTTTGAGTCAAGTTTGGTTGACCTCAACCTCACCTCATGGTAAGTGAAGATGAGGCAGGCGCGGTCGCAGACTGAAATTTTGAGGGGGTCACACCTGAATTTTGGGGGGGTCACAACAATTTTTTTTAAATCAGAAGTATCTTTTTTGGCTTCTTTTCTTATAAGATGTTCATCTTTTCATGATTTTGGGGAGGGGGTCATGTCCCCTGTGAACCCCCCCCTGGGACCGCGCCTGAGATGAGGTCGAAGATGACAGCACACGGGCTTAGAAAGGAAAGTTATTCGCCAATAATTGATAATTAAATAGTTCCCGTTTACTTATTTAATTGTTTAAGTTATCTCACTCGATATTTAATAACTTAAAGAAGCTGGTTATAAGGAGATCACGCTTTGGATTTATTTGGAAATTGGGTAGGTTTCCTAGTAGACATGACGCGAGCCAGTATTTATAATTTTGTTTACCTAATGAGAGTAGATATCATCTGGGAAATAATTAGTTTTTCAGATCATTAGAAAATATCAAAACTTTCATCCTAGTCATCTATATCTATAATACTAATATATAAAGCTGAAGAGTTTGTTTGTTTGTTTGAACGCGCTCATCTCAGAAACTACAAGTGGGATTTGAAAAATTCTTTTTGCATTTGATAGCCCATCTCTTGAGGAAGGTTATAGGCTATATTTTGTCCCGTAATTCCTACGGGATCAAAAGTTACGCGGGTAAAACCGCGCGCGGTGGCAACCGCGCGCGGTGGCTAGTAATATATAAAGCTGAAGAGTTTGTTTGTTTGAACGCGCTAATTGCAGAAACTACTAGTGGGATTTTAAAAATTATTTTTGCATTTGATAGCCCAACTCTTGAGGAAGGTTATAGGCTATATTTTATCCCAAAATTCCCACGGGATCAAAAGTTACGCGAGTAAAACCGCGCGTGGTGTCTAGTTTAACTATAAAAAGTCAGTCAGTCGCGACCGCAGTAACATTGATTTAAAATGTATACTATAGAAAGGTAAAGTCTGATTAAACAAGTCTTAATAAGTTTCTTTAATTCTAATAGGAAGACCAAAACCCAAACCCAAATAAACAATAATAATTACCAACAATAATGTCATCAGCAGACCAATTATAACTCCCAACTAATATGCAACAAATGCACATCAATTAAAAACCCCCCTTTTCTTCCAGGGCGCAACTCCGCTACATCCAGCTAGCCACGACACGCAGCAAGCCAGCCCAGGCAGAGGAGAGCCAACTCCTGGCCCCCACCAGTGAGCAGATCTCCGCCATCCAGCAGTTCCGGGAGAAGAACAGAGCTTCAGCTTTCTTTAACCATCTTTCTGCTATCTCTGAGAGCGTGCCGGCGTTAGGTGAGATATTATATTTAAAAGCCGTCTTCGGGTCAACCGTCTCGTACGCGCGTACGGCACGCGTGACGCAATTTCGCTAGCAACATTTCATTTGTGTGCTTGTTTGTACAGGCGTGTCAGTCAATGGACACTATTTATTTTTATTTTCAAGTCTTTTCTTTTCCCAGCTTACGCTGGTTTAGGCTGTTGTTGCGGACCTCCAAAACAATCACCACCAATATATGGCCCCAAACTAAGCAGAGCTTGTGATATGGGATACCATGTAGCGAACTAGGGTGGAACAGTTCCGTGTGGGAATCGAACCCGCAACCACTGGCGTCTGAGGCAGATAGGTTAACCCAATCGCCATAGTGGTCGCCACAGTATCGCGCTCCGTACATCCAGTTCTGTAGCAGTTCTGTATGAATACGGGGTAAACACTCGTGACGCCGCGTTGGCCCTTAAATAAGTTATGTTAGAAAAACAAATGGGATATACTGACGGCCTCTGTTTCGCAGTAGTGGAGTTGCTGCGGATTGAGGGGTCCTGGATTAGAGCCCCACTCGGGTTTGGGAAACGTGTATATATTTTATAACACAGAGGTGCGAGCACAGAACTTTATCGACTCGTATCTTTATGAATGTTCGTATAGTATGGAGTCGGTTGCAAGTTTTTAGTGACATTTTTTTTTGTCAAACAGTTATTTAAAAGTATAACATGTTTACAAACATTCAAAATTAACAAGGCACACATATATTTAAGCTGGCCGTGCGGCAATGGATAGATTTCCAATATTGCTAACAAACCGTCTCCATACTAGTCGAACATTGGTATCAATACGAGTCGATAAAGTTCTGTGCTCGCACTGCAGGCTTGTATAAATAGCTCACTTTGGGTAAGTTAGTAAATGATATAGTAAATGATTATGCCGGCAATTCAATCTGTTGTAACATAACTCTATGCACGTTATGGGGAACAGTGTATTTCTATCACTATTTGTTTTTTTTTTTTAATTTTATTTTAGAATATTTCATTAATTTAACCATTATTGTCAGGCAGAAACCTTGCGTAACCTTTGGATTAAGCAAGCAATGATTTCAAATAACTTAAGGATGATGATTAAGAAAATCACCCGTCGAAGTAGCGATCACCGATTTTAAATAGCATATTTTCAGTTATTCCAGAATAATTGAGCATTATTAAACGCAGAAACTTATGCTGAGAACATCCTTCTTTCACATAAGTATTTTTTAAGCTATTGCATAGCTTCTATCGCGGGCCTTGAGCGTGGGGACCGAATCCAGAAATTCCGTAACGAGAAAAACCTAACACCCCCCACTCCGACCGGCACAGCGGTGATACTTTGATTTCATAACTTTACATGCGGGCTTTAATAAACAATCAGCGCCATCTACTAGGAACTTGTGGAACTTCATATTGGATCAAACATTACTGCATTAATAAAATAAATGAATAATTATAATTGCATAAGTTGATAAAAAATGCTATGCAATAGCTTTACCGTGGCAGTCTCCGAGTGCCACACGTCTTTTTTGTTTAAGAAAAAAGAAACTTGTATCAACAAAATAACTTTAATTTTAGGCTGGGTGGCCGTCTCGCCGACTCCCGCCCCCTACGTGAAAGAGATGAACGACGCGGGCCAGTTCTACACCAACCGAGTCCTGAAGGAGTGGAAGGAGAAAGACAAGAAGCACGTGGAGTGGTGCCGCGCCTGGGTGCAGCTGCTGTCGGATCTACAGGCCTATGTCAAGCAGTACCATACCACGGGGCTGGTCTGGTCTGGTGAGTCTTACAGGATATTTTTTCGTTTAGATAAAACATTTATTTTCCAGAACGGTAAAGACACAATTTGAAAATAATAAAAAGTACAAGAGTAAACCAAGATAAAAAAAAATCTTAACTATTGAAACAAAAGGAAAAGAAATCGCAAGTAAAACTATTTTAAAACATTGTTAACAAAAAACATCTTCCATGCTGGCCTGGGGGCGAAAGAAAAACATAGAATGTGCCAGCTGCTTCTCTTCCCGAGAAAACTGTAAAAGTCAGTTAAGGGATGGAGGTTTTATTGGCGTTTTTGCGGGCGATAGGCTGACCCCCTGTCACTGCACTAGTGTCTCTCCATCATAATAGTACCTCCAAATTTGTCAAACGTGACATCAGATGGTTATATAGTTTCTGGTGTTCTGCCTACCCCATTAGGGATACTGTCTTGAAGTTATGTATGTATGTATCAACATGTGAAAACAATCAGACAAAAAATAAAATATTTTTGACCACCAATGAAGAAAACATTTTTGGTGGTAGCTTAGATGGTAACAATAAGACGGTATTTACGTATTACAGTGATTAAAGAGGATTGGACAGGTATTTAAAAAAGAAAAGGCCAAAGTTTTGTTCGAATAGAATAAAAGAAAATACATGAAAATTAAAAAGAAAATAGGGAAGATTAAAAATATTTCAAAAACCAGTGCAAAGACAAGATCAATTCAATCAATGAAGTAGAGTATTTTTAAGTTGTTTTTCTTATTCGTTATATAATCGCTTTAAAATAGTTACATTATTCCTAAGTCGGCGATGTAGTAAAATTGCACAACGCCCCGCACGTCGTGCCGCCTGTTCTTAAATATTCCCTAATGTTAGGGGCTTGTTAAATTGATAAAGAACACACGCACAGTATTAACATGGAGATCATTTTAAACGCTCTCTCTTGTGACTTAGCACTTTTTTTTTCATTGTTTTGTTCAACGCCATTTTTTTAAGGAAAAATCTTGTGAAAACAGTTATATCAAGCAAGATTATTTAACAAGCAACAAGTTAGGAAAAACAGCAGTACAGCAGTGCGAGCACAGAACTTTGTCGACTCGTATGTTTACGAAAGTTTGTATAGTATGGAGTCGGGTGCAAAATTTTATTTTTCTATTTTACATTTATTTAACAATACAACATGTTCAAAAAATTTTAAATTAGCAAGGCACATATTTATTTAAACTTGTCTTGGGGCAGTGGCTAGTTTTGAATTGGTGCTTACAAACCTACTCCATACTATACGAACATCCGTGAAAACACGAATCGATAAAGTTCTGTGCTCGCACTGCAGGTTAGGTAGGCTCTCTAATTATTTTCAGATTGCCAACGTAATAAAACCCGAAGCCAAATAAGGCGATTAATTCTATACTTTGACTTTTAAAAGTTGTTCCAGAACTTTTCTCTCGATCTCTTGCGACTTGGAGATGATTTTCTAGATGTTACGATAACGAGAATACAATAACTTTCCGAGATTTAATCGATATAACTTTGTAGATTCCTTCTGTATGTATTGTCGAAAATAAGTAAGTAATAAAGTAGGTATATACCAACAAGCACAATTTTATATTTATGGTTTATGCCCATAATGTTATATTTATAGTTTATGACCTAAGCATCCTCGTCACTTATGGCCCTGGAAGAAAGCTTAGTAAAAGGGCTGTGATAATGATGAAGTAGATGTGTGTTTGATGTTGATGGCCTTGTTGGCTTGAATACTCGCCCTTTGCAGGTCCTGTGTATGACCAGAAGGGATTTTTTTCTTTTCTAGCTCAGGTCTGGGTCTATAGTGCACTAGATTCGAAACTATCGATATAATATCTACTAAGCCAATGCTATCAGAATAAACCAATCGACGTCGATCAAAGCCGTTGGTCGATCGTCGATCGATTGTTGAACTTACACCCTAAAAGTTTCTCGAGAGCTACATAGCTATTTTATTCTTTATTTCTTATTCATCTATTCTTTCGTACTCCATATTATTTCTGACTACTCAAAACCTATTTAAAATATATGTGTCAATGGATTTTCGTAAATTGGTTTCTGAGAATAAAAATTGGAACAAGCTACGATGAATTTTTGACATATAACCTAAAAATAGACTATGATTAAAAATAGAACACGTTTGCGTTGAGATTATGATTTGATAAACAAGACTTATCTGTATTATAGATTGGTCACGGTGATTTTTTTTATTTGATGTGTCATTGTTTTTAATTCAAGTTAATAACATGAACTATTCTGAAATAAATCACTGCACTAATATGCTATGAAATACTTAGGTACCTACTGTAAGTAGGTATATTAGATCCATTCTACACGGAATAGTTTATACTCTGGCAAATAATTCAATGCAGTAAAATTACAGTTCCAGTGTGCCCACTTTCAGGAAGAAAAAATTTTTTTTTATGTTGTTAAAATGAATGAATGTATTTATTTTTTATCGTAATTTATGGAAAAAAATATTTTAGCTCACAAGATTTTTCTTTTCTTATGGTGCGGTTAGCGAAGGGTAACTATCCTTAAAATTTCATTTTTAACGACAAAACGAATTTAAACAAATCTTTCGTTTTCAATAATTCTCAATCAGTACTTACACTACGAAGTTTTTAACTGGTATCATTATTTTTCTATTTGACATTTCGATCGGTCAGTTTACTGCATTGAATTATTTGCCAGAGTATAGCTAGCAAGTACCACATTGCAATACAAATTAATTGATGTTTTCATTATTGACAGATAGAAGTAACAATAAAAACTGAGTCACAAGAGTACGAAGAATGGTTGACATTCAGTTGCAATTTAGTTAACATTTAGAAGTTTTAACGTTCATATTTTGAATCCATTAAAACTAGGTAAGGTTCTAATGAAGACAAACACCGATGAACGTCACAATAGATGTATTCGCAAACCAGGAATCTTAATTATACGCTTGCACAATACTAAATACGTAAACTTAAATGTTCGTTTCCGCGCCCGGGAGTACAAACGGCGTACGCTCCGCGTTGAAAGACATATTTCGACTGCCGCGTGAGGCGCGAGCGAGCGAGCGGGCGGCGCAGGCGACGCGGGGTGCGGGCCTCATACGAGCGGGAGGTGAGGGATACAGGGCCGTACTTGACAAGTTTTTACAGGGTCGGACTCCACACGCTACACACTCCCCCTTTTGACCAAGAGGAGACCCTCGGAATGGTCAAACAACAAAAAAAAAACGAATTCACTAACAAACATTCTTACGCGGGCGACCTCTACGACGCTTAGGAGCGACCGGCTCCGGACACTCACCATCTCTATCGTGGTACCTACTCAAATCCGAAGAGTGATACTTACCTACGACATCGCCAGTCTTTTGCGATGAGAGAATATAAGTGGTAGGACTAACCTTTTCTACAATTACGTAAGGTCCATCTTGTCTGGGTATAAATTTGGAAGTAATACCCTTAGCAGCATTACTTAACACATGCGACTTCAACAGCACCAGATCACCTTCCTCGAATGGAGCAGCAGGCCGGCGACTCGAATCAGCTTGAACTCTTCGAACATCCTGCTGATGTTCAATGTTCTCCTTAGCTATGGACAGCGTCTCAGCTAGCTGACGAAGATAAGGTGTAATCTGAGGCACAAAATTTTCAACTTCAATAACCTGCCGTAGATCAGCCTGAACAGAGAGCGGAGAACGCAACTCACGTCCGAAAGTAAGATACGCTGGAGTACAACCTGTGGAAATGGTGAAAGAACTGTTGAAAGCAAATCGGACAAAAGGCAGCTTCTGAGGCCAAATCTTATGGTTTCCTTCTACCAAGATCGCCAGGTGAGCCTTGAGGTCTCTATTCTTCCGTTCCACCGGATTCGCTTCTGGATGATAAAGAGGAATGAGATTTTGCTTAACGCCTAGGACAAACATGCATTTCTGCATAACATCGGCTACAAACTGCACACCGTTGTCAGAAATCAAACGACGTGGAAGTCCAAATCTCATGAAAACTTCGTCTACTAACGTCTTTGCACAAATCTCAGCAGTGGCGTCAGCAAGGGCAAAGAGTTCCACCCACTTGCTGGCGGTATCCTCGACTATTAAGATCCAACGCTCTCCCTGAGGTCCTTTAGGGAGAGGTCCAAAAAGATCAACAGCCATAACCTCGAAACGCTGAGATGGAACAGGAGTTTGAAGCAAACCTAGGGGTTTCAAATTCGAAGGCTTGTACCTTTGACATTCCGTACAAGTCTTTAAGTAGTCAGTGATATACTTTCGCATACCTGGAAAGTAAAACTGCTGGGAAATGCGATAAATAGTTCGCTGAATTCCACCATGAGCAGCAGTTGGCGAATCATGACACTCCTGCATGACCTTAAGCCGCAAACTGTCTGGTACAACGAGTTGAGGCTCCTGCGAATCAGTGTCTTCTACATACCTATACAGAACTCCTTGGTTCAATAGATATCCTCGCTCAGACCAACGATGAACAGAAATTTCATCAGAAGATTCCAGATCGTTAACTATCTTTGCTATTTCCGGGTCAGCTAACTGTGCCTCGCGAGTGGACGTGGCGTCCCAGTGCGGAACATCCACAGACACAGGACAAATACTACACTCTGGCTCAGTATTGTCAATGACAGGACGGCTAAGAGTGTCGGCTAACACATTAGCTTTACCAGGTGTATAGTCTATTTTAAATTAAAAGATTGCAACTTCAAAGCCCAACGAACGAGCCGGCCACTAGGGGATTTAAGGGTGAACAACCACTTAAGGGGTTGGTGGTCACTTTTGACATGAATCTCATGACCCTCAATATAGCCACGGAACCGTTCCACTGCCCATACAACCGCCAACGCCTCCCTCTCTGTAGTAGAGTAGTTGCGCTCGGCTGGGTTAAGTAAGCGGCTTGCATACTCAAGCGGATGTTCCTCGTGAGGCGACTCCCCCTGGAGTAAGGCAGCCCCCAAAGCAAAATGGCTTGCGTCCGTTCTTAAAATAAATGGCTTAGTATAGTCAGCCTGAACCAGGACAGGAGCTGAACAAAGCAGAGTCTTAAGTCGTGCAAAAGCACTAGCCTGCTCTTCCCTCCACATCCAAGCTTGCGTCTTTTTTGTTAGGCGCGTAAGCGGTTCGGCGACCTTGGAAAAATCTGGTATAAACTTACGGAACCAGGAACAAGTTTGTAAAAAGGTGCGAAGTTGCTGGAGAGTGGTCGGATCCCTCATCTCCAAAACTGCCTTGACTTTAGTTCCGTCCGGAGAGATACCATCTCGTGAGATCACGTGCCCGAGGTACTTAAGCTGCTCCCTGGCAAAGGCGCACTTCTCTCGGTTGGCTCTGAGTTTGAAAACTCGAAGACGCTCAAATACTGCACGAAGATCTGCCACGTGGTCTTCAAAGTTATCTGAAATGATACACACGTCATCAAGATAACCCAGAATAGTCTTATTTACTAGCGTAGGACCCGTTCTGAATCGGTCCATTAACCGTTGAAACGTAGCCGGCGCATTTTTGAGGCCAAAAGGCATACGCTTAAAACGATAGGTACCAAAAGGCGTGACAAATGCGGTTTTATCACGGTCCCTGGTGCTAACCTGCCAGTATCCGGATCGCAAATCTAAAGAACTCATTACACACCCCCTTTTGGTCGACTGTAACAGTTCATCAATGCGGGGCATAGGATACGCATCAGTTTTTGTGACAGCATTAAGCCTACGGTAATCCACACAAAATCTAAACGTACCGTTTGCTTTCGGTACTAAAACACAAGGCGCGGACCAGGCAGACTCGCACTCCTCAATCACATCATCCTCTAACATACGGTCTAACTCGGCGCGCATGATCTCCTTCCTTGCCGGAGTAACGCGGTATGGTGGCACAGCAACAGGTGGGTGATCGCCAGTATCTATGTGATGCTCAGCAAATGGTGTCGGTTCCCCGGCGACATTAAAAATATCTGAGTACTCACCTAACAAACACTCGAGGCGTGATTTCTCAGAATGTGACAGCGTGGTGCCCTCATCCTCACGTAAGACACTCACCGAAGCGCACTGGACTGGACCATGTGGCGGTTCCCACAATAAAGGGTGAGAAATCCGAGGCCGGTCAGCTGTGTACCAAGAAAACTTAGAAAAATCTATTATTAACTTTGCGTTCACAATAAAGTCGATACCTAACAGTGTGTCATTATTAATCGCATCAGGTAAGATAATAAATTCAACCGGTAAAAGTATCGTTTCAAGTTGAACGTCGACAACAGTCAACAGTACCCGAGTATTCTTAACATGACCGTCGGCAAGTTTAATCGACATGGTGTCCGCGCGAAAGTTCACACCATCATTTTGTAATAACCTATAAAGTGAACTACTCGCAATACTGCGGCGTGCGGCGGTATCTAGTAACGCGGTGCCCGTATATCCCTCAATACGCACTCGTACGATAGGCCGACCATGTGGTTTACAACAAGTTATATAATCAGAACTATTAAACACTTTATCATTAACATCTAAAGAAGAAAATGTATTCTCTACTTTAACATTATCAACTGGGGTCGATTTATCTTTAGTGCAATTTACTCTTACATGGCCCTTTTCACCACATAAATAACAATAAGTGCCCAAAACAGACTTTTTACTAAGTTTGTCACAATTATCTCTAGTATGACCCCGCGTTTTACAATAAATACAAAATAACTTATCGATACGCGGCGATGATGAATAGGCGCGAGTAGTCGGCGCACAAAAAGACGACGACCTCCCAGGTGTAGACGGCGGCGGCGCGGCGCCTCCCGCCAGCGGCGGCGGCAGCGCGCGTGACGCGGTGGACCTCGGCGGCGGCGGCGGCGCAGCGGCCATCCGCGTGCCCTGCCAAGTATCACCCTCCTTGAGTGACGGCAACGACGAATTCTCCGTAAGGGATTCTTCAATCCCACGAGCGATGTCGATTAGTGACTCGATAGTAGTCACTAAGTCCCTCGGTAAGCGTTTCCGGATCCGCTTATGTAAAAGCCCATAAATCATATCTAGCTGAGCCTCCTCCGGCAAGCTGTAGGGTAACTTTGCTATTAAAGCTCTAATCCGAACTATAAATATGTCTGCGCGGTCACATCCTTGCTCGTTAGCGAATATATCTCTGAAAAGTTTGTAAGCGGGGCGTGGCACTCCATACATCGATCTTAAACGTTTGACAGCTTCCGTCCATGTCATTTGATCACTTCGTATTCCACGCCACCATACAGCTGCATCTCCATGAAGCAGCATAGGTAATCCTCGTAGAGCCATCTCATCGCTAACTGACGCGCACTCTTTGTAAATCTCTACGGCATCTATAAACGCTTCCACGGTTTCAGAATGTTGCGATGAACCGTCGAATCTCGCCGAGCACTTGGATAAGTTCCCCATGGTGAGTGTAAGCGACGACGGCGGCGACAAAACAGCGGCGGCAGGGTCCCCAGCAGGCGGCAGCGGCGCTCCTAAGTGCGATGCAAGCAGAGTCTCCACAAGCTTCTGGTTGGCTTCGGCCTGCGCTTTCGAAAAGGCGGCAAAAAGCGAAGAAAGCTGGTCTCCGGACATAAGCACAGGTGCTGCAGCACCTCCTGGTACAGCCGTGTTCACCGATTCGTCCTCTGAACTCAACTCATTGTCTTTATCATTCCGAACTTTACGCGGCGGCATTGTTCATAAGCGTCGATACGTTAACATTCACTTTTGAGTTTAAACTTTATAACAAACTATAACTGGATTCGGGCGAAACGTTGGGAGCCACTTTAACGTTCATATTTTGAATCCATTAAAACTAGGTAAGGTTCTAATGAAGACAAACACCGATGAACGTCACAATAGATGTATTCGCAAACCAGGAATCTTAATTATACGCTTGCACAATACTAAATACGTAAACTTAAATGTTCGTTTCCGCGCCCGGGAGTACAAACGGCGTACGCTCCGCGTTGAAAGACATATTTCGACTGCCGCGTGAGGCGCGAGCGAGCGAGCGGGCGGCGCAGGCGACGCGGGGTGCGGGCCTCATACGAGCGGGAGGTGAGGGATACAGGGCCGTACTTGACAAGTTTTTACAGGGTCGGACTCCACACGCTACAAAGTTACTTAATATACGATAAATATCGAGTCGGGATTTAAATGATAAAGTAGCAACGTCGCGTCGGTTCTATTGCCGTATTATTCCAGCAGGACTTTCTTAATTAAATTTAGCTTTTCTCAGGACCAGTGCTCTCAAACACAAAAATATCTGTCAACCTGGTAGATTAAAAAATATTCATCATTCCGGTAGGTAAACACTTTCAAACTAACAAACTGTTCAACTTTATTATACAAGTATAGGTATTTTATATTAATAGCTATCAACTTTTTTTGAGATAATAATAAACACCACCAAAACAATAATAATCTAAAATGGAACCAATATGGACGTGCAAAAATAGATGGTGCTGTCGGAAGGGGCCGCCCTAGGCGAACGTATGCCGATCAAATTGGTGACGTTCTTAAAAAGGGCCTAGTTAAAAGTACCCGTAACCGGCGATCATGTATGAAAAGATTAATAAACGTAGAGGAAGCGAAAGAGGTATGTCTGAATCAAGGACTGCATACCGGTATGAATTTCTGTACATTTTTTTTATGTATGACGTCATACCGTTAAATTAGGTGTATTTAAAAACAGTACAGGAATTCATACTGAAATAATTCGTCTACCTTTTTTTATTATTGCAGCATAACTGTTTTTTTTCAGTTAACTGAAATTTTCCGGTATTAATATTAATATTAATATTGATATTAAAATTATATTTTTTAATAACTGTAAAATTTTCGATAGTTTAGTTGCAGCGTAGGGACATATGCTGACCTATACATTTCGGTACAGAAATTAAATAGGTTAAAATATTTCTGTACTAAAAACATTACAGAAATTAATCCGGTATACATTATTTGGGCACTGATATAATTAAGTTAGATTTTAATAACTTGTACAGGTATTATGTTTGATGAAGCAGTACACTAATAAGGGCACTGAAATATTACTAGTACTTTTAAAAAAATATATCGATATGCAGTCCCTGGAATCGTAGCAATTGGTGTTCCCTTATCTCTGCCTGCCCCACAGGCGTGATGTTATGTATGTATGTATATGGACGTACCTATATTAAAATTGTTTTAACTTCAGCTTATCCGAATGCAAAGTTGTAGACTAATTTGACTGCGCCTTGGCTCCCGTAGTTACTCTCAATTCAGTCAGTGGTTTAAACAGCGCGATACGTGTTCCCTTTGAGTAAAGTTGTCTGGTTTGAAAGTTTGAATACGAGTACGTCTGGTCAGTTCGGGTTTCATGTAACCGGAGACTCTATTTCGTGCGTTGTTCTCATGTAAAATATACAAAGTTGAATAAATTACCTTCATAAATATCCAAAATATTTTATCATTAGTTTCCATGATATTAATAACATGAGTTAAACACATTAGGTATAAGTAACAAATATATTTGTTTAATCGGAACTTTAGAAGTCAAATTACTCACTATAAATTATATCTTGGAAATAAATATTCTTAATTAGCATCTTTAAAATTAGCGGCCCTTCGTTAAAAAGTCAAGAGTCGGGCTAACAATTGCAAAAATACTTTGATCAAATCCGATATGCCGTTTCATACGCTCAAATATCGAACATAATCTTATGGTGCGTACAGATTGCTAGTAATGCAACTAGTAATGTAACATTCTGCGCACGTTGCGTATTTGGACGTGTGGTGCGCAGAATGTTACATTAAAAGTTCCATTACAGCAATCTGTACGCACCATTAAAGCCTAATTCCGTTCGGTACACAAAAAATACTTATTTTACTATTGAATTTATGGTTTTTCATACAAATTATATATGTATATATATATTTTTTTTAAATAAAACAGCTAGCAGGCGCATAACTGAATATAATACTGTAGGTATATGCAGCCACAATTTTCCAGCAAATCTTATAATAAAATTTATTTTGTTTCCGTTATTCCATCGTAGCGTGAAATTAAAATTGCGAAGACAGTCCGGTTTCTGCATTGAGGTCATTCGAGGATGCTACAATAATTTTATATTACTTATATGCCGTGTTTAAAAAAGCAAATTACAGTTAGTAAGAATAACACAAATCACGAATTTTCCCTATGGAGTAAGTTTCCTGTTAGAAGGAATATCTTAGGTTATGGTTAAGGATTACTCCTTTACCTTTACTTAACATAACTTATACGATCACATTACTGGTTATAAAAGTAAACTTTATAAACTTTTTTTTTTTTCTGAAATAATACATGTTTTCAATTTTATTTATTTGCTATATTGTACCTAACTACATACATACATAACTTCACGCCTCTATCCCGTATGGGGTAGGCAGAACACCAGAGGTAATAAAACCATCTGATGTCACCTTTGACAAATTTGGAGGCATTATAATAGTGGAGAGAGACTATTGCAGTGACAGGGGGTCAGCCTATCGCCCACAAAAAAGCCTCCCATAACACCTCGGTCCCTTAACTGACTTTTACAGTATGCCCGGGAAGAGAAGCAGCTGGCGCATTCTATGTTTTTCTTTCGCTCCCAGTCCAGCATAGAAGCATTGTACCTAATTCTTTGGATTTAAATTATTACTCATAAATACTGTATCTGACAGCTAAAATGGCGTACAGGTAAAATTCATCTTAATGCACATAAAATGTCGCACCTACAAAACAAAAGCAATTCAATGAATAAGAAGTTCAAAAGATATCCATTTATATGATTCGCCGGAGGAGCCGTAGATGTGAGCCGCGTTTCCGAGAAAAACCATTAAAAATATAATGATAGAACTCGCCTTGAACTTGTTGGAATTTGCTTGCTACTGTATTTTTCTCCATTCCTGGAATCTGGTTCATAGCTACCTTTTCTTCGCTTTTATGGAGACTCATATGTGCATTTTGAAACTTACAATATTAATTAGGGCTGTTAGAAGTATATAGATATTAGTTCTAAGAAGTCCTAATATGTGACTCAAATTCAGAAAAATACGGAGTAGAATATTTTATTAAGATAAAGCTCTTGAAATAGAAAACAGTACTGTGATCAAGATTTTTGAATTAATTTTTTGTAAAATTCAATGCAAAAGATGGGATGTAAAAATTCTAAGTCTTATTTGATGCGGAATTTATTAGAAAACAAGCCGAAAATTACGCATTTTCTTTACTTTTCATGATTTCCCGGAACTTTTTTTAACTTTGAGATAATTGAACCTTGTTTACACCTTTGATAGCCAAGTTTAACTTAGTTGTGATAATAAAAGCATCGCGCTTCTTTGAAAACTTTCTTGAACTTACTTCAGGAGTCGGAAACGTTACGACCTATACAACACCTATATAATAACGGTTATACTAGCTCGAATATAGAATAGAATAAAAGTACATTATTGACGGACACAACACATTACAATAGTTAGAACAAACAAAAGAAAGTAAAAGCACAAAAAAATAAAATAAAGATGACATAAACAAAATTACATAACTTTAATCTCTGTATTTAGGCACATTGGGTACTAAACATCTATATTTATTTAAAATACTACTGTTCGGAGTAGTAAGTTCAGTTTCGGTATCCATGATCCACAAGCTATCAATACCCAAGTTAATAATCAATCACTTTTAAACCCTTCAAGTCTACAAAAAGAAAATAAATACACCCGCTCTACTCGACCTCTATTTTCCCTTTGAAATAACAATTCAGCACAAAAGGGGTGTTAAAATTACTTCATTTTGAATTGAATTCCCGTAAGCTCTCGTTAATACAGTAGAATTGAATGGAGTACGACACGTCTGATCGTCATGGTTAATGATTGATTGATGTGCACGAGACCGCTAACGGACTTATGTAGACCTGGTTAGTTCAAAATGCTGGGCTCCATGTGAGAGAGATTTGCTTTATTTGATTAGGTATAATACCAAGGCTTGATTTGTATTTATTAGTTTTTTGTATGCTTTGATAAGCTTAGGCCATTTTTTAATAGGTCATTTTCTCATTCTTTTCATGTAAATCTTTTAAAGAGAATGAGATGCTTATCATAAAGACTAAGTGTTTACACGTTTATTCACGAGAAAGCGTCACTTTCCAGAACCAGGACTCAGCGGTTAAGCAGTTCCTTCCATACCTTCGCGACACTTACCAAAAAAGAACCATCAATCAATATAAAAAAAATTGAATTCGCGCATACTCCCAAATTTACTTTGTAATATACAGCCAAATAGTTTGGATGAATGACCTAATATATTTCTTCAAACGTCACTTTAGAAACATATAAACAAAAAATAAATAATATTTCTTAGACTCACGTCATGCTGCAATAACATTCTATTCAATACTAACAAAATTAAATTATACCTTGTGGAGCACATAGCGTGCTCGTTTGGGAAATTTATTGTTATAGTGTAGTAAATACTCGAATACGGAGGGTCGGTATTACTAATAGAAAGAAATGAAAAAAAACACTAATAGAAAGAAAGAAAGAAATCATTATCATTATCTATCATTTACTTGTGAAATTCACGTGAGAAAGCACTTTTTAAAGCTAATGTTGCTACGTATTGAAGAATGAACTCCACTGTCCATCCCAACATTAATGGTAACAGCTTCCATGCTGGACTGGGAGCCAAAGAAAATCACAGAATGTGCCAGCTACTTCTCTTCCCGGGCATACTGTAAAACTCAGTTAAGGGACAGAGGTTATATTGGAGATTTGTTTTGTGGGCGATAGGCTGACCCCCTGTCACTGCAATAGTCTCTCTTCATCATAATAAAACGACCAAATTTGTCAAACGTGACATTAGATGGTTTTTTAACCTCTGGTGTTCTGCCTACTCCACAAGGGAGACAGGCATGAGGTTATGTATGTATGTATGGATGGATCTTTGTTCCTCAATCACGGCAGTACTGCTCAACGGATTAAGATAAAATTTGGCATAGTGGTAGGGTAGTATACACTGTGGAATAGGCTTTCTATCCCGATATTCCCGCGGAATTTATTTATTCGAAATTGCGCGGGTAAAACCGCGCGTCATAACTAGTAAGCTTATATTTCAAACGCAATTTAGTCCCGAATTCTCTATCAATATGTTTTCGAATAACGAAAGCTTTAGGACAAAACCTTCAGTGAAGTGTACCCTTTTGAGGCCTTTAGGCGATTGTATGTGGGAATCTTATTAGTCCCTTTTCGTCCTCGCATTATAATAACTTCGGTAACAAAGCCGAAACTCCATTATTTTCTTTAAGGACATTTCTGCGGAGTATCCTGCAAAGTTGTACAGGGTTGATTTTTGGTCACCAGCTAAATTTTTTTTACACAATAAGTATCATTTCTAGAAACGAGTTTTGCACAAAAAAAGTATTTATTTTTTTTACAAGGAAATTAATTTATACGCTAACATATTAACCAAGGCATGGTCACTCTAAATTACCGTTAAAATAAAAATTACTACGCGCTAATACACACATTTTTTTTGTACTACGTCGTAGTATTATCAAGGAAATGCCGCGTCGTAGTAGCTATGTTCATCAACAGCGACTATTTTTCAAAAAGTTTGTGGTTCCATATTTCAACTTTTTTGTACTGAGCGACGCTAAAATAAATATGCAGGTACGTTTATATCGTATCAAAGAAACTAACATTTAAATTTGGCTGGTGACGAAAAATCAACCCTGTATATCAAAATCAAACAAGTCATAAAGCTCTAGAGTTATTTGATTATAGTGAGATAGAGACTGATAATTTATGATGTTGACGCCAATAATACTAGTTTACAATTATTGACGGATTGTAAAACGAAATCGTCCACCAATAACTGAACTACGGCGTAAACATAATAGATAAATGTAAATAAAATAAATACCTATCTATCTAGATGTTTGTTAAGTGGAGTAGTTTTTTTTTTTCAGTCACCTATCAAAATGTGTGAAGCCAAATAATTTGAATTTCGTAGAAATATTTGTATTTGAAATAGGTCCCATTTTGTTACAAATTGTAACGAATCACTATAGCTTCAGAGGTCGAGGTCTATTTTATACAACTTTGTTTTATAGTACCTACCTACATACATACTTGTGGGGTAGGCAGAACACCATCGGTTACAAGACCATCTTTTTTTTTTATAAAATATGGATGGGACGTTTGTCCTCCATGACACCTGATGTTAAGTGAACATGAAGACTAAGGTGGTACACGTCCATCCACGAGAAACCTATTCACTCGACGCTTAAAAGTACTAGGACTATACTGGTCAGGCAAAATAGACGCAGGCAGTTCATTCCAAACCTTGGCGACCCGTATCAAAAAGGAACTGTCAAAGCGCTTAGTTCGACTTTTCGGAATATCAACCACATACGCATGGAAGTTCTGTCTGCGTCTAGTAGTCCGATGGTAAAAGGGTGAGGGTTCAATTTGCTCAAACAGAGCACTCGCGCACTCACCAAAATGTATCCTGTAGTACACGGTTAGACAAGCAACCTTACGACGATGCTCTAGGGTCTGTAGTTTTTTGGTCGTAAGGTCGACGTTGTTAATTAATTTACGGGCTCTTCGGTCTTGTCAAATCTGATGTCACGTTTGACAACTTTGGAGGTATTATAAAGATGGAGAGAGACTATTGTAGTGACAGGGGTCAGCCTATCGCCCACAAAAACGCCTTTAAAACCTCTGTCCCTTAAGTGACTTTTACAGTATGCCCGGAAAGAGAAGCAGCTGGCACATTCTACGTTTTTCTTTCGCTCCCAGTTCAGCATGGAAGTATGAAGTACCTATCTACCTATCTTATAATTTTTTTTATCGATTTATAATAAAATATATTCAAATAATAAACCTGAAGGGCTTTGTCTGTTTGAAAACGCTTAATTTGGAAATCACGTGTCGGATTTATGAAAATAATTTTGCCAAAAAAAATAATTGTGCATAAAAGGTGACTTATTCAAATGACACAAATTACAAGGCAGGCAGGTCTTTAGAGGCTTCCAATGGGGTCAAAAACACAACCCGCAGAGAAGTGTATTGGGGTACATTATTATCTTTGACCAAATCCGCCTTTGCCACAATAATAATAAACTCTCTATTGTACACCAACATGGTTACAGAGGAAAAAATACATTAAATGATGACATTAAAATACTATATACTAATACTATATACTATTTCACCTGATAGTGAATACCGTGTGATCGAAAATAAAAACTCCCGGACTTGGTAAGGAATTAGTTTAGGAATTCTTGAAAGAAATTCAAGTTTTTATCTATCTGTGCCTTAATTTTAGTCCGAGAGAGTTTTCATTAGTATGCGTGCGGTGCTGCTCGTAATTTCGCCCTGAAATGGGTCCTAGCTCTATTGAATTTGATGTTGCAATTTTCGGCTCGAATTAATTCAATTGATTTTGGGTCTTCTCTTGGTTGTATTGTATAGTGTTATAGTGATAAGATTACTGGTGTCTGTTATAAATGAGAAAGTGAACCGCATATTAGAAGTTTGTGACTATAGATCTTACGTGCTGGATAATTTCCTTTATTAAGTAAATCTAAATTAGGCGTGTTGTTTAATTTGTTGTTATTGACAGACAATCGGTTATGATGGTAATAAGAGAAAATGTTTAATTAATCACTTCTCTAAGTCGTTCGTTTTATTTAACATAGAAATACGAGATTTCCTAATAAACACCTTTCTCAAAATGTCGACTTAAAATAATTCAGGGTTGTTTTTTAGTCCCACCCAAATTTAAATGTTGGTTTCTTTGATACGGCATAAACGTACCTGCATATTTATTTTAGTATCGCTCAGTACAAATAAAATGTAAATATATGGCACCACAAACTTATTTATAAATAGTGGCTGTTGATGAAAAATACATACCTACCTTTTCTTTTCAAAAATCGTTTCTATAAATGGTACTTATTGTTTAAAAAAAAATTGGCCGGAGACTGAAAAACAACCCTGTATTAAACGCGTTAAAATTCAGTTTTAATCTTCTTTTTTCTAATGGTATACCCATGAACTGTAAGAACTTATTTTATTTCTATGTTGTGTTTACATAAATAGTCACACTAACAATTATTTTCCCCCACCAGGTAAGGGCGGCGCCCCGCCCCCGCCCCCGCCCGGCGGCATGCCCCCTCCGCCGCCCGTGCTGCCCGAGGCCGACTTCGGCAACCTGGAGATCGACAACCGCAGCGCCCTCTTCGCCGAGATTAACCAGGGAGAGGCCATTACTAGCAGTGAGTATACCTTTACAGTTTCGTTAATGAGGTGTAGACTTTTGGGAAGTAGATCATCACAATTCTTAGTAATGAGCCCACTGAATGGCTATTAGTTGCTCCCGTGGGTGACGAGGAGGTATAGGCCATAATCCACTAAGCTGGCACAGGTGGATGTCAGAATTTTCAGGGGGCTGAAATGGCTTCTGACAAACCTTGACGACTACTGTGTACAGCATCCGGGACCGACTGCTTAACGTTCCCTGCGAAGCACGGACGTCGTGAGAAATCAATGGTCGGCGGTCACCCATCCAAGTGCCGACCGCGCTGAATGTTGCTTAACCTGTGATATCGTATGATACATACAGTAACCTCGACGACTCTCTTGGGAAGTAGGTGTTGTTTCCAATCCGTAGAATAGGCTGGCCGCTACCCACCGCCCGACGGTGTTAGTGGCCCAGAGTAGTCGTACATTTGAGGGAGTCGGTTTAAAAATAGCAGTGTTTCACGAGGTCTAAGAAACATAAAAAATGGAGGGTTTTCTGTGAATACAAAATACAGCTAATAAAATAATCTAACATAATATATGTACGAGAGATAAGCAGTACCTTTGTACTTATTTTTGTTCAATGGTTTCTAAACTGTATCTAAACTTGTGTGTACATAAATTGTTAAATAAATAATCACGGAAGTTTGTTGTCACGCCATTTCGTTGAGATTTTTGATTGTATCATCGATTTTACTGATTAATACTTACAAATGTTGTCTAGCAGCATATCGCACCTTCAGAAATGAGACTCAATTCAAAAATCCAAGAAATCGAGCTACCATCATAGAAGTAATTTTTTTTGCTGTTTTTTCACGAATGATAAACTAACATGTTTCATACATTATTAATAAATTAAATCAGTTCAAAGTTGAAAGTTTGCAGTTTTAAAACTTCATTCTTGATTTGACAAAAACACGTATTTTTAAATACATACATAACTTCACGCCTGTATCCGTTACGGGGTAGGCAGAACACCAGAGGCTATAAAACCATCTGATGTCACGTGTGACAAATTTTGAGGTATTATAATGATGGATAGAGACTATTGCAGTGACAAGGGGTCAGCCTATCGCCCACAAAAAGCCTCCAATAAAACCTCAGTCTTAACCGACTTTCACAGTATGCCCGGGAAGAGAAGCAGCTGGCACATTCTAAGTTTTTCTTTCACTCCCAGTCCAGCATGGAAGGTATTTTTTAAATACCTATGTTACTACTATTCTGAAGGTGCGATATGTCGACGGAATAATGCTGTTATCACTTCAAATTTCTACCTGAACAGCTTAAATAACACCATATGGATAAAAATCCTTGTTCCCAATAAATTTGTAAGTTTTTCTAATAAGAACAACTTTCCTGGTTTACTATAAAGTGTGCGCTTTCAGACATGAAACTTTAAACGACTTCGGACTATTTTAAACAGATCGTCTTCACAATAGTTCAACATTGTTACTTATTTAAGTAGCACTTAAGTCAGGGTGGCTGCACCTCACACCTTTACAACCCGTAGACCCTTTCTCGTGATATCTTACATAAGTTAGGAAGGTTCCTTTGGGTACATGGTTGGTAGAATACCTAATGAAGTAGCTATTTTTAGAATGTAAATATTAGTGATGAATCAAAAACTATGTAAATTAAAATACGGTGGAATTTCACTTAAGAATTCGTTGAGCGTTGTATTCAAAAATATATTCGAATGACATCCTACGTTTTATTAATAGGTTACGCAAGCCAACGGAAGCCTTATAAATAAATAAAATTAATTGCGCATAGAATTTAAAAAAATCTTTATTACTTCTATTTTTTTCTTTTACTTCTATTAGCATGATGAACACCAGCAATATTTTTAAAGTGTTGTTTACGTACTGCTTCTATGGACATAATAATAAAAAAAAAAATGGTGTTGCAAGCAACTTTAACATGAGTTTATTTTTTGCAAAAAATTTTTTTCACCTTTTTATTTATTTTTATTTTCTATATAAATAAAAGTAGAATGCTATAGACTATCTAAAATTTCTGTTTTACAAAGATATTGCATCTCGCGTAACGATCTACCCGCATTACTGCGCTATGGCGTGGAGTGGATGATTGATGATTGAACCGCTTCAATCCCACTCAACGTTGTTCCTAACCTATATCACTACATATTTGGTAAACAGTAGCTATCACTTTAAAGCTGTATATTATGTTGAAGTATAATTTATTTTATTCAAAATATGATGGAGCTACTGCGATTAAACTAATATGCATATTAGTTTTGACATGAATTCAAACAGGTCTTTGCTTAACACAAGTTATTACGTAATAACTAAGAGACAACGAATATACAACATACTAATTTAAGTTTTAGCGACTTATTATTTCAAATCATAATTTACAAGTATCCAGCGCTGCCCCCGAAGCTGGCCGTCGGATTTTATTTTCTCCACGAAAAACAAAAAATCACTTTGTCCCGAAAGCTTTTTGCATAATTGAATTCATTGTTGACATCAATAGGTAAGCACGGTACAGTTCTGTCCGTGTTTTTGTACAAACATTGTTGAGGAATGATTTAATTTGAATTAATTTTTGAGGTTTTAGTACATTTTGGTCCAGTACGTTTGAATTTATAGAAAAAGTCGCTCATTTAACCCCCTAAGGGTGCTAATAACTAAGAGGAACCAATTAAATTTAAATCGTGCCATTCTTTGTCAACCTAACCTACCAAAATAAAAGCTCTCTGTATGAAAAAGAAACAGGAAAAATAATCACTTAAGTAGGTATATCCGTGAGTGTATTAAATCGAGTTAATATACGTAATTGATAGTATCAGGTTGTATTACGAATTTGTTGGCGATCCTAAGCAAATATTTGGGGGCCTATTGGGCAGCTCGGGGGATTGCTGATAACCATCGTCCCCGTTTGCGCCGTTTTGACACACAATCTCGCTGGAAAAGTATGTCAGTAGAGCAAAGTTAGCGTGCGCATAGAAAAAAAAGCGTCTGATACATTTTAGACTCAAGTCGATATCTGTCATGTCAAATAACTCCTTTTCTCGGTGACTTCTCCGCGTTTGAATCCAATCTCATCTGGTGAGGTTAAAAATGGATTCACTCGTGTCTTTTCACATTGGATTCGCCGGTGATTCTTATTTTTTTGGAACTAAAGTGACCAATTAGGAATGATCGAAACTCGCAATGAATGAAACACAAAAAAGAAATTCATTAAACAAAATTACCTCATTCCAAACTTTTTATTTCATCGCATCGGCCTTTGTTCTTTTTTCTGAATTCTGTTTAACAAGACCTTAATGTTTCCAATTTATATTTCTACGGCAGCGAAATTAAGCAGTCGGATTCTTTGTTTATACATCAATGAATCTAGTTAGCATTCATGGTAAAGTAGCTCTATCTTGCTTGTTTTAAGTGGTTGTGAGCGAGACGCATATAGCTTATGAAGTGGTCTCCTGCGAATTTGCTATGTATAAACGGTTTTAGTAACAGAGGGCTCTTGATGTTAGAGGATTGAAATCTTAATTAAAGTTAATTTGTCGCTGTAGAGACTAATTAAAGATTTAATTTGTCTGTAAGTGTGAAACAGATTAACTTTCAGCCTTGTCCCTTAGAAGGTCCCTTTCTGATAGAATTTATTCTTTAAATTGGTTGCTATTGATAAATTCAAAAGATGTTTTATTTTGAAAATCAAAGTCAAAATAAAGTAAATATTTTCGGGCACAAAAAAATGTCACTTCATGGAAGGAAGTTTTCACAAACATTACAAGATAAAAAAGCTTGTAAAAATAGATCTGTATCTAACAGTGGGCACATGTCACTTCTCTCATATTTTTTTCGGTGACTAAGCGTTTGATCTCTTTCTTACCTGAGTGAAAATGAGATTGAAGATATCTGAACACAGGTTTAAGAAGTTTCTTTATAAAACATTGCCAAAATGTGAGGTCACAGCTGTTATTTGGTGACGGGAAATACAAAACTATTCAAAGACACCAATGCCGCCGATGAAATCAATTATATTTGACGATAGAGATATTTTGATATCGATTTTCTTACAGACATACTTACATAAGCGCGGACTGAATCTAGCGTCGACCAATTTTGACACTTTCTCGGGGTTCGGACACGCAAAGTACATGCATTTGCGTTATCTATATAGATGTATATCTGTTGTCATCCCTTACGGGCTTATTCTAAGCCTTATTAACTTATTAACCATCTCCTTAATTTCCTCTTTAGGTCTCCGCAAAGTGACATCGAACATGCAAACGCACAAGAACCCTCAGCTGCGGCAGGGCCCGGCGCCGTTCAAGGTGGCCGGCGGCGCCGCGCCCAGCAAGCCGCTGCCCACGCCAGGCGCCGGCACCAACTTCGACAAGCCGCCCGTGTTTGTTAGAGACGGGAAGAAGTGGCTTATTGTGAGTTTAATACAATATTTTGTTGCAAATGTTGATCAGGTTTTAATGGTGATAAGAGACAATTTTGCTAAAGGTGTCAAAAAGTATCTTCCATGCTGGACTGGGAGTGAAAGAAAAACATAGAATGTGCCAGCTGCTTCTCTTCCCGGGCATACTGTAAAAGTCAGTTAAGGGACAGAGGTTTTATTGGCATTTTTGCAGGCGACAGGCTGACTCCCTGTCACTGCAAAAGTCTCTGTCCATCATTATAATATCTCCAAATTTGTCAAATGTGACATCAGGTGGTTTTAAAGCATCTGTGTTCTGCCTACCCCATAAGGGATACAGGCGTAAAGCTATGTATGTATGTCAAAAAGTGTGTCAAAAAGTCGAAGTGTTTCGAGTACAGGTAAATTATATGCTAATAAATTTTCGACCGTATAAGTGCTTACGTACTTACGTGCTCGTACATAAGAGTGCTCTCATAAAGGAACAGATTACCGGTACGGACAAACTTGTGTGGGTCCCGTTCCGGTTTTACCTATTAATGAAGAGTAATATTTATTATCAATTTTATATTATGCTTCGCGTAGAGATTGGGTTATCAACTGCAAACAATTTTAATAATTTGCTGCAGGTGCACCTTATTCAATAAATAAGTAAGTTGGGTCTGTAGAAAGACAGCCCTTAGTTCTGCCGTGTAGTCTGCAGAGTACAAGGTTTTCAAAAATATTTCTCGAAAAGGGCTGTACTGATTTAGATAAAATTTATAGGCGACCACAGAAGTATATTCTACCAAATGAAACACGAATCATCAAAATTAAATCATAATTGCCGAAACAATCGGGTAACAGTCAGAAAAAAACCCTTTTTCGTTTGAAACAAATTCCTATGATCAACCTTTGTCAAAAACTCCAGGAAAGCAAACATTTGCAAACATCTGACATATCGCAGTTACTTAACGCGGTCGTTATTAAGTGACAGGTCACGTCACTGTCTCGCACTTTTCAAAGTTGGCGCGCTCGTTGAAATGAATGATTAATTTCCGAACTTTTCACAAAGCTACTTGAGTTTTGAACAGTATATTAATGGCGTTAATTAATTGCTGCAAGAGCTTTTTTTGAAGATTTTTTGTGTAACATTCGCGCCATATCATCTTGCCCAAATTAATTTTATTTAGTAATTTGTGCTGTGAAACTAGACAAAGCATTAATAAACCTAAGAAATATATGAATATGTGCATGTCTACATTAAACTAATTATTGTAGAAGAATTATTACTTGTTTGCTGGAACGTGCTTGTATCTGAAACCAACAGGCAGATTTAAAAAATATAAGTTAAAAGCTAGGCTATCAATATTTAAAAAAAAAAAGGAAAAAAAAAAGAAAAAAGGCCAACTTTTAAGAAAGCTGATAGGTAGCACATGAGATTGAAAAGGGAACCCAACTTTCTGCGTTACTATTCTGACGTATAGTTTTCCATATTTTCTGTTTGTCATTTGTTTTCTTTTTCGTTGACTAAAAAAACCTTGAGGTTGAAGAAGCCAAGTCCAATATTTATTTATGAAAAAAAATTGCACTGTGATATAGGTTATAAACTTGTTTATATAATTTTACGACTAATTTGGCGATGAGGTAAACCTGTCTGCTTCAGACGCTAGTGGTTGCGGGTTCGATTCCCGCACGGAACAAGAAAAAAAAAATGTTCCGTGTCTGGGTGATTATCTATTTATGTATTTATATTCTAGGTTCTCCCTAGTTCGCCACATGGTATCCCATAACACAAGCTATGCTTACTTTGGGGCCATGTAGTTGGTGTGATTGTCTGGGGATTTTATTATTTTTATTAAAATGAAAGAAAAAAGAAGACTCTTGATATAGTAAAAGGCGACTAATCCGAGAAGAAGTAGGCAATCCTGGAATCTAAATACAATAAAGTTTTGATAACAAAATCTTATTACAAACTTTTAAACAGTTTTAAGATATCACAACAAAACGCTGTTGCAGATTGTTTCATTCAAACACATTGTTTTAATAAATTGTTATTATTGGTTGTGTTTCAAAAGTTATGAAAAGCATACAAATGAGTTTCGGGAACGCTCGTTTTGTGTATACAAAATTAGTATTAATATTAAATTAGATATGCTGAATGAGGCAGCATACGAAATGAAACGTCGAATAATGCAATCTACGTATGCACGTAATAGTGCATAAATAATAATGTCATTTCGTTGAGCGCATATTTCGAGCCATGGTTCTAGGTGAACTTTTTTTGTTGAAAAAAAAAATCAAAAAGTTTTATTCATCTTAGGAATTTCACAAAACACTGAAGTCAGTCATCACATACTTCGGCTTTAACTAGTTGTTGATAGTTGTTAAATAAGATATTACAGTAGACCAAGAGACAAAAAAAGCCGGCGGAAAAGAACTCTTGGCACTCTTTTTCAGTCAGACTTATCAAATTAATACAAATAGGTACAGTTGGTTAAGATATAATGCAAGGGCATAGATAAGGGGATAGATTAACACTAGGGTTACATCGCGATATGTTTAGTGACAATTCAATGTGGTCACATCGAGCTTTAGTTCAAAAGCTATATAGCTGTACAGTAGATTAAGATATTTCAAGAAGTAGTCTGAATAATTATTACCCGATAAAATCTAAACACATACATACATACCATTACGCCTGTCTCCCTTTGGGGTAGGCAGAGACAAGGGAACACCAATTGCTACAATCCAGACATACCTCTTTCGCTTCCTCCACGTTCATTAATCTAAATATTTGTTGGAATTCATGTAGGCGTACGGCTTAATGAGTGACAGAATATCGTATAATTCGGCTTTAAAAAACGAACTGGAAGTAGAGCGAGAGGAAAAAGCCGGCGGAAATAGCTCTCAGCCTTGTCACTATGTCACCTTGGAATACTTTCTGGATAAGCTCAGCGTAAGTGGCGACTTATCGCAGTGACACCATTTTGTGGTGGAAATGAATGTTATCGGTAATTGGCATCGGTTTTATTGAAAAGCTAGATCCTTTTTTAACTTGTGAGATTTTTCTATCTTGATGGTAAGATAGATTTCAAACGCTGCTGGTTAATCGTTGATAACAGAATTTTATATTCATACTAGCCACCGTGCGCGGTTTTACCCGTGTAACTTTTGAACCCGTGGGAATTTCGGGATAAAATATAGCTTATAACCGTCCTCAAGAGCTGGGCTATCACATGCAAAAAGAATTTTTCAAATCCCACTTGTAGTTTCTGAGATTAGCGCGTTCAAACAAACAAACAAAATAACAAACTCTTCAGCTTTATATATTAGTATAGATTAGGAGTAGTTACATCTTTTTTTAACGTCTATTGATGTTCGCGAACGTAATATTTTGATACTTATAAAAATGTTAAAACAAATTACTTTTTACAAATTACGTCTCAAACCAAAATTTATGTTAACTTCTTTCTACACCGCCTAAATACTCTTTTAACGGTTAAACTCACTTTTACTACCTGAGTTTTTTTTATTAAAATTACGAAAATGAAATACGCGAAAGCCCACAAATTTAATTATTTTGAAAAGCTTCCCCTGAGTATACTCATGTGAATCCCAGGAGAATTCTATTGAAGCAATAATAAAGTTGATTAAATTTCTGTTATGTTAGAGTCATTGCATATCAAATGTTTCGTACGAAGTTGGAGCCGTTCATAGGTGTAGCGGGTTTTTATCTCAGAATATCATACATTATTAAATGTGTTTTTTTTGTAGTTAACGGCTTGTAGCGGTAATGCCTTCGAGTACTACGTAAACCGTTCCAGTTTGTTTTGCTTATTGTTAGTCCCAAACAGCTTTGTTTTGTTTTTTGCTTTTGTTTTTGCGCCCATGAAATCCAGGTTTTGAGAAAGTCTATGATTGAGCGCGTTGATTCGACCTTGCGGAATGTGTCCGATTGGGGCGAATTTAACCTGGTCAAATTCAACGCCTCCAAAACACAAGCGTGTCTATTCTCCGCAAAAAAGAGCACCTTTACTTTTACGCCCACTTTCCAGAATGTATCTGTTCCCATCACCGACCAACTAGGGCTTTTGGGCGTCACTATAACGTCCAAATTAAACTTCGGTCAACAAATTGAGTCTATGGCAAAAACGGCTTCAAAAAAATTGGGTATCATCTCGAAGGTCCGGCGGTACTTCAGCCCTGAACGGCTGCTCAACTTATACACAGCCCAAGTGAGGTCGTGCATGGAGTACTGTAGTCACCTTTGGGATGGTTCTGCTAAATACCAGCTCGAAGCGCTAGACTGTGTTGACCGAAGAGCCCGTAAAATCATAAATAACAACAACCTTACAAATAAAAAATTGCAGACGCTGGAGCATCGTCGTAAGGTTGCTTGTTTGACAGTATTTTATCGGCTACATTTTGGTGAGTGTGCGAGTGCTCTTTTTGACCAAATTGAACCCACCCCTTTTTACCACCGGACTATCAGACGCAGACAGAACTTCCATCCCTATATAGTGGATTTACCAAGAAGTCGAACAAAACGCTTCGATAGTTCCTTTTTGGTACGGATTGCCAAGGAGTGGAACAATCTGCCTGCGTCTGTTTTTCCTGACCACTACAGTCCTGGAACTTTTAAGTGTCGAGTGAATAGGTTTCTCGTGGATGGACGTGTAACACCATAGTCTTCATGCGCACTTTCCATCAGGTGGCATGGAAGACAAACGTCCTATCCTTACAATATAAAACAAAAAAAAAAAGAATAGAAGAGGACAGGCGCCGCGAATGACTATCTAACGTCTTAGGCGATTTTTATTAGAAGACGGTTTTAATACGATTTTTAAGCGTTTATTTATATTTTACTTTATTACGGCGCCTTAATAAGGCGTTCATTTAAACATCTACTGTGTCTATCGTTGTACACTCTGCCATTTTTTTGTTCTGCCTATTTGTATGATAAGCAATTTTGACAAAATATCGCCGACAGCTTTTCCGCTGGCTTGTCTCCTCTTGGTCTACTTTTCAGTTTATTTTTAATTATTTTTTCTTCTCTCTTTACTCTCTTTCTACGTCTTTTACTTAAAGTGAATATTGTGTTTTCAATTGCGTCTTTCATATAGTGACTCCAATATCCCCAAACTAAAACCTTTTCTCCCTTCCAGGAATACCAAAAAGGCAATGCCAACCTCGTCGTCGAGAACGCAGACATGAACAACGTGGTATACATGTTCCGTTGCCGCGACTCCGCTCTCACCGTCAAGGGGAAGGTCAATGGCGTCGTACTGGACTCTTGCACCAAGTGCGCTGTCGTCTTTGACAATCTGGTGTCGAGCATCGAGTTTGTTAACTGCCAGAGCGTGCAGATGCAGGTTAGTTGAGATATTTTTGTTTTTTTTTTCAGGGCGGGAAGGAGTATAACGACATAATATGTTTTAGTCTGTATGTTTGGAGGATTCGTCAAAAAGTTTGCTACGTTTTAGTTGTTTTAGGGCTCACTGTAGGCTATTATACATAACGATACATACAAGCCAAGTTATTATAGTTTTTGTCAACGAAATCGGTGAAGATTTGATATGACATGCTTTTATATAAGTGTAAACAAAGAATAACAAAAATGTAAATATCTAAGAAAATGTATATATGTATATGTTAGTTTTACAGTAGTGCCACGAAACACGTGTATATGTTTAATATATTCAACAGTGACATAATGAGATAGAACTGTAATTTAATAAAACGAGCGGAGCCGGATACTACAGCTTTTATATGATCTTTTTCGACAAAAAAATCGTTTGACTGCCTGTTTCGAAACTCAAATTTCTAAACTAAATTTCTTTAATTTTCTACGACTTCTTTCATTAGTTCATTTTTAATTTAAAAGTCGATGTTAAGGCGGCATTTATTAAAGGCAGAACACTTTGAGGGTGCAGTTAAGGCTAAATGAAAATTTGCTAAAACGACCTTTGATCCTTAATTATTGTTGAGTTTCCTTGTTAACATTTCGTCAGGATTGGGACCAAGTAGGTCCCAGTAGGATTAGAACCTACTTGTTTAGCCGGTAGGTACAATAGACGTATGTAAGTAAAGTAAGGTACCTGTTGAAGTGAAGGAGCGTTCACCAATTATAGAACTGTCTTAAGCTTTTACGATTCATAAACCTCGTCACCCAGGGGAGAGACTCATAGCCCTGCAGTGGGCTCGTTACAAAGAGTTGTGGTGATGATGATGATGAAACTAAAAACACACTTTTTGAGCCGCAAACACAGGGTTGTTTTGTAGTAACCGGCCAAATTTTTTTTACACAACATATAGAAAATGTATAGAAACGATTTTTGTAAAAAAAGGTAAGTATTTTTTTACAAGGATATTAATATATTCGCTAACATATTAAGCAAAACAAGGTCACTTGAAACCGAATGAAAACCGTTAAGAATAAAGACGACTACGCGCTATTACGAAACATCTAGTAGTACTACGTCGTAGTTTAAAAAAAAAAATAAAAAACATTATGTTTATTTTTTTCTACTGAGCGATACAAAAATAAATATGCAGGTACGTTTATCTCGACGATATATCGACGTGGTCACCAGCGACTGAGTCTAGGTCTAACAATAACTTGTCATTGACCACCTTAATATCATGAAGTCTGTACGCTTGGATAGAAACAAAGCCTGGAAACTCATTAGTTTTACCAGTTTTCACCCTTTTTCGTCTTGAAGACTTAAAGTGTTCGAAAGTTAATTGTTCGAGGCTTAATCAGCGGTCAGACTTTCCTTTAGGTTAACCCTAGCCAACTGAAGTTGTTTGGAGAGGAATTTGAAGGGTTTTTTCATGGAAGTTTCGCAAAGTTCCGTTGTTTTACCAAAAAGTTGACCGTTGCCTTGTTGATATTTATGAAGTTAGCTTATTTGTATTATTATTTGCAGCCACAGTTGTTTCCAACCAATCGGGAAATGATTTCTGGTCGCATGAGACATGCAGAAAAACTTTATGTACCAGCCCAAAGGTTAACATTATTCCAAAAAAAAATTGTATGTATGGCAGTTAAAATTTATAATAAACTACCAACTAAAATAAAAAAATTACAATTCAATAAATTTAAAACTAGTCTGTTTGAATTCTTACAATCTAAATTATATTATACTAATAATGAATTTCTAAATGACAAATATATTGATTAAAAATTATAACTTTATATAAAAAAAATATACTGAATATAACAATTGACTGAAACATGTATGTCGACATATCTTAAATTTAATATTTTGCACACTGACACTTGTCGGTAGGATATTGTGAAACTTTAATCTTTACAATAAGACCTCCAATGTACCAATTTCCATGCAAATAAAGATTTTATTATTATTATAAAGGTAATTAAACCGTTTACGTGTAAGTTAGGAAAACTTTCTGCCTTCCGTTTGATTGGATATGCAATATAAAGTAGCAGTACCTAGATGGCTTGTTTGTGGGTTTTGAGTTAAGACGAATAATTTCAAACAAACCGCATAGAGTTTGAGAGCAATCAATGCTTATTCCGAAACGTGTTACCGAGAAATCTCTTTGAGAACCTCAAACGTTTGTGAGAACTTGAATTGACATAGACAAAGAGCTTAGCCGTATAAGCGCTAATTGCTTAAAAGGCTCAGAAGGACGTAATCCAATCCTAAAATCCGCATTAAAACACTTTTAAATAAGCGGTTTCGAACCCTGGGTTCGACCCGCTTATTTCGAACGCTGGGATCGACCCCCAGGTGACGACCGGTCCCAGGGATACGAAGTTCATTAGAGCACAGTTAAAATTAAATTTGATACACAAATATAGGTAATGGAGTTACATTTTAAATACGAGCATAAAATTATCACAAAGTAACGGTTTAAAATAAAGGCTAAAAAATGGTTAAAGATAAATTTATTCGCAACAAAATGAATATATTAAACTTTAATTATTATAAATTGCAATTTACGCATACATTTTGATAGTGTAAAAAAGTGTTTTAAATAACAATAATATTATAGTGTTCTTAAAATTCTTCTACGTGTCCACCTTCTTTGACGCTTTACTTGCTATCTGCAGTGCGACACAGAACTTTCTCGACTCGTATGTTTACGAATGTTCGTATAGTATGTAGACGGTTTGTAAGCAATAATTGAAATCTATCTATTGCCGCACGGGCAGCTCCAACAAATTTGTGTCTTGTTAATTTTGAATGTTTGTAAACAAGTTGTACTCTTAAATAACTGAAAAATAAAAAATTACAATGTCACTAAAAACTTGCAAACGACTCCATAATATACGAACATTCGTAAACATACGAGTCGATAAAGTTCTGTGCTCGTACCGCTAATTTGCCGGAGATGAAACACGTGTAAATCATATTATAAAAAAATGGGCTATAAAAAAGTAAATGAAGTGAAAATCACATGAATTAGGTTTATCCGTATAAGAACGGTAAAAGGGAGAGAAATTGAAATTTGAATTAGGTTATCGTAGATGTCGACCACAGACCTGGTTATAGTAGACTCAACAGGTCCACCTATTTTGCGTGCCCTACGACTCCCATTGAAATAAATTAAGAGCAAAATCTTTGAATGTCTATATCAAGTTGTCTAGTATATCTTACGTTTTTTAATCGAATTGATCTAATTCCGTTTGTTGCGGTATGTCTCAGTAGCCTCCTTTAACATCGCCTTCTTGAGACTGGGATATTTTGTAAAAGTGTCCCAGCTGCCCGAATGACTCCGGTGGGGGAACAACTTGGAATTTCTTGGGTTTCCGTAAAATAAAGTAACAAATAATAAACAATTGTTTAGATAAAGTAATTAAAAAACCTAGTTCAAGGGTGCGAAGATAGAGGGGGGGGGGGCTGGTACAGGGAATACGGGAATACAGTTCCAGCTGCCATCTGTACTTACCGGTTTATTAATCTCCAGACGCGCTTTCGCGAATTCGATTTTAATACACATTTAAGATCGTTGATTGGTCTACTTTAAGGTATATCTATGATGGCGATTTTGAAACTCGCATTCACAAATGAGCTTGTTGTTAGCAGAACCCGGGCCAGCTAACGATCCTCGCAGAGGCGGACAACTAGGTACACATACCTATTCATAAACCTAAGTTGGGTCGTGTAAACAACGCGAAACTTCTGAAGTTTGCTGGTTGCAATGGGAATGTTCTGTGTTTACGACAGGTATATAAGATAATTGGCTTACGTAGGCTGGCCACTTATTTAATTTGGTGGTTTGAACGGTTACGTAAACTCATCTGGAATGGGGTCGTTCGTATCTACTTTTGTGAAGCCCTCCGTGGCGCAGTAGTCTTAGAATTTACTACGGAGATAAATCGTGAGGTACTGATTTGGATCTCCGAGCGAAACGTGATTTTTTTTATATGTATTGAATGGGGATTTAATTTTTTACTAAACCCTGCTCTGGTTTAGTCTGTGTGAATACTGTGTAATCGCCTACTTGGATTTATATTTCAATGTCTCGTATCTTATCTTACATACGTGGCGTTAGCAACGCAGTGGTAGAAGAGATATCATACATACATAACTTCACGACTGTATCCCTAATGGGGTAGGCAGAACACCAGAGGCTATAAAACCATCTGATGTCACGTTTGGCAAATTTGGAGGTATTATTATGATGGAGACTATTGGTTTTATTAGAAGAGATATCCTTTGCAAATAAAATGAAACAGTGTTTTTTTTCGAAATATTTTGATTGAAATCATGAGTACTACATTTGGGACTATTTAAGTATCTGCTAAAACCGAATAAAATATAATAAAAAAATTGTGACGAAATTTCAATATGTATGTACATAACGTCATGCATGTAGCCCTCATGGGATAGGCAGAACACCTGAGGCTTAAGAGTATCTGACGACACGTTTGACTTTGAAGGTATTATAATGATGGATAGACACTTTTGCAGTGACAGAGGGTCAGCCTATCGTCCACAAAAACGCCAGTAAAACCTCTGTCCCCTAACTGACTTTTACAGTATACCCGGGAAGAGAAGCAGGTGGCACATTCTATGTTTTTTCTTTCAATCCCAGTCCAGCATAAGAAATCTACTACGTATATCGAACGTTTGTTCGAGTACTCCAATATTCGATTCTATTAATATTTGGGAACTTGGAGAGGCAATTAATTTCCCCTCAGGGCAATCACGTTTAGGTTGTGCACACTTGAAGTGTCAAGTACGAGCATTTGCGGCTCAAATACAGGAATATGTTTGTGGTCTTGGTGGCGGTGGGAATACATTCGGTGAGGTTTAGTGAAATCGTACTCTACTGATTTTGTAAGAATAAAGATTATTTTGTGACGGGTCTGAAGTTAAATTTACGTTTTTCTTTAGAAGGAAATTAAAGCCAAATTCATGACTCGGACACCTCCGACAGTAAATTGTGAGTAAAAGCAGCATGATAAACTTTAACTTAAACTTAATCTATAATTACCAAACGTGGATAAAAAATTGCGAAATGCCCAGTACCTACTAGGGTTCAACATACAAATAAGGATTATTAACTATTGTACCCAATTAATTTTTTAGCTCTCTAACCTTTTTTAAGACGTGATTTGACATCTTTATATTTCTAAGAAAAGTTAAAGCGACAGGCCTCGATATGTAACTGCGAATATTCCTAATAAAGACATAAGCCAAAATCGATCAACACTATCTCTAATCTCTAATTATCTCCGCTTAGACCGACTACAAAGCTCGATATCGAGCGACCCTATATCTTGCGGAAACGCTGTCGGATATCACCGATATAGCGGATGGATTCGAAGCTAAATCGATACATACGAACATAATATACATGTGTTCTGGTCGCACTCAAAGCAAATTAGCAAGGGAATTACCTTTTGGATTTATACTGAGACGCGTCTTAGACATCCGTCTGTCTTTATGCGATTTGCTAAGCGTCTTTAATATAGCTTAGTTGCGTATTCTACATATTTATTTATTTATACTTCATTGCACACTTCCAAAATTATAAAAGAAAAACATTGGAACAAAAACAGTTTTGAAAGGTACAATAGGCAGGCTTATCGCTATAAAGCGATTTCTTACAGACAACCTTACAAATGTATGAAAAACTATATGGAGCAGGCAATACAGAACCTGTAATGTAGTAATTTTATTAATACACGTACTTACTACATAATCATTTAAGATATATACTATATATATACAAATAATACATATACATATGATAATAATATATATATACATACATACATAGGTACATGACTTCACGCCTGTATTCCTTATGGGGTAATAATAATAATAATAATAATCATTTATTCGCAAGAAAGTGTGTACAAGAGATGTTCAAGAGTTATTTCAATTCCAATTCACTGTCTGCCAGATAGAGGCGTGCAAATATTAATATATTACAGATATGTCAATGAAAATGTCAAGAACCTAGGTACCTAAAATTCAGATAGTATTTACATTGAGATAAAAAAAAAGATCTAGCAAGTTCAGTCAATAATATCAATAAGAATTTAGTCAATTATATATCAAATCAAATAAAAAAAAAAAAAAATTTTTTAAAAAAGCATGTCAATACAAATTTAAAAATTTCACAGTAAAAAAAAAATAACTTACAAACTTAGTCATCACTTATAAAATGAAAAATTACCTATATGTCAATACAAGATACAAATTACATAGACAAAAAATGAATCTTACAATTAGTCATCAATTGAGTTCTTACACACAATCATTCTACATGTCAATACGAATATACAAAAAATACTTAGTTATTTAGTCTACAATTAATTACCTATACTATTAAAATCCACTCACATGTCAATAATCAAATTACAATTATACAAATTTTATAAATTATTAATTACAAGATCATTGTCATTTAAATATTGATCCAGTCTATAATAGCACTTGTCTATCAATAACCTGAATACCTTATGTTTGAACTCCATATAAGTCAGTATTTTATAAGAGTCAGGGAGATGATTGTAAATATCAATTGCCATGCAATAGACGTTTCTGCTAAAAGTTTTCAGGCGGCGTTGTGGCATATACAACTTATCGTCTAATTTTATTTTATTTCTTGTTCTATAATTATAATATTGTTTTTGTGTTTCAAAAAGGTTACTATGTTTTTTTACAAATAATAAAATTTCATAAATGTATAAGCTTGGTAGCGGGAGTATTTTATTATCTTTGAATAATGGTTTGCAGCTGTCCCTATGATCAGCTCCACAAATTGCCCGCATACATTTTTTCTGAGCTATGAATGCTCTATGGGAATCTACCGAGTTTCCCCACAAAATAAGACCATAACGCAATATAGATGATACATAACCGTGATATGCTAACTTAGCCGTTTGTTTATTTGTATTTTGTGAAAGTCGCCGTAGTACATATATAAAACTGTCAATTTTACCGCATATTTTGCTAATATGTGTTTTCCAGTCACACTGTTCGTCAATAATAAAACCTAAAAACTTCGTATCTTTAACATTTGCTTTTTTAGAATTGTCATAATTTAAATTTATCTCCGTCTGTTGTAAGTTTGAAGCTTTAAAATATATAATATTTGTCTTAGAGACATTTATTTTCAAATTGTTTCTATTTAGCCATAAAATGACTGAATCTAAAGCTTTATTTGCTTCAGATTCGAGGGTAATTTTATCGTCTGCTTTTATTACAAGTGTCACATCATCTGCAAAAAGGATTGATTCATGCACTGTAGCATTTGGAAGGTCATTTATGAAGGCGAGAAAAAGCAACGGACCGAGTACGCTGCCTTGAGGAATTCCATACGGATTTTGCGACTCAAACTCCGATTTGAAATTTTTTAAATAGTTAGTCTCAATGTTAGATATTTCTACTCTTTGCTTTCTATTGCTTAAGTAACTTTCTATCCATTTGTTTGCATTACCTCGCACTCCTAGCGAGTCTAGCTTCTTCAGTAGAGTTTTATGGCACACAAGGTCAAATGCTTTACTCATATCAATAAACAAAGCTGCAACATTTTTTTTGGCATTAAGTGTCTCAGTTACAGATTTTATAAGAGAAAATCCAGCTAGTGTTGTACTGCTTTCTTTTCTAAATCCAAACTGTTTTGAATGAAGTAAATTAAAGGTTGTTAAGAAATTAGAAAGTTTATTGCACATTACTTTTTCAAAAATTTTGGATAACACAGGTATTAAAGTTATAGGCCTATAATTGTCTGGATTTTCTGTGCTGCCATTTTTATGTAAGGGTTTGACTATATTGAATTTTAACCTATCTGGAAAAACTCCTTCTCTAAGGGAAAGGTTTATGATATGCGCCAGAGGACCCGCAAGCATCGCTGCACATTCCTTCAAAATTTTAGTCTTTATACCATCATACCCAACAGAATTTGTATTTTTCAAAGATTTTATTATTTTGTATATATCATAAGGGTGCACTGGACTTAAGTATATGCTCTGTTGAACTTTTGGGATAGTATGATGATTTTTAGTTTCAGTTTGGCTACCTTTCAAATTTGTACTGATTTTAATAAAATGTTTGTTAAATGCATCTGCAATTTCAAAAGGATTATTTGTTTGTAATTGATTATATGTCAAAGTTTTTATTAAATTGTAAGAGTGATTTTTGTCAAAATTTTTGTTGATTATATTCCAAGCAGCTTTGCATCGATTTTTAGAACTACTTATATAAGCTAAGCTGGTAGGCTATAAACCAATATGCTGCCACGTTGGACAAATTTGGAGGCATTATAAAGGTGGAGAGAGACAATTGCAACCTCCAATAAAACCTCTGTCCCATAACTGACTTTTACAGTATGCCTGGGAAGAGAAGCAGCTGGCACATTCTATTTTTTTCTTTCTCCAGTCCAGCATGGGAGGCGTATTCTAAAACCTTACTTAATCGTTGAGTATGATTCAAGCACTTTCACTGTTAACTCTCCGTAGAGAAGAAGTAGTAGTAGAAGTAGTAGTAGAAGTAGTAGAAGAAGTAGTAGTAGACATCACCAAGACATTGGTGGATAATGGGCGATCATTATCTTTATAAGCCGAGAGACGCACACTTCTCGACGCAGGCCTTCCCCAGGATTCGTCATGTCGCCCGGACCCGCGCCGCCCTCATCCAGCATTTGACGTTCGTAAAGTGTATAAAATTACCTACTACGAATAAAAAGTTTTCATTTTCATTTTCATGAATAACAAATGAAGGTCGTATTATAAAAAGGGTAGCGATTTTTAGTGGAACGTGTAAGGGAAATCCCTACGTGCCCTAATATGGAACGTTAAGTCGTGATCTATGATCGTTGTAACCGGGAGTCATAGCCCCGTGATCTCAAACTATTTGTTTCTGGACCCTTTTGAGAAACAGGTCTAAAGGGTTTTAAATGTAGAAAAGAATGGAAGACCGTAATCTAAAGTTGATTGCGTAAGTAATAAATTTTCGAGGACATTGGCGTTTTATTATACCGAAAAAGGTTTTTTGCCGACTTAATTATTTTTAAGTGGCAACATTGGTATACCAAAGAATAAATATACGTGCAGTGTTTTAGACAAGTGGTTAAGAATAGCCATACCGCAGGGATTTCGTGGTTGACTCTATAATTTTTTGTCGTGACGTTATTCGAACTTTGTATTTTTTAAAGTCTTTCGAAGTTGCGAGATAAATCTATATTTTTGCAGTAAGTATGTCATGCCTTATAGTATACCTAGTCCACAAATAGTTTATTAGCTGGTCTCGCGGCTCAACCCCCGTATATTCTTAAAGCCTGTGAAAGTAACAGGATAAAAAGTACGTATTCTTTCAGGCTTTGCTGTACTTGTGTACTTAGCATTTCCTAAGTCAAACTCAAGCGTGGTCAACAGTTTTATAAAACAAATAATTCCTTAAATATTACATCTCAGAAATCGCCATATGGCGGCTTATACAACGTCAATTTTAGTTCATACGAAACCTAGCACAGGGGTGTTCACAATATTATGTTAAAAACTCAGCAACTTTCAAGCCTCTTGCTGTGTCTTGCTTTTGTCGCGCGAGTGAGCGAGGACACCCAGTACTAGGTGCAAGTAGGTCCTACTAGCATCCTGGCATCATCGCGCACATGCACAATACGGTTGCGAGTGAGTGTATACATAATTTAAGCATCTGTAATGATTATTGAGTAAAAATATAACATGGTATAAAAACGTTTGCAATCGATTCTGTTACAGATTCTGAACAAACTGTTTTCAGGTTTTGTATAAACAAAAGAATGTTGGCGCCGCCTACCAGGCGCCGCGCGGTGCAAAGAAAGTGGACAATCTACTGAAGATCAAAATTGCCTAGAGCTTTGCCTTCGTCCTTTAAATTTATTATGAAATAAACTCAGCTGTGGCACATGAGTAGATAAACGGAACAGAGACAAAGCTTCATACATCCGCACGAATCGATTGTAATACTACAAGCACGCGGGGCATGTGTGCGTGACCACTGGCCGCTTGTCGCGTACGCGGCGACACTGGTAAAAACCGGTTTACGCTGTCACAGCTAGTGTACAATCTCAGGGTCAGCGCGACGCACGTTGTTTTTTTTGTTAGTTGGAAGTTTGAATATTTTAATGTAAAAACGTGGTATTTTATTATTAAAAATGGTTGTTTATTGTAGTGTGTGCATGAATAATAATAGAAAAAATAAAAATATATCATACTTTAACTATCCCAAGGAGTACAATAGGTAAGTAAATATTTGATTATTACTTTTCAAGTAAGTCCTTTATTTTATTGTATGATCCTTTTTTCAATAAGAAGAGGGTAACTGGGTACTATACGGTGTGTTTTTACCTTTTTATTATTATTACAAGCAACGACTATGTATGGTCGCTGATTACAAGCTTTTACTAAATATTTTGCTCCTTCAATAAAAAAAAGAAATAACTCAAAATTTTAAGTTTTTGGGAAATCGCATTCAAAGGTTGAACATTTTTTTTCTTGACGAGCTATCCATTGACAAAAATGTAGGTGTGTTAACATAACACAAATAACATAATATACAAGGTTGATAAAAGCGAGAAGCATTAAATGAAACCACATATTCTGTGTATCATTATCAGGCTACACAACAAAAATCAGATCAATCTAAGCAATAGTTTAGTCACAGGAACGTTTTTTAGTATTTTCTTAGTTTAATTTAAACGCCCTGTATTTTCCCGATCACCTGATCGTAAGTACTATAGGCATAGTTATCTAAGGGTCAATCACCGCGAAACGAAAAAATTCACGCGAGGGACGTTGCTATTGAAAATTTGATATGCCATGTGAGTGTTTCCCGTTAGAGTACTTGATAAAATTATATGTTAGATTCAGAATTTACCACACCGTTAAAAGTAACAATAAATTATTAAAAAACAAAAATTATAAAAAGAAAATTATTAGAGTAAGTAATTTGTAAAGTATTCTATATACTGAATAATAAAACTATTTAACAAATGTTTTGTTTAGTTTGTCTTTACCTATTGTGACAACCCTACCAAAATAGGTAACAATTTTGCACGTTCTTAAGAAGCTTTGTCTCTGTTCCGTTTATCTACTCATGTGGCTGTGGTGAGGTGAGGCCTTTACCGACGACAGCTGAGTTTATTTCATTACAAGGCTCGGTCTTAATACCGAGATGTAAAGGATTTTGAAGTTACACTCCTTTGTTACGTCGAGTTGTTTGAATTAATTAAGAAATTCTTTATAAATACGAAGCAGTCGCAATTATTTACTCTTGAAGGCTTGTTGCTTGTAAAACGATTGAATTATTTATTTCCCGACGTAAATTAATCCTGGTTTTAAATTATTGTAAATGTGCATATTGTCTTAAATTTGTACAATTAAACATAAGAGTTGTAGGATATTGATTTTAGTTTGACGTTTCTTCTTCAGTACCGTGCTCATGAGTTTCATTCATATACTTTGCGCTGTTGTAATTTGTACATTTGACGACCACTTTGGTGATGGGGTAAACCTGTCTGCCTCAGACGCCAGTGGTTGCGGGTTCGATACCCGCACGGAACGAGAAAAAACATGTTCCGTGTCTGGGTGTTTATCTATTTATGTATTTATATTCTAGGTTCCCCCTTCGTTCGCTACATGGTAGCCCATAACACAAGCTATGTTTACTTTGGGGCCATTGATTGGTGTGATTGTCTGGGGATTTTTTTTATAAGTATCTTCGTAACTACGTAATAACCTGCCTCAAGGCTTTGGTTAACTAATGCAAAAAATATAGAAAAAAGATTGGTCAAAAAGAACTTTTTTTAAAAGTTTAGTATACATATATTGAACCATGGAAATTAAGACCATACGATGCCAATAACGCCCGGGTGCAATCAATCTTTAACGGACCGTAAAACGTGTAGTAGAAGCTTAGGCCTATAAGTAACTACGAGTATATTGATCAGTTACAAAACATAAGTTAGCCACGATAAAATCTAGTTAGCTAACTTTTTCAAATATCAACCCTCGTATAAATCTTGTCATAAACGCACGATAAACATTATTTTGGTTAAAATACTGCTATGATATGTTTTCCCTCTTCTATTTTGTAAAGGGATGAATGAAAAAAAAGCACTTTTTAACCCTCGGTTAACTTCACTGTTTATTTTGAATAAGGGTGACTTTTTGAAATACTAACATTGAAAATAAAAATACTGCTTCTATGCTGGACTGGGAGCGGCAAAAAAAAACATAGAATGTGCCAGCTGCTTCTCTTCCCAGGCATACTGTAAAAGTCAGTTAAGGGACCGAGGTGTTATAGGAGGCTTTTTTGTGGGCTGACCCCCTGTCACTGCAATAGCCTCTCTCTCCACTGTTATAATGCCTCCAAATTTGTCAAACGTGACATCAGATGGTTTTATTACCTCTGGTGTTCTGCCTACCCCATATCGTATATAGGCGTGAAGTTATGTATGTATGTATGAAAATAAAAAATCAAATCAAAACAATTCATGAATATTGACTTCATTTTACATGCAAATCATCTCATTTTACTCGTTCTCTCTTCATGTTTTCTTTTTGCGTAGTGTGTCAATGCGAATGCTTAATGTTTTGGAAATGTCAAATTACACTTCCTCGGAGTTTTGTGATGAGCTTCGACCAGGCAAAGTTTTTCTATTGTTATTTGTTAGGAAGTCGTGAGGGGATTTTCTCATCAACGGATCATATCTTGACGTTTTTATTAATAACGAAATCCGGTTGATGAGGTCTTGATAACAAACTAGATAATAGGATAAATAAATAAATGACGAAAAACTTTTTCATAACTTTTTTCATCTATGGTGAATTGAATATAAACAGTTTTTTTTTTTTTTATAAATTATGGATGGGACGTTTGTCTTCCATGCCAGCTGATGTTAAGTGAACATGAAGACTAAGGTGGTACACGTCCATCCACGAGAAACCTATTCACTCGACGCTTAAAAGTACTAGGACCATACTGGTCAGGGAAAATAGACGCAGGCAGTTCATTCCAAACCTTGGCGACCCGTATCAAAAAGGAACTGTCAAAGCGCTTAGTTCGACTTTTCGGAATATCAACCACATACGGATGGAAGTTCTGTCTGCGTCTAGTCGTCCGATGGTAAAAGGGTGAGGGTTCAATTTGTTCAAACAGAGCACTGGCGCACTCACCAAAATGTATCCTGTAGTACACGGTTAGACACGCAACCTTACGACGATGCTCTAAGGTCTGCAGTTTTTTGGTTGTAAGGTCGACGTTATTAATAAGTTTACGGGCTCTTCGGTCAACGGAGTCCAGCGCTTCTAGTTGATATTTGGCTGAACCATCCCAAAGATGACTGCAGTACTCCATGCATGATCGCACTTGAGCTGTGTATAAGTTTAGAAGCTGTGCAGGGCCGAAGTAACGCCGTACCTTCGAGATGATTCCCAACTTTTTCGAAGCTACTTGAGCCATGGACACAATTTGTTGACCGAAGTTCAAACTGGATGTTACAGTTACGCCTAAAAGCCCTAGATGGTCAGTGATGGGGACAGATACATTTTGGAAAGTGGGCGTAAATGTGAAGGTGCTCTTTTTTGCGGAGAATAGACACGCCTGAGTTTTGGACGCGTTGAATTTGACCAAATTCGACTCACCCCAATCGGATACTTTTCGTAAGGTCAAATCAACGCGCTCAATCATTGACTTTCTTAAACTCTGGATTTCACGGGGGCTCGCTCGCGCATTGGATACGTATCTCTCTACAACAGTGCTGTCATCAGCATAACCAATAATGCCCGGTGTTAAAAGGTCGTTAATGTGCAGCAAGAATAATGTTGCAGAGAGAACAGATCCCTGAGGTACCCCGGCATTAATTGCCATTTGGTCGGAGGTCGGGTTCTTGATTGACTTGTGACTTCACTGGAATTTCCCTTTTCAATCCAATATTTATTATCTTGAAGCGGAGACCATTGGACGGCGGGTCGGGTCGTTGAAATTCTCTTCAGCTGTCAAAAACATTATGAAGGGCGAAATATGTATTGAATCGTTTGATGTTTGAGATCAAAGCTTTTCATGACGTTTTGCAATGTTCTGTGGTTATTATTAAGTAAACGAGATGCGCGCGGTTTTGCCCGTTTAAGTTTTGATCCCGAAGCTTATTTTCGATTAAGTCTTTACAGGTATGATGAGTATCAATGATGATATAGATGAGCTATCAATTTCAGATTTTATTTTCGGTTTCGACTGGAAGTTTCTTTGGTTACTGCGTTCAAACAAACAGACGTAGACAAGACGACGTAGTATTAATTTTGATCTGTAAATATTAATCATCATCACAACTCTTTGTACTGAGCCCACTGCAGGGCTATGAGTCTCTCCTGAAAATGAAAATGATAATTTTATACTTACACTTTACGAACGTCAAACGCTGGATGAGGGCGGCGCGCGTCCGGACGACATGACGAATCCTGGAGGAGGCCTCCGTCGAGAAGTGTGCGTCTCTCGGCTCATGAAGATAATGATCGCCCATTTTCCACCAATGTCTTGGTGTTGTCTACTACTACTTCGTCTTCGGCTTTAAAAAACGAAATGAAAGTAGCCCTAGGTAGATCGAGAGGAAAAAAGCCGGCGGAAAAAAAACTCTCGGCACTCTTTTGTAAAAGGTGCTTATTATAGGTATAGTCTGCAACAGAATTATGTATAACACCCAGTTTCAATATGTCATACAATATGCATGCATACTGTGTCTGTGCGGAAGACTGGGTGGTATACATAATTCTGTTGCAGACTGTACAATTTGGCAGAAATACAGCTCTGCTATGACATGAAAAAACAAACAGAAGACAGCTATTCGTGCTTGCCAACATCATGTCACAGCCAAGATGCTTGGTGGATGTCAGAGGGCCGAAATGGCTTCTGAAAACCCCTATTAATAATAACGCATTAAATACGAAATATCATTCAGATGTAAAGTTCGGCTTCTGTTCAGCAATGTTCGGTAACCGTCGCTCGACGCACCCTCGACCCTCAATCTGTAATGAACGTGATTTCCTAGTTTGCGCGATCCACTGACGTTTATGGTAACAACCCTACGCTTGAGGGTGTTCATAGCCTATAACCTTCCTCAGTAAATGGGCTTTATTTCAAATCTGGCAGGAAATTTCTGAGATTTGGGAATCCTTCCAGTTTTAGAATTGGGTTTGGATTTATTAAAAAAAAATGTTTTTATATGGATTTTAGTGCGTTTAAGTATAGGCTTATTTCACATTATAATTCGAAGTGAAAACCAGTTGAAATCTTTAGCCCAGCGGAAACTTAAGACAATATCATATTTTAATTATCTTGTGTCAAGTTTGGGAATTTCAAACGCAATGTTCTAAAATCAGTATTTGTCAGCTAATATTGATTTTGAATTCTCTTACTGTGAGATCAGAGAGTTGTTTAATTTGCCATTGTCCAATAGGGGCGACTGTTTAAATATAGCTATACCTATAACATAAAATAAAGTTAGATTGTTGCGTAGTATCAAAGTAAATTATTACTTACACTTGAAATTGAATATACTTGAAATAAGTCGGAAATTGAAGTGATTCGGTCTGTTGAGAAGAAACACCTAGAAACTCCACAGCAATGACCTTTTTTAAATGGTCTAAATCCAAGGATTGTCATCTTATTAAGATATTTTATGATAGCTAGCCTTTTTTTACAAAACTTTTCTCTTTTTAATCTTTACGTTTTTCTATCGTTAAATGTGTAACATTTGTGTACCCATAAATAAGTAAGTTTCCTTATAAAGACTAATATTAATACTAATACTTCTACATACTGACATGTAACCTTTCTTAGTTTGAAAGAATATCGTTAAAACCCTGATGCAAGTGGGACCGAATCGCAATAACTTCTTACAATTTATGCTCGCAACAGCGCTACAGGAATATTTTAAAGAGCAGTAACGTAGCGTAAATTTGTTCCCGCCAACGCGAATGTAAAGAATAAATAAATGGACCCGTCCACAACACAACAACTCTGTTAATGTCCAAAGTATGTACAGCTTGTATTAAAGCGACTACATAGTGCAATTACGAGATAAAATTGTTTCTTAAAATATTTTGTAGGAACGGATGCTTGTTCCCACTCCCAAGAAAAGCGATGGCAGGCCGCGGCCCACGGCCCGACGGTTGTTGTCGGGAAGTTGTATATGTACAGATCGCTATAAACTGTGATAGCGCGATGTAGGAATTACGTCGTGTCGTCATCGTTCTATGGAGCGTCGCTAGATGTCGCTACAAATTCTAATTCGAATCATGCCCGAGCGAAACGTCAACTTTGTATCATTGCTTACGATTATTTTCTATGACTATACGAACATTTGAAACTCTTAATTTGAAGAATACACGTAAAAATACATAGTTCTGTAAATAGAACTGACTGTATTTTCTACTTTATTCACGCATTTACCTCTCATGTGGGAATATCAGGACGATGAGAATCCTATATGTTATTCAAACCTTTGCCCTACCTATCTTTCAACTCAATCTCTCCAACCCTTTTAGAGTAAAAGGGCAATTTTCACGTCTATTTATAAATGTGAAACTCTATTACCAAGTAAATACAACACCACGTCCTCAAAATAAATGAGCATGGCAATCAAACAACGATTTTAATAGCAATCAATAAAGTTAAAAATTATAGTACAATCCGTTACACTAGCTCCCTCCCTGTCGCACCCGACTGGCTATCTCTGTCTTACATCATGTCTGATTCCTCTTCAGCCGTGGTTTCCTCGGGCACGGTCTCCTCCGCCACGATCTCTTCTATCGCCAGCTGGCTGCTGGTCTCCTCTGGGAGGGAGCTGAGAGGCTGCGACACGTATTTGCTCTCGAACTTGTAATCGATTCGCGGAGAGTAATCGTTGTCGTTGTCTCCGTTGTCTTGAGGGTCGTAGTATTCTGTCATCATGCTGGATTCTTGATTTTCCTGTGGAGAAGTACCTTATTTACTATTAATAATTAACGAATGCAGAGCATTAAAAGAACTGACTTCACTAACATTTTTAAATCTTAGTCAAAGTTTTGGCTGAAGTAGTCATCCGGGTGCAATTCACCTCACGATGATGTCTGCGAATTTCATTATTCTCACGTTATTTAAATATAGACCGAGTCTGGAATTTACAGAAAATCACGACGAATTTAAATTATTGAAATTTTCTGAAGTAATTAATTCAAAATTGAAATTATTACTCCTTTTGTCGGTAACAATTAACGGGAACCAATAATTACTCAGTGTTGTAGAACACTTTGCAGCAGAATTGATTCACAGTAAAATTTTCAATGTATAATTTCATACCGAGCTTACAAACCTTTTTAGTTCGTTTATCTTGTCATGTTGTGATATTTTTCTCCATATACATATAACTCTATATAATTTCAAGCAAGGCTACATGAAAGTAATCGCTGGAGATTGGTTATTTTTATTATTTAACTAGCCACTGCGCGCGGCTTTACCCGCGTAACTTTTGATCCCGGGGGAATTTCGGGATAAAATATAGCCTATAACCTTCCTCAAGAGTTGGGCTATCAAATGCAAAAATAATTTTTCAAATCCCACTTGCAGTTTCTGAGATTAGCGCGTTCAAACAAACAAACAAAAAAACAAACTCTTCAGCTTTATATATTAGTATAGATTTTTCTACCATTACGGCACCGATTTTAAGTAGAACGTTTGAAAAGCCCAATTTCATTTGCGTAAGTGCACTCAATGCTTGTATGCGAATGAATCCTATATACAATTATCATCACATCATCTATATACTTTACTTTTCGGCAGTTTCATTTTTACTTAGTATTAAAAGAACGCATGAAATTATCAGCATACAAAAACGACAATAGATGATGTGGTGACATATGTAGACCAGATAGTTTTAATTGTACACACCGGCACTAACAGACAACACGACACATTATGATACAACATTCATACGTATTTATTACCACGCGGACGTAAAACTCAATATTTGATTATTACATCATTTGGATCGCTTCATTGCCACCCATAATAAAATATGTCTTCAATGGTGGATTAAATAAAGGCTAAGCCGAAACGGGTCGCTAGTTAACTATTAATAATTCGATTTTCGGTTCGCAAACTTCATTACTTTAGCCGTAGTACTTCTAATAGAAGAACAGTTGTTTAATTAATCTTCACTCTGGCCTTCTCGTTTGCGATCGCAGTAAGGTTGTTATATAAGTTGGCTGTCCACCTTACTTTCTATACATATAAGCGATTATATGAAATTATGTTTTCTTTTATATTGGATTTCCTTATTTAACAATATTGCACAGGAAGTCTTGAAGTAGGTACTAATCAAGGATATTAACTTCAACATCCAATAAACAATTGTCAATTGCAAATTGACCGCATCAGACCATTATTCCATCATTATTTCGCTTCATTAATGTACGTTTTTAGCCACTGGTGCATTATAACAAGACGATATTACTTACTATACATACAGGGTGACTGGTGGGTGAGTTTTGAAATTCAAGGACGTGATAGTTTGAGATCATATAGGAAGAGAAAAAATATAGTATAAATATTAATAATTTACTGAGTAAACCGAAAGTTAAAGAATTCATTACGCAACACATGGTTACGGTAGCGTTGGCAGCGATCCGTCTGCCAGATCGCGTGCCGCGATTGACTCGGCGTAAGGAAAGTAAATAGAAAGTACCTTCTTTTATTACATATTATAATCAGAATCGAGTACAGAGTGCTCTCCTTCAGTATGTAAAATGTGTCACCAGTCACCCTGTATAAGGCTTCTAAGCCGGGAAATTTTCACATGTGTATATTCTTCAACATTTTATAGATAAGATACAGCAGAACACTTTACGGCCGTATTACTAAAGGCGATTTCTGTCAGGCAGTCCTAGATTAATAGACCCGTTAGCGTGTAATTTTACGAGACGGGCATTTCTTTCCGACTTGTTCTTCTTGCCAATAAATAATATTCACAACCTATCTAAAGATTGACATCCCCTTTACACACCCCTGAAGTACTTTGACGTTTTCATGCGTGAACAGATAATACATTAGGCATATTATTGATCTACTGGTGTTTTCGTTTTCCGCTGTACTTTTCGTTTCGCACACAATGGGTTTATTTGTAATCCTGTTTTATTAACATCATAAAAAGATTGAGTATGATTTAGAAGTATCTAGTGACGACTTATTTTTGTCTGACGCTTATATCTCACGTAGTAAAAAGTATCTTGAATTGAAATAATATAATAATAATAAAATCTAGGAAGGCATTTTTATCACGTGATACTTACCGCTCCTGATTGGTCGCATCATATGCCTGTAAAAAAAGATTTAAAATATTTACGGGCAAGTGAAGCCACAGACCCCACTGCAGCGTCATACAATTTATATTTTCAATCATTTAATTAAAATTAATAAGTTTCACCATGCTCCTGAACAAACTAAATTCTAAAAAGTTGTCTTATAGCCTACGTTTCATATTAAATATATAAACAATGCTTACGTCTTCTTGACATTCTTGTCGTTCAGCGTTCTGCGCCCATCTTAGACAGTAGTCATCATAGCATAGATCGCACTCGCTGTCCCTCAGGTCACTATCAGAACCCTCTGGCCTCAGGTCATCAGGCTTGGTGAAGTCCCCCATGGCCTCATGGGACATGACGTCGATGGGGTGGGAGTCAATGTTGAAGATCGACAGCTGGTTGTTGATCACCATGTTCAAGGTCTTCTGCCAGTCTTCCAGTAGCTTCTTTATGCCTTCCATCTGTCAAAGTTGAAACACTCTTTTAACTGGAATAATCGCTTATTGGTGTTTGCAGATACAGAAATATCGAGTTAAAATTTAAAAATAATACTGTATGCGATGGATCCGATTCAAATCATCCACTTACTAGCACTGGGCCAGCTTGATGGTTCATGGCATAAACTTCGTCGTCATTCAGGGAAGAGAGCACATCTGTTGTGGGCTCATTACAAAGAGTTGTGATGATGATGATCCAGTTCAAGAAGTGTTTTTAAGAATATGAATCGTGAAAACTTACATAAACAATTGTAATGTACAGTTTTATTAGTTCTATTACATAAAAATGTTTTAACGGAGTCATTTTGCATTTTTAAACAAAATCAATCAGCGCCTATGAGACATTTTTATGAAATTAAATATTAATAAAAAGATTTACAATTCGCAGCCTTGTGAGTAGTAAATTATATCAGGGAACTGATACTTATAGAAAAAATACAAGCTCATTTTGTTATATTTAGCTTTGATGGCATGCTAGTAAAATGTTGGTTGTTAAAAACCTATTCACGCTATTGTAAAATAATGGAGTGTTAATATTTAAATAGTTCCGTCGTGGAGTCGTGCTAGTGCATGCAGTGTAGGTCAGGTCATACAGTTACCGTGGGAATACAAACGTGTTTGCATTTTGATTAGTGGCTGACCTAATTCATACCTAAAGTGACTATGAGGTCGGTGATGGAGCTTGAGTGTCTCAGTTACTGGCTCTTCGTAAAATTTGCTGATAGTCTTTGGGGGCAATGGTCGAGTTATCCCTGCGGCGCGAGAGGTCCTCACTTGGGAGTCCTTGGCTAGTTTACGAAAGGTACTTTTCTAAATTGCTTGAGTCTGGTTGCATACTAGGATATAACACCTATGTAGTAGCTGTGTATCTCCATAAAAAAATTTTTTAAAGCCTTCTTTGGAGCTACGGAGGTAGTTATCTTACTTATTGCCGTAATTTAGCTAATTTATTGAGGGAACACTTATAGCCAAAATAATAAAAGCTGTTGAATAAGTAAGCTATAGATGTTTAGGAACTAAAGAGATTTATTTAAAAAAACTATTAAACGTGTTATAAAAATGTTATCTAAAACTTTTTTCTCGTTTATTTTAAACCGAAGTCTTGTAATTTAGGGTCGTGTTTGAAGATCACCACCAAATGCTAAAATGCTGGTTATTCTTCGATCAAACTGTTTGTCAATATCTGAAAAAAGTTTCAATTGACTCTCATTATTTTCCGTACCTTCTTCTTAAGCAAAGCTTGTTTATTCGCTCTCCGCAACCTCTTCTGCTTGATAAAGTGCTTGAGATAGGCGATCTTATATACATTAGTGACTTTGACGACCTTGAACCGGCATTCGTCGCTGTCACCGCGTTTCATGTCGCTCTCACTCACGGAGGAGTAGACGCTGGTTTCCGCAGATGCTTCTGTCGCCGCGGAGTTGTTGCAGTCCGCTTCCTCTTCTCCATTTTCTGGGAACTCGCTCTGGTTGGAGTTGAGCTCGTTGATCAGCTGCATTATGTAGTTGTGTTCTGGAATTGAAATGATTTGTTGATTGTTGGATGTGTATTCGCACATTTCTATTAAGCCATCCTGTAAGTACGAAGCTTTAATAAATAGACTAGGGGAGGTATTTATGTAAATTTAGTCTAGATCCAATAGATTTTTAATTGTTTAAGAGCTTGATAAAGCTTGACACACAATGGGATATACAAACGCAACTTATTGATTTCAACTTCTATTTTAAGTTGACTTTCAGTTTCCTAAAACTCAACTTTCATGCAACCACACTTTGCGGGTTTTCGCGACTTTCAAAAATGTGTAAAGTGAAAAGTTCTAAACTTGTGGGAACTCTCAAACAGCCGTGTTGCCAGTTTCATAAATTTTATTGTTCGGTTTTTGAGTTTAGAATACGTACAGGATGCGAGAAGGAAAATATCTGGAAATACAATTTTAATTTTCTCAGTAAATTTCGAGTGAACCAAGTAAATGAGTGAAAAGGCAATGTAAAAAAGACATTGCAATCTGCAGTGTATTTATCTCTGTTACTATTAAGCTCTTTACTCTGTTTAGGTAAGTTTTTAGTAGAAAACATAAAATGTTCAGCAAATAAATACAGCTCTTTGAGCACGCTCAAGTCGTAGCATAAAAGAGAATTATCAATAACATGAAAAAGACAAGTTTTTATCATTTATTAATACAGTTCTATACAATTACAAACCTCCACCGCATCTGTATAAGAGATCGTACGATACTCACAACATTATTTATTTCTCCTTACATTCTCATTACAGGAACAATACCCACGTCTTATTACGTTATTTTCTTTTGATGTCACGAACACGGCATTCAAGAAGCTGTACTTATTGGTTTCCATAAGGGTGACTTCGTTTTTGAGTACTTGATATTTATTAAGTTGTTTTGTTTGCCCAGAACGGCTTATATTTTGAGAATGGACTTACTTATTTTGACAATTCCTTCCAAATAAAACTACTGCACTGTTTTAAATAAAAATTATCGATTTCGTTCACCGCTTCTATCTATCCTTTGAAGCGTTTTTAATCAAAAGCAAGAGTTAGGCTATCAAACCTAAACCCAAGTAGTATATTCTGAAATTATCGCGTTCAAGTTCACGAATATACCCTTCAGCTTCATTATACTGACGACTTATACTTAACGACCGGCTGGTGCAGCGGTAACATACATTGCCTTCTATGCCAGAGGTCCTTGGTTCGAATCCCGGCGGCGGCGGATATTTGTGTGATGAACACAAATATTAGTCGTCAAGTCATGGATGTTTATATGTTTATTTAAGTTTATTCTAATAAAAAATATGTATTTATTCAACATGTATGTTTACATATTTCTTAAGTATATCAGTTATCTAGTGTCCATAACACAAGTTCTTTAAGGAACTTAATTTGGGCTAGATAATGTTGTGTTAGTAAGTTGTGTAATATTTATTTATACTAGACTAGAATCTAGATTAACGGATTCCCTGAAGATTTTATCACTTCATTTTTGCGTATGTACGGGTTTAAAACCTTTAGGCTTTTGAAAGAAACCGTGGCTAAGCATAGCTACCTTCTTCGGGAGTAGCGGGCAGGTCGATGTCCATTTGGTCGCTAGTCGCGTTGTCCATGGCCTGTCTCAGCAGGTCGTCCGAGGAGATGATCTGTCGCACGCGCTTGCGCACCTTCTGCAACCGGTCGGCCTCTTGCCGGAGCTTCTCGGCTCGCTCTTTGAATTCCACGTCGCGGATGCAGAGTTTTGTTCGCACCATTTCAAGCTGGAATTTGTTAGAGATTGATAGCTGTAGTAATAATTTAGTAATTGAGAGGTTACCGGATCGATTCGTTTGTTTGTAAAATAACTTGCATGGTAAATAATAACTATCATAGCGAGTAACGTCATTCAAAATATATGGATAGACGTGTAACATTTTCGTTGCTGCTTTTCATCAGCTGTTGTAGATAAAACACTTACTTAAATATTTTATTAAATATCCTTTTAAGCGTAGCAACTTGTTACAATTGCAACGCAAATTCATTTCTTTCAACTTTATCCTATCATAAGAAAGTTCGAAATGTGATAGGATTCTGAGGGGTTACCGTAAATTTTACAAAGTTTTATAAGCTTTCATCATCGTCATCAGCCGGAGACGTCCACTGCTGGACATAGGCCTGTACTGTGGGCTTTTACTATCAAGCAAATACGATAAGATTATCTAAATAACACTTTTCGCTAATTTAAAGCTTTAATACACATCGATAAAAAGATATACATGTACAGCAAGACCTCTTTACTGTTCGATTCTCGCAAAAGGAGCATTTTAGTCTATATAAGAATAAAATGCTCCTTTTGCGAGAAATAATAAGAATATCATTATTATGATTAGATCCTCAAGACACCTCGGTTTCGGTACCTTACCTCATGTTCTACATCTGACAACTTGCTTTTGGTCTTCTCGATGCGTTCTCTCGAAGACCTATAGATGTTTGTGACCGTTTTGTACATATAGAACCCCATCGGTACGTACTGCAGCAAGAATATCATCTGCCAACATAAGGAGCAATTCGGAATTCAAATAAATCTCCAAGCAACTAGTTTTTCTTTCAAAGAAAGCTCAGCAGCCTGCGGGAATTGGTGTGGCGGTAGCACGAAAATAAAATTTGTTATGATTTCTTAACGCTGTGCGCAATATGAATCAGAAGAGAAATAGAATTCTTGTGATGTTTAAAGAAATAACTACGAGTAGTAATACTAATACATGGCACGGACTAACTACAGTACAAAGGCAAATTTTTAAATAAAATACAATATTTCTTTTGTAAATATCAGCCATTTTCATCTTGCCACACAGTTTAGTTTCACCTAGACGTTATTGCAGACTATCGAGTGCAGCTGTGGAACAGTAAAGTCTTTCAGGAAAGGTCTTTCTTAGAAGCCTTTGTTAATATGTAATATATTGTTGCTTACTTCAAGAAAGTAATTTAATCTTGCTGCTAGGAACTTGCAAAGTTGCCCGTGAATTTCGCTTTTAGTTATTGATACCGTTATGCAGGGCGCGCTCCTCGTTGATCATTTTAATTGGAAACTTTATCAGAGTTGACATACTTTTAAAACCACTAAGATTGTGTGACTCAAGATCAGTTTAAAGTTTGAGCGCGTTGGCTAAGGAAGTAATAAAAAATATTGGAACGAAATATCAGTTTTCACGTTCGGATTAATCGCATTTTATAACACCTTTGGTGGTATTTTAACTTGAATGGTTAACAAGAGCTTACAGGAAAAAATACAGTTGCTTTTTTCATAATTTAACACCATATGACTTATTGTTTTTTTTTTTAGTCTTTTATTTAAAAAGATAACAGTTTACAATATGTATTCAGAAACATACCTTAAATCTCAGTGATTTGTCTGGTATGTTGGTTTAGTTGATTTTGTGACAGGTTTTTATAACATTAAAATTTCATTTAAAACACATTACAAACAAACAAAAAATAATCACAATAGAATACAAGTCAGAGTTACATTAATAAATAAAGTTACAATTATATCACTACATTTCTATTTAATGTCTGGTATGATTTAAAGTGAGATTAGAATTCTTTGGAAACAACCTAAATGCATGAAGTTTTACCCTACACACAGTTAACACACTACAGATTCGAACTCAGGCACCAAGTGTTCCCACTCAAACTTACCACATTGTAGAGGGTAAAACTCGTATATATCCTATAAAACAAACCGAGGAAAAGCTGTCCAGCGGTCACCCCATAATAGTCCAGAACCGACAGGTAATAACTAGAGGTGTTCATGGAAGCATTCCAAAGCGACTTCGCCCTGCCTTCCGAGCTCATCAGACTTTGCAACTGTAGGTAGATCCTCTTAAATCCATTAACCTCTAGCATAAGTAGGCACGGCGAGTCCCCGCAAGACCCGGTCTTGTGCAATATAAACAGTTCTCAAAACTCCGGCGGGTTTGGAAAATGTAAATAAAAATATATTTATCAAATGGTTTATTTTGAAGCTCTCCGAGTGACGTTGAGCCGTCGCTGTGACAGAAGATTTGAGACTTGATGAAGGAGGTTTCAATACGATGACGTGTTCATTATTTTTAAAGACCGTAGCTTTAGTTGAGCAGGTATTCGTTAAACAAATTACACATAATTTTGCCAAATTATTAATCCATTTTAAAATTATTAAAAATGTCTGTTGAGCTAAATATTGCTGTTTAAAAACACCTAATATCTACGCCTTGCCTAGAGGTAAAAAATTACAAATACAAAATAGGTGAACAACTTTCTAAATTAAGTAGTGAATTTCCTTTTTATTAGTAACAAAAATATTATAAATTTTTTTGCACACGACCACAAATGGTGGCAACTAGATATTCGAATCAAAATTATCACACTTAAAGCCATTTTTTTAAAGGCCCCGATTTCTAAGGAAAATCTTATACAGAATTAGAAAATTATGGCACTGATTGGGTATTTTTCTATTTTTCAAAATAAATCTATTTCAAACATTTACAAGGCGTAGTACCCGAATCCCCTCGGATAGAATTCGGCTTTAAATTGTTGCTGTCTTGTTAAAACTATTGTTATCGACTTCGTTGTTAAAACCCGTGATAATAACAATTATAACGGGTTTTAACAACTACTTATATTACAATTGGCCTCTCGTAGGTATCATATGTATATTGTATCGTGATGTTTAGCACTGATCCCCGGGAGCTACTTCAAACCAGATCAAAATGTTTTCACTAATCGCGAAAGTAACCCCGAATATACAGGCAAAAAGACGGTTCACTTTTATAACATGTAGAGATTTAGGCTGCAAACTGGACGGCAGCGACAGCGAGAGCGACAGCGGCGCGGGGAATCTTGGCCGTTCTCGACGCCAGCGGGCGAGAGAGCGATTTACTTTCTATCGTGTCGCGGAAATCGCTGCCCGCACCGCTGTCGCTGCCGTCCAGTTTGCAGCCTTAGGGCGTCTACGAGTTAGTCGCGCGACTTATTTGAAGCCGCCTTTAGTTTCCGCAGTAGCTTTAATTAACCTGGATGAATAATAATATTCAGTTCAACCCACTTCAAAAAGAAGGAGTTTGTCAATTTGTCTGCATGTTTCTACTTTGTATGTTTTGTTCGTTAATTATAAATCGATATTGCTTTTCCAAAATTAAAACTAAAAATATGTGGACACGTAGGTACATATTACAACTTTAGAAATATTCAGTATGTTTTTGATTTATTTTGAGTTCTCGATATTTCAGCACTGTTGAAAGCAACATAATCACGACGGTACCGTTTCTAAAGGTCATAATAATGTAAACGATCCCCAAATCTGATCCCTGACATGGCAAATATTCACTAGAGGGTCAACGCTACTGTTACACATGCTCATTTCAAGCAGGAAAAGCATGCTTCAATTGAGCACTTGCTACTAGCATGTTCAAAAATCGCACCCCTGTCAATTTACGAAGCGTGCTCGAAAAGAGGTACTATGCTTTCCTGCTTGAAATTATGTGTAACAGTAGCTTTAAGGTTCAGTCTTGCATAACCATATGTTCCAATCCCAACGTGGTCTCCAGAAAAAAAATCTTTCATTTCCATTCATTAATATGTATATTGTTTTGTGTATCAGGTGCTGGGCAAGGTGCCGACCGTGTCCATCGACAAGACGGATGGCTGTCAGATCTACCTCTCCCCGCAGTCGCTGGACGTGGAGATCGTCAGTTCCAAGTCCTCCGAGATGAACGTGCTCGTGCCCAAGGGCAATGGAGACTACGTGAGTTTTAGCTTTATGGTTTCAACCGATTTCCAAAAAGATTAGGCTCTCAATTCGTGTGTATTTTTTGTATGTATTTGTCACACGATTTTTTGGACACTTATGAATCGATTTTAAATATTCTTGTTACATATGATAGATGATACTTCAGAGGTAGTACAAGTTTCATCGAAATCGATTGAGTACTTCATGAACACTTTAAATATGTATGAGTACAGAGAATATTTACATGGACGACTTATACTTCAGACAAAGTTTTGGACGTGAAGTCGGTGTTTTAATGCTCTGCATTCGTTGATTATATTCGTGTAGGGTCGACTTTCAAAAACCTACCGCAATTGGATGAACGTGTTATTAAAAACGACTTCAGAGATATCAAACTCGGGTCCAGGCTTTTTTTATCTTTGTCTTAATCCCCAACTCTACTCATCTAATGGAAACCGGAGATGACTTCTAAGGTTACCTAGCATTGAACTCAATCTCATCTGATGATAAGCGGAGATGTTTTTCCAGCAATGCTTTTCCAAGAAGTTGTCACTTGTCTCTTTAATATATCTATGAAAAATCTTGAATTGAAAATTGAGTGTATTGATACTTTGAAAAGAAAAATTCCAAACTATATTCTCGTTTTTGCTAGTTGTGTAATATCTTGTTTTTTGCACTGATATGTTTCGATAATATAGGAATGGAAAACAGTGTTTTAATGTGATTGCGAATTGTTCTTTCATAAATAAAAAAATATGGCATTTAATATGAAAAAGTCTCAAAAACTTAGGACCTACAGTCAACTGCAGATAATATGAACTCAACCGTGATGTAAATTTAATGTTTTTGAAAGAACTAATAATGTATGTATTGTACTGAAATTATGGCAAAAACATAGATGTCGGTTCATTCTGCGAATAAGCCTGATTTTAGTCCTAAAAAGTGGGCAATTCCCTTTAAAAATATTATTAAAAATGAAGGTACACATATACATTATCAGCTTAACAAAATTAAAATAAAATTAATTGAATTAATATCCCACACTGCCACACTAACTAATGTATCCCATAGTAAGCCGTACATAACCTTCTGTTATGGATTACCACACAGCGAAACTAGTGGGTATCCCAACTTATGTAGAAATGTTATGATAATAAAATATAATGATATGTCTACACAAAAGCAATAGAAGTTGAAGGCAAAATGAAGACAGGTCAGATGGAAAGCACAAGCACAAGTTGTATAACAGTTTTAGAACAAAGGATAGATAGCGAAACATAAAGAGCGTAAGCGGTGGCACCCAGACCCGAACCACTTTAGAAAAGTTCGTTTCCTAAACCCATATAGGACCCGAACCTAGGACCCCGCAGCCGAACACTGTGCCAATACACCACGGAGGCTCTATCAAACACGATGAAATACAACAACTCTTTTATCTTCCAGATCGAGTCTCCCATCCCCGAGCAATTCAAGACTTTGTTGAAGCCTGGCGGCGGGCTCGCCACCACTCCCGTCGAGAGCACGGGCTAAACAGCGCCATCTAACCTGAGACACAGTAACTATACCCGCGAGACTAACAACCGATCATGCACCCTATCTATACAGCTGTAGGGCTCATTTTTAATATTTGACGCAGGATGAATCGTATTTCAAAATGTATTTGTAACTCTTTTTTACGAACGCGAGTTGTTTTGTCTTTCTTGTTTTATAACAATAAGAGTGAGACAGATTGTCTAATGTAATTTTTTTTTAATGAACAGAGCTCGCGATTCGGTATTTAGAACAAATTAGTGTAGATTCGTCTCAAGACATAGTTCAGCACTGGAATAGTTCGCTTCGGTATATATATGTCTCAGGCACTTGTCAGATTTATTTTAATTATCATTGATTTCTTGCTCATCTCTGATATCCTAGTATATAAAGATATATAAGTGTAATCCGATGTAGGATTAACTCACAAAACTCATATATTTACTGGCCTTTATGTGTAAATGTTCCTTGTACTCAAGATGGGATATAGATTTTGGAGTACCTTTTGGTACGGGCATAAGATAAGTAGCGCTAAGGAGTGTGACTGTCTCGAGTTTATTTATATAAATTAGTCAAATTTCGAATTCTCGACTTTTTCTGTGTAATCGAAAGTGATTTGGAAACCCCAATTTTTCGTAATCTTTTCGTAAATTTTTCTACGTGTCTCCAATTCAGAACAGATCATGGTTGATTAAATATTTTAATGCTAAGCAAAACAGTAAACGTATTATTAAACCAATTTGTATTTTGTATGTAACTTATTGTAATGTATAATTTGTATTACTGATATGATTAATACTTATTTTAAATAATGACTTCGCTCATAAGAATAATAATTTTATTTTTATGCCATTCTTATTTCGATTTAAATTGATTGATTTATTGTATTACGAGTTTGCATTTCTGTTATTTATTTTGTCGAGAGATTAAAATACTTTTTAAGAATAATTTGTTTTTTTTTTTATTATTCAACAAAACCCTTATTACTTACTAGCTGCTGCCCGCGACGTCGTCTGCGTGAACGCTATGCAGCACCAAACGCACCTACGATTATAACACTGCTAGCGTGATAATATGTAGCCTATATGTTGACCCGACTTCTTAACTATCTTCATGCCAAATTTGAAGTAAATCCATGCAGTACTTTTTGAGTTTATCCCGGAAAGACAAACAGACAAACAGACAAAAATTCTAAAAACTATATTTTTTGTTTCTGTTTCGATTGTAGATCATACCCCAAGTATTCTTTTAAAAAAATATTCAATGTACAGTTTTGACTTTCACCACTTTTCTACCATTTTATTATATGTATAGATAAAATGTTTAATAAGTACATAAAATCACCAAACTACCAACATATCTTACAAGCCATGACATACATCTAAATTAACTAAAGCTGGCGCCTTCAACACATTTACACATTGCTCAGACAACTGTGAATAAACGCGTGGCGTGACGTTGTACTGTATGCGCATCATGAAAAGTCTGCCCGTCTCCCTCCCGCGCTTTTTAGCTTATGAGTGTGAAGGGGATAGATATTGTTTTACCTTTTCTACTGTTTATAAATACACCGTGATCTTGTGATCGCCTGTGATTATTTATTTGCAAAATGATAGACGTGTGTTTATTTCGTAGTTGACAACATATGTCATAGACCGTATTTGTCAATAATAAAAAAGCAATCCCTAATTGCGCTCTAAAATAGTTTGTAAATCGATCGCACCTGCATAATATACACCAAATATTATGCACCTGCATAATATTTTGGTTGCCTGGTAGAGATCGCTTTCTAGCGATAAGGCCGCCGATTGTGTTTTCTTTTTTTTATTGTCCTTTTTTTTATATTTTGTGTTTGTACAATGAAGAGTAAATAAATAAATAAATAAATAAATATAAATGCAAGATTAATTAAGTAATCATAATAAATTATAACTAGTAACACATATGTTTAATTGTATTTATCTACAACGCGCCCATCTTGCTAAAACCTAACTCTAGTCAACACTTAAATAAGAGTTGCATTTTGAATCAAAATCATTTATTTTTGAACATTCTGTATAGCGAAATTGCATATATTGTGTGAGTATTGTGAAGGCGCCAGCTTTAGTTAACCGGCCAGTACGACATGGCACATAAAGGTTCATGTACAGAAGGCAGCAGATTAAGCGTTACAAACCTGTCAAATTTCTCCAATCAATTTTTAACTTAAAGGCGAGGGCATAGAGTTCAAAATTTAAAAAGTTTTATTCATCTTAGCAATTTCACAAAACACTTGATGAAGTCAGCCATCACATAGTTGTTAAATAAGATATTACAGTAGACCAAGAGACAAAAAACAGCCGTAGAAAAAAAACTCTTGGCACTCTTTTTCAGTCATAATTATCAAATTAATACAAATAGGTACAGCACAAATTTACCGTGACATGAAAAAAAAAACAAACACAAGACAGCTAATTATGAGAGCCAATGTCATGCCACAACCAAATTGCTTACATAGTAGGTGCAATGAGCTATGGATGCACAACACGAACATGTCAAACTGGGACCAGAGTATTTGAACAAGAATGGAATAAAATAGTAATAGTATCATTAGCAATTATAATGTTTCTACAAGCTTGGAACTCTTGATCTGCAACCTTCTGTACCTAACCTAGAAGTTAGTAATTCTGCGATAACCATAATAGTTCGGTAGTTACCAGAGTAGTTAGACTTACTGGATAGTAGACTTACAAAGCCCTAAATTATGTCGAAATACTAATAGTAGGAAATAAATCCAGCTTATCCTACTTTTGTGTTTTAATCTGAAAGTTAATGAAGAGTGGTTTGCTGTTATTACACGCTGTAACGAATGTTCGGGATGAGCTGAAATTTTTCACACGTAGGGTAAAGAATACTTATTATACAATGTGTAACATAATGTAGAGATAATACTTAAGGTAGTTTATAAGTAACAGTAACATAAGTTTGTTATGCTTACGGTTCGGCCGAAATACAAGTTTAAAGCTTAGATCAAAATATCTAAGTGTCAACCCTAAAAACAGCTGTTAGCTTTTGATGAAATCTATTCGATAACAGATGGCGTAAAAATAAAGTCGGTAACTAAGACAGATATTACGAAGTTCAGCCGGTGCGGGAAAGGTCATAAGGTCACTGACTGCGGCACAAGTCTTGTTTTTAATCTTATTAGGTTGACTAGGGTTGTCAAAATATTTTTTTGTAAAATAATTAAATATTTTTTTATGAAAGTCTTTACCAGCACTAATCATGCTCCTTCTTTTACTGTATATTCTACGTATGGTATAGAAGCTAACCCTTGAGTTTTATCTCTCCATTACACGTTGAAGGAAGACAAGTACAATAGAATATTTATATGCCGACAAGGGAATCTACGAATAAGCAGGTGAAGTATCTATTATAAACGTGAAAATTAAGGAAAGACGACTGCCTTAGGGCACGTTTAAGGACACTGGCTTTACTCTAAACCAGCGGATAGATCCACAATAAAGCGGCCATGTACTAAAAACGCACGACCGCCTGTCTTTAAACGTGCCCTTAGTGATTTGTTAAAACTATCCGCCTCAGGCGCCAGTATTCGCGTGTATTATGTATGTTATGCAAATATTTGTGAGTATGAGCATGTTTGTTGGCATAGGTACGTACATGTATGTTATGTTTGTATTGACGAAATAATAATAGTTTGCTTATGTATACCTATGGGCTTACTTTATGGCTTTTTAACTTGCATATAAAGTTCAAAAATATGAATAATTAACTATTTTTTTAATGTCTCTTTCTCTTCTATAATTTGATATTCTTTCTTAAAAAGTTTGTAGCCTACGAAATAAATTAAGTTCCTTGGTTCGATCCCAGCTCATTGAGATAGAGGATATCCCATACAACTTTTTTCCGCCTCGAGTTAGGGCTTTCTGCCCTAACTATTCGGATAAATTCGTGTACGACGAGCGCTTGTCAGAACAATTAAATACGTTTGTGTTTTCTGTTGAATGTTTTTCCAATATGCCTTCATGTGTGCTGAGGCTCTGTTTGAACAATACAGGAAATACAAATAAATGCCAGGTAGTCACTTTCACGTGTTAGTACAGCTAAAGTATTTAACAAGCAATTTGTATTTATGTCACCAAGTCACTGTGTTTTATTCAAATTGCACAGATTAAAAAAATATTAATTTGGGGCAGAAGGGACACTGCTAACGGATTTTGATTTTGGGTACAGTTTCATTAAGGATTTCGTAAGATAAGTTAAAACGCTTAAAAGTTAAAATGCTTAAAAAATACTTGCTTAACATTTGCAAATTTCCAGCAAAATATCGAAATTACCGTTTTTACCAAAAGTTGATCCCAATTTATTTAATATGGCTATTTTTAGTTCAATAGGTTTATATGATACCTACCTTTACTATTCCTCTAGTTTATCACAGGGCATGGAAAAACGTTTAATATTTTTTTAGCTCTGGTGTACCGTTTATGAGATATTTGCGTTTTTATCGTTGCTTACAAGTTCAATTTAATGCAAGGAACTACTTAAAAACTTAAAAAAATATTCTAATTCCTATATCCACAGTAAATACTTAAGTCAAAGATTTAATCCTAGCTAATATCTAATATTTCCGTATCATTAGATAATATTTGTATTCTACGTTTCCGCGGCCGGGGCTTGTAAATAATGAGCCGTGGATTAAATTGTGAGACTAAAAAAGGCCTGTATAATCGCAAATTTGTTTTAGTTTAATTTTATCTAACAAGTAGGTACTTTTTTTTCTAAGAAAATAGTTTTACTAGGTTGACGACCGTTCGTAAAGCAGTCCTATACCTACCTATTTTGTGTTGATAGCTCCATGCGTATGTCCGTACCAGTGTAACTATGCCTTCGTAATGAGTTCTTTAACTTTCGGTTCATTATTTTTTCCTTTCATTTATGATCTCAATCTACGCGCCATCGAATTTCGAAAGTCACCCTGTATATACTTATACAAAACTTCATGAATATTAGATGAATTCATTCCATTTTATATGCTTTCAAATAAAATAGGTAAAAAATCTGTTTGTTCACTTCTGCAATATTAATCTGTGACATAGTTTTAATATCATGACATACCCGACATTTGACGTTTTGGCAGCTAAAAAATTGTTCTTGTAAAGCGATCTAGCGCTGTTTTTTAAATAGTTTGCTTAGATGTCATCGCTGATTTTAGCGCTGCAGCCGCTGCAGGGCCGAATTCAGTCCATGCCGCGCATGGTCCATTTCCTTGTCATAAAAACGCAACACATTTTTTGTTCGAGATAGCTTCTCTATACATATTGTCCGTTCATCGTAAGATGTCCCCTGCCGTTATGTTGGCACTATTGCTAGTCAAGCTGTTCTCGGTATTCTTTCTGGGATAGTGAAGGAATCCTTTTTATTGATTACTTGCCAAAAGGGCAAACGATGACTGGATCCTATTATGCAAACTTAATCCCGACATTACGTGAAGCGATTAAAGAAAAACGTCGTGAGAAATTGTCATTGGGCGTGTTGTTTCTCCAGGATAACGCTCCACCTCATCGTTCGGAGGTTGCGCTCACCGCAATCCGCAGTGCTGGCTTCGAAGTCCTTGATCACGCACCATATTCTCCTGACTTAGCTCCGAGTGATTTTCACTTATTTCCAAAATTAAAGGAGCATATTCGTGGAACTAAATTTGACGATGATGACGCGGTTATGACTGCCGTAGAGGAGTTTTTTAATAGTCGAGAAAATGTTTTTTTTTGCGGAAGGAATAAGAAAGTAGGAGATGCGGTATTCTAAGTGTATAAGATTAGGAGATTACGTAGAAAAATATTTTTTTTTTGTTTAAATTTTTCTTTTTGTATTCATTGTAAGAATTTTTTGCTTCGCCCTCGTATAATATAAATTGTGTCGTCATTCGAAACCTCCCTAGTCTTATAGTTGTTTATTACTTACAAATCAGAAAATTAAACATATATTTATTCGTGGTAGGTGTAAACAAAGTTAGATTACGGGGTCAAGGTATGGATGTCGGTAGGTTTACAGGGTGTCACACTACGATCGGTCTGTATGGGCAATTCTAGCCATGTCATCCGATTTTACTGATAAGAAAAACTGCATTCCTATATTTTGATAAAAAAGTGTTCTTTCCATTGAAGTAGTAGTAGCTGAAAGCTAACCACCTACTTGAAAGTATGTGTTTTCTGAGTAAATAGAAAGAGCAATGTGTAAATCACAGCTTACTATTTTTTTACGGTAAGTACAAATCCACAAGTAGGTATACAAAATAACAATTAAGATTGTAGAAATAAAACAAAAGCATTCATAGTATGTTACAGTTTATTTCAAGCATGGACTACGTCGTCCATTCGAAACAAGCATTCGAACGGAAAAGGTACTCCATGGAATAAATAAATAAGACTCGATTAGTGTTAAGCTGTAACCAAGAACTGGTAAACAAAACAATATGGGCGTAAACAAACATAACCTCTATATATACACAGTTAGAGCCCAAATCTTATATGGCATAAGTATCTAATAAAATGGAAGAGAAATTGCACCATGTTCAGCTTCAATTTGTTCTTATATCGATAATATTCGAACTTACACCTACTTACACAATATCAGTCGAGTTTAGAGAGATTTAATTTAAGATTAAGTACTGGCTTAGAATAATTTATAGTTAAGTTAGCGTCAATCGGGATCTAATTTACTGGAGTTGGTTTTTGAAAGATTGCTGCATTGCCACTCGTCGCTACCGTCGGAGCATTCGATGAAGCCGTTGCATACACTAGACGCAGGCAAGCACTCTCCTAGTGGGCATCGGAAGCCTTTGCACGGATCTACTCTCAGTGACCTGCGATTCTCAGCAGCTTCTAAATCTGAGTAGAACTCTTCGCTTGATTCTTCTTCGAAGTCTCTGGTGTGGTTTTCCTCGGGCGTGTAGGTGTCGATGACGGAATCGATCCAGTCGATGTAGTTGGATACTTTGGTGTACACTCCCGGCCGGTTAGCGCGCGCGCAGCCGTAGCCGTTGCTGGTCACGCCGTACACGAACCACTTGTCGCCTTCCTGTAACAAAAACGAATAAGTTTTAGATATCTATCGTTGTATGTCGTTGTGGTGCCTTGGTTACTGTGCATATCATACGATATCGCAGGTTAAGCGACGTTTGGCGCAGTCGGTAAAAGGATGGGTGACCGAGGACCATTCATTTCTCACAACGACTTCCGTGCTTCGGGGGGTTCGTTAAGCAGTCGGTCGCAGATGCTGTATACTTGTATACAGTAGTCGTTAGGATTTGTCAGAAGCCATTTCGGCACTCTGAAAATTCTGACATCCACCAAACAGCACTGGGCAAGCTTGGTGGATTACGGCCTAAACCTCCTCGTCACCTAGGAGAGAGACTCATAGCTCTGTAGTGTGCTCATTACGCGGAGTTGTGATGATGGTGATGTAATGATTAACATTTATATGTGTAATGTATATATAATACCATCGATGGTTCTATAGTTATTGTCAACCAGGTAAGGTTCAACCGTTAGATGTAGAACGTTTGTCAATTAAAGTAGACATGTTCTACACACATGCACACAATTTCAAATATAGACAGTTTCAGAAACCTCATGGTAAAAAATCTCTTGGTACTTAGGTATAAATATCAACCTCACATACGCTATTAGGTAGAAAATCTAACCTATCCTATGGCAATTTAGTTATTTTTTCAAATTGTATAGGTAAGACAGACATGTACCTACTAATTTCTTATAATCATCAATATATATAAAACTGTTCCGTTACTGACTGAGTGACTGAGGTACTGAGGTACTGAGTGACTGAGTGACTGACAGACAACGTACAGCCGTAACTACTGGGCGTAGAAAGCTGAAATTTGGAACATACATTCTTTAGGGAATGTAGGGGTGCACTAAGGAAGGAATTCCCGAAATTCCCACGGGAACGGGAAATATAGGACTTTTTAGTTTGTATGAAAAATGTGCACCGATGTGAAACTTGGTGTAAACTTGGTGTGAAGGTTTTTCAATGCGTGTCTGGTTGTGTAATGAAAGGAATTTCCGAAATTCCCACGGGAACGGGAAATATATGATGTTTTAGTTTGTATGAAAAAATCCCATCCCTTGAGTGTACGGATGTGATACTTGATATAAAGGTTCCTCAATAAGTGTCTGTTTGTATTATGAAAGGAATTCCCGAAATTCCCACGGGAAGGGGTTGGACTTTTTAGTTTGTATGAAAAATCTTATTCCTTGAGTGTACGGATGTGATACTTGGTATGAAGGTTCTTCAAAGAGTGACTGGTTGTGCTACGAAAAAAAATCCCAAAATTCCCACGGGCACGGGAAATATATGATTTTTAGTTTGTATAAAAAAAACTTATTCCTTGAGTGCATGGGTGTGATACTTGGTATAAAGGTTCTTTCAGTGGGTGTCTGGTTGTATAGTTTCTGAAATTTCCACGAGAAGGGTAGTTAAGCGTATACGAAGTTGCGGGATAAAGCTAGTATACTATAGTTGTGCTTTCCAGTAGGCACCTAGTATAAAAGTGTACTAGTTTATAAGTCCCTACAGACATACTAAACTTTCAGAAAATTAACATACGATAATTCAAACCAAAAGTTAGATAGGGGCTAATCAAAGAAGCCACAGGGATCGAATACTGAGCGCAGAAAGCCGTCTCTAAGGACTCGTCGTAAAATGGAAAGTAATTTCTTTGATAACTTACACGAGGTCACGGTAATATTATCTATACAGTATTTCAACTCGGTCGAATCTATGAAATAAATGCCTAGAGCTGCACGGTATGTAAACATGCTGGGCCCGCCTCCAACATTTTAATAACATTTGCCTAGTTTGTGTTTACTTTCATTTAGTTTTGTGATTGTGAATATACTTTTTTGTATAGGTGTGTTCAATAAAAATGCGTTTTGTATCAAAAAACCATGTTTATTTTTGAAAAACAAATCAGTCTTATCAATCAGCTACTGCAAAATACTTTATAATTATACAGGATTAATTTTAATTAGCTCAACACCTCTTACAGGCAGCCTCTCCACATCAATCCCAACAACATTTTGTTCTACAACTTATCAAAATTAATAGTTTAAAAAAAATGTTTTCCCATACAAAAAACATTTATAGCCTTCATTTACTCTGAGCGTAGTAGGTATGCCACGCACCTAGCGTAACAAAATATCGCTTCAAAATAATAATAGGCACTTCTTACAAAATGTAGAGTTAGGAGAAAACGCTTTTCTTTTTCTTAATTTTTGTGTTATTTACCAAGATTTGTAAAAAGTCGTAGAACAAATGTTTTTAGGATTCATATGAAGAGGCATCCTGTATGTGGTGATGCACTAATTAAAATTAACCCTGTATATTATAAAGCAAAAAAATCCACATTCAATGTTGGAGCTCAATCAAGAATTGTTTCGGCATGCAGACAGTCGCGACTGGCCGCATGACCAGCATACCGAGATCGAGTATGAAGTTTGTATGAAGTTGAAATACTGTAATAATAATATTACCGTGACAAGGTCACACATTCACTACACTTTGTTCTCAAGAATAACTTATCTCACATTGTCTTGCTCTCGAGTAAATATATTTCAGGCGAGACTTGGTAGTTGCTTAAAAGAAAAGTTCAAATAATATCCGAGCATAATACATAAGCATAACGTGAACTGAGGTTTTATTTGCTCGTCCGTCTACATCGTCTGTACGTAATGCAATGTATTAAATTCATCTAGAATCTTATCAAATTCTGTCTGAACATTCTAGTGAATTCATATTGTTAGTTTTATTATGTAGGTATCATAACAAAAACTACTCCGAAGATCTTGGAAGAGTTATTTGAGTTGATGTTTATTGACTCCAATGTTAAAGTTTTCTTCGCAAACACAATTTACGATATTTTCTATGCGAAAAGTCACGTTAATGTCTCAACGATTGATCGTAAAACTTCTTTACTTCTGTTTTAGTTTATGATCCTGAAAGATAGACGTCTGGTTATTTTATAATGTGTAAGTATTTTTTTAAACGTTATTATTTCGCGAATTTGTGGCGCGTTCTTTTTATGTTACGAGCTTGTGGGTTATCTGATTTTAAGAAATCCTTAGTAGTTTTGTAATCAGAAATTATGCTGCATATGCTATCCTGCTATGGGGAACTGACTATTTGACAAAGGAAAAGCAGGAAAGCAGGACATGGTTAAAATTTATAAAGGGAATTTATAGTATCATTTGTTAAACAACTACAACATTTTTGAGACAGATCAAGACCTTAATTTATGACACAGTTTTTCTTAACGATTTTGTGTAGCGACAATTTTGTGCAAGAACAAGTCAATAACCGGAACCAAAATATGAATCAAACTTTGAATCTGAGAGTAATATTAATTTTGGATTCGCTCTTCGTTACATTTTATTTTTAATCTGTTTTGGGTGTTTTTCCATAGACAAAGTTTTTGATGTCTTTGGGTCTTAGATCATTGATCTAAGCTTTGGGTATATTTTTATAACTAGTGAACTGCATGAAATGCATGAATTTTTTTTTGGGTACAGTTTAGCTTTATCCCTTACTAGTGCAATTTATACTTTTACAATAATTGCAGGTATAACTTATTTATTAAATAAAAAGAAAGAAGTTGGTTCAACTGATTTATATGGCGCTTTCGTTTGTCATTTTCCGCAATTTTCTATGTATCAATTTCTATTTGACAAATGAATAAATTTTTTATTTTATCGAAGAGTAATAGATTGAACCCTAACAAAATAACATTTTTGTGATTACAACTACATTGGTGTTATTAAAAATAAGTTACTAAGAAGTGTCCAGCGTATAATAGTGGTTAATATGGCATAAGCTGCGCTTGACCGTACTTGGTCATTCATAATCAGGAATATGGCTAGCTGTGCGGGGAGAAGCTAACTTTGCAACGAACGAACTAAAAAGAGGATGGACAGCTAGGTGGCTGAGATCCTGGTGTGATGAAGACAAATACCTGTAACTGTATTTGGTTTAGGTGACAGTCTGATTACAATTCCTACTTAATAAAATTTATTTTATTGTACGAGTATTAAAACTTCAATTTGTGTTCCTGTGATGCTTTTGGATCAAGATTCATGTTAAAAAAATAACAACAGTGAAGTCTGAGTATATGATGAGTTACGCATGATTTTAGGTAAATTTCTGATTCATCTGTGCCTGATTCATGTGATCAAACCACCATGTTGATAAAAAAATAAACAAGTTTTTTACCTTTCCATATAGAAAGGAGTGCTTTCATTGCTTAATTATGCTGCAAGAAAAACATTTTTTTTTAAAGAAATTGCCTTGAAACATATTTTACGCAGATTTCAGTTGTACCATAAAGATATGCAATCGGATTCAAGATCAGAAAGAGTCACTGAAACTGCCGGAACAAGTAAAAACGCTTCTAAAGATAATAACAAATCAATCGTTCATAAAAGACCACACAAAAATCTACCTGAAAATAAAAAATACAGCTATTTATCAACAAATTCTTATTCATCTAGACTTTTTAAACATCGATATCTCAACATCTACCACAGTAAAACGAGTCCCTCATTAAAATATATGTTGTGTGGTAATATATTTTCATATACACAGAGATAAAATTTAAATATAATTTTGTCCAGATGAATCAGTCAAGGAATGAAATGTTGGAGAAATACCCTTTTAACCTTTTTATGCCGAGCTCTTATATTCTCAGGTTCCTAAAGCAAATGTCATATATCTACAGAGAATATTTTATTTTATTTTGATTCAGTTAGATACTGAGAGTACCTTGAAGTCTCCAAGACTGAGTAGTTGCTTCTCGTCTGTCCAAGACCTATGTTTGTTAAATCTGGATATTTGACACGGTTTTGGTAGCTTTTCTATATATCCATCTAAACTCTTTGTAATGAGCCCACTAGATGTCTTTTTCCCTGGGCGACGAGGGGGTATAGGCCATAATCCACCAAGCTGGCCCAGTGCTGGTAGATGGATATCAGAATTTTCAGGGCGCCGAAATGGCTTCTGACAAACCGTAACAACCACTGTTTACAAGTGGGTATACAGCACCCGTGACCGACTGCTTAACGTGCCCTCCGAAGCACGGAAGCCGTCGTGAGAAATGAATGGTCGGCGGTCACCCATCAAAAAACCGACCGAGCCGACCGTTGCTTAACCTGCGATATCGTATGATACACACAGTAACCACGACGACTTCCCACTAAATATTCATAAATAAATAAATATCTCTGACACTGTGAGTTCATTATCTAGCCCAAATTAAGTTTCTTAAAGAACTTGTGTTTTGGATACTAGATAACTGATATACCTACTTGAGAAATATATAAACATACATATTGAATAAATACATATTTTTACTAGAATAAACTTAAATAAACTCCATGATAAACTCCAAAATCCATGACTTGACGACTAATATCTGTGTTCATGACACAAATATCCGCCGCGGCTGGGATTCGAACCCAGGACCTCTGGCATAGCAGGCAATGTATGTTACCACTACACCAGCCGGTCATATTTCCACAAAGTCTATTTCAATATTCTGTATCCGTCACCTGGCACATGAGCGGCCCCCCGGAGTCCCCGAGGCAGGCGTCGCGGCCGCCGCGCTCGTAGCCCGCGCAGAACATGTCGTCCGTGATGCGGTACAGCGGCAGCAGGCGCGTGCGCCGCCGGCACTCCGCCGTCGAGATCACCGGCAGCTCCACCTCCTGGAGCGTGTCGGCTGGAATGTCAAACGATTTCAAATTTAAAATTGTTCAGCGAGCAGTTTGAGCGTATTTCACGCGGTCACACAGCAGTCATCTATACATATAATAAAATGGTAGGAAAGTCAAAACTGTACATTGAATATTTTTTTAAAAGAATACTTGGGGTATGATCTACAATCGAAACAGAAACAAAAAATATAGTTTTTAGAATTTTTGTCTGTTTGTCTTTCCGGGATAAACTCAAAAAGTACTGCATGGATTTACTTCAAATTTGGCATGAAGATAGTTAAGAAGTCGGGTCAACATATAGGCTACATATTATCACGCTAGCAGTGTTATAATCGTAGGTGCGTTTGGTGCTGCATAGCGTTCACGCAGACGACGTCGCGGGCAGCAGCTAGTATATTATATATATAAAACTGTTCCGTTACTGACTGAGTGACTGAGGTACTGAGTGACTGACAGACAACGTACAGCCGCAACTACTGGGCGTAGAGAGCTGAAATTTGGAACAAACATTCTTTAAGGGATGTAGGGGTGCACTAAGGAAGGAATTCCCGAAATTCCCACGGGAACGGGAAATATAGGACTTTTTAGTTTGTATGAAAAATCTTATTCCTTGAGTGCACCGATGTGAAACTTGATATAAAGGTTCCTCAATAAGTGTCTCTTTGTATTATGGAAGGAATTCCCGAAATTCTCACGGGAAGGGGTTGGACTTTTTAGAATGTATGAAAAATCTTATTTCTTGAGTGTACGGATGTGATACTTGGCATGAAGGTTCTTCAAAGAGTGACTGGTTGTGCTACGAAAGAAATTCCCAAAATTCCCACGGGCACGGGAAATATATGGTTTTTAGTTTCTATGAAAAAAACTGATTCCTTGAGTGCATGGGTGTGATACTTGGTATAAAGGTTCTTTCAGTTGGTGTCTGGTTGTATAGTTTCTGAAATTTCCACGAGAAGGGTAGTTAAGCGCATACGAAGTTGCGGGATAAAGCTAGTGTAACAATAAAACATTGTGTATCAAGATAACATTTTATGACACGGTGTCTCTTCACTAGGTCAAAGGATTGGTAAGTAACGTCGAACGTGAAAGCACACGGACTAAAGAACTGACTCTTTATTTAAATATTGCCGGAACAATACCGCCGGAGCGGTAATATTTGAGGCTTGGCAATGCAATTGGTATGGCTGGAGGTATTTTCTACATAATCTAAATCGTTTTAGGATGATTCAGTGTAAAAGTAATGGTATTGCTTGGATATTTGCCTGTGGTGTAAGAAGTTCTGAGTTCAAGTCCAAGCAAGAAATCGAAGTTTGGAAATCAAACTTTTCAATACTAGCCCGAGTCGAGGTCATTAGAACGATCTGTGGTTTTTATAACTCCAGTTAACTTAACTAAATGTTTTTTTATATCAATAGTGGACTTTATTGAAATTTAAAATTAAAGGCTAGTAAGTATAAATAATAATAATAATGTGTTAGGCATGTCGCGAATAAGAACATTATTCTAGAAAAGGGGAAGTAAGTATCTGCAATCTTTAATTACATTTATATTTTTAATACACACATGCCCAATCATATTTTTTTACCAAAAATTTAACAAATTGTTTATATAAGAAAATAGCTTTTAATACCAGTGAGGTAAAGAACACTACAATACCTAATCAATTAATGCAATAAAATTAATGTCTTAGAAATCAGTTGATTATTTAACTGATTATTTCTCCAAGCTCGACTAATTGCGACATCTTTTATTTTGGAAAGGTAACTAAATGCGACAGGTAACACACGTAATTTACGTTTTAGCCAGTCTCTCAGTGAGAAGATATTTTGCTGAATTATTAAATCATGCAGATGTAGATGGCAGTTTAGTAATAAAGCAAATCACCAAATTTATTTACTCATTGCAAAAGTAGGAAAATTTAAAAACATGTAAAAAAATTATAGGTGGAAAAAAAAATCTTAAAATCAAATACTTACCATTTTAAATCTATTGCAACACAATTTGAATGAGCCTGTAAGATATTTTTTTAACCGTCACGCTTTATCCGGCCTTTGAACAGTTTCAGCTTTACGATGTTATAAACTGAGCGGAAGTGGAGGATTTATTTAACGTAACAATATATATATTTAATGCCCGTTGCCATTTCATGATCGGCTCTTCCTGGTACTCGAACCCAGGATCTCTTATTACATACATACATAGCTTCACGCCTGTATCCCTTATGGGTGGGTTGGTGGGCGGTAAGCCTATCGTTCGCAAAAAAGCCAACAAAACCTCTGTCCTTTAACTGACTTTTACAGTATACACATATTACAGGGAAGAGAAGAAATGGCATATTCTACATCTACGCGTGACCTTGCCTGGATCTACAAGGGGATGCAGTGGGAGGGGCAAGTCACTGCGCGCGCGCCGCGCTGTCTCCCAACCAAACTAGTTCGAGTCCGCGTGCGTGATCGCCGCTATCAACCGTTCATATCGATTGAATACAAAGTTTTTTTTATATTTGAAGGAGTTTCTGTTGCATGAAGCCTGAAGTAGGGCATTAAACATTGTATGTTTTTCTGTCAGTCTAGCATGGAAGAAATTCTCTTATTGTTAAAGGAGGACTGACTTCATCAAGTACATACATACATAACGTCACGCCTGTTATTCTTTATGGGGTAGGCAGAACACCAGAGGTTACAAGACCATCTGATGTCACGTTTGACCAATTTGGAGGTATTATAAAGATGGAAAGAGACTATTGTAGTGACAGGGGGTCAGCCTATCGCCCACAAAAACGCCTTTAAAACCTCTGCTCCTTAACTGACTTTTACAGTATGCTCGGGAAGAGAAGCAGCTGGCACATTCTACGTTTTTCTTTTTCTTTCGTTCCCAGTGTCCAAGTGTTTTGAGAAATTTCTAAGATGAATAAAACTTTTTGAATTTTTTGATCTCTTATTCTATAGGTAGGTATTTAAAAAAGAAGACTCACGAAAGACCCTCTCATGTTCGTAGAGCTGCCCCCAGCCCAGCACGGTGCAGTGCCTCTTGGCGGGCGGCGGCGCGCGCGCGGGCGGCAGGCAGGCGGGCCGCAGCCGCGCGTGCAGCGCCACCGGCGGCACCCGCAGCAGCGCCACGTCGTTGCGGTAGCCGCGCGCCGCGTAGCGCGGGTGCAGCACGAGCTGCAGCACGCGCAGCACGCGCTCGCCGGGCCCGCGCGCCCACGCGCCGCGCCGCAGCGCGCCCAGCCGCGCCACCCAGTGCGCTTCTGTTGCTCTGAGGAACACGTCATCATCAGCACAACTCTGTGTAATTAGATGCACACTTCTCGACGGAGGCCTCCCCCAGGATTCGTCATGTCGTCCGGACCCGCGCCGCCCTCATCTAGCGTTTGACGTTCGTAAAGTGTATAAAATTATCTACTACGAATAAAATGTTTTCATTTTCATTAATTTTCAATGGGCTCACTGCAAGGCCTCTCCAATGGATAACGAGGAGGTTTTTAGGCTGTAATCCACTTTTTAGGCTTGCCCCATGCTGGTTGGGGAATGTCAAAATTTTCAGGGCGCCGAAATGGCTAATGACTTTTATATACAAGTACGGTTATGTAATGTTAAAAAAATGGACTCTAGGGAATTTACATTAAGTATTTACTTTCAGGAAAAAATCATTTATTTTATATAAAATATTAAAGTTGTATCCAATTTTGTTTTCTGTGAGTGATTTAAAGTGACGATAATGCTTACAATGTTCACGGTTAAGCTTTATAAGCATTACCATCACACTTCACCATTTGCAAGGGACAAATAAGTATAAAAAAGATAAATAGCTTCACTAAAAAATTAAGTTTAGGACGCGCGACTACTTAATGTTCTGGTTTAATCCATCTCGTCGGTGACACATGTATGAAACCGACTCTAAACGGACTCTTACACCTTACAACAGAACCGTTCTTTGTAAACATTAGCATAAGACACCTCAGCATAAAGGGAATGAAATATTAACTGATTTTATTTATCAGTTCAGTCTTTAGGCAACTGGGCTTAATATACCTACTATCGATGTGGATTTTACACAGGGTTGCGCAGTATATCTCCATTGTCTGATGATAGGTACGAGGAATGTTTCTAGCCAACAACAATAACCTGAAGCGATTCATTCTTAGAAGAAATTAGGCCGTATACAGAAAGAAAGCTGGAAACTTATAAGAGCTTGACAGCGCTGGTAACACTTGCAGGAAAATATATGAACCTGCGCCGATAAGCACTGAACGGTGCCGACAAGCTTTGGGAAATCATCGTCCGATGAGTCCGAAATTTTGCTTGGTCTGCCTCAACCTGCTTCCTTTGTGTAGAACGGACCAGCGCTGTCAAGCGCCGGTAAGCGCTTATAAGTTTCCAGCTTTCTTTCTGTATACGGCCTTAGAATGTAAGGAAACGAATACTCACTGGTAGAAGCAATGGCTGGCGGACAGCAGCCACTGCGCGTGTATGAGCGTGGCGCCGCACTGGAAGTCGCCGTCGCGGTAGAGCGCGGCCTGCCACGGCCACGCGCCCGGCGCCGCGCCCGCGCCGCCCACCACCCTGCCCACACGCGCGCGCTCAGTGCCGTCACCCGCGCCGCCCGCGCCCCCCGCGCCCGCGCTGAGGGCGCAAGTGCCGGCTCACCGATACGAGAAACGTTCTCTACGTCTACCCTACATCTACTCTGTGCAGTATTTTAAGTGCTTTATACCTATCTATGTTAAGATAGAGACTTATCGAAAAACTTGGTGACGTTGATTTCATTTTTTTTGTATATGAGTTTGTACTTTTAGCAAGTAGGTATAGCAGATTGAATGGAATGACGACGTATAAGGAAGGTAAATGTAGAATTTGTAGGTATGTCAAAAAACTTCGGAATAAATAAAATAAATGTAAAACCACTATTTATAGTGTTGGAGAGCTATTTGACGACCACTTTGGCGATGGGGTAAACCTGTCTGCCTCAGACGCCAGTGGTTGCGGGTTCGATTCCCGCACGGAACAAGAAAAAAAAAGTTCCGTGTTGTATTTATCTTTTTATGTATTTATATTCTAGGTTCCCCCTAATTCGCTACATGGTATCCCATAACACAAGCTATGCTTACTTTGGGGCCATGTAGTTGGTGTGATTGTCTGGGGATTTTCATATTTTCATGTCATATTTTTAAATTAATGTAGCTACCTAGAATTACGATTTCAGTGCAATTTCAATTAACTTAATACTTCGAAAATTAGTAATAGTGAGAACGTTTCAATAGTATCAGTGAAGTTTCTCAGTGCAGTTGCAGCGGCCACCTACCTTCCACGACACACGGCAATGTTCACTCACTTGCATCAGGAGTGTTGGTATTTAGAAAGAGTTATTTTTGCTCGTCGTGGAAGGCAGGCTCGTCTGAGTTCAAATAGTGCAGAAATACATGTATGTTACACAAAAAATATATCTGATGCATTTTTTTTACTTAATTTAGATATTGAGCCTGAATTCAATTCAATTCCAGTTGAAGTACAATGAAAATAACGTTAAATTTAGATTTAAAAAGATTGGGTTCAGGAAGAAACTGCCTTAAAATTTTTCAGAACGCAACCATTGCCGAAGCTATACTTTTTGGTGGCAGGTTTTAAATAAACAGTCACTTCACCATCCAGACGGGTCAGAAGAAGGTAGCTAAGGATTTTATAAAAGGAAATAAGTATGAAAGTATTTCGCAATAAAATGAGAAAGTTACTTAAAAAATTACGAAGTCATTGACTTACTTTTATGTATAGTTGACTATTCTTATGACTGACTTCTATTGACTAACTTCTATGTATAGTTGTAATAATGAAACATAGTTATAGGTTAATCAATATTACATATTGTGCATAAATAAGTGCCAACGCTGCTTCACGCGTTCAAACGCACGCGCGCTCGATACGGACGTTCGGTCGGAATGCGCCAAGCGCCACGTATGATACGGAAAATGTTATGAAAGTGTATATGTTTGAATCTCTCTTAGTAGGTGGTATATAAATCTATGGGTAGGTGTGCTTATTTGAAGATACGGACGTACGGTACGCGCGTTCGAACGCGATCCGTAGCGTTGGCACTAACGACTGATATTGATTAACACAATAGCGATTTTGAAAAATTTAATGCGGTCATCAACTTTCGATGCTGACTGTACCATATTTATAACACAAGCTCTGTGCTTACTTTAGTGCTAGGCGCTGTGTCCGACCATTTAAAGGGTGCAGTAGTTACCTGGGTTGCTGCGCGTCGGCCAGCGGGCGCACGCCGCACTCGAGCGCGCGGCAACGCACGCGCAGCGCGCGGCGGCGCGGGCACGACGCGCGCCGGAACGTCAGCGCGCTGCCCCCTCCCCCCGTGCCGCCCGCCCCTGCCCCCGCCGCCGCCGCCGCCCCCGCCGCCACCTCCCAGTAGCCGGTGGAGCTGCTGGAGCGGCCCTCGCGAGCCTCGCGCGACCAGCCCGCGTCACTGAGGACAGATGTGTAAATTGATGTCTTCAGATTTTTATGATTCATTGCATAGATAAATTTTATTTAAAAAAAAATTGAATGAATTTGGCCACGTTGCTTGTAGAGATGGACATAAATTCATTGTTCTCTTATTATAGTAGGTATTATGTATGCATATAAATAATTTAGTATATAAATAAAATTTGATTATGCATGATGATGTGCATTGAAAAATTAGATTTTTCTTTATTACATTGTTGAATGAAATATTTTGCTCATACTTACTATTTATTAGATAGCTCATGCCCTATTCACTTCTGACTGATTGCTTATGATACACAAGTAGTAGCGTAGCATCTTTTCTACTGTCTTTAATTCTAAACATCCAAATAACAGTAGAGGTGCTTACCGGAACGTCATAGAACGACACACAGCCCTTCCTAGATCAGGTAACTGCAGGGTGCTGTGAGCCTTCGCCACCACATCCGAGAAAGTCTCGACACAGAGGCGGCCCCACACTCCACGTTTTCTCACCATCACAAAACCTTAAAAAGATAAATTTTACCATTATCTATATGAAGTTTGTTAACAGTTAACATTAACGTGTTACATAGGTATTAATTTCCAATTGGAATCGTGGAAGCAATTTTCTATCATGATATTTTTTTCGAGGCATTAAAACACTAGTTAGCAAAGTGTACATATTAGTAGGTATATTTATATTACAGTATGTGTATCAGTATGTGTATATATTATAACTTATTACATAACACACTATTATAACAAATGAAGAAGCTTTATTTATCTTCCATTAAAATATTAAAAAGAACATTTCATGATGCATTATTTTTATTTTATAATTTATTTTTATTGCGTTACATCTCTATAGTAAGATCTGAATGCAATAGCTGAAAATCAGCCATTTGCCCTCGGGCGATTTGTAACTGAGCTGTGCCCTTTTGCCTACTTTAGCACAGCATACAGTATAAAATAAAAATGTTTGTATAAATTATACATTATTTATTCAAGATTTAAAATGTAAGCCAATACTTATACATGTATGCTTGGTGGTCAAAAATGAAATTGTTTAATTAATTATGTTTTTGTCAATATTGTTTTAAAATAGTTTACTTGCAAATTCTTTTCCTTTCCGATTGTTTATTTCAATAGTTCAGTTTTGATTTTTTGTTTTTTATCTTGGTATACTCTTTTACTTTTTATTATTTTCAAATTGTGTGTGTTACTGTTTTTGGCAAATAAATGTTTTATCTATCAAAGGCTGCTGCCACACCAATCGCTCGGTAGTCGATCAAGGGCGTCGAACAAGAACAAAAACTAGTTTACTTCCAGTTCACCACTTCCTTCTTCTTCTTGAAATGTATCTTACCTTCTTCATTGTAAGGAACAACTTCATTGTCTTCCAATTCATCAGCTAGCGCTACGCAGCTCTTCTCATCATCTCCGAGGGGGCAGTCTGGAGTCCCATCACATACTCGAGTTCTTTCTATACATTGTCTTGCATTTGAGCAAACGTATTGGCCTTCTTTACACCAATCTGGAAAACAAGAGGAAAGAATTATACACTAAAATTACACCCTATTTTTTCAATTATTTTTACCGGCCACAAATTTGCCGAGTACCAAATTTGTTTTGTTGAAGCTCATTTCAGTACTAAGCCCATGTTTTCTCTTAAAACATGCTAGTTATTAGATTTACGAGAATGTAATTAAACAATTAAGTCATATTTCATCAATATTTCGAACGATTTTAATTCTAGGTAAGTATTATGATTTAACATAGTTTGTGGTAAGTATCTGTATGGTATAGCACATTATTTTTTACCGCATTTGTTCTCATCAGAGTAGTCCCAGCAGTCGACGACTCCATCACAGATCTTGGACTGAGAGAAGTCAGCTCGAAGGTAATCCGCGCAGGAGCAGGATCGCTCGTCTTCCCCAGCTGGACAGTCCAGCAGTCGGTTGCAGCGTGAAGTAACAGGGATGCACAAACCGTTGTCACAGCGGAAAGATGTTCCGTTGCTACATTCATCTGTAAAGATATTGAAATAAGTAAAGGTGTGGGTTTTATTAATAAAGAATCCAATCAATGGAAAGGTGCTTCAAAATATTCACTAGCTTTTATTCAGAAATCAATTAGTAATAATCCTCACTGAGAACAAAAGAAACGAGAAAAGAACAAGAAAACAAAATAATGCTAACGATATATGGAAATAGAAATCGAAAAAAATATTCTTTTGACGCAACCACAAGTCTTTTTAATAGGATTATTATCTAAAAACAAGTAAACTTACCTTCTTTAATAATTTCTTTAACATTGTTGAAATCCTTTTCTTTGTGAGGTTTATTGTAATACGGCTTGTTATATGTTTTGTCGGAAGAATCCAAACTATTATCGTCTTGCTTCGTTGATTGTATTTTATTGTATGTTTTGGTAAGAATCTTAAACCCCGCTTGGTTTAGTGTGTAACTTGAGGGTATTGCTTTTGTTGAAATGGCTCCACCAGGCGTTCGAAATAAGGTATTGTTATTAGAATCTGAAATCGTCGCTAAATTGGCGAGCTGCTTAAGTTTATCTAGTGTGAGCTTGTTTGACTGATTGACAGGAATTTCCAAAACTACATCGGGCTCTAAAGCTAATTCGTATGCTGGTAAACTAAATGTTTCATTAGCCCGTTTACTGCTCACACTTCCAGTTACATGGTAAGATACTTTGTAAGTACCTTCAGGGACTTTTGTTATGTTTTTTACATGTTCATAACTAGATTTTGGAAACCTATTACTTCCGGAGGTAGTTTCATCGAATTCTTCATTTGTTTCTGTGAGATTCGCAATTACAGTGTGTTCTTCTGTACCAGACATACCTGCTTCAATTATCTCGGGTTCCCTAATAGATTTGTCTTCGTCATTAAGGTTTTGAATAACCTGTTGCGCTACAGAGTCACGAAAAAAATTACGGGGACTATCTTTGTTTTTGATCAAATCTGCTCGAATTTGTGGACGAGGTCTAAGTGGTCGGTTGACGCCTAGATTTGATTTTGCTGGTAAAAGTGTAACTACTTTAGGAGTTGTAATTTCAAATTCTTCTTCGGATACTACTTCGACAGTGCCTGTCATCTTGCTGTTATCGCGGCTGTCAATGACTTCAGATTCATCAAATATTTCTGGTACTGGTGTAGTAGTCGTTGTAGTTGTAGTCGTAGTTGAAGTCGTTGTTGTAGCTGTTGACGTTGACACTGTGTTCGTATTGGTCGTTACATTATTCTGTGTATACCTCTTTATTATTTCCGTCAAATTCCGTAATAATGAATTCTTGCTGAATAATTTTGGAGTAGTTGCTGGGAAAACTGCATCATTCTTAGTAATTATCGCTTGTAATGTGTCATTGTAAAACTTTGCCGGGGACAGTTTTCCACTCGTACCATTGTTATCATTAGTTGAGGTATTGACTAGTTCCCAAGTATGATGGGGAGTGGAAGAAGTAGGGATGACTGAGACTTTATTATTTGGCCGTCGAGTAGAGTTTTCAGCAGTAAAGTTTTGTTCTGTTATTAGTTTTGGGGTGCTAAGTGAAATTTCTTCCATGTCTGTTTGAGTAGAGCTTTGTGTATTCACATAATTAGTACTGCTGGTGACAATATCTGTAGTAGTGCTTTGTGATACGGCTTCAGGAGTGGTGGTACTCTCGTTTTGTTTCTTAATTATGTTTGCTCCATCAATAGATACTTCTTCAGTTGCATTATCTTGCTGATCAAGTTGTACTACATTTAAAACTACTGAAGTTGTTTTATCTTTCGGAGGTCGCACAACTGGTCTACCATCATCATCATCGTCATCGTTATCTGATGACTCTTCTACGACTGAACTTATTTTATCTACTGGTATTGGGTAAGGCTTTGGATAATGTGAACCTAAAGTTTCCATATCCTTCATTGGAGGAACAAAGGTGGGTAGAGTGAAACTGGTATAAACAGGGGCAGGCACATAAACGTCCGCGGCTAAATCTGAAGAGACTTTATGAAAAGAAGGGGGGGTCTTAGTTCTATTTCTGTTCATCACAGGCGGAATAGGACTTAACATGCTTTCCAATATTGAAATATCATCTACAACTTCTGCCACACCTATTCTATCCTCTGCATTTTGTGGAATTACAGTTTCAGGCTCACTGACGGGTATTATCGGTTGCTGAATGACGGGTTTGCTGGTAGTCTCCAAGTAGGGTCTAGTTATTGGTCGCCATGGCTCGTTATCGATTACGTGTGGTACAGTAAATAATGTGTCAAGTTTTGGAATATCTTTGTAATGGTTTTCGTTTGTAAGAAGATCCAACAAGATTTGGGATACGTTGTTTGTTGTTGTCAATGATGCTGCAGTCGTTGGTGGTGCAGTTGTAGTTGTTGTCGTAGTGGTTGTGGTTGATGTAGTCGATGCTGTTAACTTTGGTACTTTTGTGGTACTTACAGTTTCGTTTTTCGTTGAGTCAGGTTTTCCTTTAATATTAAAAGTAGATTTTATCGTAAAAGGCCTAAGCTTCTGGGTGGTTAAAGGAACTCGTTTTGTTGTATGTTCGCTTGTCATTTTGGTTGTAGACTTTATGCTGGCGGTGTTTTTAATAGGTGGTTTGTGTGTATCTTCATGTTTTGCTGGACTAGAATTTTGTTTGTTTTCTGTTATATCTGCTTCGGTTTTTGTAATTTGAAATGAACCTTGAACGACGGGAATATTTTCTTCATCGATATCGGGTTCATCCGGATCCCTTTTCTTAGAAGAGTCATTTGGCTTAATTGTCGTTTTCCGAACGACACCTTTTGTTGGCATAGATTTGTCTTTGTTGGGTGTCAGAAGTTTCGGTTGACTCACTGCCATGCTTTCATTCAAAGCTTCTCTGACGTAAGATTCAGATCGATACGTATGTTCTAAATCTCTCTTAATTACAATGCTCGTTGTGTCTATCTTTATTTGTCCAAAAGCAGGATGCTTCGATAATAAATCTTGAATCAACACATTCTTCAGTGTTTCTTCTATATTAGTAACCGTGCTGTAAAAATAAACAAGTGTTAGATAGAAGTTTTGCAGACTTTTCAAACAATAAATTATTAGGAGATTTAAGAAGTGACAATGCTACATTTATTTCTGATTCCCCTCATTGGCAGACTTAAGTAAATAAGTGTAAAATAAAATAGTTGTACGAGTAAAAATACTGTTATTACGCAAGATATCCAATATTTAATTACTTAAATTCTTAACTGTCCAATAACTTTCGGTATAACTTTTATTATTTTTGTTAAAAAAGGTCTTTTTGGTCTACATCTATAACAGATTGCTTGCTTATAAGAATTTGTATGACTGACTGATACTCCCTGAATAAAGAAAACCAAAACATACCTCGGTATTTTTCTCCTATCAAGATACAATCTGAAGTGTACATCGAGCCTTCTATCCCCGAATCCAGTAACCAGTGCCCCTACGAAGGCCTGTCTGAGTGCAGACGGCGCGGCGTACACCTGCCGCAGCGACGCGCCGTAGCGCCGCGCGCGCTCGCGCCATGACGCGCTGCCGGGCGCGCCGCCGTACACGTCGCCGCGGGTCACGCGCAGAGTGCCCTCGAAGCTCATTATTGCTGGAAAGTTGGGAAAACAGAGTTTGTAGATCATAATTTGCTGGAAATTCAGATACAGCAGATTTGCAGATAATGATTTATAAAAACTAGGATTTTATAAGCTTTAGAAATGTGATATTTGTTATGTGTTTTATTTAATGAGTTTCAGAACTATTGCAGGCGCCATTATCAAGGCAAACGTTAGAACGCCTTAGTATTATTACGGTACAGTATGTATTTGAAATATCATTGTTATCATGTATATTGGTAGAGGCCTGGATATTATTATCGGTGACTAAACCCGCTTTTGATCCTAACTTCACCTTTACTTTCATTCACTAGTTCTTCTTCAGTAGTATTTGGAATTGCGGAATTAACAAGATAATGTGGTTATCCTTAAACCTTTCATAGCTTCACACCTGTATCCTTTATAGGGTAGGCAGAACACCAGAGGTTATAGAACCATTTGTCACAGGACAGGCAAAGGAGGTATTATAATGATGGAGAGAGGCTATTCCAGTGACAGGGGGTCAGCCTATCGCCCACAAAAACGCCAATAAAACTTCTGTCCCTTAACTGACTTTTATATTATACCCTTTTATGCCTGATTCAGTTCTGTAACTTCTATATATTCAGCCAATATACGTATAAACAATGATGCACTATGTAAGAACAAACGTCGTATTGTCATCAAAGTTGCCACCTAGCGCCGATAAATGTCATAACAAGTCAGAAACTCACGTTCTCCATTATCCGGCCTCAAGGCGCCCATGTAGAAGGCTAACGCTGCCACCGCCAGCACGGCGAGCGCCGCGAGTAGCGCGCCGCCCACCAGCGCGGCCGAGCATAAACCGCCGCCGCGCGCGGTCGACGCCGGCGCGAGCGGGTAGCCGCCGCCCGCGAAACGATACTCGCTCTGTAGGCAAAGAAAATACAAATATAAATAAATAGTAAACCTCAAATTGTCACATCAATTAAGTATAAATGACTATAATTAGAAATATTACAACCGTCCCCGTGGTGCAGTGGTATAGTCGCTCTGCGCCAATCTTGAAGTGGCGGGTTCGAGCCCGCGGAACAAAAGAATTCTTTTTTGTCGTGTCTCAGTGTTTATCTATGTATGTATTTATATCTAGGTTGCCTTCTATTTCGCTACATGATATCCCATATTACAAATATGCTTACTATGGGGCCATGTAGTTAGTGTGATTGTCTGTGTTCAGAGGTTAATATAAAACCATCTTATGTAACGTTGGACTCATTTATAATTTATTCATTTTTAAATTATATATATATATATATATATATATATTTTTTATAAGTGACTAAACCCGCGTTTGACCTCAATCTCACCTGATGGTAAGTGACGATGAGGTCGAAGACGAAAGCACACGGGTTTAGGAAGGAACTGGCTCTTTATACAATATTGCCGGAACACATTACCGCCGGAGCGGTAACATTTGGCGGCAGACTTTATATAAGGGGTGGTCGCTAGCCAGGCGGACCCAGAAGGGATCCTACCACCAAGCAAAATTAAATAATTTATTTATTATTTATTAGTGGATTTCTATATTCAAACCAGGATTTCTTCATAACGAAACAAATCTAGATTTTTATTGTTATTCCAAAGCTTATACATTTAAGTGTTTAAAGAATAAGGATTTTAGATTGAGATTCAGTAAAGAAATCCACAATTAGTGACCGCAAAACTAGCTCTTCTATAAATTGTGTTATATACCTACCTAGATCGCAGAGTGGAACAAGAAGGTATTCAAGTACAGGTGCACCTAGACCCGAACCAGAAGCAGCCGGGCTAGCATGCGATCATTGATAAATACTTTTTTTTCCACCAAAGAAACTTTAGACTACCTACTAGACCCCCCTAAGGAAGTCTCAGAAGGAGAGGAGGTGAATGCTTGATGCACGAGAGGGGACCACTGCGGGACTACCCCGCCAGCCAATCCCTAACAGTGCGGGACTCACCGAACCCAGCGCTACCCGCTAAATACCCCTTTGCTGAGAAATCCCGAGTTGGGCTTTTCTTATCGTCTGAACTACAGCCAATTGGAGTCAGAGGCTCGAATCGACAAGATAAATATTACCGAATGATTTTAAACTTTAATGTTAGCTAATATGCTCACCTTAATAGATAGAATTATTTAAATTGATACTATGATTAAGCCCACAGAACCAAAGTTGCCATATTAGAAAAAAAATCATACTCTTCTAAGAAAATATCTATATCAGTTTAGAAAAGTTCGGCTCCTAAACTGAAGTTCGAACCCTGAATCTCTCTCGCCGCCGTAGCCGAAAACTGGACCAATGCACCACTGAGGCCCGCGATACAGATTTATTGATACTGTATAAAGCACATGTATGATTCATAGTCAAGGTACCACATCATAGGTACGTATTTTCACCACTAAAAAATCAATACAAAATACAAAAACTCCTTTTCTTAACATCGCGCAAAGACTGGACCTTTATTCAAAAAACTTATTTTGTATGGCAATTCGCCTATATAAAAAACCTGCATGACATTTAAATTTTTTTAAAAAGAACTGTGTAGGTACTTATCTATTAGAATAAAATTATTAGGTATAGATACTGGAAATAAACGTTAATGCTGACATTTGTTTTAATATTATGTACTTAATTAGGTTATAACATTGACATTTTGTATTTTATAATTTAAATTTGCTTCGACATTTGTTTTAGTTAGAATTATTTTAAATTAACACATTTAACTTATTTTTTTATTAATTCTGTTGTAATACCTTTATAGTTTATAATGTGAAAAAAATCCAAATAGACAACGGTTGATTATGCTGTATTGTACGTATTATGTGTACCAATCTTTAAGAACTATGTAGGTACCTAAAACAAATAAAATAATTTATTCTTTCTCTAAAAAAACAATACACAGCCAAAAATGCACATTTGCTTTTAAAATTGGTTTGTACGTTACTATTTACACACCGCAGTGGAATGAAAAAACATCCATATAGTGAAAATAGACAGTACAAGCTATCCGCTATGATTTGAATTAAAATGATGCAGAGGGGCGCGCTTCAAAAACGTATGCACAAAACCGCGTTGCGCTGAGCTTCTTCCAATACTTTTCCACTACTTCTTCATAGGTAAATGATGCATTTTATTGGGTCTCGAGCTTTTCCCGCAACTTCGTATGCGCTAAATTACCCTCCTTGTAAGAAATTCAGAAACTCCTTCAATAATACAATCAGTCATACATTGAAAAAAAAAATTATACCAAGCTTCATATCGGTGCAAAGAATAAGATTTGTCATACAAACTATAAAGTCCTGTACTTCCTGTTCCCGTGGGAATTTTGGAAATTCCTTCGTTGGTGCTTACCTACATCCGCTGAAGAATGTGTGTTCCAAATTTCAGGTCTTCACGTCCAGTAGTTATGGCTGTACGTTGTCTGTCAGTCACTCAGTAACGGAACCGTTTTATATATTAACATGACAGATATATTCCTAGCAGCATACTAGCATGTGTTAGGTAGAAGGGCAGCTAATTAGGATCTTATGAGTGAGAAGGGCGAAAACTTCTTCTGTTATTTAAAAAAAATATGATTACGAGAAACGAGAAAGAACAGGGTGTTAAATTGGGGGGAATTTGAGAATTAATTGACTTACACATAAATCAGAAACATAATATGTATTCGTAAAATTTCGGATAGGTACTATCTTTTTACCGTATAACTTTTTTAACGATCGTTTTTTTTTTCAAATCAATAGATATAATTTTCTATAAGCCATTTTATTATTTGAATGATCTCTCTAATGAGATAGAAGCACCGTTAATCTTTAGAATTTGATAACGTTCGTTTTATCAATTGAACATGAATGTATTACTTTGCCAACTGAGTCAATAGTTCATATAAAAGGTATTCAATAATACCTCTACATTAAATAGGCCATCATATACATGGTGATATTTTTTTTACTTAAATAATAACTAATGTAGAGATAACTCTATAAGTTTCCCCTTAAGTTCGTGAAGTTAATTTTCGTTAAATGTGTAGAGATTTATAAGTGAAAATATGATAAAACGTCGGATTAAATTAAACAAAAAAGTTAAAACTGTTTTAGTTCTATCTCGTAAACTATAAATGTAATAAGATTAGCTAAATGTTGAACAACGTTTCCAAAAGGATTTAATTTGCTCAAATATTGGCGTAATAATAAATCAGCATCGTATAAAATCGAAGTCGATCTTGAATTTCAAAATTGTTCTCTGTTTCAATTTTTATTTTAACATATAGGTAGGTAGATCCAGATTTATACAATCACTCATTCATGACATCCACTTTAAGCTTTCGGAAAATATCCTCAGCACCCATTATACAAAGCAAAAAGATACAATCCGATGAGAACTCTGAGCAGTTTCTCAAAATATACTCAAATTGGTGAAATATGTTTACTGTGAGATTAATGTTTGACAAGACGTCTGGGAATAGCCTAGGGTCCGCTGTAATTTAGCTTGTCTTGTAGATTTCTAAATAACCAGTTACTCGTGAAATATAGTAATTCACGACTAAATAACAGTGTTTCATCTGTTAAAATGAAACGTATGAAAAACAATTTAAATTTGAATAAAAATATCTTAGACAGGACGAAATTAAGAAACAAATGTGTCAATATCTATTAAAAATTCCTAAAAATTAATTCCACTATAGGTCCCACCGAGATTTGAACTCGGATCGTTGGATTCAAAGTCCAAAGTGCTAACCATTACACCATGGGACCGCGTCGGTGGTTGTGCGAAATATCGACTTAGTTATTTGGGTACGCATCTGCGCAGTGCGACCCTCTAGCAGAAAATAAGGTCCGAGTGAAAGGAGATTGCTCAAAAACAATTTAAATCATTTGAAATGGTTGATTATCTTGATTATAGCTTTGCTTTATTTATCTGTGGAAGTTGATAAGGAATTAGCATTAGATAACCTCTGTTGGAAATAGTATCACATTCTTTAAACCACGTGTTAAAATGAATACAAAGAGAAGCCTGAATCTATAAATATGAATGATATCGATGGCCCCATCGAATAAACGTGCAATCGAAAAACAACGACTGTTCAGGAAACAATAAAAACGTTTGGAAACACATTACTTTAATTACATAATAAATAAATATATATAATGTATAATCAAATTAAAGGTAAAAAAAATATCTTTCAGCTTAAATACGTTTTATAAAAAAAATAATATCCAGTTTTCTCAATATTCAAGAAATAACATGTTACTTTATTATTCTAGTGAATAATATGTGACTTTTTAACTGTATTGTATCACTGCACGTTTATTCGGGTCATAAATGAAGCATAAACAAGTATAGTGAAATGTTGCACGGTTATTCTACGTAAATATTTTTTTTATTTGAGCCGTGCTCTGGCCGTTTATAGGCTTATTCTTGTATACTTTGTTGCTTTTTCATGTTTGTATAGATATAAGCCCGTATATTAGCGTTATCAAGATTAATTTATTATTTATGTAATACATCTTTATTTGTTCACGGTATAAATATGTAAATTAGGTAAAAATAATGAAAAAAAGTTATTGATAATAATTATTTTTTTAATTATTAAATTACGAACAAATTAGGTACTTATTAGGTATATTACTTAAAAAAAGAAAAACAAGAAAAATAAAACAGAAAACAGGTAATAAGAAGGTACTAATTCTCCTCGCCACTATCGTTGGTAACCGAGTTGGACTCTAATGGCACCAAATTTCTATAAAAACACTGGTAATGGTTTGGTATGGCTCCTGAGTCACATAGACTTATTAAATCCTTATAAAAAAGTAAAATTAAAAATTTTAAAAACCCCCCGACACAAAAAAAGACCTTAAAAACTAACAAATAATATTTTAAACCTATTCTAATTATTATCGTCCCATATATAATTGACTGTAAGACTTGTACTTTAAAATATTTTTATTTTCCGAGCTTCGTCGCTGCGTCGGGGACCGCTCAAGTATATAAAGTATTAAGCCAACAACAGCTAATTTATTATTACATTTAGGTATGAGCGATTTTAAGTTTCATGCATAGTCTACGCTCTGCGTAATGCCGCGCGCGGCGAGCTCGGTGTGCGGCTTGCGGCGCGGGGGTGGGCGTCACCAAGTGCGGCGACCCGAACGGGCAGACACGTGAGGGCAGACGACGTTGACGGTTGTGTCGATTTTATGAATTTTTCGGAGTGAATTCTTTTGATGCAATCTGCAACTGACAACTGTTTTTCTCACTTAGCGGTCCCCCGACGCGGCGACGACGCTCGGAAAATAAAAATATTTTAAAGTACAAGTCTTACAGTCAATTATATATGGGACGATAATAATTAGAATAGGTTTAAAATATTATTTGTTAGTTTTTAAGGTCTTTTTTTGTGTCGGGGGGTTTTTAAAATTTTTAATTTTACTTTTATTTTGTACTTTTAAAGTAGGTTTTAATAATAGGAAGATGGTAGTCAGATCCCCTCATCAACAATAAGAGAGCTGATGATCTTCAAACGGCTGATCAGCTCATTGTAACCTTACCATACACTTTCAATTTCATTGAAGTAATACGGTACCAAATTTCGAATCGATAGGATATATGGAAGGTAGTCAGATCCTCTCATCAACTATAAAAGAGCTGATGATCTTCAAACGGCTGATCAGGTCATGGTTCCCTTACCATATACTTTCAATGTAATTGTAGTAATACGGCACCAAATTTCGAATCAATACGATATATGGAAGCTATTCAGATCCCCTCATCAACTATTAGAGAGCTGATGATCTTCAATTGGCTGATCAGGTCATGGTTACCTTACCATATACTTTTAATATCATTGTTGTAATACGGCACCAAATTTCGAATCGATACGACATATGGAAGTTAGTCAGATCCCCTCATCAACTATTAGAGAGCTGATGACCTTCAAACGGCTGATCAGGTCATGGTTCCCTTACCATATACTTTCAATATAATTTTAGAAATACGGCACCAAATTTCGAATCAAAACGACATATGGAAGCTACTCAGATCCCCTCATCAACTATTAGAGAGCTGATGATCTTCAATTGGCTGATCAGGTCATGGTTACCTTACCATATACTTTTAATATCATAGTTGTAATACGGGACCAATTTTCGAATCGATACGACATATGGAAGTTAGTCAGATCCCCTCATCAACTATTAGAGAGGTGATGACCTTCAAACGGCTGATCAGGTCATGGTTACCTTACCATATACTATCAATATCATTTTTGTAATACGGCACCAAATTTCGAATCGATACGACATATGGAATTTAGTCAGATCCCCTCATCAACTGTTAGAGTGCTGATGACCTTCAAACGGCTGATCAGGACATTGAAACCTTACCATATACTTTCAATATAATTGAAGCAATACGGTACCAAATTTCGCATCGAAAGGACATATGGAAGGTAGTCAGATCCTCACATCAACTAGAAAAGAGCTGATGATCTTCAAACGGCTGAACAGATTTTCATGAAACATGGCTAAGAACACTCGGGATAAAATTATCTATAACACAAAAAAAAACTAAACGAAAATCGGTTCATCCGTTTGGGCGCTACGATACCACAGACAACTACACAGATACACAGATACACAGACACGTTAAACTTATAACACCCCTCTCGTTTTGCGTCGGGGGTTAAAAAAGGGAGTGGTATCGGTAACATTCCAGTGTATGCGAGTCTTAAGTTTTCAGCATCTCCTATAGGTTCCCCTCGTCGCCGTCTTGAATTAGTCCTCGTGATAGTTTGTATCTCTTGTAATGCGTTTTCAAAACTGTATCTATAGTATATTTTATCAGGATAATTATAGGAAAAAACTATTTCTTTTATTTTGCTCCAATAAATTTTATCGCCATTTGTGTCTTTCAACCAATTCTTCCCTTTTATTAATTCTTTAAAATCTATGAAATCAGCTTGCGTCATTTGTTTTACCTGGTACTTGTGTCCGGTAACTTTGGCATTCTCTATTAAGGAATACATTTGGTCAGGTGTGTATATAGTATGCTTTTTCTTAGAACGCTCAATAGCAGCGTGCATAGAATCACCCTCCGATTGGCTATGCCCTTTCTCCAAAAACCTATGACATATTTGTATGGAAAATTTCTTCACCGCTAAAGAAAACATAGCAAATACGAAACGATTACGATTTTGCCCTGCACAAGAATCAGAATAAAAAGATATTTTTTTTATTCCTAATTCGACCTGTACCTGGATAAATGACCAAAGACAACTTGCTATTTCTATCGCACCCCTTTTCGCAATCTGGCAGTGCCAGACGTAGCAGTAACCTTTTTTCTCTATGATATTATAGATAGTGAAATTGTATACAGGATACTTCCGTTTATAATGAAATATGCCTACTTCACTTTGAGGGATACTCAACACTTTTTCCAGATCAAAACATGCTACAACACTGTCATCTGGACAAAAAGTTTCTTTCTCTTGATCCTTTAATTGCCTCACTAATTGCTTTTCTTTCAAGTGCTTTTCATAATCAGCTTTTAATTGTTCTTTTCTAACATCATCTGAAGTTTGGTAAAGTGAACATATCTCACATAAATCTTTTTTAGGTTTGTGGAAGGATAGGTTAAACTTTGTATTAAAGATTATTTCATATTGGCGTTTAGTTGCTTTGCATGATTGACTGTACTGATTGTTTGTATCTATCCATTCCAAACATAGTCGATACATTTTAGAAATATTCAGAGTTTCACACAGATATTGCTTTTGGCTATCTTTGCGAGTATAGTGGGATTCAACTCTTTCAAATAAATTAATGTGGTCGATTATACTTTTCTCAGTCTCTTCTGACATTCTTCTTGGCCTGTTCTTATGAGTTCCTCTGTAGTCTTTTAAATAGTTGTCATCTCCCAATTTATCGATAGCTGTGTATACTACTTGCTGTGTAATGGACAATGTATTCAAAAACATAATTTTACATACTTTAATCATAGAATTAGTATCATCGAGAAGTTTATATGTTAATGTTTGAGTACGATTGTTTTTACGTTCAACTGTAATCTTTTTGACGTTATCTTTCTTAACATGTCGGTTAATAAAATCCCACTGTCTCTCATGGTCCCCGATAGCCCAAAAACTTTGAAAAATTTTACTTCTCACATTTTGATGTATCTTTTCGTAGCATTTCAATTTGCAGTTGCATGGAGGTCTAATGGATTTTTCTGCGTTTTTTTTATTAGTTCTAACACTTTCATAACTTTTGCCAGAATTTTTTAGAATTTTGTTTTTCTTATCTTTCCATAAACTAGGATCAATTTTCCTCTTTTTCACTAGCTGTTCAATGGGAGTTTCGGGTCTTTCTTCCGATTCTGTAGTAACAATATCCTGCGGTATATTTTGGGTTTCAATACTATGTAAAACACCATCTAAATCGGAAATACTTCTTAGATCGTAATCCTTATGAATATATAAAACAGTCGGCGAGGCTATAAAATCTATTTTTTGTAGAGTTGATGGAGTCATTATCATCAAACTATTAGTAGCCTGTATATCATTTTTATTCGTAGTTTCCAATTGCGCAGAGCAATCCATCTCAGGTAGTAATGGTTCAATAACATTGTGAGAAATATCCAAAATATCACTTGTTGGTCCGTTCGGTGGTGATGTATTATTATCGTGTGGCCATACACTTGCAGCTCTTAATGGAGCCGGCGAAATAAAATCATCAGATTCTGAGTTGATTTTATTAAGATCTGATATGCCATCGATAGGGAAAGAACTTCGTGAAAGACATGTGAAAATTCCTGAAACAAATTATTATTTATTATAGTGAGTTACTATGATTTCAAAACAATTCAATTACATCTAAGGTGATTATGAATTAACACAAACCTCTTCTCCGAATTTCATATATATTTTAAAAAACCGATGATAGTTATTTACTTTAAAATATGTGCATACTTTATAGGCAATTATTTTTCATTGGGTTATTATTTTTGAGGCAATCAACAACTTTTTAGGCGACTAACTACTTGGTTACAAAAATAATAGGCAAGGTATTAAAAATGATGATGTAGCAGCTAATATTAACATGAAAACTAGTCGGCAGGATCAGTTAGGTTGCATACAGGCCATAGGTGCACGAGCCGAGCGAGCGCTATTTAACTGTTTAGGTATCAAAGTCAACCCTGGACAATCCCGAAATGGTCAAAATGTAAAGCAAGATAACGATGATTCAAATTCAATTGCTTTAGCAAGAAATCGCTGCCAATTAAAAAATTAACCAACTTAGTACCCAATATAACACTGAAGTAGCATTTTAACTTTGTAGTTAAAATGCTACTTCCTACAGGTGCCAACCAACATTTTCTTACCCATTTTAGTTACTTTTAATACCTTAAATCAGAAGAGTTTGTCGCCTTGTTAAATAAATGCCTTTGTAATTGAAGAAAGTACTTTTTTAACAATAAAATATTTAATTCTTACCTGATGAGGAAGAATCAGTCTGCTTTTCAATTTCAATTTCATGTTGTTCTTCACATACGATACTACTGTAATGTTCATTATTATTGTCTGAAAAATTAAATTGTGTCACATGTTACTTATGCCCCCTGTTTTATCATATTACAGAAAATAATTTAAAAAATGTGTACTCCATACAACATCAACTAAGTCTGTAAAAACAATAATATTTCTAAAAATAGATTTCTAAAAACCTACATGTCTTTTATGATAAAGATGAATACAAATATACAAATTAGGTATTAGGTAGGTAAATTGTATCTTATAAATGAAATAGTAGGCAACCGCCGCGAAGTTCTTGTGTCTTGTCTTGTAAATTTCCATTCACTAATGTGTGGATACCCTTACTTAAATAAGTGGTTAATCCGTTTGTAGGTACTTACCTTCGTATCTTTTAAAGTTCGCTAATTCTAATATCTTTCTGCAACGACTTGAAGCACTTTTGTGTCTATTCATATTTATACTTATCACTCATTAACGATTTAATATGAATATAAACGACAATGCGTGTACTAATTAAACAAACGTAATTACGTAATGCGTCTAGTAAGTTCACTTCCGCAATGACCTTCCGAGGTGTAGCGATGTCACGCGCATCTCACTTACCCCGCCCCCGCTCACCCCTTGTCTATACTAACGCACTATTGCAATAGACACGATCGGAAAATAATCCGTTTATTAAGCGGTTACTAACACTAACTTGAAATTCATTAGCGAAGAATAAAAGTGCTTGAACCTTTACAAAAGTAGAAAATAGGAGAGAAATAAGTAAATGATAATGCAATAATTGTAATATTATGTAAAGTCTGCAATGATGCATTACTAATAAAAGTTGCTTTCATTTTTACGCGAATAATCGTGTATGAGCAATTGCCAAAAAAAGAGGTTAGGTACGAGCGGCAGATTGATATAACACATTTATTCTGGTGTATACAAAGAAACAAATAATATGCAATAGGCGCATGTTTTGTTATTCTTGTGGTAAATAGATATTTTTTCCCTACAATAAACAAATATTGCGCTATAAAAGCCTCATTTTAAGTCTAAAATATTCAAAAAAAATTACATAGGTGTATGATAGGCCATCAAAACGGAAAAAACGAAAAAAATAAATTTGGGTAAGAGCTCTTGCACGTTTATTCGTTGGGGCCATCGATATGATATTTTTTTTTTTTTTTAATTATTTATTTATGTAATTATATGAACATTTGAGATGGCGGTTTGATTTTTTGCTTATTTTTTTTGGTAGTAAATACTGCAAATACTTCTGTTTACATATAACAAATTATATGATAGGCTGTGAGCCACGCTCAGCTTTTCATGCAAAAAATTGGAAACTCTTATGAACTGTTCAGAAATATACCTAATTAAATACAAATTTAATGTTATAGAGTTAATAATCAGTACATTTGCAGCCTTCGCCACATACATATTTTAATTATGTAGTACTATTTCATCAAGTAATAAAATTATTAGATCCTTAAATACATTAAGGCTTTATTAATGTTTATGATTTATGAGTTAATATTATAAACATTGTAAATATGCTTTACGATGCGTTCGTTTTATTGAATTGTATTTAAGTAAGTGTTTTTTTACAGAACCGAATCGAGAGACAATTGACGAAATATTTTGATACCTACAAAGCTTCATTTTTAAAATTCACAACTCACTAAACTGCCTTATACTTATGTATCGGAGAAGAGGAAAACTGGTGGTTTGTATAAAACGATTGAATTATCACTTCACTCTTATTTATTGCCTAGTTTGAGAGCTTGGGTATCACCCAAGCCGCATTTACCAAGTCATATGAACGGCTCTATATCGCTAACATTTCGTTTCCTCTGTCATTTTTTTAAATCCATGACTTGTATGTAAATAGAAGGTTTTCACCCCCCGGATTCAAACACAGGACGTCCGGCGCTATAGGTAGGTAGATTTTTGTGTTAAGTATGATTTAAATTTATCCATAGAATAAATTATCCACAAAAAACAATACTATTGCTTACTTAATCCACGAGCTTTCCGTGGTTGCAGTTAATGTCAGAAATTACAAACTACCTTCTTTTATTAGTAAACATTTATTCAAAACTGCACATTCTCTAGTTGTCATAAACGGACGCACAAAAGACAACGCATCCCGCCTAAGAGCTTAATTACCCTGATTACATTAAACTAATTACCTAATCATTCGAAATGTTTTCGAGAATTCGAATAATTGTTATGTTCCCATCAGAGTCACGAATGTTTGGCAGTTTGCCGAATACTACAAACATTTCAGGGCGAAATTATCTCTTGGTATTCATGGTGGGTGGGTTTTTTGTGGGATAGCTATGTGAGTAATTGTCCCACTGGAAGAGGCCGTCATTACGGGATCACGTTTGTGCGGGAGCTGCGATGGCGCGGCGGAATGTCCCAACTTGTCACTCCTGACAGAGGGAAGGAGGGCCTTAGAATTCCCTAGTCGATGTGTGAATCCAAATTGTCTACTTGAACCGTGGAGAGCCTTTTTGTAAGGATACTTAGAAAATATCTTTAGAATATCAATGACAAACAAGCATTCGTTCCTCTTTGCGGTAAGTGTCGGTCCGTGCTTAAAAAACTGGTAAAATTTATCAATTTGTGTTTACGAGTTGCTTGTACTATGTTGTATATATATTTATGACTTGTAGATTAAATAAATAAATAAAACCCCCAAAAAATCACACCAACTACATGGCCCCAAAGTAAGCATAGCTTGTGTTATGGGATACCGTGCAGCGAACTAGGAGGGAACCTAGAATATAAATACATAAATAGATAAACACCCAGACACTGAACATTTTTTTTTCTTGTTCCGTACGGGAATCGAACCCGCAACCACTGGCGTCTCACACCACGGAGTGGAGACCATTGAAACCTACCAACAGAAAAATATGGCGCTCAGTTCCAAAAAAGCTACGCCCTAAAACAGCAAATATCTGGATCTTATAAAACTTTACACGCAGTTCGAATTCACATCTTTTCCGGTTATTCGTCCCCTACGCCTCTGACGCAGTAAATCAAATATTGACAAGTAATCTCGACTGATGTTTTGACGCAATTATATTATCAATATGAATTGCAGTTAATCAAAGTCAATCAGCCGAAGTTAAGCCCGAGGCTTGCAGATTATCATTCATCAATCCTATCTTTAGGTTCTGATGTTTATAGGACTCAGTTATATTAGTCATCACAACGCCATGTTGTGAGTCCACTGCAGGGCTATGAGTCTCTCGTCTTGGTGACGAGGAGGTCTAGGCCGTAATCCACCAAGCTGGCCCAGTGCTGGTTGGTAGGTGTCAGAATTTACTTACAAGATGCCGAAATGACTTCTGACAAACCCTAACGACTACAGCTGTATACAGCACCCGGGACTGACTGCTTAACGTACCCTCCGAAGCACGGAAGTCGTCGTGAGAAATAAATGATCGGCGGTCACCCATCCTAATACCGGCTGCGCCGAGCGCACTTAACCTATGATACCGTTTGATATGCACAGTAACCACGGCGCCACTACGACTTCCAAGTTATATAAAAAAATATTAATCTAAGCTATGTAGCCCTAATGTAACCTTTAATAAGCGTATTTTCTGGAAGGAGATCTCACAGCGGAACTACAATAAGTACTAGTACATCGCAAATTACAACAAAATACTTAAGGTTATTATATTTTTGCTGTTTGATATCAACGAGTATGATGAACATTTGTTTGTATTATAGCTAGCAAAATTGTGAAGGGGCACGCATCATGTAGGTACATGGATTACCTAAGTGCTGAGGAGGTATTTACAAAAAAAGCCATTTAACAGAATATGTCTAGATGTACCGTGTCACATTTAACATAATACTTATTTCTATAGTACTCGCTGCCACCCGCGGTTTACCTCTGTGAAATCCAGAATTTCTGTTACGGGCGCACAGGTATTTTTACTGTTAATCCAGGAAAAAACTATCCTATGTAGGTTTAAAGTGTTATACAATAGCCAACGTTGCTTCCTATGAAGAAAATCAGAACATTTCTGTACCTTATTACTGAAACAATGATTACATTATTATTATTGGGCATTTTAATAGCAACACGCCTTTTAGGCGGAATGACCCGACACTATAATGTGAATTATTATTCAATTTGAAGCCAAATTAACCAGAGCTAAAACAACTCCACCAAAACTTTTTCCAACAAATCGTCAAATCATCTCGCATCCTATAAATCATAAAAATTCTACCACGCAGCGCAGCTTTCCTCGGATCTTTACATTTAATTACTCTCAATAGATCGGTTTTCTCGTCAGTATAATATCATTAAGGAATACAACCACGTTCCGTTCTGATCCCTCAGGCATTCGCGCTCCGATACCACTTCTGCATACGAGGTAGTCATCAAAATGGAGGTAAACTCTTGTGTTTAATTACAAATTATAATTGAAGTACTCGTGGGGCCGTGAGTCCCGTTTATATCATTCGATATACCTATAGCAGGATAAGACACGTAGCCCGGTGGGTGACCGCCAATCATTCATTTCTTGCGACGACTTCCGTGCTTCTGAGGCATATTAAGCACATCCCGGTAGCTGAATAATTTGTACAGTGGTCTTGAGGGTTTGTGAAAAACCATTTTGGGACCCTTAACATTCTAATATCCACGAACTAATAGTAAACCAGTTTGGTGGTTTATTGCCCATTACCATGGGGAGAGTCTCTGTAAGGCCTTGTTAAATTTTAACTTACCATAGTATTACAATAATAAATAAATAAAATACCCACACAATCACACCAACTATATGGCCCCAAAGCAAGCATAGCTTGTGTTATGGGATACCATGTAGCGAATAAGGGGGGAACCTAGCATATAAATACATAAATAGATCAATACCCAGACACGTAACATTTTTTTTCTTGTTTCGTGCGGGAATCGAACCCGCAACCACTGGCGTCTGAGGCAGACAGGTTTACCCCATCGCCAAAGTGGTCGTTGGGACGAAAGTATCCTGTGTATTCCACGATGCGAAATCATCCTATTTGTTATTTCCGGGTCTACTTAAAAGCAACATTTTAACTCAATCCATCCAGCAATTTAAGCGTAAAAGAGTCATAAACACGAACAAACCATCGCATTTGCAATATCACTAATTATTAATTAACAGAGTCCAACATCCGCGAGGTAATTGCAAGTTTGCCTGTTTGCGACTCTTGCGCAGGCAGTCGTTGAACCCGCCCGCATTGTTCCCTGCCCAGAAATAAGCAAATGTAACTAAATTATTTAATGACAGATGTCGCGGTGTGCGGGGGGTGGATATGTCAGAATATATGCGTGCGTGTAGCGTCTGTTGTGGGAAGTATGTCGGTATGTGCCTGTGAGGTTGGTGGTCACTGGTGGTTTGACCAAAAGACATTGAACTACAGGGTCTGTTTATAATAGTCAACAATATTTTAATAGCAGATTAAGAATGGTGAGCGGAAGTGAAAATAAGAAAAAAAAAATTTAAGATAATTTTTCACATATTCAAATTTCAAAATTCTTCCTTTTGAGTAAAATTTAAGGTTTATGTACATTTTATGTCTACATACAATTACATGGAAACGTTTTTATTACTTGCTGTGCAGTCATAAACAACAGATTAAACTTAAATTTTGATTAAACTCAGAAGAATATTGTAGTTTTAATTAATGAAAATATTGAAAAAAAAAATTTCTTTCGTAATTTAGACCCACTCAGCATTCTTAATCTGCTATTAAAGTATTATTGACTATTATAAACGGACTATTATTTTGAAGCGCTGATGTAATTTATCCCATATGAAAATGTCTTCGAATGTGGGTTGTTATGACGTTTGAAGTCATTAGCTATTGGTAAGTGAAAATTAGGTCGGTGTGCTGTACAGTCGCTTATAATACGTATACATTTTCATTGGCGATGGGGTAAATCTGTCTGCCTCAGACGCCAGTAGTGGTAGCGGGTTCGATTCCCGCACGGAACAAGAAAAAAAAATGTTCCGTGTCTGGGTGTTTATCTATTTATGTATTTATATTCTAGGTTCCCCCCTAGTTCGCTACATGGTATCCCATAACACAAGCTACGCTTACTTTGGGGCTATGTAGTTGGTGTGATTGTCTGGGGATTTTATTTTATTTTTAATTTTTATTGGACTTTGAACTTTATAACAACGGCATAAGTTGCTACGTGTGTATTTTATTCGACGTCACTGTAGACAAGATTAGGAAGCAAATGTTTTGAATTCGCCAGAACACATCACCGCTAGAAATTAGTTTGGTATTCAGATATTATGTAGGAATTTGGCAAAAATATATTAATACGGCTGATACTATAATTACTTGTACAATATTCTAACTTAAAAAATTTAGATAGCAAACATGCCACTCTGCTCGTCAATTAATAGAATGATAAGCTTTTCTATAATATTAAACATAAATATATATTTATGTGTGTATGTTTATAACAGAATATTAAGATTTGCATAAATTTTAGTGATTATGTAAAAAGGTAACCGAATGCTGGATTTGAGAATGTTATTTTATTATAACGAAAGCAAATAATTTAATAGAGTTTTATTGTGTGTATTATTTTATCTCATACCCAGAATAAATAAGTAAAATGTATAACTTCATAAATTGTCTTCATATGTTACCTTAATTCAAACCGAGTTCATTATAGTTCCACATTGTGATAGCTCTATGAAAGTAAATAAAATAATCCACAAATAACAATCATCTTTAAAAAACTTTTTTCATTAGTAGCAAAACACAATATATCACACCTAAAATCAAAGGTCGTTATTTCATAAAAACTTCAAAAATACTGCAACAGCATTAAAAATATCACTAAAATTATTTTCGAAAAAATATAAAAAGAACAGGTTCCACCGAGATTTGAACTCGGATCGCTGGATTCAGAGTCCAGAGTGCTAACCGTTACACCATGGAACCGATGTCAATAGATTCGAAAGTAGCTGTCAAATTCGTTGACCGCTATCTATCGCTTATTAAAAATAGATTATGTTGCAAAATACCTACGCTATTTCACATCTTATTACATAGCATAACGTAATATTAACCGCGGTTATAGAGTAAAATATTTTTACTAATAAATTTTTTTATTGAGAAGAATTTTTATAGAATGAATTTTCTTTTTAAGCATACTATATAAACGTAGCTAATTAAAATAATTGAATTAAAATCAAATATTAATTATTTTTATATGCAGCTTTGCGTAGTTTTACCTACGTAACTAGTTTTCTTAAAAATATAGAATGAAGAGTTTTTTTCAAATCCAGCTGGTAGATTCAGAGGTTAGTGTGTTCAAGCTAGCAAACTCCTAAGTTTCTCTATATTAATATAGATCGTGGAATTTTTCAATAGTAGTTTATTGAGTTTAGTGTTCTCAAGAAAACGAGGAATAATCTGGAATTGGTAGCGATGCAAAACCTTGTTTAATTAATAGCTAATAAGCTGTAAGCTAATTCTGTTATAACCACTTCGGACAAGAGAGCCGAAAGTTTTCCTTTTCCTCTCGTTATACCGTTAATAAGTTTTAAAGTTGAATAAATAAAACACTCTTTAACCGGATTTATCGCGTATTTATATTTTAATTTGCAGACCCCGTGGTCACGAGCGACTGAGGTGTCAAGGGTCGGATTGATAGATGGAAAAAGTTATACATCATCATCTCCATCTGTTTCTCAGTCTCCGAGCGTAGCGTTCTGGATTGATACAAAACGAGCTGACAGCATCTTGAGTTTTAGGTCGTGCAGCTTGCTGGATGTTAGATTTAATATTTTTCAGGATAGAGTCCTATGTCGGGTTAAAATTCAAAATGTAAATATACGCGATAAATCCGGTTAAAAAGTGTTTTATTTAATAGTATGAATCGCGAAAACTTAAGACAATTTTAAAGTTGAGTTTGCAAATTGTGAAAATCATTGAGTTTATGTTGTTTTGTTACTTTGAAAATAACTTATTTTGTTATTGACGATGGAAAGTGAAGATAAGGTTCAAGATGAGAGCACAGGGGTTAAGTATAGCAATTATTGGAAACTACCTGGAGATATCAAAACGCTGCCACTTAATAAATTTAAATACGTCTTACGACAATGGCTAATTAATTAATCAATGTTTTTATGACATTAAGGGAATTCAATTAAAGTTGAGTTTTATAATACTAGGACTTCACAGGTTAATATAGGTAAATTACTATAGGTGAACAAATCAATGGGACTACGAGAAAACACCTCTTTAAGATGGTTGTGCTATTGGGCACGATTAAGCAAATCTGAAACACTACAATCTCCTGTGATGTTATGTGTTCCTGGTATTATGAACGTAATTTTTGAAACAATTAAAAAACTTTAATTCCAGCCTTGACGCAGTGGGTGCACGGGTAAATGCGAATTACCCCTCCACCCACTGGTGGGTGAAGGCGGTGGGTGGACGGGTCATGGCCCGACATTAATGATTCTTTTAAACTGTAAGTTTGACATAGATAAGAATGTCAATAATTATGACATGGAGTGTTATGAGTACTATATATTTTTTTATAATAATATTGTAATAGTAATAATAAATTAATGCATAGTAAATAAATGTAGTTGGTTTAGAAGATACCAATATTGCATGCTGTAATACAGTAAAGTATGCGCTCATACTTTAATGTGTACCATCAAATGTTACCATACTTGCCGCAATGAATTGATTTTGATTTTTGGATTTGATTTTGAAAACTTGAATTTGATTCGTCAAATATGACGCTGGTGTGTTCTTTCTAAGCCTGTGTGCTTCGAGCTCATCTGCAGCTATCATCAGGTGAGAAAGAAGTCATAATTGGGTTTAGTTATCGCAAAAAAAGGATTGGCTTAATACAAGCTTTAAGATTATGGTGCAGAGAGCAGCGGATCCGGCGTTCCAAACCTATCATAAAATAGTAATTGAATTTGAACTCTATGCCCTCGACCTTAAGTTAAAAATTGGTAGGGGAAATTTTGTTTGATTGTAACCTTTGATCTGCTGTCTTCTGTACCGTAATTCTTCTCAAAACTTCCCAAAATGTGGCGTTAAAATTTTAGTATTTTTTTCCTTTAATGTTTAAAAAAAATTGAGAAAAACGTTTATACTTAGTTGAATGAATATTTCTTTATCGATCATTAACAAAATCGTAATCGTACAACACTTATTATTGCAACAGATAACCGATGAGTTGGTCATCTTTAAAACTAACCATGAATGAAACAGTGATGAGCTAAATAAAATTAACCTTTATTATATCGATGACAATGCATACTCAGCTTTACTTTCTCCTTTGTATTAAAGTTCAGACTAGAAATATACGAACAGACATACAAGCATTTCAGAAGTGAAAGTTGCTATCTTCATATACAAAAAAAAGAAGAGTTAAACAAAGCTCAAGAGTTTGTTTGATTGAACGCGCTAATCTCAGGAATTACTGGTCCGATTTGAAAAATTCTTTATGCGTTGAATAGTCCATTTACCGAGGAAGGCTATAGGATTTGTTTATCCCGGATTTCACACGTACCGGGAGTACCTAATGCAGGTGGGACTGCGGGGACCGGCTAGTTAAAATATAAAGTCGCTTTTTTAAAGTAATTAAAGGCTTTTATATTCATCTGGAACACAATCTATTCAAAACTATAACGTTAGGAGTTAAATGTAAATATGCACAACGCGTCCAAAAAGTAAGCAATCTGCAATACCCTTGATTAATATCACAAGAGAAGTAAAGCAGGGTGCAGTAACTTAGTATTAAAACTAATTAAATTCCCTCGCCTACCTGACCTAAGCATCTACATTTTCCTCTCAACGTCATCGTAAATTGTTTAGTTTTAATATGCGGACGATATCCAGGTCTGTCGGCGATCCGGTCTGTTGATGTGTTTTAGATTGCTGCTAACTGTACCCGGTGACTTGCGGATGGCGTCTGCGACATTATTTGCATTTTATTTGCAACGGGTAGTTTGGGGGGGGGGGGACATTTACTTAGGAAGTTATACATAAACTAGCTGACCCGGCAAACGTTGTTTTGCCATATAAATAAAAAAAAAAAATAGATGTTGGCCGATTCTCACAGATACCGGATAAGCACAAAAAATTTCATCAAAATCGGTCCAGCTGTTTCGGAGGAGTATGGCAACGAAAACTGTGACACGAGAATTTTATATATTAGATAAAGTGTGTTTTCGCGGCACTGCCAGTAGATACGCCTCAAAAGTAGTATGTGCGCTACTGAAACCATGCGTTACGTGATGAATTCTTTAACTTTCGGCTAAGTTTACTGACTGTTTATTAATATTTATGTTTTTTTCTTTTCGTGTATGACTATCACGTCCTCGAATTTCGAAAGTGACCCCCCAGCATCCTGTATATTGTGCTAAGGGTTGGCTTTAAGTTTGTTTTGGACGTTATGATTTAATTTTTATTAAAATCAGAAACAAAAAACTTACTCGAACTTGCAATGTTTTTTTTATTCCTCAATTTATGTATTCAACTTTGATGTTATCATGCATTTAATTCTTTACTTTGAGACTGTCTCTCATATCTTTTGGATTTTGGAAAGAAGCCAAAACCTCGAAATAAATTTGAAACAAATTTTTAAATCTAAAAATATTTAAAACTCCGGTTAATTATATCAAGTAACTAGTTATAGAAAGAAAATAGAATCAGCAAATGAGATCAGTTTAATAATAGCAGTTCTCATAAACTCTATCTATACTAATAATATTTATATTAAAGCTGAAGAGTTTGTATTTTTGTTTGTTTGTTTGAACGCGCTAATCTCAGAAACTAAAAGTGGGATTTGAAAAATTCTTTTTGCACTTGATAGCCCAACTCTTGAGGAAGGTTATAAGCTATCTTTATCCCAAAATTCCCACGGGATCAAAAGTTACGCGGGTAAAACCGCGCGCGGTGGCTAGTATGTCATAAAAGGGAACGTCTGTCTGTCTGTCATGTTTTTTATTTGTTGTTGTTATACGACCGGCTGGTGTAGCGGTAACATACGTTGCCTTCTATGCCAGAGGTCCTGGGTTCGAATCCCGGCGGGCGGCGGCGGATATTGGTGTGATGAACACAGATATTAGTCGTCAAGTCATGGATGTTTATATGTTTATTTAAGTTTATTCTAATAAAAAATATGTATTTATTCAATATGTATGTTTATATATTTCTTAAGTATATCAATTATCTAGTATCCATAACACAATTTCTTTAAGAAACTTAATTTGGGCTAGATTAGATAATGTTGTGAGAGTGTCAGAAATATTTATTTATTTATATTTAAAGTGGCTTATTTATATTCAGTATCGGAAATTTAAAATTAGAACAAATGCAATTTGTACGTCAAAACTGCGATATACCTTTGCACATTAAAACAATGGGCCGTATTCGCAATCTCTAATTTTAAGGCTGTTTAATGTCAAACCTAGAAGCTTCAAAATAAGTACCTAATAGTCAGCAACTTTTGAATTTGGAGTCTCCTAATTTGACATAAGAGAGACTTAAAATTAGCGATTCTTAAGTCGAATCGAGCCTAATATTGCATGAAGACTGCAATCCAAAGACGACATTAAAATGCGTTTCCAATGAGAATAGGACTGGCTCAGCGCCATATTGTGACGTCATAGCTGTCAATTCGAACCGGTTAAATAGAGTCAGCGAAACAGTATTATTTCATTTAGTATTTATTTATATTTAGATACAATAATCAACGAATGCAGAGCATTATAAAAACCGACTTCACTTCAAAGCTTTGGCTGAGTTGAGAATGTCATCAACGTAAACATGCTCCGAAATCATACATATTTTTTCAAAAGTTTGAAATTTTCTAGGAAGTGCTCAACCGATTTCGATGAAATTTAAATGGAGCAACTATGAGGTATCCTCTGTCATATGAATGTAAATATGTTCAAAATAAATGCATAATTGTCCGAACTGCTTCCATGCTGGGCTGGGAGCGAAAGAAAAACATAGAATGTGCCAGCTGCTTCTCTTCCCGGGCAAACTGTAAAAGTCAGTTAAGGGACGGAGGATTTATTGGCGATTTTGCGGGCGACAGGCTGACCCCCTGTCACTGCTATAGTCTCTTTCCATCATAATAATTCCTCCTTTGTCAAACGTGACATCAGATGGTTTTTATAGCCTCTGGTGTTCTGCCTACCCCATTAGGGATATAGGCGTGAAGTTATGTATGTATGTTATGTATTGTCCGAAATATCGTGTAACAAAGACACAAAAAAACATACGGACGAATTGATGGCCTTGATGGAATTAATAGACTTTTTTAGACAGCTATTCAGAAAACATTTCAGCGGTCTTAAAATTCTGACATCCACCAACCGACACTAAGCTAGATGACGTAAGGTCCCGACCTCCTCACAACCATAGGGACAGATTATTGGCCTTGCATAAAATAGGGTTGTGACGGAGAAATACAATTATTGTTGAAAATAAATAAATAAATAAATATTTCTGACACTCACACAACATTATCTAGCCCAAATTAAGTTTCTTAAAGAACTTGTGTTATGGATACTAGATAACTGATATACTTAAGAAATATATTAACATACATATTGAATAAATACATATTTTTTATTAGAATAAACTTAAATAAACATATAAACGGCCATGACTTGACGACGTATATCTGTGTTCATCACACAAATATCCGCCGCCGCCGGGATTCGAACCCAGGACCTCTTTCATAGAAGGCAATGTATGTTACCGCTACACCAGCCGGTCGTCTAATGGATCGTAATTTTTGCAGACTTTGATCACACTGCATTTGCTTTTAAAATACCTGATCATAAAAGTTCAGATCGAAGATGGGGCTGACATGATTAGGACGTATCTGACAAAATACATGCATACATAACTTCACGCCTGTATCCCTAATAGTTTAGCAAGCTATAGAACCATCTGTTGTCATGTTTGATAAGTTTCGAGGCATTATAATGATGGAGAGAAACTATTGCAGTGACAGAGGTTCAGCCTATCGTCCACAAAAAAACCTCTGACTTTTACAGTATGCCCGGGATGAGAAGCAGTTGGCACATTCTAAGTTTTTTCTTTGCTCCCAGTCCAGCAAGGAAGAAACTAGATATTGCAACAAATCATTTTCAATTTGGTGGTAAACTGATCAGCTGAGCAGCTGATCAGTCGGAGTTAAGGGGGTCCTAAAATTAAAAAGATTCTTTTTTTTTAAGTTTTTGCATTTAAAATGCTTAATTACTCTTAAATAAATGAAAAAATGTGTTAAATAAAAATCACCCGACCAGGACTCGAACCTGGAACTTTAAAAATATTATAAAACATTGCAATGCTTCACTTTAACTGGGGTTCACAATTTCTGTAAAGAAATTGGTCTCAGGTGGTCTTAGCTGCAAAAGCGTGTTAAGTAATTTCGAGGCGTAGCTCGAGGCCCCCGTAGCTCAGTGGGAGAGCACTCGTCTGGCAAACGAGAGGTCCCAGGTTCGAGTCCTGGTCGGGTGATTTTTTTTTTCATTTATTTAAAAAGATTCGTTCAGGCAACTTACCTTTTACGACAAGCTTATCCTCTACACCTTATCTAAGTCAACCCTACGCGGTCATGAGCTTTAAACAAAACCTTGTCCTCGTCACTTAAACGTTTCATTCATTATGTTTGTTTATGCCTACTTAACAAGCCATATTTACGTCGTTTCATACTAAAAGCCTAATTAACCATGCGACGTATGCGCTGAAGGCTAGAATCAAGGTCAAGTATGTTATTTTTTGTTCCCAAAGATCCATAACACAAGAGACACGACTGTTCATTAGTAGTCTATATTCTTGACCTATGCCTTGACACAGTGGGCAATGCGCGTACGCAATGAATCTCTACACTTGTCTAAGTGATACTTAGTGAACAAAGAACTTTAATTAACGCTATAATTAGAGTGAAAATTTTGTTGTGTTTTGGTAGTTATACTGTTAGTGTGAATTTACAAGTTTAATTAAGGAATAATTTAGAAGACTGCATTTTTATGAATTTAGTAAACAGAACCGTTGTACAAAACCATGATTCTGTTAACACTTTTGTGTTTTTATTAGATTACTTTAAAATAAAGATCTCCTAAGCTTAAATGATTCGTATTTATATTAAATGAAATACTTGCAATAGATATATCTTGTAATTTTACTAAACATGGTTTAATGACCAATTAGCAAAATGGAAAAGCCTTGACTTATAAATTATGTATTTGCTGTTATGCGTTTTGCTACTGACATTGTTTGCACTGAACTGTGTGTGATGCGCATACGCAGCAAGCTGTGTATTAGTTGCTCGTAAGTATTGTGTTATGTTTGCATACATAATTAATATCAGAGATTAATACATGTTAAATGGAAAAATAACGCCATATTTAGCACGCATTTATAGTAAGCGAACTATTATGAAACATAAAAATCAAAAAAGATACACATTTCAATAATTTTTGAACGAGGAATTACAATTATAATCAAACTTATTACATTTGTTTCTCATTTTGTTTTATTGCAATAATAATAATTATTATTATGTGTTTACATTTTTTTTCACGCGAGTCAAAACAAAGGTCCCTCAGGCGCGGTCCCAGGGGGGTCACAGGGGACATGACCCCCCAAAATCATGAAAAGATGAACCTCTTAGAAGAAAAGAAGCTGGAAAAAGATACTTGTGATTAAAATTCAGTTGTGAATTTTAATAACACCCCAAAACTTTAGCAAGCGACCGCGCCTGGGTTCCCTTTGGTGTGGCGACCGGAGACTTTCCCTACTTAGTGTAAATTCCTCGTGTGCAACTTACATTTTGTATGTATGTATGGTAGGTATTGATATGCTATATCATCAAAAGATGTCATGTGACATGACAAGATGACATGTCTTAGACAGAGACTAGGGAATGCCAATTGCTACGATGCAGACATACCTCTTTAGCCAAAATTATTTATACTATTTTATTTGGAAAAAAAAAGTGACTCAACGGTTCAGCAGAAATAGTATTACGTTAAGGAACTATCTATTGTCATTGTTTACTGCTAAATATCTTGACGGTTCCCATATACCGGCTGGATACAAAGTTGTTTTAGGGTATAAAAGAGGCTTTAGGCGAGTGTATCACACGTTTGATTCAGCTTATTTAAAAAGCTAGAAAAATAAATATACAACCTCATATATTTTTAATAGCCAACAAAACAATAACAAAGAACACTGCGAACGTCAGTTGACACAACTCATGCAATCCAAGGCACACGTAAGCGATGTGGCGGCATACAACCAGTATATTAATTGGTTCATTGGCTCAGTTTGCGAAGATGCACCGAGTTGCGCGCGCGCACCGGGCGGCCTTGTGGCTGGCCTTACTAGCGCTGTTGACGCCCGTGACCATAGGGCCAATGACCATAGGGCTTTATTTCTAGGGTTTATGAGGTTTTGTGCTGTTTTCTTTGTTGGATGGGATTTAGGGTTGATGTAAGTTAATGATGAGTGATATAGACGCTGGCAGTTTTCTTTTTCTAGATAGAAACAATAAAGTGGTGTTTAAAGGATGTTTATTTATTTACACATATATTTATATTCTGCGTAGTCCTCTAGTACCATGATCCTTGTCAGCTACATAATAACTTATATACCTAATAAGCTTTGCTTAGTTTCGAACCATGTTATTAGTGTGATTATCTGGGGAAATTAATTATGTATTAGGTGCTATCAATTTCACTAAAACATATATACTTAGTTACTGTCTTCATCGAACTAAGCGCATATAAAGTTGACACTTCGAACTACTCTATAATATCTGTAACCATTTCTTTATTTTAACTTGGTGCCATATCTTTTCGAAGTTCGCGTTCTAACAAAAATCCTGATTCCTTTTACGCTATTCATATCGTAGAAATGTGTATTAAGCCTTAACTTTAAGCACAAGCCATTAACATTTTATAACAAACATAAAGCATGAGATATCATATTTCAACAATTACAGATATTTGGCTAAGTAATTGGCGTGCAAGGTCCTCACAGGGCAGCGCGAGCGCAGGTCACGGATCTAACTAAACACGATAAATGAACAAACATATATATAATAATTACAAATAGGAACTAATTTGTTCGTCATGGGCGGTTTTTTGTTGAATCGCTTCCTGCACCATCTTCACGATGTTGCATGTGATGGGTGTTTTAAATTAATTGTACGTTTAAATTAATTAAGTCTGTGACGTCATGTTTTATTGAATCTTAATAGAGTTAATTTATAAAAACTTTAAAGTTTATCATGATGTTACGTCACTAAAAAATCTCAATATTTCGGAACTGTTACAACCTTCATTTTAATAGTATTCTCATAAGGGTTAGTACCGGAGGCCTACAGTCCCCGAGGCACACGTACCGGAGAACCACAAATTGTTTTTAATTTAGTGAACTAAATCAACATTCAATTAAGCTCAAAAGTACAGTCAGCAGATGATTTTTTAATATAATATTTTTAAGTAAAAGAATAAGTAAAAAATGTAGTCCTGTTTAGTCAGAGTTTATATTGCAATCACAGAAAAGTATAGATATATCTCTAGAACAATCATAGATATTAATTATTCTTCCAATAGATTCTTGACATACATATAATCGAAATACCTAATATTGATGGAATAATTAAACATAATATCATACAGCTTTAAAATTTCATTTACATTATAAAGAATAAATTAAAAATAAACGCATGACTGACTTTTCGCTAAAAATCAAAATATTAACATTTTGAATTAGTCTTCTAAAATCAATGTAAAATCATCCTTATTTTGAAAACATTATGCATTTAAAAAACAAATCTTAAAAATATTAATCACTTTTTCTAGAAATTATGACAGTTTTGCTTAGATCTAATAAAAACTTAGATAATTTGATATGTTTGCTCTGATACTCCTTTAACAGTTTTACAATACATTTTTCTCTATGAAAATATGATTCAATTAAACTAAATTATTTCAAAGAAATACATTTGAGATCTTCTGTTTGCTGTAAACATTGAAAACTATAGGAAAAGTAAAAATAAAAATGAAATTATATTTATAGTAATTGTGGTTCTCCGGTACCTACGTGTACCTCGGGGACTGTGGGCCTCCGCTACTAACTCTCGTAAGGTAGTAAGAATCACGTGAAATCGTCCAATTTTACTATTTTTCACAGAGTAGGGGAGGACGGGTATCGTTGTCTCAAGGGTTGGTTGTCACAACTGACATAAAACCAAACTGAACGAATGAATCAGTTCAATAACAAGCGCCGAAGAAGCGCGAAAGCTCTTCACCTCAGATACTCAGGTGAAGCAGATAGGGAGGTGTCGCTCTTGCGCTTCTTCGGCGCTTGTTTTATGACAGCTGTGACAACCAACCCGTGTGCCAACCACACCCGTTCTCCCCTAGACCACCATAGTCAAAAACAATTATAGTCAATAATTATATCTGTATCGAGTAATGTAACAATGGTTGTACACAATATTATATTAATTTTACTTACAAAGTTAAAACAAAATACTTCTTAATAAGAATTGAAATAATTCTAATTAAGAAGTAATAAGATTAAAATAATTTGGCGTAAAGGATAAAATATAGCCTACACGGTCCCCTGAAAATTTTCAACGACAAAGATAAGGCCAAAGGCATAGTATGGCAGACTATTCTAAATCGACTCTGCTTACTTAAGTGCAGCAAATTAATTTTGTTAACAATTATGCAATCATTCGTATTGTATCGTGTCTTAGTTTTTTTAAACGTTAAATTAGCTATGAACAAATAATTTAAGTATGATTTTTATATGTTCAGGTCACCTGTATTCCAATTATTTTATTATTCAGCTATTCATTAAGTTATTCTATGTGTCGTCACTAAAATAAGCCTCGGCAACGAGTAAAACGATGCCGTTGTAAAAATTATAAAAAAGTCACAGTTCTGCTAGTCTGTGGAACATAAATTCAGTTATTCAAATAGATTCAAAAAAAGAAACAAAGATTCACACCAAAGCAAAGAGGTCGTTCAATAAATTAAAAAAAGAACATTGCATGCAGCTTTGCGCTAGCGTGTGTAATAATCTGCATCACTTGATTTTGTCCTCGGCCACGTCAAGTCCCTCATTTTCCTTATTCTAATGCCTTCAATTACTCAGCTAGGCTTCATGAGAACCACGACAAGGGTATTGTGCTATGGCAGCTGACGCGAATTACACGCTATATTACACTTCATTACATAAGTACATATTTTTTATTATTTATCTTTTAGAAAAAATGTATAAGGAAGACTTCTGTTTGGGTGCCTTCAAGGTTTCAAAGACAATGGTATTTTTTTAATATAAAAAAAAACAATTGGTAGGTAATGAGGTAGGTGTATACGTTGATATGTAAAAAATATTAAATATATACGTGTTTGATAACTAACTTTATTGCAATGATGACATCAATTTAATTATTAATAGGTTTCAAACGTTAATTTATTTTTTCAAACGTTTGTTTGAAAAATAAAGTAAATTGTTAGTACAGAATAATTGTATGCTATAAGGAAAAACTAAAAGTAGGTAGCTTAAAAGCCCAATCGTACAGAATAAGAGAACAGAAAAAAGATATTTAAAAAACATATTACTCACACTTGTTTGGACTACACATTAAATACTTGTAATTAACCCTAAATCAACAAAAAAATGGGCGGTCCATATGCCAATCACCCTATAGTTTTGAACTTAGCTTAACTATTCATACTCATTGATTGATCACATTTATTAGCACAAAAGGCACAGGAAGCTTATCATTATTTAAACAAAAAAAAACAAATCAAAATCGAACGCAATCTAAATTCAAAAATAACGATGCCAAACGTTCAATAGTCGTGGGTGGAAAATTCGATAACCACAATTCGTTCGCGCCACAGGTTATCACGTCCAAGGCGTAAAAAACAAGATCAAGAAAATACGTTGTTATTTTTTTTTCCCGCCAAAAAAAGCATAACAGGTCCTCCAGGTGGTCCGAGCGAGTGAGTCATGTTCTTAGAAGATAATCGGCGCAGGCACAGGGCAGATACCTATCATTAGACAGGACGACGCGATGGCGACGCAAAAAGTTGCGCATGACAACACTAACAAGTGTGGCAAGTAAAGTAATATGGCAACATATAATCGTTTAGGGATTAAAATATCCAATCGAATACGTTGGTTATACGGCTACGTCATGTATTCTTAAAGTCATAAACTTAATTTCTAATGTTACTGGTAACTTCGATTTTGTATTATAAAGGGGTATGGGTAATTTTGGCGTCTTTTTTTTTTCTCGCGGCCAGTGATGAAATGTGATGGGTATTGTAGGCCTACTACTACCTTACATTAAACTGCAAAAAATATTATCCTACGGACCAACGTTACGGAGATATTGAATTTTAAAGTTCGAAAAAATTTCAATATTTCTTCTTTTTCAATTGTCCTCATTCCTATGACACACTTACAGAAGTAGCCCACTATTACATCCCTTCCAACAACATCTCCTTCTATCAAAATATATACGTAATAAATACGTCTATTTGTGTGCCTTGATTGTATTCTTCCTTGTAAAAGCCAAGGATTATTATAAAACATATTGCTCTCATGCACATTTAAGAGGTTCATTTCTTTACACACTTCTATGATATATGAACCATTTTTGACATGCTCCCCGTAATAACTCCTGGCTTGCTTTAATTGGTAAGTTCCAAGGGAAAAAAGAATGAGATCATCTTGTGTCAATGTGGGGAATTCATCTAGGCCAGGTACGTTAGCGTCTATGGACTGGAACTCAACTCTATGTCGGTTTAAGTTGTTGACAGTTACGTAATTACCTAATACGTTTTCTTCGTTTTCTCTCCTGTGAACTTCTTCAATTATTTCTTGGGCCAGTCTATGGTCCTGTAAAGGTTTTCCAAATGCATTCAATAGAGCTCCTACTATTTTTACATCTTCAATTAAGTGGTTTGCTGCTTTATTGAAGTACTGATGGCGCAATTGGCGGAATTGGTTTTTTATACGCCCATTGACGGTTTTGACAACCCATCTGCACATCGTCACTTTTCTTGACTGATTTGCTTGCAAAGTATTTAATTGTGTTTCATTTTCATTTTTACTTAATGGCATGAAAGGATTGTAGCCAAACGATTTCAACTCATCAATTACGTCTCGAAATCCTCTATTGAGAATAAACACGTCACCCTCTTCAAAATAATAATTTAAGGGATCGAAAGGATCATTCAGTATTGAATGCAAGATAGATGCGTCCGATTTCGTTGCTTCGTAAAGACCATAAATATCAAACTTAATTTGGGCTTGATAATGTTGTGTGAGTGTCAGAAATATTTATATATTATTATTATTTACTAGCATTAGTTATCTACAAGTAATTAAAGAAGCTCAAATACACATGAATATTACTATAGACTCACACTATTATGTGAATGAAGCCACAAAATCTTGTATTTGTTTCTAGAAAGTACAAATAAATAATAAAAATAAAATAATAAAATCCCTAGACGATCACACCGACTACATGTCCCCATACTAGACTTGTAAATCCTGTATTATGGTTACCATGTAGCGAAGAACTAGGAGGGTTCCTAGAAAATACGTACATATGTTATATAAATACACCACCAGACCCGGAACATTTTTTTTTTGTTTTCCGTGCGGGAATCGAACCCCGACCTTCGGATTGAAAGGCAAAAGAAAGAAAGAATTTTGCATTTTTGCATTTTTGAATTTTGCAAGAGTACTTAACGAAATACAAAATACATGTACGCAAAAAACGTTAACGAATCATCTTGCTGCTGTAACGTAGTTGTAGTTTGAATAGAATAAATAAAAAAAATACATTAAATTCTTACCTGAAAAACGTTGGTAGCCAATTGCTGTTTGCTAAGTCACAAGAAACAAGTGCTGTTGAATGAAATTCGAAGATAAAGGATATGATCTCCTTTGTGCACTATCTCCGATTCTATTGAGGCTTCTGCCATAGTATATGCACGAACCAATGATGTCCATTATAATGAAGCACAATCACGATATGCAGATTCAAGTCCGTAATACACGCCGTGGTCACGATAGGTATAGAAGAAACTAAGTCCAGTAGGACAGCCAAAACGTCGAAATACAGCAAGAAAAATAATATACGCACACGCTCAACTCAAAATATCCAATACCATGTCTATAATAGATACTTTCGATTTTACATATAATAGGCATATAACAATATAACCTGAACGGCATTAAATAGGCTAATATAGCAAAGGAAAAAAAAAACAATTTTTCCAAACTTTATAATTCAATGTCTCCGTAACGTTGATCCGCAGGGCGATAATTTTTGCATTTTGATTTATGTTAGGAATAGGCCTAAAATACTAACCACATTTCAATTCTGGCTGCCAGAAAAAAAAAGCGCCAATAGCAAAGGAAAAATAAATCAATTTTTCCAAACTTTAAAATACAATATCTCCGTAACGTTGATCCGCAGGGTGATAATTTTTGCATTTTGATTTATGTTAGAAATAGGCCTAAAATACTGACCACATTTCATCTCTGGCTGCCAGAAAAAAAGACGCAATAGCAAAGGAAAAATAAATCAATTTTTCCAAACTTTAAAATTCAATATCTCCGTAGCGTTGATCCGCAGGGCGATAATTTTTGCATTTTGATTTATGTTAGGAATAGGCCTAAAATACTAACCACATTTCAATTCTGGCTGCCAGAAAAAAAAAGCGCCAATAGCAAAGGAAAAATAAATCAATTTTCCAAACTTTAAAATACAATATCTCCGTAACGTTGATCCGCAGGGTGATAATTTTTGCATTTTGATTTATGTTAGGAATAGGCCTAAAATACTGACCACATTTCATCTCTGGCTGCCAGAAAAAAAGACGCAATAGCAAAGGAAAAATAAATCAATTTTTCCAAACTTTAAAATTCAATATCTCCGTAACGTTGATCCGCAGGGCGATAATTTTTGCATTTTGATTTATGTTAAGAATAGGCCTAAAATACTAACCACATTTCATCTCTGGCCGCCAGAAAAAAAAAAGACGCCAACCTTCATACTAGGATTACTCATAGCCCTTTCTGAGTCCGGAGGAGTATTTAAGTAGGTACTTTATTTATTTTGAAAAAAAAATGAAAAAATGTCACCCGAAAATAAAAAGTTCTGTCAATTACCTAACCTTATCTTATTAACTAAGTATATCTTTATAATTAAAAATATCTCTCCAATTATAAGTGTGCTGAAATAAATTCTTTGGACAAAAAAGATAAAGTTCCTTTTCATATTATTTGTCGGTAACGTTTCTTTGAGATAATCTCACAGATCAAATAAATAAATAAACCTAAAATAGACCAAATTATGTGTCTTTTTATGTTTTACACGAGTATTTTGTTATTTAAGACGTGAATCAACATTCAAACAAGTTTAAATTAAAGATAAGTTAGATAGAGCTGTCTAGTTTTCAAATGATCTATCGTCTGAAGCCATGTGCCGGCAGTGAGGCGGGAAGCTTTGATCCCGGCCAAGGCCACTCGGACATCCATCTACACATCCACTACGCCTATTAACTATACGATACCTAGCAGAAATTATAATTATTACACATAAACAAGCAAAAAAATTGTCTTAAGTTATGTGTGTACGATGTGTTTTCTGACCGGCAAACGTAGTTTTGCCATATAAATAAAAAAAAAATAGATGTTGGCCGATTCTCATAGATACCGGATAAGCACAAAAAATTTCATCAAAATCGGTCAAGCCGTTTCGGAGGAGTATGGCAACGAAAACTGTGACACGAGAATTTTATATATACTAATATTATAAAGAGGAAACCTTTGTATTTTTGTATTGAATAGGCTCAAAAACTACTGGACCGATTTCAAAATTTCTTTTACCATTACTTAGAGGGATTCTTCCGAATCCGTATAGGCTACTTTTTATCCCGAAAATCCCGCGGGAATCGAAATTGCGCGGGTAAAACCGCGCGCAACAGCTAGTATTAAATAAAGTCGCTTTCAAACGGATATTTAGTTTGACTTGTCGGCGCATCTGAAGATACACAAATGTCACTCAAAACGTCGAGTTTAAATGAGATAGATGCCTATAATATTAATTAAATAATGTAGAATTGATATTTGAGAATAGGACCATGTCGTAGCCATGATATGACGGTTACCTTTTTTAGGATATGGAATTAAAAATCAAAGCTCCAGGCGTTTAAGGCCCAAATTAAATTATCCAACAGGCTCTTATTTGTAAAAAATATTTTATACATGTCGGCACTTGAAGTTCACAAATCAAGTTTCTAATAATATTAATGAATTAATTGATTGTGCCAGTAAAAATGAAGTGGATTACTTCCAAGGTTCTGTACGAATATGTAAGAAAGTTTGTCACTGAATATATATTTCATCACTAAATAAAATAAAATCCCCAGACTATCACACCAAGTACATGGCCTCAAAGTAAGCAAAGCTTGTACTATGAGATACCATGTAGCGAACTAGGGGGGAACCTAGAATATAAAATACATATATAGATAAACGCCCAGGCCCGGAACATCTTATTTTTTCTTGTTCCGTGCGGAAATCGATCCGGCGACCACTGGCGTCTGAAGCAGATAAGTTTGCCTCATCGTCAAAGTGGTAGGCACTAAATGGTTTTACAAAGCGTATATTTTTCATACGATCATTATTTTTTTGCAAAAAATTATATCTCAATTGTGTAGAGATCTTCAGCAACGTAATTGCAAACTATAATCTTGAGGATCTAATTTTATATGTTCCGTGCCAACGCTCTACGTATCTTCAGGCGTCTGTAACATTGTATGAGTGTTGCATAATATAACTTGTCGATAAGTTGCTATACGATCATACATTGTTGTGCGACGAGTAACGCGTAAAGAAATATATTATTTTAGCATGGGCAGAAACGTTGTTTTATTTGCTATTTATCGCTTTAAAGAAGTAAGGTGTTGCTTCAATGGCAAAAATAATTTTTCATTTTTTAAAAGTTACTTTTTTTTAAATGGCTCAGATAAAACGGTTCTTTTTCGAATAGAACATTTTTCTTTTTCACTTTATTACAGAACATGCAATAAATCAGACAACCATGTTTATAACAAGTCAAACCAATTAGGTAATGTTGAATGCATACTGTAGTTTATTCCGATTAAATACGATTATAAAGAAGTCGTATTTATGTCTAATTACATACTATCACACAAGCACTTCAAGTCCATATAGATCAATATTTACCAATTACGCCATAAAGCTCTCCACATTTCACGAATTCCCGCCATTTTTACAACAATCACGCTCCACAGATGTCATCTGCAACGAATGCGGCCATATTTTTACATGGCACGCAGCACTAATGCCTGCACATAGCCACAGACTGCGATGCCTCGCTATGGCAACATTCTTACATGTTTGAGATTATAGTCGATAATCGATTGTAGTCTCTTTGACAATTTGTCGATTGTGGTCGCCATATTTGTCGACTGTCATTTGTTACAGCGAGAATCGATTCGATTCTTCTGTTGGCCGATAATCGCTCGTGGAATGTGCAATTTTAAAGGTGTGAAGACCCGTTAGTGGTTTTAAAGTCGTTTTTCTGAAAGCATCGGATTTAATGTTTTAGATATGCATAGATTAAACTGGTAAAAAGCTACAAGATTAGTTAACGCGGGAATTCGGAAGATGTCGAAACGTAACTGTATTTTGGAACGATTTTACATGCTGTTGCACCGCGTTTTTAATGGAAACTTGAATATTTTACGATTTTGCTTCTACTGTTGAGTAATAAAGAAGAACGTGTTCACAGAGGTTCAATGTACTTGGAATAAATATTTATTTTTAACATTCACACCTTTTACTGTCCAAACTTTTGTTATGGAAACTAGACGTTGGATACAATAGAAAATTGTCCCAAATTTTCATGATACTCGAAGTTTCAGTGACTAAAATGAAACGTGATTGTTTTTTTTAGATCAAAAGACTTAAGATTTACCTTAGCTTTTATAAATAAATAAATGAATAAAGTCTTTAAATTTATTTTATTAATCTTGACTAATTGATATAGATATTTCTTAAACATCATCATGATTACGACAAGTTTGTTCTTAGATCCACTCTCTTGTCAATTCCTCATGTTTGAGGTCGCCATCAGGGGAGCTCTCAGAATGATCTGCCTCCGCTGGTTGGCCTCCATCGTGTAGAATTAAGAAGTCAAAAAGTCTTTCAATTGATCGACCGCACGATCTGCAAATGTTTTCGATCATTACCTACCCCATTTTTATTTTTAATTTGTTTAGTCAAAATAAACTTCATTTCTAAACCTTAAGACATTTTTCAAATCAAACCTCCATTATTCCCCATAGTTTCAAACCCCCAGAGAAAGTAGCAAGTGACGTCTGCGCTGCGCAGCGCATAGTGTGTCGAGTAACGGGACCAGCGGCGCAGGCGCAGCGTCACGGTGCGATACTCCCGAGACGCGGGACGTTTAGCAGCGGCGTGCGCCCACAAGCTAGATAGAGTTGGTTGAAATTGTAGTTGGGTAAACTAGTTTATAAATTGTGAAATAAAATTATAGTTAGTAAATGTGGGTGTCAACGGGCTGTAAGTGTAAAAACTTATTACTGTTTTTAGTCCTCTTTGCCATAAATATGTTTTGTTAGGCATTTCTAAGCATATTTAAATTGAAACTGGAACAAAGGAGGTTTTAAAGGAGAGTTTGAAGTGATGCTTAACTAACTATACCTGTGTTGTTGATCTATAGTAACTACAATTATTTCTCAGTCAGTTCTTTTTAACGGCAGCTAAGATATTTCAACTTAGTATACATTCAATTTTATCTCACTTTAGTATACATTTAAACTTTAAACAGTGCACTGACTTTTACACTGACGCGTTCTTATTTAAATCAATTTGAGTTTTAAAAAATTATATGGCTGACATTGAAAACATCATTATTACTAATACACACAATTATGACTCAATTCGTATCAAACTAATAAGGAACTTTAAACCGCCTAAATATATGGTAGGTTAACCGTGACCATCTCTATGTCAAGGTCAGGGTCGTCGACCTGCGGCGGACAATATAACGGACCTTAAACTTTCTTAAAGATTTAAGGATGTATAACAACTAGCCGTGTCCATACCGGTTTTTTTTTTTGGTAAAACTAGTGACCACGGAAACGGCCATTGTCAAGGTTTCAGAAAAAGTAATAAACCATACATAGTAGTTTTTTTTTGTTTACGGCCAGTGTCAATATTGTAAGTACTGCGTTCTGTTTTGTTTAAAATTAGATTTTAATTAATAATTCAAAAATGATGAAGAATCTTTGCATTTTTACTTATTGTTTTTCCTGTAATCATTAATATCCTTGTTCGAAAGAGAGTATAGTAAATTATTTCGTACTCCTAATTAGCGTTACAGAATTCTTTTCACTGATGGTCTTAATTATAATTTACAAGTTACAAGGAGGTTTGCGATCCTCTCCTTGACAGGTAATTTCAAATTCATACAAAGGTAGTATTAGTTAGCTGGCAAATTATAATGATCCCGAAATATGATAAATTTCGAATAAATTGCAGCTCAGAACCAAAATTAAATTAAACTGCGTTCTTTTTTTAAGTATTGAAAGAGTAGAGATTCTTTTTTAAAGGAATTCTGTAATTACGTATTGCCTCTTTTGTATGATAAGATCCTGGGATTTTTTAAGTACCCTCTGTTTGCAGCACGTGCATTACCGGAGGGAATCTGAGAAATATAATTATAATAATATTTACTGATAATTTGTTCGTTCGCGGGAACCGCTACGATCGCCTCGGACGCTTGTAAAACCATTCACTATTGTGTTGTAGTAAAAGCAATTAGAAATAACTTAGATCCTTAATAGAAGTTGTAATTTATAAGAAGCTATTATTGTAACTTCCATTGTTATCGATATATTAAATCAGGTTTTAAATTAAAGCTTAATTGAGCTTTAGGTTCGAATACGCTGAGTAATATTGAGTTGGTGATGAGAGATATCAGCAAATAATTGGTTTTAAAAAAAATAAAATTGTAATAAAATATTCTTATACTAAATTGTAAAAAAATTGCTTCTATGCTGGACTGGGAGCGAAAGAAAAACATAGAATGTGCCAGCTGCTTCTCTTCCCGGGCATACTGTAAAAGTCAGTTAAGGGACGGAGGTTTTATTGGCTCTTTTTCGGGCGATAGGCTGACCCCCTGTCACTGTAATAGTCTCTCTCCATCATAATAATACCTCCTTTGTCAAACGTGGCTTCAGATGGGTTTATAGCCTCTGGTGTTCTGCCTACCCCATTAGGGATACAGGCGTGAAGTTATGTATGTATATATGTAAAATATTCTCTTTACAAAAATATTATAGAGATGCCTTTAGAATATAATAAGAAATAATAAATAGAAAAATAAGAAAGTCTTTGTGCAAGGATTCTAAATGCACACTCGTCTATTGCAGCCTATCTATCTATCTGCTTATCTAGGATTGCATATGTATACACTTGAAGACGTTGATAGCTCGGGGCTAGTACGTTCATCACTAACAGAGTAACTGATCTGATAGGCATCAAACATTCTGCATTCCGCGCAAACCGGTCTCGGAACCTCTATAGAGGTCTGATAATGAAACTAAATCATATAAACATAACGTAATTACTGTTCGAAACTTGAAGATTAAGTGCCAACAGTTTGAGAAGTTGCCAACTGCTAATTGATAATTAACTTTGTAAATTGCAAAAGGGTTTAAAATTAGAACTGTGTATGCGTAGAGTCTTTTCCAGCCAGCATTTTTTTTTTAAATTAATGTTTTGACATTTTTATACATGGCCAGTATGATAATGTTAAGTATTCAAATATATTTATCAATTGTACTCCAATTTCCGTGAATTTTTCATTATATTTAATAATTTGATTTAATAATAAAATTTCAAAATATTACGAAACAATCTCTACATAATAATCTTTTTCATGGTATAAAAGAAAAAACAGATACAAAAGCTCAAATTACAAATGGTTTAATTTTACGATTGAAGTAAATCTTTGTCTTTTTCAGGGCAAAATTTATAGCGTACCAAGAAATAAGGTTATTGAATTAGTAAATAAAACGAAATCCTTAAGATGAACGAACCTAGCGTAGGTCAAGCACCTCTGTTTAGTGTTGCCAGCCTATGTCGGGCTGGCGCAGGTCCTTACACTTACTTACTCTTTGTTTAAGTAAAGATCTATACTCTATGCTGGCGTGTTTATATACTTCACTGATGTATCTTGGCTTCGTTTAAATGTTTTTTTTTTATTCTTGTGAAGTCAGATGGAAAAATAGACCTGTTCTATTAGTAAAGAAATTTGTACTATCAACATTGGTGGTAAATTCTAAGATGAGTTTTTTTGGTAAATTTTTTTAAAGGATTTTTAAACCTAAAAGAAAGTTTGCAGAAAATAGGTAATAAGTAGACTGTACCTTTAGTAAATCTTATGTTACCCACTGTATACTAGCAAATGTGGGTCTGGGGTGGAACTGTGAACTTTGAAGATGGCTGGGGCGATGGGTTAATGGACTACTTTAGACGCCAATGGACGCAAGTTCGATCGTCACTCCTACCGCTTGGGCTGGGCCCAACCAACCCGCGGTACAGAACGCAAAGGTCAGCTTTGATCGCTTGGCGTTCTGGGTCACCGTCGCTCCTATCGACGAGATCCTTGAGATCGGCACTGCACTAAACGCCGGCCAGGACTCTCTCGCCGATGCTCTCCCCATCCTATCCAAGCACGCCTCCCTCGTGAGGAAGCTTCAACAAGCCAACCGGTTCTAGGTTGTTCTTAATACTTAATTCACACAACATGTGTTTATAACTCTCACGTCGTCGTTTTCAATTTTTTTATTGTTACAGATTCGGTCCTGCGATAAGCTTTCGTGACGGGTTGTCTCTTGGGACGCCCGGTACGCAGCCTCTGACTCCAATTGGCTGTCGTTCAGATGATGAGATTAACCCAACTCGGGACAACTCAGCAAAGGGGGTATTTAGCGGGTAACACTGGGTTCGGTGAGTCCCGCACTGTTAGGGATTGGCTGGCGGGGTAGTCCCCCAAAGGTCCCCTCTTCGTGCATCAAGCATTCACCTCCTCTCCTTCTGTGGCTCCCTTCGGGGCGTCAAGTCGGTAGTAAAGCTTTCTGTGGCGGAAAAAAAAAAAGCGAGTTCGATCCCTGGATAAAGCCAACATTTGTATGATGAAATTGATTTCCTAAATACATGATTTGTAGGACTGGGAGCGAAAGAAAAGCAGAATTGTGCCAGCTGCTTCTCATCCCGTGCATACTGTAAAAGTCAGTTAAGGGACGGAGGTTTTATTGGCGTTTTTGTGGGCTGACTCCCTGTCACTGCAATAGTCTCTCTCCATCATTATAATACCTCCAATATTGTCAAACGTAACATCAGATATTCTGACAGCCTCTGGTGTTCTGCCTACCCCGTAAGGGATACAGGCATGAAGTTTATATACTTATGTATGATTTGTAAGAAAATAATAGTTACGTATATAAATCCTTCGTCCTGTAGGTACCTTTAACGCAAACTGTGTGCTTACTTTAGGGTCAAATTGCGCTATGTGATGTGCTTGCTATATAATTATTTACAACTGTGCTTAGAAATTATTGCTCATGATCAATATAGAATGATGATATTCTCTGCGAGAAAGAGACACAAAAGTTTTGTCTCAGTTTTAACAATTAATTATTTTAAATGAATAGTATTATAAGTAGGTCTCTCTTCTCTCCAATCAAAACAATAAAGCAAGGTCAGATAAGAAACTTACACGAAAGTCATTCACAGAAAGATAAAAAAGGAAGAACCGTGATTCACGGCCACCACTTTCTATTTCGACGAACATTAATACCAGCTACAATAGGAACCTAAAATGTCCAAAAAACTACTTAATCACTTTCTTCTTTACTACTCCGAAGTTGGATCGGCAAGGCGATTGCTATTTTGTCATATTTCGCAGTTTGTTGTCTTTTAATGCGTGTGAAAGGCGAATGTAGGCTGAGTGCCAAAACCTACTAACCCCGTGACGGTAACATTTTGCGTATGGACTTTCCTTAAATTAGTCATGAGGGAAATGAGTTTAGGTCACATTCAGGTTTATTATGTTTTTATTTTTATCATATGGTAGCAATAGTTAAACATTTAAACAACTAGTTGAGTTCCAGACAGAAGAGCAAGATAGGTAGTGTAATTACTATCCTAGTCATTAACATTTGAATTTACTTAAGTAATTTAAATTTACCATGTTTTTCATCTATTCATTCTCTCTATGTTTCGGCACTGTAGCAAAAGCGATGGAACTGAACATTCGGGTTCGTTCTTTGTATTGACTGTAAAAAAATATCTATACGATTTTTGTTATGTGTTTCTAAAACTTGTAGTAAATATCCCGTTACCCAGAGTTTATTCAAGTGTAATTACTGAACCCGGTGATTACTGACCCCGGTGATGATTACTGAACCCGGTGATGATTACTGAACCCGGTGATGATTACTAAACCCGGTGATGATTACTTAACATCATGTAACTCGCATGCTCGATTGCACCCCTTAACATAAATCGGCTTGTACTGGTTTTGTGAAATTGTTTTGATGTGTTTTCTTCTTAAAAAATATAAAAACTTTATAAAAAATAAAGTAACATAAAAAATAATATGATAAAAGGCGCACTGGCTATCTCAAAGTAGCTAACTAGAACTTAGGTTCAGCTTCAGGCTTCGTGTCAATTCACTTGACATATAAACAACGCCCAGCAGGGCTGCAAATATGATAAGTACCCGGTCAGACCTGACCACCGCTACCTGGACCTAGTCGAGGCCTATAAATAGACCTAACCGTGGAGCGAACACTCCACTGCACACGAAGATGGCACCAATCTTTTATTTTTAAAGATTCTGCCTTCTAGCTCAAACTCCACGATATCTTCATCAAAACTCTTTTGCATGAAAGTTGAGAATTATTATTAAATTGGTTATATTATGTTTATTCATTATCTTAAACAAAATAAATGTAATAATATGTGTTACATTGTAATAGATATTTTAACTTGACGTTTCGATGTCGCGGCAGATACCGTAATTCGAAATATTTCGAAGTGAGTGATTTGCATTTTCATCGATTTAAATTATGCGAGTGAATTAAAAGTATCATGTTTCTAATAAAAGTGGAAATATTGGATTTAATATGGTGTTCAAAATTCCTTTTAGATCGATACCTTTGTCGTGTTGCAAAAAAATACTAGAACAATACTAGCATATTTACGAAATGGCATACGTAAACATGCTATTACATAAATGGATTGTAAGTTTTAAGTTTATTGACCTTAACCAAAATATGAAAATATTCTCCATCCACCGCAACCTGCGGTAATCTCATTGTTAAACGTGTAATTTTCAGGTAGTTATTATGATTTTATCAAAATTTAAGGTTTCCCGGTTACTTTCCAACTTATAACTGTAAGTAATGGGTTCTTTATATTATTATTTTTTAAGTAATTTCATCGATTCGATCAGCCGAGACCGGTGTCTGACCCGAATCACCTGTGAGCCTGTTCCGAAGATTTTGGCAATTTTAAATAAGTTATACTGTTATACTTACTTACATACTTATTATACTTAGTGACAAATTATAAACAAAACTGACTTTGGGGTTAATGAATCGTGAGGAATTTCTTGTGGTCGTAATTTTGTTGTTGTTTTGAGTGCTGTTTTGACCTGATTCTACGTCTTTTTTAATTGCTAGGGTTGGTACAATTCTCTTTTATCTTGATAACTATGTACGATTCATGTTTTCACACACACCAAGAATACTTAAGCACATAGTTTTTGTGTTTTTTTATTTATTTAAAGTAGATCGAGTAGATGAAAATAAAAACTTTTGTAACAATACCTAAAGCATTAAAAAGCTGTCAGATATAAATATTTTTAAATATTTATTGGACGTTAAGCCGTAAAAATCTTTGAAAACACATTTTATCAAGTTATTTTTAAACCCTCAAAAGTTCTCTACAGTTGAAGATCGAACCTGTCTAACCAGAAGTGTCAACACTATTACTCTTAGTAAAAAAATGTTAAGATATACACATACCTATTTATTTTCATAAAATTGAGACTGGCTTGGCACAACCCTACCCAGCACCATCAGCCAAGTCGTCGGCGTTGCACTTGCACTCTGAAGTGCAAGGTAAACCACCACGTAACTCCGCATTACGCTACGCACGACCAGTTACGTACTTTTTGCACTATTTAGTTAAAACATAACTTTGCTAACCCTGTGTTATCGACTTACAAAACAACTGCGCATCATTAAGTCCTTTTTTTGTTTTTTTTTTTTTCTGTGCGGCCATGCATGTGCTTTTACCGAGTAAATAATTCTAGACTTGAAGGTAGTACGAAGATAATACTTATGAAAAATAATGATTTTAATGTTTATCTTTTGTGGAAAAGGCGGGTTTCTATTCTAAATTCGAATAAAATAAGTTTAGGGCTTTTGCGACTTATCCAAACGAGCTATTTAACCAAACTTGTGTACAGATATAAAATATAATGTAACATACAATATATACTACTTATAAAACTTTTAACGGTCGAAACTAATATGTCTATTTTCAGAGTATATCCCGTATTTTTAAGTTTCGTGTGAAACAAAAAGCAAAAATCTGTCATCAAAGTTAACGAATGACATAGATATATTAACATGGAAATGAAGCGACGATCCACATAGATAACAGGTTGTGTTTTAATTGAGGCAGAAGTGTGCCAGTGGGTCGGTCGGTATTCATGATGAGTTATTAAATATCGGCTTGACGGTACAGATATAATGATTATCCTACTGACGGAGAATAAGAATAGTGGATCTATGAGATCAATGGAGATTGGCTTCCACGATGAACTTCATATTATACTTAAAATTTTATCGCTTTCATTTTAAGATTTAAAAGTAATAAGAGAAGAAATCCAGAAGATCACCAACTTGTTCATGGGTCAATGTGTACGCTTTTATAATAAAATTCCAAAATATTTAAGGTTAAAGGGTTAGATTTAAGGATAAGTGTTAAGTATATAAAAAAAAATACTATACGATATCCGGATGCAAGAAGATGGGATTACCTGGTTGTTAATTGTTATTGTGTATTTTTAAAAGATGATTGCTGTTGAGTTTCTTGCCACTTCTTCTCAACAGATCGACTTTCCGAAGTGGTGGTGGTATTACGAAATAAAGATTCTTTGGACTTTGACTTTGAGAAGTTCGTCGATTCATACCATTTTCATACGGGGCGTTAATGGATTGACATTAGATGCCAAAGTATAATGTCAAACATTCGCTCGTTAAAGTTGACTTTGACATAAGCCTTGAGCACTACGCCATCTACATATTCTCCGCTTTTTTCCAATTCGTGTCTGACAACTAAATAAATGTTATTTTTGGACTTTTTAGATTTTTAGAAACAGATTTTCAAGATGCAAAACATAATTTTATACACTGTGTCAGTACAGCCTTGTCAAAATCCTAAAAAGCCTTAAAAAACACATGTTTCGTACATTTCATGCAACTTAACTTTTCTGACTATAAATTGACCGAATTCAATATTCCCTCCAACATCCCAATCCATCACCAAAAATAAATTTCAATATAAGGATAGAGTATTTAGCCAGCGACGTAACTCTTGCATTATCTGCTCGACCCGGATTCCTGCCATCTTCCACATATTTGGGATGAGCAGACGAATTAATGGCCGCCGAAGCTACGGAACCAATGCCGGACAAGGACATAATAAACATTAATTAGTTAAATAAGGTTTAGCTAACCGACGATTACGAAAGACTGCAGTGTGGAGCAATGAAGCTGGGAAGACATTTTGATTGTTAAAATGATCGAGAGTTTTTGTTATCATCTTTATGAGGGAATGTTAATAAAAATATATATGATATTTTAATATTAATATGCTTTTAATGTTTGAGAAAAAGATTATTATTACGAACCAATTTCATAAATTATAGATATTAAATTATACGTTTGTTTATGAGTAAAGTTTTGCAGCTGTAATATCATGGTAAACGAATACAGAAAAGTATTTCGAAAACAAATTTGTGTCTAAAGTCTAATCATTATAAAATATTCCTAATCTTGTATGAACTATTCATACTGTCGAGTATTACAGTAATTCTAGGGCTAGAATAAAGGCTTTCCAATAATTGCAATCGAATAATTTTAGTTCAAATTCAAATTCAAAGTATTTATTGCACGAATATAGGTAAATACATTAGTTGGTTAATATTACAATAAAAGCTCAAGCCATATTCTACCATTTTGGCATGTACAATATAAAATAAAATAATAAAATAATGTCACATTTTTGTTCTTAACAAGTCACTTTAAAACAGCATAATTACACACACATATTTTTGCAAGTACACAATACTATAAGTCAACATAATTAATTGCAAAATTCATAATGGGTCAGAAATAGTTTTAGTCACTTATCGTTAAAGTATTCATAAGTGGTATAATAGCATTTCTCTATAAAAAATCTTTTCAGTGCATTTTTAAACGCATTGATATTCTTAATGTTTTTAATAGCTTTCGGTAGTTTATTATAAATTTTAGGAGCCATTCCGAAGAAACTTTCACAAAACATTGCGGTACTACGAGGCTGAGCACAAAGAGTGTCCTTATTCCTTCTGCTATTTAATTTATCAAATATGTTGATATTGTTCCGTACGAATAGTGCTGTTTCAAACATATAAAGCGATGGGAAAGTCAGAATTTTTAATTTTTTGTAATACGGTTTACACGATTCTGTACTTTTTAAGTTATATATGGACCTAATGCAACGCTTTTGAGCTTTAAATATAGTTCCCTTATCTGTGGAATTTCCCCAAAATATTACGCCATATCGTAATATCGATTCGACGTACGCGTAATATGCCGATAATACTGCTGTCTCGTCGACTATTTTAGACAGCTTTCGCAATGCATATGAAAATTGGTTGACTTTACTGCATACGCTGCTTTCTACGCTTGATGATAACAAACTTATTTCCTCTTCACCGAGCCTGTAAGAAGGAAATAAGTATATGTTCAACTAAACAAAGCCCTATATTTAAAATACTTTCAATTACTTAAGATTTATTAAGCATTTTAAATGCAAAAACTTTAAAATACCTACTCATGAACTTAGTAGGTATGTTAAGTTTAATTATTTTTTTACTGTTTCAGTATAAGATGCGGCAGTGGGTTCTAATCTTCTTCCTGTTATTAATTTTAAGACTAAAATACAATAGTGTGAGTGTAGTAATCAGTGAAATTACGGGAACTAAGAAATTTCTATTGTCTCTACAATTCTATCATCTACAATTACTGGTGACCATAGTACCCTGTATGTCACTTGCCTTCAACTCGATCCAGTCCTCGTTTGCCGACGTACACGAAAAAAAGATCCAAACTTTAATAAAAAAGCATGAATTAACCCACTAATTTATTATAATTTATAATGTACTCAAGAAACCGTAAAAAACAAGTTCCTATTCAGCCAAGAATATTTCCTATTTATTATCTTTACAACGCGACAGGTCGAGAACCTGTTATTTAGTGTTTTATATTAAAAATCTTTGGAAGCATTCGATAAGATCGTTGACATAGAAATCCCGGTGCTTAGGAAGGCACCGTTGTTCTGAGGCCGGCAACCTGGCTTTGGATAATGGCCCGGCATTTTTCAAAATATAATGTTATTGGTCACACGATTCTATGCCTTTTTAATAAGGTTATTAATCATAAGTTAGGAAAGCTGTATAGTAATCTTAACACAGATCAAGAGAACCGGATTTTGAGAACAACAATTTCTGAAACAATATTCAAAATTCATACACTCTGGGATTATTGTTAGTAAGTCATGGTCCCAGTAGTTTCACTGTCTTTTCTACCCTTCTATCCAAAACAAACTATGACTTTTTGCAAGAGGTAGAAAGAAGTAGCATGACAGACTGGCAGGCTTCTCAAAGCGGTTAAAAGATAAGTGAAAATTTATCACATTAAATCTATTTCATGATTAGTTTTCATTAGTTATTTTCCCTTAATGTTGATTAAAATAAATGATATGTTGTTATCAACCACCACCAACGACGACGTTTAGTTTTACCGTTAAATTTATTATAATAAATGTGACAGTTCCAGTGCTTTAATAGCTATTAAATCACCGACCCAATGAATATTAGTTACTAAAGATATACAACTTGTAGCTATCATAATAAACTTTTTTCTTGAATAGACATAAACTATATATTTCGAAAAAAAAAGCTCTATAGCAACGTTCATTGCATAAATCATTGTAAAGTAACAATGCAATTTAAAAAAAAGCATCTCGACTCGTGCCTTTACGCTCAGCCGAGTATCATGAAGATTCAACATGGTGCCTTACACTCATAATTATAGTAAATACGGAAGATATAGGAATTATTCATTATTATTAATTATCAGCATCTACTGGTGGTCTGTTTCCTGGTGTTTTTGTGACTGTGTGGAGATGGTCGCGTGCCGGGTGGTTGCGCTCGTGCGCCCGCGCATTGCATCACTTTACTCAATCCAATCCATGCTGTACTAACATCGGATACGCTCTGGGAGACTTCTGATTAGTTCCTAACGGTACGAGGCCCTTTTTAAAAGGTTTTTGTGATAACTGTTCCGTTTTTGTCTTAAGCGTTTAAAGTTATTACGCTGTTTTCTTTATGCACGTGTTAAAAGGTTGAATTAAAGTACTGGTTTGGGGATTTTTAATCCATTTTTGTGAGAAATAAGTATGGCGTTTATAATTTAAAACCTCGTAGAGTATTAAAAACCTCTAGAATTATGCACATACAGTATTTAGACGTTATGTAATGGCCGTCCTTCAGTACTTGTAAAAGAAAGATCTAGCTATACTCGCCTCAAATCTAGGTGTTTTTGAATAGCGGCAGCGGTTCAGATAAATCTATTGAACCTAAAATTGCACTAGCTAAAGCTCTAGTTTCCTGTGTATTATAAATACTTATTGAAAGTTAAGATTAAATATAACATGGGCTGAGCCGTAAGAGAAAGAAACACTTTAGTCTATTTCCTAAAAATCAAAAAAAAAAAACAAGGCTCTACGACACCATTATTACCAACGATATCCGTAACAGTACACTTATAATCGACGCTTATTTTCTACAATCGCTAGTGGAACCCCTGCTCACGCGCACGCTCTGTTTATCAAAGTTCGCGGGTCCCGTTACGCGGCTTTGTAACATGACAGGTTGCGCCCGCGCAGCTATACTTACACTCACTGTGTCACGAACGTAAGCATTATCGATTGTTAAGTGTTGTGTGAATTGGGGCCGCATCGGTGAATCAATTGCTTTTTATGTGCTGGAATAACATGGTGAATGGATGGGGAGGTCTGTCGTTATCTTTAGGCTAGGTACAGGTGAGCTGTTATTGTAACTGGCATGTGTTACATGCGTCAAGTGTTTGGAATTTTTTTTGCGGGATTTTTATCAAGTTTAAATACATTTTAAGTTGAAGTTTCGTTATCTTTATGTGGTCACGAGTGTCTTATTATCAAGAATCGTGAAAATTGGATTTACTGCAAGCAGTTTTTGACTGAGTACTTAAGTGGCTCAAGTGATTAGACTTAAAAGATTATAAAATATATATTATATATATAAAATATATATTTTATAATGTCCGAAAAATGTGGTCGTTAGTGACGACTCGGAAGGACTCCTTGGATCTAGGTCTTACTTTGCCAATACAAACAAACTAAAATTAAAACTATAAGTCTTCCAGTTCATCTTAAAGTTTATACTATATACTTAATTACGTTACCATTACAATATTAATTATTTTTCTCATTCTAGAGCCTCATTGAACTTGCAATGCCGTCATCATTCAATTTAATATGTTCCATGTTAATGGCCATGAAACATCAAGATATAGTGTTTATATTATGAGCCGATTGTGACTAACATACATACACACATAACTTCACGCCTGTATCCCTTATGTGGTAGGCAGAACACCAGAGGTCAACAAACCATCTGATGTCACGTTTGACAAATTTCGAGGTATTATAATGATGGAGAGAGACTATTGCAGTAACAGTAGCCTATCGCCCGCAAAAACGCCAATAAAACCTTTTGTCCTTAACTGACTTTAACAGTATGCCCTGCAAGAGGAGCAGCTGGCACATTCTATGTATTTCTTTCGCTCCCAGTCCAGCATGGAAGCAAGTGCATGGAAGTGACTAACCTATAAGAAAAATCTAAGCTACATTCATTCCAACAATACGTGGTGAATATATTCTCTGGATGTTCTTAAGTTTACAACTTAATTAATCAAATTAACAAAAAACATAGCTCTAACATTTGTGGAAGAACCTTGAGTATTATTATTCTTGACTATCTTTTGTCGGTATTTTTTATTTTATCTAGATGACACAGAGGAATGGAAGCTACAATCTTAAAAAGATCATAACAATAAAAGTTGGTATCTAGTGCAGACATCAGGTCGTTAGTGATTCCTTTGTAAGCTGCTGTTGTGGATGTAACTAGCTTTTTTATTCACTTTCAAACTTGGAATTATCTTAATACGAGTATATAAAACTCTTGCGTTACTGACTGAGTGACTGACAGACAACGCACAGCCAAAACTACTACACGTAGAGAGCTGAAATTTGAAACATACAATTCTTAGAAGTCGTGGGGGAGCACTAAGGCAGGAATTCCCAAAATTACTACAGGAACGGGAATTATTAGACTTTTTACTTTGTATGAAAAATCTTATTCCTTGAATACACGGATATGATACTTGGCATAAAGGTTTTTCAATAAGTGACTGGTTGTGTTATGGAAGAAATTCCCGAAATTTCCACGGGATCGGGAAAAATAAGACTTTTATGTTTATGCGCGTACAAAGCTGCGGGAAAAAGCACGTTAAAAATAAAAGGATATGAATTCATACTGGCCAGTGATAGTGATAATATTATACATGCATTTTATTCTTCAAATTTGGAATAAATTTTTGATTCTTCGTACAAACAATTCCGTTTTTTTTTTCGACGGAGTGATAAATGATGTACTTTTTTCTTATTTTTAAAGAAAGTTTATAGATAAATAAATGAGTATGTAATTTTAAAGAGAATAACAAATTGTTTATATTTGGCCCCATACTGTCGGCTTGATAGGCGATGGATCGATGGTATCGATTCGGGACGTGACGAAAGCGAACTGAATAAACCGATGGTCTAGTGCTCCAGTGCGCTAGATCATCTTGTAACATCACTTTATGTCTTATAGCAGTAAATATGATTTAATAACTAAAACGTGACTTTCCTTCTTTATGACGATTATAGAACTTAAAGAGGGATTACATTGGACAATGGATAAACGTGATGGTATGTTTAAAGACTCCTTAAATGTATGTCATGTTTCTCTCAGGGAGTTTACTTAGACACAAAGGTAATCTATATTTATGGAAGACCTCACATATAGATTATGAACTGAAGTAGCAGTAAATGAAGCAGTTCATACATAAACCGTCTACGAAAATACCAAAAATGCATAGTTTCTATATTCTTATAGTATCGAGGTTGTATAGAAGAATGTATATATTTGTATTTTTTTTTGTTTAAACTTAGATACTGTATAACACGTTTTACAACACCGCTCACTTAAATAAATTCAAATTACTAAGTTCTCATTAAAAACAGTAACAGAAGTTTTTTTTTTTGCAAACAATCTGAAGATATCTTGTTACTTTAGATTCAGGCGCAGGCGCAACCCAATTGAAGCAATCCATGTCGATGAGACAATTGTTTCTTTGACTCGCGTTAATAGATACACTGAAATAGTGTTATCATAAAGATTCATATAAAAGAGTTATCTGCGTAGAGTCAGCCAGCGGGGCTAGCTTGCGACCAGCAACAACAATAAATTGGCTCTTCATATCGATTTTTTTTTAATATGGCACTTAGATAATGTTTTTTTTTAGGTCATGGCAGCTTTGGTTCTGTGGGCTTAATCATGATATCAAATCAAGTAATTCTATCTATTATGGCGCGCATGTTACCTAACATGATAGGGTAAAATAATTCGGTAATATTTAAAAATGAATAAATAAATATAAATATTTCTGACACTCACACAACATTATCTAGCCCAAATTAAGTTTCTTAAAGAACTTGTCTTATGGATACTAGATAACTGATATAAGAAATATGTAAAACATACATATGGAATAAATACATATTTTTATTAGAATAAACTTAAATAAACATACATCCATGACTTGACGGCTAATATCTGTGTTCATCACACCGATATCCGCCGCCGCCGGGATTCGAACCCAGGACCTTTGGCATAGAAGGCACTGTATGTTACCACTACACCAGCCGGTCGTCTATCTTGTCGATTCGAGTCTTTATCGAAAGTCGCGTGCTAGCCCAGCTGGAGTAGACAACCCAGTGGATAGGTGAAACTGTCGGGAGACACCCGCTTGGAATCCTTAAGGCTCCACTTACTCACAAGTCTGAATACTCATTAAAAGCTGCTGATAAATATTAAGGACTAGCCACCGCGCGCGGTTTTACCCGCGTAACTTTTGATCCCGTGGGAATTTCGGGATAAAATATAGCCTATAACCTTCCTCAAGACTTTCTGAGATTATCGCGTTCAAACAAACAAACAAAAAAATAAACTCTTCAGCTTTATATATTATAACTAGCTGACCCAGCAAACGTTGTTTTGCCATATATTATGTTGGCCGATTCTAATAGATACCGGATAAGCACAAAAAATTTCATCAAAATCGGTCAACCCGTTTCGGAGGAGTATGGCAACGAAAACTGTGACACGAGAATTTTATATATTAGATAGATAGATATCATGGCGTCGTATTCCAATAAACTGCTATGAATAGCCATTCTAAAACCGTTTTTTGTCATCTTCGAACTTATCATCACTTATACATCAGCAGGGCTATATGACGTAACTAAAATAAAAGCGCTGTGCTTTACGTCGAGCTCGTCGACGAAATGGCAAAGATTTCATCGTCGAGTTCACTGATGTTACATTAAGCTAAAAACCAAACCTTAAAGAAAATTTACGAACAGTTCCGGCAATATTGTATAAAGAGCCAGTTCCTTCCTAAGCCCGTGTGCTTTCATCTTCGACCTCATCGTCACTTACCAACAGGTGAGATTGAGGTCAAACGCGGGCTTAGTCACTTATAAAAAAAAAAAAAAAAAAGTTCGACAAATAACAGTTCTTATAGCGCTGGTGTCGTGTTATGTTTTAAGTGAATACCAATTGTTGCATCGATGAACTCGACGTTTAGGAGAATAGACCTGCTGGTGATATGGCATTCAACCGCGGGTTTTGTCAATGTTTTTTTAGACTCTATCAAGTTAAATATTAATGAGAGTTGGACTTTTCCATTTATTATCAAACAAATAATCTATTCGACTTTATAATATATTATTGCGGTTAAATAATGGATGAATCGCAGGATGTTTCCACGCTAATTAAATTCTTAAAACCACCGTTTCTTCCAACGAAAATACTCTGATGAATTCATTGACTCCGACTTAACCCGTTACGTTTAACAAAACACCTTCACTTATCTACAAATATTTGATTGAGTTCTCACATTATTATTGTTCAAATTCTTCAAAATTAAATTTGTTTTCCTATATTTAATATTGGATACTGAAATTAAAAAGGTAGGTATTTGAAACAACAGCTTTAACCAACAAGATTAGGTTTTAAATATAATAAATTAACACACTATGAAGTCGTCGTGGCGCCGTGGTTACTGTGTGTATCATACGATATCACAGGTTAAGCAACGTTCGGCGGGGTCGGTACTTGGATGGGTGACCGCCGACCATTCATTTCTTACGACGACTTCCGTGCTTCGGAGGGCACGTTATGCAGTCGGTCCCGGGTACTGTATAATTGTATACCAGTAGTCGTTAGGGTTTGTCAGAAGCCATCTTGGCGCCCTGAAATTTCTGGCATCCACCACCCAGCACTGGGCCAGCTTGGTGGATTATTGCCTAAACCTCCTCTTCACCCAGGGGAGAGACTCATGCCCTGCAGTGGGCTCATTACAAAGAGCTGTGATGATGATATGTGTTCTTTATGAATTCAGGGCCCTGGTAGGTATTCCGGTGAACCTTGATGGTTCATTAATAATCTTGCGAACAGTCGTTACTCAACTAGTATAAATAAATATGTGTCCCTTCGACCGTGAGAAGGTACTGTCTGACCAAAAAATCGATCTCGATTATAGATCTCCTGTACCTAGTATTTGGGCAAGCGGGAAAGCGACCTGGACAACCTTTGGGGAGGCTTTGTCCATCAGTGAGCGTGTCAACAATGTACCTACTTACATAAATTGTCAATTTTATCACCTTTCCTACAAACATACGAAACATTTCGACTAAAGTTTAAAAATAAATAACACCTATGGCCTTCTATGCCAGAGGTCCTGCCTGGGTTCGAATCTGAGGTCCGGCGGATATTTGTGTGATGAACGCAGATATTAGTCGTCAAGTCATGGATGTTTATATGTTTATTTAAGTTTATTCTAATAAAAAATATGTATTTATTCAATATGTATATGTATATATTTCTTAAGTATTCAGTTATCTAGTATCCATAACACAAGTTCTTTAAGACACTTAATTTGGACTAGATAATGTTGTATGAGTGTCAGAAATATTTATATAAAAAAAATAATTTTTTTTTAACTTAATGAGTAAAATGAACTTGATCGGTTTAAAGCTATGAAATAATATAAAAATACCGCCTAAACTATACCCGTAATGAAAACTTAAACTACGTTTCATTTTTTGAAACTTTTATATTTTATTTATTTACGTAAATCGATTCCACCAAAAGCTTTGCTGTCATTTTCGTATTCAAGTTGCAATGAAGGTTAAAATATAAACGTTGACAAATTACTTAGTGCGGAAGTTACTGCTTATGGTACACACGATTTATTTGTTTAACTGCTTCAAATATGATTGCGACGCCCTCGGCATACTGAAAACGTGGCTTCCTTATTTTGAAAACGTATTAAGGCTCTATTTGCTTTGTTAGTTATACTATCATTTAAAATTAGAATTAGTTGTTTTTTTTTATAACTACATGAGAACTAACAAATGAGACTGGCATATTTATAAAAAAAAATGTAAAAAATGAAAAAGAGTAAGCAACTTAAATAGGTACTATATTTATATCTTGATTAGGATTATGTATCTTACATTATGAGTAACACTTCGTAAGTTCGTGGCCGAATATCGAAGTGACCTCAGATAGTTCATTGAACTGCTTAAAGTGTGTCGGGTCACCGTCTTAAACTAAGCTAAGTTCATGTGCTTCAATATTCTTAAATTCCTAAAATTCTAAACAAGACCTTTCGAGATTAAACTCTAAGTTACTTTTAAATTGGTATCCATGAAATTTAAAAACAAAACAATAACAGTAAAACAACAGGAAATGAACCCACTGATAAAAAAGTGGGACGTGTAACTCAAAAATATTTCTCATAATTTCAGAGACGTGTATCAAAACTTGAGATCGACCACAGATAAAATTGTAACTGTTCTTGACAAGCGTTTTTTGAAGCGTCTGTCAAATTATCAATCAATTATAGTTTAAAGAGACGATTTGATTTCATAGTGGTCAAGCAACGAACATGATCCGGTGACCGAAGAACAACTTTAAGTGAAATGGAGCCTAAACTTGGCCACTATAACTGGTTCATTTTAATGACTAAACTGTAATTCATTATTCAGATTTTTAACACTAGCTATTTAGCCCACCAATAATCTATAAAATCTGCTAAACTATGTACTAATACTGAAATGCGAGATAATTTAGAAAAAGGCGTTCTGTAAACTGGTTCGGCAGGGAATCGAATCTAGGATCTTTAGAGCCGCAGGCATACACTAAACCATTGCTATACGGAGACCGTTTAAATAACATTGTCATATTTTGTTGATAAATGTCTTTTTATTTTTATAGTATTTGTTATGTTGTTTCTTACGTGCAAGACAGAGCAAGATTGTAACTTTTTTATTCTGTCAAAAAATGTTAAAACAAAAAAGTTGGAAACCAAAAAGTCGTGCTAACTCTTTACAAGCAGAAACTCATTTGACATTGGCCACTAATAAAGACAAAATTTGAATTTAAGTAATAGAACAACAAGATAATCTCAGTTTTGACACCACCGTGTGAGCGTTTATCATTCAATTTGAAAAGGTTGCCAGTACCGCAGGCCGTTTGTTGGCAGTACCGTTGCGCGCGGTAACGGGACACCTCGGCCCTAAGTAACTCCGACATTCGGATGATCTCCAAATTAAATGGGTTACTGGACGCATAGAAGCTTGAGGTTGAGAGCCGATGTAACTAACTGTACCGCGTCTATTGTGGCTGTTTTGGTAATTGCGTAATTCATTGCGTGTATTCGAATTTAGTTTTTTTTTTTTCAAGAAAAATGTTTAGTACAAATGGTTTTCAAATAAAAATATCAAATAGTCATAGCGATTGTATAACTTGTTGTGCTGGTAACTTACTTATGACTTCTCATATACTTTGTATGTATTATAAACGAACAGTTTTCGGTTTAGTCTAAGTAGCTTCTGATCCCGAATTAATACTTCAAGATAATGTATCCCAAAGGTCTTTTAAATATTTTCTTATATTGAAAGAAATATCAAAATCGGTTGAGTAGTTTTGGATCATTTATAAAATTCAAATATATTTCTTATCTTTTTGAAATATGAGCAAAGATAAAGTGTAAAGCTAAATTAGATACATCATTTTTATTTATTTTTTATGCAGTTAATGGTACAAAAACAACATTCTCACGCTGTTCTAAATCGTATAATATTCAATAGAAATACCTACGCTAGGAAACCTGTATTTTTGTATAAATAAAAAATAAGTTTGAAACTGCATTTTGAATTTCAGTAAGTACTTGAAAAAGACTCCTAAATACTTACTAATATCCACTTAACATAATATTATGAAAGAGACCGTTTGTCTGTCTTGTTTAACTGTTTTGTATCACTGCAAGAGTGGTTTTCGGAGCTCCATACCTATAGGCTATTAAATAATCAACGAATGCAGAGCATTAAAAAAACCGATTTCACGTCAAATCTTTGGCCGACTTAGAATGTCAACATTCTCCGAAATCATATATATTGTTTCAATAATTTGAAATTTTCAATGAAGTACTCAACCGATTTCAATGAAATTTATATGGGACCAACTATGAAGTATCATATGAAACAAGAATTTTCAAAATCGATTCATAATTGTCTGAAGTATCGTGTAACAAAGACACAAAAAGAACAATTGAAAAAAAGAAAAATTGAGAATTTTTTTCAACAAAATCGGTGAAAATAGAGATTTAAAAAGACTTTAAATGTAGACAACAAAAACGTAAAGCCTTACTACACTCGCATAGAGCTGGATACTACAGCTGCAGCCTAATAATACTTTTCAACCGACTTTCAAAAGGATTCGTGTGTACGTTTTTTTTAAATCATAGAATATACTTCAGAGGTGGTCTTATATAAATTTCATCGAAACGGATGGAGTACTTAATGAAGAATTTTTAATTTTGGAAAACATGCATGAGTACGGACCCGTGGTGCGGACGACCATATACTTTAGCCAAAGATTTGGACGGTTTTTTTATCGGTTTTTCAATGCTTTGCATTTGTTTATAATTAATGATAATAAAATATGTATCTATTATTATTAATGGCTACTATAAAAGCTAAAAATATAGAAATTAAACATACCTGAGGCCTCAACGTAGTATGCCGTGAGTAGTAATCATGGTGGTAGAAACTATTCGGTGAAATCGGTGGTCGGTACTTCTTGTGGCCGTAGCCCATCGTGTCCATAGTATGCATGGTGGTTCCAAGCAATAACCACCACAAAATTTAAGTTTTCGGTAATTTCTACCAATCACTGGACAGAGTTGTGGTCAGCTTTCACATGGTCATTGATCTGGAACGGAAGAAATGGCGGATTTGGATTATTATTGAAGAAAATAATAAAATATAACTGGTTTTGAAAGGTTAATGCAACAGTAGTGTTTTTGGTAATAATATTGACAGTTTATTGTTGTTGGTTGTACGAGTTATTGCTTTTTTTACTTGGTGCTATACAGTTTAGTTATTTTTTATTAGTTGGCTTAGAAAATAAGTAAATGGTAATCAGCATAGAGAACGTAAAAATATATCTCATAACGAAATCTTCCAAATTGTAAATAATAAATAAATAAATATTTCTGACACTCAACAACATTATCTAGCCCAAATTAAGTTTCTAAAAGAAATTGTGTTATGGATACTAGATAACTGATATACTTAAGAAATATATAAACATATTGTATATTGAATAAATACATATTTTTTATTAGAATAAACTTAAATAAACTTATTGTTAAATATCAATGACTTGACGGCTAATAACGGTGTTCATCACATCGATATCCGCCGCCGCCGGGATTCGAACCCAGGACCTCTGGCATAGAAGGCAATGTATGTTACCACTACACCAGCCGGTCGTCATAATTACGTCATAATTACCTACTGCACCATTTTAACTGCAAGGGTAAAATTTAAATCTTGAATTAAATTGATCCCATGTATGAGTGTATCATATCAATGTATGTATCAATGTAACCATATTTTTTTCGCGATAAAAAGTGGCCTATGTTCTATTCCAGACATATATCTGTGCAAAATTTCAACAAGCGACGTTCAGCCATTTTGCTGTGATTCGTATAAGTAAGTATTTTATTCAGAGATGATATGGTTATTTCACATTTTGTTCAAAACTGACTTCCAAATAAATTTTCACGTCTTGTTTGATAAAGTTTGTTTGAATTCATAGAAAATAATAGTCCTTAATGAAATTCTTTTAGAAAAAAATATAAATGGCTAAATCTTCGTAACGCAATCTAATATGAGTTTACACACTCTGGCACATATATAAAGTTCTGGATTACTTGCAAATAGTCAAAGAATTTTCCTCATAAAATTTAATCCATAGACTTTCCTCAAAGCTACCTAGAAGCTTTGTGTAAGGAGCTTGCCGCTTCTAGTGGACGTGTCTAGCATGGGAACTAGAAGTGACCAGTGAACTGTTGCATACCAAGTAGGTTCATGTGTAGATGACAATAGGGTAAGAGGGAGATAGCTGTAGCAGGCTGCACTCTTCGGCTTTGTGTTAGGGAATTTGTTCATTTGAATGAAAATAAGCGTGGATAGGTTAAGTGAGAGTAGAGATTTTGTGAGTGTTGTCTTTATGATTGAAACGTTTTACTTAAGTAGATCAAATTGTGGTATAATCCTGATTATAATTTATTGAGTTAATGGGTTAAATAGTTGAACATGCTTTGGGAATTAAAAAGCAAGTTTTTTTCTCTTCGATATCGCGATGCAAACAGACAGACATCCTATTTAATTACCGAATAGAGTAAAATTTACGTAAAAAGACATTTATTGTTCATAATAAAAGAGATTATTAAACTTTATAACAACATATTTGTAGCTTTAATAACTGTAACAAATGGATATATTCTGGTTTTTAAGGTTTTTAGCTGCGGCAAATAACAAGACTAGACAAGACAGTCTGCTGGACATGGACAATATATAATACGTCTTGGCCATTAAGATAATATAGAAATTAACATAACTAAGTAAAATTGGCATTTGTCCTGATAATGGGAGTTTTTCTCAAAGAGTAACGGTAGAACAAGTTGCGAAGATGGATTTCTACAAAAAGTTCAACGTACTTTGAAGATACGCAAATAATTTCATGTTTATTTTGCATCGACGCATTATAATTTCCTGCCAATTTCAATTTACGTTATCTTAGATATAAAGTGTATATTTTTAATAGTGGACACATAATATATGGTGTTGATGTTAGACATAATTGATGATCGAGAGAAGATTCTTGTTTTTTTAACTCCCGATACAAAATTATAAGTTTGAACATGTGTATCATGAATTGACTTGAGTGCAAAAAATTTTTAAATTGAAATTCTTGTTTATCGATATTTTCCAACATATTCAGCCCTCTGGAACTCGTAGCAGAATCTGAGCCTATATTAAAAAAATAGAAGGGTTCAGTTTTTCCTGACCAGTATAGTCCTGGTTCCCTCAAACGTCGAGTGAATAGGTTTTTCGTGGATTATCATTTTCCAGCAGGTGAAATGTAAGACGAAGTTTCCATCCTTTTTATAAAAAAACTACCAGCGCTTTTTATGGCGAAGAAGTCAACGGTTCAAGCACTCGTGGGTTGCTAAAGTAATTGGATTTGATTCCTAGACAAACAAATTGGAGTTTTGATGTAAACTGGCTCAAGTTCGGGTATTCCTTTGCCCACTATTTGATTTTTCTAACACGAGTCTGTTAAGCTTACTTTGGATCCCAGGGAAGCTTATAGTTTAATTTATAATAAAAAAATTATATGTTAATTATCCAGAATACTTATATCTTATATCTGCGTACATATTTGCTCAGTAATTGCATTAAACATTCATTCTCTAAAGTATGTAATATTAATTAAGCAAGTTTTTATTAATTATTATTCATTAATAAGCGCTATTAATTACATAGCTCATTGTCTTGTCATGATTTGTTTGTCTTAATTAAATGTTTGCCTATGATATTATTAAGCGGCACGTCTTTTAAAAGAAGAAACTAATAAAAATCTACATTGGTACGTATATTGATGACTAGCCACCGCGCGCGGTTTTACCCGCGTAACTTTTGATCCCGTGGGAATTTCCGGATAAAATATAGCCTATAACCTTCATCAAGAGTTGGGCTATCAAATGCAAAAAGAATTTTTCAAATCCCACTTGTAGTTTCTGAGATTAGCGCGTTCAAACAAACAAGCTTTATATATTAGTATAGTATAGATTTTGACAGCTTTTAACCATAAGATGGCAACACAGCGTGTACAGTAATTTAATATTATAAAACACCGACAAAGTTAATAAACGAAATGATGATCAAGATTCGCTGGTCTCCCAAGAAATGCACGACTCTTACACTGATGTTGTTTTTTGCTGAACCTTTTTTGATAAAACTTCATGCTGTGCGTAACCTCGCACCAAGGTCAATAACTTCTATACAAAATCTTAGTTATATTTTTTATACTAAGGTTAATCTTCATTGTACTGGCAGCAAAAAAGATGTGATGTATTTGTAGATAGAGATAGGTGGGCGAAATGATGTAAGTTTGTAACTGGCGATAATGGGAACGAATGAATGAATGGACGATGTATTGGTATTAACTAAGTAATAATGTAACAAACTATAATAATGTATCCCCCATGGGGTAGGCAGAACACCAGAAGTTACAAGACCATCTGATGTCACGTTTGACAAATTTGGAGGTACTATAAAGATGGTCTCTACCATTGCAGTGACAGAGAGTCAGCCTATCGCTCACAAAAACGCCTTTAAAACCTCTGTCCCTTAACTGACTTTTACAGTCTGCCCGGGAAGAGAAGCAGCTGGCACATTCTACGTTTTTCTTTCACTCCCAGTCCAGCATGGAAGTTACAAAATAAACAATGACTTTTTATACAGGGCAAGCAAGCTATTTTGCTTAATGCTTGAAAAGGAGGGGAGATTTTAGTCCAGCAGTGGGCTGCTGATGATGATGATGTGAGAACCACAGGCAAGTGACAACTACAACTATAGGGGAACCATCAATACTTTACTAACTCTGGGAGAAAAGATGATAAGTCCCGATGCCGGTATTTACACTGCCTACGCAGCCCAGCAAAGCTTTTTGATTGTGGAAATAAGCAGAAAGTTAATTCTACGCTGACAGGCATGCTTCTCAAGCGATTCTATGAAAAGTAATTTTTACTCAAGTTATCTCCTATACAGTCTATGCTGCCCTATGACTGCGGCTGTATAGGTACTAGTGATGTGCCGGATCGCTAAAAATGTAGATCCGCGGATACGGATATTCGGTGTCAAGATCCGCGGATACGGATCTTTACTTTCTTATGCAATCGGTATAGGTGCGAGTGACCTTGAAACGATAGTTGACACTTCGTTCGATGCAACGATATGCAGGACATGTTTTGACTTGCCTCGCACGGGTGTTCCTTTTGTTTTTTTTTGTCAAATATTTGATTTAAGACATAAAAAATACTCTGAATAGACTTTAAGATTTTATCAATTCTATCTCATTTCCTACATACATCATTTCATCCATGGAGGAAATATATAGAGAAGTAGCACTATCCAGTTTTCTCTAGGGACTCAAGTGATGCCTACGGGCGGGATGCGGGAGGGGTCAGCGGTTGGTTATAGCAAATCATATCCAAACAGGCAATGGTATTAGTAACCTAGTAGCGGTTGAAACATAAGGTTAAAATATTCAAATGACGATCAAAAACATCAAGTTCAATCAAGTTCAGCTATACTTATTAGGTGGCTCTAGTTTTTCAACGCAACTCCATACTTTCTAAATCTGTCAGAAAAAACCGCAAAATAAAAGTATTTCTATCTGACGCTACATAGCGCAAAATTTTTTTGCGGCATAAACATCACCTACGCAATAAAAATCTGGAATTTTGGACATAAATAAATGGAAAACAAACAATTTATAAAATATAATTATGAATAACATTATCTTCGTGGTTACTTAATTTGATTTGGATTGTCGATGTAATTCCTTTATAAAAGTAGAGAAAACTTAATTTTACATCGAGAAACAACGTTGGATTGAATTTTTTTTAAATATCTACATTAAATGTGTACATACTTCACAGAAGTAAGCGTCGAACAGATGCTAGTACCTCTAGTGTGGAGTAGCTTGAACTAGAGGCTGTGACGTCACGACAACCCAAATTGAAGCTGTGCATCTTTGTTTACAGCAGCTCTACTATACATCTGCTTTATATTTCATCCAATAAATTGAAATTTGGTAAAGAAAGGATCCATAAAAGATCCGCGTGAAAAGTAACGGTATGGATACGAATACGGATTTTTTTTTCCGGCGGATATCCGTGGATACGGATCTCCGGAACATCACTAATAGGTACTATTGTAGTAGTGCAATAAGAAATAATTTAATAAGTTGTAATCTGTACTTGACCCAACAAATTATGTTATTTTGAATTTATTTTCAATGGAATTTTAATTGTGAGATTTAATTTTCTCGTACAAATCGTATTGTTGTTTTGATATTTATGTGCAATTGCTTTGTTTTAAGTAGATAATATATTTTATTTCCTCTTAAAGTCTATAATTTAATTAATCTTCGATATATTATGTAGCAGTAGGTTTTCAAATATTGTAAAATAAATAAAATCATAAAAAACTGCGGCAATTATCGAACATTGGGCAACTAAATTGCAATTTTTGAGATAGAATTTGACAAATAACTTTTATTTACTTTTCATTTTGAATATCATTCTAAATAAATGTTTTTAGCTATGACTGTAGCTTTCACTTATTGAATTTTTTTTTAAATATTTTTTTTTTTTTTTAAATCTTTATAAATATTTTTGTTTCAAAATATTTTTTCTCAATTAATTTTCTGTCTAGAGCTTTTAACTGAAAAACTGTAATTATTTTTACAGAAATATCTGTATTATCTGTCTACAAGGCTCGTTATATTTGAAAAGAAGCAACTTTTTCAAATCTGAATTAAATGAATGAATGAGTCAACCGATTCAGATTTGCATTGGAATATAATTTAAAATGTCCACATGGCATATTCTCTTTTATTTTATTGTTATGCAATACTAATCATACTTCCTGTGACTAAGATTATCCGTTACAATCTTAAAACTACCTGAGACGGTGATACTGACCGTCAAAGCCTTAAATATTATAGTCTTTATCTGTAACTCAATAAAAGTTAAATTGTTCATACATTTAAATTGTGAGCAAATACTTTACAAAAGAATATATTATGCTGTTTGCAAGCTTAAAATGAAGGGAATTACTGATGCTGGTAGGTTTCATATACTTTAATTAATCTTCATATAGTTATTATTATGGTATATACTTACATTAGATTTATTTACCTATATTTAAACTGTATTTTATCGTGTACGTATCTAATATATGTAATATATGTCTATATGATGCTATATAAAAAATAAAATTATATAGCAACATATTTTGTAAAGGTCAGGCCTGAAAATCAGCGCTGCCAATATAGTTTTGGTAGCTATTGCTGAGGTCTGTCCCTTTATCACAAAAACCTTTTTTGTAGTTTTGTAATGTGTATTTTTTTTGTATCTGCATGTTTTTGTGATAATAAATCTTATTTCTTTCTTGCTTTCTTCTTTACGTGTCTAAAAATAAAAAAATAATTCAATGATAATTTTGCAATTTACTCAACTATTTGTCAACATAAACGCCATAGCATTAAATGAAATCATACTCGAAAATCATTTTCCTCCTTCTGGCGTGTACATCCATTACCAACACCATCTTTGTAGCATATCATAAAAACGTATACCATGATATATGAGATAGTCCAGTACCTCATTTCTCAGGCCTCGTGGTGCCCTCAGTCCCTCCTCCCGTGGCCTACAACCGGAGCACTTAGCCATCGTTAACACGTACCGCTGTGTTACCTAACGTATAACCTTGCCGAGTTGAGATGGTGACTCACTACCCACCTTCGTGGGAACTTTACGGCCAATAAGGTCCTGCGAACCATGGCTTCTTGTTTCAATTAATATATGGAACTGAAATTTACATATATGAATTATTAATTGAACAATGTAAAGCAATAAGTTCTATTTTGAATAATATGTAAAATGACTTGTTTATAATTGACAATGGCATAATTATTAACTGGGTGTATATTAGTATGGTTTTTATTTATGAACGTCTCAACGCTTTATTGGCTATTATTTAATTGGCAATGTTTAGAACGCTTTGTCAGTAAAAAAAAACTATATTTTGAAGCAGTCAACAGCAACATTATTATGAGTAATTTAACGGTTGTTGAACATCTTTTAATATTCGCTTACCGTGTAGTGTATTGTTCTTTGATAAAAGGAACGAAGTGTATAAAAAACGATTTTAACCTCTCATAGTCATGATCAGTTTAAAAGCTTCGTTTTATTTTATTTGTTCCTTAGTAAGGTTACTGATAATCGAAAAATTACTTAGTAAGCTATTTTTAAGAATCGAATGGAATAAATTAAATTAAAATGATGGTACTGTGAAAATCCCATCAAGAAACCTATCACTAAAAACGATGCAATAGCTTGATGATCTGTGATACGACATCGCAGGTTATTTGGAGACAACAAATGTTTCACGCAAAAATACGTCGACGTAATGTAGGAATTTATTCTTAGATTTTCTATTATCAATCCATCTAGACTTAAAACAATCATTCCACACAAAAACGAATTAACAGGTAAGTATCGAGGTAACTAATTACTTAATGTCGACCCACGTGTGAAGATCAAGATTTAATATATAAAAAAATCATACATGTTAAACAATTTTTTAGGAGCTTCAACTCTTAATACTGTACTTAATACTCTAAAAAATAAGATCAACTCTGTAGATTTTTACCATGTAAGTTTCCAAGACACAAAAAAGAAATACTCTGATGAAAACATACTTTTATCTGATATGAATGAAATCGTAAATAATTTAGATACACACTTAGCTTTCGAGACCGCTCGCAAACATAAAAGTTGGGACGGTATCTTTGCCAAAATCTCTCCAAATCCTGAATCATATGGTTTGTTGTGTCATTTGGTTGTTAACCCTAATTCAGGGTTGTCCAAAAAGTGCAGAAGTGAGATTTGTTTACGTTATTCTTACGACGAAAAGAAAAAGGGATATGACGATGATGTTTGAAGGGAAATATTGTACCAAGTTCAATGCTTTAAGGCTTTAAGGGTCAACGCAGGTCTCAGAGGCAATGTCAAGGGTACCTGGCGTCGTCGACGGAACCGGATTCCGGTCTCAAATTAGCCGGAGAACAATGCGTATTTAAATCAGACAATAACATGCCTGGCTATGGAAATATTAGTGTAATTTAGCTTCTTAAACAGGAAGATTAATTATTTATAAATATTTGTGATTGTTTAAGCGTCTTGGTTTTAAAAATGTGGTTTTTAGTGAGATGAGTTTTGTAGTTTTTTGGATTCCATGTCAAAATTATGAGAACCAAACTCTATAACTCACTTAGATTGCCATTCTATCAAACATTTTTTTGAACGGAAGTAAAAATAATGTACCTGATTATTTTAAAGCATCTGTATATATCAATATGTTGGTCGTTGCCATGTCGTATGTTTTTTGTATTTAAATGTAAATTTTCGAATGTATGTAACTATTCATTTGAAATTTTATTCAGCTTAAAACGTTTTAGAAATAATAGCCTTTAAAATAATAGGCGTCGAGTAGTCTCACTCGATACACAAAAGCGTAAGTTATTCAGATCAAAGCCCAACACTAAAGCTATCATTTTATTTGTTTTTGGTCACGATGTTTGAAATCAGATATTACACGTTGAACGAACAGATTAAGGCAGTATCTCACGATCTGCACTGGCTCAGAGACGGTTTCTTTGCTTTTTTGAAGATGTTGTGAATAAATTACGCTTAGTCAAAGATAATCTTGTCTCATTGCTTTCTACTTTTAAATTATTCAAGTTTGCTAGACTTTGAAAAACTGATAGGTCTCTACAATAATGAAGTATGCTGTGATATTTAACTTATTCATTTGTGTTTTACTAATCTATACTGCTATAATATAAAGCTGAAGAGCTTATTTTTTTTGTTTGTTTGTTTGAACGTGCTAATCTCAGAAACTACAAGTGGGCTTTAAAAAAATATTTTTGCATTTGATAGCCCAACTCTTGAGGACGGTTATAGGCTATATTTTATCCCGAGATTCCCACGGGATCAAAAGTTACGTGGGACATAAGAAATACATTTTATTATTAATCTCAACTATGAGTTTTTTCAATATTTGTAAAATAAACGGAGAGAAAGAAAAAGTTAGCATAATAAAGGTAGTCAACATAAAATCTTTAGAAAATCCTATTGGTTCTATTCTTATTTCGGTATAGTTTCTCGTTTATCTCTCAATAGAGTCTTGACCTTCGTGTTATTCAGAATCAAACACTAGTCAATATTGCCTCGTTTATGGAAGACAGTTGCTCCTTTTGTTCCAAAATGTTACCCTACCCCCAATAAATGCTCATGTTAGTTGGACAAATTTAGTAACACAGCTAAACCCAAAGACAATCGTCGACTGTAACATTATGCACGGAATCTGGGTGACCGAGTACTTGGCCGTCGCAGACTCGAATCGGAATTCGACCAGCTACGGTACTGAAGGCGTGCCTGTTTTATTTATAAAACCTAAACATCTCTGTCGAAGAATGCCTAAACGAAGTTTAAATTTAAATCTGTTTAACAAGTTTATTGTTAAACAGTTGTTGGTATCTGTCACGAGTTGACAGTTAGTTTTCGTGATTGCGAAGAGAAGCTATTTTTAATGATGCATTCGTCTTTATGTGACTATTGATAAACTTACTTCATCATTTAAATTGTTTTTTAAACTACATTAAATAGAATAGTATTAAATAATATGATGAACTATTATTTAATACTATTAGATAAGATAGATAAGATAAATTAACATTTATTGTCCAAAAAGTTATTACATTAAAGTTCACGACAATTTTTTACACTTTTTGTAGCTACAACATATGGTAGCTTGCTGTTGCTGTTAGAGCGGTGCATCTTTGGAATTCCCTCCCTCTAGAGATCAAAAAATCACCTAGTAAGATTTCTTTTAAAAAACGAGTTAAGAGGTTTTTCCTAGAAAAATTGTGATTATATTTATACCTATTCCCATATTCTAAAACATAACTTATTTTTAAAAACTTATTAGACCCTTGCTTTATATTTATGTACCTATAATAAAACTTACCTATTTATATATTTAACCTAATTTTATTTAATATACAAATTTACTTTGCCCTCCAACTCAATCTTCAACCCTAAGGTTGGCTGGTAGATAATGCCACGTGGCATTAAGCCCACGTGTACAATGGAATGTGTACGAATAAATAAATAAATAAATAACAAAACAAAAAATACAAAAAAGTATGAGTAAACATAATAACAAAAGGCAAAAGGTATTATGGAGTATCGCATTATTATTATAATAATTTTCAAGAAATATCTTAATTTACCATTAAAGTATAAAAATGAACCATAGTAAACATATTGGTTGGAAGATATAATAAAATATTAAGTTATAAAATAAAAGTTGTAAAAGTCCAGAATAAATGAATAACGATTTGTTCAATGAGGCGCGTCTAAATTGCATACTTTTTAGACTAACTCTTTGCTGTACTAAGCGCTTAGCGCAACTTGACAAAAACAATTCATAATATAAAAGAATCTCTAACAAATCATGTGTCAATAATACAGACACAATAATTGATACAGATTAATATTTTTCCGTTAAAAAAACTATTAACCTTTTAAATACTTAGTTCGTTGAACTCTTTCGGTAAGATATATATATATCATATATCATAGTTGACGTCTATTAGCGGCTAAATACAATAGTGTTTATATATCGCATTAAAGTAATAACCCGCGGTCAACCTCAACCTCAACGTCAATTTAACGTTAGGCGACAATGATGTGAAAGATGGAACTAACTAATGAGCTTAAGGAGGAACTACCTTTTTTATTGTCTGGAGGAAAACGTGCTGTCACGTCCCCGACCGCCCAAGGGGAAGCGGTGGGGTATGTGGGGATGATCCGGCAGAAGGCCGAACCGACCCACTAAAACCCTCCAGGTGTACCTCCCTCGCCATAATTGGGGCCCACGGTAGCACCAGTGGCATTGCCGGCGATCCCCGCCGGATTGCGCTCAGCATGAGCGATGCGCCCCCCACGTAGGAAATGGCCCAGTACACGCGGCCATTTCCCCACTCATAGCTTGTATAGCAGCAGTAGGTTATCGGCTATCGGGAGAGAGAAGGCGTCTCCTTCTCCGTCCCACCCAAGGAGGAATTACCTAGGAAACCGAAAGGTTGGTAGCTAAACAGGTGAAGTACTAGGCTTACAACAATGTGTGGAATACTTCGTCGGGACACCAGATTAACCAGGGAGAACATACCCATCCCCGTCAATTTCAATGGCATAAATGTAATTACATACATACATAACGTCACGCCTGTATCCCTTATGGGGTAGACAGAACAACAGAGGCTACAAGACCATCTGATATCTCGTTTGACACATTTCTTCCATGCAGGACTGGGAGCGAAAGAAAAACATCGAATGTACCAGCTGCTTCTCATCCCGGGCATACTGTAAGAGTCAGTTAAGGGACCGAGGTTTTATGCGCGTTTTTGTGGGCGATAGGCTGACCCCCTGTCACTACAATAGTCTCTCTCCATCATTATAATACCTCCAAATTTGTCAAATTTGACCTCAGATTGTTTTAAAGCTTCTGTTGTTCTGTCTACCCCATAAGGGATACAGGCGTGAAGATATGTATGTATGTATGTAAATGTAATTGTGTATGTAAGTGAGAGGGGGGGTTACCTATCGCCCATAAAAACGCCTTTAAAACCTCTATAAATGTAATTAACTTCTATTATTGGATTCAAATAGTATTTTCACAAATACAAGTTTCATAGGCAACAAAAACCCGTAACGTTTATTTTAATTGGTTCGTTTAGGTATAATTATAGATAAAAAAAGCATCAAGTGCCTCCGAAACCTGCGTGATTATCTATGACTGAACTACTTCCTGATGGGATGGCTGCCAGGTCACGACCAGGGCGGCCTCAGGACTCGAGGAGGTCTATGATTTCATCAATCATTCGAGGATTATTATGTTAGACTTTGCTCTTACAATTATAAGTTATTTTAGATTCACTTAGAAAAACGTTAGTGAACAAAACTTAGTTTATGTGATTGACAACAATTTCTTTTAACAAGTAAAATTATGATCTTAAGTTTAAGTAGTTATTTACTTAAAGTTAGTTGATTAAGTAGTTAATTATATAATTACAAATTCCGCTTAGTAAAAATTGTTGGCATATAATTCAAACACGCTACGTAAAAACCTTGAAAAAATTATAGTTTGGGCAATAATTGATTCTTTCCCGTGATTTATGGGACCTGCGACTAATTGATTCTCACTGAGGCGGGACTATTGCTGGAAATTATATTTTTAATTCGCTTTTTAATGATAATCTATCCTAATCTATACTAATATATAAAGCTGAAGAGTTTGTTTTTTTGTTTGTTTGTTTGAACGCGCTAATCTCAAAAACTACAAGTGGGATTTGAAAAATTCTTTTTGCATTTGATAGCCCAACTCTTGAGAAAGGTTTTGAGTTATATTTTATCCCGACATTCCCACGGGATCATAAGTTACGCGGGTAAAACCGCGCGCGGTGGCTAGTGAATCAATAAGACGAAAAGGGTGTATGTAATTGCTAAACTTAGACAAGCACGATATTTTTGGGTTTATATACGCGAGTAATGATTGAAGAAGGGAAATAGAGAATTTATATTAATGTGTCATAAGGGATTAGAAGTTATACAGGTGCAACCATTTTACAACCATTTAACCTTCACAGGGATAGGCTATCCAATGCAAAAAACCTATCAATCCCGGCTCGTCGTTCTAGAAGTGCGTTCAAAAAACAAATAAACACTTCTTTAATTTATGAAGTATAAATAACTTTAAGTATAATAGACTATAAATTAAAGGTGCTTGCGATGGTATGTTTCATTTTAAATCTTCACACGATACCATAAAACTTTATAAAACTTAGCAAGCTTTTTTATAATAAAAACTCAAGCCATATTACTTGCATGACTCAAAACCCATCCTCCGATAAAGCTATTAAACTCGTTATCGTTAATTAACGGAAATATCGCGATAAATTGGAATCACACAATCAGATCGTAAAATATCGCGCGCTATTAATGTTTGTTTACGATAAATGTGTTGTTACGATATGTGTCGTCACGCAGCTGAGCATTTAGTTGACTGTAGCTGTTCGTTACCACTTCGAGTGTTAGTGGCGGTCTGTTGTGGCTTTGGCCATATTGTAACAGTAACTTATAGAACTGTTAACTGAGGTGTTTTTTAATATGAAAGTAAAATTTTAATATTTTTTTTGAATATTATAGATTGCAAGTCGTATCAAGCTTTGGATTATTTTTAAGTTTTTTTTTTTTAATAAGAAAGGTAAATGTGTGAATGTTTCATGTAAAATAGTGGTCCTCAGTAGCTGAAATTTCAATATTCTTCATGAATATATTTATAAGTTTATAACACTTAAGGAATATTCAAAAAAATCTTGCAGCACTCCTCAAAATAAACTTAATAATGCATTTGGCAATCACACTTCATAATGCGGAAATTATGCTCAAAAAGGGCCGTTAAGATTTTTTGTTCACGTTTTAATTTATACCTAGACACACTTTTTTCATTCATAGTTCACTCGTGTTTCCATCCCATATTACTAAATAAACAACAATAAACTATCTCGGAGTAGGTTCCTCTAATAACCCCATTCTCTTAAGAGCTGACATTTTCCGGCGCGCGCGCACAATTGATAACCGTTGCTTCTACTATGACGTCGACTCCAATCATGCGCATGCACTCCGTAGAGCAGGGGAGCACTTGTCTAGAGGAACTACAACGAGCAGAATATTACTTGCAGCTCCTTGAATTACTAAAAAAATAAAAATAAACCCACGAACTTGGACCAATACTTTAAAACGTGTTTTATTTTTGTGTAATTATTAATCATGTTAAGGGTAAGGGTAGGTAAGGGTAGGTAACCTATAGGTAAGGGGTCTCAAAAATGAATAGATGACAGAAAAAATATTTAAAGAACTAGATGCAATAGATGCAAGAAAAAGATAAATAAGCTGCAATGATACTAGGCAGGGTTATTTAATTTATTAGGATTTATGTTCTTAATTTATTAGCTATTGTTGCTCAAATGTTTATATAATTTTAGCTATAAGCGCAAACTTGTAACCTATATAATTTAACTGATCGCTACTTCAGCTTAAGTTAGCTTATAAATAAATTATCTTAATTATAAATAAATTATCTATTTCTTTAAAAAATATTTAAGCCTCATTTGGCAATGCAGCATATATAGTAACAATTCGACTTAATAAATAGTCTATTTCATTGTTGAATTTAGTTAAGTTGAAGTGAGCTAAAGAACTTCTATTGCATCTAAAGCCTAAGCCTTTTGGTTATTCCGATATAACTTCACTTACAGATTTTTGTGTTAAATCATCAGTAAGCTGACAAGGACTAAAAAAACATACGATTTTTTACCACGTATCCAGCTCTATTACACTACTGTCGCTGACGCTGCTCTGTGACAAGTTACGTGTGTTAGGTAATTACGAAACAACGGGTTAACATTAGCATTGAATGGGTTAACAGTCCGGACTCCAGCCGATCGACTTTCTTCGGGGAAAAAGTGAATTGAGTTACGGTGATGGTTTAATTGCTTCTGTCTTGGCAGACGCTTTTTTACCCCAAAACCACCTTAGGCTGCGTTCCCACTTTGTCGTTACTACAGATAATCGTGTAGTGTAGATGGCTAGTTATATATTTAAACTAGCCATCGCGCGCCGTTTTACCCGAGTAACTTTTGATCCCGTGGAAATTTCGGGATAAAATATTTCCTTCCTCAAGAGTTGAGCTTTCAAATGCAAAAAGAATTTTTCAAAACCCACTTGTAGTTTCTGAGATTAGCGCGTTCAAACAAATAAACTCTTCAGCTTTATATATTAGTATAGATGGCGGTGTTTACATAAAGAATGATACGGTTATCTGTCCTCTACGAATATTTTTTCATTGATAACCGATTTTTAAATATACAGTCGTTACAATAGGAACAGAACAGATAGATTATCTGACGATAAATTAACCGTACGGGTAGTGGGAACGGGCCTTAGGCTTCTTTTTGTCACACAATACTGTGTTATCTTTGAGAGGTTAAATAATTGGGTTCACACAAAGTGTTAATCGGTTTTAGATTGTTAACCCGTTAGGTGTCAGAATCGATTATTTGACGTCGGAGTTTTAAAAGGGTTTAATTAAAAACTCATTTTTGAGTTGATAAGAATCCGCTTTGAACCTGTTTGTAATGGTTTGAATTTTGTTTTTAAGAAACCTTGTTATTCTTATTTAATGTTATTAAATAATGTTGGACTGGGAGCGAAAGAAAAACATAGAAGGTACCAGCTGCTTCTCTTCCCGGGCATACTGTAAAAGCCAGGTAAGGGACAGATGTTTTATTGGCATTTTTGTGGGCGATAGGCTGACCTCCTGTCACTGCAATAGCCTCTCTCCATCATTATAATACATCATTTGTCAAACGTGACATCAGATGGTCTTGTAACCTCTGGTGTTCTGCCTACCCCATAAGGGACACAGGCGTGAAGTTATGTATGTATGTAAGTTATTATTAAAAATAAGTTACAAGGAAATGCATTTTTAAGCTTTTTATATCAAGTTTGTTTAAAAATGTTTTAAGCGTGTTTATTTAATAAAGACATTTTAAGTCACTTAACGTTTCGGTGTCTTTTTTGCTATGTTTAAAAGAAAATTCATGTATAAATTCATCACTTAGAGCAAAATGTAAAAGTAATAGTAGATGTTAGAGCTGAGTAATCTTGCAGTAAAAATTATAAAAAAAAAACAATTCCATTTTCAAAATCATCTAAACATAACCTACAACTTTAAATTAGATTAAGGCCAACTTCACGTGCAATAACTATTAAAAAATATAAACTTTCTCGCGATGGATACTATTACTCATGAGAACATTTAAATTCTTGAAGAGCCATAAAATACGTGCAATTGCTGGACCACATGTTTTAATGAATCAAGTTACATTTATTGCCTATAAAAGATGAGAGCATATTAAACGAGAGGATTATCATGCCGACGTCAATTTGAGATCATTATAAAAATATGTTTTCTTCTGCACGAAATCTGTGTACAAAATACTGTACTATACTGTACTGTGTACATTCTAAAACTGTAAATACATCTCTTTGATGGATGATTCTGAGAAACTTAGGCTTGTAATAGAAAAGCTTTAAGCTTAGTATATTTTTCTACAAATAATTGATATATAATCTATGCTTGAATCATTAATCATTCAATTTTATATTTTCATTATCTAAAACAAAACACTTTGAACCGGATTTTTCATGTACAATAATTTTACATTTTAACTCGAAATTTTAGATTCTACACAGACCCCTTGGTCTATATTATAATTATAATATAGTTTATTAAAAATTATTTTATTTCATTATCATTAATTAATCACCGACTTTGGCTTTCTCACATATAAGTTTCTCTAGGAACAAAACTGAGCGTATTGCAAAAGAAATTGTAGAAAAATACACATTAGTGCTATTTTTAGAATAGAGTTCTATATGTATGTTGAAAATCAAATATAAATAAATCATGCTATGCTTCAATGAACCCATGACATTTTATATCATGATAATAGTATTTTTCATCAAATCGGCATAAATGCTTCTTAAATTTATACGCCGATTTAATATTAGGTGGTAGATTTAAAATAGCCGACCGGATAAAATTGACAACCGGCTGGTGTAGCGGTCGGTAACATACATTGCCTTCTATGCCAGAGGTCCTGGCTTTGAATCCCGGTGGCGGCGGATATTTGTGTGATGAACACAGATATTAGTCGTCAAGTCATGGATGTTTATATGTTTATTTAATTTTATTCTAATAAAAATATGTATTTATTAAATATGTATGTTTATATATTTCTTAAGTATATCAGTTATCTACTATCCATAACACAAGTTCTTTAAGAAACTTAATTTGGGCTAGATAATGTTGTGTGAGTGTCAAAAATATTTATTTATTATTTATAGCACTGTAGTTAATAAAATGCCTTTAAAGAGTTTTCTTGGTCAGACATTTTGCTCTTTGTTTAATATTTCCCCAGTGTCGGGTCTGCAAGAAGAAATGACTGTGTAATAATTGAATGACTGGTTTTAGCAAAAAGCGATATAATATTGTAACTTATTTTGATTTTCTGTGCCTTCTAAAATAAGAAAATATATAAATACCTAAATATAATTGGAATAGGACCTTATTTCATTCTGATCCATTATATAATTTGTGCTCCATGCTTGAACTGAAACCATACTATTTTATCGGCATCATCATCACAAATTGTTGCAATGAGCCCACTGCAGTACTACCTATTGACACGACTTCAAAGAAATAGCAACCAATACTAAATATGAAAGTACTATTTCGCAATATTTTGAAAAAGGGCCTAGTCAAAAGTACCCGTAACCAGCGATCATGTATGAAAAGATTGATGAACGTGGAAGAAGCGAAAGAGGTATGTCTGGATCGCAGCAATTGGTGTTCCCTTGTCTCTGCCTACCCCAGGGGGGGACAGGCGTGAGGTTGTGTGTGTGTGTGTATTCAAATATATCCAGACTCTAAAATAAGTCTGGGAGGAATCAACAACCTGCTCCGACCGTTTTAGTTTCTATTTTGACGACCGGCTGGTGTAGTGGTAACATACATTGCCTTCTATGCCAGAGGTTCTGGGTTCGAATCCCGGCGGCGGCGGATATTTGTGTGATGAACACAGATATTAGTCGTAAAGTCATGGATGTTTATTTAAGTTTATTCTAATAAAAATATGTATTTATTCAATATGTATGTTGATATATTTCTTAAGAATATCAGTTATCTAGTATCCATAACACAAGTTCTTTAAGAAACTGAATTTGGGCTAGATAATGTTATGTGAGTGTCAGAAATATTTATTTATTTATTATTATTATTTTTTATTTTTTCATAAATTCTTTATATGGTATACAATGAAGTATAGGTAAACATTTTTTTTACATATTTATTTGCCTGTAAGTATAAATACCCTACTAACTTATTTAACTTGTAAAAAGTATGTTATTGATGGCGCGAAAGTTTGTAATCAATTTTAATAATCGTGAATTTGCCGGTGTCTGTCGGACCGGTTTGTGTTGCCAGCAATAATTAATTGATTAACTGTACCTGCATACTGAACTTGACACATAACTTGTATGAATTTATTAAGTATAATGTGTTATGGCAATATCGTTACAAGAAAGTTTAAAAAAGAGTGCTCTATGTTTTTCTTCTTTTTTTTCTTTTTGACTAGTTACATTTAATTTTGTTTCATTAATGTTATTTGCATTTTTAGATCTTACAATTTTTATTATTATTAAAAAAGTATCATTTATGAGCACCTAGATCCTATTTATAAAAATAAAGTAAAACGAACTTATTACAACTGCATTCATTGTATATCAAGAGAACCGTTAATGAATTATAATAAACATGAAGATTAAATAATCTACGGATGTGATATGTCCGATACATTTGCAAGTGTGCGTCTGCGCATGATACGCGTTGATGTCTTTTCAAAGGAAACAAGCTATAACGGCGGTAATGAGCTTGTTTGATTGCTTCCATGATTTTATCTTTCATATTATTTAATAAATCTTGTGTTTAGAATACTTTGCATGTCTTTTCAAATTACGAAAAATTATTAATTTGGTTGCAATATTTTATTATGTTCACTTTTGGGTTAATGTTCTCATTACAATATTACCGTTCTTATAGTATAACCAGTAAAACAAATTTATTTTATGTAGAAAAACAGGCATGTACCTTTTCAGTCGATCCAATAACAGTTCCTTCAGCGCAAGTTTAACAACACGTCCAAAAGTTCGTAAATACAACAACACTGCATTCACTTAGAAATGTCAACAAACTTCTTTATTACAAACTTTTTTATTTCTAAAGAACTGGCAAGCGATATTTTCTTTTTAATACTCTGGCCAATGATACTCGTTCTAAGTTTGAATCTCGCGGCGCGCGGGACGCATGCGTGCTGCGATGCGAGCGTCAGCGGTATGGCGGCTGCACTTGAACATTGAACTAGAAGGTAACCGGGCTACGTAAGAGAGGCGTGCTTTGCTTCGTCACTGTTATACGATTGCGTGGTTTTTTAACATAGCCAGGTTGTAATTCACCATTGATTGCGGGAACTTGAATTTTACAGTGATGAGTTCAGCTTATGGTTTTTGTTTAGATGACAGATGTGGAGTATTTAAGTTAGGTTGGACATGTTGATATGCAAGCAAAAAGGCTTTTATTTAATGTAATATATTGTGAAAACTTACACAATATTATGGACATGTTTATGCTATAATACGGTACGGACATTTGAAGTAAACCACAAGAAAGTTGCTGTTGTGGTCAAACTAGAGCTGGTCTATGATCGCTCGTGGCTTAGACTCTTTGAAGCATTATGGTCTTTCAAGTACCTGTTACGTTAATTTTCTGTTATTAAGGTATTTTTTAGGCAAGTATAACTCACAGAACTGATTAATTTCTCAACTATAAATGTAATTATTTAGCATATATTCTTTTTTTATATTGCTTAAGCAGCTCTAGTAATGCAAATCTTAGTTGGTAGAGCACCCTTTAGGAACCCAGATTCAAGTCCCGGTTGGGGAGCTATTTATTTATTTACATTTTATTGTATGCCATAAAATAGTACAAAAAAAGTAAATATGAAATACAATTGGCGGTCTTATCGCTGGGAAGCGATCTCTACAAGACAACCAAAGATGTGGAATATTCGTATAATATGTAGCTTGGGGCTATATACGCTACATATTTACAAGGCTCTTTTATCTATTAAAATATATAACATCATTATAAAAAAACTACAGGAACTTAAAAATGTAGGTAAGTATGTAAGATAAAATTAATAAATAACTAGCACATAAGAAATTTACAATATAACGTTACAGTCATGTTAACATAACAAAAGATGTCAGTTTAAGGATTTGTGCTCTTCATTACGTAACTTAAAGGAATATAAATGAAATTTTCATAAATAAAATTATGCCTTCTTAAAATATAACTTAAAAATATTTATTATTACTTACACAAAATATAACGTAAAATAATGAAGGAACGAGTTTGTAAGAGGCATTTGTGTTCAATCATTGATCAAAAAAAAGCGTAACTGGCGTAGTTCAACCTGATAAACTCTTTTTCCTGATTTTTTTTTCGCCTTTTTAGATTTTTTAGAACTAAACTAAGCTTCATATAGTCCATTGAAAAGTTACATTTAGGGTTGCGTTTTTCAGAGGACGCAATTTTATTTTTTTGATGTGTAGGGGGGATCAATGTAAAACTAAAACCAAGTTTGTGGGGTCGCCACCCTTGTCCTACGGCCGCCATCTTGAAAATAGGGGTTGAAATGGTTTCTACGATATAACTCCTAAACTATTTATCTAATAAAAAAAAATTACTAACATTTTTTGTTGAAAATTAAATTCTCTACAACTTTGGTCAAGTAACTTTTTGTCGTAGAACTATAACTAAAAAAGTTATAAGCGAAAATGTTTAGAAATTCGAGAAAATAATTTATATTTTTTGATATAACTTTTTTTTTATCATTTTACGAAAAAATTATATCAGACCATTTTTGTAGATCGTTTTTTGAGAAACAACTTTTACAAGCAACATTTTTTCATTAAGTCAATAGTTAAGGTTTTACAGCGCTCCGAAATGAGTCCGAAACTATTTTTCAGTACTCTTAACTAGACTTATATTATACGTGTGTACTAATAATGTGTCATCAGTTATTGCTTTTTTTGTTTAACGCCGTCATCAGCGCTCGTCGCTGATGACGGCGTGAGTAAGAACTGTTATTCGTTGAACTGTTTGACAATTTTCTTTAGGTTTTGGTATACTGCTAAATGCAACATATTATGTATGTGAGCTCAATTACGAAATCAGCTTTGTCATCTCGTTGACGAGGTTGTCGTCGAGCACAGCGCTGTAACTTTAGTTACGTGAATAGCTCTGCAATACTGTAATAATTGATAACTCGATTTTAGTCAACAGAAATAGTACTGGAATAGAATAGAAACTAGAACAAAAAGGGTGATTTAAAGCATTTCACAATTCTGCGCAGCCTCTAGCTAAGATTGGCTGTCGCTCCGATTATGATCAATAGCCTTTGTTAAGGCTGATAATTAAAGGGGGATGTTTAGTGGGTATACTCAGGCGTTCTGAGGAGTCTCGTGGCCGCTCTTGCGGTCCCCACACGGTCTGGGTACTCTATATCTGTTAGCCACTGGGGTTAGCAGCTCTTTAGAGCTCCCTTTCGTCCGTAACAGGATTCATCCTCCTCCTGCTAGAGCTTGCTTTAGCGGGTGCCAAAGACTTTCCTTGGCGGAAAAAAAAACAATTCACACGAAGTAGAGGGCTGTTTATTGTGAAAAATACTGGACTTATCATCTTAAGGCACCACTCACCATTATCTTTTTCCTATCTGGTAGTGTTCATGATTTATATACCTACTTTTAATTGTAAGATTATAGTAATCAATTGACTTTGTAATTATTTATTAAGCTATTGCATAGCTTATATCGCGGGTCTTGAGCGTGGGGACCGAATCCAGAAATTCCGTAAAACGAAAAAACCTAACACCCCCCACTCCGACCGGCACAGCGGTGATACTTTGATTTCATAACTTTACATGCGGGCTTTAATAAACAATCAGCGCCATCTACTAGGAACTTGTGGAACTTCATATGAGATCAAACATTACTGCATTAATAAAATAAATAAATAATTATAATTGCATAAGTTGATAAAAAATGCTATGCAATAGCTTTACCGCGGCAGTCTCCGAGTGCCACACGTCTTTTTATTGAAGTATAGGTGAATTCATAGGGAATTAAATAAATAGTGGGAAAAATTTCAATTAAAAACCGATCATATTCACAACTCAACGAAAATACCATCAAGTTAATTTGTTGCCATCCTTAATGTCGAAAAAAGAGAACATTTCAACAAGAGCACAAGTTTCCAACTACGCCATGGGCGACCGTGGCCTCTGCCATCAATTTGGCCATAAAGTACAACACTTACTGTCTAGCGTCCTTCAGACTTATATACAGGGTGATCCAAGTAGAATACGTGCTACGTTTTATGCTTGTTTTATGGTTTTCGCATATTTTACGACACGAGGTCGTGTGCTTATAATGCAGTCGCTACTAATAACTTAACGAATATTACAGAAAATACGCATTGTTTATTTTAGCATGACAATGTACATCGTTATTGCAATAAATAACCAAAACTCAGATGTCATATGACGTGTTTATAGTATTTTTTTTTAAATATAAAGATGTAAACAAAAATTATTCATCTCTAATATGGATATCCCTATTAATGAAAGTAAAACATAGAGTACATTCATTTTATTCTAAACAATGGTAGGCTCAAAGTACAAATCGAAACTACTGCAAATTAGTGCTACAGCGCCCGATATGCAAAGTGCGATTGACAGCTTTAGGTACTAATGTCCGGAGATATTCGAGAATCGAATTTGAAATTCAAATGTAGCTTCCCGTGAAAATCGGGCTTCGAAGTATATTCATGCGACACATCTGATATAAATAATTAAGTAGTACATACATACATACATACATAACGTCACGCCTGTATCCCTAATGGGGTAGGCAGAACAACAGAGGCTATAAAACCATCTGATGTCACGTTTGACAAATTTGGGGGTATTATAATGATGGAGAGAGACTTGCAGTGATAGGGGGTCAGCCTATCGCCCACAAAAACGTCAATAAAACCTCCGTCCCTTAACCGACTTTTACAGTATGCTCGGGAAGAGAAGCAGCTGGCACATTCTATGTTTTTCTTTCGCTCCCAGTCCAGCATGGAATTAAGTAGTATTGAAGAGAATTCTTCATTTAAAATACAAGCATACATGTTTATTCCAGTCCCATGTGAATATTGGAATGAAAACATTTGTTTTAATCCAATATTCCCATCAAAACCTACCTATGTTTGAAATTTCAACGCAAGTCGTGAAACCGTTGCTGCATGAAAGTGTAATATACATCCATCCATCCTCATAAAGTTTCAAGTTTATAATATAAGCCGGATCTTAAACAAAACACAAGTCTCACGGTCACGAGGACCACGGTGTCTGTGAAGACACGGATACTTCGAGTTGAATCCGATGAAATTCGGTTAAAAGGCTCCCACGGAACTTAAAATATGTAGGCATAATTTTTCCATAGTATCAACAATTCTTGCCATATCATCCAATTTGCTCTTATTTAATTATGAATTCTAAACATTTCTAGCAAACCGCTGCGTGCACGAGTAAGAAACGTTTTAAAATCCATTTTTTTCGCGTTTATCACATTCATATTAGCGTTTCCATAATAAAAATGTGATTTCAAAAATATGTCTTCATCGTAGCAATTGGCCCTAGTCTCTGCCTACCCTAATAAGAGACGGGCTTGAAGTTATGTATTTACGTATATTTAAAAAAACACCCTTATATTGTAGACCCTACAATAGATTTTTATGTTTTCCTTTTAAGTCAAGAAAGCATATTTCTCCTAATAAATATTTTTTTATTTTATTTTATTTACACTATTCAGAAAATTTACAGCTAATTTAAAAATCACATAGTAATTATAGATGAAAGAAGGCCAAAAAAAAGTTTCCACGGATAAACATAAAAAATAAAACACAGTCACAAGAAAAAATTATTCAACTAAATACGTAAATTCATAATAAATCAATGTAAAGACAAGTTACACTTACAAAGAAGAGATTAATAAATATTATTAATAGTACTAGCTGACCCGGCAAACGTTGTTTTGCCATATAAATAAAAAAAAATAGATTTTGGCCGATTCTCATAGATACCGGATAAGCACGAAAAATTTCATCAAAATCGGTCAAGCCGTTTCGGAGGAGTATGGCAACGAAAACTGTGACACGAGAATTTTATATATTAGATTTTAAGCACAAAAAAGCGTTTGCTGCAGCTGTTTTGATATTTGTGATGCTGTTACAAAATAAGTCAAAACCAGAATCTTTACTAAATAAGTGTAGACGATAAAACTCAATTAGTCTCTATTTAGTTAGTTGCACTAGGATAATTTCTTCTTTAGTAAAGAGCTTCTTGTCTATGGTAGGAATGTCAGTGTGTTGAGCACCATTTAACTTGCTAACGTTCCCAAACAATGTTTGACATCGTTCTTAAGAGCTGAGTATTTCAATTAAATGCTTTTAACGCACTAATTAAGATGCACTTCCTGTGCTTGAGTTAATTTCTTTTGAAAAAAACCAGTTATGTTATAAGTTATATTTAATATAAAAACCTTCATGCAAATGGGAACTTGATATTTTTAAAAATATACCTGAATTCGACGTTCTTAAACATAAGGATGATTTTAGATAAATTGTAACGCTTGCAGAATTTGTGTATACGTTTTATTTTCGGGTTGAAAAAGTTCGACCATGTTACCGAATTTCGTTAAAAACTACAGTGGCTCCCAATCCGTTTACGTAGAAACACCCGTATCCTCTGTCTTCTTTTTAATGTACTGTATAACCCATCCTCTCCTGTTTATTTATGTGAGCGGTTCACTTTTTCTAATTCGAAAGATGCGCTTTGTAGAGCAAATAAGCGTACACTCCTAGTAATGAAGTCACATAGAACCGATTTCTTTGCATATTCGTTTACTGTTCATGCTGTCAGATTGTGGAATTCCTTACCCTACGAAATCCGTGAGTCGAAATCACTACATATTTTTAAAAGAAGAGTTAGAGAACATTAACTCTCCCAAACATAGGTCTTTAAAATCAATTATATTATAGAACGTTTATTGATATTTTTTTAACACGTGTTTATTGTTATATATTTTATGTATTTATATTTTATATATGTGTAATTATTAATATGTATTGTATGTATATGCATGTATTGTATGTAATATATCTTTTCTATGTTAGTATGTTGTACGCACTTAATTTTTTTTTTGTCTTTCTCATTTCCCAGCCTCAGGCTTGCTGGTAGAAATTTCTATTAGAAATAAGCTTTGCCTTTGTACCTTGTTGTCAATTTAATTGTTTGTCTATTTAAGTTTCCTTGTGTGTACATAAATTATTAAATAAATAAAAATAAATAAATAAGGAAAGTCTGATTATAAACAATACTCTATGGAGAATCGACACCGGGTCTATGCTTAAATCTTTGATCAACGCTTAAGAAACATTCAAAATATACAGAGTTACTGGTGACGATAACACACTTCTGTTCATAATTATGTTATAAAAGTAGGTACTAAATTTTTCACCAGAATTCCTTGTAAATATTTAAGAGTTCACGAATGCTTCATGGCTGGACGACCTTTCCTGAAGTCGTCTATACCTACTTACCTATTCTGTGTTGATACCACTGTAACCATGCGTTACGTAATGACTTCTTTAACTTTCGGTTAAGTTTACTCAGTAAATAATTAATATTCTATTCGTGTATGATCTCAAACTATCAGGTCCTCGAATTCCGAAAGTGACCCACCAGTCACCCTGTAGCAGTAAAAGTCCTCGAAAGTAAATTATTTTAATAAGATAATTGCAGAAACTCTAGCGTAACTTCTTAAATGATCTACTTGTAAAAACGTTTGGGTAAGAATAATGAAATTCATTCTAAGTCAATAAACATCACTGAACCTACTAAATAAATGAAAAAATGTGTTAAATAAAAATCACCCGACTAGGACTCGAACCTCGGACCTCTCGTTTGCCGGACGAGTGCCCTCCCACTGAGCTACCGGGGCCTAGCGGTACGCCTCGAAATTACTTAACACATTTTTGTTTTTACGTTATATTGCTAACGTAGCTCCATCTAATGGTATAGCTTTGCAGCTAGGACCATTTTTTTCATTTAGACCTTGTCACACACAACGTTAGTATTATTTTACGACCACTTTTGCCATGGGGTGACACTGTCTGCCTCGGACGCCAGTGGTCGTGAGCTCGATTCCCGCACAATGTTCATATTCGTGTCCATATAACATGTTTGTATTTTATGTGTGTGTGTGAGTGTAGGAAAAAATATAGAATAAGTATGTTCATCCATTGTCTAGTACTTATAACACAAGATATGTGTTATAACTTAATTTAGGGTTAGATGGCGATGTCTGAATATATGTCTAACAATGTTTACTTATTTATCAATTCTGAAGTCATTATCGATCGGGAGACATGGATAACCGACACCTATAGAGATTTATAGTAGATGCGTTTTCTTAGCCAACATTCCTTAATGAGCTTAGAGCCATTTCCACTATGCCATCACCTATTCACATTCACATACCAACAACTTTTCCCATGCATCCTTCCCTTTGTCTATCCTATTAACTATTATTTTCCCACAAATGGTAGTAGAAAAATAACAATAAAACATGCACTGTGTACCGACATCCTGTGGCCGCAGGACGACAGGCACGGGCGTCGAACCCGCTGCCCGCCACCCCCCTCCCCCCGCCACTCTGCGCTAGCGCAGACTAATAGAGACTGTTATAGAAGGCTTTTGAGGTAACAGCTGCTTTCATTGAGACTATTAATAGCCGTGTTTAGACTATAGGTGTATACAGTTTTTCTGTTAGAGTTGTTTGGATATATATATATTTTTTTATAAATTGGATAAAAAGACAGCGGTCATGGTTGTCTGGAAGAAATTGCTTGCTGGCGATAAGACCGCCAATTGTGTAACAATTGTTTAGTAAGCCTTTCAGAATGTATTTAAAAATTGTATGCGATCGATTGTAAATAAATAAATTTTGTTTGTAAAATAAGTAACCCTGTATTTTTATATCTGTGTGTACATAAATAATGAAATAAATAAAATACTAAATAATAATCGCTTTTAATTACAGTATTAACAGTCAGTTCAATAAATATCGTAGTCATTAACACAACTACATGTAGCCCCTAAAGTAAGGCTGTATTATAGTTAACCAACGGATTAAAAACTTTAAGTATGTGATATTCCAAAAAGTCGAACTAAGCGCTTTGACAGTTCCTTTTTGATACGGGTCGCCAAGGTTTGGAATGAACTGCCTGCGTCTCTTTTCCCTGACCAGTATAGTCATAGTACTTTTAAGCGTCGAGTGAATAGGTTTCTCGTGGATGGACGTATCTTCATGTTCACTTAACATCAGGTGTCATGGAAGACAAACGTCCCATCCATACTTTATAAAAAAAAACCTTGACCAATTCAAAAAAACATGATCAGGGACACTGTTTAATGCTTTGCGCAGGGATCGATACCGCGACCACTGGCACCAGAGGCAGACAGTCAGGTGCTACTATCGCCACAGCGGTCATCGCAATAGTCTTTTACTGCTTTGGATGCTTATTTTAAACCGACTTCGAATAGGAAGTTGTATGTTTGGTTGAAGGTTCTTGTTTCTATCGGTAGATCTATGTTATACTTACTTTAGAGGTGCTCCCGTATAACTTTCATTTCAGTGGACATGCGCTTTTTGAAAAAAATTAAAGATGGATTGTGAGAATTCTTTGTGGTTCCGTGGTTGGTTAGTGTAGATATCAAACGATATCGAAGTTTAAGCGCACTCGGATACACGAATACACGGACTGAATGTATGATATTTTGATTTGTCATTGCCTACAACAAAAGTTAGAATAAGTGTTTGAAAATGTGAGTGAAGTCAGTTTTTAGTGCATTGCATTCGTTTTCATTAACTGTTAGCATCTTGTTTTAGTTTTTTTTTTAACTCAAAACAGAATATGGCAAGTCGCACAAGATAACTCCTTTGTGCAAAGCGACTAACGAACTCATACTATTATTAAAACGTTTTATCTTCTACTCAGTAGTTTTATTTTATTAGACCCTTCGGTCGGTGCGCTGCACGTGCGTACGCGCAGGTCTCGGATAATTGACGGTAACTGAACATAAATGCTTTGTTTAATTGTAAATATTTAATTGAAATATCATATCATATTATTAAACATACAACTTTGACGATTTTAATTTATTTTATGTATATCTGGATCATTATTTTTTCCATTTTATTCTTTTCGTTTTTTATTTATTTTTTTAGTTACACTACATTTATGTATCGACAATTAAAGAGTTTAATATTATCCGATCGATTTGTAACTTATACCTGATTTAGTACCGACCTAGGATTCGTTTGAAATGACTTTTTCCTGATTATGTTCCTGTAATTGCACTGGAACTTCCTTCTATTAACCGAAACATTCTTAAACGTAATTATTATGGAATCTAAATGAGTGAGACAGTAGCAACCTTACCAGACTACCTCTCTGTCTGTTACAAATGAAGAAAATACTATCATTACATGCTTTGGAGTGCACGTTATGTATAAACAGCTAGATGTTTTGGATACAGTTATTTTAAGGTTTTGTCGAAGGACTTTTACTACCGAAAATTCTGATATTTCTGATAATTCTTGGGGGATAATGACCTACACCTTCTCTTCGCCTGCTCATTCAAAGCATAGTCATAACTACTTTCTGAGCCGTTATTTCTATATCATGATCTCAGCTGGACAAGAAGTTTCAATAACACAATGTTTAAAATTTAATCATTTTATTAACCTATTTACTTTTATATGTATGAACACAAATATTTTGTATATTCTACAAATATTTACAGCTTCAACAAAAATTACCAAAAATCTAATTGAGCAGAAAATAGAGTGAAACTTGGACTTAAGGAACGTTATCTACCGCGTTTTATTATATTATACATACAGGGTTGATTTGTAGTCACCGGTCAAATTTTTTTTACACAATAAGTATCATTTATAGAAACGATTTTGCAAAACAAAAGTATTAATTTTTTTACAAGGAATTTAATTTATCCGCTAACATATTTACCAAGGCATGGTCACTCTAAATTAACATTAAAATAAAGATGTCTAAGCGCTACTACACACATTTTGTAGTACTACGTCGTAGTATTATCAAGGAAATGCCGCGTCGTAGTAGCTATGTTCATCAACAGCGACTATTTTTCAAAAAGTTTGTGGTTCCATATTTCTACATTTTTGTACTGGGCGACGCTAAAATAAATATGCAGGTACGTTTATATCGTATCAAAGAAACTAACATTTAAATTTGGCTGGTGACGAAAAATCAACCCTGTATATCTCCAATTGTGCACTTTAAGACAATGTTACAATAAATTAACGCAATTAAAATCCAAATAATGAAAACTAAGGACAATTTATCATTAATCTATAGCCTTTGAGAAGATCCGACTTAAGAAAAACTTGACATTTACTAAGTTTCATCAAATCGGATCTATCTTGTCTTAACTTAAGACTTTAAGATTAATTTCATGAAAAGTACTTTGAAGACAGGAGTTCATATTATTTAAAGCAAACGATACAGAGCAACAAAACATTTATACGTTCTAGAAAAGATTTAAACTTAACTAAAAAATATGTGTCGTTGTTCTATAAAGTTAAATATTTTGGTAAGCTCATCAAAGATAGACTAAGTTTTACAACAAAAAACTTTTTCTTCGCTTGAGCCTAGACTTAAATTTAAATTCATTCGTTCAATCTTCTAACTTACCTTAATAGTTTATCTTAATAGTTTAACATAGTTTTTCTTAATTTATTATTCAACTTTCATTTGTTGAGGAACTTTAAAAGAGAATTAACTTTGTCTACACTTTGTGCGTTAAAATGTTCTAGCAAGAAGGTATTTTTGTTGTGCTAGTTTAGTTAATATTAAATGATCTCATTCGCATACTTATGAAGATTAATTTACAAGAAAAGCTCCATCCGACTTCATGAATAAACTGAATTGGCTATGGTTAGAGGAACATGATTTTTTTTACTTTAAAATATCAAGTAAAACGTAATGACTGACAGACCCAAAATCTCGATAGTTGGTGAATTGCTTTCCAACATTTAATTTCAGTGACTTTCCTCGGAAATTAAACTCGGCTTTTTTCGCACAGAAATGTGAACAAGTGACGAACAAAATTTAGTTAACAATTTTATTAATCATATATAATAATCAATCAATAAAGCCATTTTTATTGCATTTTGAAAAAAATGTAACTTTTATATTTTATTAGCAGCTGCTCTTTATAGTTTCAGATTTGAGAATATCAGTCATTTACTTTCACTTCATCTATTAAACTCTAAGAAAATCCAATTCTAGATACATTAGTTATTCTTCAGCATAATGCTGCGATATAGCATTTAGTATAAACTGGAAGGTTTGAGGGCTGATCCAACTCAGCCCTGAAGGTAGTTCCCAGGAGTCTAAACTTCTGGTCTTTCTGCCCACAGTCCTTTCCAAAAAGTAGTCATCGTATTCTCGGTCGTAGTCGGGTAGGATAGGGTTGAATTTCGCGTAGTAGATAGCTGAGAGACACGCGTAGAGCAGAAGTGCGGCAGTAAACAGCTGAAAAATAAAATTGGAAATAAATAAATTATCATAACCTCAAAATTGTTGAACCCATATAGTATGATATTTATACATATAATTAATGTAAGCCGTACACGAAAATTCCGGTATTAAAAGCTCCTACAGCCCCTGCCGGGTTCAGTATGTCCCAAAAGGAGCCTTTGCTTAGAGAACCTCTTTGGCGATAGCGATTTAATATTATATCTGCCGCCAAATTGAATGTGCTCCACTTTTGCCATCACCTTCGTTTACTACCAAGTAAGATTGTAGTCTAACACAAGTTAACCACGATATGACCTGAACCTATAGGCTCTCCCTTAGTTCATCACAAGATTTAGACCATGTTTTACGAGTGTAGTCAAATTTAGTAAATAGGCTTCTCGTGCCGCTCGAGTACCACCTTAGTATTCATGGTCACTTAACATCAGGTGTCTAACGTCCCATTCTAATTTTATTTAAAAAAAATCGCATCATGCCAGTTGGTGAAAGTCATAAATTTCAGGGCGATGATTTATCTCCTGACATGCCCTGACTAATTCAGTATACAGAACTCAGGTCCAGCGGTTTACAGTTTAGGGGAGAACGGGTATGGTTTATTCACGGGTTGGTTGTCAAAACTGTAATAAAACAAAACGGAACGAATGAATCAGTTCAATAACAAGCGTCGAAAAAACGCAAAAGCTCTTCACCACAGATACAGCGGTGAAGCGGAGGTGTTGTCTCTCTTGCACTTCTTAAGCGCTTGTTTTATGACAGTTGTGACAATCAACCCGTGAGACAACCATATCCGCTGCCTTATCATGTAACTTGCAAGAGCAAAGCGATGGCATGAATTGCACAAGATTTGCTAAAAAATAACTAATTCGTATTACGTTACAGCAAAAACAAAGCCATAACAATCCGACAAAAATATCGCACAATCGATGTACTAAAAGTGCATATATAATCCCCTTGACTTTCATACTTTTCATGTGTACTTTTCTGCGAAATTTTAAAAGCAAACATCTGTTTCACATTTTATTAGTTTCTTTTTTACTAACAAACTGTTTTTGGCGCTAGTATCGTAGCAATAAATGCATTCTGCGATCAACGAACGATTGAATAGCTATCGCTTACATAATACGATGTAAAGCAATGGATCGCGCGTCCATGGCGTGATGACTGCGCCATTATAGCTGATCGCTAATATTTATTTATAAAGCAGCCATTCTCCCTGAGAAGCACGCAGGTCGTCATAAAGAACGAATGTTCATCCCGGTACCACACTGTGAGTGACCCTAAAAAGTTCCTCAAAGCGTTTTGGTCAAGTCTCATTAAATAACACGCTCATACAGGATCTTACATCTATCACACGAATCTTTTAAAACACAAAACATTTACTCCGACTTCTACTTGCAAGTACATCATAAGATGGAATTTAATAATCACTAAACACTAATTATAGAACATCGATACTATTAATAACAGGTGCTGTTCAACTATCGATATAAGACAAGGATGTTGCTATGAGTCATCAGCGTGATGAGGCCTGCCCAGTCCGTAAACAATAGATGTAGAACAACCTTATTGTCTATAGATAGTGTTGTTGATAAACTAGGGCAGATATATTAAGAATGCAGCAAAAATGTACGTCTTACAAATGACCTAATTTGAAATTTCATTGTCTGATTCTAATCAATAGCTGATAACAAATACATTTTGGAGTCTCTAAGTTTGATATTATTAGGGCCCGTATTAAGATAATGGATATCTCCATATCATTTCAGTTTAAGGGTGACCTGGAGGGCTATTCCGTAAGCAACAGCGTTGAGTTCATTGATGTAACAGCGAAGAGTGGAATAATTGGCATTCACTTATATCACAATACGACACCAGCGCTCGTTACTAATGACGGCGTGAGTAAGAACTGTTATTCGTCGAACTGTTTGACATACATACATCCCTTATGGGGTAGGCAGAACACCAGAGGGTATAAGACCATCTGATGTCACGTTTGACAAATTTGGAGAGCTTTTTTTTATTTTTTTCTTTTAATTCTTTTTTGAAAACAATGTTTGCTGCCTAAACGCACACATAACGTCAATCTCACGTGATGGGAAGTAACGATGCGATGGAGGATAAAGGCACACGAGCTTCGGAAGAAACTAACCTTTAACCTTTAAGGTTGCCGAAACTCATCATCGTCAGTTCAATGATATTTGGCGGGAAGACCATATGAAGGGTGGTCGCTAGACAGGTGGTTTCTAGAGAGGTGGTCACCAAGCGTGCTCACTCGGATTTGTGACCTTTTCAACACGCAGATCCAGTGGAGGTAGCTCTATTCGTTACATTAAAAACTAAACACAATGCTCAGACTATTGCAAAATGCTATAACTCATGTGGTCATCGGCCCAAGGCTGTACTATCGTGTTAAGGAACCGCAAAAACCTCTGACATTTCCTATTACGAAATTGTCTGTTTATCGATAATGATAAGGTGTAACTGGCACATCCCTAGACACAGGAGTTACTATGTTAGCTGACTATGATTAAATGTTTGTATTACATGCATTTTGTGGTATTACGTAGCGGTAAAAGTCGGTATTTATTTTATAATAAAGGCCCACTAATACATAATACAGTAGCCGTAAAAAAGTATGAACCTAGTGTTCTGTTATCTAAATAATCAACGAACGGAGAGCATTAAAAAATAAATAAAATAAAAAAAGTAAATATTCTTAAGAAAAAAATTGTCAATAAATTTTTATTTTTTTTGTAGCGCCCCAGCGAGCATACAGGTCACCTGATATTAAGTTATCACCGCCTGGTAATAGAACCATTAACGTTATTAAAACATTCGTTTTTACTTTACGAAATCGCTAGTCAATAAGTCAAAGTCAAAAGAATCTTAATTTCGTAAGTATTCAAATACATTTGAAATAAGTCAAACAATTCACAAATTGAACTGAATCTACCACCATTTCGGAAAGTCAATCTGTTGAGAAGAAGTGGCAAGAAACTTTACAATTAACAACCAGAGAATCTTCTTGCATCCGGAAATGTTACTAAACTAAACTATTTATATAACACTTATCCTTAAATCTATTTTGGAATTTCATTATAAAAGCGTACACATTGACCCATGAACGAGTTGGCCATGAATCTACTGGAGTCTACTATTATAATAAAAATTAGAATTATGGCAGCTACTTTCAAAAACTACTTGCATATAATATCATATACATTTCATTAACTTGACAATGCCCATAGAGCTACATAAAAACTATTGTAAATATTCAGTACTCGCAATATTAGTACCGTTTCCGTTCGGTAGCAGCACTGAAGAGAATTCTATTAAATTTTCTTACATCCACATTAAAAATATGTTTATAGGATGTAAACTAAGTGTTGCGAGGTTCAATACCACGACCTGCACGTTTCGGAATCTCGTCCCCACGAACGATCTTCCATCTCAATCGATGATGATACATGCAACTTCCTCATTCATAGATCCTATTTGATACAACCTGTGTGCAGTTGTAGCTAGATACCCAGACACCCAGTTCGATTTTCCTCGTCTATCTAGACCTCTGAAGTAATAACGGAAGAAGCATTTGCTTTGCATTTATACTAATATACAAGGTGACTTGTGACAAATTTTAGATATTGAAAGAGCGCACTCAGTACTCGATTCTGATCATAATTATGTAATAAAAGTTGGTAGGTACTTAAATTTTCACCACAATTCCCTATAAATAAATAAGGAGACATTACTACACTTTTCCCGACGCGCTACCTCAGTCAACATGCACACAATAGTGTTCCCACCACCCGCAGTATCTAGTGTATAACGCTTATGAAACCATGCGTTGCGTAATGAATTCCTTAACTTTCGGTTAAGTTTACTTAGTAAATAATTAATATTTATTTTGTATTATATTTTTTCCCTTAATGTATGATCTCAAACTATCACGTCCACGAATTTCGAAAGTGACCCACCAGTCACCCTCAAGAGTTTGTTCATTTGTTTGGTTGAAAGCGCTAATCTCAAAAAATACTGTTCCGATTTGAAAAAATATTTTTGCGTTGAATAGTCCATTTACTGTGGAAGGCTATACGCTACATTTTTTCCCGGATTTCCCACGGAAACGGGAATAATGCAGTTGGAACTGCGGGGACCGACTGGTTATTTATATGTTGACAGTCTCTATGGTGTCATGGTTTTCAGTTGAAGTGCTGGGTAGGATGGTTTCAAGCCACCGAGATTTGTGAGTAATTTACTAAAGAACCAACTAATTGTAATTTGTTACTTTAACTTGATTGTCGACAATCATGCAATATTTTTCGGTAAACAAACAAAAAAACAGAAATCCTGTTTCAACAGTTATTGATTTCAGGGTTTGTCCCGGTATTGCAATAAAAATGTTAAATTTCCATTTTGTCATGCTCAAAGTCAAAGTCAAAAGAATCTTTATTTCGTAAGTATTTAAATACATTTGAAATAAGTTACAATTTACAAATTAAACTGAATCTACCACCACTTCGGAAAGTCGATCTGTTGAGAAGAAGTGGCAAGAAACTCAACATCAATCATCTTTTCAAAATACACAATAACAATTAACAATCTTCTTGTATCCGGATATATAAGATAGATAGAGATAAGATAGTAAAACTTTATACTTATCCTTAAATCTATCGAAGGGTTAATCTTAAATATTTTGGAATTTTATTATAAAAGCGTACACATTGACCCATGAACGAGTTGGTGATCTTCTGGAGCTATATTGTCAATAACTTGATATTGATCATATATTTAACTAAACCCCAATTTATCCATGGAATAGAGTTATTATTTGTAGTTCAAACTAATATTTTGGGTGTCTAAACATTATCTCTCCTGACAGCCTTAGACTTAAGTATGCGCTCCACTACTCAAAAATTAACTAACAATAATATTTAAATAACTATTCAAAACTCATTTTGCAAATAAAAAAACCCGGAATAAATATTCATAATGAAATCTTAATTATGGCCTCGAATAACGCGAGCGAGTTAACTATGATATAATGTACATCCCGACGCTTATTCACTAACTTACCATTTTCATTAATTACTTATTCTATGAAAACAAACATATTACAAGTTAAGAATTGAGTTTACATATAAAAGATAACGATTATTATATCTTTAATTTTTATGAGCTTTTTTTTCTGCCTTGGTCTAAGCATGCAATATCTTATATTCAAAACGAACAAATACAATGAACGCCAAACAAAGTGCCATTGGTTGATTCGCTTGCGGTATGTAAAATCTTAGGGCCCCAGCCGGATCAATTTGGGAATCCAACCTTCCTAGGCTCAGGTTTGGTGTACCACAAGGAAGCACTCTAGTTCCCCTCAGTGGTCTTCCTTTTTGTAATGTTGCAGAAGCTAACTTTGCGTTGCATCTCAGTTTAGTTAATAAATTTATTACTGTATTGAATAAACCGTCGTTTTTTCCATGAGATCTGCACCGTCGCTTCTATGTAGGTTATGTTTATTGTTACCATAACACTAAGGAAATGACCAAGTGTAATCATCACCCAAGGTCCGACGAGTTCCTTTGACAAATAGCGTATGTAACCAAGCCTGACGCGCCGCCATTGTCGGCTGCTCAGTTTTTAATGAAACTGTGTCAATGTTATGACAATAGTGGAGTCATTACAGGTTTTTGTTTGATGCCCTTTTTGCTAAGTTCAAATCTACGCGGTAGGTAAGGTCGGGTGAATTGATGTTGGATTATGATAGATTTCTTGTTGTCGAGTGATTCATGTTAAGAATCAGTGTAAATGAATGATGTAATTTTATAATATATTATTAATAAAATTCTAGATTTTACCCACGGTTTCACGCGCGGAAACTTCGTGATTAAGCGTGCTTTGCCGATTGAGGAGATACTGTAGTTTACCAAAAAATATCAAAAAGCTATCGACAATATTCAATTAGTATAATTGGATGCAAAAAAAATTCAACCCTTATTTCCGATGGTCCATCTCCATTTGCAATAAAAAGAAGTACGGACCTTTCTTCAAGATTATTTGTATATTTGTACTATATTTCATTCGATTTGAATTCTGTGGATTTCCAAATAAAACACCATCCCCTTATTATACACATTAACCCCGTTTTGGTAATAAAAGTTATCCTATGTCCATCCTTAGGGTCAGGTCTATCTCTGCTACAAAATTCAAATCGGATCGGTAGTTTAAGTATGAAATCGTAACAGCTGTCTGTACACACTTTGCCATTTATAGTATTAGTATGCATAGGAGTATCATTTTATATTATTAATTTGGATAATTTTACTAACATACATATTGCTTCCATGCTGGACTGGGAGCGAAAGAAAAACATAGAATGTGCCAGCTGCTTCTCTTCCCGGGCAGGCTGTAAAAGTCAGTTAAGGGACGGAGGATTTATTGACGGCTTTGCGGGCGACAGGCTGACCCCCTGTCACTGCTGTGATCTCTATCCATCATGAAAATACCTCCAAATTTGTCAAACGTGACATCAGATGGTTTTTATAGCCTCTGGTGTTCTGCCTACCCCATTAGGGATACAGGCGTGAAGTTATGTATGTATGTATATTGGCACTTATGCTGCAATGACATAATTGATTTAGCTGAAATTTCTCACGTGAGATAATACAGGCGCAATCCCAGAGGAGAGTCGCAGGGGGCATGACCCCCAAAATCATGAAAAGATGAACTCCTTAAAAGAGAAGAAGCTAGAAAAAGACACTTGTTAAAAAATTGCTCCCCCCAAATTTCAGTTTGCAGCCGCGCCTGATATGACATGTTGATTTAGAAAAATATTTCTACCCATATATTCCCTTCGTGATTAAGAGAGTGTAAGCTGAAGGAACAGTTATTATAAATGATTATTGATAATTTTAAAAAAACCTAAGTAAATATGTTTTATATTGGCATCCTTGCGCTCAGTATCTGAATTTTCGTCGAAGCAAAGATAGTCAATAAGATCGCTGTCCTTGCTCGGCCTTATATTCAATGGGTTTATTTAGCAATTAGGCACTTTAAAAAACTATTGAGGCTTTCATAGGTACTATAATTATAAATTTATATTTATGCATCATATGTTGCTAGAAAAATTAAAAACTTATCCTACCTGAAAAACGCTCCAAAACTTGAAAGACCCTTCATTGATGATCCAGTCATAATAGCCCGCCCAGGGGTCGGTGTACCGGCCCTGCTTCATGGGCTTGGCGGTGGTAGTCTCGTGGTGGTGCTCGTCGTAGTCATAGTGCTCGTCGTCGTGGTAACCACGCCCTGATACCCGGGTGGAGTTGCGGCGTTGAGGCCGGCGGCGGACCTGAAGAGAGAAGGGTAGATTGATAAATGGACAACGTAGAGGTTGAGGTGAATAGCAGAAATATTTGAAAAATTGTTGTCGCGGTAACATTTTTTGGTAGCACAAAAATTTAATTAGAGTTTTTTTATTCATTTTTTCAAGTATTCATAACACGGTATGTAGGTATACCCCGCTGGCTTATCTTTTTTTAGGACACGATGAAAGAGGAAATATTTTGTCATATTTGCAAAATCTACTATAACTTTATTGTTTCATATGGGTACATAATTTCACAGTAGATGTTGGTGCCTAAATGTGGAACCAAATTTGATGATTACCGACGAATAATTGCCATGAAATGAGTAGGTACCTATCACAAAAATATAACAGGATGCTGATGTTAAAATACTGTTCGAAAGATTTTAAAAAGTTTTCTATTTAGTTAACGTTGAAATAAGTTAAAGGCATATTGAAATTCATGAAAAACCAAATTCTTAATTGCGCAAATCAAACAAGAAAGGACAATATTTATACCCTATGGAATACGTCAAAAACCCGATTGTAAAACTCATTTTTACTGTCTTAAGTAATGAGTATGTTTCTCACGCAACTTTCCTCATACCTTTCAACTTTCCATAGAAATGATTAAATATTTCTGAAAATTAATACAAAAAAATTCAGATGGTTCATTGCTGTTTCTAATATTTAGAGCATATGGCAACACCATTGGGACAAAACGAACCAAAAATGGTTAGCACCTACGACACCTACTTCAAGCCTGTTCTGGGGCAACCGTTGCGTGACCCAGAATAGTTTTTGACAGATCTACTTTCAGCTGTTTTCAGAAAACAGATTTTGAAATTAGAATATCTAAATTTGTTTCCTCAAAGTTTGGTACCGATGAAGTAAGGAAGATGTAGCTGGCAAGTTGCGTAAGGTCAGACATTTTTCATACTGGAAAAACTAATAGGTAAGTTGAATGGGGTAGCCTTTGGCCCTCTTTTAAGGCCGCCGATATTTTTTAATTATTCAATCTTGGTTTGATTGGAGTTATACAGTTTCAAATTTTCTTAATTAACTCTGTCTTCTCTTTTTTTGGAACCCAACTAATGTACATATTTAATGTTAAGGTTCAAACTCTACGATAAGTGCTTCGACTTTGTGCCTACAAATTTGGTAGGTATCTTTTGTATTCATGCGTATTGCGTTATTTTTAATAAAATTTAGGTACATATCAAGTACATGTAGGTATATATGCAGCTATGGTAAAGTTAAGTAATTTTAAAGGTGCAAAACTTAAAGATACAAATATTAGGTAGGTATGAAGCAAATATTTAAGTTATTTGTGATTTAAATCAATTTAGAAAAACTTATCTTAAGCATTGTATATAACGCCATCTAGCTAAAACCGGCTGTACTATCTACTACAACCTAATCCAAAAAGTTCAACTTACCGCCACCGCAGTTGAGTTAGTTTTTTTCGCAGCCATAGCTCTATGGCTGTTGACGTTACGGACGACGTCTAAGATGGTGCGAAGGGCTGTGAGCACCATCTCTGAGGGCGGCATGCGCGAGCTGGTGGCTGGCTCCGTCGGTGACACGTCCACGGCGCCATCTTCAGAGTCTACATTATACGCGTCACTGGAAGTATTAGAGATTTTTTATTAGAGACTAAGGGTGGTTACTAGCCAGGTGTTCCATTCACGGGATCTTCGATCTTACTACGACACACATATCCAGGAGCTAATCTAAGCCGATCCCAAGCGGCTCATTTGTAATATTTAGTACTGTAATATGAGCAAAGTCTTAAAATACCTACCTAATAATTTAATTTATGCACTTTATCGTTCATATTTTATGATCATTCTAAGACACAACTATTGCTTTAAAGCATATTGAAGAGATGTCCCAAGATTTTAGGACTTATAAATCGAAATTATAGCCATAAACGAGAAGAACAGTTTTAACACACAAATTACTACAGAATTACTTTGTATTTTGGTTTAAACAAAAAAATAACCAGTATTTTTGCACCACAAAAGCATGACGGATAGTAATAATATGAAATAAATGTAAGTAATATGGATTTTGTTTTATTTTCGAACCACAGAACTATTTGGTATATCGCATTATTAGTATTTTTTGTAGAAAGAGTAATATTCTATAACTTTTTTGAGATGTTGTACAGATTTCTAGCCGATGCTGGAACGTCTCTTTTAGCTTAAAGTTTGTTACATATCCGTTTTAAAATATATTTATAATGATGGGCATGTATAATGTGTATGTATATACATAGATATACATGCGTGTATGCATTTCTTATAAGAACTTAATTACTTATATATTTATTACATATATTGTACGACATGACACGGTTTGACGCACCTGAAATCCTCTACCCTAAGGTTGTCTGTAAGAGATCGCTTCTTTAGCGATAAGGCCACCTCTTGTACCTACTCCAAGTTTTTATTTCTGTAGATTGTCTAAGCATTTATTTGTAGTTGTGCAATAAAGAGTTAATTATTAATATGGGCGGTATATCTAAATAAAATTTCCAGGTTAATTTATATACCTTTTGGCATAAGCTGTATTGCAGTTTTGAAAGAGTTTTTAGCTTTTCTTTAGAAGCTACATTCTCATTTTAAAACAATCTAGTTGACGATGTGGAGGTTTCTGGACTGTATATATTAATAGCCGAGAATATATTTATTAATGAACCTAAACATTTATAAAGGTAAATTTAAAACAATAGTACTTACTTTAATGGAATGTACTTGTGTATTCTATAGGGCGGCGCGTGCGGCGTCGCGGTGTCATATCTCGCAGACGCCGCTGCCGCGTTCGACACCCAGAACGCCAAGACCACCCAAAAAGCCACCTGGCAAGCAACCACTAATGACTTCTTCGAAACCATAACTACCCAAAATAAACAAATAAATCACCCAAATATTAATCACACAAAAATCATTACTACTAAAACTGATAAAAAAAGTCAAAAAAAAGTTTTTTGTCTTAAGAAGCGAACTTGTTGCAGGTTCTAAATCGACTGGTAGTTGTCAAATGAAACGTTCCAGTTTTCGATTCACAGGGTGCTCCTGAAGTTATGACTTGTGCAAACAATCGTCTGTTTCCGGACGAAACCGTGTCAAATTGATTTACATGTTGAGCACGGAGAGTTCGCTCAGAGGTGATAGGTAACGATTTTTGTAGATAATGATAACTTTTTCTACGTTGTACATAACTTCACAAACAGCGAAACGTCTTGAAATATATATTTTTCCTTATAAGATTGTTTCAAATTCATATACTTACTTTGAAGAATCAAATCCGTCTAATAAATCTAGTATAGTTCTGACATTTCCATTTTTAATTAGGTAGCACTATTTATACAATTAAATTATCTAGAGGGGTCAAATTCTCAATAAATCCGTAGACTCAAACTCAAACTCAAATCAAACTCAAATCAATCTCCTTAAGGTGCTTTGTTTTCGCAAAGATTTTATTTTATTTTCACTGCAGCACGGCAGCTGGACTAGGAGCAAACGAAAAACATATAATGTACCAGCTGCTGCTCTTCCCGAGGATACAGTAAAACTCAGTTAAGGGTCAGATGTTTTATTGGGGTTTTTGTGGGCAATAGGCTATCCCCTGTCACTGCAATAGATTCTTTTGATCATACCTCCTAACTTGTCAAACGTGACATCAGATGAGTACCAGATACATACCCCATAAGGAATACAGGTGTTATGTATGTATATTTTATTGGTATTTTAATTTAACATTTAGGTATTTTTAAAGGTAAAATATTAAAATGACTCTACCCTAGCCTTCAAAGGTACCAAATAAATTGATAAAAAATTGTAATGATTTGAAAAAAAATATCGTTATAATCAATTCTTAACCTTGGTCCTTAATCTTCATTTCACGTAATCTTATTTCATACAAATAACGTTACTGCAGGTAATAAACAATTTTGTTAAAAAAAATACATACTATCAAGCATCCGCTCACCCTGTATAGTCTGTGTGGTGGGTATCTAATAGTTCTGTTTAGCACTCGGCCAACAATTGTAATAATTTTATTGGAGGAAAGTTGTGACAGATTATAAGCTTCAATACTAGACGTTTTGACTGAACTTTATCAGGTTTAATTATTTACATTTGAACTCTTTTCGGCGAGTTTTTAAATAGAAGAACTTATTCCTGATAAGCTTTCGGCATAAAAGCATATTTCAATGATGCTCTGGAAAATTATCTAGACATTTAAAAAAATCCGTCTATCATGTTTGTGCGTGTAAGAATAGGTAGCCCTATCGGCCCCAAAATAAACAAAACATATTTTGGGGACATGTAGACGATATAAAGTCTGTCATATTGCTTTGATGGTGTTAAACCGTTTGATGACAATCTAACCCGATGGTAGGTGAGGATGAAGATGTAGGCTTAACCTAAAAATTATATTCCTCTAATTTCACTAGCTAATCAATATTACAGTAATGTTGCATGCGTGACCAGTTTTGTATGTGGGACAATAAGTATTAATTGTATACTTAAACTTTTCTTACCATTCTCTGGGTAAATGACCCATGTTGAAGCAAGCTACCCGGCAGCTCCTCGCATACTACCCGGCTCTTGCTCCAATCTTCTCTGATTGGGTATTCTTGATAGAATTTGGTGAATGTTCTCTTCCTTACTCCATTAAGGACTATGACATGTCCTAAAAGGTGACAAGTCCAAGTGACTTCCACTTCCTTATCTTCAGGGCTGCCTGCCTTGGGAGTTTCCTTCTATCTGCACCGGAGTTGATGTACTCTGTAATCATTATAGAAAGCCACTTCCTTCCTGAGCTTGTATGCTATCGTGCTATCTGCCACCTCATCCTAAACTTCTTTGAGGAAGGAATGAGGTTGGTAGCGAGTGCATTAAGGAGAAATATTAATAATTATATAATAATAATAATTTATTTCAGATAACAGTAATCCATCATACAGGGTTCATTTGTAGTCACCGGCCAAATTTTTTTTACACAATAAGTATAATTTATAGAAACTATTTTTGCAAAAAAAAGTATTATTTTTTTTAATAAGGAAATTAATATATCCGCCTCATATTAAGCAAAGCTTGGTCACTCCAAATTACCACTAAAATAAAGATGACTACGCGCTACTAGGACATATCCTGTAGTACTACGTCGTAGTATTATCAAAGAAATGCTGCGTCGTAGTAGCAATGTTCATTAACAGCGACTATTTTTTTTAAAGTTTGTGGTTCCATATTTCTACTTTTTTGTACTGAGCGACGCTAAAATAAATATGCAGGTATCAAAGAAACTAACATTTAAATTTGGCTGGTGACGAAAAATCAACCCTATATATTAAAATACCTTTCTTGTCTACTCGATCAATATTTCTTCTACTAAAATAGAAGGGCAAAGTAGGTTTTAGCGGCTGCTCTTGCAATATAAGGTAGATTACGCAACAACTGGATCAACAGAAGTAAAATCCTACGTCAGTGATAGTTATCATCATCATCGTCAGCCTGGTGACGTCCACTGCTGGACATAGGTTCTCCAAGTCGCTCGGTCCCGCGCCGGCCTTATCCAGCGTTTACCGGCGACTTTGACTAGTCATCAGTCCATCTAACGGGGGGCCTGCCTACGCTGCGTCTCCCAATACGAGGCCGCCACTCGAGAACTTTTCCGCCTCTGAGGCCATCTGTTCTGCGAGCTATAGTCAGCTATATGTATATAGTCGACTATAAAAAATGGATTTTAGCGCGCGTAGTTGATCGAAAGATCAAGACAATGGGTGTCAATAACTAGATTGATTGCAATGCTTTTAGAAGCACCTTGCTCATAAAGGTGTCTTGGGTATATGATTGACCATTCAGTTATATATTGTATACTATAAGTAATATTAATAACATACATCTGCATTTTGAAATTGGCTGCAAACTTTTGGCTAAAACGTTTGCAGCAAACTCAGCAACGTTAAAATAACGACAGTGACACATAAGTAATATGTAGCATCTAAGTTTCACTATCACTATAAAAATGAAAAGTCAAAGTCTGCCCCTACTGCAGAACATATTACTATTGGCTTTTATTATTTCAGCAAACTAGACAATTGCCTCCTTGTATTTGACATGTAAATTATCAGCATAGTACGAAATTCAGGCTAAACTTTCCAATTATCTTTTGCGGTTGCAGCTATGAATGAAATAGAATGTCTGCTTACGGTCAATATTCACACACTTTGATCGAAAATTCTGACGTGTCTGGAAATGTGACTAAACTACGAAATAACTCAGTATTTTAGCGATCTAAGAAATAATTTGGATGAATTATGGAGAATTTAATATTTTAAAGTATTAATCTGTAAAATTAGTTTTTGACGATTATTATTTCTTTTAATCCTCTTCTAATATTTTTTCAATTGAAATTTAACTGTGTTATATTTTTAATTGTTATTTAATTTAGTCTGTATTTTTTTTATCTTCCTAATTCTTTTAATTCATGTTTAATTTAATTTATAATTTTTGCACATAATTTAATTAATAGTTAGGTTTATTTTATTATTTTATATGTCTTATATGTCTGTCTGTAAATGTCCCTTAAATGAATGATGTGCCTGCCTTAAACAGAGTTTTACATTTAACAATGGTTTGTTAATATTTTTAGATGTAAGAAATGATACAAATTTCCCTGGCAGGCCTTATAAATAAATAGCCAGCTTATTTGAGCAAAGTGTTCTGAGTCTAATAGTCCAAGTATGTCAGGTTTGTAAACTGGTTTTGAGGCATGAAGAGGTGTTAGGGTTTAGAATAGCCTGTCGAAAAAGGCGACTAATTCTAGCGACTATTGGAAAGGGTTGCCTAAAATGTAAAGTCTAAGCCCGTGTGTTTCCGTCTTCAATCTCATCGTCACTTATCATCAGGCATTTATTCACCGTTAAGATTCTGCGAGTTTTGATCCCTCGATGAAATCGACTGTTGGTAGATAATTGAATGATTCGGAGAATAAATGTTGTTGAAATTAATGCGGAGAGGGTACCTGCAAGTGGTGTTGTGCTAATTAAAATTAACCCTGTATATGTATACGTTTACTGTCACCGACCCTCACCACCAGTTAAGTTCAACAAAGGGGCATGAAACATTTACATAGGCATAGCAAAATACCCAAATGTTATAATTTGTATTTTTAAAGGGCTCTATGTTTCGTTCATTAATATAATTTTTATTTTTTTTTATTATTTATTAATTAATAATAATTTTTTCAACAAACTTTTTTAATGACCTGCGAGCGACCTTAATTTTATCAGATACTAGCTGCTGCCCGCGACGTCGTCTGCGTGAACGCTATGCAGCACCAAACGCACCTACGATTATAACACTGCTAGCGTGATAATATATTGCTATATTAGCCTATATGTTGACCCGACTTCTTAACTATCTTCATGCCAAATTTGAAGTAAATCCATGCAGTACTTTTTGAGTTTATCCCGGAAAGACAAACAGACAAAAATTCTAAAAACTATATTTTTTGTTTCTGTTTCGATTATATTTCGTCGCTTCATTCTTCAGATATTATATAACAGGTAGTCCTTTTTAGGTACTAGGTAACTTCGCACAATTTAAAGTATCATAAAAAAAAACACTGTGGCGGGGCGCCGCGTGGCATGATCCACCCGGTTCGCGCCAAGCCCTCATTCTTTTTTCGTGCGTGGTAACAAGCATACGTCATTTACTTTAATCATTTACTTAAGTTTTTACAAAATGTTAAACGTACAGCAGAAGAACAGCTTCAACATTATAATATAAAGATAAAAAAGTTGGAACAAAAAATAAATAAAAAACGGAAACAGCGAATTATTTCTACCGATGAAGAAGAAATCTTACAAGGCAAGAGCTACTTATTCAGTGTAAAAATGTTATTTAAAAAATCAGAGCAGAAAATGCGTGTAATCTATAATAGATATATCACGTTAACTGCTCAATATCGTTGTGATGTAAACTTTAATAAATTTTATCTGATCTTATCGATCACCTTTTGTTTTCAATACGACTACAGAAAATGCGGGTAATCTCAAGGAGATTTATCTCGTTGTCTGTAATACGTTATGGGCGTTATATTAATATGAATTAGACATAAACATGTCGCCTCCAAGGTTATTTAAAAAATCAGAGCAGAAAATGCGTGTAATCTATAATAGATATATCACGTTAACTGCTCAATATCGTTGTGATGTAAACTTTAATAAATTTTATCTGATCTTATCGATCACCTTTTGTTTTCAATACGACTACAGAAAATGCGGGTAATCTCAAGGAGATTTATCTCGTTGTCTGTAATACGTTATGAGCGTTATATTAATATGAATTATATGTTTGTTAAAACATAAACATGTCGCCTCCAAGGTATGAGTTACCGCTACCGCTGGATGATGTAAACCTGGATAACCAGAAGACTGCCGCGTCATTCACTGTGGATCAAAAGCTATCTGCAAAGACGCTCCCTAATCCGGAGCCGTCAATATCACAAGACGCACCAGGTATATCGGGAGAACCTAATCCCGATCTGGATCCAGAGCTGCTTACTGCACTTGGAGCTGCAAATTCCGATACACCCGAATTTGGCGCTAAAATACACGATACGCTCTCAAATTTATGGACACCTTTACTAAGAAAAGGACTGTCCAAAGAAGACAAAGATAAATTAACCATAGAAAATACGGTACCCGAAAACTGCAAAAACTTGCAAGCCCCAAAATTAAATGCGGAAATCTTGGCAGCCATAACTGACATAGCACGAGCACGTGACAAAAAAAAAAAAAAAAAACCAAAACTTTCAGCAACAACTGGGGTACGGTATTACCGCCATAAATCGAGGGATTGACGTCCTCCTTGGGAAGGAAGAAAACAAATGAAGGCCCTCCGTCACGTAAGTGATGGATGCCGCCTATTATCAGACCTCCACTTTATGTTAACCAAAGATAGGGTAAAACTGATTTTACCGAATTTGGATACAAACTTTAAACATGTTATACAAGACTCCGAAAGAGACAAAACTTTATTCGGAAGTTCAGTGCCGGAAAAAATAAAGGCAAGTAAAGCCATTGAAAAGCAGGGAGCCCTAATTAAAAAAGGCCCAGCCAAAACAGCCGCCTCTCAAATATCAACGGTCAACCGGTCGTCTCAGCAGGGAAACTGGACAGGACCTCCTCGTTACCCGTCGTTCAGGGGGGGGGCGGGGAGGTCAGAGGAAACCGATAGCAGCTCAAACACAGCAGCGCCCACAATCGAACCCTGCGTTCAACGCCAAGTTCCAGCCGCAGACTTCATCCAGGATGCGTGCTCCGACCCAACATTAATCAAGGTACATGCAGGTCGAATTAATTTATTTTATGATTGTTGGACAAAAATAACTAAAAATGAAGTTATATTGAAGTGGCTAAAGTATTTATTTAGAATACCATTCGATACTCAAATTTGTCAGTATTCTATTCCTAAAAATAATTTGTCATCATGTGAAAAACGAGACATGAAAATAGCTATAAATAAATTATTTGACTTAGGGGCTATAAAACCTTGTTCTCCTTCAAATGATCAATGTATTTCAAATATATTTTTAGCTCCGAAACCTAACGGAGAAAAAAGGTTTATACTAAATTTAAAATCTTTAAACAAGTTCGTAACAAAAGTACATTTTAAAATGGAATCTTATAAAACAGAAAGTACCTACGATTCGAATTCCAAGAAAATGATTCGTCTGAGCCGATCACTTACGAGTTCACAGCAATGCCGTATGGATTATCGATAGCTTTGTGGGTATTTACAAAAATTATGCGTGAAGTAATGAGTCATTTGAGAAAACAAGGTTTTAAGTCTACTACCTATTAAGACGATCTTCTTATTGGAGATACATATGAAGAATGCATGATTAATGTAAGAGAAACTTTGAAGTTATTACATTGTCTAGGTTTTATTGTAAATTTCGATAAAAGTCACATTGTACCAAAAAAGTCAATCAAATTCATAGGTTTTATGTTCAACACAGAACAGATGTCTATTACGTTACCTGGCGATGAGCGGAATAACATTGCACAGTTAATAAATAGGTACATTAATCTTAAAACTTGTTCAATACGAAATTTCGCTAAACTTATAGGTGTATTGATCGCAGCCTGTCCAGCCACAAAATATGGATTCTTATATACAAAAATATTAGAGAGACAAAATTTTTTAGCCTTAAATAAGTTCGGAGGAAACTATGAGGCAAAAATGAATCTCAATAAGATATTACTAAAAGATTTATGGTGGTGGAAAAATAATATTAATATTATTTCTTGTCCAATCATTACTCAAAATTATAAGTTAGAAATTTACACCGACGCATCTAGGACAGGCTGGGGAGCAGTATGCAAAAATAATAAATATAGTGGTTCATGGACGAACAGTGAAAAAGAAAATAATATTAACTTTTTAGAATTACTCGCGGTTTTGTTAGGTCTCAAAAGTATAGCTAGTGAAGAAAAAGAAAAGAAAGAAAGAAAGAGTCCAGAAAACTTAACCCTGATACTGAATGGGCCCTCTCGGATAGCGCTTTCCAACTTATTGTAAATAGTTTCGGGCCCATTAAGATCGACTTGTTCTCAAGTCGAGCCAAATGTAAATTATTTGTCACCTAGAAGCCTGAACCTGATGCAGTCGCAGTTGATGCATTTACAATAAGCTGGGCTGACTTGGATTTTTATGCATTTCCTCCCTTTTCTCTTGTATTAAAATGTTTACGAAAAATCATTGATGATAAAGCCGAAGGGGTACTTGTATTCCCCTTCTGGCCTTCTCAGCCATGGAGTCAGCACCCACTGCACTCCAGCCTTACCCTGGGTGCCGCGAGGCTCTCCGGGCGTCGTTCAGCCGGCGCGGCTGCCCACCAGAGGCTCTCACGTTGATGCTCGCCTCGCTCGCAGACACTACTATTCGCTAGTACAACGTCTCATTGAAGTTATGGTTTCAAGAAGTGTGGTTATGAATTAATAGTTTCGAAAAATCCATTCCATTAGTTCTTTGATTCTTAAACGAGCAATTTAATAAGGGATGTTGTAACGGTTCATTAAATACGCATCGATCTGAATTATCTCTTTTATTAGGAGAAGAGATAAGTGATAATAGTTGTGTTAAACGCCTCTTAAAAGGAGCCTATAAAACTAAACCTATTAAGCCTAAATATTCATTTACTTGGGATCCAAATTTAGTACTAAATCAACTGTCTTCTTGGTATCCAAATATTAATTTATCATTAGAAAATATTACAAAAAAAAAAAAAAAAACTCGTTACATTATTAGCTTTATGTACCGGTCAAAGAGTACAGACATTGTCTTTAATTAAATTAGAAAATATTGTTTTTCAATCTGATAAAGTAAATATTATTATAACAGATATAATCAAGACTTCCGCTCCAAATCGTGAACAGCCCTTATTATCTCTCCCTCTTCTCAAACTTTCAAAGCAATATCAACATATGCCCAGTATCAACTTTAAAAGAATATATTTTTATTACAAAAAATATCTGAGGTTCAAACTCCGGGAATCTCTTCGTAACATTCAAAGCTCCCCACAGAACTGCATCAAGTCAGACGCTAAGTCGATGGATTAAGCAAACGCTCGCCACGAGTGGCATTGACATGAGCGTTTTAGTGCGCACAGCACACGACACGCGTCAACCTCAGCCGCGCGCGCGGCCGGTATCAGTGTCGATGTCATTCGAAAAACGGCCGGGTGGACACAAAACTCACAGGTGTTCGCAAAGTTTTACCATCGGCCTTTAGATGATCAACAAAATAACTTTGCTTTGTCGATACTTAACAATACTTAACCTAATATTAAAAATAGTTATTGAATATTACGTATTTTGATATTAAGTAAATTACTACATTAAAAATTATGTGTCTATAAATAGACTATCACTAAGTTTCATTAATTTAAGCTGATTATAATTTCTAGCAACTCAAATAAAGTAAGATTATTTGAAGCTCATTATGCAATAATACTAATTATTAAGTACTATAATAATAAAATATGTAATTACATATTTATATCTTTACTTATTTCAATTCCAAGTATATACCTAAACAAAACTTTCTATCTCTGAAAATCTACCTGTTATATAATATCTGAAGAATGAAGCGACGAAATATAATAGATGATTAAACGAACTTCTAAGTGAAGTTCTATCGCTATTATATGAGTCGCTTCATTCGAAGATATGACGTACCCACCCACCCCGGAACCCATTTAAAAGTTTCGTTTAGGGTCTCTAAAGAATGAGGGCTTGGCGCGAACCGGGTGGATCATGCCACGCGGCGCCCCGCCACAGTGTTTTTTTTTATGATACTTTAAATTGTGCGAAGTTACCTAGTACCTAAAAAGGACTACCTGTTATATAATATCTTCGAATGAAGCGACTCATATAATAGCGATAGAACTTCACTTAGAAGTTCGTTTAATCATCTATTGTAGATCATACCCCAAGTATTCTTTTAAAAAAATATTCAATGTACAGTTTTGACTTTCCTACCATTTTATTATATGTATAGATAAGTTGATGAAAACGGCGAAGATGAGGCATAATAGACCAAAATAGTATGGACTCTTATAAAAACTCTAGCAACCGACCAGGAATAAATCGTAAGTACCTATTGCTTATTGCGAAACTATTGTATTTTTTTAAGAGTTTCTTGGTAGAATATAGCATAAACTCTTCCCCGAGAGCTAGGTTATCTTATGCAAAAATATTTTTTCACATTCATTAGATTAGCGTGATAAGCGCTGAAAATAAAAATATGAATCCTTCTTCAACTTTTTTATCAATTCCTTTATGATTAGTATTTATTATATTTATTTATTAGTATTTATATACTTACTATAACACATAATTGACTGGAGTAATTATGTTGAATGACAGACCTGACAGGAAGGCCCAAGCCAACACGGCTTGTCACGGGGTCCAAACATAAACATGGGTCACTTTGATTAGCTTCCTTTTACCGGAAATAAAATATAAGCCTAGATCAATTTGATTAGAGATACAACTATATAAATAACATAGAAAAGTTTTACAATCAAATAATATTTGTGTACTTACTTATAAGTGTTGTGCCGTCTCGGCAGACCACGATTATCAGAATTATTGCGAGAATATTGAAATGTATCGAAATTATGAAATATGAAATGAATGTATGAAATGAATATGTATCGAATGTATGGAATGTATTGAATTGAATTGTATGTATCAGTCTCATCAAAAGCAAGATGTAAAGCCTACCTTACAGAACGCTGATCTACTCCTTCTGTAAACACACGTTAATTGATCTTCATAAAATAAATATCTATCACGCGGTAATCTCTGAAACTCTCTGCCTGATTTGAAAAGTAATAAATACCTAATAAATAAATAAATATTTTTTTTATTTTCCATGAAGAGATATACAAAGATAATTTCGAAGACTCTGAATCCTAAACTAGAATACTCTGTGTCTTAGGAGTCAGCGATCTCCCCCGTAGGGAACTAAAATTATAATATTTACATATCTTTATACATTGAAATATATTGTACAATAATTTAATTTAAAAACTAAAGTTATATCTATATAATAAAATAAACAAAGCATTTCATTTCATTTTTGTAAGTATTTATTAATTTGATAGTGTTCTTTATTTCTGTAAGGAATAGGCTATATTTCATCATGATGTTCCTTCAGGCTCAAAAGTTACGTGAGTTAAACCATGCGAAGCGGCTGTTAAGTTATAAATGTAAATTATTTGTTTCGTCTCAGTCCCCTTAACCTTTTTGTAAATACTAATCTGCCAACACCTTGTTAGTGAAAAACTTGATTAAAAGACTATCATGAAAGGATTATTATTGACATCTGACTAGAAACCACATCTCTAGGTATTGTATAGTGCCATTAGGAACAAATTATGATAATGTTTCTCTCTTACACATGTTTATCGTCGTCAGGTGAAGTAGAAGTTAGAAGAAAGGTATTCACATAATTAAACAAAGTTAAGAATTTCAGCTTATAATATAATATATAGCGTTTACATTGTTCTGCTAATGAACGACGTCTAATAGTTACAAAAATGTAACTTATAACATGATATTAGGCGTGTCCAGTCCACAACAACTTCTTAAGTCTAAATTAATATTTACAACTTACTTAATGACTTAATTAATTTTAGACCTCTACTTATTCTGACTTGGGTTTGTCCATATACTTGGCAGCAGCAGAAGCAATTGCCTTCGTAATATTCCCTGAAATGTGATGCAGCTGCTCCGAGGATAAATCCCAGGAGTCCACAGATCTCTTCGAAAAGAATGTCGCTGTCTGATCGTTCGGCCTAAAACTATTCGGATAGGTAATCTTGTGCCGAAGAACAGCCTTTATTATCAATGCACCAACGTATACAATGAAGTACACGCTGAAATACAGCGGCAAATAGTACAGTTTCTTTCCTAAATAGTAGTAACTGTATCTGTTAACACGAGGCATCTCAGTGGTCGTAGTGGTCGTAGTCGTTGGGTGGTGCTCGTGGTACACGTGGTGGTCATCGAAATCATGATGGTACTTGAAGTCCCCCGGGAAATCGTGCGGAAAACCGGAATCTTCAGGCATTGGCATGTCATCTGTCATACCAGGTTTCATATCTGGTGCTTCTGGTGGAGACATGCCCATGTCATCGTCACTGCCTTTTGTATCCTTGCCTCCATGAGGCTTATTGAATATCAATTCAGGATAGTCAGCCTCGTGATGGTATGAAGGATGATGATTGTGATGATCGTGATGATCGTGATGATCATGATGATCATAAGACGCCGGTGGACCGTGTTCCATTGTTGGCGCCGAATACTCGGGTTTACTGTATTGATATCCTTGAAAATCGGGTTTATCGTTCATATCAGTATCCATTTGAGGTGGGGGTGGGGGTGCCATCATTGCGGGTTTGTCATAAGAATACCCTTTAAAAGATTTCATTGGTGGTGGAAGGGTAGGTACAAATGCTGGAGGTTTCGGCGCTGGTGCTGGTGGCTTATAGCGGTATCCCATATCTATAGGAGGACCATCATCACTGGCATCAACAGGCGGAGAGTCTGAGTCTGAGGAAGCTGGAAAACTTTGTTGTATTTGTGGAGGTCGATACATCGATACAGGCGGTCCGTTCGACTGAGAAGGATCAAACGCTTGTCCGCCTGAAGGTGCGTACGGTGGAAATGATTCATAGTTAGTTGGAACTGGGAAGTCATCCGCTGTTACTTTCGGTATAGGTGGAGGAGGTGGAACGAGATTTGCAACGGTTTTTACTGGTCGAGAACTTGGACCGGATTGCTTTGACTTTGATCCATACTCGGGCGATGGCAAATAAGGTTGTGCTGGGTTGTACCGGTCTATTGGTTGACTCACCATGTGAGTCACATCTTCGGACTCGCCTCTCACAGGATTCTTGATATCATAAAAGTTATCCAGACTTGTGAACATGTTATTACCCTTTTTATTATTCTGCAATGAATTCACTTGCGAATTTTTAGAGTTTTTCATTAAAAAGGGTTTTAAGTTTACGTAGGGAAAGCGAATATTTTGTTCAGTGCGTATTGCCCTTGATTCGTTTTCGGCTCCTTTACTTGGATTGGTGCTAAATCTGGAAAGAATAATTATATTATTAAATATCATGTTAAAACTGAAACTGTACTGGTACAAGTCAATATATTATAATTAGAATATGAACATAGATCTTACCCAGGTAAAGCGAAATTCTCATCCGTTTCAGGATTATTGGGATTTTCGGGTAGTTTTACATTTGAGTTTGAGTTGCTGTCATCATTGTTCTGTTTTTCAGTGTCCACAGGTACTTCTTCCCAGTTACCCGAAAACTGGTTGTATTTTTCATTATCAATGATATGCCAAATGTTTTCAACTTTCATCGGTTCGGGAGTAGTCGTCGTCGTTGGCGCGGGAGTTGTTGAAGTTGTGGTGCTCGGGGGTTTCGTTGAAGGGATGTACACAGGAGCTTGGTTTTGATCACCATACAAATTATTGTATAGCGCAAAGTAGTCTGTCATATCCACTTGATCCTTATTTTCTTGTTCCTTTGCAACTTGAATTGTTTCTTGTGCAGATTCCTCAAGATATTTTTCAGGAGAATAGTTATTTGATTGAGGCTCAGCTACATAAATTGGTTTAGGTGTCGAAGTCGTCGTTGATTTAATTTCAATTCTTTCTTGTTCCAATAGTTTTCTGATAGATTTTCTCATATTGTCTCCCTTATCTGACTCAAACTCCGCAAATATGAGGTCTGGAGTCTTCACTTTAGGTGTTGTTGTTGTGATGTTCAGCGGAGTGTCCATCCTTCGCATCCAATTGTTGTAATAAAATGGAGCTGATTGACTTCTTGCTTCATTGCCATGGGGCGGGCGAGGTGAGGGCGTGACCACGTACACTAGAGGGCCTGGCAAATGAAGTGCATTGACACTGTACGAAAAAACACAACACATAAAAATGCTTAACTTCATTTTAAAGTATGTAACTTTACTGCATTTAATTTTATTTCGGCGAGCTTCAAGCTCGACTCCGAGTTGACAAATGATGAAAAACTACTAAAATACAGAACTGTAGTGTCTCATAAAGTCGGTAAGTTAAATTGCGATAATTGTTAGCGGTACTGTCGTATGTGGGGCGGAGAAGGCACGACGTCTGTGACCTATTACAATTTGGATAGTTAGCAACAATACACCTGTTAAATGCGTGAGCGCAGCCGAAGAAAGTGTTACATATTTGTTCTTAATATTACTCTTGATATCGAGAATTAGGACGTTGCGTTATAGCGCTTTATAATCTATGATGTTACAAAATTTAAGTAGGTACGAGGATATATTTATTAGATGGCCAATATGGTCACACCATTTATCCATCAATACAATGAAATTTATTTAAAAAATCATAGCAGTTAGCTTTGTTACATGTTGTAAATAAGTATTATGTACCGTGTAGGTATATATTTTTATTCATTAGAACTGCAACATGATGTAATCTCAAAGTAATACTTACACTTTTCGCTTGGTGGTAGGATCCCGAAAAAAACGATCTACAAAAATCGTATGATATAGTTTTTTCGTAATATGATAAAAAAAAAGTTATATCTAAAAACATAAATTATTTTCTCGAATTTCTAAACATTTTCGCTTATAACTTTTTTATTTATAGTTCTACGACAAAAAGTTACTTGACCAAAGTTGTAGAAGATTTAATTTGCAACAAAAAATGTTGATAAATTTTTTTTATTAGATAAATAGCTTAAGAGATATATCGTAAACACCATTTCAACCCCTATTTTCAAGATGGTGGCCATAGGACAAGTGAAGCGACCCCACGAACTTGGTTTTAGCTTTACACTGACCCCCCTACACATCAAAAAAATAAAATTGTGTCCTCTGAAAAACGCAAGGTTAGGCCTAAAAAATGTAACATTTCAATGGACTAATATGAAATACGCCAAAATTTACAAAATGTGGGCTTTCCTATTGTTGTTATAAAGTTGAAGAAGTTGTTTTCAGAAAGAAAAACAATTTAACGTTTCAATAAATCCCTTTTATAAGAGTAAAGAAGCAAGTTGCTTCTGCAATGTTTACATATTGCCATACTTTAAAAAATACACATTAAAACATAATCTATTTCATTTTTTAAATCTCAATTAGAAAGATTGCGTAAAAAATGAAGAAAAATAAACAGAAGTTTACGTGACTTGCCTTTTTTTAGTACATAATATGAAATAATTTCTGTTTTCAAATATGAAAAAACTTAAAAAAGTTTTAAAAACATAAAAAAGAAAAAAAGTTTTTGCATTCATATTTTTCCCTGAGAAGACGGAAATTATACTGAATGGTATCCCGTATTTCACCCTCACGCCCCCCTGACGTCATCTTCCAAACGCCAAAAAAGCCTTGTCGGACTGTACGCCTAGTGTGATAACAAAATGTATGATTATCATCTCAATCCAATGTTAATGGTAGCTGTAATTGTCAATAGTATCTGGTCAACTCTTCTTCAAGCATCGCTCTGCAGCATTTTGTAACATTCTTTGCAACCTCTGTTTTTAATATTTATACATACACAGCCATTCTTCTCAATTCGTAAAACGTAATGATCTTTTTCAATAAATCTAATTTTAAACCTTTACCTTATAAGTAGGTACTATTTATTTCATAAATCAATTGTAGGTAGGTAGAAAGAAGATTTTACCCTTATGGGTTAGGCAGAACACCAGAGGTTATAAAACCATCTGATGTCACGTTTGACAAGTTTGGAGGTATTATGATGGTGGAGAGAGACTATTGCAGTGACAGGGGCCAGCCTATCGCCCACAAGAAACCTCCAATAAAACCTCTGTCCCTTTACAGACTGTCCCTTAACCTGGGGAGGAGAAGCAGCTGGCACATTCTATGTTTTTTCTAGGAAGATTTATCCACTTTTTACTTCTTAATTTATAAACTTATTGTAGGGAATATGTTTATATGTGTAATTGTTATAACTTATAATTATCAATATATTTTGTAAACTAAAATAATCTATTACCCTATGGTTACCCGGAAGATAAATAAAGCTCATTTCTACAGAAAAATGTGTGTATACGCAGTTTAAAATAAATAAATATATTTTAAACTTCTAACCATCAGTACCTATAATATTGACGAGACGGAAAGATCAGGTTTTTCGTGCTCGCTGCCAAATAAGTGAAAGACAAATATAGGTACACAATGTTGGCGCATGGATAATTTTAGTTTATAATGTAGGTCCTTAATATATAATAACTCTTTTGCTATAGGTATCGCCAAACTTGGTATAAGTTAAGTCTATCATGAATGGGGATAGTTCTATTCAGAGAGTAGCATAACAAGTAACGTTTAGATCTCATAATAGGCAAAACAATGATTCCCTGATTATGATGGGTTTTTTTTTTTATAAGTGACTAAACCCGCGTTTGACCTCAATCTCACCTGATGGTAAGTGACGATGAGGTCGAAGATGAAAGCACGCGGGCTTAGGAAGGAACTGGCTCTTTATACAATATTGCCGGAACACATTACCGCCGGAGCGGCAACATTTGGCGGCAGACTTTATATAAAGGGTGGTTGCTAGCCAGGGTTTTTGTAGATCGTTTTTTTGAGAAACAACTTTTATAAGCAACATTTTTTCATTAAGTCAATAGTTAAGGTTTTACAGCGCTCCGAAATGAGTACTATTTTTCAGTACTCTTAACTAGACTTATATTATACGTGTGTACTAATAATGTGTTTTGTTTTTAATTGTTTTTTTTTTGTTATTACATTTTTTTTAATTATTTATAAATAATTATTGACTCTTTTCCACTCCATTACAGAATTTGACAAGTATTGATTTTTAAAATTATTGTAATCTGATGGCAGTTACCGAGAATACTGTCCAGGTAGAAAATACTTTGCTCCAACTTCCACTAAGCTGGGAATATTAGCTATGCATACATACATATACATAATACGTAACTTCACACCTGTATCCCTAATGGGGTAGGCAGAACACCAGAGGCTATAAAACCATTTGATGTCACGTTTGACAAATACTTGTTTTTGTACTCTCATTACGTACAACACAAACCCGCGCTTGTCGGCTTGTACGCGAATTACTTGGATCCTGAACCGCTTTGGCACAGATGAAACAATTGTTCGCAAAATCGAAGTCTGGCTCTGGAGCTTCTGAAACTGGCGATAAACTACTGGAGCTGCTGCTGCGACGACGAACAACATTATCGGTTCGATTGTCCACGTAATAACAATAACACGCAATATGTACAGTAACTTCCGAAACAGTTCGTAAAAATTGTAAAGCGCTGTAAAACCTTAACTATTGACTAAATGAAAAAAAAATTCTTTATAAAAGTTGTTCCTCAAAAAACGATCTACAAAAGTGGTCTGATATATTTTTTTCGTAAAATGATAAAAAAAGTTATATCAAAAAATATAAATTATTTTCTCGAATTTCTAAACATTTTTTTATTTATAGTTCTACGACAAAAAGTTACTTGACCAAAGTTGTAGAGAATTTAATTTAATGTTAATACATTTTTTTATCAGATAAATACTTTAAGAGATATATCGTAAAAACCATTTCAACCCCTATTTTCAAGATGGCGGCCGTAGGACAAGGGTGGCGACCCCACAAACTTGGGTTTAGCTTTACACTGACCCCCCCCTACACATAAAAAAAATAAAATTGCGTCCTCTGAAAAACGCAACCCCAATTGTAACTTTTCAATAGACTATATCTTATGAATTTAAAAGTACATTAATAAATCTGAGCGGTAAAAGTCATGAAGTGACATTTCCCAACACGGTGGTTTGTTCCAATTTTGGCCACGCGCCAAAACATCCTTGTTGGCCTATACCTACCAAACTGTCATCATAATCTAATGGAATCTGAAAGAAAACAATGATGTCAAACGTTACAACCAAACGTGTACGGCCTAACCCCTTCAGCTTTGGATTTTAAAAGCACAGTCAGCATTTAAATCAGTTTTTTTGAGTAGGTATGTGGAAACGAACCCTCTCGAAATGAAAGAATTAAATTTTTCTAATAAGCTCTTATCATGTTGCTATGAAATTAGGCTCAAGATTACAATAAAGCCTCTTTCATATAGACCACCTAGGTGGGGTAATGCACTGCCTGGGTCTGTTGTTCAGTATAGATATACTTATAATAAAACTGTTATTTTCAAACGTCGAGTGAAAAGGTTTCTTATGCCTTCATTGTGATCATTTTCAACCAATTGTATCAGACATTTACACTTTGACATGAAAGATCTTTCCTTTCCTTTTAACATTAAAAAACAAAGAGTTCTAGTTAAGAATCAACTTAGAGTTGCAGAACAAATGTTTACCAAAGAAAGCTGATCGAATTTGCACCGCTCACCGCTCGCGTCTATGCTAGCTATATACAAAATGGAGGGCGTTGAAGTATTTCTCAAATACCAGCGATTCTTTATAATAGTGAACAATTAATTATCTGTCTCCACATGATTTACTAAAACTGACTTCTTTGCTGACTGTATCTAACATAGCCTTCAAACCTTTTTTACTATTACCAATAAAACATATTGTGTTAAAGATAAGATCGTGAGAATTAACACTTAAAATTCACTGAGTAGGAACTTTATTTTACTAAAATGCTGATGGGATAATTATAAAAATTAAACTGCATTATGAACGTTAAAACGTAGGTACTTTATTCAATAAATAAAAATGTCTTAAAATCTATTTAATACTCTCTTAATTGTTATAAAATCAAATATCAATAAAAAATAATTTGTAAACTCTTCATTCCTCAAACAAATCATAGCACGAATCTTCTAGAACTTCTAAAAATATTATAAAATGTCACTACACCTCCGTCACATGTCTAATTAATTGTTGTCAAATCTAAATCACAGTATCGTCTTCTTTGCCTAACAATATTTTTACCTAAACTATGTCAATATTGCGCTGGTATCCTTTTTAACTTCAGTTGTAGAACTTTCTGTGTCATTATAAGCAGGATTGTCGACTCCTGAATCACTACCGCCATCTATGTTATCAACCGGTAACTTTGCCGTGTTGAGTTTCAAGTCGTTTATCTTGACTGTTGTGTTTTCTGTGTCAGGTTTACTAACGACATCTAGCGGTACGCTGAGTTTGCTCGCTTCTTTGTTTTCTGTTTCGCGGTTTTCGATATCTAAAGCTGCAGGTTTCTTTTTACAGAGGTCGTTAGTGTCGTCGGCGGCCCTTTTCTTGATGTAGAACGCGTTGAATAGGAAGTACATACAGCCGGTGATGAAAGTGGCTCCGGCGAATATTTGGTAAGTCGGTCGCGTGCCGAAGAACTTCATCAGATAGCCACCGATCAAGCTTCCGGCGCCCTTACCTGTGATAGGAATGCATTAATTAGTAGGACATAGCTTGTGGCACTATTCAACGGTGTTTGATCTGGTTTATTGCTAGCTGCTTGGAATCTTTACGTAGTAAGTATAAGAACAAAAATACAATAAAGGTCTGAAAAATTCAGGATCAGTTTTAAAAATTAAGTTAATAAAAGGATTTTAAAAATTTAAAACTTTGTGAATTAGCACAAGCCCTTTATGCAAGGACGCTTCTAAGTTATTTTTCTTAGGTCTGATTTTTAAATAGTTAGATAAAAGGATTCAGATTAAAGCTGTTTTACGATTTTTTGCAATTAGATTTCAATAAGATGTAAAAAGACCATTTAAAGCTTTATCTGAATATTGAAAAATCTGACCTTATAATAAAAAAATAATCCAACCACCTGAAATTATATTACAACTGTGAATTTATTGGTACGACCCTTTCGGGATCCACTTGGCTAGGTCAATAAAATAAAAAAAAAATAAGAAAAAAAGTCAGAGGTTTTATTGGCGTTTTTTGCGGGCGATAGGCTGACTCCCTGTCACTGCAATAGTCTATCTCCATCATTATAATGCCTCGAAATTTTTCAAACGTGACCTCTGGTGTTTTGCCTACCCCCAAGGGATACAGGCGTGAAGTTATGTATTTATTTATGAAAGAAAAAAGTCTTATGAAACTGTTAATAGAAATGTTAATAATATGAAATGTTAATAATATGAAATGTTAATAATATGAAATGTTAATAATATGAAATGTTAATAATATGAAATGTTAATAATATGAAATGTTAATTAACCACGTTCTCATTGATGAAATTTTGAAGTGCAATGCCAATCAAGATTTAACATTTTACACCTTTTATAGTTTCGTCCACAGGTCCTATCATGGTCCCAAAAGATAAAATAAAGAAATATTTCTGACATTCACACAATATTATCCAGCCCAAATTTAATAAACTGTTAGTGATACTAGATTATGGATAATAAACTTAAATAATAATAAAATCCTCGAATTTTCGACATCATACTGTGACATGAAAGTTCATAAATTTTATAGCATAACTAATAAAACATGTTACCTAACAACAATTTTCGTCAAACCAAGGTAACTTTAAGTAAAGTACTACACAGTAACCTACCAACTCCATAATAGAGACCGCCCAGCAGTCCCTGCACGGACGTGTCGGTGGTGGTGGACGACAGCCGCGCGGCGTACGTCACAGCCGCCGTGAACGACAGCGATGACGTCACTGACTCTAGTGCTTCGAATACCAGGCAGAGCCACGGGTTGTAGATGAGGGAGTAGCCTGAAGGAGGAAGAAAGAGGTTTGTGATAAATCTGTCATTTAACTTCGGCTTTAAATAGACAGGGTTCTTAAAAAGTATCTTCTAAAAAAAAGCTTCTACTCCATCCATGAATATTTTACAGATGAATAAAAATAAATTAATAGTGACAAAATTGTATTGCATCTTATAATATCAGTAATACTGTATATACATATGTTACTTAATAATAATATACAAATATACATGATAATAATAATAATTTTGTAATTCCTCAAATATAACATTAAGAATAGTATTTACATAATAGATAATGAAACTTGATATCAAAATGTAAATGTAAAATTAGCCCCTCTATCCTCTTTCAAGTTGTTGTGCCCAACAGGATCTATGATGTATGTACTACTACCTTAAATTGTAACCAGAATTTACCATTGTGGAATGCAATAAAGAAATGAATTGAATTGAAAGGGAGTTCCAGTCGATACAAGATGTTAGTTTTACACTTGTACATAAAGATCCACTGTGCTTATTTATTTATTTAAGAAACCAACAGCGTTACAAATATGTTATCTTAAGACTAATTTATTTCAAGTAAAGCTAATTACAGGCTTCTCTTAATATTATAATAATAAAACTGCGAGGGTCGAACCAGGAGAAGAAGACATAAACTTACTAGGAAGGTATATACCCTATTAACTTAAAGATAAATTCAATAATAATCACACTGTTATATTTCTATGTAAATGATAAAAAGAACCAGTTAACAGAAAAAATATACATGAATATTAAATATTACATTAAAGAAAATAAATATAAAAAAAAAATGTAAATATACCCTACTTAAACTTTTTTATGGCTAGGTATTTAAATGTTTCTTTACTGCTATAGTCTCTCTCCATTAGTATAGTAATCAATATATACTCATGGAGATAGTTTAGTAATCATTATAATACCTCCAATTTTGTCAAAAGTATCATCAGATGGTTTTTATAAACTTTGGTGTTCTGCCAACCTCAGAAGGGACACAGTTGTCGTTAGGTTTCGTTGGAATTTTCAGAGCACTGATTTTACTGAACTTCTATTATCGATACCAAATACCACTGAATCAACGTGGTGGTATAAGATGACAGTGAAATGGCTATTGATCCAAATGAGGTCTGCTTCCAATTAGTCTCCTTAAGGCTAACGATCCCATTCTTAATCTACGTATTTTTTAATCTTGACCTAACAGTATTGACAATAAGATCAAAATTAATGCAGATGAGTTTCGGAACTAAAACTTTGACATTAATTTTTTTTTATAAAATATGGATGGGACGTTTGTCTTCCATGACACCTGATGTTAAGTGAACATGAAGACTAAGGTGGAACACGTCCATCCAAGAGAAACCTATTCACTCGACGCTTAAAAGTACTAGGACTATACTGGTATACCTTGGCGACCCGTATCAAAAAGGAACTGTCAAAGCGCTTAGTTTAACTTTTCGGAATATCTACCACATACGGATGGAAGTTCTGTGGGCGTCTAGTAGTCCGATGGTTAAAGGGTGAGGGTTCAATTTGTTCAAACAGAGCACTCGCGCACTCACCAAAATGTATCCTGTAGTACACGGTTAAACAAGCAACCTTACGACGATGCTGTAGGGTCTGCAGTTTTAAAAAGATTATGAATTCTCAACTTCTCTAGATAATTTTTTATTGCTTGCCCAACGATTGCTTCTGATAAAATTCTGATAAGCAATAGATAACGATTGCTTCGTCTTGTAAAGAGCCATTTAACCAATCATCCATAAATACATAGGTCTGCTTTTACGGGTAGTTTTAGTTACGCAGCAACCAAATTCTGGAATAACATCCCACCCCCGCTGAGGAACATTAAGTGTTTTGGGAGTTTTAAAATCAAAGTCAAACAAACATTACTTCAACATCCAATTTCTCAGGGAACTCTAGAGCATGATACAAGATTTAATATATACTCTACCTACTTAGTTACATAATTTGTTATTTATGTGTTTCCTATTAATTTAATTATCCGATATTTTATATAATATCTATTATATTTTGTGAATGTGTGCGAGCTTTGCTTATTTTTATTATTATTGTAAAAATACTGTTTTGACTTATTTTAATTCTTTGCCTTTTCATTTAATTTATGTTAATATAGTCATTTTTATTTTTGTCAAACGCATAAGTGTAATATTTTAACAGTTTTACTAGTGCATTTTTGCTGTCATGACGACACTCGACGATGGTTGCAACGGAAGACCAGCGCTAGTTTGTTAACTAGCAATAAGCTGAGTTGCGGCCAGTTTGTGGCATTTGTTATATTTTTCTTTCATTTTTTTTTCTACTAATTTGTGTTTAAATTTTAATTTGGGATTTTTATTTTATATAATTTTGTTCATAATTTTTGCTTCTGTCACAAATAAAAATTTTTCATTTCATTTCATTTAATTTTTCAATAAGTATCTAAATCACTTTAGTATCAGCAACAAAACTTACCCAACAACCGTATAGCATAGAAAATGAAGCCGATGAACAGAACGTTCGCGTGTCCCAGCCTCCTGATGATGGGTCCCGACAGCACCAGCAGGGGAAGCCCCGCGATGCCTCCGACGGTGATGGTGATGCCCATCAGCGAGCGCGACGCGCCCAGGTCCTGCAGCAGCCAGAACAGGAAGCTCTCGATGTAGCCCCATGCCGTGCCTGCGTGGATATATTCGATATAGAAAGTATAGAAGAAGTTGATTAAAATTAGCCCTTAAGTCAATAGGTATACCTAACTTTTATTTCGTAGGTACCGTCAACTTCACAGAAAGACAACCCTGCTCAATTGGTAAGAATTGAGTTTCTTTGGTGAATCGCCAACTTGACCAAAATTTCCAGAATTAACTTAAACCTGTGGTGACTTATTCTGATTTCAAGACAACACATTAAAAGATTATTGAAAAAAGATAATTAATTCATCACGGGTTATTCAACCGACTTCCAAAACGATGAGGTTCTAAAATTTTATGTAAGTATGTTTTTTTGTCTTTGTTACACGATATTTCGGACAATTGTGAACCGATTCTTGTTACATATGATAGAGTTGGTCCCATATAAATTTTATCGAAATCGGTTGATTACTTTATGGATAATTTAAATTTTTTGAAAAAATATGTATGAGTTCGGAGAATGTTTACCTTGACGACATTATAATTCAGTCAAAGTTTAGACGTGAAGTCGGTTTTTTTAATGCTCTGCATTCCTTGATTATTTTTATTCATGTTTACTTTTTATCGTCCATGTATTCAGATATTTTATACTAGGTAACCCTTTTTATAGATGTTTCAAATCATCAAATACTTGAATATTTTTAGGAACTGCAGAGCTACATACATTGACCCATGAATGAATACTACTATCGAGGCCGGCTGGTTAGTAGGTATTTATTTTTAGTATTAATATTATGCAATTTTAAGTTAATAGTAGTAAGTCACATTTTCCTTGGAACACGTCTACAGGATTCATTTATAGTTATCGGCCAAATTTTTTTTACACAATAAGTAACATTAATAGAAACGATTTTTGCCAGGAAATTAATATATCCGCTAACATATTAAGCAAAGCTTGGTCACTCTAAATTACCATTCAAATAAAGATAACTACGCGCTACTACAACGCATATAGTAGTACTACGTCGTAGTATTGTCAAAGAAATGCCGCGTCGTAGTAGCGTAGTTCATCAACAACGACAATTTTTTGAAAATTTTGTTGTTCCATATTTCTACTATTTTGTATTGAGTGACACTAAAATAAATATGTAGGTATGTTTATGTCGTATCAAAGAAACTAACATTTAAATTTGGCTGGTGACGAAAAATCAACCCTGTATATTTTTTTCCACTCATCAGTCTTGCAGCTGCACGGTTTGACTAAATTGATAATAATAGTTTAAGATAAATATAGCCATGAGATGGGCTATGCGACAAAAAAATGAAATCTGACTCATGGAATCCGGGGCTAGCATGTTCAACATAAAGTCAAACTTTTTGGATGTATCATGTTCAACATTTATGTAAATACCTGCTTGGTGTTAAGACCCTTCAAGATAATCTGGCTCGCTTAGCAACCACTGCGAATAAAGTCTGTCGGTTAAATGTAATGAAGATCCAGTAGCTACGTGCTCATCTCATCCATTTTTTTTTTAATTTCTCAAAATATAATCTTAATTTATAGATAGCCAGAGAAAATATCTTATTAAAATAGAAAGAAAGAAGCAGAGAAAATAAATAGGAAGTCGACCTTTTAATGAAAATAAACTACTTGAACAATGTTAGACATACCCCGACTGTCAAAGTGTTAACAAGATTATATAGGATATCACAGAAATTACTTCATTTTTCATTATACATTTAAGTCAAAAGGCCAACTTTTATATCTTTTGTATCGACGATTTGTAAAAAAGAAAATACTCGTAGATAAGTCTGTACATTTTATGGAAATTATTATTTATCTAATGCTACCGTGGCTGCAGTATATCTACACAAATGTTGGTGTAAGATTTTGTGAAACCTTTTGTGGTCAAGTGCCTCTAGAAAACTATTATGACCGGTAATGCTAGTGGTTAAGTATTTGTGGTCTGTGCTTTGAGGTCATTTTGAAATATTGTTGTACATGTTTAGAAAACTACTTTTAACTCAATTTTATTACATATTTTTTGTAATTTATTACTATATGTAATTCATTGCAGGACATACTAGTAAAATTTTCGAAATTCGAAATCAGCTAAATAACAATTTTAAACATTTTCGAAACTAATAACTTTTTGCGTGTTGTGATAGTCTTCTGAATAATTATGTAAGCCGCACTGAATACCACCTCTTCTGCGGTATTTTTTTTACTACTGAGTAGTCTGAAATATCCAAATTTCGACCGAATTTGTCACACGAATTTGTCACCCCGTAGTAAAAACGAGCCTTCACTCACCCATGATAAAGCAAGCAATAAACAGCGCAACAATCTCAATGTTTCTGAATACGGAGATGACATCTTCTAGAAGGTTCTGCGCCGGCTGCTTGAACTCCAGGTCGATGCTCAGCATCAGCGCTCCAGAGGCTACCTTCAGCACTGCGTACAGGTAGAACGCTGGTCTGGAATGGAGAAGAATATCGTTGTTATGATATGATACGTTTGTTGCTTACGGCATACTGAAAGAACCTTGAAAATAAGTATGGGCGCTGCCCAAACCCATTAGGTTCAACAACCCTCAACAGACATGCTACTACTTTTTATATAGTAAAAGTAAAGTAAAAGTAAAAATCGGTTTATTGTGACAGCAGTATTTACACATAAAAGTAAAAAAAAAAAAAACATATAGTAAAAAAAAGTATAAATAAATACATATATCAAAAAACTTAAAATAAACAAGAGCTTAATTGTCAAATAAAAAAAAATATTGCGTATGGCAAAAAAGCGCTGATTTTCAGTTGTGTCCTAATATTTGGTGACTGTCCTCAGATAAATTAAATAATAAATATAAAAATTAATAAAGTAATTAATATAATATAATATAATATAATATAGAGATAAATCATAACATATAAAGACAAATTTATACATATATATAATTGACAAAAATAATACATATACTACAAATCAAATCTCCCAAACACACAACCGCTACAAAAAAAAATAAAAAAAAATAAGCATCGAGCCACTTTCTTTAATAATAATAATAATAATACTCTTTATTGCCAAATAAAATACTTTACTGTTTATTTAATAAAAACAATTTATATTTTTTATTAAAGGTATTTTTTGTCATATGACATCGTAAAGGTGGGGGTAGGTTGTTCCAACAGTAAGTAGCCCGATATCGAAAACTGCCCCTAAATGCAGCGGTATGGTGTTTATAAGTCTGCAATAAGTACTGAGAGGCCCTAGTATTACAACGATTGTCGGTGCAAGACCATAATTATATCATAATTACATCCCATGATGAGACGAGTAACAGTTTTTATTTCTAAAACTGACTTGTGATGTATTAAAAGTATAAAATAATCAAGCTAGTAAGATCGTAAATGAAAGGCTCAAATTGTGAAAGTTTACTCACTAGTAGAGATTTTTTGAGACAACCCATATCGTCCTCTTCCCTAAAATATGGTTGAGGAGGGTGATGGCTGGTGCTTGCGTTATACTCGTGAACGGGTGCTTCTAGCGGTGAAAGGTCGTTTTACTTTACTATGACTATTTTATTTCATTCTTGTTTAAATACTCTGGTCCCAGTTTGTCATGTTCGTGTTGTGCATCCATAGCTCAATGTACCTACTATGTAAGCAGTTTGGCTATAGCATGACATTGGCTCTCACAATTAGATGTCTTGTGTTTGTTTTTTGTCATTTCATGGTCAATTTGTACTGTACCAATTTGTATCAATTCGTATAATTTCTAATTTAAAAAATTATTTTGACTCTTGGTCTACTTTAATATTTTTTCTTTCAACAACTAGTTAAAGCCGAAGTATATGATGACGTCATCAAGCGATCTGTAAAGTTCTTGAAGGCGAATCTATACTTAAGTCACAATCACAATAATCGTTTAAGGATGCTTTCATAATAACGACCTTATAAATTACATACAGGGTGCCCAGGAAAGAATGGATAACCTCTGAAAGGCTAATAGTAGAACTAAAGGCAAGCCCAAAAAAAAATTAAAAAAATGATAACCCTTACACTGCTAGAAATATGGCGCTTTAAAAAAAAAAACATCATCTTTTTTGTCTGATTTCATATTTTTACTTGTAACGAGGTCAAATCAGTTAATACCATAATTATTCTGTGCTTAAAATATTTGATATTAACCGCATCAGTGAGTAACTATCAAATAAAATAGCTAACTGGAATATTTTTGTCAAAAAATTATGTTAAACTATTGTTTTGTGTAAAATTACTGAAGAAATATTTTTGATGTGAAACTTTAAACAGCTCTGCTGTAAAAAAATAATATGGAAGCAATAGTGGCCAATCATTTTAAAATATTCCTGGTTTAATGACGTCTCTAAAAAGATGTAATATGTCGTTATTGTAATGAAAAAATATTGAACTATTGATATTAATGTGTAAAATGGGATAATTATTTAATACTAGCAAAATTAAAAAAAAAACAATAAAACAAAAAAATATGATTTTCAATTGATTTTTATTGCATACACATTACAATAATTTAGAGCAACTGTTCAAATTGTCTGCCCCCTATCCTGATATAGGCCCTAAATCTACGAATAAAGGATCTTTGAAGAAATCGCGCGTGACGTCGATCATTGATTTTGTTTGCAGCGGCCTGAACACGGGCTCGTAGATCTTCTAATGAAGTTACTGGCTGCCGGTAAACCTCTTCCTTAACACACCCCCAGTAAAAAAAGTCCAAAGGGTTTAGACCCGGGGATCTTGGGGGCCATAGAATAGCATAGTGTGCTGGACAGCCATCATTTTGAAGCCAATATGTGTCGCGAAGCTCTTCGGGCACAGTAAAACAGTAGATTGGGATGGAGAAGACACAATTTAAAAAATGGAAAATAATTTTGTGTGTTGTTTTATTTTGACCTCGATTTCCTGCGCCTTTTTTAGATCACAAAAACCGTTTTGTCATTTTTATGGAAAAAATTGGTGAAATAAAAGATCGCATGTTTATTCGATGCGTTTATTCGTCTCAAGAATATGACAATATGCAGTTTATCTATGGGGAGTGTAGAGGTAATGCAAATGCTGCTGCAGCTCTTTATCGCGAACGGTATCCTAATTCACGTCATGCAGATTACCGCGTTTTTATTAGGGTTCATGGCTGTTATTCCGAAGGCAGAATGCCTGGTGGCGGTGTCGGTGGTGCTGGTCCCGGAAGGGTTGGTCGGCTTGTTAATGGCAAAATTATAGGCCCTTTTGAACTCCCAGGTAACTTATCAGGAGAAAGTTATCTAAATTTTCTTCAAAATGCTTACCCAATTTATTGGTAGACGTGCCCGAAGAGCTTCGCGACACATATTGGCTTCAAAATGATGGCTGTCCAGCACACTATGCTGTTGCAGTACCTGCATACTTGAACGAAACCTACCCTAACAGGTGGGACCTATTCTATGGCCCCCAAGATCCCCGGATCTAAACCCTTTGGACTTTTTTTACTGGGGGTGTGTTAAGGAAGAGGTTTACCGGCAGCCAGTAACTTCATTAGAAGATCTACGAGCCCGTGTTCAGGCCGCTGCAAACAAAATCAATGATCGACGTCACGCGCGATTTCTTCAAAGATCCTTTATTCGTAGATTTAGGGCCTGTATCAGGATAGGGGGCAGACAATTTGAACAGTTGCTCTAAATTATTGTAATGTGTATGCAATAAAAATCAATTGAAAATCATATTTTTTTGTTTTATTGTTTTTTTTTAATTTTGCTAGTATTAAATAATTATCCCATTTTACACATTAATATCAATAGTTCAATATTTTTTCATTACAATAACGACATATTACATCTTTTTAGAGACGTCATTAAACCAGGAATATTTTAAAATGATTGGCTACTATTGCTTCCATATTATTTTTTTACAGCAGAGCTGTTTAAAGTTTCACATCAAAAATATTTCTTCAGTAATTTTACACAAAACAATAGTTTAACATTATTTTTTGACAAAAATATTCCAGTTAGCTATTTTATTTGATAGTTACTCACTGATGCGGTTAATATTAAATATTTTAAGCACAGAATAATTATGGTATTAACTGATTTGACCTCGTTACGAGTAAAAATATGAAATCGGACAAAAAAAATGATGTTTTTTTTTTAAAGCGCCATATTTCTAGCAGTGTAAGGGTTATAATTTTTTTTAATTTTTTTTTGGGCTTGCCTTTAGTTCTACTATTAGCCTTTCAGAGGTTATCCATTCTTTCCTGGGCACCCTGTATATGCTATTAAATTCAAATCATCATAATGCAGAGATATAACAGGCCCATGTAAAAATGTTACACCAACATTATTATTTCCTAGCACATTAAAATATAAAGCAGTTAAAATTAAAATGGAATTGAGTCTTACTACAAATTACAATGGAACATTTTTTAAGTATAAATGACAGTTCACTAAATCGGGAATCGCTAGTCATATCCGTGAACAAATAGCGATTTATCTTAATGTTGTTAAATGTCACGAATCACGATGTACTTAACTTATGATGAAGGACGCTGATAATTCATGTGTAGGCTAATAATGCCAAATACATTATACACTCACGCTTGGTTTGTATAATTTTGTTACATACATACATAATGTCACGCTTGTATATCCCTTATGGGGTAGGCAGAACACCAGAGGTTACAAGACCATCTGATGTCACGTTTGACAAATTTGGAGGTATAATAAAGATGGAGAGAGACCATTGTAGTGACAGGGGGTCAACCTATCGCCCACAAAAACGCCTTTAAAACCTCTGTCCCTTAACTGACTTTTACAGTATGCCCGGGAAGAGAAGCAGCTGGCACATTCTACGTTTTTCTTCCGCTCCCAGTCCAGCATGGAAGTAGTATAATTTTGTTCAACGATAAAATTTAAAACCTTTACAAAAATAATTAATACAGATGGTATTTTCTGCATATAAATGATACACAATAGATATATGATATTTTACAATATGAATTTATGTAGATAATGAAGTTGTCTTTTGGTGAAAGAATTACTCAAATCGGTCAAATATTTGTGAGTTTATTCAAAACAATCAAACAAAATAAATAAACCATACACGGCCAAGGACTAAGAGATAGTCAGAGTTTAAGGTTGATACAGCTTATTACCTCCTTAATACGTGTTTATTAATACAAAATTTCATTATGTCAAATATAAAACTAGGCGTAACTTTAATTCGATTTTTTTAATAAGAGTAGCTTCAGTAGTCTAGTTACTGAAAATTTAAATGAATGAAACAAACAAATTCCTTAGCTTTATAATATTAGATTAAGGAAAATGTACTATTTGTTTTAACACAGTCAATAATACATTACGTAGTTTTATAGAACAATCTTGTATTTCGTAATTTCCTGTACAATATTTTTTCATAGATTTTTTATGAGTATAATCGTAAACTCGGCAATGCTTACCACATTCTCGTACATGCTTACCGCACACACACTTTAGATAAAAAATCACTTCAGAATCAAAAATGACTATAATTTGACATTTCTAAATAACAGTTTCTGTTTTTTTTAGAAAAGAAAACTTTATCGCCTCTATAGATGATTAAATTTTGTGATATGTATATTGTTGGTGTGTCTATTATAAATAAATAAATACATTAACTTGGGCAGAATTTAAACGACTGCTACTTTAGCTTAATTATTAATTAGCATATTATTATAATTAGGTAGGACCAGGTAGGACGTAAGTATGACCTAAGGTCAATGTAAATTGTACTTACGTCCAAATACTTTTATGAATAATATGACAAAACGTATAAAACGCTACTATGAACGCAAATGGTGTGGTCGGTGGTTCGCTTCTCGCACTAAACAACAAAAAATGATCTTCAGGTTCTGTGTGTTCCTATCTGTGTATTTACAAGCTACGCTTATTTTGGCGCCATGTAGTTGTTCGTCTTGGCATTTTCATCATCATCATCATCATCACCACAACTCTTTCTAACTCAACCACTGCAGGGTATGAGTCTCTACCCTGGGTGACGAGGAGATATAGGCGATAATCCACCAAGCTGGCCCAGTGCTGGGTGGTGGATGTCAGAAGTTTCAGGGCGCCGTAATGGCTTCTAACAAACCCTAACGACTACTGTATACAAGTATACAGCACCCGAGACCGACTGCTTAACGTGCCTTCCTAAGCACGGAAATCGCCGTGGAAAATGAATGGTCGGCGGTCACCCATCCAAGTACCGACCGCGCCGAACGTTGCTTTACCTATGATATCGTAGTATACACTCAGTAACCGCGGCGCCACGACTACTTAAATTTTCACAGCGCCCCAGGTATCATTTAGATTTATGTTATGTCCTCAACATAGAACGACGGCTTTCCGCTTCACTGCCACAAGCTGGAATAACATACCTCCTCCTATCAGAAGCTTGAAAACGATAAGTACTTTTAAGTTCAAACTTAAAAGGTTTTTACTCCAGTCCCAGCTATCACAATAGGTTGCCGTTCAATGTTTAAGCTATGTTTAAGTATGTTTAAGTTATATTGTATGTCTGTGTTATATTTTCTGTCTATGTTTATGTCATAGGCAAGTATGATTTTTATTGATTTATCTTTCTTTTTTTTTGTATTCATTAACTTTATCGTTTGCCAATGTTGAACTATTGCAAATCAGTTCTACTTTACCTGAGTATTTTATACAAATCTATACCCACTGGTTCCACTGAAAACCAGCGCCGTAGCATACTTGTGATGCTATGGCAACAAAACTGAGTGGAAACCATTTGGTAGCATGTATGTCAGAGTAGTAGATAACCTTTTTTTTGTTGCAAAAGTACGTAGAAACATATTTGTTTTTTTTTGTATGCTCTATTGTTTATATTTATATTCTTCTTTATTTTATGTTTCTTTAGTTTTGCTTGTATGATTTGATGTACTGCATCAATAAATAATTTTCATTGCATTTGAAATAAAATCGATTTTTTGTCTGCTAATGTTTCTCAATCTATGATCCGATTGTGATGAAACTCAAGGGACGTACTGCGCGCTCTTTTCTCTCCCTCAAATGTTTTTTTTTTGCTTACGTGACATGGCAACGCACGACTAATACAACTTTGCTCTACCATAACAAATTTCTTTTGTAGCATTTTCGTAATAAATTATAAGAGCTTAAGATACTATTTCGTAATGCAATGCCTGCAATTAAACCGCGAATTCAAATAAGTGTAACTTAAATATTACTTGGTTTCCTTTAGACAGCTTTTATTACTTTCTCCAGCTTTCTATGAGCAGATATTGTCACTGGCGCCTGCGCAGTTAGCGAGCCTTGCGTATTGTTTGCTATAACTTCTGATTTAAATTTGAGTTTAAGCAAATGTCATTTCAAAGGAGTTATTTTGCTATAGATTTTATCTATAAAATTGTTTTATGATCTGGAGGGGAACTAGCTAATACTATATTCCGTTCGGGTTAAGAAAATAGTGACGTCATTATATTCCGCCGGCCACCAGCCAATGGAATGCTAGAATTTAGAAAGTCTAGTTCACAGCGACATATCTTAACAATTTTTAGCATTTTAATAGGCTGATGGCCGGCGGAAAATATTGTCGTCACTATTTTCTTATCGCGAATGCACTTCAAATTTTATTAATTTACTTCTTTATTTCACTAATAAATGAATAACAACGGACGGACTACCAATCAACCAAAACGATTTACTGGCTTATTTTACTTGAATAGGCACTCAATGGCCAAAAGCATTCTGATCAGACTGGAGTCAATCCTTAACAATCTAAGAAGAGAAGAGAAGAATCAGTGCACAGTACAAATAAGACTTAATACGTAAAAATAGAAGGCGTTTTTTACTTTTAAAATTGTCGACAAAACTACCATAGACGGAACGATAAAGCGAAACATAAACAAATAAGTACTTTCTACACTTTTCGTTTGACCACTATAAGCTTCTCGTGGTTCTATCCACGTAATTTTTAATCTCATGGTAAATAAATAAATAGCCCATATTATCCTTCCCCAAAAAGCTATAAAATTTGCGTCAATGATATAATTTGTTCAGTTTTATAATATTACTAGCTGTTGCGCGCGGTTTTACCCGCGCAATTTCGATTCCTGCGGGATTTTCGGAATAAAAAGTAGCCTATACGGATTCGGAAGAATCCCTCTAAGTAATGGTAAAAGAAATTTTGAAATCGGTCAAGTAGTTTTTAAATAAAAATAAATAAAATAAAAATAAAAATCGTTTATTTCAGACAATTATAGTCCATACACAACATAAAAATTATAGTTTATAAATTATCATAAGCACTTAAGATAGAACAAACCAGATCAATTATTAAACAAAATAAATAGGTATATAACAAATTTGATAACATGAAGATTAAATTTACTCATGAAAACAACACCCTAATTATAAAATTATAAGTTAGGTATATTAAAATTTGATAAATATATTTCATTTAATTATTACAGAATTAATTTCAATTTAGGCAAATGTCAAGATTAACAAATTAGGTACACAAATTATAAAATTAAATACGGAAGTTAAATCACAAAATCAATATAAAAATTAAGTTAATCGTTCAAATTGAGATTCTTCATTGAATTAGCATTAGATTTGGGGGCAAATTAGGGTAGATTGGGTATGAATTACATTACATGTCATGCAAACAAAGAGAGTCAAATTAAAATTAAATTAAATGGCAAACTACTTGTCAGATCACTTTCCTTATGAGATTAGTCCATAATGGCGAGAACCTATCCGCGACAGTCCTCAGGATGCTGTTGTGACTGCCCCGCACCCTGGCGATCAGGGAAGCCGTTTTCTTGCGCATGATGGCATGAAAACCATCAGTGTGATATGCCGCAAACATGCCCGATGCACTACAAAAGCGAGGCAATCCCAACATCATCCTGAAGATATTGTTGAACTGGACCCTTATGGCGTCTAGGGACCTTTTGGTATGGGTAACCCACAGACCTCCCGAGTAAAAACTCTGACTTGAGCCTATTCAATACAAACATACAAAAATACAAAGGTTTCCCCTTTATAATATTAGTATAGATTAGAGAGTGTAAACAGAGCAAATACTGGTAAACAGTGGCAAGGAGTGACCGCAATGTAATTAACACCTGAATGCGGTGTCTCCATGTCACTGTGTTTGACAACATGGAAGTTTTAGATTGAGGTTAACGCTTCAAAAGTAGTTACCAAGGATAGGAAACAAATAATTAATATTGAGGTAAGTATGTGTATTTTTAACCGACTTCTAAAAAAAGGAGAAGGTTCTCAATTCGTCTGTATGTTTTTTTCTTGTGTCTTTGTTACACGATACTTCGATAATTATGAATTGATTTTGAAAGTTTCATATGAGAGAGGATAATTCACAGTTGGTCCCATTTAAATTTCATCGAAATAGGTTGAGTACTAAATTGAAAATTTCAAACCTTTGAAAAAATATGTATGATTTCGGAGAATGTTTACGTTGGTGACATTCTCAACTCAGCTAAAGTTTTGACGTAAAGTCGGTTTTTTTAATGATCTGCATTCGTCGAATATAAATTATTGTGTTCAGTATTTTAAATAACTGTTTTATGACTCGTTGGATCATTCGTAGAGCGCTCTCCTGCGGTATGCGCGGTCCTGGATTCAAGTCCAGTTTAAGGAAGTCCAAGGTTTAAGGAAAGAAAACGTTTCTTAACTGTCTGCATACTTATCACAGTAGGTAATGGGTATTAATATTTAATTATATTCTCATTCGAAATGGTTTCCTTTTTAACACGAATGATTGTTAATGTACATAACAAACATGTTGTGATAAAGTTGGTAAAAACGTCTGTAGTAAAAACCCAGATAAATACACCAAAGTTCAAATTTAACCAGTGTCTTGTTGTCTCGCATACAGAAAAACTTTAACTGAGTAGCCTTTTGTAATATAGGTTGTGTAATATGTTATAAGTATGTAAGTACCTATGTTTTTGAGTAGAAATAAAATAAAAATAAATAAATATTTCTAACACTCACACAACATTAGCTAGCCCAAATTAAGTTTCTTATAGAACTTGTGTTATGAATACTAGATAACTGATATACTTAAGAAATATATAAACATACATATTGAATAAATACATATTTTTTATTAGAATAAACTTAAATAAATATATAAACATCTATGACTTGACAGCTAATATCTGTGTTCATCACACAAATATCCGCCGCCGCCGGGATTCGAACCCAGGACCTCTGGCATAGAAGGCAATGTATGTTACCACCTACACCAGTCGGTCGTCAGTACTTTTGTTATGTTTGTATATATTGTATGTAAGTTTATTTTTGTTTGCTTTTATAATGCTGCACAGTATGCACTTTTATTATGTTATGTAAATGAACCCTAAGGTTGAATGTTAATAATAAAATTGTAGTTACATGTAAGGGATCTATGGCATTTTTCATTCACGAATTATCAAACATTATTTGCCTGTTATAACGTCCACATGTAAAAATCACATATTTCTGTTTACGAATAGTTTCACCCTGTATACAGTACATACCTAAAGTCGGTATATCCCTTGCCCCTGCTGGCGTAGTCGATGAGCATCCCCGACAGCGGCGACGAGATCATGCCGCCGATGCTGCCGTACACGCGCTGCAGCCCGTAGTCCGCCTTCTGCTCGCGCACAATGGCGATCACGGCGCCCTCGAACATCGCGAATGCTGTCCCGCCGATTATGCCGATGAATACTCGCACCTGTGTGGAGATGATAAGATTGAATTTTGTATTACATCACTTCACGCCTGTATCCCTTATGGAGAAGACAGAACACTAGAGGTTATAAAACCGTCTGATGTCAGGTTTGACACATTTGGAGGCATTATAAGGATGGAGAAAGACTATTGCAGTGACAGGGGATCAGCCTATAGCCGACCAAAATACCTCCAATATTGTCTTAGGTTTTCACGATTCATAATTTAAATAAAACTACTTTTTAACCGGATTAATCGCGTATAATTTATCGCTCGTGACCACGGGGTCTGCAAAGACGCCGAAACGTCGAGTTAAAATGTAAAATATAAATTATACGCGATTAATCCGGCTAAAAAGTAGTTTTATTTAAAAAATACCTCCAATATAACCTCTGTCCCTTAACTACCAGGAAAGATAAGCAGCTGGCACATTCTATGTTTTTCCTTTTCTACCATTCCAGCATTGAAGACGAAATTAGTCGGTATCCGTGTTGCAGTAGTCTAGACGCTACTGCGCCAATACTGAGGCCGCAGGTTAGATTCCCGCACGGAACATCAAAAAAATATATGTCTCTGGTCTGGGTGTTTATAATACAGGGTTAATTTTAATTGACGCATCACCTTCTGCGGGCAGCCTCTCCACATCAATCTCAACAACATTTGTTCTACGACTTTTAACAAATCTTGATAAATAACACAAAAAATAAAAACAAAAAAATGTTTGCTCCTTACTCTACATTTTGTAAGAAGTACCTATTATTATTTTGAAGCGATATTTTACTGCGTAAGATGCGTGGCATACCTACGCTCAGAGTAAATAGAGTCACGCCTCTAAACAGAGGCTATAAATATTTTTTGTATGGGAAAACTACAATTTAAAAAGTTGTAGAACAAATGTTGTTCGGATTGATGTGGAGAGGCTGCCTGCAAGAGGTGATGCGATAATTACTACATTGGTTGAAAAGTTCGTGGCCTGGCCATTAAAAAAAAAACTTTTGTTATTTTTTCTGCCGTCATTTTGAACTGTCATTATTCAATTGTCAACCCGCGAATTTTCAATTTGATATCTTGTTTAAATAAAATTTTACGAACAATATAAATACGTGTGTAGAACAAATTTTCACTAATGGAGAAATCTGAACAACGTGCTGTGATTAAATATTTGTTTAAAAAAAGATTAACACCAAAGGAGATCCATGATGACATGCAAACAACATTAGGGGAATCTGCCCCGTCTTATACCACTGTGAAAAAATGGGTTGCAGAATTTAAACGTGGACGAGAGAACATCGAAGATGACCCTCGCTCCGGCAGGCCAATGACGTCTACGACCGAAGAAAACATCAATAAAGTGTGTGATCTCATATTGAAAGACCGTAGATTGACTATCAGAGAAATTGCAGACACTATAGGCATCTCATATGAACGAACGCAAAACATCATTGTCCATGAACTCGCCTTATCTAAGGTTTCGGCTAGGTGGGTCCCCAGATTGCTTTCAGTAGAGCAAAAGCGAATTCGACTCACGATTTCTCGCGACTGTTTGGAGATGTTCGAGGCTGATCCACAAGGTTTTCTTGACAGATTTGTGACAATGGATGAAACCTGGGTTCACCACTATACCCCAGAATCAAAACAACAATCCAAACAATGGAAAAAATCAGGTGAACCAACTCCGAAAAAAGCAAAGGCAATTCTGTCGGCTGGCAAGGTGATGGCGTCGGTTTTTTGGGATGCTAAGGGTGCCATTATGGTGGACTACCTTCCAAAAGGCGAAACAATAAACTCTGCGTACTATAGCACCCTTCTGCGCCGTTTACGTGAAGAAATTAAACAGAAACGCCCGGGATTACTGAGAAAGAAAGTGTTGTTTCACCAGGACAACGCCCGAGTCCACACGTCTGTCGAGTCTATGGCTCAAATTCGTGATTGTGGTTTCGAATTGTTGCCACATCCAGCTTATTCTCCTGATTTGGCACCTTCGGACTTTCATCTGTTTCCAAACCTGAAAAAACACCTCGGTGGGCAGAAATTTTTAACGAATGAAGAGGTCGAAGCCACTGTTAACCTGTATTTTGAAGACCTTGAGGAATCTTTTTTTAAAACAGGTATGCTAGCTCTGGAAAGCAGATGGAAGAAGTGCATAGAGCTAAATGGAGATTACGTCGAAAAATAAAAATATTTTTGTATGTACTTTATTCTGTTTTCTTGACTAGGCCGCGAACTTTTCAATCCACCCTCGTAGTATGTATTTAATTTTCTAAGTTCCCTCTCATTCGCTACATGGTATTCCATATCACAAGCGTTTGCAATTGGTGTGATTGTCTAGGAATTAAAAAATGGCGATCATATATCGCGGTCAATGTTGAACACAGGGTCCTCGAACATCGCTAACGCTGTGCCGCCGATTTTAGGAGTTAAAATTTTTTGATTTTTTAATGCTTTTCTAGATTTTCGAAGTGGAGGATTCTGTTGATTGTAAGTGCGGTTATGGCTCCAACTTTGAGGTCCAATTTTCTTTAAAGTAGAAAATTTCAGTCTTGATTTAACGTAGCTGCCCATTTTTACATATTTTATCTTTTTACCGTACCACCTAGGCCTGAACTAGACAGAGTTTATGATATGAGAACTAGGTATATCAATCAATATATATAAAACTGTTCCGTTACTGACTGAGTGACTGAGGTACTGAGTGACTGACAGACAACGTAAAGCCATAACTACTGGGCGTAGAGAGCTGAAATTTGGAACATACATTCTTTAGTGGATGTAGCGGTGCACTAAGGAAGGAATTCCCGAAATTCCAACGGGAACGGGAAATATAGGACTTTTTAGTTTGTATGAAAAATCTTATTCCTTGAGTGCACCGATGTGAAACTTGGCTTTTCAATGGTTTTTCAATGTGTGTCTAGTTGTGTTATGAAAGTAATTCCCGAAATTCCCACGGGAACGGGAAATATATGATTTTTAGTTTGTATGAAAAAAACTTATTCCTTGAGTGCATGGGTGTGATACTTGGTATAAAGGTTCTTTCAGTGGGTGTCTGGTTGTATAGTTTCTGAAATTTCCACGAGAAGGGTAGTTAAGCGCATACGAAGTTGCGGGATAAAGCTAGTAATATATAAATTTCCTTGCAGAGTTAAGCTATAAGAGCCCCACCACTCCTAGACAAGCTTGTCGGAGAATGCGATATATCCACATGTTCCTGCATAGTCGTAGAACCCCTTCGGAATCCGACAGACCAACGCCAAATTTCATAATAATCTAATTTGACTACATAAAACCTGCGAGGTTCTATTGCGATATTATTTTATGAAGCCAAGACGATTTAGTTGAACGCGGACATACAGACTTACGATAGAAGTAACTAACTATGAAACAGGTATATTTAGAACAATCCCAAGAAACCACAATTTGGTAGCATTCTTTTCAAGGAGGGTTAAGCCATGAACTCCTTCTTCTAACAAACGCGAAAAATTTGATATATGTAACGGTTATACATGGAAAGCCGACGCTAAAACGTGGAAATTTTTCCCCAAAATAAAAAAATATAACAGATAGAATCCGTAGAAGCTAAGCACAACTACACTTAGATATAATAAATTGCAAGAGCTTTATGAATCCGACAGCGATCTACCAAAGATTCGGCACAAGGTCGTTAGAGTAGGTAGGTACCGTTGCGAAACAATGAAAATACCTTGAGACTAGACGCGCTATTACATAATGAGCTTAATCTTCTCAATTGTTTGCTGATAGTTATGCAAACTTCTGAGAGCTTCTACTTGAATAATTGTACGATTTCCGCGTGCGAACTTATAAATGAAGAAGTACATATATTAAGCTTAACTAGTGGTAAAGCGTGTCGTCCCTAAAAAGCGAGTAGTTCGAGTGATGCCCATTTGATGAACGCAATTACCACTCTAAACAATTGTTGGTGATAAATTGATTTGTTTTTTTTATTAACAGCCAGTTTTTTTCCTAATTTCTGAGCTTTTCATGGTCAAACTCAATGACAGTTGAGATGAGAACGAGATGAGATTGAAGTCAAAATTGAATTTTTTAACGTCTTTCCTGTATTAATTAGGCAGGGTACAGATTTTATTTGCTGGCTTTCATTATCTAAATTAAGTAATATTTAATTACAGATTTGTACTCTTTGTAAAACCATAAATAAATAAATAAAATCCCAAGACAACCACACCAACTACATGGCCTCAAAGTAAGCGAAGCTTGTGTTATGAGATACCATGTAGCGAACTAAGGGGGAACCTAGAATGTAAATATATAGATAAACGCCCAGACCCGGAACATTTTTTTTTCTTGTTCCGTGCCGGAACCAAATCCGCAACCACTGGCGTCTGAGGCAGATAGGTTTACCCCATCGACAAAGCATGCATTTGCCTATCATCAAGGCCTGCTACCTAGTAAAAGTGGCACGGAGCGGAGGTTTGCTCGCGTAACTATAGAATACGTTAGTTAAAACAACTTCTACCGAGAATTGGACGTTTTGAAATCAAACTGGTAGTTTAGGATATTAGTGCGTGCAATAAAACGAACTCTTTAATTTTATTATCGGCGAAAAGTTTCATGGGCGAAACGTTTCATGTACTTTCACAGTGCGCCGCTCTTGATCCCATATGATTTTCTTCACAAAATATAGCCTCTGCTTCTACTTAATAAAAGGGCTTTTAAATGGTAAAGCATTTTTAAATTTTATCTTGTATATTTTATTACCACAACCGGAAACATGGAAACTTTTATTGAAAACGGCCCTCACTAGCTTTTTCCTTCTACACATCAGCACGTTTTATGGTGTAAAACAAACTTGTCAATGTCAAAAGGACTATAAAGCTTAGATTTAAGGAAGCCACAGATTAATGTACAATTTTATTACGTGGAATATCCCCACCTTGATCATTTGATAATCGTGTCGTGAACTTATCCAAAAGCACAACATCATACTTATTTAAATTCATTAGCTTTATATGAAGTCATCCGCTTCCATGCTGGACTGGGAGCGAAAGAAAAACATAGAATGTACCAGCTGCTTCTCTTCCCGGGCATACTGTAAAAGTCAGTTAAGGAACATAGGTTTTATTGGCATTTTTGTGGGCGTTAAGCTGACTCCCTGTCACTGCAATAGCCTCTCTTCATTATTATAATGCCTCATATGTCAAACGTGACATCAGACGGTCTTATAGCCACTGCTGTTCTGCCTACCCTATAAGGGATTCAGGCGTGAAGTTATGTATGTATATATGTATGTATGTATAAACATAATTCCTGCGGTAATAATGGACTTAGGTAACGTTTTATGAACGACCTGGCTTTTACTAATCCTTCGTGGTAAATCTTGAATGCAACATCCTTTTCTTCAAAGTGTGATTGGTTCGAAACACTCTAATGCTATAGTTTCACTTAAAAATAAACGCAATGACACTGCAATTCTGATATTTGAAGTCGTGTAACCTTTATCAAAATATCTTTGTATCCCAGTCTGAAATTTTAATATTTTCCTGTGTATTTTTTTTCAATGACAATTTAGTAAGTGTATTGCAAAAGAAAGTTCCCATCAAAATTGAATTCTTTAAATTCAGAATGCCCAAACAATATCATAATAAAAAAAATACAAACTCAGCAAAAATACCCAATATTACAGATTCCAATATAGAGCAGGGTCGCTGGCAATGGCCAGGTCAACTGTGTATCAAGTTCGCCATTACCCAGTTAGGGAGCTGTAGCGAGGGCGATTAGCGAGCAATCTTCTCATCAGCGGATCCGCTTCGTATCTGCATGCGTTTACGCGAGCGGACCACGTGTGCGCACCGCTGGCCTCCCGAGCGCATTATTACATTAGCTGGCAGTTCCGTTTGCGTCACTGCTGTCTTATTTGTCAGACGCTCTCCCCGTGATAAAATGTTTTGATTTGACAGTTGGATTTTAAATTCGAGTTTGAGATTTAAATCTTGTTGTTTGTTATTCTTATTGTAGATAAAAGTAGCTAGGCCGATAATTTGGACAAAAAGCAGAAACGACACTTTAGAAAAATAGCAACAAATAGACAAAACTGTTTTGCTTCGCCTATAATCTTTTAGAACGGAATGGAATTCGTAAAGCTGCATATCTTTTCCAATGGTCCACCAGGGTTTACAATCTAACGTTGTAGCTTCGTCTAAACTCGGTCTATAATGATTATCAAAGAAATCTTCATAGATGTAAATATAGTCAAAAATCTATATTTGCATAGAGCTTCAATCAATTTTCTTTGGAGATTTGAGAGCGCATCTAGGCTCCTTGAGTCATGATCAACGCTTAAAAAAGTTTTTATTATACGGGATTATGTGCTTTTCTTTAGAGATGAATATTCCGTTACTCACAGCAAGATAAGCCCAGAAGGTGAAGGAGGGGTCGAGCTCGATCTGCTGCTGCTTGTTCTCGCACAGCTCGCGGCGCGGCACCGTCACGGCGCAGGCAGACGCGCACTCCGACAGCCAGCGCGACCCCGCCTGCACGCGGATCGCCTTTTTGCCATAGGCCTGAAATCAAAATAGGGATTGAAAAAAGGTTCTTATAAGCAAAAAGGATTTTTAAGCTATTGCATAACTTCTATCGCGGGCCTTGAGCGTGGGGACCGAATCCAGAAATTCCGTAACGAAAAAAACCTAACACCCCCCACTCCAACCGGCACAGCGGTGATACTTTGATTTCATAACTTTACACGCGGGCTTTAATATACAATCAGCGCCATCTACTAGGAACTTGTGGAACTTCATATTAGATCAAACATTACTGCATTCATAAAATAAATAAATAATTATAATTGCATAAGTTGATAAAAAATGCTATGCAATAGCTTTACCGCGGCAGCCTCCGAGTGCCACACGTCTTTTTTAATAGGTATATATTTATATAGGACCATTTTTTGTCTATAGAAACTTTGTTAGTATACGCTTCCAAAGTCTTACCTTGTGTTAGTATGATGTTAAATATGAAATAATAAAATATAGGTAATTAACCAACTTAACATGGATGAAAATACTAAAGTAAAGAACAAGCGCCATATCAAACAGAACACATTATAACAGGATTTCATTGAAATTAATTTAAAACTACGTTGCTTTTTAGGACATCGTGTAACAGAAAATCAAACTACTTGATATTTAGTAAAGCTTTTACACTTGCCATTTCTGAAGTAAATTGACGATAAAACTTGCTGACACAGCAAGTAACATGTCAGTGCATACCTGATAGGCAAAATGCCATGATAGCCGAATACCTATGATTTTCCGCAGTGATCTACCTACACAAACCAAGACAACTTTAAATAACCTTGCAAGAATAATTACCTCTACTATATTATCTGTGCACGTTGTACTCTCAATGTCATCAAAGTCTTCCATCCTAGTGTTGTTGTCAAGTGCAGTCACGAGGTTAACCCAATAATTCCTGACGTCATCGATATCACCCAGATTATCATGAGATATCCGGACTTTGTATTTCTCGTTGGCTGCTGTTCGCGATTCTTCGGACATAACCTCTTTCGTTCCGAAGAAACAAGTGACGTTACTGGAATTTCGAAGGCAGTCCATGCCATATAGCTGAGGTGTTGGGAAGAAAACCTCTTCATTAGAGACTATTGACACAGAAGCGTTGAAGTATGGATCGTTGGTCATTATTCTGGACGTACTCTGGTCTTTCTTTGGTGCGCTTGAGTGGGCGTTGATAGCTGACGTTGTATGCCGGTAGACTAATCGTTGGGACTGCTCTTGAGATTTTAATGAAACTTCGTAGGAATTTGAATACAATATTGCATCTTTTTCTGCTAATGTTAGTTGCGGAGGTAGTTTGCATACGAAACCACATGACAGGGTCCTGCAAATATGATTAAGGTTAGTGATGGGTGGCTACATCAAATATATTCACATTAATTTACATTAGATGGAAGGAAATGGAATTAGTTTAGTTTTTAGACGCTCTTCTGTATAAATCTACAGATACGCATAATCACGTTAGCCTTTTAGTTTTCTCGTCACCTTTCCGTATCAAGGAATTCCTTCTTCCAACCTGTTTTCACTGAGCAGCAAGTGAAATGGATAATTAAACCAACATTAAAGTGCTGCAATTTCGTTTACAAAACCTTTTTTAAATGATCACAGTTTGCATGGAGACGAAATCTAAGTACAATCTAAGTACAAATATTTGAAAATCGATTTGAAATTGATTATTACAAGAACCTATGTAGATAACATGTGATGCTTGATCACAATAAAAGCTAAAATAACTTACGTTAGGTTAACATCATAAGAATAAGGATGCAGGGGCGAGCAGGGATAGTCCTGCACGTGAGTCAGGCTGAGGCCGCCGCCGTCGCAGCTGGTGAGCAGCTCCGCGGCCGGCGGGAAGGTGACGGTGATGCGGCCCACCGGCACGGCTAGCAGCAGCAGCGCCGACGCCCCGCCCAGCGCCGATGTGAGCGCCAGCAGTAACTGCAATGGAGGGAGGAGTTTAGGATTGGGTTAATTTAGGGAGTAAGAGTGATTACGTACTCCAACCGATTCTTATCCGATCCGGATCTGAAAAAACAAGAATCAAGATTTTTTTATTAAATGGTGGATGCCAGATTACCTCGTGCGTAATGGAAATGGTTCGACAGCTACGCGCGCCGGACCGTCGCGTCATTTCTCGTACTCGGATCGGATAAGTATCGGATGTGGTACTAACCGCTCTGAAGAAGATAATTTGGTTGTATTTTTACGATTAAAGAAGTAATGGCTGTTTTTAAATCAAATCATATTTATTGCTTCAATCTACGGTGCAATAAGGTGGTTATATATATTACGATACGTTCCTTAAACAAAACTGTCTTACAGCATGCAATCTTACGAGATATATAATTTGTAGTTCGTAGATTTTTCGTTTGTTATCTAGTTCTATGATTAATTATATTTCATACGCTTCATTCTTTGATATAAATAATATAGTGTAGTCCTTGTATTGTGTTGGCAACTTCGCACGGTATTTAGAAAAAAAAACAACAGTTTTACTTTTTAACGTTTCCGCCAATGACACTCCCTTCCTGCATCACCGCTCATGTACTTAACTCATTCTTTTTTCGTGCGCAGCAACGAAAACACGGTCCTAAAATCATCTCTTTTCGAAAAATCTTTCGGAAATTTAATCCTTAAATATACTTACTTACATTCCTATTGTTTGTATCGGATATTAGTAAAATGCCTAAAAGGAGTGCACAAGATAAAATAAATTATTATCATGCAAAATTAAAAAAGTTAGAACATGAACAATCGAAGAAAAAGCGTCGTCGTGTGATAGTATATTCGTCATCAGAATCCGAGGAAAATATGGGTGAGTTAATTATATCATTTAAATAAGTGATTGATTATACTTTTTAGCGGCTATCGTCAGTAAGCTTTCCTGGGGGTTAACTGCGAGTTAACACGATGGATAAGCAGACGATTTAAAGAATAAACCTGGGGGTTAACTGCGAGTTAACACAAAGGTGTAAATTTTTTAAGATTTGTACAAATAACTGAAAGGAATATTTATTAAAATGTAACAGATTTCTCCATTTGATAAAAGTATTTAATTGTTCTTTTCTATCTACCCGCAATTTATTATTTTCCTTTTTTCTTTGTCCGATTAGAAAACGGAAGACAATACACTGATGCAATATCACCACGACGTAGTAAATCTCGATCACCGACTCCGCCGCCGTTGATACCTGTGTCTGATGAAACAGAGCTAATTGAATGTGCACAGTCACTATTACCTGAGAATTTGGAAGATGCCGCTTTACCTGGTAACGAAATAGTTAAAGAATCTGAGGACGACCTTGATTCTGAGCTGTTAGCTGCCCTAGGGGATGCATCTGAAGAGACCCCAGCTTATGGCCCTGAAATACATAGCAAGCTAGCACAACGCTGGATGCATATACTTAAAAAAGGCCTATTAAAAGATTTAAAAGATAAACTTTTAAAGGAATATGCTATACCTGATAATTGCCGGTTATTAAAGGCACCGAGGCTGAACCCAGAACTGTCAGCAGCAATCGCAGAGATTGTAAAAAATCGAGACAAAAAGATTCAGAATGAACAAGATCAACTGGGTTTGGGCATTACTGCAATCAACCAGGCGATGACATTACTACTAACCCAGAATGATAAAATCAAGGCCATAAAGATATTATCAGACGGATGCAGAATCCTAACAGATCTGCATCATAGACAAACTGAAGTGAGGACCACGCTGGTCACACGAAGGCTAGACAGATCTTTTCTCACGGTCATACAGGATCAAACCAGAGATGAAACCTTGTTCGGCGAAGATTTATCGGAAAAAATTAAAGCTTCAAAAGCTATAACAAAACAGGGGCTCCAGATTAAGAAAACCCCGATTTCTAAGCCAACTCCAAGTACTTCTACTCAGACAGCAGTAGTCCGTAGTCGTTTCCAGGGAAACTTATCAGGCCCCCCTCGTTACCAACCGCCGAACAGGGGGGGGCGGGCCACACAGTACCGGAACCAGTACCAATACCGTCGAGCCCCGGCGGCGCCCGCAGCCGCGATACGTCTGACGTCGTCAACCAGCGACCGACGTGCCCCGACGCGGCAGTAACACAGGTACATGCTGGGAGACTACAATATTTTTATCTGTGCTGGTCACAAGTAACAGATAATAAAATTGTGCTCGATTGGATACAAAATGGTTATTGTATTCCTTTTTGCTCGAATGTTTTCCAAAATCAAATACCCAAAATACATTTTCTGTCACAGAAAAGCAAAACATGTCATTAGCTATCAATAACTTATTAGATCTTAAAGCTATAGTAGAATGCAAACCACAAGCTGATGAATTCATTTCAAATATATTTCTTACCAAAAAGTCAAGCGGTGGTTTTAGGTTTATTCTTAACCTTAAAAAACTGAATAAATTTGTTTCCTATAGCCATTTTAAAATGGAAGATTATAGAGTAGTTTGTAAAATAATATCCAAGGCTGCTTTTATGGCTACTATAGATCTAAAAGAGTCCTATCTATTAGTACCCGTAGCTCCTAAACATCGCAAATTTTTAAGATTTCAATTTGAGGGCAGCAATTCACAAACAATTACTTATGAGTTTACCGCTATGCCGTATGGCTTGTCGTCTGCACCCCGTACCTTCACTAAAATAATGAAGGAAGTAATTAGTCACCTAAGGCTTCGTGGTTTTCAGTCTGTGAATTTTCTCGACGATATTTTGTGCTTAGGAAAAACCTACAATGAATGCCTCCAAAATGTTGAAGAAACTATAAAACTTCTAAAATGTTTAGGTTTTATAATTAATTTAGATAAAAGTTCCTTAGTTCCACAATAATGTTGTAGGTACTTAGGCTTTATTTTCAATTCAGTTGATATGACAATATCACTCCCTTTAAATAAGCGCAATAATATACTTAGACTTACTCGAAAATTTTCTACCCTCAAAACTTGTACTATTCGTGACTTTGCTCAACTCATTGGTGTACTTACTTCAGCCTGTCCAGCTGTGAAGTATGGTTGGATATACACTAAAATACTTGAACGATATAAGTATTTAGCCCTTAATACATATAAAAATTATGACTCAAAATTCGTAATTGACAAAAATATTTTGTTAGACTTGAAATGGTGGACTCAAAATATAATAAGTGCTTCAAATGCCCTCGCATCCCAACAGTTCGAGTTAGAAATTTTTACTGATGCATCCAAAACTGGTTGGGGCGCTTATTGTAATAATATCAGAGCGGGAGGTGGTTGGAAAGCGACTGAACTAAATTTTCACATTAATTATTTAGAATTGCTCGCTGTTTTCCTCGGCCTTAAATATTTCGCTCGCGATAAGCGCAATATTAATTTACTTCTAAGTGTCGATAACACAACCGCCATAAGTTATATTAACCGCATGGGTGGCATTCAGTATCCACATCTGAATGATTTAACACGTGCCATATGGCAATGGTGTGAGGAGGAAAATATTTGGATATTCGCTTCGTACATTAACTCTAAAGATAATGTGGAAGCTGATCAGGAGTCTCGCAGAGTAAACCCTGATATTGAATTACAATTATCTGAAGCTGATTTTAATAATATAAAGAAAACCTTTGGTGTACCGGAAATAGACCTATTCGCTTCTCGCACTAATGCCAAATGCGCAACTTACATTTCTTGGCGACCAGATCCCGACGCTCTAGTAGATGCGTTTACTATTAGCTGGAAATCCTTAAATTTCTATGCTTTTCCACCATTCCCCATAATTTTGAAATGCATCCAAAAAATTATTCATGACCAGGCTGCGGGCATATTTGTATTCCCTTATTGGCCCTCGCAGCCTTGGTTTCCCTTACTTAATAGTTTAATTACCTCAGATATAATATTTTTTACAATTCATTCAACATTTGAATTTTCCCCCAGCACACACCCGCACCCTCTGAAACAATATACCCTGGCTGCAGCGAGGCTCTCCGGACAGCGTTCGCTTCCAGGGGAGCACCAACTCAAGCATTAGACTTAATTATGAACTCGGTATCCAAAAACACTCTTCTTCAATATAATTGTACCTATAAATTATGGTGGGAGTACTGTCGATTCCAATCTCTTAACCCTTATCAATGCTCGTTACAATCTATTTTGATTTTTCTTTCTAATCAGTTTAACAAAGGTGCTGCTTATGGCTCATTAAACTCGCATCGATCCGCCTTATCCCTATTGTTTGGAAGCGAGCTTACTTCCCACGAACAAGTTAAACGCCTGTTGACTGGTGCATACAAAATAAGACCCGCAACACCTCGATACTCTGTCACTTGGGACCCACAAAAAGTTCTTGATCACGTTGCTAAATGGACACCTCATAAAGATCTCTCTCTAGAAAAATTAACAAAAAAATTAGTTATTTTACTCGCACTATCGACCGCACACCGAGTGCAAACACTTTCTTTAATTAAAGTTGAGAATGTTTATAAAAGCCCTTCTGGCATTCAAATTGGTATCACGGATATAATAAAGACTTCCGCTGTTGGTCGCGAACAACCGGTTTTACACTTACCATATTTTTCAGAAAATATGTCTATCTGTCCCGCAACTGTATTGGAAGATTATCTTACCGCGACTAAAAGTATTAGACCATCAGAATCCAATATTCTTTTATTAACTTTTAAACGTCCTTACCGGCCAGCTACTTGTCAAAGTATAAGCAGATGGATTAAACAGGTACTCTCCGCTAGTGGTATAGACGTAGAAAGGTTTAAATCTCATAGTACGCGACATGCCGCCACGTCAGCGGCGCACGCTCGCGGGGTGCCTTTAGATACTATTAGAAAGACAGCTGGCTGGACTGATCGATCAAAGTCTTTTGCCCAGTTTTACCACCGACAAATCGTACATGACAATAGTTTTGCATTGTCAGTCTTGTCCTCTAATAATAATGAGTAGATTTTCATGAAAAATAAATACATACCTAGATGTAAGAATCGATCTGATATTTATAAGATAAATATAACAGTATTTTGTAATCAAAATTATTGTAAATATAAAATAAAGTTAATTGTTATGAGTATCTATGTTTTTTTTATTAATAACAGAAAGAAGCCCAAAATTTAAGTAAGTAACTCTAAACATCTACACTATATTATTTATATCAAAGAATGAAGCGTATGAAATATAATATGTGATCAAACGAACTTACAAAGTGAAGTTCGATCGATATTATATAAGTACGCTTCATTCGAAGATATATTTAAATCCCCCCCACCCAAAAACCCATGGTTACAATTTTGGGCAGTTATTATAGCTATCTCTGAAAAGAATGAGTTAAGTACATGAGCGGTGATGCAGGAAGGGAGTGTCATTGGCGGAAACGTTAAAAAGTAAAACTGTTGTTTTTTTTTCTAAATACCGTGCGAAGTTGCCAACACAATAAAAGGACTACACTATATTATTTATATCTTCGAATGAAGCGTACTTATATAATATCGATCGAACTTCACTTTGTAAGTTCGTTTGATCACATATTAAAAAGTAAAGACTGTCTGTATAAAAATAATTTGCATAAATGCATAAATTTTGTTTAAACAATGTTTTATTAAAAAAATGCTGGACTGCGAGCAAAAGAATTTCTCTTCCCGGGCATAGTGTAAACGAGGTTTGAGTGGCGTTTTGTGGGCGGTTTGCTGACCGTCTGGCCCTTGCAGTAGTCTCTCCATCATTATAATACCTCCAAATTTGTCAAACGTGACATCAGATGGTTCTATAGCCTTTGGTGGTTTGCTTATCCCATAATGGATACAAGCGTGAAGTTATCTATGTATGTATTTAGTTTAATGTACCTACTATTGCGCCAAAAATAGGGAACCTAAAGATTTCAAGAAAGCTTGATAAGAACGTTGAAGAGATAATTTTTTGTTTCCCATACACTGCGAAAAATATAAAGCTGTTTATCGTAATAACTTATAAATAGTAAAAAAAATTTTAACATACGCAACATAATATAGCCCAAATTAAGTTTTTTGAAGAACTTGTGTTATGGAAACTAGATAACGTATGAATAAACTCAAGTTTATAAACATACATATTGAATAAATAAATATTTTTATAAGAAAATAAACATTGTTCTTCACACAAATATCAGTCCTCACCGGGATTCGAACACAGGACCGGAATCAGGACCAGGACAGGAACAGCATAGAAGGCAATGTTTGTTACCGCTATACAAGACGGTCTTCGCAATGCTTCGCAAAGCTTTATACAGGGTGATTGTTGGGTCATTTTCTAAATTGAGGACGTGATAGTTTGAGATCGTACATGAAGAGAAAAAATTAAATTAAAAATAAAAGGCATTGGCGGCCACGGTATCACTTAATTTTAGAGTTTTCAAGCGTATCAAAACCGGGCTATATGTAGTTAATAGGTCAATATGAGACACGTTTTTTCCAACATTTATTGTTGTGATAGTTGTTGGGAATATTTAGAAATACAGTAAAATCAAATTAAACTTGCCGAAAGCACATTTTTTAATTTCCCGGCAATAAAAAATAATAGTTGTAAAGTCCTACTGTCAAACTTGAATTAAGCCGCCCGCGCCGCCACCCCGTTTCAAACCTCTGGATTGGTTAATACCTGCTTATGTAATGTAATGGTTTCAAAATACGACGCCATGTTAGAAAAGACGGATTATAAATTCCTGTAATTTTTAGGTTAGATTATTGTTTTGACTTTTTATTCCCAACTTCTGTATAAATCTAATAATTATATTCTGATTACTCGTTATCTAAGCAATAAAACGCACATATTAAGTTTGAGGTACGTGAATGCTATGTGAAATAAAAGCGGTACTGACAATGTATGGGACCTTGCCATTCTTCTTTTAATTATTTACTGAATAAACTTTACCGAATTCATTAAGCAACGCATGGTTACATAAGCGTAATACAATAGATACTTGGTGGTGGTGGTGTTCGTGGCGGGAACACTGCTGATTGAGGCGGTGCGTCGGGAAAAGTGTAGTAATGTCTGTTTATTTAGTTATAATTCTGGTGAAAAATTAAGTACCTACGTTTATTATAAAACTATGATCAGAATCGGGTGCAGAGTGCACAGAGTGCTGTCCTTCAATATCTAAAATTGGTCACCAGTCACCCTGTATAACTTCATTAACTTAAGAATTGTACTATTCTGAAAAGATCCTTTAAAATTCTGTATTCGAACTCTTTCTTGTACTAGGGAATGGGTAGCAAGAGACAAGAGATAAGTGGTTTAATCTGAGTTATTTCGGGAAGAGTGGTTTGTACAACTATAAGTAATGTATTTCCCGAACATCCCCTACACATGCGTGTGACCAGAGGCTAGTAGATAAAATAAACTGATTTCTGGTATGAAATTAAGCTCTCCGAGTATAAGTACCATTGAGGCTGACTACCTTCCAATCGGCTCTAGAAAGGAATTGGTTCTTTCTAAAGCGCAGCTGGAACATACCAGCGCTGAAGTTCTGGTACTTATTTGTCGTAATTATAGAGCTTTGCTTTTGACAACATTACAGAGCTTAGCTTTTTAGAATTTCATGAGGGGTGGAGGTACCTTATATCTGTCGTGGTCAATGCCCTGTAGTAGCAGCTAATAGTACTATATCAGGCTCCGAAATGAAGATACCAACTCTCAGTAGAGTTGCACAGTATGGTAAGATAAATTTTGTCCGACCTTACCTGTCCCTATCGATAGTTTTTAAACCCTTAAATACTGATTAATGCTTCGTGTCTTCGGAATATCTCATATTATAATAACGAAACTGTTGTTGTATTCTAATGAGCAAAAAAAAGCACAAAGAAAAAACTATTGTTCCTTCCATGCTGGACTGGGGGCAAAAGAAAAACATAGAATGTGCCAGCTGCTTCTCTTCCCGGGCATGCTGTAAAAGTCAGTTAAGGGACGGAGGTTTTTTTTTGACGTTTTTGTAGGCGATAGGCTGACCCCCTATCACTGCAAGTCTCTCTCCATCATTATAATGCCCCCAAATTTGTCAAACGTGACATCAGATGGTTTTATAGCCTCTGTTGTTCTGCCTACCCCATTAGGGATACAGGCGTGAAGTTATGTATGTATCTATGTATGTAAAAACTTTTGTTTACAATTGAACTGAAAGTTAACAGTAGTTGTATATTACAACTTAACAAAGACAGTTGCATTAGTTGCTTTTTCCTATAATGACGCTTACTTATGTCATCAATCGCCACAAACAAAATGATAATAAATGCTCTCAGCCTCATTATACAATCGATGCTATTATAAACTTAATCTTCCTGCTGATAATTACTAGACTCGCCAATCAAGTGTCCAATCGTCTACAAAGCATGAACAGAGCCTCCGCATTTGTCACGCCATGTATGGTTAATTGGACTCACCTACTGAACTTCAACTGTAATGTAGACTGACTAGTGAAGGAATACACAATAAGCCTGATTCGACGTTGAAGTCTCTTATTTTTTATGGTCTGTCTAGTATCAGCAGTACACAATAGATTTATGACATAATAGAAACTTATAGGAACTTGGCCGACCATAAATATTCCGGGACGACTTCCGTGCTTCGGAGGGCATGTTGTATACCTACTGGATTACAGTAGACGTAAGGTTTTTGCTCTACGGCACCATGAAAATTCCAAAAAGCACGGGACCAGCTCAGTTATTCTTCTTCTATTTATTATTTTTTATTCTAAATCCTCATTAAAAAGAGTTCCGATGAAGGCTATGGTGAATCAATAAATAAATAAAATCCCCAGACAATCACACCAGCTACATGGCCCCAAAGTAAGCATAGCTTGTGTTATTCGATACAATGCAGCGAACTACGGGGGAACTTAGAGTATAAATATTACATAAATAGATAAACATCCAGACACGGAACATTTTTTTTCTTGTTCCGAGCGGGAATCGAACCCGCAACCACTGGCGTCTGAGGCAGACAGGTTTACCCCATTGCCAAAGTGGTCGTCAATGGCTTCAACGTCAAAGAATTTTAAATCTAGTAAAAGAAATCTCAAAGTATTCCTTATTCGTACTGAATCATCATAATAATATTAATAGATCTAAAACGATGAGTCAATATTGACAAAAAGGGGTGATTTTTGATACAATTTAAAAAAAGAGAAACTTAATTTAATTTTTTCTCTTTGATTTTAATTCTATTTAATTTCATAGTAATATATTGACTAGTAACATAATATTTTACTTGACTTACAAATTAATGAACCTTCTGCCAGTTGAGAAGTAAGTATAGCATTTAACATTCAACAACAATCAACTTTCAAAATGACTACACTACAACCATGAACTTTTATCATCCTTGTTTACAGATATTTTATTGTAGCCTTTTTTACTTACACACTTTCTTTTAAAAAATATGTACCGAAAATATACTGAGGTGCTGACGTAAGAATATTTTTGGTAGGTATGTCTATGTGAAGCTCTGAAATTGAAGTTGTAGATTTTGTGAATTTTCCGATTCTTATATCATAATAACTTTTAGGCCCATTATGTTACACAATCGGGGTGTAGAAATATTTCCCCAAGGACGCAGAAACTATGTAGTATAAATAATAATTATTTAAGTTCACTTGAAGTAAATTCAATTAAACATAAATTGTGCAATGTCTGGCTGCTGTGTCCTTTGCAATTTAAGATGACATTTTTGCTGTGTAAACTCAGTATCTATACTAATATATAAAGCTGAAGAGTTTGTTTTTTTGTTTGTTTTTTTGTTTGTTTGAACGCGCTAATCTCAGAAACTACAAGTGGGATTTGAAAAATTCTTTTTGCATTTGATAGCCCAACTCTTAAGGAAGGTTATAGGCTAAATTCCCACGGGATCAAAAGTTACGCGGGTAAAACCGCGCGCGGTGGCTAGTATCCTATATTAGTATATTAATTAAGTTTATTTTAAGTATGTCTTGGGATATTTTTAACATACTTATGCTGTATATTTAAAAACTTCATCAGCGATAACTCTGTCATCTGTTCTGCATTAGGGGAGATTTATTAAACTTGGCAATGGTAGGATTGGATTTTAACTATTTATTTTTATTTATTTATTTACACTCCAGTTTATAAAGGTACAGTAAAAGAAAAAAGAACACTTACATTAAACATAAAAACTTGGCGGTCTTATCGCTGAGTAGCGATTTCTACCAGACAACCATGGTTTTAATTAAGTTTTCCTTCAAATAGTCACATTTCTTGTTTACGTTTTATTTAAATTTAATTTAGTCTGATATAATGGAAAAAATACAAAATATTACACAATGAATTAGCATAGCATTGAAGAACCACCACCAAACATATTTGCATCTTCTCTGTGCAGCCGACCCGGATGCATCAAGATCCGTATCTGACAAGTGTCAGAGGTGTCAATAATACGCAGCCCTGGTCACGCACCATCAAGCACCAGACGACACATTTGTGACAGCAGACAGCATCAAATTACTACCAACATGACTACCGTGTTTCGGTGGACCAAAAGGCCTGATACGCAAAACCTTTCAGATTCGATAACCGCTGCTTAGTCTGTATATTTTTGCATTATGTCAAAAATCAATATTTACAAAAAAACAGTCTAATACGTGATGGGCTCATCATCCGAAGGTACGGCATCGACTTCTTCATTATGTAAAAGCATTTTAACTTATAGAAGATGACAAATATTTACATTATAATTTTTAACTTTGGTAGGTAATGGTTTTTTAAACACTCCTTTCGTATGTAGGTACTCATTTTCTAACTACAATTATATGTTCTAGTGGTTCTGATTCTGGTAATATTTGGTCTCATATCGCAAGTTTATATGAAATAAAGTTCAGCATTGTTGATTACTAATTCGCGGCTTTGAGCATTTTTAAAATCAGTAAGAGACAAAAACGAAACGGTGTAATCAATAGGTACTTCAGAATCTATGAGTTATTTTTTTCGTTATTTTTTTATAACGCCTTGAGAAATTATTGTTACATTTAATATCATTAAAATAAATATGTTACGATAGGACAAGGTAAAATGTAATATTTCACAACCTTATCGATATTTGTTATGAAAAAATCGAGGTGTAGGAGGTAAATTCTGCTTGGTGGTAGGATCCCTTCTGGGTCCGCCTGGCTAGCGACCACCCTTTATATAAATTCTGCCGCCAAATGTTACCGCTCCGGCGGTAACATTTGGCGGCAGAATTTATATAATTAGAATTTATTATATTATTGTATAAAGAGCCAGTTCCTTCCTAAACCCCTGTGCTTTCATCTTTGACCTCATCGTCACTTACCATCAGGTGAGATTGAGGTCAAACGCGGGTTTAGTCACTTATAAAAAAAAAAAATCCCGACTGTGGTCCACGTTACCGAAAGAGCTTTGATTTTTTTTTATACTACTAAGCACGCGACCTCAATGTCACCTGATGATAAGTGCAGTTGAGGATGAAGGTGAAAGTACACAGGCTTAGGATAGAAGTGAGTTATTTATTTAATTAATAAAGGCAAACCAACTATACGCTTCACAAAACATTTTATAAAAACATACATTAGTTATAATTTCTGGGGAGCATATTAATGACAGGATTGCACAGCATTATTCTATTACTAGGCCCTTATGTAAAGATGAAATAATTGATTCTCTAACAATACAAAGTACCTAAAAAAATATAAACATCAAAAAATACAATCAGCTTAGAAGTGAATTAATTATACACAAAAAAATATATAATCATAAAACAAAAAAGAAGTGAAAGAGCATTATAAAAAAAATAGTAAATAGGGATTAAATATATAAATTAATTGGCACCCCGATGGCGCTCAATAATAAATCGCCTAAATTTTGGGAGGCTATCGCAGAAAATGTCCAAGTCGCTGATATCTAACTTATTATATGACCGGCAAAGTCTGATAAGAGGCGCATTAGCCCATACATACTCTTCATAAAAAAATGCCGGAAGACATCGCCGTCGGAGCGGTAATATTTGGCGGCAGATTTTAGGGGGTTACTATAAAGGAGGTTCTTAAGACAGGCTTATGCAAGGGTGCTAGGGCAAGCCATAAGAACAAAACATAATATTACCGTATAAATACAATAAAGGTGCATCCACATCAAACTCACTTTATTATGAGCACATATTTTTGAACACGTTAATATAATAAGTAGGGATAAACTTCAATTGTTTGAAACTATTTTTGCTTTTAGCTGACTATTTATTGATCATTCATCATACATCGTAAATAACAAATTCTATTATAACCCAAAGTAACCTTTAAAAGAGAGACAGCTGTCCGGTGTATACTAAAATTTTCTGAATGCAATTAACATGCTATGTCCTAAAAACTCATTTGAAAGGTGCATAAAAGCATGTACAAAAAATAGACAAGATTTTTGTATGCGGCCATCGAGTAGGTACTTGGAAACGTCCCCCCACAAAAAGTACATACAGTGTTGATGCGTCTTTAGAGTAGGATATATAGGCATATTAATATTGTAGCGATAATGTCGACGCGAGACGTGATATGTCTAGAAATATTGCACGACGATACATTACATGGAGACCATTGCGACATATCAATCACGTTACACTTAAAACCAAATATTACGTGAACTTTGAACGCAGGCGCATTGCATAACCATTTATATACATTTGCTACAAAGTGAAAGTACCTATATGTAAGGTAGTTCATTCTTTTGAAAAAGTCAGCTGTGCGGCCAAAACAAACCTAGTGCAATTGTAAACACGCCTTCTGTGCACGGTGGCTGATTGATTATTTGGTTTTTTTCTTTGGCTTTTTTACAGTATACAGCTAGACCTGAACTGAAACAGATAAGCTCATTGAATAGTCGAGTAATTAAAATGTCGAATGTCCCTTATCTTAAACATCAACATCAAGTGAAATCAGTGATAGGGCAGGGTGGCTGTTGGCAGAAAAAGAAACAAAAACGCCTTTAGGTTACGTTTTGATTAAATACAGACTCTTACAGGAGCACAAGCTACATCTTACTCTGTTTATGAGTCTTATTCATATAAAATTATACCGATGAAGATAAATAGACCTGTGTCCATTACGCAGGATAATAATATAGTTAGTAATAAAGTCATGGAATATCTACTCGTGACTGTATTTAATAAACTATATAAACTGCACACGACTGAAGGCCAACGAAGATCAACACAGCCTACAATCAACAAACTTTTATTTTTAAACAAGAATTTATCTCAGACAAGTCTAGCGTTAATAATTAAGTCGTTTAACTTGTAGGGATATTTAATAAGACTATTTAGAGACCTATACAAACAAAGCAAGATTCTTTATGACAGAAATGCTATAAAAAAGCAATTCTCAGCGTTGAGTATAGAAATTACTTAGCAAAGTACACACTGGCGCACTCATGCATATTTATGAACTCGAAGAAGGCATTCGCTCGGAAAATTGTCACAAAACGCATAATGACAAGTGATGAACGCGAACAGGATGAGGCGCTTAACTCGCATGACGCGCAAAACTCACTTGCTGACGTCTCCATTTGCATCCACACACTAAATAATCCCACAAGTGAGGAGCGTTAAATTCAAGTAATAATTGAAGATCACGTGGTCGCGCTTAACTCATGGTTAATGTGAAATTTTGGGGTTTTTTTGACAGCGGACCAACAACAACCGCGGTTATTTAGCACAATAGTGGCAGATTGGATGAGGAAACCACCAACCTACATTTTAATGTGTGAAACCAACGTGGAAAGATACTGACATAAATCACAAACGATAACAGACGATGCAATATCTAGCCATCGGGTAGTTGTGGCAACCAGGCGAAGTCTATCAGAAACGGCTGCTACCGGAAGAAGACACTAGGAGCACTTCTTTTCATGAGACATTATTTACAAACAAACGAACGATATGTAAAAACTAATTAAATTTCTTCTTTAATTGTATATACGCCAGTCCGCACGTAATAAACTAAAAACTTTAATACATTATTCGCCAATGAATGGAGTCATAGATAAGGAAGGTAGGTACACGCCATTCATTAGATTTAGAGTAAAAACATGACGGTGATTTTAGCTGATGTCGGAAAATAGCATGACGATTGGTAGTCTCAGAATTGCTCAGCTTACTGATGCGAAACCAGCACAGATCACTAGAACCTATGTATGAAAATACAAAACCTATGACATAGCTAACTGATTCAGCAGCGAGTTACATCGGTGTGACAGATCCTGCGCACACGCAACAATGCGCTGGCAACAATGCGCCTTATTGTATTCTAATCACTCCTAATTCGCATTGTGGATTGGCTTGATTGAAATTGAACCGGAACGACAACCGAATTAACTACCGGCTATTCTGTAATAATGCGCTCATGCGGTAGACCTTCAAAATATTTAGAAAGGTCATGTCATGGTTGGGACATCCATGACTCTATTGTGTCACTGAAAATTTAACAACACAATAATTTGACGAAATCTTCCATTTCCGCGAGCTGAGGTAAATTAAACTAGACGCATTTAATGTGGCTGCATTTGCACTTTTAGTCGATGTATGAAAAAACCTATATAAATCATGAGTGGAGAAAACTTTGATTTTTTTATGTAAAAGGACCTTACTCATCATGGTTATCTCATGCTAAGCCCATGGACGTCAGCAACTCTAGTCAGGTACTTTTTTATGAAAATAGGCAGGTCGCATTTATCGGAAAACTGAGCTGATAGTAGCAGTATTCCAGAGTTTCAGAGTACGAATTAGGAAGCTTCGCGTGAACCGTACAATCATATCATATAATACCATACAATCATCATAATGAGATTGGAATCGTATTTTTTGGCGGGTGGTACGTATGTAGCAAAGCAGAGTCCAAACAATTACTTAGAGCACATGTCAAAATAAATACCCCATCTATACTAATATTATAAAGAGGAAACCTTTGTATTTTTGTATGTTTGTATTGAATAGGCTCAAAAACTACTGGACCGATTTAGAAATTTCTTCTACCATTACTTAGAGGGATTCTTCCGAATCCGTATAGGCTACTTTTTATCCCGAAAATCCCGCGGGAATCGAAATTGCGCGGGTAAAACCGCGCGCAACAGCTAGTAAAGTATAAACAGCTGTTACGCGTCTCCACCCAGGACAAGTCGATTTTGGCGGAAAAATCTGCGAAAAAATCTGTTCGCTCTGTGTTGTAATCATCCAGTGGAGAAAACATGTGTCGTAGTGCAAGATCCCAGTTGTACTATTCCATATGTGGACTTGTACTTTAAGAAGAATTGACAGTTTTTACCAAGTAAGCTTGGGGCTTTTTGGAGACCAGATTGACAAATTGACTTAATCTCTGAAAGACCGGGAAATTTACTTATAGTTTTAAAAACTTCACTAATTCTTGCAAAAGTTTTGTAGCACAAAAAAGTGCTTACGTGCAATGTTAGGCAAAGAGCCTGATGAATCTTGCAAACCCCTATTTAATGATTTAAATATATTGACTCTGCCTTGTAGGTACATCTCAAGGCGGGTACACATTGGTCTAATGGAACCAGTAATGTAATATCCAGCGATCGATGCGCCCGCTGTATTTGGACGTATATTGCGCACAAAATGAGCATTCAATACGGGCAACCTGAGTAAGTTTTTTTCCGTATTTCGTCGCGAGCACGGTCCGTCGCCGCACACGTTTTTTTCAACCGACTTCCAAAAGGAAGAGGTTATCAAATAGTGTGTATGTTTGTTACTTGATTAATTGGTCAATTATGAATCGATTTGGATGATTCTTGTTTCATTTGATAGATCACAACAAGTCAGAGGTGGCCCATAGAAATTTATTGGAAATCTATTCAGTATCTAAAATATGCATGAAAGCGGAGGATATATGCCTACGTAGGTGACATTTCACTTCAACCAAAGTTTTGACAAGGATGATTTAAAAATGTTAGTGAAGTTGGTTTTTTAATGCTCTACATTTCATAACATCTCTCTCCGCGACACTTCACAAAATTAATAGATCACACGAGGTATAGAGTCCGAAGACCTAATTCGTGCTCTAATTTTTATCAGAGCTTCATCAGTATCATACATCGGTACCTCTATTAAAACTCGCCTGAGTGACTGATAGATAACTGATAGATAACTACTAGGCGTAGGGAGCTTAAGCTTAAACATACATTCCTAGGGAGATGTAGGGGTAGGAGTGCACCAATGCAAGTAATCCGAAATTCCCATGGGATCGGAAAACTTGTGACTTTTCGTTTGTATGAAAAACTTATTCACTAAGTGTGTGAGTGAAACTTTGACGACCGACTGGTGTAGTGGTAACATACATTGCCTTCTGTGCACAGAAGGGCAAGAATATATTTTCTGTTTTTTGGATAACATCAAAAAATGCTCGAAGCTCGTGCGCGCGACCACCGCTCGCGAGCATTAATTGCGCCTGTGTGTGTGAGACGTGCTCCTGTGTGCGTGACGCTCATAGCCTGCTCGACGCAGTCCGTGAATTGGAATTCAGAATTTAGCGCATACGAAGTTGCGGGAAAAAGCTAGTATATTATGAAATTAAATGCAAGCTTTTTAAATATATTTGATTAATTTAATTTACATGACATAGAACGACAGAATAAACATTTAAACATATTTAAATGTTTATTACATTGAAGTAATATTGTAATTTTGCATGCTGGTTACCAGTTTTGTATGTGGGACATTGATTATTAATCGTAAACAACTATTTTTACCATATATTAAGCAGTAAATAAACTTGTATTTATATTTATTTTGCTAGATATTTTGAATTCAAGAACTCCAATGCTGCGCCTAGTGTTAGAACGCCCCTAAAATGAGGCAATGCAGCAATCGACAAACGTGTATTTAAGTCCAGCCAAAATATTTATTTATTAACACTTTATTGCACACAAAAGGAAAAAAAAAATACAATGATAACACAAACGTAAGAATTGCACAATGGGCGGCCTTATCGCTTCAGAGCGATCTCTACCAGACAACCCCAGTATTGATGCTCATAACTCAGATAAAGGAAGAATACTTCTTTCTTATTGACTTTCTTCCAGCCGCTATCCCATCTAGGATATGCAAGTTGTTTTTAACTTGCCGGGAAAGTGCTAAAATTACCACTACCTATGCTGGTGCGGTTCTTTAAGCCATCCTTATTTGATTTTCATTACATAAATAGATTTTCCAACGGTTCAAACAACGATTTCTCACAAATTATGTGTCGTTAAAAATTGTATGATCCAGTATTTTGTCTGCCCTTTTTTCATGTTAAAAATATAAAATAGACATTTGACCGAGGAAAAATTCGAATAGAGTGAAAATTGGTAGAAAAAAAGAAAGAAAGAAAAAGAAGAGACGTTAAATAAACCATTCTAAATAACACGTCAAAAATCCCCTTCGATCATGCATATGCCAAATATGTATTTTATTAAAGGTAAAACATAGAAATCAAGAATATTATCGATTTTTCGCGAAATGGAAAATTTATATTTTTAACATGAAAAAAAAGGGCAGCCAAAATTGTGGGTCATAAAATTTTTTACTACTCATATTTTGAGAGAAATCGTTGTTTGAACTGTTGGAAAATCTATTTGTGTAATGGAAATCAAATAAGGATGGCTTAAAGAACCGCACCAGCACAGGTAGTGCTAATTTTAGCACTTTCCCGGCAAGTTAGAAACAACTTGCATATCCTAGATGGGATAGCGGCTGGAAAAAAGTCAACAAGAAAGAAATATTCTTCCTTTATCTGAGTTATGACTATCAATTTTGAGGACCACTTTGCCGATGGGGTGAACCTATCTGCCTCAGACGCCAGTGGTTGAGGGTTCGATTCCCGCACGGAACAAGCAAAAAAATGTTCCGTGTCTGGGTGTTATCTATTTATGTATTTATATTCTAGTTTCCCCCCTTGTTCGCTATATGGTATCCCATATCACAATCTATGCTTACTTTGGGGCCATTTAGTAGGTGTGATTGTCTGGGGATTATATTTATTATTATTTTTAAGTACTTTTGACTAGGTACCTAAAGGTCAGGGTCAATAGGGTACAATCCTAAAATATAATCTAGTTCAGTTTTAACCATTCTTCTCAAATAGAAAAAAATCTTTTATTTGTAACTTTACAAGCACTAAATTCTCCATTACATAAACAAACAGCTCAATGATATTGACTCTCTTCAGATACACAAATCGTGATATCTTCACGATTGAGTTATAATTATTGCACTAGTAATAGTAATTAAAAAATATCATAACATAACTCGACTGCAATTAACCGCATGCAATACATTTGCAAGCTACTTCGGATCGCTTTCCCGCCATAACATCGTTCTGAATTCAAATTAACACTCGAATGGCATCTACCCTCGGACACCGGTGTAATCCATAACCATCGCGGTTAATGCGAGCTACCCACAAACCGACTGATTTTCAGATTATTATTCTGCCCTCTTTAAAGAGACGACTACGAGAGCGGTAAAAACATTGCGTTCTTTGCCAGAGATTCCGGGTTCAGTCAGTCAAATCCCGGTGGAGGTGGATATATGTATGACGAAAACAGACATTTGCCATTTGATTCTAGTTTTTTAATATTTAATTTTATTGATCACTTAAGTTTATTTATCCGTTTTTTAGTTTAAGAAACTTTAATTTGAGCTAGATTATGTGGTGTGTATAAAATTAAATGAAACTTTTTGGTTACTTTAGTTGGAGTTCACAATTAAGCATTTTGCAAGTATTGCAGTTAATATATGAGGGCACTATAATTCTACTTAATTTGTATAAAAGAGGCCTGTATAGGCCCTGGAAAAAGAAATTTGGAGAAAACTGCAGAAATCATATTTTAGTGTTTGCGAAAGAGTTTAAAAAGCTATGTTCGGAGTTCGAACTATTTGCAAATGTTCAAAGCTAGACTTATTTTTCTGCGAGTAATTTTGCTTATTTGAGTTTTAGACAATAATAAATAGGCTTCGAAGTTTCAAGAACTGCTACTTCATTCAATTTCATTGAATTTGCTTAGAGGAAAATCTTTGATCGCTACAAACTTAGGTAGTTCCCAACTAACCTATTTATTTATTTCATCTAAAATATACTGGCTGTATACCTTACAGGTGCTTAACCTAATACAATATTATATTATCTTCACAATATTTCACTTTTGTTTTGATTTTTTTTGGTTAAACTGGCTTAGTGTTAACAAAAATCGCCCACACAATTATAATGATATATTTTGTTTTACAATTTTGGTCGGAGTCATAAAACTTTCCAAATATTCTGAATGTATTGAGGTTAATAGAGTTTTGTATGGAGATGAACTGTTGTTTTTATAAACTTTAAATATACAACAACAAAGTCCAACTCTTCTGCCTCTCTGTTCAGTAGTTATCAATCCAAACATTTTAACACACATTTCATGACATCTTTACAAATAGACAGATTAATTCATGAGGCTAGTTTAAGTTTTTATTAAAAGAAGGTTTTTGGCTGAATTATGAGAATGATTTCAATATAATATGATGTGTTATTTTCAACAACAGTCATCGTTTAGCCACAAGATTACATTGCAAACAGAACCTGAGTGACATCTGTCTAGACCACTGCCAAGTTGTTTATTGTGACTACAAAAATTTAATTGTATCAAAAAAGAGTAGCATGAAAAATACTGTTCCTTAAAACATGCCAAACACTTTTCTATAAGAGTTTGAAACTAGCTGGATACCTCTGACCATAACGTGTGAGTAAAAATAATATTATCTTTCTTGTTTTATTAAAGTACAAATGTTTGTTGTGTTTGTTTTCCAGTGTTGTCTTCGTGAAGTAACGTTGAGGACAAAGATCCTATCACCACACTCGAGTTACTCGGATCACTTGTCATGCACGACACGGTTCTTCGTCCAATATAACCTATATTCCGATCAACAATATAATAAGCCTAAGTATGTTGTAAAGCACGCCATTGTTTTCCTTTAGGCCACCTACCGGTTTTCATACCAAAACATGTGTTCAGTTGATTTGACCAGTCTTACAGGGAACTATAAATACCGTAAAATAATCGGTGGCAAATACATACGTCTGGTCATATTTCGGAGCAACTATATAAAACTAAAACGGTCATATAAAATTTTATTACCACGTCACATTCGCAATAACAATTTGACATACAAAAATGTCTAGAACGCAGCCTTATTGTCTTTATCAAGTACAAGTAGTTGTCCTTTTTAAATCATTTCAAGGATACTGATTTTAAAAAGAAAAAACAACATTAAAAATCCTTTTTTTTATAAAATATGGATGGGACGTTTGTCTTCCATGACACCTGATGTTAAATGAACATGAAGACTAAGGTGGTACACGTCCATCCACGAGAAACCTATTCACTCGACGCTTAAAAGTACTAGGACTATACTGGTCAGGGAAAATAGACGCAGGCAGTTCATTCCAAACCTTGTTCATTCCAAATCTTGGCGACCCGTATCAAAAAGGAACTGTCAAAGCGCTTAGTTCGACTTTTCGGAATATCTACCACATACGGATGGAAGGTCTGTCTGCGTCTAGTAGTCCGATGGTAAAAGGGTGAGGGTTCAATTTGTTCAAACAGAGCACTCGCGCACTCACCAAAATGTATCCTGTAGTACACGGTTAAACACGCAACCTTACGGCCTTTCAAATAATCCTTCTAAACATTCGTATAGAAGAGTTGTATCCTGATCTCATTCATTTCAAAGCTGTTACTTATGTAGTATTTATTCAGCTCAGATATCTGTTAATCTCTTATCGAGAGGACATAATTCCTCGTTGTGACATTGAGATAAGTGTCAATGTCTGGTCACATCACGCACCGTGTGAAGCAAACTTTAGAAAGGAACTACGGACGGAAGATCTATTTTCTAATCCTTCGATCTAAGGTACTAACTGGTTTCTGTGATAAACATCTCGTTAGTTGAATCAGATAAATAAGTCCTACAGCAAAATTTTATTTATCTACGGATTATGCAGAAATCTTTGGCTATAAAACATTTATACGTACACATTGCAAGAAGCAGTTATGAAATGTATTTTCTGCATTTTATTACTTGCATTGCATCTGCTTATTCAAGAATTCGATTATCTGCAGCTATTGACAAGAAGTTTGTTTATGCCGACATCGAGTCTTAATATTTATTATATTATAACGCGAATTAGGTACCTTTTAATTTATTTTCTATATGTAAATACATAATAACATTAATTTACCGCTACAGATCTCTAAAGAATACATAAACAAAATAAATTATACGAAAAATTATGACATCTACTCAATATTAAGCTCTAAGTTCATTATAAATCCAGGAGATCTTAAGATGGTACTAATTTTTGTTGTTTGAACATGCTCTTTTTTATATTTACCATGAATACCTGTAGAGATTTCCGCCACCACAACTTTCTTTTGTCAAAACAAACACAATAGTAAATGCTTAATTCTAAACTACTAAGTAGGTACTACAGATCAGAAAATTAGATTAATTTTTATTTTCTTTGTAATAAATGAAAATTACTGTTTTCTTTAGAATCAGGAGCAAGCGAACAAAACTGCTTAAATCTGCCTAAATATTACTTTATAAGTGCAATTGAACTTCTCTGAAGCTACTTGATGGCGTATTATTTGATCAAATGTAACCGATATTTTGATTATTATAGCGCAAACGTCAATATCGCTTAAATCGTAGACCTGAGTTTAACTCCAAACGAACCTTTCTCTAAAATAACTAAGACTCAATTTACGGCATTATTTTATTTAAAAAAAAAAAACACAGAAAAGTGCATGCACCATGCACAGAGATGTCATGGCTAACAAGTCGCCAAATCTAAAGCTCTTGCGTCCGATCTCCGAGTGTATTGCACCGATAGTAATTTAATAAGGCGCTCTTAAACGGTACTCGTAAATATTTTTATTTAAAACTTATTAAACTTCAAAATAAAACTCATTTTCCATTACTGTTCTTAGGCAGGATTTCATAGATTTTAATAAAAAAAAAGATAAACTGCATTCACACATTTACAAAAAAACTTCCTCTTACCTTAGGAATCGAACCCGGAAATTTTGAAAAATAAAACAATACCATTTCTACTTAGGTAGTTATCGATGTATAAGTAATAAAATAAATAAATAAAATCCCCAGACAAACACACCAACTACATGGCCCAAAAGTAAGCATAGCTTGTGTTATGAGATACCATATAGCGAACTAGCGGGGAACCTAGAATATAAATACATACATAGATAACACCCAGACACGGAACATCTTTTTTTCTTGTTCCGTGCGGGAATCGAACCCGCAACCACTGGGGTCTGAGGCAGACATGTTTACCCCATCGCCAAAGTGGTCGTCTAAAGATATTAAGCAGTATTTTTGCTATGAAACATGATATCTAAAATGTTTTCACATTCTGTTTCGTAGGAACCAAACAATAACATATTTTCATAACCTGGCCATCAATTCACGGAAGATGTTTTCTCACTGTACGTGTTAATGTACATTCAGTATTAATATTAAATTGTGACGTGCGACAGTGGAAAATTTTAATCTGCCATCGTTAAATAAGAAGCTTAAGGATCTTCCTGTTAAGCAACTACTTATTTATTTACACTTTATTGTATGCCTTAAAAAAAATACAAAAAATTGAAACATATTAAAAGTTTAAAACACACTTACTATACATAGTTTCTATACAATGTTGCAATCGTACTAAAACTAATCGTATTTGAAAGTGAAAATTATTAAGTACTGTGTTATAAATAACACGCTTACTTTTATATCTCTTCAGCTTATGATCCTGTAATAAAATTCTGTCGCCTTAAGAAGAATCAACTTAGATTCTCCAATTTAATATCAAAATCCTGATTTCATTGGTAGTGTAGAGCTATTTAACTATGTAACGACACTTTTATTTTTAATGGCGTACGTTAATCGACTATTACGCCATATTTGGCTGCTTAAAATTAAAACTGCCTTTGGATGACCGTGTCGTAAAAGGCTGCAAATTGAGTGACCGAGTGAAGAACCAACCCTATTAACTTATGCTCTGCCAGCGAATACCTTTGCTACAGAAACACGGTAATTTATTTCTGCAATGGTTCTGGGCAGACTAACTAAATCCTTATTGACACTACCAATAAGTTAAGTCTAATTTACGTAGCTAGGAATGAGATCAAGAATAAAAAAGCTTTTTGCAACAAATGATGTACAGGTAGGGCTTCAAATGAATGTTTACAATCACGTTGCCACATCTGTACCTCTATCTGAACGCGATGAACTCGAAAATAAGGGAAATGTATAGGTATATTGCTATTTGCTTACTATACAGGGTGACTGATGACAAATTTTAGATACGCACTCTGTACTCGATTCTTATCATAATTATGTAATAAAAGTAGGTAGGTACTTAACTTTTCACTACAATTCCCTATAAATAAATACTGCTATGTTACTATTTACTTTACATACAACTGAGTCAATTGCGGCACGCGACCTGGCACGCGGATCGCTGCCAACGCTAGCGTAACCATGCGTTGCGTTATCAATTCTTTAACTTTCGGTTAAGTTTACTCAGTAAATAATTAATATTTATTTTTTATTATATTTTTTCTCTTCATGTATGGTCTCAAACTATCACGTCCTTGAATTTCAAAAGTGGCCCACCAGTCACCCTGTATGTATAGAGTTTATAAGGCCCGTATTTTAAAAAAAAACTTTCAGAAGCGTTGACCAAGACTCCAAGAGATTCAGTGTTAATTCTCCATACAGAACTGTCAAAAACGCATACCTACTTAAGTATAGTTTAAACCAGAGCTTTCAGAATACAAGCCTGATTGATTGTGTGTGTGTTACTCACTCTAAAGTTCCCGATCTTGTCGGCCAGCATGCCCGCCATGGGCGGCATCACGATGGACACGACCGGCGTCACGGCGGACATGATGGCCGTCTCCTCCACGTTGATGCCCAGCTCCCGCATGTGGATCGTCAGGTACGGGTACAGCACGAATAACGCTGTAGGGAAGATTAACATAATTAGTCGACTTAGTATAATATATTTCATTAAGAGTGCGGAAAGCTTGTCATTGCAAAGAGTTCCGAAAAATGTCTACCTGACTGAGCCGAGGCACAGCCGAAGGTGAGAGTTGACAGTCGGAACAAGTTGCTATGACAGTTCCGCATTTGTACTGAACAACTATTTTTAATACAGTTGCGAAAAAATGAAGCAATTTAATAGAATAATTAAAACACAATAAACTCAACTAACTACAAAATGGCGTCAACCGTATAAAAGAAAAGAATATAAGCAGTTTTTTGTTTTCTTCACCCATTCTGGGTAGGCAAAGGGAACTATGTCCATACAGCCAAGTCTTCAGTAGATTTTTTTTATTGATATGAAATGAAAATGAAATTTGATGAAATGAAACCTTACCTTACTCATTGAATCAAATCATTAAATCTGATATTGAAACAAATTAGTAGCTTCTTTCGAGAAATATTGGCATGAATCATAAAAACTTCTATGATTTTTTTTACTAAGAACTTCGTGGTTGGTTTTTTCTTTTTAATAGACATTATTTTGACAGTTGGGAAAGAGAACACACGAGTTCGGAAAAGGTAAAAAAAAAAGCTCGAACCCATATCCCGAACACTATACGTCGTTAGGGTTTGTTAGAAGTGATTTCGGTGCCCGGAAAATTCTAACATCTACCAACCAGCACTGGTCTAGCTTGGTGGATTATGGCCTAAACCTCCCCGTCACCCAGGGAGAGACTCATAGCCCTGGAGTGGGCTTATTATACTGTGATGAACATAATAAGGTCCTGGAATACGCAGGCAGACTAGACTAATGTAGAGACGAATTTGGGTTTCAATGATTGTCACAATAATTTGCCGTGTAAGGTTGGCTCAGAAAATCTCCCTACCGCCTCTGGGTACAAGGCCACTAAGTGAAGTGACTGCCACTTGATTCCTTAGAGGTTCAACTGGGTAGCGAACAATAAAATCTGCCGCCAAACATAACCTCTCCAGCGGTGATTTGTTTCGGCAATGTTTTATGAAGAACTAGTGGTTAGAAGTTAGTAGTTAGAGCCCCACGCGAATTACGTCATTGTGTCTTCAAAATAGTCCCGTGACTCCGAATGTTGTGCTCATCTTCGATGTTGCCTGACTATAATAAAAGTTGTTCTACACTGAAGCTTTGTAGCAGTATAACCATCAATTGATCAAGCATAATGTTAAAATTATGCTTAGCTATAAACAAATTTTACTTACTTGACGCATGAACAAAAAACAGCACTTTCAAAGGTACTAATTTCTTCTGCTTCAAGTCATCCGTTATGCGTTTGAAAAAGGAACGTACGAACTGCATCTTGACTGATTTTCGTTTTTCCGTTTTCTCTTTTTGAGGTTATGTAGGGAAGTTACTTTTCGCCCGCTCTTCCTCGAAAATAAGGATGGCTTGATCTTCTTCCCGCTGCATGGAAAAATTGTTATCTGGAACAAACGATAAAATAAATAAATAATTATACTGGACATTATTTCACATAGCGCTATCCAGTCGCTTTCTAAATAAGCAGAGCTTACGATTTCAGAAATAGATAATGGATAGAATATTTCAATACTTTCGTTTTAAATACATATCTACTTTAAAAACGTAAAACAACTCAGACGTACAATTGCCAATAGATATTTGTCATGCACCATCCAATACAATGGTTAGTACCAGCACTAGTTGGATACGGAATAAAACCTCTTCGTCACCCAGGGGAGACTCATGGCCCTGAAGTGGCTCATAAAAAGGGCTGACATGTTTTGCTTTACATCCAGAATTGAACCCGATAAGGCTCGAGTGTTCGTCCACTGTACCACAGAAGCTGTCTATAGTACGTACACATATAGTAAGTAACGAACTTATGTCTGCAACGAAAGTGTTTTGAACTTAGACATAACTAAAACAAGCAGGCGGCCATGAGCGTGTCATCCGGTTTAAATAAACATCTTTGTTGGCTCCTGCTCATCGCGCAATAGTCGTAGGTTAATATACTTTATACAATTTCATGGGCATAACGTGTCTTTAAATAAAATCTGTTTCAAGTTCTACTTGCTGTATGATAAGGATAGCAAAGAACTTAAGATTCGCAGCGACGCAGAAACTTATTCATAGATTTTATATACATTGTCCAAACAAACCTGTCGAAAATCTTTGTAGATTTACGCATAGGTATAATTCTGAAATAGAAATCTACGATGTCTTTTTGGTGATAAAAAAGCTTCAATGGTACTTAATATCTCATTCATTCATACACAATCTCAAATTCAAGTGTCAATGAAACATATTAAGCAATTTCCAATCCTTTTTACTACAGAACTTTTTTAAATACTACTCTACAAGTTTATTTTGCAAACATGCAGCCTTAAGTAGAAAAATTAGTTGGCTGTTCATAGTAAATCCATTGTGATATCTTACGTAACAAAGAAGTTGGTTAAACAAGGTGTAAATAAATAAATTGAGGATCTTGATACTTATATCTTATTCAACTCATTCCGCGTGAATCGACCCTTCACCTCATCGCTTCGCTTGATAATAGGTACAATTATATATAATATACTTCTACTAGTCCTTTGCTTTGCAGAATCAGCGTATGGAGAGCGATATTCGTCAAAAATTACAATTTACATATTTCCTAGCATGCTTCAAAGTATTATACAGCGGCAATATGAACACTAAAGTGATAAAATAAAATGAATGATAACATGATAAAATTCGTCGATAAAATGAAAAGTTTGTTGATATAAGGACGATTCAAAGGAAAACCATTGGTGATAGGTATATCAATCAAATCTAAATATGATGGTGCCGTTAATCCTCAACATGCGCGTTTAATTCCTTTTGTCAATAAATAATAACCAATTATATTTTACGTAGTTTCCTTTTGAATGAAAAGTTTATTGTTTTGTCTACTTCTAGAAAGGAAATACTAATATTATTAGTTTTGCAATATCTTATCTTACTTAATATTATAAATGTGAAAGTTTGGATGTATGGATGTTTGTTCCTCAATCACGAGAGAACAGCTGAACGGATTTGAATGAAATTTGACATAGTGATAGTGTACACTCTGGAATAGCACGAAGGCTACTTTTTTCCCGAAATTCCTGCGATTTGAAATTAAGATCAGTGGATTTCAATGAACATGGACACAAGCTTGTTTTATTACAAAACTAAAGTAAATACGAAGAGCGACTTTATGTGTATTCAGCCATCCCAAAAGTAGAGGGATAATTAAGTCATTATTATATTCCGCAGAATATTTAAGTCAAAATATTTTTCATAAACATATACTTAAGTACAAAAATTTTGAATTAGCCGAGAAAACTTTAGCTCACATAGGGTCAAATTGGAATTACACTTAACCGGTTCAAAAGTGTTTTATTTTAGTCTTAACGCCTTTGAATAACTGTGGCATAGAAAACTAGTAATTCAACTGGTCACTGCTAGGTGTAAAGATCTCTTCAAGGTGTATAAGGTAGCGACCACAGTAAATAAACAAATGATGGTTGAAAATACCATAATTTACACAAAACCATCTTTCTCTAAAGTAAGTTCATTGTGTTATACGCACCACTAGCCAATACACTCTTAAACATTTTAATGGAAAGGTACAAGTATGCTATAGTTTTATAATAAGACTAGCCACCGCGCGGTTTTACCCGCGTAACTTTTGATCCCGTGTGAAATTCGGGATAAAATATAGCCTATAACCTTCATCAAGAGTTGGGCTATCAAATGCAAAAATATTTTTTCAAATCCCACTAGTAGTTTCTGAGATTAGCGCGTTCAAACAAACAAACAAACAAACTCTTCAGCTTATATATTAGTATAGATTAAACATAACATCTAGGCAGATGCAACAAACATATCCATGCACACAAATGCCAGCATTGTGCGAGTATCGAACCCGCGACCTCTGTCGTCTGAGGCAGATAGTGTTACCTCAGTCCTCGGTGTCACAACGATCGTCTATCATACAAACAAAGTCTGACAATTATCGTCACTTCAACGGCGATGTCTATTTACTGTGTTTTATAAAAAGCAATACACACACTCGCTTCGCTCCTCAGGTGAGGTAAAACACTGGACTTGTCACTTACATAATCAACGAATGCAGAGCATTAAATAAAAAATAAATAAAAAAAGTCATAAAACCAAAACCAAAATGAAAGCAAACTAATTATTTCTTTTTAAGAAAAAGTGAACCGCATTCAAAAAACCAACCCACTAAAAATGTTTAAATAATTTTTATAAACGCCATCCTATTCCTGTTTCTATTCCATCCATATTACTACCCCGTATAGTAAATTTCTGTCAAAAATTAATTAATATTAATGAATGTAATAAGAACATTAACAATTTATCTAGGTAGGTATTTACATAGTTTTTGAAGTCGGTGCCAAACCACAATGATACAAGTAAGACTGCTGCCAAACAGAGAAAATTATAAGGCGAACGTATCAACGAAGTTACATCCACTCATGACGACGCGACGACGACGACGTGTGGCCCTCAAGGTGTGTGCTTTTCGGTATTTTTTCCGTCAAAGAAAGTGTATCACAGTGAATTGTCTGACCCCTAAATTAGACAGTCTGTATTTTAGAGAACAGCGCCATCCCAATTGAGAACAGCGCCATCTTCGTTGATACGTTCGCCTTATAATTTTCTATGTTTGGCAGCAGTCTTACTTGTATTGGTTTGGCACCGACTTCAAAAAGTATGTAAATACCTACCCAGATAAATTGTTAATGTTCTTATTACATTCATTAATATTAATTAATTTTTGGCAGAAATTTACTATACGGGGTAGTAATATGGATGGAATAGAAACAGGAATAGGATGGCGTTTATAAAAATTATTTAAACATTTTTAGTGGGTTGGTTTTTTGAATGCGGTTCACTTTTTCTTAAAAAGAAATAATTAGTTTGCTTTCATTTTGGTTTTGGTTTTGGTTTTATGACTTTTTTTATTTATTTTTTATTTCATACTTTTTAGTGTTAGGTTTTTGTTTTGGACTAGTTATTAGTTTTTTCATAGTTAGTTAGGTTCTACAGTTATAGATATTAGTGATAGTTTTTTAGTGATAAGTTTTGGGCTAGTTTTGGTATCCGTAACTACCTACTTCTTCTTGTAATGTTTTTTTTTTTTTTATATTGTAAGGATAGGACGTTTGTCTTCCATGCCACCTGATGGAAAGTGCGCATGAAGACTATGGTGTTACACGTCCATCCACGAGAAACCTATTCACTCGACACTTAAAAGTTCCAGGACTGTAGTGGTCAGGAAAAACAGACGCAGGCAGATTGTTCCACTCCTTGGCAATCCGTACCAAAAAGGAACCATCGAAGCGTTTTGTTCGACTTCTTGGTAAATCCACTATATAGGGATGGAAGTTCTGCCTGCGTCTGGTAGTCCGGTGGTAAAAAGGGGTGGGTTGTTAAAATGTGTATTTTAAAAATGTAAAAATGTTATGTTTTGGTACTGTAAAATTATGACTTTGACCTACCTACTATTGTTATATACGTTCTACCTGTAGGCCTAGGTAGAAAAATATGGAGAAGGATGCTTTAAGAAAGAAGAGGAATTAAATCCCAACGAAAACTAACGACGACTTGATGCCGCACGAGATGGTCTTGTTTAGGTATCGCCAGCATGCTCGTGCTGCAGAAACTGACAAACGAAAAGAGATTCGCTTAAAACAATCTTCGTGCAAACAGTCAGCTAAGAACTTACCCAAAGCTTATCACTAAAAAATCTATCACGTTTATCTACAAATATGGAAACTAACTTACTATGAAAAAACTAAAAGCTAGCCCTAAATTAAAAGTAAGTAAAAGGTAAAAGGTTCTCCTAAATGGGACAAATACCCTTTTAAAAACCGCATCAACATCGGTTCAGCCAAACGCAAGATAATCGATGACAATAGTATATTATGTAACAAGTGAGCGAAGTTGCTAATTACATAAAATATTTGCATTTACCACTCCAAATTAAACATTTTCACTTAAAATAGGCTGTATATGCTATACAGACATTGACACATTTTTCAATCACAATTCACAGCTTTGTTATCAAGTGTGTTTGTTATTTTATGACCACGTAGGTATGTCTGTCTTTTACTCACAAGTGTGTCTCGGCTCATTATTAAGCCTCGACTGTAATTAGCAACGCTCACGAGTTACATACGACGTTTTTCAACACACTTGTGAGTAAAAGACAGACATACCTACGTGGTCATAAAATAACAAACACACTTGATAACAAAGCTGTGAATTGTGATTGAAAAATGGCGCCGAACCTCGCGCATGCGCGTAGGTTTTTTTTTCCGTCAAATGTGTCAATGTCTGTATAGCATATACAGCCTATTTTAAGTGAAAATGTTTAATTTGGAGTGGTAAATGCAAATATTTTATGACAAATGATTGTAAATTGTGAATAATTTGTTTAATATACAAATTTATTTTACTTATATAAGGCGCATACATTTAAAAATGTATATGGATTTGAAGTGGTATAAAACCTCTTTGTTGTTTCTGAAAATATTTAGTGTATAACCCGGACCAATAAAATATGCCCTGTTTTCTCGCATGCTATTTGCACAAAGGTACAATTCAACTTTGTAGGATTCATTATATTATGAACTAGGGTATAATATATTATGCACGCGTGTCTTATAGCCCAGTTTATAGTTCTAAATTCAATAGAATAACGCTCACTTTATGAGCAAGTGTGTTGAAAACATAATTAACATACAGGTTAAACTCCTCTTTGTAACTTGGCTACTTTTAATCAGAAGTTGTGCAGGTAAATCTGCGGGAAACTGCTAGTATTCGGTAATTATTCGGCAAATCAATCAAATATTCGGCTGAATACAAATGTACGAAATACGAATGTTCGGCCGAACATTCGGCTCATCTCTCATACAAAATAAACAGATAAATTGAGAACCTTATTTTTCAAAAGTTGGTTAATATACTAAAACCTTCTTCTAAACATGACGAATCTTTTTCTGAAAACCGCATCCAAATCGGTTCAGCCAAACGTGAGAAAATCGCGGACAAACATACATACATACAGGTCAAATTGATAACCTCCTCTTTTTGAATTCGGTTAAAAAACCGACTTCACGTAAAACTTTTGCTGAGTTGAGAGTGTCATCAACATAAACATTCTCCGAAATCAAACATATATTTTAAGAGTTTGAAATTTTCAATGAAGTTCTCAACTAGGGAATGCAATCTCGTTGAGATCTCGGCCCTTTTCTGCGAGATTAATCTCGGCCTAAAAATGGGCGAGATCTCGCGAGATTAGCGAGATTGAATCGCTGGACCAATTGTTGAAGAAGGAAATGAATCTATACGAGTCCGGGGGGTCTAAAGGAGAACTTTTGCAGTTCGCTGATAACTGCCTCACAACTATAGTACCAACAAGTGTGGAATCTGAAAGGACATTCTCAGCGGCTGGCTATCTAGCCTGCAAAATAAGGTGTAGGTTAGGTGACGATACCTTAAATACGTTGTGCTTTCTAAGAAGCTACTTCCAAAACAGTTTGTAAATAATTGTATAGCGAGATGTTCCTAATTTAGTTTTCATTTAATATTCTATTTCTCTTTTTAGTTTGGCGAAATGAGCCTTTGATTTTCAAATTCTATTATTTTTGTTAGTTAATCTTTTTGACTTCGTAATTCAAAATATTTATGGTTCTTTTTCTTTCAATGTCCCGGGAGTTCTATATCTATTTTATTAGTGATTATTTGATTATTTGCAAAAATTTATACTCTTAAATCTCGCGAGATCTCGAAATTGCCGAGATGCTCGTCCGATCCTCAATCTCGCGAGATTGCATTCCCTATACTCAACCGATTTCGATTAAATTTAAATGGGACCAACTATGAAGTATCCTCTATCATATCAAACAACAATTTTCAAAATCAATTCATAATTGTCCGAAATTTCGTGTATCAAAGATACAAAAAAAATCATAAAGATGATTTTTTTTGAAAAAATATGATGATTTCGGAGAATGTTTACATTGATGATATTCTCAACTCAGCCAAAGTTTTGACGTGAAATCGGTTTTTTTAATGCTCTGCATTCGTTGATTATTTCGAATTAAAATAACTTTCCATATTTAATAATTAAAATAATTAATATTTAATAATTAAAAATAAAGCTTTCCATGTTGTTAATCTCCGACTTCAATTGTCAGCTATTATCAAGTTAAAGTATGGCCCACGAGAAAATAAAAATAAAAGGGCATCTCTCTACCAATGTACCCTTTTTGTAAAAACGACACAAAAAAAGTGTATGGAAATTATCGCAAATATATGAGTAAACGACTAAAACATGACTATCGTAGAAGTATGAGTATCGTATGAGTTTGTGTAAAACTTGGTAGAAGTCGAGTCATTGCCGTTTTATTTTTTTTCTCGTGGGCCATACCATAGATTAAGTCACTATCACACAACTAAAAGTAAAGGGTCAGCAGGACACTTATATTACGGCGCGTTTGATGAAAGCGTACTCAGATCTAAACTCAAATCAAAGTTAGTTTTTTGACCTCATTTGAGAATTGACAGCAAGCATAGCTTGAATCATGATCAATGCTCACGAAAGGTTTCAAAGTACGAGCCAAGAGACTTAAGCACTCACCACAAAACCCAGTTAAAATACAATAACCGCTAAGTTCTAAGTCTCAGTCAAACTCATCATAATATATTGGAATTTATTTCAATATTTGCTCATTATGCTCCGTCTTTAGTTGAGTGCTAATGTTTGCTCGGCCTTGTTAGCTTTAGGGTACCGTAGTTAAATTCTATTCTTAGAGTTGGAACCTGTGAGGTGTTGCTTCCTTTCACTGTCACACCGCCACAACCCACCTCAAGAACCACTAAAAAGTTGCAGATTTTAAAGTAGCTACAATCCTGACGCCGAAAAAACGCTTTTGATATTATGAAAAAAGAATATGCTGCAGTGCATGATTTACTTTGTTCAGGGATATTCGAGAATATAATTTTTGAATTCAGTTTTGTGGATAGCCGCTACATATCTTAGACAAACGTGATTGCTATAATCGCAGATCGGCAGTTAATATATATTTTTAAATTATACTGTTTTATTTTAAATGTTTAAATTAATGAATAAATATTTATCTTGAAGCTAGGATCAACATGCCTAAAAAATAAGATCAACTTTCGCGTCTTGCTTGACTCACGAAACCTATCAAAATTGTACCTATTTAACTGGCCATTTTTAACTTGTGACAGCTATGGTTTGACATGGAATTCTTAGTTCTATTGAATAAATCATTTAAAGCATGTTTTTCCTTTGTTGGATGTGTTAGTCATTTGTTTTTTTGGGTTATGTTTATTCGCAATGTATACGTAGCTATGTAAATGTTATAGACTCCAATAAAATTAATATACTTTTAAATTATAAGTTCTGAATTTCAAATAAAATAAATTCAAAAGGCATTTACAGATCTGGCTATATACAACAAACTGTGCGTCATTAGTTTTGTCGCTTTCGTTTCGAAAATTTAAACTACAAAATGAGCGTCTAGTCTGCACAACAAAGACTACGAACTGAAAAGAATGTTGGAAGCAGATCCGTCTCTAACTTCAGTTGTTTTAACTTCAGCTTTGGCTGTTGGTGTATCAAAATGTTATTTATTTAACTTTTTACGTACACACAACAAATAATAATATAATAAAATAAATATAATTAAATTGTACAAAGGTACTGCTCTTATTTAATGAAATCTCTTCCATCGGTCCTGCGAGTGGAGAGTTAAAAGGGATGTAGATCAATTAAGTGTGCAGCTACCTTAATGATAAATATACAATAATATACACATAATATATACAAAATATATACAATACAAATACTAAAACACCTACAAGATTACATTAATAAATAATATTACAACTTAAGGATAAACACAAAATAAAAGTCTACAAATTATGTTAAGGAGAGAGAGAAACTCAAGATACTGTCAGCTCTTTTTGTGTCAATCCAGAACGCTACGCTCGAAGACTGAGAAACAGATGGAGGTGATGATGTATAACTTTTTCTACTGTCAAAACGCCTGACACCTCAGTCGCTCGTGACCAGGGGGCGTCGACAATGTATGGAAATGGTGCAGACTACATACTGGAGTCAGAGTGAAGAAGACAGAACACAATAAGAGGAAAAGAGCAAGAATGATACCAGTGTAGCCCATGAAAAAAAATATTCAATCGATTGTTCGAATACATCGCAGTATTTTTTTTGGTTTACACTTATTCATATTTTTCTCCAAGAAATCTTCGCTTTTATTAGAAATAACATTAAACGAAAACTTTTTCATGACTTCTTCATCATTTTTAAATAATTTAACAAATATTTAAAGGGACCGTATTACATAATCGAATGAATTAGCGAATCGATGTTATTTGAATATAGCAACACAGACATAAAAAGAAATGTCAAAAATTAACGTCTACTTCACAATATGTAAATATTTTTTCGCAATTGCGGTTTTGCGATATTTTTAAATTGTGTTTGTGTTTTAAGTTTTCTTGTGATTTAATCGACTTTTCTCCCCCTGATTGCTTGAAGAAACTCGCGTCAGTGTGAATTTGTATTTTTAAGAAAGAGTGTCATTTTATCCACAATTTTTGTTGTGTTACCTTAAACAAAATAAAAATATCAAAAACTTATTTATTGTTTTCCTTATTGTTCATCAAGTTAACCTTATATTTAGCCAGTCGGAATAAAAATAAGCAAACCTAACAGAACTGATACATATGGTATTTCACCTAACAAGTTTGCAAGTATTTGCTTATTTTTATTCAGACCAGAGCAAATTGAAATCTCGAAGTCGTTTGAACTGTTTGAAATTCCCGCCATATTAGCTATGTGGACCGTTTTCAGATGGCGTCTAGTCTTAACTTTTAATGTATGAAGTTGTACTTCTTCTCTTGAGTATATGTGTTCTATGCTCGTGACCACGGGGTCTGCAAAGACACCGAAACGTCGTGTTAAAATGTAAAACATAAATTAAACGCGATAAATCCGGGTAAAAAGTTTTTTATTTGATAGTATGAATCGCGAAAACTTATGACAATATTATTTTATATGATTTTATGAAGACGAAGGGTGGTCGCTAGCCAGTTGGACCCTGACGGGGTCCTACCACCAAGCATCTTAAGCCAATAAGTTCCTAAAAGATACGTTAGCTAGAAGAAGTTGGTGTGTTTTTGTTGATATTCAAGGTGACTTTCTACCGCCTAGCCGCCACAGTTACTAATGGCCAATTTCTTGACAAGTGCAGATGATGGTGAAAAAACTGGCTTTTAAGATTGATAACCTTATAATGCCATAGCTTCTTCTTGACTGCCTGATTAAAAATTATGCGTCAGACTTTGACAACACTAATTTGGAGTCTCTTGTCAGCAGAGCAGTAGATTAGGCATAACTTAGGCAAATATTTTTATCAAAAGTCAAAGTCAAAATATTCTTTATTTCATAAATTTAAATACATTAGAAATAAGTCAAACAATTTGCAAATTGAACTGAATCTACCACCACTTCGGAAAGTCGATCTGTTGAAAAGAAGTGGCAAGAAACTCAACAGCAATCATCTTTTAAAGATACACAGTAACAATTTACAGCCAAGTTATAAGGTTATCAATGTTGTTTTTAAGTAACTTAGTTATATATTCATGCGAACTACGTTTTATTTGAACAGATGGTGGAAGAAAAACCAGCTAATGGTGGGTTTTAAATATTGAATCTCAATCCAAAATCCTTCTTTGTAAACAGTTAAATGTATGGGCGTTGCCATGACAACCGAAATCTAGATTTGTTTTTGTATGAAAAAATTTGGATTTTGGATAAGATACAATATTGAAACCCACCGTATGTCAAGTTAATTACTAGATGTCAGCGTATTTGAAGTAGGTTAGAAAATTCCTAATATTCAATCAATATATATAAAACTGTTCCGTTACTAAGTGATTGAGTGACTGACAGACAACGTACAGCCGTAACTACTGGGCGTAGAGAGCTGAAATTTGGAACATACATTCTTTAGGGAATGTAGGGGTGCACTAAGGAAGGAATTCCCAAAATTCCCACGGGAACGGGAAATATAGGACTTTTTAGTTAGAATGAAAAATCTTATTCCTTAAGTGCACCGATGTGAAACTTGGTGTAAAGGTTTTTCAATGTGTGTCTGGTTGTGTTATGAAAGGAATTCCCGAAATTCCCACGAGAACGGGAAATATATGATGTTTGGTTTGTATAAAAAAATCCCATCCCTTGAGTGATACTTGACATAAAGGTTCCTCAATAAGTGTCTGTTTGTATTATGGATGGAGTTCCCGAAATTCCCACGGGAAGGGGTTGGACTTTTTAGTTTGTATGAAAAATCTTATTCCTTGAGTGTACGGATGTGATACATGGCATGAAGGTTCTTCAAAGAGTGACTGGTTGTGCTACGAAAAAAAATCCCAAAATTCCCACGGGCACGGGAAATATATGATTTTTAGTTTCTATGAAAAAAACTTATTCCTAGAGTGCATGGGTGTGATACTTGGTATAAAGGTTCTTTCAGTGTCTGGTTGTATAGTTTCTGAAATTTCCACGAGAAGGGTAGTTAAGCACATACGAAGTTGCGGGATAAAGCTAGTGTCAAAATAATATGTATTGCGTAGACGGTTGCGAAGAGTGGTAAGTCCGGGCACATACTTTTGCTAACGTCTTAAAGGTAGGCATTGTTTGAAGAACACTGTGGAGTTATTTTAGAAGGATCTCTTTTAATCACTTTCCATATCATTTTAAATTATTCATAACAATAACTGTATCCTTTCTTACAATGTTAGGGTAATAATTAGAGGTGTAAATTAAGAAATAACACCGCATGCCATAATTTACGCACGTGATATGAATATGCGAGCGAATAATAATGAATTGTGACAATAAAATAAAAATATACGTATATTTGAAGAGCTGTTGTCCTAAGTTGGTGGTTTAATTTCCTTTTTCTATCAAAGCTAATGTTGATTCAAATGAAACCGAAGGCCTAGGAAAATTGTATAATTATAGCAAGGAATTATCTTTCGATACACATTGCATAACTTTACTAATTAAGGAGGTTATTTGTCTCCTTGACTACAGTTTGTCAATGATTAACTATTGCCTGCCTGAATTAAAAAGTTATGTCCAGTGTTCTGACGTAGTACGTTATTTTGAATTATGATTAAATTGCTGACATACCTACCTATATTATTAGAAATTAATACAAGTAGTGTAAGAGGACTTCAGTAAAGTAGGGGCAATGCGCAGACGCAGTATTTTCATCTGGAAAGTGCCTTATCCTGATATTATAAACGCTTATACTTAAAAGTTTACTAGAATGAATGGATGGATATTTGTTACATATTGATCAGTAATTTTCAAATCAATTCCAAAATGCATAGCCTGAAATAACACGTTTTTTGTTCAGATATTTCTACGCTGCCGCGAGGAACAAAAATAATTTAATGGTTGTCTAGGTGAGATCGCTTTCAAGCGAAAAGACAACCATTTGTAGTGTTACTCGTCATTTTATATTTATATTTGCATAATTAAAAAACTTTATACGTATAATACAAAGTATCTCGGTTGTTGAAACGAAATAGTGTAGGTATCTAAGGCGACTACTATTAAATGAATTACTTTAACTAAACCGGCTTAAGAAAGTTCCTTTCCTAAAGTACGAGTAGCTTATTTAGAAACACAACACAGGCCGAACGAGGATAACTAGGTTCCTTAAGAGATACCCATAGAAACTGCTACAAGATTAGACTAAACGTTTATGAAATTTAGCTTACAAATATGACGAATACTCAATTTGAAAGTAAAAAAGTGAACCATTATTATATTTACAAATTGCCATTCAACCAAACTCTACAATAATCAATTTATCAAAATCAACTGCTCTTAGAAACGACTCGTTGGTTTTGAAAGTTGTTCCGTTACTTTTAGTTACCAAAATCTAGGCTAGAGTGCAATGCTGTGTAAAAATACAGCTTGTATGTGATCGACACATGATCAACTAATAGTTAAGTGTTTCATGACTTGTGACTTATTAAAAAATGAAAAAACAAAGCAAAATATAAACAGGGATTTTAAATTTTGTGATGTTTATTGATTTCACGTTTCTTAATAGTGAAAACTAAAGGCAAAAAAGGGTACAGGCGAATAATATATTCTTTTATTTTTTTTAATATTTAACATATACCTACAACATACGTATAATCATAACAATACTACACTGAACTGTAACTAGAACACAAATCTCTGAATTTAAACCATTTGCGAAATTGAGTCGAAACTGTATGATAACTTTTGAAATTAAAATTGTGAGACAATAAGCAATAATTTAAAAGTACAGGCAAAACATTTTTATTGAAAAGAAAGCAGAGGCAAGGATGGAAGGAAGAAACCTCTTGGAAAGAAATATCCTAGCAATCTACTAGATTAAAATAATAGTGTTTTTTTTATATTAACACTGTTTGATTGCTGTCTAAAATCATACCAAAATGCAAATTTGCATAGTACTCTCAATAAATAATAGTCCTTGAGATTTTCAATTGCAAACATTGCAATTCTATGGATGCAGTTTTAAAAACAACTGAATGTGAAAAACTTTCTTATATAATTACGTTTTCATTCAGAAATCAATTGTTCGCCATTCAAATCCAAGACTCTTTTATTTTGTTGGAAAACCATTAATAAAAATATTTTAAATGGCTGTCACATAACTTACAATTTGAAAACAATCTACCGCGACACAATAAACAGTAATCATATTTTCAAAACAATTTAAAGAAAAGACTTTAATTATTGTAAAATTATTTTTTTTACTCCTCAATCACAATCACACCAACTACATGGCCATACAGCCATACACCATACAGTAAGCATAGCTTGTGTTATGGGATACCATGCAGCGAACTTGGGGAGAACCTAGAATATAAATACATAAACACCCAGACACTGAACATTTTTTTTTCTTGTTCCGTGCGGGGTTAAAACCCGCAACCACTGGCGTCTGAGGTAGTGATTCAATGGGAACGGGAATGGGAAGATCAGGATAATAATTACTGATCCAGATTATGTCCTAGCGTTCGTCCATCCAACTTTGCAAACATACGCGCATAAGTACAACATTAATTCGTGTAGAGTTGACTTAGAATAGCACTACAAGTCCTGGATAAGCGTGTCATAAAAGGTGACCAGCACTTGGTGGTAGGATCCCATCAGGGTCCGACTTGCCAGCGACCATCCTTCATACAAAATCTGCAGCACAAATATAACCGCTCCGGCGTTGAAGTGTTCTGGCAATATTTTATGAAGAGTTCTTCCAGTTCTTTCCTAGGCCCGTGAGGAGTAAGTACCTATTCGTATTTTTAATTTCCCTTTTACACTTTCGGGTGATTATTTTGGTCAACTATTTCTAATTAATGGCATGCATATAAACCCACCTTTTTTAAGATTTGCATACTAGTTTGCATAAGTTTTGGGTGTCATTTATTTACAAGTAGGTTTAGTATCTTTATATTTCTCAACTGAATATTTTCAGAAAACTTTTTATAAAAACGTGAGTTTATTATTGAGTTAGTGCTTTATTGAAGCCTTCTGCTATCAGGTATATTGCTTAAACTTGAAAAGCAGATCAGCACAAACAATAAATAAGTATATCAAGTTATCAATAAAATGAAATAACATAATTAATCATAACCAACTATCAGAATGAATTAAAAACTAGTTCAGACTGTAAATGTAAATGTAACAACAGAAATCAAAAAGTGAAAAAGTCACTTCTGAAAGTATTAGGAGCAATCTATATAAAATATTTACTAACAAACATAACACACCTAAACTAAGTTTCACTAAGAATTATCTACCAACAACTATCCACCAACCAGCTTGGGCCAGCTTGGTGGCTTACGGCCTAAACCTCCTCGTCACCTAGAGGGTCATGCATGTCATTGCAAAGGGTTATCATGATTCAGGAACTAGTGTAATGAAAAATTAGGTATTTAATAGAAAAAAAAAATATTGAATGCGCAAACACCTATGATATGATACCAAGTGAATATTTAACCGTACCAAAAATGGTCCCCAGTTCTGGTTAAGGACAGCAACTTGCGCAATTTTAATCACAAAACTTATAACTGCAATAGAACTTTTAGGTTATATATATGCTTAATAGGCAAAACATTGGTTTCAAAAACTTATTTCTGAGATTAGTGCATTCAAAAAACGGTCAAAGTAATACTTCAGCTTATTATCGGATTCGGATTTCTTTCAATTTGCCTTTGCAAGCCTAACTCTTGGTAGAGGTACTTATATTTGAAAAATATATCCAAAAGGTATTGTTGGTGAAGGCTATATTTTATCACGAAACTGATATTAGATCTTAAGTTACGGTTAGCGGGTAAAACCACACGAGGCTACTAATATTAACCTTAGGACGCTTTCGCGGTACGATTCATTAGGTTTTTTAATAATCTGCTTGAAATTTGACGATAATCGATAAAAAAAAAATTACGACCAGTTTGACGGTTAATTTTATTTTTAAATTTTAAAAAAAATCGGAAGCAAACATTCCGACTGGGTGGTATGCTCTGTTACCCGCGCAAAGGTAGTCAATGATTAATTAATAATTCTGGACGCATCATAACCGCATTGAGCCCTAAATTAAGCTGAGCTTGTACTATGAAAAATATATTGAAGAAAGATTATGTATTTTTATGTTTATACATACTTAGGACAACAACCTTAGATCTGCAGATCGTATAAATATTTTCAACATTGCGGAATCGTATTCACAAATATTGCGTCGCATACGCACGCGCTATTGTGGTGGTGTATTCAGTTTTTATTGCGATATTTTATATGATTATATGATAGGCTTTCTTCTAAATTTCTACACTTACAGGAAATAGAGACCGAATTTTTCAAGCAGAATGGTTGGGCTTTCATTGACATATTTCTGTGCGTGTTTCTTCCAAGATTCCATACGAGCAGCACACTTAACGAAAATTTATATTAATCGAGTGGCCTCAAAAATAAGTAATGACAGATGATCACCGCCTTAAACCTAGTGAAACTAGCTTTTGACCTAGTGAAACTCTTCCTAAATGATAATCCTGCGGACTTATCAACTATTACAAACTCCTCTCCACAGTTCTTGCAGCAATTAGCCTCAGCTCGGAAACACAATGTACATACACCCATTGTTCATTGTTCGATCGACTGCGCGCGCGCACCCAACTCCTTACACTCTGACATACAAGGCTTCCTGAGTAATTCGCGATAAGTATGCAAGTATCGCTACTCGATGCCCAAATCAATATCGACGAATTAATATTTTCTTACTTTAACAATGATGTGCGTCATCTACCAAACTGACACGACCACCTTTGACTCGGATTGGCACTAACGAGAACCGAAACATACGCTTCTGTATCTGAAAACTATATTACAAGTTTGCACAGATGATTTTGGTAGTTTTCTAGGTAGTTTGCTGACTAAAAACACATGTTGGTGTATTAGTTAGTGCTTTCTAATTTCTTTGAGACTAATCTTTTTATTTCAAATCTATGATATGCCTTATTCTTGCCTGATGGTAAGTGAGGATTGGGTCAAGGATGACAGTGGACGGGCTTAGGAAGAACTGGCTCTTCATAAAAATATCCGGAACACATCAGAGCAGGCGCCGGAGTGGTGACATTTGGGAGCCAATCAAATACTGATAGGGTACTACCGCCAAAAGAGGGCCACTCGGAATAAGATAAGCTTATCCAGACCGGAGATTGAGCGGATAAATTCAGGAAAGAATTAGACATTCATACCGGAACACTACAGCTATGCGACCCACCTAGATACGCCGATACGAAGGTATTTGGCAGCAGAAACTCATTCATGAGGTAGGTACTAGCGAGTGAGTGGGGCAAGTGGATCCTGAAAGCTTCCTGCTTTCAAGAGTTTGTGTAAATACTGGGGAAAAATTTCCCGTCCCTACAGGACTGTTATTGCAAATATCAACAGAAAACCTCATTTTGCATATCCATAGCTACGTTCATTGATTTGTTAGGATTAAGAGCGGATTCATTATCAAATAGATTTTTAATTTCTAAGCTATTCTGAGATTCTGCCAAATTTCTCTCGTGGATTCGTTCATACATTAAAAGCATAATTCTAAAAGGAAATTAAAAACAAATAAATGCGCGCACTCACCACGACATTGAATCGAAATAAAAACCTTATCAAAACGTTCAAAACTTCACTAGCATAAAATGTTATCGAGCCTCGTTGATAGTTAAATGAATCACTTGAGAGAAAACTCCGTGTTTTTTTAACGTGCACTGTAAACAATGGTTTGTTTTATTTGTATGCGCGAACGCGGAGTAGCTTGCGGATAGCGCGTGCGTGGTTGCGAGCGAGACGCGCGGGCGCATTGCCGACTGTGTCGGTCGCCGCCGGCGCCGAGCCCGCGCCGCTCCACTCGCACAAGCCCGCGCTCCTGACCCCTCTCGCCAGCGCCTCCCACTTGGTTATCGTGTTGAGTCGCAGACGCATACATTACGAATACGGTAAAAGGAATCCGCTAACTATAAAGACGACTGTGGGCATCGGAAATCGAAAACAATTGTGTCCGGTACTCGAAAATAAAGTTGTGGTTTGTTTGTTTTAACTACTTAATTTGTGTTTTTTTGGGTTATGAATCAAAGTTGATGTTTAGGACTGTTAATGCAGTTAAGTTTTAAAACTACGTACTTGATTTGTAACATTGGACTTATAAACGCTTTTAGCGTCGTAGTCGGAGGCTCGAAATAACTTGTAAGGTGCTTTCTCCAGAGATTAACTTTTCCCTATTGAGGGTTCTCTATGTGCAACTTTGAGAATAAGCCACTCAAGAGCGAGTTAACTATCATATTAACGCTTCCGTATTAGGTTTATGAAATTGGTTTTGTGCACTCTTTGTCCAAACTATTTTCGAAAGAACCCTTATATTTCCATTTATTCTTAGGCTAAGGTTCGCCTGGTTTTATTCACGAAGGTCCATCCCGTAGGACCGTCCCGATTTTTAGTATCAACCTGCTAGAAAATATTGCAAAAATTTAACCGAATTAGTGCCCACAATTTTTTTTAATTATTTGGTTCGTAAGTATGGTTCATAAGGTATTTTAGACATTTCAATGTCTACGAAAAATGTCCGCATACGGTCGGCTAAGAAATCAATACGTTGTAAAGGTAAGTAAAAAATATAATTCCTCTTTTGTCAAACGTGACATCAGATGGTTCTTTCGCCTCTGGTGTTCTGCCTACCCAAAGATCTTCTAAATATAAAAAAATATCGTCAATTTACTATGACATAGATTAATGTGAGAACGAACCAACATTATTAGATTAAATTAGGACGGTACAGCCTTATCTGGCGACATCGATAGTTAAACTAGATCATCATGGAGAGGTGTGTTGCCGTCGTTTTTAGCGTTGACTGCTTGGAATCATCTTTTCATCATAATTGGGATTATTAATATCCTTTGCATACAGAAATTAAAACTTTTATATTTGTCATTTAAAATGCTATGGACATTTCGAGTTTAGTAAATAATAAATAAATAAATATTTCTGACACTCACACAACATTATCTAGCCCAAATTAAGTTTCTTAAAGAACTTGTGTTATGGATACTAGATAACTGATATACTTAAGAAATATATACACATACATATTGAATAAATACATATTTTTTATTAGAATAAACTTAAATAAACATACAAACATCCATGACTTGACGACTAATATCTGTGTTCATCACACAAATATCTGTCGCCGCCGGGAATCGAACCCAGGACCTCTGGCATAGAAGGCAATGTATTTTACCGCTACACCAGCCGGTCGTCAAAAGTTTAGTGTCTCTGTTTCATAATCTATTTTAATTTTTTTCGTACACTACAAGTCAACTCTCAGACAAAATACTTTTTAATTATATGGATCACCGCACCACTTTGAGCCCTCCTTATCCTATAAATCCACTATTAGTGGCCGACAAAAAGGGTGTTCCCTTCCGCCGTGACCATAAGCAGGCTTTCATTTACATACCTACCTAGTTGATCTACAAATCAACTCTCAGACAAAATTTATTTGACAGTTTCCTAAGCCCATGTGCTTTCATTTTACAATTTGTGCTACAATTAAAAAAAATATTGAATAATCTTTTACAGAAAAATCATGATAATTCATTAATAAAAATAACTTAAAGTCCAACAAATTACTGGCTCTCTTCGTGACTCCGAAATACCAATTCTGACGACAGCTAAATATCAATAGGTCCTATTTCCTATTGTTCAACTTCATAGTACTGTTATACCAAACGAGAACAACGACCCTTCAATACATTTATATCCAGTGAACGCAAAATCACTGATTTATGTCATTATAGCAAGTTTGTTCAAAACTTCACATATAATATACTTACCGAATTTTCAATCTTTCTCATCATCATTACAACTCCGTGTAAAGAGCCCACAGCGGGGCTATGAGTCTCTCCTCTGGGTGACGAGGAGGTATAGGCCATAATCCACCAAGCTGGCCCAGTGCTCGTGGATGTCAGAATTATCAGGATGGTGAAATGGCTTCTGTATGACAAACCCTAACGACTATTTTATAGAAAAATACACCACCCGGGACCGACTGCTTAACGTGCCCTCCTAAGCACGGAAGTCGTCGTGAGAAATATATGAACGACGGTCACACATCCAGTAACCACGGCGCCAAAACGACTTCAACGACCACTTACTCATATTATAAATCCATCCATCCATACAAATATTATAAAAGTTTCTATGGATGGAAGGATGAATGGTTTTTTTTTTAATATAAAATATGGATGGGACTTTTGTCTTCCATGACACCTGATGTTAAGTGAACATGAAGACTAAGGTGGTACACGTCCATCCACGAGAAACCTATTCACTCGACGCTTAAAAGTACTTGGACTATACTGGTCAGGGAAAATAGACGCAGGCAGTTCATTCCAAACCTTGGCGACCCGTATCAAAAAGGAACTGTCAAAGCGCTTAGTTCGACTTTTCGGAATATCAACCACATACGGATGGAAGTTCTGTCTGCGTCTAGTAGTCCGATGGTAAAAGGGTGAGGGTTCAATTTGCTCAAACAGAGCACTCACGCACTCACCAAAATGTATCCTGTAGTACACGGTTAAACAAGCAACCTTACGACGATGCTCTAGGGTCTGCAGTTTTTTGGTCGTAAGGTCGACATTGTTGATTACGGGTTCTTCGGTCAACGGAGTCCAGCGCTTCTAGTTGATATTTGGCTGAACCATCCCAAAGATGACTGCAGTACTCCATGCATGATCGCACTTGAGCTGTATATAAGTTAAGAAGCTGTGCAGGGCCGAAGTACCGCCGTACCTTCGAGATGATTCCCAACTTTTTCGAAGCTACTTGAGCCATGGACACAATTTGTTGACCGAAGTTTAAACTGGATGTTATAGTTACGCCTAAAAGCCCTAGATGGTCAGTGATGGGGACAGATACATTTTGGAAAGTGGGCGTTAATGTGAAGGTGCTCTTTTTTGCGGAGAATAGACACGCCTGAGTTTTGGACGCGTTGAATTTGACCAAATTCGACTCACCCCAATCGGATACTTTTCTTAAGGTTAAATCAACGCGCTCAATCATTGACTTTCTTAAACTCTGGATTTCACGGGGGCTCGCTCGCGCATTGGATACGTATCTCTCTACAACAGTGCTGTCATCAGCATAACTAATAATGCCCGGTGTTAAAAGGTCATTAATGTGCAGCAAGAATAATGTTGCAGAGAGAACAGATCCCTGAGGTACCCCGGCATTAATTGCCATTTGGTCGGAGGAGAAGCCATCTAAGACTACTCGAATTGACCGTTCCCTCAGAAAATCAGATATCTAGTCGCAGAGCCCAATCGGTATGCCATAAGCTGGAAGCTTACTTAAGAGACCATCATGCCAGACCCTGTCAAAGGCCTTGGAAATGTCTAAGGATACAGCTATTGCTTCACCATGACCCTCCAAGGCCTCGCTCAATAAGTGAGTGGCATACACGAGAAGATCGCCGGTCGAGCGCCCGTTGCGGAAACCATATTGGCTATCGCTTAGGAGCTCGTTGGTCTCGAGGTATGCCAGGAGTCGATTGTTCAATACACGTTCCATGACTTTGCAAAGTATGGAGGTGATTGAAATTGGTCGATAGTTGACAGGATCGGCACGGCTTCCCTTCTTTGGTACTGGCTGTACGTTAGCAAGCTTCCAGGACTTGGGAACCTTACCGGATTTCAATGAAAGTCGATAAAGACGCGTCAAAAAAAGGATGTCTGGATTAATGGATGTTTGTTCCTTAATCACGTCTGAAAAAGCACATAGGCTACATTTTATCCTTATATTCCCACGGGATTCGAAATTTTGCGAGTGAAACCGCGCAAAAATAGCCAATAGATAATATTAGCTAGCTAGGCCACTATGACTTCATAATACCACTAAAAAGCATAAAGAATCTGTTATTGTTTTCTATACTAATGAAGTCAGTTTTTAAGGTTTTTCTACAAAAACTACAATGGTTGGTATTTTGCTTTTGTTATTTCCCATCATAGTGCGAAGACAAGATCGATCTTTTGTTTTTGCATGTACATACCTATTTGAGATTTAGGTACTGAAACGCATGGGATCTTTTAAGTAACTCATACTTTATTTGTGATTATAACAATATACTTTTATAATTATTACACTTTCATTAAATATACATGGGGCTAACTCTACATGGGAGGCTGATACGTTTCGCGTTATAAAATCGAAGATTATTTTCTTCGAACAAAACAATGAAGTTCCCTTTCTGAAGGAAGGGACGAGAATGTTCTAACAAAATAAAAGCGCCTCTGTCAGAGAAATAATATTCAAATATCAAATAAAACAATGACATACTGTTTGTTCGCACCATAGCCGACTTTATTTATCAATATAAGGCGCGCTCAAGCAGTATGTTACGACCTCACGTTAAAATTTATTTAATCCGATGAAGTCAGTTAAATAAATTTTAATCAATTACATAGTCACCTTAATCCTACGGTTTGAATTTACCTATTCTGGGAACATACAGATTGTACGGGAGTACTCATACATGAGCCCTCTACCGCTAGAGTTTCAAGTGCGATTGTCTTAAATTATTAATCAAAACATTATATAATCAACTCAAATCTCTGTCAGTAGAGTCTTGTCCACAAAAACCCAACAAAAATAAGACAAGATCCCGTCTAATTAACTTCAATTAAACGTCGTTACAATATCATCGACGTTACATAGTGAATTCAGATTGACTACAGTCCTTAATCTTTAATAATAATGAAACTTATATAAATAATGAAGGTACAGTGTTAACTTAACAAAACTATTCTTCTTGAGAATTTGTGTTATTATTCTTGACCTTTAAAATCTTTAGGGCCAAAGACAGACGATTTTTCTCGATAAGTAAGCTTCTGATTTCCAAAAGAATTTTTCTGCGCATCCTCTGAAACTTTTTTTCCATTTTTCTCTTCTTTATTTCATAGTTTTCGAAGGTTTCGTCATTTCGCAGTAAATGGCTTGTACTAACGATTTTCTCATAGCGTGGCTTTGTTGACTTGGCTGCGCTGCCGTTTGGTGTGTCCAGAAACAATTTAGCTCTTTTTGGGTTGTCTTTCATGATTAAAGTTAGTGAATCGATTTGGAACTTAATCCAAAATCACTATTGCAAGCCACGGAGGTAAGAAAGAACCTGCAATAATCAGCTTTTCTGCAGGTAGGTAAGCAAAAAAAAACGAAAAAAAAAAAAAAAAAAAAAAAACGTCCAAAATACAATAAAGTGACAAACGCTAGAATACAATACAAGTTACGGATACAAAACAAAAACTTAGTCGGGGATTGGAAGAATACCCTTTTAAAACTAAAATGAATCAACCTTCCTGGGCAGAATGACATTGGCCAGTATCTATCATGTCATATGTTGTGGAGGTCTGTCAAATCCACATATATCAAAGTAAGACATATGACATTACAATAATAACAGGATTTATGAAATCAAAACATGGTAATAGTATATTATGTAACAAGTGAGCTGTAATTAGCAACGCTCACGAGTTACATACGACGTTTTTCAACACACCTGTGAGTAAAAGACAGACATACGTGGTCATAAAATTTATTTGAAGCAGCTGTTAGCTGCTGCGCGTCCCTGTACCCACGCTATTGTTGCTTGGAGGCGCCGTGGAGCCGCTGCTGCTGCACGCGCGCCGCCTGTCCGCACGCCGCCTGTCCGCGCGCCGCCTGTCCGCGCGCCGCCTGTCCGCGCGCGCTCATATATTTAATGTATAACCCGGATCAATAAAATATGCTCTGTTTACTCGCATGTAATTTGCACTAAGGTACAATTCAACTTTGTAGGATTCATTATATTATGCACTAGGGTATAATATATTATGCATGCGTGACTTATAGCCCAGTTTATAGTTCTAAATTCAATAGAATAAGGCTCACTTTACGAGCAAGTGTGTTGAAAAAATATTTAAGTACCTACCTAAAGAAGTTTTTACCTACCTATACTAGGGTCGCGGTGAACTTACCTATACGAGGTTCGTTATTATACAGAAACCTATTACCTAATGTTCTGATAGATAACAATATCACAGGTACTTGTAAATACATGCAAATGTTAGCCGTATAGCCAAATCAGCTATCTCTCTGATGGAGATTCAATGGATGTGGCCTTGACTCCTCATGTATATACTTGAACGAGACATTGCCATTATAAGTAAATTTTCGTAGGACTTCGGTAATACACGTATACGACTAAGGTATAAGATCAAAATACGTGCTAGGTATACCTGCCGCCCCTTCTAATAAAAAAATTCTTATAGGTGTTTTTAGGATAAAATAAAACTCAAATTACAAGCTATAAATAAGCTTAAATTAAATAAAATTCAGTTGAGAAAATTAATATTAACTAATTACATACAAAACATGTTGAGGACAAGTACATTTCCTACTGTAAATGCTTTTATTTATAAGTTATTTTTATTGTATATTGTCTGTTTTTTCTCCTTAATAAATAAATAAATAAATAAGAAAACAAAAAATTTTGGGTCTCGAACTTCATCATCGTCAGCTCCGTCTACGATGTATTTTGCGATGAATCGCTCCAACCGCCAGTGGAGTCGTATCATCATCATTCCGTGACATCCTTGCAATGGTGTCAGCGGTCTTGCATAATGAGGCGCTCCCAATCATTACATGAAAAGAAAATCATTAGCATTATTCTCTAAATATTTCATTAATAGTCCAACGAAATTCTAACCGTTGATTACAATCTAAATAAAATGGAACGAAATAATATTCTAGTTACTATAATACTCATATAACATAGGTATACATTACTTTAAACTCTAAAATTAAAATCAACATTTAATACATTTATCGGAACACCCTTTATCATTCAAATATTAAATAGAAATTTATTTTTTGAAAATTATGTTCATTTATAAATCATCATTAATTTTACCTTATTGATAAAAATAAATAGAATCACATTAACTTTTAAAATGATAAGATTTAAACGATTTATATTTGCAAAATTACCTAAATTGAAATGATTTCAACCGATTAACATGTACAATTATTTCTTGGTTATTTTGTATTCGTTTTACCAGATAATTGTCACGTCCTATACAGGGTGGATTTCGACGAGAGACCTTTGCGGAAATATTGCATCGTTTAAGTGATACATGGTTGGCTTATAATGTTTAGAAACTTAAACAAAGTAAAAAAAAAAAATTAAAGATTAACTCATTTTTACCTGTGGTGATAACCCTATATTGCATCTGCACATCACGGCAAGATGGCTAGATTAAGGAATCGCCGTCGGGAAAGCTCGGGATATTACGTTTATTTCCGAGAGTTGTTGTCATCGTACTGGTGTAAGAATGACACATACTTAAATGTCAAATAAAGCAAATAAAATGCAAAAATATGAATATCAGTTACTTTATTAAAATTTTTACATACGGTGTTCAAATGTTCCTCCATGTCTTATAATACACGCTGCAGCCCGTGCCCGAGTATGTCGGTGCACATGCGATAATGTCTGATCTTCACGATTTGTCCTACGAAGAATGTCGAAGGCAGCAATCAACCTTTGTTTCATGTCGTCCGGTATTAAGTTTTTTGACGATAACCAAAATAAATTAAAAAAAACAAGGACAGCCTATTGTATGAATTGCTGATCAACATTCGGAAATAATTTTATGAAGCGAGTTAACGAACTAAAACCTTTTTATCACTTTAGGGCGCGTTCACATAGAACGTCCGATTTAACAGGATCCTTTTTAAGTGATCCGTCGCTACTGGTGGTAATATTCACACAGCATTTACAGGACAGATTTTAACAGATCCGTCAGTACTGGAGGCAATATTCACACAGCATTTACAGGACCGATTTTAACAGACCCTTCGCTACTGGATCGTTCTTCAGTGTATCGACTACTTTCTACGAGGATGGACGTTGTATATTTTTCAAACGCCTTGCTTGCCATGATTATGAGAGCACTGGACAGTAGACACGTGCTCTACTCTAGGAATGAAACCGGCAAATGGCAGCTGCGTGCAGCACACCGCAACCCACGCACCCCCATGCCAAGCCTGCTTATTTTGTCGGATCGGTATTATTTACTGGATCCGGAATACTCTTCTATGTGAACTCGCTCATACAACTACATACGCTAATAACATTTACGTTTAAACGAACCTGTGAAACGGACTTTCTATGTGTACGCGCCCTTAGTAAACGGAGACATTTTATTTATGACGAAAGAGGTTACTATCATCTTTACCTAATTGCTTATGACGATTGAGTACATTCGAGTGGTTGTCAAAGTCATTCCATGATGTGAATTATTTGTTGTGGTTAGAATTATCAACTAATAAGGAATTACATAAATACTCCACCAGAAAATTTAATAAATAGAATAGAGACAATCACCTCTGCAAATGCACGCAGACATAAGAATGGATAAATGGCAACATATTAACGAAATATCCTGACTGACGTCTAAAGATTGTTTACAAGTAAGTTCAACCAAACCACCTGTGTAGGGTTGGCACAAAGTAGTTTTTGGTATGAATGTTTAAAAGGCTATAACTTGAAAACGGTAACATATATTTCCATAGTTTCTATGGGGGAAATATAGTGCTAAGGTTCAACTATCTGCCGGTTCCGCAAAGGTCCCTCGTCAAAATCCACCCTGTATATCTACAGACACGAAATAGACCCTTATTTGGTCGACTAAGTTTCTTATTTTTGCTAGATATCCCTTTAGGATTATATAGCGAAACAAATTGCCTTTAACGTAATTTTACGTTTGAAACTTTCATAGATTTATATCCAAAATTTACTCTACGCCAATCATTTTGGTTTATTTTAATATATTTAAATAATGAATGTGAACTAGTGTGATACCGCTTTTCTACTAAACTTAAGGTTTGTTTACTTAATACGATATTACTCGTTGTTCGGGTTTGAACCGATCTTACTTTATCAGTAGATTTATTTTCGCTCTGAAAATTACTACTTAAAACATTAGGAATACTTAACATTAGTTTTATCATTCGATTCCATTGTAATGCTGAGCGATTTAGATACGCATTCATTTGGGACACGTGGATTAGCCACATATTTTGTGTCCACATTACAACAATATACTTATAAATTCATTTCTCGCTACATTTACATTATCAGATGGCGTATTTTTCATATTCGATACAAAATTAATTGATAAATTTTTAAAAATCATTGGTTTGCTTGCGAAATTTATTATAATTTTGTTTTCGCAAGGAAATCTTATCCTAAGATCATGTCTTGAGACATTGAGTGTAAAATATAAAACTTATTATTAAAAACAATATTGTTAATCACTACATTCAAAGTTAAGTGTCCAGCTACTGGCACCAATGTTCCGTTCACCATCTTCACGCAGAGATCACTGCACGTGGAAACGTTATGCTGTAGCTTCTCAGCGAACACTTTACTAATTACAGAAACTGACGCTCCGGTATCAACTAATGCAATTCCACTGATGTTTTTACATAAAAATAAAACACTAGCAACGACCTTTTCCTCATGTTCTTTTATATTATCCTCGATGGAGTTAATTACGCCCATCGCACTTCGTTTGTCCGTGTTTGGACCTCGATATTTATTGTCATCCTGCTGTGGGCAGGGCTGCAAACATCTTTTTCAGTTTCCGGCGCCTCCACCATGAAACGCATGGGATCTTTTAAGTAACCAATACTTTATTTGTGATTATAACAATATACTTTTATAATTATTATACTTTCATTAAATATACATGGGGCTAACTCTACATGGGAGGCTGATACGTTTCGCGTTATAAAATCAAAGATTATTTTCTTCGGACAAAACAATGAACTTCCCTTTCTGAAGGAAGGGACGAGAATGTTCTAACAAAATAAAAGAGCCTCTGTCAGAGAGGTAATATTCAAATATCAAATAAAACAATGACATACTGTTTGTTCGCATCATAGCCGACTTTATTTATCAATATAAGGCGCGCTCAAGCAGTATGTTACGGTACGCAACCAAACCTTACGACTTCATCGAGTTGAATAAATTTTATAATAATAATAAATTTGTTTATTATGGCGTCTTGGCCCAATAGATACATTTATTTCATTACCTACAACCTATGTACCTACTATGTTAGTAAATTACAAATGTCACCGCAAGATAAACAACATAATTTAATTAAATTAAAAAATAATTAATTTAATGTAAGGGGGCGGCCGTAAGGTTTGGTTGCGCCTTACATTTTGTAAATAAAGAGTTTATAAGCGCACACCAACCTTACGGCAGATGTTAGAATTTCATTTGAAAAGATTAAAAGTAAAATAATAAAAAATGACGCGGGTTGTCCGTCAGAAAATATTTTCATTCTAATGTTTGTTTTTGCCTCGAAAAGTAGAAGGGTCCTGAGACCCTGATACTGGCCCCGCCACGCCTTTATAAATAGAATGTATTAAAAAAAGTGATTCAAGTTACATAATTCCAATTAAAGGAAAAGTTATTTTAAAATATCGAATTTTCATTCCATAGCTAATTATCTATTATAATCTGCTTATCAGAATTGCCGCCTAACGAAAAAAACGACTAAGAATTGTCCCCTCGAGTGTACCTACGTTTTCATATTTATTTATTTACTCTTCATTGTACACATACGAAAAATATAAAATAAAGACCATTAAAAAAAAGAAAACGCCAGCGATCTCTGCCAGGCAACCAAATTTCTTCCCTATTCTTCAATAATACAAAATTAGTATGTAATGTTAATGGTTTTAAAATAAGCGTATATCGCGGGCATAAAATGAGGAACTACAATGAATCTTGCTTTCTAATTTCACTTAAGAACAGCATTGCTGTAATCCGGATAGAAGGTTAGGACTTTTAGCCTTTTAGCAGCACAGGGTCACTTAGAATAGCCCTCACTTCTGGATAAGCGTGACTAAAAGTGACTAATCCGAGTAATAACCGCTCGTTGGAAGGACCTCTTCTGGCTTCACCTGGTTAGCGACCACATACATACATACATAACGTCACGCCTATATCCCTTATGGGGTAGGCAGAACACCAGAGGTTACAAGACCATCTGATGTCACGTTTGACAAATTTGGAGGTATTATAAAGATGGAGAATAAGTAAGTGTGGTTAGCGACCACACTAACTAGAAAATCTGCCGCTAAATGTCACTGCTCTGATATATTACAAGCAGTTGAGTCCTAAGCCCCTGTGCCGTCATCTCCTGTGCGTGCCTCCTATCCGAGAGCCTCATAATCAGTCACCGTCAGCGTCAGGTAAGATTGAACTCTAACGTAGGTTCATTTACTAATACAAAAGTAAGGGCAATGTACCTATCATAGAATATGCGAAGTTCTGTAACATGCCAAAAGTTCCCCTGTAGTTGCAGGTGTGCATGATCTGTGGTGATTAATTACAATCAGGTAACCAAAATTACATCACACGGAGTTGTGACGATGAACCGAAATGCTGGTTTTCTCTATTTAGTAACGTGAAAAATAAACCAAATAATGTGGCAATCATCTTGAAGATTTTTAAGTTCTGGGTGAGGAACATACTCTAAAATATTATCAGTTAATAGATATATACAGGGTGTGGAATAATCAATAATACCAGTGGATAAAATTCAGTACCTACCTAAAGATTTTCTAATACTATTTATAGCAACCAAAAAAGATGAGACAATTTTCAGACTGCAAATCCAACTTTTGCCCTAGGCATTGAAAAGCTTTCATTTAGGTACTTGTGTATAGATTAAACAATAAAAATCGCGCCATACATAAAGGAGGAGGAACTTCAAAGGAGATATTGCAAGATGTTTCGCGCGCGGTTTTTCGTAAGAAATACTGCTCACCAAATCATCAAACCAAACATTATGACAGTATATTTATCGTCTATTAGTTGCTGATATTCAGGTAAATGATTTTATAAACGCTTTTAGAAACACTTACCTGCAAGGAATCTCAAAATCCAAAACAACTCTAAAAATAGCTCTCACTTCAAATGGTTCAAGGTACTAAAGCAGTTAGTGCCTATCATTGTTTCTTTCCAGAAGCATCTATTGAAGCAACATTTCCCCCTGGGATTTCTAATGAGTTCAATTCGCGCCTCGGAGTCTCGAGTAGGTAGGTAGGTACTCGTCGCCAGCGTCCTGCCGTTCGGGCCCTATCCATAATTTGATTAACTAAACTACTGCAATCTTGATATTGGTACTAGATCGACTGAGACGAGCCATGGTTTTAAGGTGATCGTAAACTTGTGTTCTTAATAACGAAAGTTATTTTATTTTATGATTTTACTTAGCACTTAGCACGACTAAATATTGCACTTTGGAGCAACGACGAAAGGTCGATAGTTAGGCTGTTTATTATGGAATATTAAATAAAATACTTTTTAACCGGATTTATTACGTTTTTTTTTTAACACGACGTTTCTTTGCAGACCCCGTGGTTCGAGACTGAGGTGTAAGGCGCCATGACAGTGGAAAAAGTTACACATCGTCACCTCCATCAGTCTTCGAGCGTAGCGTTCTGGATTGACACAAAACGATCTGACAGTATCTTGAGTAGGTCGTGCAGCTTGCTGAATGTTGCATTTAATGTTTTTCAGGATGTCGGTGATAGTTTCCAACCATCTTAGCTTTGGTTTAAAATTGAAACATACAGACATACATAACCTCACGCCTATCTACCTTTGGGGTTGGTACAAGAAGGAAACACCAATTGCTACGATCCAGACATACCTCTTTCGCTTCCTCCCAGCACCCCCAGTGTGGATTGGGTTCATGTTGCTACGGCGCTGTAGGGTTGGTCGCTACGGGAGATAATTGAAATGCTAGGACGATGCGTGTATTTCTTTTAGTTGCCAGACAGAGAGAATTGACATAATTATGTAGACATGTAATTGCCATATCTGGGACAGATATAATATAAGTACAAGGTTTTCCTGTTGATTTCCCGTAACTCTAGGGTATTAATGGGACCATGTCGTAGAATCAAATAACATGTAAATAATTTTTCTGTTTAATTTTGTTGATTTTTCTATTATTTTGATAATTCAATGAAGTCAAAAAGTAATATTGTCTTACGTTTTCGCGACTCATACATCAAACACTTTTTAACCGGATTAATCGCATATATTTACATTTTAAATTTTGACTCGACGTTTCGGTGTCTTTGCAGACCCCGTGGTCACGAGCGACTGAGGTGTCAAGCGTCGGATTGATAGATTGAAAAAGTTATACATCATCATCTCCATCTGTTTCTCAGTCTTCGAGCGTAGCGTTCTGGATTGACAAAAAACGAGCTGACAGTATCTCAAAGTCAAAGTCAAAAGAATCTTTATTTCGTAAGTATTTAAATACATTTGAAATAAGTCACAATTTACAAATTGAACTGAATCTACCACCACTTCGGAAAGTCGATCTGTTGAGAAGAAGTGGCAAGAAACTCAACAGCAATCATCTTTTAAAAATACACAATAACAATAACAACAACAACAATTTACAATCTTCTTGCATCCGGATATCTTATAATAAAACTTTATGCTTATCCTTAAATCTATCGAAGGGTTAATCTTAAATATTTTGGAGTTTTATTATAAAAGCGTACACATTGACCCATGAACGAGTTGGTGATCTTCTGGAGTCTACTATTATATTTATACATTAGGCAATCAAGTACTAGACAGAAACGTAGACATAGATATAGAGGTAAAGATAGAAGTAGATAGATGTAGCGATAGAGGTGAGAGATATTACAGATAATGTGGATGGAGATGAGGATAGTCGTGGACAGAGACTGGACACTAACACGGACGTGAACATGGGGGAATGGGATGGAGATGGGGAAGTCAGAGTCAAATTCAAAAAAGTAACATAGTCATAAAGTCTTCAGCAAAACGACCTGGCACCGCTAGCAGCACCCGTTCACGAGTATAACGCAAGCACCAGCCATCACTCTCCTCAACCATATTTTAGGGAAGAGGGTGACCCGACACCCGACGCTACCGCTAGCCATGCCGCCTGAGGGAGCATGACGTTCTTGCTGTTGTATGGATAAGAAGGAGATGGAGATGGCGTTGGATGAGAAGGAAATGGAGATGGTGTTGGAGATGGAGTTGGAGATTGAGAATATTTGAAAAACAATTTACAACCAAGGACTTTTATCGTCCATATATTCAGAAATTGTATAAAAGCCTTTACTACACAATTTTTGTTTAATAGTTTCTTTAAATTTATCAAGTGGTAAGTCTTGAATATTTGTGGGAACCTTATTATAAAAACGTATGCATTGACCCATAAATGAGTTAGTGACTTTATGAAGTCTACTATCATAGTCAATATCAATCTTGAGTTTCAGGTCGTGCAGCTTGCTGGATGTTAGATTTTATTTATTTTATTTAACAATTATTGTACACAGGATAAAAGACAATTGAAAATAAACATAGAATAAAGTTACAAGGGTCAGCTTATTTCTAAAGAAATTTCTTCCAGCAGACCTGAGACTGGAGAGTTTGGTTAAAATGCAATAATAGTGTGTACGTATAAATCGAATAAATTACTTATACTATTAAAATATATATTGAAAACCTACATAACAAACTTTAAATACAAATACATACATAAGATATATAATATATACCTACATATTATATCAAACATAAAAATACACACAAATACATACTTTTAGCATAGAGAAAGGTAGTGATCTCTTACTTTTTTCTTGAAAATAGATATAGATTGAGACTCCCGTATAATGTGAGGTAATGAATTCCACAATCTGACTGCATGAACCGAGAAAGAGTAGGAAAAATAGTCAGTTTTATGAATGGGCATGTGTAGAAGAGTGCGCACATGTGCTCTACATGGCGTATCCTGAGAGTGAGTGAAAGAAAATCTTTTACGCAAATAGGGAGGGGTAAGCGGGTTAAATAGGATATTGAAAAGAAGACACAGGATTCTAAGGTTTCGTCGGAACCGTATCGGAAGCCAACGGAGTTGCTTACGAAATTCGGTGATGTGATCGAATTTTTTGAGTCCAAATATGAAACGAACACATAGATTTTGCAAACGCTCCAATTTGTTTAATAGCTCTTCCGTGGCATCCAGATAACAGGAATCGGCATAGTCCAGGATAGGAAGAACCAGCGACTGGGCAAGAGAAACTTTTGTCTGAAAAGGCAAAAAGCTTTGCAAGCTCTTAAGTGAGTGCAATGTGTAGTGGACCTTGCGACTGATTTCACTGACATTCGCTTTCCATGAAAGGTTTGAATCAAGAATGACTCCCAAGTTTTTAGCAGTGTCAGTGAAAGCAATCACAACATTGTCCAAGGTGATGGGAGGCAGTAAAGTCAAGACAATTACGCATATACCGGCTACCAATGATCATTGCTTGCGACTTTTTGGGGTTAACTAGAAAACCAAAAGACTTTGCCCAGTCGCTTATTCGACCTAGATCGGAATTAATAGCTGTAACAGCAGATTCGACATCAGATGCAATGAAATGTCGGTATAACTGCAAGTCATCTGCGTAAAGATGGAATTTGGAAGAAATGACTTCGGTAACTGAGTTTATATAAATGGAAAAAAGTAGAGGAGATAAGACACCACCTTGTGGCACCCCAGCAATTAGATCACACCAATGTGAGTGATTCTCATCAAGGCGGACCTGCTGAGAGCGGCCACGAAGGTAGGACTCAAACCAAGCCAATGCAGAAGGGGAGATATTTATGGATTTGAGGATACCTAGGAGGATATCAAAATCAACAGCGTTAAAGGCGCTGCTGAAATCTAGAAGGATAAGTAGGGTAAGGGATTTGTTTTCCATGGCCCAGCGAATGTCATCAGTTACGTGTATTAATGCTGAAACAGTGCTGTGGCCAGGACGGAAGCCGGACTGGAATTGGGTGATTATATTATTAATTGAAAGGAATGCTGATAGTGGTTTATGCGCAATGTGCTCAAGAACTTTCGAAAGAAAAGGTAGGATTGATATAGGGCGAACATGGGTTATGGCAGTAGGATTAGGGATTTTGGGTAAAGGAATAACGTGCGCGCGTTTCCAGGCAACAGGGAAGGTACTAGAAGATAGAGAGTGGTTAAATATGTGTGTGAGGATTGGCAAAAGGAATGGTAATATCATGACGATCATTCTAGAGCACAAATTGTCATCACCAACCGCAGCTGAGGAAATAGAGAGGATAGACTTCTTGACTTCATCTGAAGAAACGGCTGAAAATGAGAAAGGAGAATATGTTAATTGCAGTCTCGACAGATGATTCAAGGTATTGGATTTGACATTAGGAGATAAAGTTACTGGAGGTAGGGAGAAATTATTGTTCATAGCGCTCAGGTCAAAGTCTTTAAGGGATGAGTTAGGAGATTTGCCGATACCGACGGATTTAAGGAATTTCCAAACTTGAGCAGAACCACGGTTGACCAAAGAATCAAAAAAGTATTTCCTCTTCGCATCCCGACATAAGCGATTGCATAAATTTCTGAGACGTTTGTATTTGTCAAAGTTGCATTCAGAGGGATCACGTTTTAAAAGTCTTTTGGCCTTATCTCTTCTAGCCATTTCTTGTTTAATGCAATCAGAAAGCCAGGGTGCAGGATTGTATTTGAGTTTAACTTTTTTGATTGGAGCGTGGCGATCGAATAACTGCAAGATTGCAGTATTGAAGTGACTAACTTTCTCATCAATCGTAACGCTAGATATAACAGCGCTCCAATCAATGGTTTCGGCACTACGTTGTATAGCTGCCGTATCGATATCCTTGTAATTTCTTAGTAGCATCATCCGTGGTTTGCGTCTGGGAGTACGGATACGGTAGAAAAGGAAAATAAGGTCATGGTAGGAAAAGGATGCAGTGAGTTGCCCATGGGCCGCAACACTTTGGGAGTTAGAGACAAACATGAGGTCGATCAAGGATGGAACACAATTCGGAAAGTGATGGGTCGCAGAAAGAGGTAATATGTGGAGGTTATAGGAGTTCAGGAGAGAGTCTAGTTTACGGGAACGGGTGTTGATTTTGGTCATGCATGTATTAAGATCACCCATCAATATGACATGACTATAGGATGGGCAAAGGTCATGGAGGAGGACAAAGGTCATGAAACTATCACCGACATGGGACCCTATCCTGAAAAACATTTAATGTTTTTCAGGATAGGGTCCCATGTCGGTGATAGTTTCCAACCATCTTCTCTATTGAAATTAGGGTGTTTTTTAATTTCAATCGCTTCTCTGATCATTCTAGGAATGTAATGCTTCTCTCTAGATAAAATTTTCACAGAGTCAAACCTTAAGTAGTGGTTTGGCTTGTCCATGGAATGCTCACAAACTGCAGACTTTGTAGCTCTTTGATTTTTAATATCAGCTATGTGTTCTTTTACGCGAGTTGATACGTTTCTTTTGGTATAATGTAAAATATAATGTAAATATACGCGATAAATCCGGTTAAAAAGTATTTTATTTAATAAGTCAAAAAGTCTTATGTAAAACACCTTTAATGCGAAGTATGACAACGTGGCATTTTCTATCCCTTTTTTTACAGGTACAGTTCGCAACGCTCTGCGTTTTACATTGTATGCAACGTTCTTCAACGTTTAAAATGTTTTTTTTTTTGTTGTTTATTGTATGGCCTCAGTTACACGCGACTATTGAATTAATGTTAAAGAGATTTTACAAGGGTGATAATTTATGAACTCATTAGGTAGGTATATTAAGATTGATGATATCTAGGAAATTCTGCACTTTTGAACCACATTTTCTTTGGAAAAAAGTATTGTTTTTTTAGTAAGGAACAAAACCTTAAAGTTATGGGAAATCAACAGGAACACCTTGTATAAAATACATTTTAGTGCTGCTAGTTGTAACAGTTCAAATATTCTGTTTGTAATGTCAAACCACGAAGAGGAACAGCTAGGGAACATTACTTGCAGCAACTCACAGCAGTGAGTAGGACTTCGGGATCCGCCTTCCGTATGACGTGATATTCTTTACCCAAGTAAAATTTCTTTGCTATCGATTATTTAGCCATGTTTTATGAGGAATCAGTTTTCCGTCTTAACCGTATAATACTTAACATCGATTTTCCATAATCTGCATAAACCATACAATACTATATTTTGCTATTTACATAAGCGATGACAGCGTGAAACGGCTTGAACTTTTCAGGTTGTAGGTCAGGAATACTATGTGGAAAGCTGGGGCTATTTTGCGCTTTTTCATTTTTTTTCTTTTTCATAATAAAACCATTGAAGATTTTTTTTACATTTGTTTTAGAGCTCATTAACCCGAGTACTTTATCTACGATCTCAACTCAACTTCTTTGTAGGTGGAATTCAAGTCAAATACGAAGTTTCTTAATCATACTTTGGTGACCCAGGGCCCTTCACAGGGCCAACCCAAGATTCTTTATCAAAGCTACCACGCGAAGTCTTTTAAATACAGATACTGCTTTGAAAGCACCAGTGCATTGGTTCTTACAAATTAAGTATAACTTACGACACGAAAGAAGATACTTAAATAAAAGGCCCATTATTGTAAAGAGTATTTATTTCATGAAAACATAAAACTCATCCAAAAAGAGATTCACACGTAAAAATAACTTAAAATAACTAAAGTATGAGAAACCCGTAAAGAACATAAGCAATTATTACATTTAAATGTATGTGATGCATACACACGCACACTAGTGAGTACAAAATAACTATTTTAAATAAAATCAATAAACGCCACAAACAGAGAGGCACAATAACTTACCAAGCTTTATATCTTACAGATAAGTTACAAGTTGTAAGCACTAAGTATTTTCCTAAGCCGAATTTGATATTAAGCTGTTGTTCTGACAACAAGGACTGTATATTCTATTATTTATAATGTTATGGAAGCCGGCGAACAATTCATAACTTGCTAAAACACTAGATAGATAAATTGACGGTGAGACGAATGTTTTCTAGTCGGCTCATGACTTTAGCTGGAAATTCTACTGTTCTTATTCACAGAAAACGCTTGCACATGAAGACAGTAACATCAGAAAAGATTTAGAATTTTAATCGAACAATTTGCTATTAGTGCTCCTAATACTTAGTGATCACAACATGTAACAGTTTCTTTGTTTTTAAAGTTTTGAAAAATTCATGAAACATCTACACACCATGTCTGTGGCGCTTGGTTAAATAATATCAGTCTTGGCTTATAGTATGAATTAAAATTTAAATACACAAATACGCGCCATAACATTTCATATCACACGCAAGATTTTTTTTAATATCACACTGTATTTTAGAATCTATAATTCAGTTGAGTAGCCTATTAAGTATATCATCAGCCTTCTGTAGCAAATTATAAGTAGGAATATATTTAAACTTTTAAAGTATTGTTAACTACAATTTGGATTAATAGAAATACTTAAAATTAATAATTTCCCAGCCTGAGCTACATTCGCACAGGAGTACCTCAAGGATGTATTCTTGGGCATCTTTTAAAATATATTTGTTACAAATAGTTCGAGTTTTTGAAACTTTATAATTATGTTATATATTTTCCCTATAATGGCAGATATTATGAATGACAGTAAGGATACATCACAAGAGCAAAAGTATCAAGATTTTCACATTACATTAAATAGCAAACTAGAAAACATGAGTATTTCTCGGAATATAATATTGATCATTTACGGCTCTATTGCGCTTCGAATGCCAACATTAAAAATAATATTTTTTTATAAATACAATAAATTCTAAAGTCTCCAAACTCGTATTAACACAATCTCACCCACATTTACCATCAGATGATATTACAGTGAAGTAGAGATTACAGACAAACCTGCTAATACTTTGACGTTCACCTACAGGTCTAAGATCTTGAAGAAGTACTCCACTTCCAGCAGTCCGTCTTCGGCGAGGTCGCTACAGTGAATGGCGTTCTGGACCTTGGTGACACCGAGTTTAGCGCGGAGCGTGTTTGGGCGGAGTAGTCTAGCGATTTCCTGGAACAAACAGCATTATTGGGTACCGTAATACAAGTTCATCATTATAATTGCAACCATTTTTAAATAGCCCACTGCAGGACCATGATACTCTCCCATGTGTGATTAGGAAGTTTAGAAAAAAACACCGACTGAGATTTGTTAATTTTTCTAGGGAAAGTATAACATCAGCCAATCCGCGATCATGGTGCTTGGAAAAGCATCGAAATATCGATGCAACATACTTCCGTTACCATGAAGTCATACCAACATCTTAATATCGCGAACTTATTGTTAGCTCCGACATATTATAGGGAAAATAACCGCAATAGGTAGTTTAAAATATTTATTTAACATTATTAAGCACGGATTTTTATGAAAATGATGATTATTTCCGCAAGTTTAAGTAATATTGAGACAGTAATTTAAGTTCAAGAAAAGTAATTGAGAAACCCCAAAAAAGTAATTGGGAATTACAATAATAAAAGGAATAGGTATTTTATTTCAAATTCTGGAAAGTAATAAAAATAACAATATAATATCCAGACAAATAAGTAAATTCAGCAACATTTTACGACGACCAAGATTTTTTTTCCTAAAGTTATTAGCTATAGCCTCGATGAATGTCACCATGAGGTGAGGATTTTTTTTTATAATGTAAGGATGGGACGTTTGTCTTCCATGACACCTGGTGGAAAGTAAACATGAAGACTAAGGTGGTACACCTTCCATCCACGAGAAACATATTCACTCGACAGTTGAAAGTCTGATGACAAACGCATAATGAAACGACAACGAATTACGTGACTGGTTCAGTCGTCAAACAATAAGAAGTAGCTTTCTTTGTTTGTTGATGGCTTCACTTCAATCATGAAATGTCCCGGGCGAGTCCTAGGCGGTTCAGTTTTAAAAACTAGTTTTTCTAAGTTAGGGCGGTTCTGGGTTTATACAATGATACACCCCAGTTCCACCGTGGGGTCTTTACGACACAAGCTTATATACAAGTTTACTTTGGGGCACATAATAGGTTGGGGAAAAAGTCTTTTCGCATTATAATATGTATGAACTTGTAATAAAATCTCTTTGGCTATAGTATTTGTATCTGGCTGGTTTTGGTATCACTGAAAGTAAAATTTTTAAAAAACATAATTACAAATTCAAATTAGGAAAATGTGTGATTTTCATTTGTTTTTCGTACTGTCAAGATGAGTGAATCTAATGAAGAAATTCGATACATTTTAAAATTTTACTACAAAAAAGGTAAAAATGCAATGCAAGCCGCGAAAAAAATTTGCGATGTTTGTGGACCTAGTGCAGTGTTTTCAATTCGGAAATTTTGATGTCAAAGATGCACATCGCTCTGGTCGCCCTATTACGGATAAAATGGATGCCATTTTTGAAAAAGTGGAGCAAGATCGACATATCAGTAGTTACGACGTAGCTGAAGAACTGGGAATTGACCACAAAACAGAGTGGCGCATTTGAAAAAAGCTGGGTACACAAAAAAGCTCGATATTTGGGTACACCTCACGAGCTCACTGAAAGAATCCTAATGAACCGTGTATTCATTTGTGATGCTTTATTACGACGTAACGAAACCGAATCATTTTTGAAAAAGCTGCTAACTGGTGATGAAAAGTGGTTCACGTACGACAAGAATGTGCGAAAAAGGTCGTGGTCAAAGGCCGGTCAGGCTTCACAGACTGTGGCGAAACCCGGGTTAACTCGCAATAAGGTGATGTTGTGTGTGTGGTGGGATTGGAAGGTTACCACCAGGCAGGACTATCGATTCTGAACTCTACTGCGAGCAACTTATGAGATTAAAACAAGAAGTTGAGAGAAAGCGGCCGGAATTGATCAACAGAAGGGGTGTGGTGTTTCATCATGATAACGCTAGACCTCACACATCTATAGCCACCCAGCAAAAATTAAGAGAGTGGCTGGGAGGTGTTAATGCATCCGCCGTATAGTCCTAACCTTGCACCTTCAGATTTCCACCTGTTTCGGTCTCTTCAGAATTCTTTAGGCAGTGTTAGGTTAACATCACGAGAGGACTGCCAAATCCACTTGTCGCGGTATTTTGGTGAGAGGTCCCAAAATTTTTATAGCAATGGGATCATGTCCCTACCTACAAGATGGCAAAAGGTTATCGAACAAAATGATACACACATACTTTAGTTAAATGTCAATCATTTATATTAAAAAATGTTTTGAATTTTCTTAAAAAATGCGAAGAAACTTTTTCCCCAACCCAATAGTTGGTGTGCAGGTTGGGATAACTAATATATAAAGCTGAAGAGTTTGTTTTTTTGTTTGTTTGTTTGAAAGCGCTAATCTCAGAAACTACAAGTGGGATTTGAAAAATTCTTTTTGCATTTGATAGCCCAACTCTTGAGGAAGGTTATAGGCTATATTTTATCCCGAAATACCCACGGGATCAAAAGTTACGCGGGTAAAACCGCGCGCGGTGGCTAGTTTAATTGATAAATGTATAGTGAACGCACAGGGTCTGAAGGCCCGACGATGGTCCTGAACTCGACCGCCGTGTTGAGGCTCTTGTTCTTGCAGACCAGCTCCATGGCCACGCACGGACCGCTTGATAACTCTTCCACCATACCCTGAAAAGAAAACACCAGAGGATTTTTCTCACATCTATGTATAGTAAAAAGAAAGAAAGAATTGGTTTATTCGACAGTTAAAACAATAGCACAATCAAAAAGAACTTAAGATAAAGTAACATAATAAAATTTGTCGAAAACGGCAACAGCTAAGCATATGCTATAGCCGGTGGCTGTGGCGCTGATTTTCAGCTGTGCCGGTTTGGAGGCTGGGGTAGATTTTTACAGAGAACAGATTTTTAAAATAAAGGCAGTAGGCACTAGGCAGTAAATTCTAAAGTTTTTAGTAATGTGTTAGATCCGAAATCAGACTTAAAAATATGTGGATGATTTGCCGTGTAGGGTCGGCATAGAAAAGCCCTACTGCCCTACATAAGCATGTCAAAAAGGTGACTCATTCAAGTGAACAACGCCTCTTCGGTAGGACCTTTTCAGGCTCCACCTGGCTGGCGAACACCCTTCATATAAAATCTGCCGCCAAATCAGTGCGGTCTTATAAGAGCCAGTTCTTACCTACCTGTTTGCTTCCAACTCCGACCTCACCATCCCTTACCATCAGGTGAGGTGGAACACAAAAGCAAGCTTAATTTCCGATTTAAAAAAAGGTTATTTTACTAATTCCCACGAGACCGCTATTACCTTAATGATAAATGCTAAAGTTTATAAGCATATCTGTAACTCCCTCATATTATACAAGGTGTTCCTGTTGATTTCCTATAACTTTAAGGTTTCTTACTAAAAAACAATACTTTTTGCCAAAGAATATGTGGTTCAAAAGTGCATACTTTGCAAGATATCGTCAATCTTAATATAATGAGTTCACTAATTAGCACCCTTGTAAAATATCTTCAACATTAATTCAATGGACGCGTGTCACTGAAGCCATGCAATGAACAACAAAAACAAATTTAAACGTTGAGGAACGTGGCATACAATGTACAACGCAAAGCATTGTAAACTGTACCTGTAAAAAAAGAGATAGAAAATTCCACGTTGTCATACTTCGCATTATAGGTGTTTTATATAAGATAGTTTGACTTAATTGAATTATTTTGTATAAAAAATAAAAACAAAAAAAAATAGAACACCTTGTATATTTAGAATATACACCACATACTGAACAGATTTGAGTAAAACTTAGTGTGACGCCATCTACATGATCAACACTACCAAACTATGCAGAGCTTGCAATACGAGAAGTCGAATAATTTGGTACGTAAATATACCTAGAATTGACCTGATAGACACGGCAATATTTTGAGTTTACAACAAAGAGAAGGAAAATTGTTGTTTGATCATTTTTAACAATGCCCATGAGAACATCAGAATGCGTTATCGATCTTCTTCTCCTGTTGGAATTGCTTTGCTTCATATAATCGCACAGGTTTTGCCTTGCCTTTTACCAACTACAGAAAACTAACTTCTATAACCTAGTTCTTTATTTATACCATCTGCGACTATATCTTTACTCGCCGTCAGATACTATTGTGATCTAAAGTCACCGTAAAAAAGTGTTTTCTTCCAACTATGCTTTAATTTCATCACAATCACACTAAAAACTCAGTACAAAGCGAGTCTTTAATGCTCTAGAGCAATAAAAATGTATGAAATTTCATTATTGCACAGTTTTTTTTAATCGCACCAAAAAGTGCAAATCTTAATGGATTAGCTCTTTTCAGCCAGCCGATATCAATACTTTTTTTAACGTACGTATTTTCGTTTCTATCCTACTTGTTCCAAATTTAAAAAATGATTGCTGCTAACTCTGATTTGAAAATAAAATAAATTTTAAAAAGTGATTTGGCGGTAACTTCGTTAATTTTGCTTGACAATATTTTTGGAAACGTTAAAGTGTGACACTGTCTATAGGTAATAGTTGAAAGAAAAGCAGGTTATGCACCTCGCCTTAAGTAATTTATATTGCCCTCGTGCCTGTTAGATTAGATCAGGCACTCGGTGCAATAATAAATTACTTTGTGCTCGATGCAATAATCTACTATTACATACATACATAACGTCACGCCTGTATCCCTTACGGGGTAGGCAGAACACCAGAAGTTACAAGACTATCTGATGTCACGTTTGACAAATTTGGAGGTATTATAAAGATGGAGAGAGACTATTGTAGTGATAGGGGGTCAGCCTATCGCCCTCAAAAACGCTTTGAAACCTCTGTACCTTAACTGACTTTTACAGTATGCCCGGGAAGAGAAGCTGCTGGCACATTCTACTTTTTTCTTTCGCTCCCAGTCCAGCAATCTACTATTACTTTTTAGAAAAATAAGGATGAGACGTTTATCTATCATAACACCTGATGGAAGGTGACGACGAACACTAAGGTGGTACACATGGAACCACGAGAAGCCTATTCGCTCGACGCTAAAAAGTACCAAAGACTGTACCGATTAGCAAAAATAGACGCAGGCAGTTCATTCAAACCTTGGCGACCCGTATCAAAAAGGAACTTACAAAGCATTAAGTTCGATTTTTTAGAATATACACCAAATACGGATGGAAGTTACTAAGTAAAGGTAGGTAGAATATCAAGAAAATGAGAGGCAGAAGTGGTTTTATTTAACTTTTTCTCACATGATACTCCGGCACGATTCCCTAATACAGGGTTGATTTGTAGTCACCGGCCAAATTTTTTTTACACAATAAGTATCACTTATAGAAACGATATTTGCAAAAAAAAATATTATTTTTTTACAAGGAAATTAATTTATCCGCCAAAATATTAACCAAAGCATGGTCACTCTAAAATACCATTAAAATAAAGATGACTACACGCTACTACACACATTTTGTAGTACTACGTCGTAGTATTATCAAGGAAATGCCGCATCGTAGTAGCTATGTTCATCACGAGCGACAATTTTTTTAAAAGTTTGTGGTTCCATATTTCTTCTTTTTTGTACTGAGCGACGCTAAAATAAATATGCAGGTACGTTTATATCGTATCAAAGAAACTAACATTTAAATTTGGCTGGGGACGAAAAATCAACCCTGTAGAGCTCATAGAACTCTCCACAATGAACATGCACATCGCGGTGTTATCGAAGCCCGCCTCGTCGACAACCCCATCGCCGCGCCCATTGCGTGCCCTTCACTGTGCATAGCCCGCAGTAAGGGGGGGAACAATACTATGCCAAATAACGAACGTAACCTAATTTAATGTAATACAGCTAGTTCTTAACCCAAATTCTTCCAACTTCGACCTCATTTTTACTAACCGTCAGAAAATATTGTGGTCTAAAGCCTCCTAAAAAAAGTTTTTACTATCTTCTAACGGCCGGTCTTAATAACCGAACTATGTTTGAGTGACTGTTCATTTTCCTTTCAATAGTAGCTTAAGTGACAGATTTGCGTTTCAATGACACATGATATACTCTGGCAAGTAATTCAATGCAGTAAACTGACAGATCGAAATGTCAAATAGAAAAATAATGATACAATTTAAAAACTTCGTAGTGAAAGTACTGAATGAGAATGATTGAAAACGTACGAGTGTTGGTATTGCATAATTTTTTAAAGAAATTTATAAATGAATTTGAGGTGTGTACTATATATCTAAAGTAACTTTAATGAAAATAATGAATTACCAAACATATTAACGCTTAGGAGTAAAATCGACTTGACTTCTTGCTTTTTAAATTCGTTTTGTCGTTAAAAATGAAATTTCAAGAATAGTTGCCCTTTGCTAATAGCACCATAAAAAAAAAACTTGTGAGCCAAAATATTTTTTTCCCATTACGATATTATTATTAAAAAAATAATTACATTAATTAACTTAAACCACATCACTATATTTTTCTTCACGAAAGTGGGCACACTGGACCTGTCATTTTACTGCATTGAATTATTTGTCAGGAATTTCTACTTTAACTTTTTGGTAAGTTACTGAGACGGGCCTTAATTGTTTTTTTAACCTTCTCTCACCTGATACTCGGGCACGATCCCCTTATACACCTCATAGAACTCCGCGGCGTTGACATTCTCGACAATGAACATGCACAGCGCGGTGATGTCGAAGCCCGCCTCGTCGATCAACTCCATCGCCACGCCGAGCTTGCCCGCGCGGATCGCGTGCGGCTTCACTATGCATAGCGTGCAGTTGGACAAGGTTGCCGTTAGAGGGAGACGCATGGAGCGCAGCGCGGGCGGCGGAAAGAAGTAGTTTATGTCCTGGAATTTAAATTGATAAGTTTAGGGTTAAGGGAAAGAGAAAACCAACACCATGTAGCTACCCTAGCAACTAGCTGCTGCTATCCGACTACGGCGCAACAGCGAGGATATGTGCGTGCGAGCGAGAGAGACGACACCTATCTCGCTCTGCGAGTGATTCGAATGAAATAGCTGATACTGTATCTTTTCTAACACCTGTATATATTAAGCTTTATCAATTTCATGATAAAGCATTAAGCTTTATCAAATCATTATATTTCTAATCTTAAAACTGATGAATGAAACTGAAACTGTACGCAGGAGCTATAGTGGTGACCCGGCGACACCTATCTCGCTCGCACGCACATAACCTCGCTGTTGCGCCGTAGTCGGGTAGCAGCAGCTAGTTGCTAGGTTAGCTACAACCATATTTCCACCGATAAATGGCGGGGTATATGAGCTAATGTGACTCTTTGTCTGCGTGTATTTATTGTTTTGTTTATTTCTCTAATTGTTTTATCTTAATTTTTTTAGCGTATAGTAGCTGCTTAATTAAATACATGATAGGTTTGGTTTAATTTTTTTTATTTAATTTATTTCAAGTAACATAAGTTTACAATTTGTGAAACGGAATTATCTTCTGTTTTAGACTCTGTCAGAATAACAGCCTTGTTACTGAAGTAGCTTTCGGTATTCAACATTTTGCTGAGTCCATGCCTATTTGCTTACATGACATCTGTTTTCTTTTTGATTTTCATTTGTTTTTCTTTTGTAAGTAAATAAAGTTTTTATTATTATTATTGGGCATCTTAAAAGCTACACGCCTTCTTAGGCGGAATGACTAGACAATTTTAATGCGATGACTTCGCCCCACGGAGGAAATATATAGAGGAGCTGCCCTATCCAGTTTTCTCTAGGGCCTCAAGTGAAGCCTACGGGCGGGGGGCGGGAGGGGTAAGCGGTTGCTTATGGCCAAATCATAGCCCAACAGGCGATAGCATTAGTCACCTAGTAGCGAGCTTGACGATAGATAGTACAACATTTTTCGCGGCATAAAAATCACCTAGGCAATAAATAAAAATCTGGAATTTTGGACATAAATAATTGGAAAACAAACAGTTTGTAAAAAATAATTATGAATGAAATGATCTTCGTGGTTAGTTAATTTGATTTGGATTGTCAATGTAATTCCTTTATAAAAGTAGAGAAAACTTAATTTTACAACGAGAAACAATGTAGGATTTTTTTTTTTAATATCGAACTGATGCCAGTGCCTCTAGTGCGGAGTAGCTTGAACTATTGATTCTGTGACGTCACGACAACCCAAATTGAAGCTGTGCATCTTTGCTTACAGCAGCTCTACTATATATCTGCTTTGTGCTTCGCCCTACGCCGAATACTTCGCGCGATCACGAATACGCTTCTCTCTGCTGTCTATAACTACTGACAACGAGGTAGTGTGGCCACATTCACTGTAGCCCAATGTCAGGAAGCTCCGTCTCCACCCAACAGTGAAGTTACCGCGACGTGTGCGGCCTATGCATCAGTAAAAGTCGATCTGAGGGGCAATTTAGCTAATTTAACTCTCATCAACATGACATAGGGGTCATAGGGATATTATTGCGAACTCCTAAACGTCAAAATGGTATTCACGTAACGCATTTTTAAACGCCAAAAGCCAATCGGAATAGAATTATATCATACAGAATAATATTATATTATATATAAGAATTATATTATATAGAATTATTATGTCCATGGTTGTCTGGTAGAAATCGCTACTCAGCGATAAGACCGCCAAGTTTTTATGTTTAATGTAAGTGTTCTTTTTTCTTTTACTGTACCTTTATAAACTGAAGTGTAAATAAATAAATAAATATATCGCAATCGTATCGAAACTTTAACATTGCCAAATGGTATTCCCATAACACTTTCCAGTATGGAGATTAGTGATTGACAAGATAATGTAATGATAACGCAATGAGATATTTTTTAGCTGAATACCAAATTTCGTTCAATTAAATAAAACACTTTTTGACCGGATTTATCGCGTGTAATTACTTTTTAAAAGACATGTTTTCATTTCTTTGTACCTGGGGCTAGAATGTGAGCACAAGGGTACTATGAAGAGAATATACATACAAACAAAGATAAATCACTTAATTTCAGATAGACATCGTATTAAAAAACCACAAGATTTGTTAAAAATAGCTTCTCGCTACATAGCTATTCCATTCCTCCTAACTTCAAGTGACAAGACAGATGACACTACAATAACAGTTTTGACAGAAGTTAAACTATGAATAATGGCGAAATGTATGGACGACCTAGCATGGCGGTTGGCACTTATATTAAACTTTTACATTTTTGTGCGCCATTCATTAAGTTTATTGTATTTTTGGATGTTTTTATAGAGAACAACGTAATTTTATCAACACTATGGTCAAGTGTTAATCTAATATTCCAATTTGGAAACATGACCTTTACTCGAAGTTACGTTTTCTTTGCAGACCCCGTGGTCACGAGAGATTGATTGACAATTCAAAATTACACGCAATAAATTCGTTCAAAAATTAGTGTTTTATTTAATAGTATGAATCGCGAAAAATTAAGACAAATCACATTAAATTCAAATTGCAATATATTCAAGATTCGTTGTCGCTTTCAAAAATTAGGTGAATTGACCTTCAGCTAAACACAATTAGTAAAATAATAAGTACCTCCAACGCCTGCTCCAACGTGGGCGGCACATGCAAGCAGTTCCTCACTGGATCAGAGCCGAACAACGCTCGGATTGTCCCAGGTTCAGCTTTCAAGGGATCGTGATTGCCAATTACTCCCATGCAAAGGTTCATAATGTCCTTGCCAACCATTTCTAACCCGTATACCTTTTGTCCAGTTAAATGTTCTAACTGGTAACTGTAACAAAAAATTACAATTTAGAAAAATTACTGTACGCCACAGATTCAGATTCAATGATTCAACTGTCCTTACATTTTCATCCTATACATTGTTGAAGTTATACAACAATATAGAAGTTATATAACAATTACGTGAACATTGAAACTATGTACTCTATTACTCTATGCTTTCCGATATAACGTAAGATTTATGGCCGTGGTTTGCGCCTGACTATACAAACATGGTACTACAGTAAAAAAGAGTCATAGTAGAAAAAGGGCTTATATGAGAGAATATCATTAGAGCAAAAAAAGCTGAGAATGTAAAAGGGGAAAAGAAAATTTAAAAAAAAAAGATGCAAAAGGCCAGTACTTTAGGAAGCTGAGTTTAACAAAGGCTTGAGTTTAACCTTTTTCAGGAGGCCAAAGTTTTTTTACTAAGTGTTGGTGGCAGATTATTTGATATTTTTGTCTACAATACCTAATCTAAAACAATACAGGATGACTGGTGACAAATTTTAGATATTGAAGGAAAGCTCTCTGTACTCGATTCTGATCATTATTTATGTAATAAGTAGGTACTTAATTTTTCAGCAGAATTCCCGATAAATAAATAAAGAGTTTTACTTAGTCAACGACCGTTCGTGAAGCCTTCTATACGTACCTACCTATGCTGTGTTGATAGAGCCGTACGCACGTCTGTACCAGTGTATGCGTTGCGTAATCATTTCTTTAACTTTCGGTTAAGTTTACTCAGTAAATCTATAGGTATCTATACTAATAATAAATCTGTAGAGAGGTCAATTCTGTACATGAAATATCAGGGGGTGATTAGTGATCGATACTGATGCCAAAAATGCAATCAGTAAAATTTTTGTCTGTCTGTCTGTCTGTATGTTTCTCATAGAAACAAAAACTACTCGACGGATTTTAACGAAACTTGGTAAAATTATTCATCATACTCCTGGGCAAGTTATAGTATACTTATGATCACGCTACAATCAAAAGGAGCAGAGCAGTGAAGGGAAATGTTGGGAAAACGGGAGAAATTATTTCATTTTTTAAACTTCCGTCGCGTGTGCAGCCTTAATGGTTAAAGCTACATAGAAATCATGTATGACAGAAATATTCTTCATAAAATTATATAAAAATATCCCAGAACAGTATATGTCTATATTTTATGGTTGACTCACAATACCTAACACGTGTAAATCCCGATAGCTTAGCAGTTCGGAGCTTTCTGATTATATTTGTTTACTCTTACGTTTATAATACTCTCACTCATCCCTAATTAAAAAAAAATAACATTATTACCTATTCAATAAAAAAAGAATCATAGAAATCGGTATAGAAACACCAAACTTTACATGAAATACGCTAATAACCCATCGCGCGTGAATACTGAATGATATAAGGATTATTTTTGCGTAACGGTTGCCGCGCTCGACGCGGCTCGCGGCGCGTTAGGGTATAGCCGGGAGGCGAGCGCAAGCTTTATAATTCATTCAATATTTGGCTGTTGATGCGCTCAGAGCGTTCCATTTTATTGACAGACAATAATTGATATTATAAACCGTGCTTATCAGCGCAACTTTTAGTCTTTAAATAGTTTATTTGAATTTCTTTCGTTGTTATTTTATAAAATAGGTAGGTGTTAGTTGTTTTGGTAGTGTATAAATATTCGGTCAAATTCCAAATTTTGGCCAATTCATGTTCAGTTTTTTTTGTATTTTTTCGGTAAAAGCGTAGGTACTTTTATTAATTATTGTAGTCATAGGTATTTATTTTTAAGTGAAGTAGGTATAGGTAGATAGCATTGTACAGGCGTTTCAGCTTTATTTTCATTTCTTTTTCTGTTGTAAGTTGTACATATTTCTGGGTATAATTCTATTTGGATATCTCAAATTTTAACAGGTTGCAGTGCAGGAGATCTATCTTTATTCCCAGAATTCCCATAATACCAAATAATTTTCCATTCCAATTTAAAAGAACGCAATTCCCAGTATCGGTGTGTTTTGCAATGACAATTAATAAGGCTCAAGGGCAGACTTTTCGTGTTGCTGGAGTAGATCTCGGTGTCAGTTGTTTCTCGCATGGTCAGTTATACGTCGCTCTTTCCCGGGTTAGCAGTTCTAGAAATCTTCATGTTCACGTGCCGGACGGGTCAACTTTCAATATAGTTTACTCGGAAGCTTTGCGCTGAAGTATTTTCGTTCCATAGATACTTAAGCCTCATGTGAAAGTGATCCATGGTAGGCAGTAATAGATACCTATCATGAAGTGATCTAAACAATTAATTGTCAAATATTATAAAATGTTAATTCTTATCCTTACTAATATTATAAATATGAAAGCGTGGATATTTGTTCAGCTTTCACGCAAAAACTACTCGACGAACCATGAGAGGTACTAGAAGTAACATAGGATACTTTTTATCCCGAAATTATCGCGAGCGGAGCCGCGGGCACAGCTAGTTATTAATATATATTTTTTTCTCTTCATCTATCAATCTATCACGTCCTCGAATTTCGAAACTGACCCACCGGTCGATCTGATACGAATTTTTCTGTAGTGTATTCAGTATCAGCATTGCACCCGCGCCAAGCCGGGGCGGGTCGCTAGTATTATATAAATCACTACACTACACTATCACGAATTTTGCATCTGGCGGATACCGGGAGCCGCAGGCGTCCGTGAAACTTGCGGAAAACGACTCCCTTCGGCCACAGCTCTTCCTGCAGGCACATACAAAAGCAGCCTTGGATGCATGTTAAAAAAAAATTAATGCAAGATCATCGGGCACAGGTCCATTTTATACGGTACGGCGCCGTATGCCGTATATCAGTAATGCCATTCAATAATGTGTTATCTTCCTCCAAAAATACAGTCGAAAATACAATGACGTTAGTTCTCAACTAGTGGCGCAGTTCGTCTAGTAAAAAATAAGCCTTATCACCTTCGCATACGCGCGAAAATCCGATACCTTCCAAACTTCACAGTTGGCTTGCAACCGTTTTCAACATGCCACAAGTCTTGTTCGTTCCGAATAGGTTTTCGGTCTGTGCGATAAACTTATTACGTTTACGTTAGTGCCGTCGAACGTCAAAGCGCGACACAACGTTTATTCCGACCCTATGACTCGCTCACGCACGAGCCGATCCGAGTCGTTCTGGCAACGTCTCATTAAAGAAACTCCGCCCACAAGTGAGCTTAGATTTTTTATGTGCAAAGGATTCTCGAAGTCGTCGTGGCGCCGTGGTTACTGTGCATATCAAACGATCGGCACCCTGAAATATCTGACATCAACCAACCAGCACCGGGCCAGCTTGGTGGATTACGGCCTAAACTTCCTCATCACCCAGAGGAGAGACTCATAGCCCTGCAGTGGGCTCATTAGACGGAGTTGTGATAATAAAGGGTTCTCGACTTTTAAAGAGACTCCATTTTACTCCTCTGTTGAAGTTTAGGTATACACTTTTTTTCATACAAGGCATCTCCTTTAGTTAACTTTACCCATTGGAGTCAGAATATATTTTCTTAAGAGAAATACAGCAATTCATGTATCAATGCAATAATTTTATGATAAAAATTTTGAATATACTTACGGAAATGTAGCATCAGTTACTTTGTCTCTGTACAGAAAGTGAATATCGTCTCCTAGTAGGCGTGTCAACTTCATTTTAGTTATTCTAAGTCCAGATTCATTCAGCTGTGTGATAATTTTGCCCGTTATGTTAGTTGGAAGGGGTTTTATAAATACAAATATTCTGAAATGGTAAGAGAGCATATTTTTAAAAAGGTATCATGTGTTTTTGGTAACCTTTAGTGCATAGTGTACCTTAAAATGCAGTGTTATGTGCATTGTGTGCATGTATGTTGTATGAATTGACCAAAGTAACATTGAAAGTTGTAGTTTGTACTTAAGTAGTACAAACTACATATTTATTGCAATAATATTAATAAAATGCACCACTACAGAACTTGAGATGAAATTATTTATGGTCAATAAATATATAAATAAAAACACAATATGGGAAAATATATTGTATTGCAAATAAAAGATTAGGGCCCATGCTACGAAAGCTCTCTTAAGCATTTATTAAGACTCAAGCATAGGCTCACTGTCAATTATCCATGGAGAGCTTTAATAATCAATGAATGCAGAGCATTAAAAAACCGACTTCATGTCAAAACTTTGGCCGATTTATAGTGTCATCCACATAAGTACTCAACCAATTTTGATGAAATTTATATGGGACCAACTATGAAGTATCCTCTATCATATGAAACAACAATTTTCAAAATAAATTCATAATTGTCTGACATATTGTGTAACAAAACACAAAAAAAAACATACATACGAATTGAGAACCTCCTCCTTTTTTGGAAATCAGTTGAAAATGATGAAATTAAAATATCACAAAACAAAAAAAAAAAACATTTTGTAATAGCATGTAACTTACACTTGCATATCCTTGTGCAGTTTCCTTCTTGTATCTTCACAACCAAAATCAATAATCTTTATCAATCTGCCCAAAATATGCAATGTACATCCAATGTAAAAACTGTCTAGTGTTATTCCTTTTATATATATTCTTCTAATAAAAGTTTTTCTATGTTTTATGTCATACATTTCTATAGTATTGTCAATTGGATAATAGAATACATTAAAGCGACGTACTAGACTAGCCTGATTGTCATACCATTCGCCAATAAATGAAAATTTGTCTTTGTAGGCACCCTCCTGTAATGGGAAAATTATTTTTTGTGTAAGTATATCGTTTTAATATATCTATTATATTAATCTCTAAATAAGCTAAAATTACTTGTTTAAATATAAAATAAGAGCCATTTTATATTGTAATGCAATGGATATTTCTGGTAATGTGAGAAGATTCTAATTATATTTGAAACTAATACATTGAAGTTATCTTGGCACATATAGTTTCCAACACGATATTGTTCACATCACCAGATCGGAAGGACTTTTCCCTTACCATTTTAATGCTTTTTTTGTAAAGTTTTCTGAAATCAAAAGAATTATTAAAAATCAGTTTCTTCAAATGTAAATTGTAAACAACCAATTCAATTCAAATCAAACAACAGTCAGTTTGTCACTGTCAGTGTGTCAGTGTCAAAAAAATCGTTTTTTTTTGTTAAAGTCTGATAAGGTTATTGGCGTGTGGCAAAAATTTGATTTAACTACGCAAAGACTTTATACAGGTCTCCCAAAGTGATAATGCACTTAAATATTGATTTATCTTTATCAGTAATGAGATTCGATAATTCCATGTAGGTAAGTAAATAGCGAGGATACACCATACGATTGCGAATAATGTTTTACCAACAGTCAATTGGCCCATGAACCATCGGTCAACATTATCTTTAAACCATGAACTTTTCATCCAAAAAATTTTTCATCCACGAACGTTTATCTGATTTTTTAAATGTTTTTTCTAGTAGGAAAGTAAGTATTCATTTTGTATCTAACGTAATTTTCATTTTTTTATCATTAAAATACGTGAAAATATTAGTATAATAATCTATTATGCAAAATAAACTAGGTATTTTTGAATAAGATAATAAGAGTTTAAATTAAATTCACCTTTGAAATCAAAACCGAGAAGGGTGTGTGCCCAGGAAGAGAAGCAGCTGGCATATTCTATGTTTTTCCTTCGCTTCCAGTCCAGCATGAATAAGGATAGGATGAGGAATTGAGGAGATAAGGAAGCGGGATTCATTGATTAGAGCGACCGTTGTTGGGTTAACAATGTAAACAGAAACAAGAGTAACAATTGCAACTGCTACAAAGTTGATACTGAAAGAGTAGACAGGGAGTTGGATAAGGGAATAGGGGAGCGAGCATTTTACAAAAAGGGCAGCACCACCATGACCATCCGACCTGTCATCCCAGAGGCAGGCAAATCCCGGCAATCCGAATCTACTGCCTGGAACATAACATGTCAATCAAACCGTTGAGGTGTCAAACGTGGAAACGTCGACTGACGGAATGCTCAACTCTGACAGCACTCGGTGTTGACAGCTTCTCCGCAGTCAGCAGCGAGATGATATCCATGGAGATGTTCTATTTTTCTATACATACTTTATAGTTATATAGATATTAAGTAGGTATAACTAAAACTCTTTTATCTCACTCTCCCAATACAAAAACCATTGAAGAAAAAAAGAGATAGTACTATTTTAATTCTCCTACCGAATGAAAAAATTAAAGGCATGACGTCATACGAATGTCATTAGAGTGCCTTGCCGCCATGTTGTATTTCAGAATTCAGAGTACTTAAGATGTCAAATTGTGTTTTGGCTGAAAGGTTTTTTCAATTTACTAATTAAGTGGCTGCAAATTTGTGTTTTATATGTTAATATCTGCAAAAAGTGCAAGCAGTTTTCAATATGAAATGTTCAATTTTGTGGTGTGGTGCGAAGAAAGATGATAAATACCCTAATTTAACTTTACAAAGGTTAGTAAGATTTTCATTGATTAAAACAAGTAAATTGTTGTTATAAAGTGCTCCACATAACTTTTTTTGTGATTTGGACATGCAATCTTAACTATACACTACATTTTTTTATATTAAACATGTTTTACTTTGCCGAAAACTATTGTTGAAACTGTCTTGTTTGTTTACATTAGAATTTAATAGTGATGTATTTTTCTTAAAACTCTATATCGATATTTATAATTTTAGGTTTCCAAGAAATGTTAACTTAAAGGGACGGTGGTTAGAAGCCATTGGAAGCGAGAACTTAGACCCAAAAGTTAAAGTTTGGTATATTTGCTCTTTATATTTTGAGGGAAATAGCTTTTATAAGACCCTTGATGTAATTAGATTGCGAGATGACACAGTACCTTCAATTTTCCAAAAGGTAAGAAATCTTATTTTGTATTATTCAATAAAAATAGACTTTGTACCTTTTTTTTAGAAATGAATAAATATTTGTAAAAATTACTATGTTGTTTTACTGCTACCTGCATAATACGAGTGTAAAATCTTTCTAACTTTCATAATATAAAAGGAAGGTATGGTTAATTATTACATAGTGGCCATGTGGATAGTTATATTTTATAATTACTATTATTTTGATCAGATTTCACTTTTTATAATTGCAATGTCCACTTTCATTTATTTATTTATTTTCATTTTTATTGTTACTATTTTGTGTTCCTTCGTAATTCATGAACCTCTCCCTCTCCCTCCCCAGTATCGAAAGAATCGAAGGAATATTCTTTCAATACTTCTTTCGATTTTCCAAAAAGGTAAACAACACCTGTCATTAATTCGATACTTGCTCTCAATTTCGAATAAAACGCTTCAAATATGCTTCGAAAACACTCGTAGACTAATAATCAAAGTCAAAGAAAAAGAAAAAACTGGTATATATAAGTAGTAAATGGAAAAAAAGGCAGAAAGTTTTACTAAATGGCAGATGACGGCTAAGGGGCGTCTCTTTTAATAGTTGCATAAGACGCCCTAGGACCGTTATAAAAAATGGTATGACCGCACCAGGCAGAAGTTTGTAAAAATAACCGTCGCAATTAATCGGATGTGTGTTCCTTCCCTGTCAAATACTGTCAATAGGAGAACGTAAGTTTTGAACCCCTAAATTTTGGTAAGACAATTTATTTCTGGTGGCGTGATAAAGTTATAAACAAAGCTATTTAGAAAAAGCGTATATTTTTCCTGACAAATAATAAGTTAATAAATCCCCAGATGAATCATCTCAAGCATTTTCATGGTAAGCATGTGGGACAACTTTAGTAATTTATATATTTTTTTCCAATACCAGGATAAAGCACAGACCTAAAAATTTTTTAAAAAAATATCATTGATCATCAAGTTTTCAGTTATTTACTAATAAATGATGCTACACCCGAATAGTTTCCTTTTTCTATCAATAGGATAAAGCTTCGTTTCGCATTTTTGAATACACATTTGCTCAAGAAAACAAAATAATCGTCCGATGAATCGGACATTTTCGCTGATAAGCGCTTATAAGTTTCCAGCTTTAATTCTGTATACGGCCTTAGAAGTATCGATATCGATACAACTTTAGTATGCTCACTATTGGCGGCCATTTTATGCTACGATTTAACTTTAGGTATGCACCCATTTTTTGCTGTTATTTCAGATCCATAGTGTTAGAGATCTATGGCAGTCAGTCTACTGTCGCCCATGCTAGTTTGTCTTCCATACAATTGGGAAATTCTGATATAAACTAACGCCACCATACCCTTGGGCTCGAAACTATTACGTGTAGAAAAAATGCGTTCATAATGCTGCCACTCAAAAAAGTAACAATTAATAGTAGATTTAATAACACACTATTAAGCTATTCACTTTAATTCAAATAAACCTATTGTAGCTTGCCTAATGCAAAACACGTATTATTACTCACCTAATTATTGAGTAGGTAATATTTGTTTTATTAAAATCTTGAATAAGCATATCTATGGCTACAATTTTACAGATCAACATGGTCTGAGTTGTCCCTTAGAAATTCAAACTTTGGTGTTTTTTCATATGTTTCCTGTAACAACTTTTTGTGAGCAAATAAAAAAAAACTACTAAACTGAATGAGTATCAATAGCTGGGAGGAATATTTTTTTTTAATCCTGGCAACACAAATTTTGTGTTGTACGTACTATGCGATCCAAAGACGTTGTATCACTGAGAATCCGTTGGTTTTCAGTGAAATACGTTTGCGTTTTCAACTTTTTACCAATTTAGATTTTTTGTTGTTCGAGGATAAATTTATTCTTTAGTTCGAGGATTATTTCCATTTAGGCTGAAGTTCTGCAAGTAGTTCTAAAACTTTCTTCAATATTTTAGATGAAGCATCTCCCGCCCGCACCCTTTCCCTGCTTTTTAGTTCCGGTTCCGGGGCCTAGTTGGCGCCCTAGTGCAAAATCGGCGAGACGGCCATCTATACTTTAGTACTTATTTTCATCTATGCTGTCGCCTGTCAGTGTCAGTCAGTGGGTAGATGTATGTAACGTTCGTGGCGGCTTATTGGAACTTGGAATGAATTCAGTAATTTCATCATCATGTCGGCTAAAGTAATTCGTATTCCAGAAAACATTAACTTTCCAAAGGAAGAAGAGTGTACCCTGAAGTTTTGGAATGATATCGATGCTTTCCAGACTTGCTTGCGGCAGTCTAAAAATAAGCCTAGGTTAGAACACATTCAGCTGTAAGTAGATAATAAAATGTGACACCATATGCTTAATTTATGTTTCTGCTGCAGATATTCATTCTACGATGGACCTCCCTTTGCAACAGGACTACCACATTATGGTCACATATTAGCCGGAACTATCAAAGATGTTGTAACTCGTTATGCTCATCAGCAGGTATGATATAAGTAGTACTTTTAAATAATTGCAGCTGCAAAAATGTTTTATTTGTTATTCTAAGAGATATTCCTAACTAAATACTGATTGACTATATCTCAACATTGACTACTAAAACATAACTCAGTTTTTTATTCCTCAAAACGATATAATAACAATCTGTGTGTATAAATAAATATTCAATTTTACTAAAAAAGATGGATATGAAATAATATGTCAATATATAGAATTATTAAATATTCACAACATATATTAACATATGCATAGATATTTACTATTGGACTGATATCCAAATCTTGAGAATACTTTCTTTATCTATTTGTGTGATGAACACAGATATTAGTCGAGAAGTTATGGGTGTTTACTATATTAGTTTTGTATAAGTATAATGTATTTTATCTGACCTTATCTTTTGACCACCAGCTGTTGTAGTAGTAACATAAATTGCTTCTGTGTGTACATAAATTGTTCATTGTTCTGTGGTAGTGGTCTTGGGTTTGAATCCTGGTGGCGGCAAATATTTTTGTGATGAACACAGATATTAGTTGTCAAGCCATGTATTTTTATATATATTTTTTTAGTTTATATTCTAATAAAAAATATGTACAGAAGACAGCAGATCAAGCGTTACATTACCTGTTAAATTTCCCTAACCAATTTTAACTTAATGTAGAGGGCATAGATTTCAGATTCAAGTAATTTTTTTTGACAGATATGTAATGCTTGATGTGTTGCCTTCTGTACCTATTCAATATGTGTGTTATATTTCTTAAGTATTCAGTTATCTAGTATCCATAACACAAGTTCTTTAAGAAACTAAATTTGGGCTAGATAATGTTTTGTGAGTGTCAGAAATTATTATTATTATTATTATTATACATATACTAGCTGTTGCGCGCGGTTTTACCCGCGCCATTTCGATTCCCGTGGGATTTTCGGGATAAAAAGTAGCCTATACGGATTCGGAAGAATCCCTCTAAGTAATGGTAAAAGAAGTTTTTAAATCGGTCTAGTAGTTTTTCAGCCTTTTCAATACAAACATACAAAAATACAAAGGTTTCCTCTTTATAATATTAGTATAGATTACATATAGTAAATAGATAAAAATAAATTTAAGAAATAAAAGCACTTAATGGATTTTTTTTATAGTAGGTAAGGTAGGTACTGATTTTGTTGTAGATTGCTGTTGTAATTGATTAAGATTTAATTTAAATTAATCTGGGAAACAGAACAGTAAGTAGTTCAAAGCGGGTTTTAGCAAAATATGGTGGTGGTATTTTTTGCTGTAAAAATTAATATTTTTATGCTATGAAAATTGATTTTTCGATACATTGTTCGATGACTGACGTAACTATTCTTGTGCGCTTAGTTTATGCTGTGTTTTATTTTTTGTTTTTACCAACAACCCAGCTTCTTCACCGTATACTGATATTTTTTTCACTGACGACTGCTGCCGTCCTACATATGGTCTGTGCTCCCGCTTCAGTAACTATTCCAAGTGGACATCTCCGGTGTGTTAAGTGTGGTTTATGAAAATGTTCTATAAGTTCTATTAAAAAATATTAATTTATTTAAAGTCCCTAACTTTTTCCATGATTGATCTCCTGACCGGTGTATTACAAAAATCAAGCCTTATATTTAGTGCCTAGCTTGAAATTGTGCATGTGTAGCCAAAATATCTATGGGCTATGGGCATTCCCCTTTTTGTTCATGCCAAACCTAGAACAGGAGTCAAACATTTCTATAAAAAAAACGGAAAATAAAGAATTATAATATTATCTTAAAAACTCAGCAAGTTTCAAGTCTCCTGTGGTTTCTTGCTTAGTGAGGAAACCCAGCATGCAGCGCTCGCTCGCTACCGATTCTTACATCCTGGGACCGCATAAGTAACACGCGCGAATAAGTGTGTACATAATTTAAGGATCTGTAGAGATTATTGAGTTAAAATATAACATGGTATAAAAACTATTGCAATCGATCCTGTAACCAATACTGAACAAATTGTTGTCAGGTTTCACATGAACAAAAAATAGCATTGTTGAAATAATTATAAAAACTTAATGTGGGCTCGAAATTTTTTATTTTTGCTAATTTGTAGTCCTGCAATTTCTTGGCTTAATAGTTCTCACTTTGATAATGCGTGGGAAAGTTTTTTATTGGAATTCACTGCTCAGTCCACTTCACTTTTCATAATTATTGATACAGAACATTTGTGTCTCATGCTAATTCAAAATTTAATATTTTATATTGTACTTATATTAGTAGTCGTTATTACCCGACATTGGCCCGCAAAGGATGGTTATGTTTTCAATGTGTATGTATGTCTGTTTCTTGTTGCCTCATAACTACTGAATGGATGTATTTAAACATATGAGGTATCAATAGATTGGTGATCAACTGCACAAGTAGTATAGGCTATTCTATGCGCAAGTAATTTCAAAATTCCAAGATGGCGCCTGTAAATTAACATTTAGGAAGGAGGGATTAAAACAAATGACTTCCGGCTTTAACAATATGGGTATCCGATGATAAGCTTATTCTAAATAGATGTAAAAAATGTTTAGATCGTTAATTTATCTTTTACTAATTAGACGATATTCCTTTCCAAAGGTCCTTTAAAAGATATTCCTGGATGTACTAGTTCATCAACAGCTTGGCCCTTTCCTGCAAAACCTTAACTTTGAAACACTAGCATGGAGAAGAATAAGCTTAGGTACTCAACTCTATTGGATTTCAGCAATGCTTTTAATACAATAGATTTTGAAATGCTTTGTTCTCCAAACATATCTCCATTGACTATTAACTGGTTTCATATATCCGGTATTGTATATCTACTGTGATATTAATGCCGGCGCACCGCAAGGTAATGTGCTGTCTGTCTCCACTCCTCTTTGCCACATTCATCAATTTGATTACTCGTATTATATCTTCTTCCTACGCGGTATGCGGATGGTATGCGGACGATTTTAAAATTTATACACATAGTAGTCTCGAAGATCTGCAAAATGCTGTAGTGTTACACAATGCGGACTCGAAATTAGGGTTGTCAACTTTTATTTCTAGAAATAAAGAATATTTGTGTCTGAATAGAATATCAAACAGTATTTTTGAAAAATAAACAGTAAGTAGCTATCAAATTTATTTAATTTTTTTAAACAAATATTTTTAGAGCTTCTTGCACAAATCATTAATTAAAGTCTATAATTAAAGTGTTTAGCTTTTTATGCTGAAAACAGTATTTTGTATACTTTATTTTTGTTCGACAGTAAACAGTTTAATGTAGTCAAAAACAGTATAATACTGTTAAATACAGCATGGTTGCCAACCGTACTTGAAATTGATATCGGACTGGACTCACAAACACGGGCTCACTGTCAACCCTTTCAAAACGCAAACAATCATCGGCAGTCATAAAATGATTCCTCGTGTTAACGTTAACTCACTACCTCGAATATAATTTAATTGTGTCCTTTTAGTGAAGAATCTTGGTATCATCTTTGCTTGTACGCTATCCTGGGTACCACAGATCGCTGAAGGAAGCTGTTTGTCGTGGTGAACTCGCTCAAGCTTCTTCGCAATTTCCTCCCCGTTGCCACTAAAATTGCGCTAGCACAATTCTCTTCACTTCCTATACTCGACTATGCTGATGCCAGTTATTTTGACCTAACTGAAGAACTCTTTAATAAAATGGAGCGGCTACAAAATCTCTGCATAAGATTTGTGTACATTACGCAAATACGACCACATATAAATAAGCTTCGAGTCGCTCAGCGGGCAATGGAAAGGGCCATGCTCGGAGTTTCCCTGCGGGATCGAATCAGGAATGAGGAGATTCGCAGGCGAACCAATGTCACCGCCATAGCCAGAAGGATTGCAGAGCTGAAGTGGCAATGGGCAGGCTACATAGTTCGCAGAACAGATGGCCGGTGGGGCAGAAAAGTTCTCGAGTGGCGGCCACGTACTGGGAGACGCAGCGTAGGCAGGCCCCCCGCACGATGGTCCGACGACCTGGTCAAAGTCGCCGGTAAACGCTGGATGACGGCGGCGCGGGACCGAGCGACGTGGAAAACCTTGGGGGTGGCCTATATCCAGCAGTGGACGTCTACAGGCTGTGGATGATGATGATGGATGGATGACCACATATTCGAATTCCGAACTAATCTCAAATGACTCCTAGCGACATCACTACATCCATATTTTAGTGCAAATCGTTTTTTGTCCGCGAACGGTGTCATTATTGAATGGACTACCGATGGAGATATTCCTACATTCCTAGCTCGCAATCCTTTACCTTTAAAATAGTCCTTAAACAACATTACCTTGTGGAACACTGGCTTATCTTAACGCTCTCATTGTATAGTTGTATATTATGTACACACATAAAAAAAGTTTGAGATCACTAGCAAAAGATGAAATATTTTTCAAATTTTGCTTACGTAACATTTTTTTAATAAAAATGATACACTTTTTGAAATAGGATTTTTTTATTAACAAAACTTGAATTTAAAAGTCTTAATGCAATTTCGAATAGTAAATAATTTAAAGAAAAAGAGGATTTAACTACATATTGTCAACATTTATTATGAAATTATTTTTATTTTGTACAAGATAATTCCTCTCCTGATTCGAACACAAGCGGCAATTCTTGTTGGTATGCTGAGAATAAGGTTATGCAGCATTTCTTGCCGTAACCTGTCCCATTCTTGAATAGCGGCTTCTGATCACTGGCACTGTCTGCGGAGGTTCCTAACAGCTCGCTTGACAGCATCCCACGCGCGCTCAATCGGGTTTAAGTCAGGCGAGCCGGCAGACCAGTCTAACCTGGTAATGTCGTATTCACATAGAGCAGCGTTGATTCGTTTAGCTCGATGTGCGGGTGTATTATCGTCAACCATTACGAATCGAGGACCATGGTATATTCTAAATGACCTGACAATTCCGTCAATAGCAATGGTTTGGTACAAAGCTGCAGTCATCGAACCACGATACGGGATCAACGGCGTTCTAGCACCAATCATTATACCGCCCCAAAAGGATACCGATTTCCCGCCTGGTTGAATGGGTCCGGTGGCAGTTCTTTATCTTTCAGCGTCTGTTCTACAGACACGAAGACGTCGGTTTTCTGGATGAGTGCTAATTCTGAACTCGTCAACGAAGAGACAATTCCGCCCAATGTTTTCCTCGTCGGTTTCTTCATTTTGGCAGAGCCTAGCCCACTGCAATCAGTGTCGCTGTCGTTGCTGTGAGTTCAGGGGTGCCCGCCAGGATCTGCTCGCCCGTGCTCGCCGTAACTGGTGTAAGCAATTCCTAATGGTCTGAGTGCCAATTTGTAGTCCAGTAGTAGCCCACAACTCAGCTATTATTTTAGTGGCATTGATTGTTAGGTCTCGGGCAGTCAGCAATCTGATGTAACGCTTTTGAGCAGCAGTAAGAAGAGTTGGCTGACCACTGCGAGGTCGATCAGCAAAGTTATCCACGCCGAGATACCTCCGTAACGTGTTCACGACATAGGATTGGGAGACAGCCACTCTGCGTGCTATTTCTCGTGTCGAATGTCCTTCTTCCCTCAATATAAGGATTCTTGATCGTAAAACATCTGATAATCCCCTCGAAATATTTTTGCATGAACTCCTTTTTCGAAAATTAAGAAAAACTCTTCAATCAAGTTGGTCGCATTTCTGAATGAGTGTAAACAAGTATCTAATCTCTTTTAACATAGAAAAACAATTGATATTTTAAATTATTTTGTCACTAAGAGATTTGATTTTTAAATGAAGAATCTTAGAAAAAAAAGAAAAAACATTTTATTCTAACGTAACAAAAACGAGGTGGTATTATCAAATGATCTCAACCTTTTTTTATGTGTGTATGTATGATTTATAGCCACTCAAACGTCCAGGCGACTATGGCAGCCCAAAAAAAAATCCGGTTGAACGTTTAGGGCGACTTGAGAAGCCCAGCGTAATTGCCGGGCATTGCCGGCTTTAAACGAACTTTTAGCTATGATACGTTTCGAAAAGGTTCCTTGTTATTTGTTAAGATGACTCTGTATGAAAAAATGTATCTACGAAAATTAAAAACTCTAGGCTTTGCACTATAAAAAAAATTAATGCCAAGCGTCCGAATTTCCGGTGTCGCGTAATTGACGCGGTTGCTGCGGCTGTGTTTATTATATTTCTGTTTTATATTTTATATCAAAAGAATCCTTAAAATGTCGTCCTTTCATATTTTTATAAGTTATTTTATTCTAAAGTCTGTAAAAATGTTTTCTATGTGATTAATTCGACTTGCGAAAACTTTGCCTCTACATGTCAGTTTTCTTAAATTAATCAAATTTTAAACCCATTAAAAATTAATTTAAAAAGTTGAAATTAGTTTAAGTAATAAGATTTTGAATTTCATTGACTTTCTGCAAGCAGTTTTAATTTTGATATAGGCAAAGTACTCTTACCGTTGTAAAAGTTTTAGTAGAACAAGTCGCGGCCGAAACATAAAAAAATGCCGCTCTCGGGGTTGGGACGTTAACACTATTATCGCCGCGTCAGCTGGACGTTTGAGTGGATAATACATATTAAGGTATAAATTAAAATGCACAATAAATTGGCTATTTATTTATCATTACTGTGGAAGAAGGGGTGTGGAGAAAGCACGGCTATCCAGGATAAAGCCGTGTAAGATAGGCTAGCGTTAAGTATCTAACGCTTTAAAAATAGATAAGATAAAAATCCCCAGACAATCACACCAACTTTATGGACTTAAAGTAAGCAAAGCTTGTGTTACGAGATACCATGTGGCGAACTAGGGGGGAACCTAGGATATAAAATACATATTATATAGATAAACTCACAGACCTGGAATTGTTTTTCTTGCCTGTCCCGTGCTTGCGGGAATCTAACCCTCAACCACTGACGTCTTAGGCAGATAGATTTACCCCATCGCCTAAATGGTCGTCTATCGAAGTGAGATGAAAAATCTTAATTTTTCACCCCACTTATGTAACTTTTTTTCTATTATTTATACACTGGGGCTTCCAGAATGATAAATTCCCGTTTGAGAGGCTTATTCAGTTATGTTATATATGATGTTAATATTATGTTTTTTGTTGTTTAAAGGGCTTTCATGTTGAGAGAAGATTTGGTTGGGATTGCCATGGCTTACCAGTGGAGTTTGAAATTGACAAGACTCTCGGCATCAAGGGACCGGAAGATGTGGAGAAAATGGGGATCGATAAATATAATGCAGAATGTCGTAAAATTGTCATGAAGTATGCAAATGAGTGGGAACACATTATCACCCGCATGGGTCGCTGGATAGGTAAATATTATAAGCAAAGTCTATATTTAACAAGTAACTGAGTTACTCACGACGACCACTATATATTTTCTTTAATACACCGTCTTTTTTCTGTTACAGATTTTAAAAATGACTACAAAACTTTGTATCCTTCATTTATGGAGTCCATATGGTGGGTTTTTAAGGAGTTATTCAATAAAGGTTTGGTGTACCAAGGAGTGAAAGTTATGCCATATTCTACAGCTTGCTCGACTCCACTTTCTAATTTCGAGTCAGGCCAAAATTACAAAGACGTTGTAGATCCTGCTGTTGTTGTGACATTTCCTACAGATCAAGGATACTCACTGTTGGCCTGGACAACAACTCCTTGGACCTTGCCTAGTAATCTTGCACTGTGTGTGAATCCTAAATTGACTTATGTTAAAGTTAAAGAGAAATCCACAGGCCATGTTTATGTCCTACAAGAAAACCGTTTTCCTGTTATTTTTAAAGAAGTTGACGAGTTTATTGTTGTGGAGAAATTCTTAGGTGAAAAGCTAAAAGGTGTTAAGTACACACCTATATTTGATTACTTTGTTCAACAGTGTCCAAAAGCTTTCCAAGTGTTAGCAGACAACTATGTTACAGATGATTCTGGTACTGGCATAGTACACCAAGCACCATATTTTGGTGAAGATGATTTTCGAGTATGTGTAGCTGCTGGAATCATCACTAGAGATCAGGAAATCATATGCCCTGTTGATGCAAGTGGTAGATTTACAAGCCCGGTGAAGGATTTTCTTGGTCAATATGTTAAAGATGCTGATAAAAATATCATGGCTAATTTAAAAAGCCGTAGTAGACTACTTCAAGTAGGTCAAGTCAAGCATAGTTACCCATTTTGCTGGAGATCTGAGACACCTCTTATTTATAAGGCTGTACCGTCATGGTTTGTTCGAGTAGAACAAATGTCAGATGAGCTTTTAGCTTCCAGTGAAGCTACATATTGGGTCCCTGACTATGTGAAAGACAAGAGATTCAGAAACTGGCTAAAAGACGCCCGTGATTGGGCTATTAGCCGTAACCGTTACTGGGGAACCCCTATTCCACTTTGGATGTCAAGTGATAAACAAGAAATAGTTTGTATTGGAAGTATTGCAGAACTTGCCGCTCTTACTGGTAAAGAAATAACAGATTTACACAGAGAAAGTATTGATCACTTGGAAATTCCTTCATCAAGGCCTGGCCAGCCACCTTTGAAGAGAGTTTCGGAAGTATTTGATTGTTGGTTTGAATCTGGCTCTATGCCATACGCTCAGTTACACTACCCATTTGAAAATCAGAAACTTTTTGAGGAAGTGTTTCCCGCCAATTTTATAGCAGAAGGAATTGATCAAACCAGAGGATGGTTTTACACACTTATAGTGCTTTCCACGGCATTATTTAAAAAGCCTCCATTCAAAAATTTAATTGCTAATGGATTGATCTTGGCTTCTGATGGCCAGAAAATGTCTAAACGCAAGAAGAATTATCCAGATCCTTTGGAAATTGTTAATAAGTATGGTGCTGATGCATTGAGGTTGTACTTGATAAACTCCCCAGTGGTGAAAGCTGAAAATCTTAGGTTTAAGGAAGAAGGAGTCAGAGACGTCATCAAAGATGTTTTCTTACCATGGTATAATGCTTTTAGGTTCTTAATGCAAAACGTTGAAAGAATTATCCAAGAAGATAAAGTTGATTATAAATTCAATGAGAAATCTGTAAAAGAAAACGTTATGGACAAGTGGATCACATCTTTTACCCAGTCGTTGATTAGTTTTGTTAAAACAGAAATGGCGGCCTACAGACTTTACACAGTAGTTCCGAGGCTTACTAAATTCATTGACCATCTCACCAATTGGTATGTAAGAATGAATAGAAAAAGGCTAAAGGGAGATATCAGCATCAAAGATGCCCAAGTGGCGCTAGATACATTGTTTGGGGTGTTGTTCGATATGGTGCGGGTTATGGCACCATTTACTCCATTCCTTAGTGAATTTATTTATAAAATCTTAAGGCAACTTTTGCCTGGCGATTCTCTTGAAAGTGTTCACTACAACATGATTCCCGAACCAAAGATGGACTTGGTGGACGAAGACATAGAGAGAGCTGTCAAAAGGATGCAAACGGTAATTGATCTAGGCAGAGTACTACGGGATAGAAAAACGATTCCAATTAAATATCCATTACCAGAAATAATTATCATCCATAGTAACCAAACCTACTTAGACGATGTGAAGTCGTTGGAATCATATGTTCTAGAAGAACTGAATGTAAAAAAGGTAGAATTCAGCAGTGACAAAGAAAAGTATGGCATAATGTTAAGAGTAGAGCCTGATCATAAAGTTTTGGGTGGTCGTCTAAAAAGTGATTTCAAGGCCGTGACACAAGCATTGAAAGATCTTAACAATGAACAGTGCGAGAAGTTCATCGCTGACGGATATGTAGAGCTTGTTGGTAATCGTATTGAGGTGTCAGAAGTTCGAGTTATATTCCAGGCTTCCGGAAATGATCAATATGAAGCACATAGCGATAATAACGTTTTGATTCTTCTGAACGTGACACCTGATCAATCCATGTTAGACGAAGGATTCGCCAGGGAAATAATAAATAGGGTGCAGAAACTAAGAAAGAAAGCCAACTTAGTGCCAACGGACGAGGTTGATGTCTATTTTGGTGTGAACAAAAATAGTGATATAGTTCGCATAATAGAAAATCATCGAGATTTTATTGAAAACACAGTAAAAGCCCCATTGATTCCTATCTCAGATTTAACGCCGTCTAAACCAAAAGTTATAGAAGAAACGCAAGAATTAAAAGGATCACAATTAAAGCTAGTCATAACATGGAGAAAAGATATAGAGTTGCCTTCTTTGCCATGGGCAAATATTATTTTAGAGACCTTGAGTCCTCGTTTTGGGGCAACAAGCAATCAGGCCAGTATTCTTTTAAAAGATGACAAAAATGAGTTTATTTCTCTTGATAGACTCTATGATGAGGTAAATATACTTTTTGGATTATATGGACAAAGATATACTCTGTGGTGTAAGGGAAAGCCAGTAAATGATGTTAATGGTCTGGCAGGTCAGACTATTATAGCTTCTCCTTTAGAACCAGTAAGCAAAGAGTCGCCAGTGAGTCCCTTCTGTAAATTTGTTAATGCCACTTTTGGCACTAAAACAATGACACTATTTATGGAAAATCCGGTTGGCAAAGAAACACTTGATAATCGGTCAGCAATAAAATTCGTAGCCGATTATTTAGGAGTTAAAGTGACCGACCTTAATGCGAAGCTATTCAAGTAATTTATCAATTAGCTTTTATTATTATAAAATAATATTATTAATTGTTATTATAAACTTATTGAGGTCTTATATACTGTTGTTTTGATTCTCGTGTGCTCATTGTTCTGACAAGTTCTAACTTATTGTGTTGGGTATTGATATTTAAAAATTAAATTCAGTTAGCTATTATGTATTTTTTACTGAAAGTCTGTAGGTAAGTGAGAATTGACTACAATTCCTTGCACCTTTCTTAATGTAACATTGGCATAAAAAGCTGATTAATGTAAAGATGCACGAATTAAAATTTATAGTTATTCAGTTTGTTTTTTAAATTGTTCCCTTTTGTTTTTTTCCGAGTCTGGGACCCAGCGGAAACGTTTTAAATGGTAGTCGGGATATCAAATGCATACCACGTTTTTTCTAGTTTTTGAACGAATTTTAGAGAAAAAAACAATGCGCTAGAATTCACCAATCCCCACTTTTCTAGACAGGGGTTGTAGAAATGCTCTTCCCCAGCTTATCAAGTATAATACATACATACATAACTTCACGCCTGTATCCCTTATGGGGTAGGCAGAACACCAGTGGTTATAAGACCATCTGATGTCACGTTTGACAAATGAGGTATTATAATGATGGGTCAGCCTATCGCCCACAAAAATGCCAATAAAACTGTCCCTTAACTGGCTTTTACAGTATGCCCGGGAAAAGAAGCAGCTGGTACATTCTATGTTTTTCGTTCGCTCCCAGTCCAGCATGGAAGCAAGTATAATAATAATAATTATTTATTTATTTCTCCCACAATAATATTTTACATACTATAATTAATAGTAACTGAGTTACTATATATATATAGTATGTATATAGTAACTCAGTGTATGTGTACCAATGCACTAGATGCAGGGGAAACAGCTGTCTACAATAAAAGCAAATAAAAGGCGTCCAGCATTATTGCAGTGGGTTGTGGAGGTAGTTGTTGGGGTCCTTACGATTATAAATTAAAAGCGGACTGTAAATTCTTCAAAGGGCTGATTAATTTACGATTGCTTTTTTACGATTTACACAAAAGATGCTTTAGCGGTCGGTGGCGTCCCACGTGAGGTCCGAGCGTAGGCGTGTGTTCTGTGGTCGGGTGTGAAGGGCATAGAGGAGAGTAATATAAGGTGAAGGGCGACTGGCGCGTGTGAAGCGCTGTAGTTGCTCGGTGCGTTGACGCCGCTGTGACGTAAGGCTCCTTCCGCACGTCTCCTCCCGTGCGTATAAGACCGGTCGCGGACTGTTTAGGCATAAGTATTTTAATACTGCATTTAATGGCGACTTCAAAATATGTGCTGTAATATTAAATTCTTTCCACGCTTTGGTAGACAGGCCTGATGCTGGTTTATCTATAAAATAGAGCAGCGCCGCGGGTGAATTTGACAAATGTTTTAGGTGAATATGTAGTGCAAAATATTATACTTAAAGAGATGTACGAGTGACTTTTTCAAATATAATTGCAAATGCATTCCTACAAATGACCATGGTCGACCTTATATTATTTGCGTATAATAGAAGCTATTATGCCGAACATATAGTTAAGTATGCAGTGAAACCATTAGTCCAGGCTTTATGTCATCACATGCAAGTATACGTATAAGAGGTAGAATAAAATCAAGACAGCACAGCAATAAAGTGTATTAATTCTACATGCGAATAATATGGCTGAAGAAAATAAAGCCTAAGACGAAAGTAGCCAACAATACTTTTGCAGTTGCATGTGTGGAATGCGAACTGTGGGGTGATGTGAGTAGGTACCTATGTCATGACAATTGTCTTGTAGGTACCTGGGGTGGGCCCTACACCAAAGTAATGTAATGGAACCAGTACCATTTCATAATATTTTGATAAGGGAAGAAGAATAAAAACATAGTAAGATTAAAATTTAATGAATTCACGGGATTCTTACCACGATTTTCCATTTCGGACATGCTGCTTGTAACAGCATCATTGTAATCGCGATTATGGTGCTTGTAACAGCATCGAAATATCGGACGCGCGACAAAAACATCGTTAATCTTGGTAAGAATCCCGCGAATTCATTAAATTATAATCTTAGATTGTTTTACTTTTACATATTTAACATCTGATGGCAAGACCTAATAATCTTATGCTCCATTTGAAAAATGTATAGTTTGTTCATTTAAAAGAAATTGTTATTTTGCAGTTGGTAATTAAAGAACTTGATGTAGGTACAGGGTGTGGCTTAATGAATGGAATTTTCGAGCAGTATTTTTCAAATTAATATAGAGACGATATTGCTAAGTACCTAAAAGTTTTCTGTTGTTTGGCCAAAATGACTATTTCATCACTATTTTTTGGCGTAATCAAAATTCCTTTCCATTCAGATTTCAAAAGTGAAGATTACAGTTTAAAGGACACTGAAATTTATCTCAAATACTGTCAATATTGAGTAATTAAATCATGAATTAAATACTGCATAGGTATGGGGTAGGTAGGACTGAAATATTTTTGTAAATGTTTATTTATATGATAATATTGTTTATCCTTTATCCGCTTTTTCACCTGAACGACTGAATTGATTTGAATGAAACTTGGTACATAGATAGATAAGGGCCTGAATTAACAACGCTCATGAAAGCGAAGGCGGAAACTTGTCCCACATATACCATTTTACTGCAACATTACCATTACATTACCCACTATTGCTAGCGTCAATTTCTTTTTTCCCTTTTTTCCATGAGATTCTGGTAGACCTATACCAATGTCAATGGCCAGGCAACAGCATGATGAATCATTGCTATCTAGGTAAGCAATTATGATAATGTGCAACCAGTTGTTTTATTTGGCAATCTTTTTTGTCTGGTGATCTAATGATCAGTAATTTGGTTTTACTACCATTACTTAATTACTGGACCTGGATTTACGTGCTAAATTGGGATTCTTGTCAGCGATGACAAGGCATGTGTAGTCAGGAAACTGTTGGAGCTGGTGATGCTGCAGCTCACCGGCATTGACATATGCTAGGAAGTGCCGGGGTCCTAATAATGATCCTTGGACAGTTCATTCTGAAACCAAAACAGGGTCACTATAAACATTTTCTAGTTTTACTGCAAATGCTCTATTTTTTAAATAGTTTTTGCACCAATCGCGAATTGGGCCACGCAATCTACTTTTATCTAGCTTATCGACGAGCTATGTACCTATAAATAAGGGTATCAGATGCTCGCAAGAAATCAATAAATAAAGCAAAGCAACGAAGATAATAAAAGAATGTGCGGAAAAATTATAAGCCATATACTAAATCTATCGTTTATTGAAGGGCAGTTCCCTGACAAACTAAAATTCTCCGTCTTAAAACCTTTACATAAAAAAGGCAACAGGGATGATATAAATAATTATCGGCCAATTACGCTGATACCAATTCTATCGAAAATATTTGAAAAAGCAATGTATAATAAGCTATACTTATAGTTATTTGACAAAATTTGATTTGCTTTGTTCAAGTCAATATGGATTCAGAAAAGACAGTAATACGACGAAAGCCTGCTTTTCATTAGTAAAAGATGTAACAGAGGGCCTAAACTCAGGAATGTCAGTTGTCTCTATCCTGCTTGATATGAGCAAGGCTTTTGATTTACTATGCCATAAGACTCTATTAGATAAGTTAGAGTCGCAGGGTATAAGAGGTAACGCACTATCATGGTTAGCAAGATACTTGAAAAATCGTTATCAATGTGCAGAGATAACTCATGTACTCGGAAACACTATAAAAACAGCTCGTACCAAATTTCAACCTCTCAATGACTGCGGCCTTCCTCAAGGAAGTGTTTTAGGACCGCTTTTATTCTTATTATTTATAAATAATCTACCTAAAGTAACACCCCACACATGCATACTTTTTGCTGATGATGTAACAGTTATTATTAAAACAAAGAATAAAGAATCTCTGCAGCTTGAAGCTAACATTGCAATTATTTCAATATCTGAATGGCTAACATCAAATAATCTAAAAATTTATATAGATAAGACAAAAGTTATACTGTTTAAAACATCCAATGCTAAATCAGACAACATTAGTATTCAACTTAATAACAAAACACTACAAACGGTGAATAACGCTAATTTTTTGGGGTTAACCATTGACGAGCAATGTAATTGGAAGGCTCACATTGAAAATCTTTGCCGCAGAATCGAAAGTTTTGTTTGTGTGTTATGGAAACTTTCACAAAACACCAATAAAGAAACGGCCAGGTTAGCGTATCATGGCTATGTGTCGTCAATATTAAGGTATGGTTTAATACTTTGGGGGAACTCTACAGAGGCCCACAGAGCATTTATGTCACAAAAAAAATGCATTAGAGCTATAGTGGTGCAAATTATAGGGATAGTTGCAAACCATTATTTAAAAAACTAAATATACTCCCATTACCTAGCCTCTATCTATATGAAATGTTACTTTTTTGTAAAAAAAAATATTGGCCAATTTAAACGGCAGACGGATTTCTTAAATTGTAAAACTAGAATTAAGAAAAAATTGGAATTCAAACTGTATGTGCCACAAAGGCGACTTAATCTTTTTGACAAAAATGCCTACTGCATGGCTATCTCAATATACAATCACTTACCCGACACCTATAAGCTATTACCATTGGCACAGTTTAAACATAAATTTTTTTAATTATTAATTAATAAATGTTTTTATAAAATCAATGATTATATGACTGATAAATTAAATTAATTACTAAGTATATTTTGTCAATTATGTGTAAATACTAATTATTATATAACTGATTATTAATTTGTTTTCATTATTGTTACTATATTATATTGATTTTTTTTTCACATTAAAATTGTGTATATTTAATATTTATAAAAACTCATAAATGAGTATCCTCTATGAGTAAGAGTATAATATTATTTTCTATTTTTATATACCTAGTTTTAAAATCTTTATGACCTTTTAACGTTTCTTTTTTGTACTACTCTTTTTGACACATTAATTTACATTTTATTTTATATCTGACCAACAAATATTTGCACGCCTTATGTAAGGCAGAGTGTGGCTGTCCTAAATATATATAATGTAACAACTGTCTATGTACCACATTCTAGCAAATAAAGGATTTTGATTTGATTTGATTTGAACTCAATTACCGAAAATGTGGGTGTAAATAATACAATTTGTCACGCATTAAGAAGTCTACGCAAGTAGATTCTTAATTTATAATTCTTTCTTTGTGTGCGTTTGTCGATATCGGTTCCTATACATTTTTATTTACAAAGCATTTCCATAGGTTCGCTGTATTGCGTCATAATAACTCATAACTCGAAGTCTTGAATAAGCATCGGTCGTTATTGCAAACAGCCTTATGCCGTGAAGAATGACAATGCTGCCAACGGTCTTTATAAGACAGTTGGTAGCTCTACTTTTGTGTGTTTATTTTGTTACATTTTTCTTACGATTTTTTAAGGTTTATTTTGCTATTTTAGAATATTTTTTGGTCATAATGGTATGTACTTTTATTGCCTATCGTTTATGCATGCATCTTTTACTTATTTAAATTAAATTTATGCACCATACGACTTAAAGCTAATGAAGCGGCAGTAGTAAAGCTACGATGCAATATTTTTTAACATATAAACATACTTAAATCATGAATTTTATCATAATATAACATGAAGATAGCATGTCAGTTTGCATTAGTCTGGGTGTATTATGTATGATATGTGTCTATTTACGGAAAAAATAGTAGGTATATGTATCCGTTGTCTAGTACCTATGAAACAAGCTGTGTTTACTTTACTTTATTGCTTACTGTGAATAGGTATATGTCCCATAATAATTATTATTTATTTATCATCTATATCGTATATTGACTTGGTGCAAAGCTATAAATATTGAACTTTAGATAACCGCAGGTTTCAATTTCCTAGTAAGTAAATATTGTTAAACAAGAATGTAAGGATATATTTTTGAAAGTAGGTACCTACTTAATACAGGGTTGACTTTTCGTCACCAGCCAAATTTAAATGTAAGTTTCTTTGAAACGATATAAACGTACCTGCATACCTATTTATTATAGCGTCGCTCAGTACAAAAAAGTAGAAATATGGAACCACAAACTTTTTAAAAAATAGTCGCTGTTGATGAACATAGCTACTACGACGCGGCATTTCCTTGATAATAATACGACGCAGTACTACAAAATGTGTGTAGTAGCGCGTAGTCATCTTTATTTTAATAACAGCGTTTTACCTTACAATAAAACGCTTATTAACTACTTACCTAATTCGAAGCCTAAATAATGAGAGAGGCAGTGTTATTTTTCCTGTGTGTGGCGGAAGTAGTATCAAAACGACCATGTTTTCCCCTTACGTCAGCTGGCTTCTGTTCTCCTATTGGTTACCGTTTAGTTCTAAATTTCTCCGCTTGGTGGCAGAGTTGAGCTTTTTACAGCACAACTATTTTGGAATCATTGCTCTGAATTTCCAGGCAGAGGTTAAAGTAGGCTTCGAATTAGGTAAGTAGTTAATAAGCGTTTTATTGTAAGGTAAAACGCTGTTATTAACTTACTGTACCGTCATTCGAAGCCTAAATAATGAGAGCTGTCTGATATCGCCTGGTGGAGAAATAGGTATACATAGGAGAAATGTTAATTAATACAAACTCATGTTCGTAGTAACCGAGATGTAACAATGTGCATCAGCATTATCAGTCATAATTTGTGGCATATTTTATGTTTTACTAAATATTTTGAATTAAAAGGAAACTAAGAAATAAAAAGAAAATGTTTGCTTCAATCAAGAACATTATATTAATTACTTTGTATGCATGATACACTGAAACACCTTATGCTAAAGTACAGTTTTTATGAAACCAACAGTTATTATAAAGGGAATAACAATAAACACTTTCATAGTAAACCGAAAGTGAAAAAATATATAGACAGGTTTATAACTTGTGTATTACAAACTTTTCCATTTTAATGTAGGTAATTAGAAATTAAATAATAATGTCCATCATGAAAGGAGATGAATGTATGTATTAGAATGTACAGCACAAATTAAAGGCATCATCATTATCAAACAAAATTTTGCAACAATTTCTAAGCTTTAAATTAACAAGTATAATAATTATCACCAAATTGTCACTTCAACTATCAAAAGAAAGTGTAAAATAATAATCAACTAAACAAATTAAATCAACATGTTATCAAGTTTCAATAGGAGAAAACATAGTAGATAGCACTTGTGTTTGATTTTGTATAGGCTTAATTTCACGACAATAATACTTCTTAAAGGTTTCCTCTGAGCGCCAATTGCCTTTAGCCAATATGTCATCAATAGGACAGTTTAACACCCAGTTCTTTGATGCAACTGCGGGTCTGACACTGCCAGCACTTGCCTTTATTCCAGCTTCTTGTAGTTGTTGCCGCACCCAACCACCGATTACAGTCCGAGATGCTGGCTTTGGTTCACTGCAAGTTGTGATGAACAAGCTGTTACTTTTGCACTGGGCCCTTCTTTTAGCTGACAATTGAATAACTTGTTTAACCCAATAGACTGGATCTATATTTTGGTGATGAGTATTCTTTTTTAGACGCCAACCAGATTGTCTGACGTCGAATTTGTCAGTTTTTGATCCGAATTTAGGCCAAAAAACTATGGAATCTTGTGATAAAACACAATTATTGCTATCAATTGCTAGAAGTGTCAAGTCGTGGACACGACGTCCAGAACAAAGAAGCAAAAGAGTTGCTGCCCTCTTGGAGCACTGGTATAAATTATCATGATTTGTATTATTATTAAGTAGCCATGTGCTCAAATCATCGACGTCCCAGATAGGTGGTTTGAAGTTTTCTTTTGGTCGTTTATTTGCTATAGATAAAATGACTTTCTTTACAAGTATGTGAGAACTAAGTCTTTCGGATATGTCAGGATTACATAGCGTTGATATAGCTGATTTATATACTAATATTGTATTATACGATAATTTATGTTTTTGAAATAGGTCTGCCAGAAATCTAGCAAATTGGGAGCCCGTAGGATTGCAAGGTGTATCTATTGTATTGAGATTACACCACACTAGCCATTTTTTCCATGCATTTTCATATGTTTTGAGTGAAGATGGACGCCAACCTGTTTTCAATAGATCCTTTTGTTCAGATGTCCAATCATTTAATGTAGATGTCCACCCCCACATCTCCAGACTTGTAAGGTCATTTCGTTGATCTTCCGAGGGGCCTGGCCGGTTGACGTATCCACTAGTACTCGATGGAGACGGTGAATTGTGAAGGGTGGAGATAGAGCACGTCGTTTGATGTCTGGCCTCCAAAATACTTTTTCCCAACATGGAGCCACTATCAAGTAAATTCCTTTGGCCGAGTTCAAGTGGGTCAGAACTCTCGGGATGAGAAAAGGAGGTGGAAAGACCCACGCCAGACCGTAACTCCATTGTTGGCTGAAAGCATCGTGGAAGACTGCGTGTTCGTCGTTTAAATCGAGACTCACGTAGGATGGCACAACATGAGCTGAATTCGAAGCCATCAAATCGATTTCTGGGGTTCCCCATTTGTCGAAAATAATTTGTGTTATCTCTGGTAATAGGTGCCATTCCGGAGCTGCTTGAAAGCGGGACAAATGGTCTGCTTCGCTGTTCATTTTGCCTGGCAGATGGTGGACTATGAGATTGATATTGAAATTGTCGAGGAGAGTGTAAACCTTGCGTACAAGATACATAAGTTTGAGGGACTTTGAGCCTCCTTCTTTTTTCAAATATGATACAACAGTTTTGTTGTCGGTTTGCAGCATAATCGAAGAGTTGGCTAGGTAATGACATTGATCTTTTAATGCATATAGCACTGCCAGCATCTCCTTCTGGTTGGAGTGTAAAACCATCTCGTGAGATTTCCAAGGACCGCAAATTGCCTGGTTGTCTATTCGGGCGCCCCAAGCAATTCCAGAAGCGTCCGTCGAGATAAAATGGTTCGCTGGTGGGTGATGAAGGTGAGACCGAGCGTTGCAATTCTTTATCCACCATTTTAAATCGTAAAGCACTATTTTCGGGACTGCGTAGCGACGACAAGAACCGGTTTTTATAAGGAAATTGCAAAATCGAAGTAGTTCTCGAAAGTTCAGACGGCCTCGAGGGACCACAAAGCTGGCAAAATTTACTAGTCCGACCAGGCTTTGGATTTCCTGTAGATGTGCAGTTTTTCTCTGCAATATAGGTTGAGATTTCTCGAGAATGGACTGTGACTTTTTTAGAGGTAGCCATTTGAGGTCTAGCCATGGATCCCAACATATGCCTAAAAATTCTATTGCTTTTTGAGGGGTCAATATAGACTTTTTGAAATTTATTAACCACCCTAGGTTCTTGAGTAAATTTACTGTGTATTGTACTTGACTTGAAAGGAGATTTCGGTCTTGGTTGGCAAGCAGATAGTCGTCTAAGAACGATATGACCCTTATGCCTTTGTCTCGCAAGATCTGCGCGACCCAATTGCTCAAAATTGCGAAAACATGCGGTGCTGTCGCCAAACCAAAAGGAAGACAGGTCATTTGATATAAATTTTGATTGTACATCACCCTCAGGAACCTCCTGTGAGAAGTCAGAACGGGGACATGGAAATAGGCATTCGATAGATCTATTTTCGTTAGGTAATCGTATGGTTGTAAGAAATTGGGTACTTTTTGCATATTTATTAGTTTGAACTTGCTTACAATTACAAAATTGTTTAGTAATCGAAGATTGAATATGGGTCTCAGGCTGCCATCGCTTTTGGGTGTCAAGAACATTGGGGATATAAAACTCGGGGAATTGTGCACCTTCTCTAATGCACCTATTTTTATTAATGTGTCTATAGCGTCTGACATCTGAGGCGAGTTTGGAGTGCACATTTTGTGGGCACTTGTTGAAGGCACCCAAAGTGGGGGTTTTTGCTTGAAAGGGATTCTGTATCCCTGTATAATTTTTATAATAGTGGTTGGTGCGTGAAGATTTTCCCAAACATGTACAAAATCGGCCAAGCGACCCGCAACTTGGACATCCGAGTCAAAACTTACGTTTTGATCGAAAGTTTTTGTTCTGGCTTTGATTGGAATGACCCTTAAAATCTTCAAAATTAGACCGCTGGCGAGATCTATTTGTAATAGGCCTTGATGTTTCCTGATTCTGCGCGAATCGCTTGTTTTGTACATATCCTTGCGGAGGATAGTTAGGATAAGGGTAATTTGAAAAATTAGGCCCCAAAGTAGGTGCATATGTTGATTGAAAAGAATATGGATTTTGCGTAAACCTGGTAAATGAAGCCCTCTGTGTTGGAAAATGGGCACCCTGCGAGGGTGTTTTATAATTAGTAGTTGAACGAGCCTGCGTGGCTGTTCTTTGTATTGTTGACCTTGCGGGCCAAAATATTTTACTGCTACCACCCGCTTTTTCAATAGCTAACGAAAACTGATCTTTGTCAAATAAATTTTGACAGGTTGGAGGTATTTTACGTAATGACGCTCGTAAAAATTTATCTTTAACAGATCTTAGAATTGCATCCCGTCGCTGTTCTATTATGTCAGCTCTGTGCCCACAAGCGAGTTGCAAAATGTCACTAGAAGTTTTATTGTAAATACCCTCTACAAATATTTCATTTATTTTGTCTTTGATCAATGACGGGGTTAAATCACTGGAATTCTCAGAAGCCCAAAGTAAAAATGATTGAAAGCCTGCCTGCGCGGCATCTTTTTGTTTTATTACTGCTTGCGTTATAGCTGCATAGCTGCGTTCAGCGATACACAAATTTGGATATTTATCAAAAGGTTTAATTTCTTCATTACATTCGAGTTCTACAAATCCGGGGGTAGAACTATATAACTTTTGAACGTCAGAATAACGAACATCATTCCACTCGGGAGTATCGAAATGTTGAGCAGATTTTAGTATATCTAAATGGTTTTGAGATGATTTTAATAAAGAGGGTTCTTTTAACACAGTATTAATGGAAAAATTTACACCGCTGTGAATTGGTTTTGAACTTGTGGATAAATTATCGTTTTCAGGATCAGAAAATAATTCACCACTTATATTATCACTTGGGCTATTTTCACAATTATTATAAAAGGGTACCTGAACCGGCCCAGTGGGACAATCATGGAAGGCGGTCGGTCGGATTGAATTTTGCGTCAAATAATTTTGGATGTTATTGACTTGTTCTATCAGCTTACTTAACTCATTATTTGATGATTTGCGACGCTTATGCTGTTCTTTATTCGTCGACGTCTCAGCCTTTCTTTTGTTTCGCCTCCATGCAAGAGGGCAATCAGATTCGGAACTGGAACTCGAATTATTTTGATCCGAACCCATTATGCTTTTTTAAGAAGTCGTACAGCAAAAAACTGTAAATTAGGATTAATACCGGTAAGTATTAATATGTATTTATAACGAAAACTATATGAATAAACGAGAAATTATGCTAAGTTTAAATTTATCCGCACAACACGAAAAATAAAACGCCAATGATTCCAAAATAGTTGTGCTGTAAAAAGCTCAACTCTGCCACCAAGCGGAGAAATTTAGAACTAAACGGTAACCAATAGGAGAACAGAAGCCAGCTGACGTAAGGGGAAAACATGGTCGTTTTGATACTACTTCCGCCACACACAGGAAAAATAACACTGCCTCTCTCATTATTTAGGCTTCGAATGACGGTACAGTAAGTTAATGGTAATTTAGACTGACCATGCCTTGGCTAATATGTTAGCGGATAAATTAATTTCCTTGTAAAAAAAATACTTTTTTTTGCAATAATCGTTTCTATAAATGATACCTATTGTGTAAAAATAATTTGTTTGGTGTCTACAAGTCAACCCTATATATGTACATAAATACATAACTTCACGCCTATATCCCTTATGGAGAAGGCAGAACACCAGCATATGATGTCACGTTTGACAAATTTGGAAGTATTATAATAATGGAGAGAGACTATTGCAGTGACAGGGGGTCAGCCTATTGCACGCAAAACGCCAATAAAACCTCTGTCCCTTAACTGACTTTTATACTATTCCCGGTAAGATTCCAAGGTAAAAACAAATATTTAAAATAAACATAAGTATAAACAACCATGACTGGACGACTTCGGAATTCGACCTCAGGACCTCTGGCATAGATGGCAATATTTACTTATATTTACCAGTGTCGTAAGAAGATGCTACCGAACTGTCGAACAAATAAGGTTCTAAATAATATGCAAATCAGTAAGCCTCAACTTTAGTCAATTCCGGCTCCAACCGTGAAGAGCATCCTCGATGAACTTGCAGTGGTGGTGATATAACATATTTATGTAATTTACAGGTTTACGAATATTTTGATAGGTTTACATTTTTATGTGAAATGTACTTAACGGAGCATAACAAAATTGAGGAACTCATTTTACATTACTATCCATACGATAGCTCAGTGCAAGTGACAAATGTGCGGAAATCGAAGATCACATTGACAAGAACCCAGCTGCCTAGCGTTACCATAGATATGTTGAAAATTGGCAATATTATTAACGTTTATGGCAAAATGTTGCTCATCACAGCTTGCTCGCCGCCAACACGGGACAAAATCTTTAAGAACGTAGAAAGGTACCTATAGTTATCAATGTAATTAAACATATTCATAAACTAAACAGTTTGGTAGGTTATTGCAAAAAGGTTGCGAGCTTTATTTTCTTTTAGAAATCATCCAAAGACAGGGTCCAAAGTTCTATACAAAAGAATGTCACACCTTTTGCAGTAGGTACAGGAACACTATTCGTTTGTACCATAATAGGTACTTGCAGGCAAAACCCTCAAATATGACAGAATTCAAAAGGTTTGAATACAGGTCTACCAACAGCATTCAGAAGTGCCCTTGATCTTGTGTCAAACAAATCTCTCGCATCGATCTTAGAACCTTTGTTTCACTCGATAGCCGTATTAAACTGCTGTATGTCGCGGAATAAGGACTTGGAGACCCACCTTTTCAGCGACAGACACTGATCCACCTCCTTAATATGGTGGGTTTTCAAGAATTTACAGGCAGCTTCCGTAAAAACACTTGTCACACAAACATGCTAAGGTTTTGAATTTGTGGGGTGCAGGGAAGACTTTATCAGTCGTGAACTTATCATAAGGAGATCATTTTTAATAGTTACGAAATCACAGAGTCTTTGCATCGACATTATGAAGTAGGTTTACACATTTTTTTAATGTGATTCTGATAAGCCAAGTCCATTTGCAGTATTTCCGTCTCTTAAACAAAGATTTCATCATGTAAAGTTTCTCCTTTTCTAAGAGGTCACTTTTTACTTAGAGAGCTTTGGACTTGAATCTCCAAATGGCCTCACTTCCAGGTCATCGCGGCTTCGTTTGCCTAATTTTGCTTTAAAATCCCCATCAGCATCTATATAAATTATTTAGCGTCTGTTTGTAATTTAATATTACTTAACTGATTTCACTCATTGCAAATTAAAGTATATACCTAAGTACCTACTATTCTTACATAGATGAACTATTTTATTATTTGTGTCTGTATCTGACTGTTCAGTAATTTGGCCGCCCTGAAAATTCTGACATCCAACACCCAGCACTGGGCCAGCTTGGTGGATAATGGCCTATACCTCCTCGTCACCCAGGGTAGAGACTCATGCATGCCCTGCAGTGGGCTCATTACAAAGAGTTGTGATGATGATCTGACTGTTCGTTCTGGCTAATTTCTGAAACAGGTGGAATAATAGTGACGGAATATTCACTCACAGATAGCTACTGTGAGTAACGACTTCGGAGATTAACCTCATCATCTGACTGAGTGTTTCGGAAGTAGAGTTTGACCTTCAACGACTGTTTGACCTTCAACGACTTCCATTTTGTACAATCAGGGTACGCAACCCTTTTTGATACTCAACTCTACATTTTAGTAACGTTGTTCACACGTCTCATTTGATCGTCCTTTTGACAAGCGACTTGACAGAAACAACAGAGGTCGCGGGTTCGATCCCCGAATATTGTTGCCATTGGTCTGGATGTTGTTGGCACTAAGTACGAACATGCAAGTATTTGCTTAAAAAATAGTAGTATCTACCTTCTACTAGACAATAAAATATAACTAAGTATGTCCTTTTTCTAATATTCTTATTTACTCTGAACGACCAAACCACTTTTCCAGGCATATGTGCCATGAGGGATTTATCATATATAGTCTTTTAATAAGGACGGGTCGATTTCAAAATAAAATAAAATAGGCTGTGTGTGAGACAGACATTTGAATTATGTTATATTCAAAACAAAATGGCATGAATGCGTCTTTCAAATAATTGTTCCATCTTGAAATCGACCCATCCTTATTGAAAGACCCCATATGTATAAGGAATGTTTAATTTGTAATTATTTTTAGTACCTTCGTATTGATAAAGCCACTGCCACCAGGGTTGCATGCAAAAGTAATAAATTTTATTGTGGAGAAGGGATTCCGAATAGTCCAAATGAAAAATGGTCGAGCTAGCAAAGAGTTTGTTGAAGCAATGTACTTAGAGGATTCTGGGAATCCACACATGCCGTAAGTATATTCGTTTAGTACATTGGTTATATAATATTATAACCGCATACAGCCACTCAATACAGGTTCGTCATTGCTCGCCGTTGTTGTGACCCTACTGAATTGGCCTCCTCGGGAAGGCGGATCACGTGGTTTCATTTTCAATACCTACCCAGAGAGTGATACAGCACAAATTAGTTGTGTAATTTATAATGATGCTATCAAAATAATGATACTCAATGTAGGTTTCCAAACACAACAACTGATTAACTGTAAGTGTTAATGTTAAAACAGTTACTAAAATATTATTATATTCTACTTAGATAGTTCAATGAACAATACAGGATGGAATTCTTTTAATGCCACCTGAAGGGAAAGTTAGTTTAGGTACAATTTTTGTAAATAATTAAAATAAGATTTCATGGTTTTCCTTATATTAAATTAACCCAGTATGTTAGAGAGATTTCATCCCTGCGATGCAATTAAATTACAGGGTTTTATTTTTACAGACTTTAGTCGGTTCGACTCCCGGATGAAGCAAGCGAATTTTCGAAAATCTATGAATGCGGTTTTATTTCTTTTCTTAGATAAAGGAATGTGTCTTTGAATTAAAATTTGCTATCTCTATTATTAAGAGTACGTTTCCCTCCAGATGGCATTAAAAAAATCCTCCCAGTATACAGTTTAACGATCCCCTTGCAAAATCCTAGGCAAGTATTATGAATCCTGAGAGCTTAAGACAATTTTATGATAAGGGTTCCTCTTCGAGAAATTGGCTACCCTCGGGATGAGAAAATAATCGTCGACAACTCGAGACTATGAGATAATTGATAAACTATTTATATCGATATCCTGAATGAAATAACAAGAACGATAATCGAAACAAAATTTTCTGATAGTGCAGCAAACCTCGTATGCTTATCATCGGAATATAGTAACAACCATTTTTCAAGAATGTTTTCTTTTATCCAAGTTTACTTGCATAACATCACCAATCAATCTAACATCTTAATTATTCATACGCGGTTGTTTTTTAAGTCACCAGCCAAACTTAAATTTCTTTGATACGATAAAAACGTACTACAAGATGTTTTGTAGTAGCGCGTAGTCGCCTTTACTTTAATGGTAGGTATTCCTTCTCATCTAGGGCGACCATGCTTTGATTAATAACTATTAAATATATTAATTTCCTTGTAAAAAAGCATAGGCTTTTCTGCAAAAAATAGAATAAAATAGAATATATTTATTGGAACATAGAAGAAAATAAAAAATTACAGTCAACAAAGTTCAGATACAGATTTACCGATCTATGCCACCAATTGGTAACCACTCAGCTTTGTAGCCATGGCATCGCAAGGATGCTATGACGCTGATTTTCAGTGGCACCAGAAGTAGAAGATAGATTTTGTCATACAAGGAAAGCTTTGGAATATAATTAGATTAATATAAAAAAGTCACGCTTAAAACTACATTTGAATTACACTTTTACAAGAACAGTTTTACAAAAATATTTGTCAAATTAACTACAAAAATTATTCAAAACTCATCAAACAATAGTGATAATTAAAAATAATAAGAGAACACATTGGAAATTGATAATTCATTAATTAAAACATTATCAGTCAGTCAGAGATGTCATCAATACAAATATAAATATAAAACCAAAACCAAAAGTCAGTTATAATAATATGTTAATAATATAATACATACAGGAAATATACTTACCTACGAAATAGAACGACCTCCTATGGTTGGAAAATTTGACTATCAAAAAGAAACTTTTTCAAAGCAAGTTTAAAGATATTAATATCTTTGGATTTTCTGATAGGAGGTGGTATGTTATTCCAGCATTTACTGGCAGCATAGCGGAAGCTGCCCCTGAAGGCGGTCGTTCTATGTCGTGTATGTAATAGGCGCAGTGGATCTCTTGAATTTCTGTTTGAAAATTTTAGCTTTTTAAACAAGTACGATGGCTGTTTTCCATTTATTACACCAAAAAGTAGTGAAGCTAAATGTAACGTACGCCTGGCGTACTGCATATTTAGCAGTCTATTGCAGTTCAGAAACGGAGTTACATGGGAACGTCGTGGAATTCTGAAACAATACCTAGCGCAAGCATTCTGTACACGTTGTATGGTATTTTTAGTACGAGCTAGCATACATTCTCCAATAACTGTATCAGCATAATTTAATTTTGATAAAATCAGTGATTCACAGGGTTTGACGCGCATTTCAACCGTTAAACTATCTCGGATTTGATACAGAACTTTTAGTCGATAAAAACAATTACGTTTAGTCTCTGAAACATGTTGTTCGAACTGCAACCTACTGTCCAATTGTACTCCTAGATTACGAGCACTAGAGACATTTACCAGACGACTTCCCACTATGCAAACTGGAGGGTCTTGTAAAGCAATGTCATTTATAACAGCCTTTTTTTTCCAATATCATATATTTAGATTTTTCAGAGTTTAATATTAAGTTGTTTAGCTATTCGATTTAAATCGGAGTTTAATTTATTTACTGTAATATATGTATTGTTTGGTTTAAAAGAAAGGTATAACTGTATATCATCTGCGTATATATGATGTCTGCAGTTTTGTATTATGTTAGTTATTTCTGCACCATACAGTAAATAAAGAATGGGTCCTAATATTGATCCCTGAGGGACCCCTCTAGTAACAGGCAAGGTGGTGGACCAAGATGAAGTGGCGTCATCCTTTCGTATTTCAACGAGCTGTTTACGTCCGGAATATCTTTCAAACCACTTTAGCGAGTGTGCGTCAAATCCATAGTAGGCCAAATTTAGATAAAAGAAGAGAAGTGTTTATTAAGTCAAAGGCGCGCGAAAAATCCAACAGTACAAGAATCGTTCCCTCACCCGCATCTTGTGCGGCTAAAATATCATCTGCTACATCTATTAAGGCTGTAGCCGTACTACGACCTTTTCGGAACCCAGACTGCTTTTCAGGAAGGATATTGTTCTTTTCTAAATATTCGATCATCTGCAGACAGACAACACGTTCAACGATTTTTGACAGGCAGGGAAGGATGCTAATTGGACGAAGTTTTTTAAGAGTATTAGGATGTTGTACTTTAGGTATAGGTCTGACAATCGCTGTTTTCCACGAGTCAGGAAATATGCCGGTTTGTATCGACCTGTTGACTAGATCAGTAATTACTTTTAAAGTATGGGGTAACGTCAACAAAATCATATCCAAAGTAATTCCATCAATCCCTTGTGCATTAGTTGAAAGAGACTTTATTACATTACCAACAGTGGTTTCAGATACAGGCGTTAAAGAAAAAACAGCTGAACCATACCTCTGAAACTTGAATTTGTCGAGCAATAAAGGGTCGACAGTGTTATCACCTGGTAGGTCTAAAAAATGTTTATTTATTTTCTCTGGATCATTCATGTTAAGGGGCATAATGATTTTGTTTACTTTTGAAATCTAAATTTTTTTTATATTCTTCCATAATAATCGAGGATTTTTCATATGAGCATTAATATTCTGATTAAAATAGGCTAACTTCTCCTTTTTTATTGCAGTTTTTACAATATTTTTTAACTCTATGTAATAGGTTTTGTGCGCATCCAGTTGAGTGGATTTATACCTAGAATGTGCTTTATCTCGCAATTTAATCATCTCTTTTATATTGTAAGTTATCCAAGGGTAAGAATGATTTTTTATTACTACACGTTTACACGGGGCATATTTATCGAATAATGTCAACACACGTTCATTGAACAGATCCAGCATTACATTTATATCATTGGTGTCTAATTGATCCCAATCGATATTATTAAGTTCGTTGATAAAAAGAGTTCTATCAATTTCTTTTAAAGGTCTATAAATAAGACATTTACTGGGAGGTTTGTATTTTTTAATATTTAGTTCAAAAGTAACTAGTGCATGTCTGCTGAGATTCGGTATATAGTTTACGGACAAATTAGAAATGTTTGTATTACTACAGACCACGTCTAATAATGTTTCCAAAAATCGTTTTATATGATACTTAATGTGTATTTAAATCCAGTAATTATTAAATTATTAAATCCAGTCAAAACAAAATTTATGATTTTAGGAACAAAACACCAGATCACCCAAATTACACAACAGGATCCATCATTAATTTTAGGCAATGTAAAAATAGATAGGTGGCGTTATCTAAGAATCTAGATTTAGTAATGGACGTAGAGCTTAGGTTTGAAGAGCATATTAATGCAAAAATAAAATCGGCCTTTTACAGATTACGGGTGCTCTATGGTATAAGGAGTTTTTTGTCAGAACAAGTACGAATAACGCTAACAGTCTAGTTCTTTCTATCTTTAATTACGTGGATACTGTGTACGGGCCTAGGCTCTATAAAAAAACATCCCAAGCTATCCAGAGAGTGCAAAACGCCTGCGCACGCTTTTGCTTTCAGGTCCCTAGACGTGCACTTATAACCCCATACCTAAACAAATGCCGCATATTGAAAATGTATAAACGCCGTGAGCTGCACCTCGCCTGCTTGACCCATAAAGTAGTGACTAAAAATTACCTATATACTTATTTAATAAAATGCATTGGAGACATGAATCCCGGGAAAATAAAGCCAGAGTATGTAATAAAAGTAAAATGGTGCTCCCGGTTAGTAAGCATTGTAGCAGCGCTTTTATGGGTAGTTTCAGGTACCGTGCGGCCAAGATCTGGAATGATCTGCCCCTCCTTACCGAGCTCACTTGTCCAAGACTAGTTTTAAGATAAAATTAAGAGTATGATGGAAGACCAGATTACCGATAAAGATGCCCAAAAGTTATTTTTCAATTAAGTATGCACAGCGTTTCAGCCTTAACAAGACATTTTCCATGTTATTTTTTTGTTATTATTATCATTTTTTTTCCTCTCTGAGACATATTATCATGATAATTAATTTGAAATGTATGTATTACTTTTCTCTGTCATATGTTAATAATGTTATCTTAGAGCATTTTAACAACAACAATAACAACATGCATACAGCTTTAACCGTCATATCCATCACTCAAACTCAAACTCAAACTCAAAAATTCTTTATTTCGTAAGTATTTAGATACATTTGAAATAAGTCAAATAATTTACAAATTGAACTGAATCTACCACCACTTCGGAAAGTCGATCTGTTGAGAAGAAGTGGCAAGAAACTCAACAGCAATCATCTTTTAAAAATAAGAGAAATCATCTTCTTGCAGCCGGATATCACTTTTCACATCAACACTTATCCATAAATCTAACAAAGGGTTAATCTTAAATATTTTAGGATTTTATTATAAAATGAAGCGTACACATTGACCCATGAACGAGTTGATCTTCTGGAGTCTACTATTATATTTATACAATAGGCAATCAAGTACTAGACAGAAACGTAGACATAGATATAGAGGTAAAGATAGAAGCAGAGATAGACGTAGCGATAGAGGTGAGAGAGAATACAGATAATGTGGATGGGGATGAGGATAGTCGTGGACAAAGACAGGACGTGGACATGGAAATGGGGAAGTCGGAGTCAAGTTGAAAAAAGTCATAAAGTCATCAGCAAAACGACCTGGCACCACTAGCAGCACCCGTTCACGAGTATAACGCAAGCACCAGCCATCACCCTCCTCAACCATATTTTAGGGAAGAGGGTGACCCGACACCCGACGCTACCGCTAGCCTTGCCGCCTGAGGGAGCATGACGTTCTTGCTGTTGTATGGACAAGAAGGAGATGGTGGTGGTGTTGGATAAGAAGGAGATGGAGTTGGAAATGGAGTTGGAGATGGAGTTGGAGAAGGAGTTAGAGATTGAGCACTTTAGAAAAACAATTTACAACCAAGGACTTTTATCGTCCATATATTCAGATATTGTATAAAAGCCTTTATTACACAATTTTTGTTTAATAGTTTCTTTAAATTTATCAAGCGGTAAGTCTTGAATATTTGTGGGAACCTTATTATAAAAACGTATGCATTGACCCATAAATGAGTTAGTGACTTTATGAAGTCTACTATCATAGCCGGCTAGCTTATACTTATTTCTAGTATTAACATTATGTAAGTCACATTTTCTACGGAACATGTTTAAGTTCTTTTTTACAAACATAAGATTTTCAAAGATATATTGTGACGCAAACGTGAGAATATTTATTACCTTAAACTTATTTCTAAGTGTCGCTCTAGAATTTAGTTTGTAGATTGCGCGAATAGCCCGTTTCTGCAGCACAAAGATAGTTTTAATATCGGCGGCATTTCCCCAAAGGAGAATGCCGTATGTCATTAAGCTATGAAAATAACCAAAATAAACCAATCGCGCAGTAGCTTCATTAGAAATATTTCGCATCTTTTTGACGGCATATGCTGCAGAACTAAGTCTCTTCGCCAATCTTTCTATGTGTGGTCCCCATTGTAGTTGAGCGTCTAGGGTTATGCCAAGGAACACTGCTGAATTTACAGGGCTCAATTCTTGTCCTTTTACAATTAAATTAGTATTTACATGCCGGACATTAGGCAATGAGAATTTTAAAAATTTAGTTTTATTTTCATTGAGGAGCAGGTTATTGGCTGAAAACCAATTCTCCACGATTTCAATACAATTGTTTACTTCAAAGCAATTCTTTAATTGCCTACTCACTTTAAAAAGAAAAGAGGTATCATCAGCAAACAATATGACCTCACACTTGTCTTTTACCATAAATGGCAAATCATTTATATAAACTAAGAATAAGAAAGGCCCAAGAATCGATCCCTGGGGCACTCCCATATGTACTGCTGATCCCGATGATCTCTTTCCATTAATACCAACTCTTTGCATTCTATTGCATAAGTAGGATTTTATAAAATCAAGTGCCCTATCATTGATTCCATAGTGGTGAAGCTTCATGAGGAGTGTATCGTAGTGAACACAGTCAAAAGCCTTGGACAGATCACAGAAGACACCAAAGGCATCCTGTGACTCCTCCCAGGCATCAAATATATGTTTGATAAGCTCAACACCGGCATCAGTTGTTGAGCGACCCCGTGTGAAACCAAATTGATTCGGATTCATTATATTATTGCTATAGAAATGTACAACTAGTTGATTTAAAATAAGTTTTTCAAAAATTTTGCTGAGTGTTGGTAATATAGAAATCGGTCTAAAGTTACAGGGGTCAGTCATGCTTCCTGCTTTAAATACGGGAATAATTTTACTTAGTTTCATTAAATCCGGAAACACACCATTATCAACACAGTTATTAAATATACTGGCTAAATGAGGTGCAATACCGTCAATGATAGATTGGATGATTTTAACAGAAATACCATCCAGATCAGCAGTGTTCTTAATTGTTATACTTTTAAAAGCTTTCAATACCTCACTTTCAGTAACATGCCTGAAAGTAAAGTTAGTTTTACACTTATTTACATTATTTTCAAGAAAAGACTGTGCAGCTTTGACTGATGAATTTAATGTCTTCGTAGTCGAAATTGGAATGTCTGCAAAGAATTTTTCAAAAGCTTCAGCAACTTCTGTATTTGATGTCAACAGTCGATCACCAATTTTCAGTTTATATTCCGCGTTTCTTATGTTTGACTTTCCAGTTTCGCTGTTAATAATTTGCCAAGTAGTTTTAGGAATATTAACACTATTTTGAATTTTATTATTAATAAAATTTGATTTTGCAATACTACATACACTTTTAAACATTTTGGAGTATTTTTTAACATACTCCTTAAAATTTTCACTATGATTGTATGTTTTTTCATCATATAACTCATATAATCTGTCTCTGCTTTTAAATATTCCTACTGTTGCCCAGTCGCTAAATTTAAATGACTTATCATCTGCTTTAATTGTTTTTGATGTAAATACTGTTTTATGTTCACATTTAATTAAATTAAAAAGACAATTATATTCCATAGCAGGGTCATCATAACATTTAAGTTCCCACAACTTATCCAAGACATTACTTCTGAATCTCTCCAGCCGACCGTCGTTCATGGGTACAAACTTAAACTCTCTTCTTATTGCCTTATTTGTGCCAATGTTAAAAGATGCTAGTTGCCCGCTGTGATCTGATTTTAACTTATTAATTATGTATTGGGTGGTGGGCGATGCATCTGTGAAAATGTTATCGATACATGTTGCTGAAGTGGCTGTTACTCGTGTAGGCTCTAAAAAGAGATTTTTAAGTCCATAACAAAGAAACAAATTTGTTAGCCTTCGGCTAAGGGATGATTGTATTAGTAAATCAATATTAAAATCACCACAGACAATGATATTTTTTTTAGTATCACTAAGTTTAAGTAAAGCTTCCTCCATAATCTTTTCAAACAAATCATAGGATGAAGCTGGTCTCCTGTATACGCTTATTATAATAACTTTCCCTAGCTCAATACATGCCATTTCAATGGTTTGCTCAACAGAAAGACTAACAATATCTGTTCGTTCTTTAAATTTCAATCCTTTGTGTGTAATAATCAAGGAGCCGCCACAATTGGCCTGGATTCTACTGTAGGAACTAGCTATTTGATGATTATTGAACGATAATATCATTTGATGGTCTTTTAGCCAGTGCTCCGTTACACACAAAATATCTACTTTTTCCTGATTCATGAAAAGTTCAATTTGTAAATCCTTACCCAGCATGCCCTCAATATTTTGATGAGCTACATTTATAACATTTTTACTACATTTTAATTTTGCAGCTGGGATACAAGTGCCAACATTTTGATTATAGCTAGAAGTCTTATTATCTATTGTCATTGCCTCTAGTTTAAATTAACTAGACTAGTCCTAATACTATTACTTGGAATGTTATATTCCAGGGGTTTTATAAATAAAAGTGGCTGCTCAATAGAAGCAGAGGTTCGAGTCAAAATGACTGGTAGATCATTACTAATAATATATGATAGCGAAATTGCTATTTGTCGTATATAATAATAGTACAAATTGTACTTATCATTCTTAAAATAAAAAGGTTTACTAACTATAATGTTAGTATCTATCATATGGAATTTATCACTATGTCTACATGTCATAGTGTGTAATATTGTATTGAGGTGGTGCCTTATATTGTTTTCTTGCTCTGAAAAAGAGGGGCTGAAGGGTAATGCAAACAAAATTATCCTACATATATTCTTCTTTTCATACAATTTAGAGAAATTGTGAATCATATCCTTTTTATTTGCATTATCCCGCCTGCCAATTAAAATTATTAAGACTGTGTTGACTTTAAAGTCAGTCACAAAAATTTTATTTAATATATTACAATATGAGGCACCAGGGAAGCAATTATTGATTATTGGCTGTCTCATATGTTTACTTAGTTGCAAACCCATTTGTTTCCCAAGTTCATCGCTGTACATGATAACTTGTGGTTGACTTAACTTATTATTACATAAATAAGATGGGTTTGATTGTATAGGTATTACATTATTTTCTATGACACAAGGCATCTGAGACTGGGACTGGCATGGCTCAGGCTGAGGAGAATTTAATATACTTTGTTCACAATTAATCAAGCACTCAAATTGATTGAGATTATATCTAGATAGTTCTAGTAAATTGTCCATAGCTATAGTGTGTTCTTTTATCTCTTTCTGTGCAAGTTTATATTTATTATTTAAACAAAGAAGTTGTTCATGGAGCCTGTTTATTTCCAACTCAAGATGTTTTGTTTCACTTTCATAAGACAACCTATTTTGTTCCAATTCAGAACTACACAATTTTAACTTACTTAATAAACTTATCCGTTCTTTTCTGTACTGGCTATTTTTACAAAGGAAATTGTTATTATTCTTACTAATATTTCTACTATTGACCTTTAAACATTTCTTAGTTTTGTTTATGTTTATGAAAATCCATCAATATTGAAGGATTTTCAGCAGATACATAGCTGCACACTCCAGGACTTGATGGAGGCTAGCGATGGTGCTGTAGAGATGGCGAAATTTTGGACGAACAAAATTTGAATTTGTGTCGACTCGCAATAAGAAGAGCATTTTTCTTTTTCTACATTAATTTGATATCTAATTTTAAGTTTATTATTAACAAGGTATTATTTAATCAATTACCAACAGTCAATTTTGAAAACTTTTTTTTTGTATAAATATTGAAAATTAAATTAAATTAAAATTATTTTTGTATAAATATACTTACATATAGACTATCTAATTAATGAGGCTCCAAGCAAAGGGTATTTTGGAAAGCAGCGTCGCCTCAATGTTGTACGTAATGTGTTCAAATTGTGTCAATAAATTATTTTATTATTAAAAATAATAAAAATTTTGGCCGGTGACAAAAAAAAAGCTCTGTACCTACTTAGGGACCTATAGCAAAATTGTTCTAACCACAGCGCTCAATGGCGCGGGCGCGGGTGGACGTCAATATTTGCAATTTGAGATGAATTGGTGTGTAAAAATATTTTCTTGTATATTACATGCAAATTATGTACAAAAAATTGCAAAGCAAGTGATGACGTGCGACACGTGCGCTGGGCGTATTATCTACCTACTTATAAATCCGCGTCTTAAAGGATGGCGCAAGAATCCGTCTATAAGAACCTATCCTTATCCATAATAGCATAATGCAAATTATTAATTTTTTAGGTTAATAATGAACTACATTACTTCTGGAGAAGTTATTGGGCTCGAACTCGAAGCAACCGACGCGGTGTCAAAATGGCATGACTGTGTAGGAGCCACTGTACCAGCGGATGCCGCTCCCGGTACCCTGAGAAAGTTGTACGGCACTGATATACTCCGTAATGTGGCGCACGGGAGTTTCAACTTAAATGACGCTAAGAGAGTAAGCATACTCAAAAAATATCTTTTTATTTCTTGTCTGAAGGCTGAGCTACGAGAATAAAGTTGTACCGAATAGGTACCTGTGATAAAAGCTGCTTAACCAGGAACAATTAGGCACCGCCGCTGACATGATATAGGCCCATTCATTATTTTATCGAGTACCTACTAAGTATTTAGTGTGAGCACTGAGAGATTTTATATTGTTGTGTACCAAGACACCTATCGAACAAAATTCGATTTATTCTATGTAAGTATACTAGATAATTAATAGGTATCTGTAGCATAAAATATTTTATACACCACCTTTGTTTAAAATTCGCATTATGTATGAGATAAAGTCCACCTAAAACAAGATATTAATCCCTTAAGATTAAAAAAGGTATCTTACAGGGAATAACATATACTTTAATCCTAAGGGTTATAATGTCATTTGATTTTGGAATGTCAATTGGAGCGAAATTTAATAATACCTACATGGACAAGGCTGTATGACTAGTTGCTTTGCCTAATTAAAAAATATATGGACTTTAAATTTGGCTGTATAAGTTTGTGTACCTTTGCATTTGGAACGACTACCAAGAAAAAATTAAAAACCCTCGTAAAAACCTGTATGCGACGGTTTCTTTTCTTTTGCCTTTTGAAAAAGACAAATAAGAAGTAAAATTGCGCGGTTTTTGAAAAGAAAATTTTTTCAGAGTTTTTATTTCAATAGTATTTAAATAAATAAAATATGTCGAGCTCGAGTGACGATTTAACACCAGAAGATATTAGAAATGAAGCAAATAGTATCGTCGATAATATTTTGTCGTGTAAATCGAAGCATTTGTACATGAAATTTTACGAAGATTTCTTTGCTTGGAAAACTAAAAAAGCCGTGAAAATTATTTCGGAGTCATTGCTTTTAGTATATTTCAACAGTTGTCTGCTACAAAGAAACCTAGCCTATGGACTGTTTACTCAATGTTGAAGACAACAGTAAACAATGAACATACCAAATAGAAATATCACTATATCTTTACATAACTGGTCAATTGTTTCTAATATTATCTTTAATTTCTAAATTATTAAATACTTAAGTACTTGATTTAATTCCTGCGTTTCATTACCTAATTATCTTACAAGGTGATGTATAAAGTAGAGTATGCTCCTCGGGGATAACAGTGTCTTAGTCTTGGGCAGTCTTGAATCCCTCGCTTCATTCAGGATTCTTACAATAATTCCCTCACTTCGTTCGGGAATTAACATCTTAATTCCCTTACTGCGTTCGGGAATTATCTACAGAATCCTTCATTTCGCTCAGGATTCAATATGATGCCCGTGACATAATACACTGCTTTATCCCCTTGATGCATAATCTACTATAAAATCGATCCATTAATTGTCATATTCACTCATTTATAAAAAATGGCGTAACAAAGATATAAAAAAAAATATTCAAAAACGTACCTAAAAAACACACCTTTTGGAAGTCGGTTGATAAGTAAATTATAAACTGCAAACAGACAGACCCTTTAGGTGTCTACTGGAATTTCTTTTTTTCGTGGTTTTTTTAGAACTGAACATGGTTTTTATTTATTACTAGCTGACCCGGCAAACGATGTTTTGCCAAATAAATAAAAAAAAAATGTAGATGTTGGCCGATTCTCATAGATTCCGGATAAGCACAAAAAATTTCATCAAAATCGGTCAAGCCGTTTCGGAGGAGTATGGCAACGAAAACTGTGACACGAGAATTTTGTATATTAGATCTATATGTAGGTGTGTAAAGTCTAAATTTAGCGTACCAATCCGGCCGCCTATGAACTCTCTAACTTAGGTACTTATTTCTTTTTTTACTTCTATATTCTAAGTAGCTGTTGCGCGCGGTTTTACCCGCTCAATTTCAATTCCCGCGGGAATTTCGGGATAAAAAGTATTATATTAAAATCCGTTGTGCCGTTTTGCCTTGATTGAGGAACATCTAAACATTCACATTTATAATATTAGTAAGATGACTGGAGAATGATCTATTTAACAAAATTAGAAACTAAATAATCTCATTAAAAAAATCTACAACGTTGAAACATTATTTAACTGTTACTCAAACTTTTCTTATATACCTAAGTACTTTTCTAATTAAATTAAAATACTTACATGCACAAACTTTAATTACATGGGAGCAATAACAAGGGTTGACTTTTCGTCACCAGCCAAATTTAAATGTTAAATTCTTTCATACGATATAAACGTACCTGCATATTTATTTTAGCGTCGCTCAGTACAAAAAAGTACAAATACGGAACCACAAACTTTTTAAAAAATAGTCGCTGTTGATGAACATAGCTACTACGACGCGGCATTCCCTTGATAATACTACGAAGCAGTACTATCTACAAACTGTGTGTAGTAGCGAGTAGTCATCTTTATTTTAATGTTAATTTAGAGTGACCATGCATATGTAAGCGGATAAATTAATTTCCTTGTAAACTTTTTTTTGGCAAAAAATCGTTTCTATAAATGATATCTATTGTGTAAAAAAAATTTGGACGGTGACTACAAATCAACCTTGTATATTATTTATTTACCAACAAAATTTTGCAATGCAATATTATAAATCGTGAAAACCTAACAGTTGCTTTTAATATCTAATTTTGATACACTTTCCTGTCTATTTTAGATGATCGATTTGTATTTTGGCTTCGAGAATGGGTTTCCGCGGATAAAGTATCAAGCGACGTACAAGGACTGCACCTGTTGCGTAATAAAACCGCATGCAATGATTGACGGGAATATCGGGAAGATTCTGGAAACTATCAACGACACTGGGAAGTTTGTGGTCACTGCCATGGCGATGTTCTCCATGAAATATGTTAACGCTTTGGAGTTTTACGAGATTTACAAAGGCGTCTTGCCTGAATACGAGGTAGTTTATAGAAACGCTTAGCCCCGCCTACACTGTAGTGCTAGCACGGATCTTTTGTCGATCGTAAGTTTACGAATGCTCGTATAGTATGGAGTCGATTGCTAGTTTTTAGTAACAATGTAATTTTTTATTTTACAGTTATTTAAGAGTAGAACCTGTTAACAAACATTCAAAATTAACAAGGAACACATTTATTTAAGCTGACCGTGCGGCAATGGATAGATTTCAATTATTGCTTGCAAAACCGTCTCCATACTATACCTACGAGCATTCGTAAACTTACGATCGACAAAAGATCCGTGCTAGCACTGCTGTTTAAGACAAGGCATCAAACAGTGTAGAAAGAAGGCTGTATGTAACCAAACTTCGCTTGTCTACAAGTTGGGTGCGTGGTGTAACCAGACCTAGTTTGCAAGCTTTTTTAAAACGCAGTTTACTACAGCATTGATTGTGAACCGAAGCCATCTTGGTTTGGAGCCTTCAGGCGCGTTCCCAGGAAGGGGGTCACTAGGGACATGACGCCCCCCCCCAAAATCATGAAAAGTTGAACCCCTTAAAACATGAAAAGCTAGAAAAAGGTACTTGTGATTAAAAATTTATTGTGACCCCCCCCCCCAAAATTCAGTTGTGTCTGCGCCTGGGAGCCTTGTTTTAAACTGTCTATCCGGGGCTTTATTTTTACTGCTTATAAATTTATTAGGTGCCTACTTACCTAGCTATACGAGAGAATTTAAATGGAATAAAATAAAATAGAATAAAACGTGCATTAGGCCATATTTTGGGTCAGTGATGTCCGTTATTATACAGGTTTTATTTTAATAAATGCATCACCTCTTGTGAGCAGCCTTTCCATATCAATCCCAACAACATTTGTTTGACCAATTTTTACAAATCTTGATAAATAACTCATAAAATAAAAACAAAAAAAATGTTGCTCCTTACTCTACATTTTGTAAGAAGTACCTATTATTATAAGATATATGAAGTGATATTTTACTGTGCAAGGGTCGTGGCATACCCACGCTCAGATTTGCGCCTCTAAACAGAGGCTATAAATATTTTTTGTATAAAAAAATTAAAATGTCAAAAGCTATTAACTTTAAATGTTGCTGGGTTTGATGTGGAGAGGATGCTGAAAGAGGTGATACGCTAATTACAATAAAATTAAACCTGTATTTTGGGTCTATATCCGTGTAGAGTCGGCTTAGAAGACGTCAAAGGCAACGAAATCGAGTGACCCCCGCTTCCTGGTAGGATCCCGTCAGGGTCGAACTGGCAAGCGACCACCTATTAAATATAAAATCTGCCGCCAAATATTATCGCTGCGGCTTAAATAAATAAATATTTATGACACTCACACAACATTATCTAGCCCAAATTAAGTTTCTTAAAGAACTTGTGTTATGGATACTAGATAACTGATATACTTAAGAAGTATACATACATACATACATAACTTCACGCCTGTATCCCGTATGGGGTAGGCAGAGCACCAGAGTTAATAAAACCATCTGCTGTCACGTTTGACAATTTTGGAGGCATTATAATAGTGGAGAGAGACTATTGCAGTGACAGGGGGTCAGCCTATCGCCCACAAAAAAGCCTCCCATAACACCTCGGTCCCTTAACTGACTTTTACAGTATGCCTGGGAAGAGAAGCAGCTGGCACATTCTATGTTTTTCTTTCGCTCCCAGTCCAGCATAGAAGCTGTATAAGAAGTATATAAACCACATATAAACATAGGTACATATTGAATAAATACTTATTTTTTATTAGAATAAACTTAAATAAACATATAGACATCCATGACTTGACGACTAATATCTGTGTTCATCACACAAATATCCGCCGCCGCCGGGATTCGAACCCAGGACCTCTGGCATAGAAGGCAATGTATGTTACCGCTTCATCAGCCGGTGTTCCGGAAATATTTAATGAAGAGCCGGTACTTTCCTAGGCCCATGTGTTTCCATATTCGAACTCGTGTTCACTTACCATTAAGTGAGATTGAGGTAAAACGCGGGCTTACATTTTAGGTAGGGAATGCAATCTCGTTTAATTAATCTCGGCCTAAAAATGGGCGAGATCTCGCGAGATTAGCGAGATTGAATCGCTGGACCAATTGTTGAAGAAGGAAATGAATCTATACGAGTCCGAGGGGTCTAAAGGAGAACTTTTGCAGTTCGCTGATAACTGCCTCACAACTATAGTACCAATAAGTGTGGAATCTGAAAGGGCATTCTCAGCGGCTGGCTATCTAGCCTGCAAAATAAGGTGTAGGTTAGGTGACGATACCTTAAATACGTTGTGCTTTCTAAGAAGCTACTTCCAAAACAGTTTGTAAATAATTGTAGGTATAGCGAGATGTTGCTAATGTTCCTAATTTGATTATTTTTATTTGGTCTTCACTTTATATTCTATTTCTCTTTTTAGTTTGGCGAATTTGATTGATCTCAACTCAAATTCTATTATTTTTGTTAGTTAATCTTTTTGACTTCGTAAAAATAAATGTTGATTTCAAAATATCTATGGTTCTTTTTCTTTCAATGTCTCGGGAGTTTTATATCTATTTTATTAGTGAAATTATTTGCAAAAATTGATACGTACTCTTAAATCTCGCGAGATTGAGGATCGGACGAGCATTCCCTAATTTTAGGTGATAAAAAAAGTGAAAAGTACTTGTTCTATCGTTCTGTAGCATTGAGATTATGAGGAAGTTGTCAAAATCCAGTTACTGATATAAAAACAGCTTTGACACTAGAACCAGTGCTTTGCCACTACGCCATCGATATTCTCGTTCTTATTGTAGCTTCTTCTTATAGTAGGAGCATTTTATCAGTGGCCGAGTGTTCCGTGCTTCGGAGGGCACGTTAAGCAGTCGGTCCCAGGTTCTGTATACTTGTATACAGTAGTCGTTAGGGTTTGTCAGAAGCCATTTCGGCACCCTGAAATATCTGACATCCACCAACCAGCATGATGCCAGCTTGGTGGATTACGGCCTAAACCTCCTTGTCACCCAGAGGAGAGTCTCATAGCCCTGCATTGGGCTCATTACACGGAGCTGTGATGATGATGATGAGTGTTCGGCTGCGGCTTTAGAGGTAAATACTGGGTTTGAGTTTCAGCTGAGCCAGTTTAGGAAACCATTTTTTTTTGCTTTGTTGTCTCCATAAAAAACGCTTATACAGGGTGACTGGTGACAAATAGATATTGAAGGAGAGCACTCTGTACTCGATTCTGATCATAATTATGTAATAAAACTAGGTGTTTAATTTTTCACCAGAATTCCCTTTAAATAAATAAAGAGTTCACGAATGCTTCACGGCTCGATGACCGTTCGTGAAGTCGTCTATACCTACCTGCCTATTCTGTGTTGATAGCGCCGTGCGTACGTCCGTGGTAGGTAGTCACCAGTGTAACCATGCGTTGCGTAATGAATTCTTTAACTTTCGGTTAAATTTACTCAGTAAATAATAAATATTTATTTTTTTCTTTTCGTGTATGATCTCAAACTATCACGTCCTCGAATTTCGAAAGTGACCACCAGTCACCCTGTATGTATAAAATCATACTTTGGAGCCACAGGATTTGTATGTCAGTTGGGTAGGTAGTTAATTAATTCGATGACCTACATACCTTTTTTTTTTTTTTTTTACTGGAGGAAAACGTGCAATCACGTCCCCGACCGCCCAAGGGGGAACGGCGGGGTATGTGGGGATGATCCGGCAGAAGGCCGGACCTACCCACTAAAAACCTCCAGGTGTACCTCACCCGCCATAGATGGAGCTCACGGTACCGCCATTGGCATTACCCGCGAGCCCCGGCGGACTGCGCTCAGCCTCAGCCGAGCGCCCCACACGTAGGAAATGGTCCAGTACACGAGACCATTTCCCCTCACATAGCCCTATGCCGCAGCAGGTCCCCTCACCCGCTACGGCTGGCTATCGGGAGGGAGAAGGTGAGCGTATCTCCTTCTCCGTCCCCCCCTCGGTGCCGACCATCGGTGCCGACGAGGCGATGACCTACATACCTACCTACCTTCTATACTAGAGGTTCTGGGTTTGAACCCCCGTGACGGTGGTGGATATTTGTGTGATGAATACAGATATTAGCTGTGAAGACGTGCATGTGTTTGTTTACATAAGTTTATTTTCTAATAAAAAAGAAAGTACTTATACGTACCCACTTACATTCAATATGTGTGACTTAATTTTAGTATCTGTTATTCAGTATCTAACCATAACACAAGTTTTTTAAGAAACCAAATATTAATTATCATTAAGCATTAATCAATATTTTCTATCTACAAATTCTACAGAGAATGGCTAAACATCTGGCGGGTGGAAAATGCGTCGCTTTAGAAATCAAAATGGCTGATAAAAATCATCCTGGTAATGTAGTCGAGGAATTCAGAAAGCTATGTGGCCCCAGAGATGTGGTGAGTTTCTGAAAGTAAATAATAAACATAGGTAAATAAGATTAATATTTGTATTTGCAGCCGCAATATCTCCGCAATTAATCCAAAATGTCCGGAATACCTCGGAATATCTTGCGCATATTTTTTCCCCGACGGTGATTGGGTCTTCGTTATTACTGTCTAGGGTTCGATAAATGTTTACCTCCTCTTCTTTATCAACAGATTTCTTACAAGAGCCAGGACGAAGAGTCGTTTTGGGGATTCAGAGACTAAAGATCCGAGAATGCAATTGCCATTTAATTTTACTGTCCTGCATGTTTATGAGAAAGTTCTATTTTCTTTAGCAAGCCTAACTTTATGATTCTCAACAGTGCCAGTGTGGCAAAAATATTTTATTGCATAGGTAGGTAATTTAGGTAGGTAACTGTTCTTAAGATAAAAAAAATCCCCAGACAACCACACCAAACTATGAGGGTGGATGGAAAGTTCGCGGCCTCAATAAGAAAACACATAGTTAATGCGTATTTATTTTAATTTTTTTTTACTGCATACTCTCCTCCTAGGTCACAGAACTTAGTCCAGCGGTCCTTCAAAGCCTTGAGCCCAATTGAAATAGAAAGTGTCGTCAAGGTCTTCAAAAAAGGCATATTTTTATATTACAAGGATAGGACGTTTGTCTTCCATGCCACCTGATGGAAAGTGCGCATGATGACTATGGTGGTACACGTCCATCCACGAGAAACCTTTTCACTCGACACAAGGTGGCACGATTATGGTTTGGGAAGGAACACGTCTCGGCGGTAGAACGGACCTCGTTTGGATACCTACAAGGCAATTTGACTGCTCTAAAATACCGAGATGAGGTGCTAGAGTCTATCTTCTATAGAGTATAATCTTGCCCCACAGACAGCAAATGGGGTAAATTTCCAGCTAATGCACGACAATGCCCGTCCACATACGGCGCGTATCGTTACAAGTTGGTTACAACAGCATGACGTGAACATCCAAGTGATATCCAAACTTTAGACTGGCCTGCACAATCCCCTGACTTAAATCCTATTGAGCATGCCTGGGATATGCTTCAGAGAAAACCCCTTACGAATTTCCCTGAAGATATTGTGCATGAAAACCAGCTTTTCTTGCATCTTAGCTGGACTTGGAACAGTATTCCGCAATTGTTATACCTAATAAAAATAGTTGTTTTGTTTAGATTGATGTTTGAAAAATAAAGTTTTTCCTCTTCTTCTAAGTTTTTTTTTGTTTAACTTTGAATTGAAATGAATTACGTTGAATACGGCAAAATCTTTGACAACCGGCTGGTGTAGGGGTAACGTACATTGCCTTCTATGCCAGAGGTCCTGGGTTCGAATCCCGGCGCGGCGACGGATATTTGTGTGATGAACACTGATATTAGTCGTCAATTCATGGATGTTTATATGTTTATTTAAGTTTATTTTGTAATAAAAAATATGTATTTATTAAATATGTATGTTTATATATTTCTTTAGTATATCAGTTATCTAGTATCCATAACACAAGTTCTTTAAGAAACTTAATTTGGGCTAGATAATGTTGTGTGGGTGTCAGAAATATTTATTTTATTTATCTATACTAATATATAAAGCTGAAGAGTTTGTTTGTTTGTTTGAACGCGCTAATCTCAGAAAATACAAGTGGGTCTTGAACAATTCTTGAATTTAAAACCGCGCGCGGTGGCTAGTAGAAAAATATTACTCGCTGGGTGTCCCTAGTTCTCGCGACAAAATTAAGACACCATAAGAGGCTTTAAAGTTGCTAAGTTTTTAAGATAATATTATATAATTTATGGTAGGTATAACGATTCTTTGAACAAAGTGTTTGAACCGTGTTTCAGGTTTCACAGAAATAAAATATGTTGTACTTATACAGGGTGACAGTTAGGTGGGTGTGAATCAAATATTAGTGCGCTTTATCAAATTAAATGAAGTAACAATATCAGATTGAAATACTTACCTATTAGGAATTTATTTAGATATCGAGAAAAAACCATAGCAATAAAAAATCACTGATTATCCGACCAAATTCGAATGTCTACTAAAAAGCGACCATTTAATACATACTGATGACCTTCTTAACAGAATGTCTTAAACTTAAGTTGTTGGCGATTTGATACAGTCGTATTTAAAAATTTATTACAAAATATAATATGAGGACAAAAGTTTTTATCTATTTTAGCAGATTAAGTAAGTACCTACTTTTACCTTTTGGTTTACTGTAATATCTTATAAAAACCTTCGAATCTCCTTCGTGATAACAAACGGTCTCTGCGAAGATTTATTGTTTAAACATACCTAAGAATTTTCATAACTAGAATTGTACATTGTGGAAAGTTTGGGTAAGAAATAAAAATATTAGTTACTTGGTATCTTTCCTCAGTTTCAAACTTTTAGAAAACGTCCTGGTAATTTTCATTACAATTTATAGCAAGTCTTTTAGAAAAAAAATGCATCTCTGTACCGAATTTTCGACCGGATCCGCACTAGTGTATCGAATATTTTACTTTGTATGAAACACAAACTTACGTTCTCTTCGTATTCCTTTGAATCGATCCACTCAAGTATCGGATCGGATCGAACATCCCTAGATTCGGGGTCGTGAGTTGTGAACGTAGAATTAAACACAGCGAGACCTCTATTGTTAATATACGAGTACTTATTAAAAAATTAAAACCTTTCCATCATCGCTTTCGCGGTCGTCCTGAAAATTATGCATCATCGAAAAAAAATTTTTCTTACCCAGGTACTTTGTGTCTTATTATGTTGTGTTACAAATAAGTTTCATACGAGCTAGACGTCGGAAATAAAGATTTTATTTTACAAAGTATTTACCTACCAATAAAGGTGTTAGGTTAGTCCTTCGAATAGTTTATTTTTCTAGTATTTTTACACATTACTACTAACATTATTGCAAACTAGAAGTTCGTCCTTTGTTTTCACATTAAGTAGGTACTAACTTATGGAATCTGTAACAAACTTAATTTGGAATAAAAAGTAAGTTTCACTTGACTTTAAGTCTAGTATCTAAATGCGGGAAAAACAAGAAGAACATTATTTCAGTAACATGATATAAATAGAGGAAAAACCAGAATAACATTATTCCAATAAAGATGTTTTAATTGTTACTGCTTTTTCTATTTCAGTATACTAATTTCTACCGATGATATGGTAGCAAAATTAAAAAGGTCTTTGGTATGTATGAAACGTTCGATTTTTATTAGACATTCGAATTTGGTCGGATAATCAGTGATTTATTATTGCTATGACTTTTTCTTGATATCTAAATAAATTCGTTATGTTTAAACCTGATATTGTTACTTAATTTTATTTGATAAAGCGCACTAATATATGGTTCACACCCACATAGCTGTAGTTGAGACGGTATCTTATAAATTGACGTCAAAGTTATGATTTAGTCGTGATATTTAGGAGAATTGTTCAATAACGCATGGGCGTACACTTTTCTGACTTTTCATGGTTAATAGAGATATTAAGTCGAACTGAAACCAGTTTACAGCAAGCTTATATGTTGTCTCGTGGAGGCCCTGTGATTATTTTTGGTTTTTTCTTAAAAGCCCGATTACTTGAAAACCGTTAATATTTTCTTCCATAGTTTTTTCCAAAACTAAAAATCCCACAAATTTTTTATTTGGCGGACAAATACAGTACCTGACGACCCATTTGTGCGCCCAATTACAGCTCTCTAGAAGCAACTTTCCAGCTGCAGTAACGGACACATTTTTCTCTTCATGTATGATCTCAAACTATCACATCCTTGAATTTCAAAAGTGACCCACCAGTCACCCTGTATATAACTCTCCTTGCCAAGGTATCTGTCAGTAACCACACCACACATCCTCGTACAGCATGCCAAACCACTTTTTAAGTAGGTACTCCTTGTTTTTATTTAAAATCTTCTCAGTGCCACTAGACATTATAAGTCATAATGGTTCTTTTATCATTTAGATGTAGACGAGTTGTAGATGTAGACTAACTCAATAGATCTTTAAGGTTGCAGTTTGAGGTGCGGTCAGACTGCTCTTTATGTGCATTTCACCTATATCTTTAAGTTTCCTAGCACCCCAATAATAAATCTGTTGAGTATGGGAGGTCACGGCAGATCTGACCAGCAGAATAATGAATGGTCCCACCAGCATACCTCATGGTAATAACAATTTCAGCTTTTTAGGGCTTTTTAAAGGGCTTCTATAGTTAGAGCATGCCAGTGACCCCAGTAGCTTGCTGAAATCTTTGTGTATTGCCTGCAGGAAGATTTTTGATTTATTTTATTTTATATTGAAAATCCAATTTTCCTTTGTATGGCACTGAATATAACCAGAATAAAGTGCAAACTAAGTGAATGATATAATTATAACTAATAATCAGAAAACAATTATAAATAAAAACAACTGTTAATATGCTTTAAAATAAGTTATTTATTTTAAAATTGTCTATTCCAGAGTGTGTGTCAACAACTTTATCCAAATTCAATACGGGCTAAATATGGTATAGATCCCATCTATAACGCAGTGCACTGTACAGATCTGCCAGAAGACGGTGAATTAGAAGTTGAATATTTCTTTAAGCTTCTTGCTAGTGAAACTTATAACGATTTATAAACATTATGCTATATAATTATTTAACTACATTTTTTATAACATAGTCATTGCCTTCAATCTCAATTCTGTCATACATCCATTTTCTATTCACACTGAAACAAAAGCCAAAAGTTTACATGTTTATAATTTTGATACTAAGTTTATTGAACTTATTATGTAAGTTTTGTGATTCCAAAAATAAAGATCTAAAATATTAATACTGTTTTTTAATTATAGACTACAGCTAAGAGAGAATAATATTAGTAAATATGCTTATCTAATTTAATTATGGATGATTCAGTTATTTTTTGTGCACCTTGCTACCTTTTGCTTATTTATGCTACCTTTTGCTTTGATGCTGCTTTGGTTTGTTTGGATTAACAATAAATATACTAAATGGTAGTGTAAAGATGTAATTATGCATGATTTAATTACTTACCGACATTCTAGACTGCACTTTAGAGATGAACATCTAGGGCAGGGAAAATGACAACCAGGACAAGATTCGTCTAAACAATCGCATAAATTCTTCCCAGTTGCTGCTATTAGCCCTCGTTCGTTATAAAGGCTTTTAGTCTTTTTCCTGTAAATATATAAATCTAATTTAAAATCACCGAAATCTAAACACTTACCAATCGTATTTTTTTTTAAATACGTACTTGGTAAAGTAACTTTTACGGTTAATCTTTCGTCGCTCTCGGGCGGAAGTTTCTGGATCAAAGTTGTGAAGGAAATGCATATTGATTTTGGCTTTTTAACTTTTTTACTTTTTAAGGCGGAAAGGCAAACGGGAACAAGCTTGAGAAGTTTTGACCACTAGTTGGGGACCACAATTTAAATGAATGCAGGTATATAAAAATAAACAAGAAGGTAACTTGTCCGTCTGAGATAAATAAACCAGATCATAAACAGACCATTAAGTTCCATTGTATAGAGGCGCCCTTGTCAACATATAGCATTTATACATATACAAATATCATTAATATATGGTATAGAACAATAAATATATATTTTTCTCTTTTTTTCACGGCTAGGTTTGCATATGACGAAAGAGACATATATATTTTAGATATTGCTATGTGTGCCACATACTGTCAAAGTTCATTTGACAGCTGTAGGTACGTGCCTCAATTCGCCATCTTGGTTGCCCGTATTTCGTGGTAGTTCGTTGTCAAGTGTTTGTTTATTTGAGATTTGCATAAATAAACAAGAAATAGTTGTTTAAAACTAAGTCGCAGTGTGGTGAAACTGTAGGTCAAGATGCCATCTTGTTGCATTTTAAAATGGGGTGCAAGAAAAATCAAAAATCAAGTAGCATTGACTCTTCTTATGTGAGTACCATTTTTCATGTAATATCACATATAACCTCTTGAATTCAAATGTAAAGCTAAGTATATATAAATAAATATTAAAAGAATCTGTATCTTACCTTATTTCCGAGTAACAGACTCTATTATTTATTTCAATCGTAATTATTTTCATAGTTAAAATAGGGTTATGCTCTGATTAAAATTATATGTATATGTTTAGTGGATTTTGATGTTGATTACAAACAATAAGTACCTACAAATATTTTGTTTCTAGATTTCCAAAAAATGAAGGATTGAGACAAAAGTGGTTAAGAGCAGTTGGTGAAGAAAATATTAATCCTCGGCAAAAGCAGTGGTTTGTTTGCTCACTGCATTTTACTGAAACATGTTTTAATAGAACTCTAGATGTAATAAGATTAAGAGAAAACTCAGTTCCTTCAATATTTCCCGTAAGTATCAAAATAATTTTAATATAACATTAGGTAATTAAATTATGTCAAATTCAAGTTGATGATAATAAATTTTTAATTTGCTTTTTGTTTTAATTATTTCTTTCTTTACAGGTAACAGGAAATTTTATTGATAATTCTAGTACATCTGCAGTTTGTACCCAATTGTCAATACCACATCCAGTTGCGAAAGAAGCTCAGAAAGAGGTATTTATTTTTATAAAGCATATTTTCTTATAACAGTAGGTATCTAACCATGCATGCTATAGTTGGATACAGTTAAATTAACATTATATTTTTCACCAACAACCAATTAATTCAAAGAGCCTTAGAGTGGTGTAAAATAAATATAAGTTGAGTCTTATAACAATAAGGAATAATTTAAAAATATTCGAACAGAATAACAAATAATTTTGTTTTTTCATATCATATCAATCAACTCAAGATGCCAATGTTGCATTCATTTTAATAAATAGCATTTTATAATAAATATTTAATTTTCAGGTCACACTTTAAAAGAAAATTGAGGCGCTTCAAGAAAAGTGTGATGAGCAAAAAAAAAATTAAGTGCCTGAATGAAAAACTTCGGAGGAAAAACAAAAAACTAGTTAACTTTAGAGAAATCATAGATGATCTTCGAAATAAAAATAAAATAAATATGGAACAAGCTGTATTAATTGAAGACTTAGCTGGATCACAAGATTTTCTGAAACAAAATCTGTTTTTAAACAAATTGTTATTATTTAGAAATGAATGAATGAATGAAGTGTTTTTTTTTATTTCATAACCGATACCTATTTAGTTCTTAATTAATAAAGTAATACTAGTACCTCCTATCATCATGGATAATGTTGTGATTAATTTCACTGACACAGCAAACAACTTGGGGGTCATTATGTTTTCAAACCTCAAATGAAACACGAACATCAGTGAAATTAATTTGAATTTTGAAAATTCCTTCCAAAATTCTTGTCGCTCTAAAATGAACTCAAGTGTAAGATTTCAGCTTCCTAGGTCCAACGGTTTAGGCTGGCCGTTGATGATCAGTTAGTCAGCTTGCTATTTCATATATTAGATTTTTATGTAGGTATGATTCAGTATATTTAATCTAATATTATAGTTTAATTATTTTATCTAACACATATTATTATTGCTCCTCAATCAAACTCTCCAGTCTCAAGGAATTTCTTTATTAGCAGTACCTTTGTACCTACTAACTTTGTATAGATCATTCATCGGTATAATGTATCTTACTTTGTGTACATAAACTGTTAAATAAATCAATTAAGTAGGTAGGTAATGGTACCTAATTTAAGTGAAATCCATATGCACATTATATCCTGACCGTTTGCCAATTTTTTTCCCAAATCTTCCAGCTTGTGCGTTTTTTACACCTAGATACCAATTACCTCATCAATCACTCGTTTAAATTAGCTCTTTGGTTGGAATAATATTGAAAATTATGATTTCACTAATATAACATAAAAATATTGAAGTATATTCAATATTGACAATCCTAGGCTATCCCCACCCTAAGGCGGCCATTTTAGTTGCCCAAGGTTGGCACGTTTTTTTTGTAGGTATTTCGAGTCCATGTGATATAGGTCAATGAAACAGACACACAAACAAACAAAGACAAACAAAGAGAATAATACATTACGGTACCTATGCATGCAGCTGGCACAGCTGGTGTCAGTCACGGGTGCGCCATAGTTCACATAAAATTTTAGCTACAAAAACTGTAACTCTGAAAATTTTCTTCATAACATTTTTAATCTTATCAATCACTATTCCTACTAACTTCTCTCTGTTCTTTTTTTGACATATATGATGTTGGAACACTGACCTCTATATTTACCACTGGACTGGCGGCTGTCAAAGTGCTTTTGTGCCCGTTTGATAATCGCCATTTTGGCGCTGTCGGACGTAGCGAGCAGTAGCGAGTGTCCGTGGTACTAAAACTAGTCGCTTACACATATGTCACATGTCCTCATTCTTGATAACTTTTATATAATGCTTATAACAATAACAACATAAAATTCGAATTAATATTCAAAAAATATAAAATCACTTAACAATAAGCAAGCACTTCTGTGGTGGGCACTTGCAATATACGTCAAAATTTGTTCTGCGGACACTCGCTACTCGCTTGTGGCGCTTCAAATAGGCACAAAAAAATAGCTGTCAAACTTACGGAACAGCCAGTCCAGTGGTAAATATAGAGGTCAGTGTGTTGGAAGCTTAGAGTAATAATAATAAAGTATAGAGCACCACTGACCTCTATATTTACCACTGGACTGGCTGTTCCGTAAGTTTGACAGCTATTTTTTTGTGCCTATTTGAAGCGCCACTAGCGAGTAGCGAGTGTCCGCAGAACAAATTTTGACGTATATTGGAAGTGGCCGCCAGAGAAATGCTTGCTTATTGTTAAGTGATTTTATATTTTTCAAATATTAATTCGAATTTTATGTTGTTATTGTTATAAGCATTATATAAAAGTTATCAAGAATGAGGACATGTGTATATTGTAAGCGACTAGTTTTAGTACCACGGACACTCGCCTACTAAAACTACGTCCGACAGCGCCAAAATGGCGATTATCAAACGGGCACAAAAGCACTTTGACAGCCGCCAGTCCAGTGGTAAATATAGAGGTCAGTGATAGAGCACGCATAACCAAGTGGGGACAGTAGGCACGGGTGAGAACAACGCCGTGTTCCCACCGCAAGCACTAACTCATGTCATATCAAGTTGCTATTGCCAGTAATAAGTGGCGCCACCAAACGTTAAAATGGTGCTATGGCCAAACTCTTGAAATATAATAAAATGCTTTCATTGTCAATGCCGTGATAGGGTCCCGTTTCACCATTGGCTACGGTACCCTCAAATGTTGTATTTTTGACTTGTTTTAGTTCTATTCATCCATTTGATTGGCATAGGATTATAAATCATCGGAGTTTTATAAGAGTAGGGTGAATGCACTATTAGCTGACCAGTCACCTAAAGCTGACCAAAATCTACGTTTTTAAAGATTTTTAAAAAACTTGCCAACACAAGATGGTATTTTTTTATTTTTGTACCGTGGCAAGAGCCCACCTATCAAATGACGTATGGTAGCACCTCCACCAGTTCGGAAAAATTAAGATTTTTTTGCTGTGAAGGTGGTGCCTCGTAAGTAGTGTTATAATTTACTAAGACTTTTAAATTGGCACTGCGTTAATAATCTGAATGCATCTTAGCTATTTTTAAAGTAATTTTTATTTTTTCGCGTTGGGGGTATACAGTGATATGTGTTTTTATTATTTTGTGGTGATATTTATTACTGATCTATTTACCACTCGGTGTTAACATGGCGGTTACGTTTAGGAACATCAGAAAGATAATATTGCCTATTGTTGACCAGTGTGGTCAGATTTACGATTTTTTACTTTTTTTATAAAAGTCGATGTTTTTTTCTTGATTTTGATTTGACAAAGCATTGTCAAAAATACTGAACACCCCCGCACTGGATTTGCAGTACTTCCAAAAGCTGACTGGGGTATATGTTTTTGCTTAACCAGAGTGGTTAGGCTTACACGATGACTAGCTGGATGAGCCTTAAGTTGTCCAACTGTAATGGAATTGTGTGTAGTCTTGCTAGGCTACTAAATATATAAGTGACTCATGTCGTTTTGTTTATTTAAAAAGTGTAAATAAAAATGCATATTTAATAGATTTTCAAATTTTGATTGCTTTCTTTAATTGTACGCTTAATTACCTACGTTTGAAGCTTTAGGATGCTTGGGCAATTGCACGTTGTTTGGTTAAGTGGCTTTTTGTTTCTCAGGAAAGAAAAAGGTTGAAGGGCTGAAAAATTTCTGATATCCTGATTTTTCAATGCAGTTAGCAATGGCTGCAGTGCGAGAGGGTAGATTCAAAATAAGGGAAGCAAGTTGACATTTTGGGGTTCCTCATTATCAATTATTAATAAGCTGAAAGGTAGAATTCCGGAGATGAAAAAATGGAGCGTAGTACCTACATATTTTACTGCTGTATGCAAGTATATTCTTGCCAACGCGAAGAAAGAAATACCACTGAAGAAAATAACTTTGATAGAGACAGACAAAAAAACATTGGACGATGAAGAGAGAGTGTTTTTAAGAACTGATCTCCAATTTCAAATCTTATTTATTTCATTTTATTAGAATAGGTACATAGGTATTAAGAATTAATTAAATTCAGTATGGATATAAATATAAGATTTAATTTTAAAAAAATTAAAATGCACAGTTTTTTATTAATTATGCTTTAAGCAAAACTAATGTTTTAAGAAAGAAAGAGAGTGTTTTTAAGAACTGATGTCCAATTTCAAGTCTTGTTTATTTTATTTTATTGGAATAGGTACATAGGTACAGATAGTTTAACTCAGTTGTGCGCGCGGCCCTATGTGTGCGTGGGCTTGTAAATATACAACTTTCATTCGTGTGGCAGTGACGCGGCAGTCGTCGTCCGAGCAAGACGTGTCCTTATCGCTTTTTCTTACGGGTACAGTCGTTTACGAAAATGTCTAGTTCTTCACGGAGAAAATGTTTAAGGAGTCAGGTAAATATTAAAAGATTTTTATTGTATTTTTTTTTTTTTTAATTTAGATGTAATTAATATTTATTATTCAGAGATCGGAATTGGGTGTGTGAAAATACCTAAAGTTTGCAGCGGGACATAATATGGAGCACGTGTTATATTCTCGATATTTTGTATTTTCACACACCTAATTCCGATCTCTGATTATGATTCTATATAAGAAAAAAATTTTCCTTGTTGACGTTTACGTATTATTGTTTTAGACTCGAGAAACCATTGCTAAGGTATACGAATTTCTGAAAATAGATGCGAGAGATATATTGGAACTAGTAAGTGATCCAGTTTGCAGCGCAAGTCCAATTTTAATCTCGAAATTAAGTGAACATTTAAATAGCGTACGGAAAAGAACAGCAATGGCAGTGGGGGTATCAGAGAGAACAATTACTAATATATTGGCCGAAGGAAAAGAATCTGACTCTAAATTTAAATCTCCGCATAAAGACCGTAAAAAACGTTTAAAGAAGTTAGAATTAGACAACTTTAACGTTGATGTTATACGTTCCACTATTCAAAATTACCATTTAGAACATCGTGAATTACCTACGTTGCTAAAGTTGAAAAGAATATTTCAAGATAAACTTAACTATGATGGAAGTATTTCGACTCTGCGTACAGCTTTGTTAAAGTTGGGATACAAATGGCGAAAAACTGTGGATAACAGACGTGTTATTATAGAGCGGCATGACATCCAAAAACTACGATTTTCCTACCTAAAAAAATTACTCAGATACCGTCAAGAAAATAGGTGTATCGTATATACAGATGAGAGCTACATCTTAACTAACCATGTGCAAAACAAAGGATGGGGTAATAAAGATGGACCACCTTTAAAGAGAAACCTGTCGAAAGGACAAAGAATTATCATTGTGCATGCTGGTTCAGAACAAGGTTTCGTACCTAACGCACTATTGACATACAAAGCAAATAGTGTTTCTGGTGATTACCACTCTAACATGAATGCAGAAAACTATGAAAAGTGGCTGAAAGAACGTCTAGTACCGAATCTTCCACCTAACTCTGTGGTTGTGCTTGATAATGCCTCATACCATAACGTTCAAAATGACAGAGCCCCAAATTCTAATTCAAAAAAAATAGAAATGCAGAGATGGATGACAGAAAAAAATATAGCTTTTAATCAAGAAATGAAAAAAATTGAACTGTATGATTTGATTAAAAAAAATAAAGAAAAATATATTTCTTACAAGATTGACGACATACTTCAGCCATATGGCATAAAAGTTCTTCGATTGCCACCATATCATCCTGAACTAAACCCCATAGAAAATGTGTGGGGAATTTTAAAAAATTATATTGCTTCACATAATGTCGATCAAAATGTGACGGAAATAATGAAACTCATAAATGAACGTTTAAGTCAAATTGATGAAGGGATGTGGGGTAATACTTGTCGACATGTACAAAAGAAAGAAGAAGAATACTATAGACATTTTGACATGGAGTCAGAAATCATAATTAACCTTGGTGAGAGCAGCGAATCCGAAAATTCATCATTAGATTTTTCAAGTAGCGATGCAGAATAATGTTCAATAAATAAACATTAAATTACGAAATAACAGTTTTTTTTAAACCCGTATATTATAACCCGTAAATAACAGTATTTGTATTTGTACCCGACTGTACCTCTTGTCACGCACACAAAGTCACTGTATATGTACAAGGTTGACCCACACATAAGGCCGCGCGCACAACTGAGTTGAACTATCTGTATAAGGAATTAATTAAGTTCAGTATGGTTAAAATCATAAGATTTCATTTGAAAAAATATATTAAAATGCATGGTTTTTTCTTTATGTTTTGAGCAAAACTAATGATTTAAGAAGGAGTGGTCAACTATTAGGACAAAAATGGTCAGTTATTGGTAATCAATGGTCAGGTAATGGTGTATTCGCTAAAATTAACTTTCAGGGTGATTTGCAAAAAACCTTTTAAGTTTATCAAATTGAGACTAAGTTTAATAGTTTAAGTGATTAATCAGTGATCTGTGTCCCGAACAGTGACATTGTTCGTAAACAAATAACCATTTTTTTATAGGTGGCTAACCATAAAACCGCTTAAATGGTCAACTAATGGTGTATCCACTAGTTTAAACTTTAAACTAGCGACTCAAAAATTAAATTTTACTTGACAAAACTATTGAACTGGGCTTATTATTTACTGAGTGTCTAGAAATTTGAAGACTTCATTACTGAACTTTAGAACTAACTTGAACTCACATACAACGCTACTTTTTGTTTATATGAAACCTGAAAACAGTTTTGTTCAGATTCGGTTATAGAATTGATTTCATTAGTTTTCATACAATATTAAATTTTAACTCAATATTGTCTAAGTAACCATAAATAATCGTCGTCAGCCTGGTGACTTCCACTACTGGACATAGGTGTCCCCCAAGGTTCCCCACGTCTCTAGGTCCCGCGCCACCCTGCCTTGTGCAGGTATTGACCGGACATGGTTGTTTCGGTCAATACCTGCACAGGGTCGCCTGGAGGGAGGTGACGACAGAGTGTCACCATTGTGGGGCGGCCGACGACACGGTGGAGCACACCTTGGCGGTGTGTCCAGCGTGGGGTCGGCGGCGGCACGATTTGACGTCTGTCGTCGGAGGGAAGCTCTCGCTTGCCAGCCTGGTAAAGGCCATGTTGGGGAGTCGAGAGGCTTGGGCGGCCATGACCTCCTTCTGTGAGGACGTAATGTCGCAGAAGGAGGCAGCGGAGCGATGCCGGGAGGATGAAGCCTCCTCGGCACCGATCCGCCGTAGGCGGAGGGGGGACGGAGAAGGAGATACGCTCACCTTCTCCCTCCCGATAGCCAGCCGTAGCAGGTGAAGGGACCTGATGCGGCTACTAATGGCCTTGTGTACGGGACCATTTCCGTCGTCGGAGGGCGCTCGGCTGAGGCTGAGTGCAACCCGCCGGGGCTCACGGGTAATGCCAATGGCGGTACCGTGAGCTCCACTTATGGCGGATGAGGTACACCTGGAGGTTTTTAGTGGGTGGGTCAGGCCTTCTGCCGGATCATCCCCACATACCCCGCCGCTTCCCCTTGGGTGGTCGGGGACGTGATTGCACGTTTTCCTCCAGTAAAAAAAAAAAAAAGGTCCCGCGCCACCCTTAAATAATGTTCATACAAAACTACTGCGCCGCTATGCATTAGCTTGTCACATGATATAAACCGCGATTCGCGAACCCAGGATACAGATAGGGTACCTACGTTGGTGCATGAACTAGTAACTTGGCTCATGCTATGCCTATATGCCTATATGCTATGGAGCCGCACTGCATCCACCGCACATCTATCCCGCCACCTATCCTGCGCAGTGCTAGGCCAGTGACCCTCGAGTTATATGCACATCATTTATAAATGTCGTGGTATCACTTATCAATGAGTGCCTCGAACCACGTGCTGTAGCGTTGCATGTGAATGACCACCTCTTGATTAGTAGGTTTATTCATTTGTGACTCGCGTGACAAAATCAAAGTACTTCAGAAGCTTATAACTTGGTGAGTTTTCATGATAATATTGCCTATTTTATACAGGTTCTTTGAATGTAAATATTTCGGCGGTTTAAAAAAATGTTTATAGATGCACAGGAGCCACTACACCACGACGTCTTTCGTTCTTCACTATAAGGAGGTTCATATACTACGTAGATGCGGTAAGAAATCGGCATCTGTTCAGGGCCCCGATTGTGTACCTACTATGTTATACGAGCTTTTTACCTCAACTTCGCGTCTGTGGTAATTTCAGAAACTCATAGAAAGAACCTTTATACCAAGTTTCACATCCGTGCACTTATAGAATAAGATTTTTCACACAAACTAAAAAGTCTTATATTTCCCGTTCTCGTGGAAATGTCAGGAATTCCTTCTATAATACAACAAAGAGGATGAAAATTTGATTATACAGTCGAGAGTAAAACATAGGAATATATTGAGAACAATGGGGTTTACAATTATTATTGTATTGGTGTAACGAAACTATCTGTAGAATAAAGTGTGAAAGGCTTTCCGCCATATTTTATACATCTGCCGGCTACTATCTGTTCAGTTAGCTAGGCTACTGAAAACAAAGTTATTGTAATTATGAAATAATGTTCTAAACAGCCTGTAACATGCTTTTGTACAAAAATAAGTCGATTTATTATAATTAGATACCTAAAATTGTACTGAAAAAGAACATATGCCTACCGCCAAATAATACGTTATAGAACATTTTTGAATAGGAGCTTTCATAAATTACTTTCTTAATACTTACGTAACACTAAGTAATTATTAGGTTTTTATACTTAAGATCGAGATTCAAAGGATAGATCGCGCAAGGTGACACCCAATATATTTAACTAAAATATACTTTATACACACACACACCTTACCTTAATAATATGACGTAATTAATATGTATCTGTGAATGTATAGGCCTACAAGGGACTTGTGGGGCGTGTGGCAAAAAATTTAACTAAACGCGATCTTATGAAGTGTCACTTTATGTTAGTTAAATTCAGCTAACTTTATTGATATTTCGTTTACCGCCATACCTGTCAGTGTGATCTTAACATGATCGAAATGATCAGGGTTTTCATAAAAACAAAAGTAGCACAAATCAAAGTTGGAAAGCAACCCTGTGAAATCCCAAAAAAATATTTGAAAATGCATTAAATGCCGTCGGAGCTATTAAAGGCGCAGTCATTGTTCACATGTAAATAAATTGCATGAAGGATTTCGCAAGAAAGACAGATATTTGGAAAAGCCTTTCATCGTTGAACTATTTGCAAAGATCGAAGAAAGTAGTGATGACGAAGATGACGACACTAAAATTGATATTTTTATGTCGTCAGCTAATTAATAAATAATATAATAATCTGATATTTGTAGAACCCAGTTACAGTACCTAAATATTTTGATACTTTTATTTGATGCTTTTTATTTTTAAAAATAATTCTAAATGTTTAATCTTTAATTATTTCTCAAATGCCATGTTTTTCACCTAACTTTTTTCTTTAAAATAAATAATTTCTGTTTTCAACCATGTTATGCATTTATATTTTTCCCTGAGAATTGGGTGATAATACAAAATGGTAACCCTTACAGACAACGTCAAGCGCAAAACAAGCCTTGTCGGACGTGACGAAACAAATAGAAAAAAATCACATATATATCTTTTTTGTTCAATATTAAGATTTGTACAAACTTATTTACTGAATGGTTCTGATAAAACGAATAATAAAGGGCTATGAGTAATCGTAGTACAGTGCCACCAACTTATCTGTTCAGGTGGCGGCGTCGCTGTGGTCGTATCAAGTGTTGCCATTTATATATATTTTGCAATAATTTGGTACAGTTTAATCACAATTATGAGTTAAACATTTACTTTGTACTTACTTAAACAAATGGAACAAAAAATAATAAAAAAATCATAAAATGGGTCAACAAATTTATTTATATTTTTAAATAAAACACTTTGAGTTTCAGGTCGTGCAGCTTGCTGGATGTTAGATTTAATATTTTTCAGGATAGGGTCCCATGTCGGTGATAGTTTCCAACCATCTTCTCTATTAAAATTAGGGTGTTTTTTAATTTCAATCGCTTCTCTGATCATTCTAGGAATGTAATGCTTCTCTCTAGATAAAATTTTCACTGAGTCAAACCTTAAGTAGTGGTTGGGCTTGTCCATGGAATGCTCACAAACTGCAGACTTTGAAGCTCTTCGATGTTTAATATCAGCTATGTGTTCTTTTACGCGGGTTGATACGTTTCTTTTGGTTTGACCAATGTAGGAAAGCCCACAGCTATTATATTTTATTCTATATTATTTATATTTTATAACAGTATGTATGATCGTCATGACACATTGTCAGTGGACGAACCCCAGGGATACTGCTACTTATTGGATCACACTGCATATCGTCTTCAGAGTCGCTGCTCTCGCTTTCACTATCACTAAGCAATGTAATGATAAACGGCTCATCCAAGTGTGCATCTTTCTTTCTGTACTCTTCATGAAGATTTTTCACATGATGGCAGTATTTCATCCATTCAGCTGATGAGATCTTTCCGCACGCATCCGAAATTAAATCAGGCATGTTAGCACTTGACTTTGAAATATTTGTTTCTGCCACTTTTCGTTTCATTGAACTCCATACCATTTCTATGGCGTTCAAGTCACAGTGATACGGTGGGAGACGTAGTATTTGATGCCCATTTTCTTTTATTATTTTGTCAATCTCGTACTCTGGCACGGGCTTGTTATTTTTAATTAATTCATATAACTGAGGCTTTGTCATTTGTGCTGAAAATTCCACGCCCCTTTCTAAAAGCCACTTTTGCATATCAGCCTTATTGTAATTTGAGTTGGGGCTTCGGTTAATGCATATGCTATGATACGGCGCGTTGTCCATTATGATCAAAGACGGATGCTGCGAATTTGGCAATAACTTTTCGGTTAACCATTTCTTGAAATTCATGCTATTCATTTCGTCGTGGTAGTCGCCACTTTTAGTATTGGATTTAAATACCAAAAGGGCATCCTTTACAAAGCCTTCTTCGCCGCCTGCATGTACAATGATCCATCTCTGACCTTTTGCAACTGGCTCTAAATCACCATCTCCTTCAGGGCCTTGCCAGCATTTTCCAGTCGAGTGTGATGAATTTATATAAGTTTCATCTAAATAAATTACAGGTTTAGTATTTTCACGCTCGTTATCTTTAATTTTCTGTAAATATGATGCTCTCCAAGCACATATATCATTCCGTTCGCAAAGAACTTTTCTGTTTGTTTGCGTTCTTCTAAATCTAAATCCAATTTTTTTTAACAATTTGCGAAGCGTTTCACGACTTCCCTTAAAATTTATCTCTTCACGTAGTACGTTCAATAATTTTGGAATAGTTGGTATTTCTTTTTTTATAGAGTAAAATTCATGAATTTTTCTTCTAATAACACCTATATCGAAGTCGTCCATTTCAATTTTACCTGAAGTCCTGTTTCTCTTTTTGCCTGGTGTTTCAATTTTAGTGCCACATTCTTGAGCCAATTTTTGTTCATTAACTAACTTGTGTAAGAATCGCTCAGAAACACCTGAAATAAATGAGATAACTAAATATAAAAATCATTAAGAATTATCATTTTTTAAAGTTATTGGAATTAAAATGTCGAATTTGAGAAGATTAGAAATACGGCTTAAATGTCAAATATCGCAAATTGTTTATTTAGGTAGTCATAATAACAGAAATATTTTAATTGAAGCTTTAATGTTCCCATAATTTGTTTTTAATCCTCTTAGGAAATTGATTTTCTTGTATCTAGCAACACTGACCTGTGGCTGCAGCAACGCGTTCATACAGCTTTTCGAATGGTATTATTGGCTGCTGTGCACGTTTTTCATCCTTCATAAAAGCTAATACTTTTAGTATAATTATTCGTGCATCACTTTTTACAGCCTTAGGCATTTTAGAAACACTTATTACCACAAAAGTAAAAATAAATCACAAAGAGCACTCACACTAATCGAAACTGACAGCGGAATGACATTTAAAAATGGCGTCGCTAGTTCTTCATTTGGCCACCTGAACAGATAAGTTGGTGGCACTGTATGAAAGTTGGCGTCTTTTTTTTTTCTGGCAGCCAGTGATGAAATGTGGTTAGTATTTTAGGCCTATTCCTAACATAAATCAAAATGCAAAAATTATCGCCCTGCGGATCAACGTTACGGAGATATTGAATTTTAAAGTTTGGAAAAATTGATTTATTTTTCCTTTGCTATTGCGTCTATTTTATTCTGGCAGCCAGAAATGAAATGTGGTTAGTATTTCAGGCCTATTCTTAACATAAATCAAAATGCAAAAATTATCGCCCTGCGGATCAACGTTACGGAGATATTGTATTTTAAAATTTGGAAAAATTGATTTATTTTTCCTTTGCTATTGGCGTCTTTTTTTTCTGGCAGCCAGAGATGAAATGTGGTTAGTATTTTAGGCCTATTCTTAACATAAATCAAAATGCAAAAATTATCGCCCTGCGGATCAACGTTACGGAGACATTGAAGTTTAAAGTTTGGAAAAATTGATTTATTTTTCCTTTGCTATGTTATCCTATTTAATGCCGTTCAGGTTATGTTGTTATATGTCTATTATATGTAAAATCGAAAGTATCTATTATAGACATGGTATTGGATATTTTGAGTTGAGCGTGTGCGTATATTATTTTTCTTGCTGTATTTCGACGTTTTGGCTTTCCTACTGGACTTAGTTTCTTCTATACCTATTGTAACCACGGCGTGTATTACGGACTTGAATCTGCATATCGTGATTGTCCTTCATTATAATAGACATTATTGGTTCGTGCATATACTGTGGCAGAAGCCTCAATAGAATTGGAGGTAGCGCACAAAGGAGATCATATCCTCTATCTTTGAATTTCATTCAACAGCACTTGTTTTTTGTGGCTTAGCAAATGTAGCCAACGTTTTTCAGGTAAGAATTTAATGTATTTTTTTTTATTTATTCTACTCAAACTACAACTACGTTACAGCAGCAAGATGATTCGTTAACGTTTTTTGCGTGCATGTATTTTGTATTTCGTTAAGTACTCTTGCAAAATTCAAAGTTGCAAAAATGCAAAATTCTTTCTTTCTTTTGCCTTTCAATCCGATTCCCGCACGGAAAACAAAAAAAAATGTTCCGGGTCTGGTGGTGTATTTATATAACATATGTATGTATTTTCTAGGAACCCTCCTAGTTCTTCGCTACATGGTAACCATAATACAGGATTTACAAGTCTACTATGGGCACATGTAGTCAGAGTGATCGTCTAGGGATTTTATTATTTTATTTTTATTATTTATTTGTACTTTCTAGAAACAAATACAAGATTTTGTGGCTTCATTCACATAATAGTGTGAGTCTATAGTAATATTCATGTGTATTTAAACTTTTTTAATTACTTGTAGATAACTAATGCTAGTAAATAATAATAACATATAAATATTTCTGACACTTACACAACATTATCAAGCCCAAATTAAGTTTGATGTTTATGGTCTTTACGAAGCAACGAAATCAGACGCGTCTATCTTGCACTCAATACTGAATAATCCTTTCGATCCCTTAAATTATTATTTTGAAGAGGGTGACGTGTTTATTCTCGATAGAGGATTTCGAGACGTAATTGATGAGTTGAAATCGTTTGGCTACAATCCTTTCATGCCATTAAGTAAAAATGAAAATGAAACACAATTAAATACTTTGCAAGCAAATCAGTCAAGAAAAGTGACGATGTGCAGATGGGTTGTCGAAACCGTCAATGGGCGTATAAAAAACCAATTCCGCCAATTGCGCCATCAGTACTTCAATAAAGCAGCAAACCACTTAATTGAAGATGTAAAAATAGTAGGAGCTCTATTGAATGCATTTGGAAAACTTTTACAGGACCATAGACTCGCCCAAAAAATAATTGAAGAAGTTCACAGGAGAGAAAACGAAGAAAGCGTATTAGGTAATTACGTAACTGTCAACAACTTAAACCGACATAGAGTTGAGTTCCAGTCCATAGACGCTAACGTACCTGGCCTAGATGAATTCCCCACATTGACACAAGGTGATCTCATTCTTTTTTCCCTTGGAACTTACCAATTAAAGCAAGCCAGGAGTTATTACGGGGAGCATGTCAAAAATGGTTCATATATCATAGAAGTGTGTAAAGAAATGAACCTCTTAAATGTGCATGAGAGCAACATGTTTTATAATAATCCTTGGCTTTTACGAGGAAGAATACAATCAAGGCACACAAATAGACGTATTTATTAGGTATATATTGTGATAGAAGGAGATGTTGTTGGAAGGGATGCAATAGTGGGCTACTTCTGTACGTGTGTCATAGGAATGAGGACATTGGGTTGTTGTTCTCACACCATGTCAATAGTTTGGTTTTTGGGATGGGCCAGGTACCAAGAAAACTTGACGCCTCCAGCAATGTTTTTAGATTCTACTAATTTGCGTCATGATATAGAAAATGAGGAATATGAGGAAACATAGCTATAAATTCCAATAAAAAAGCAATCAAACAATGTTATCATTTATGTTCGTGTTACAAACTAAAAGATTATTTTATTCTGTATTTTTTTTATACAAAATAAACGTCTACGTCATTGAAAATAAATATTTATTTATCGTACACCCTGTATATTATTAAAACTAAAGATAAAAATTAAAAAATATACTAAATACGTTACTTCGTAAAACAATTCGATTTCTACTGCACTCAAAAAGCTAAAATGAAAAAGAAGAAATATTGAAATTTTTTCAAACTTTAAAATTCAATATCTCCGTAACGTTGGTCCGTAGGATAATATTTTTTGCAATTTAATGTAAGGTAGCAGTAGGCCTACAATAGCCATCACATTTCATCACTGGCCGCGAGAAAAAAAAAAGACGCCAAAATTACCCATAAGTACCCCTTTTAGTTAATGTTTTCGGGCCCTCCTATTCTGGACAAAAAAGCATGTAATTTCATAGAATGGTAAGAATGGTAGCCGTCATTGGCGGAATCTCTTTGTCATCATCATTATTTTTTCTACTTTATTTAATAACTTGCTTATAAGTGGCCATATATGTTATTAGATGAACGAACAAAAGTTGTGGGTTAAGAATACGATATACAAACTAATTTTCTGAAAATTGCAAAATGCTATACAAGTTTTAAAATAGCTGTAACTTTAGGCGGGTTGGACATTAATCAGCATATGTATATATATTCTAAAAGGGAATTTAAAAATCTACAACTTCTTTCCTATTCATATTTTTCGTTTATGAATAGGTTTAGACAATATGATGCAATGTTTATGAATATTTTGACGCAAATTGTTTTTTTTTTGTAAATTTCAACGTTTTCCGAGGGTATAGCTCGAAAACGGTTAGGAATTAGAAAAAAACATATGATATAAAAGTTTTAGATAATTTTAAGAACTCCATTTTATTATCTAAAAATATTTCTCTCCGATGCACCGTTTTCGAGATATAAGCGAAAAACCCAAAATTCGTACCTTTACCCCCCCCCCCCCCCCGCTCATCACCTAGGAGTCAGGACTTTTGGTATGTTAACAACCTAAGCCCCCTGAACAAGTTTCTGAAGGAAGCTTAGTTACCTGCTCACGCACCATTCACGCACTCTAGGTACACCTCATTTCTTGACTGGACTATAATGTTACTTTGAAGTTGTAAGAAAGTTGTATTCACTTCTAGTAGGTAATAGTTATGTTCATTTTCCAATCTAAGATTCATGTATTTTTTTTTATTATGATCAGTTTTGTGAATTAAAAAAAAATAAAAAATTTACAGTATCGCCGCCGAGCATCGAAGGTACAAAATGCGTCATCTTGTCGGCCACCGCTCGTTTATATGACGTGCTGAGACTGGTGGGGCTGGTCATACTTTATTCTAAATTATTGATTAAAGAGCTTTGGCTCCTAAAACTCCACAGCATATTTTAACTTTTTGGCATCAATTCATAAAGGAACTTCCTTTAATTTCCAACATTTCTTTTCCACGCCAACTATGTGTTAGTAATAGTTCGACATTATATTTAGTAGCTTTTTCCGACGCATCCGAAAAAGCGTACAATATTTACGCGTATGTACTCAACACTGTACGTTTGTTGTTTTCGCAATTAAAGGTCGCACCCATCAAAACATTGCTGATCTAGAGCTTTGCGCAATACTCTTGATTTCGTAACTTTCACGTCTTGTATGTGACACTCTCTCTGTTCGTAATACTTAGTATAGCTGATGTACCTAATGCATTCTCCGACTCGGAAATAGCTCTATGTTGGGTTCACTCTTCCCCACATGGATGTAATACATTTGTAGCAAATCGAATTTCACAAATACAAAATAACTTTTCTCAAAAACATTTTTTAAATAAAACAAATTTTTTACCGGATTAATCGCGTATAATTTATATTTTACATTTTAACTCGCGAGCGACTGACCACGGGGTCTGCAAAGACACCGAAACGTCGACAAGACAATAAAAACATTTGTACACCACCTTTGTTTAAAATTCGCATTATGTATGAGTTAAACTCCACCTAAAACAAGATATTAATCCCTTAAGATTAAAAAAGGTATCTTACAGGGAATAAAAAATACTTTAATCCTAAGGGTTATAATGTCATTTGATTTTGGAATGTCAATTGGAGCGAAATTTAATAATACCTACATGGACATGGCTGTATGACTAGTTGCTTTGCCTAATTAAAAAATATATGGACTTTATATTTGGCTGTATAAGTTTGTGTACCTTTGCATTTGGAACGACTACCAAGAAAAAAATAAAAACCCGCGTAAAAAACCTGTATGCGACGGTTTCTTTTGCCTTTTGAAAAAGACAAATAAAAAGTAAAATTGCGCGGTTTTTGAAAAGAAATTTTTTTCAGAGTTTTTATTTCAATAGTTTTCAAATAAATAAAATATGTCGAGCTCGAGTGACGATTTAACACCAGAAGATATTAGAAATGAAGCAAATAGTATCGTCGATAATATTTTGCCGTGTAAATCAAAAAGCATTTGTACATGAAATTTTACGAAGATTTCTTTGCTTGGAAAACTAAAAAAGCCGTGAAAATTATTTCGGACTCATAGCTTTTAGTATATTTTCAACAGTTGTCTGCTACAAAGAAACCTAGCAGCCTAAATAGAAATATCACTTTATCTTTACATAACTGGTCAATTGTTTCTAATATTATCTTTACTTTCTAAATTATTAAATACCTAAGTACTTGATTTAATTCCTGCGTTTCATTACCTGATTATCTTACAAGGTGGTGTATAAAGTAGAGTAAGCTCCTCGGGGATAACAGTGTCTTAGTCTTGGGCAGTCTTGAATCCCTCACTTCGTTCGGGAATTAACATCTTAATTCCCTCACTGCGTTCGGGAATTATCTACAGAATCCTTCATTTCGCTCAGGATTCAATATGATGCCCGTGACATAACACACTGCTTTATCCCCTTGTTGCATAATCTACTATTTTATTTCGTTTCGGGTATTGAAAACCCCGCGGACTGTGTGTCGCGAGGACTTTTGCCCGCTCAACTTCTCGAACATAAGCTGTGGTTTACAGGGCCGCCATGGTTGTCCTCCCCTGTGAGTGAATGGCCGGTCACTAGATTTTTGGCTTCTCCATCGCAGCTTCATGAAGAGAAAACGGTATCGCACGTCGCTACTGGCGACCTCGAACCGAAACTGCCCGAGCTTGTTAGATTAAGTTTGAAATTTTCCAGTTGGGAAAAATACCTTTGTAGTGTAAGTAGTATATTTTTTAATACTTTCATTAGTGCGTCCGATATGATCATAGCTGAGTTGGCAGTCATACGGGCTATCCAACATGTATCCTTTCGTAAGGATTTGTATAATATTGAACATTGTTCACTAAGTTTACGCAAGCTTTCACCATTTTTATGCGATGGCGTTTTAAGAGTAGGAGATCGTCTCTCCAAATCATCGTTAGAGTTTTCACACAAGCACATCACACTTTATCACCGCAGAGTGGGCACATTATAGAATTAATTATAGATAGTTATCAAATTTGTTATTGTCACGCGGGTCCTAAGCTTCTATTGTCAATTTTGCGCCAGAAATATTGGATTTTATCGGCTCGTCGAATTATTCGCATTCGTGTTCATGGTTGTAACATCTGCTTTAGGCTTAATCCAAAACCTATATTTACTAATTTGGCCGACCTGCCTGAGTGTTGTGTGGAAAAAAGCAAGGCTTTCACACACACAGGCGTAGACTGCGCGAGTCCGTTTGATATTACCTTGCAACGTAAACGCGGAGTTAATTGCCAAAAGGCGTACTTGTGCCTATTTGTTTGTTTAATTACTAAAGCCGTGGTACGTGCAAATTCCTATACAGTGATAACGGCACTAGTTTTATAGCTTCAAAATCATATCTTAGCGAACTTTATATATTTTTGGAATCGGACGAGTATTTTAAATCTTTTCAATTAGAACTTAGCAAGGTGCGTATACAGTGGAAACTGAACCCGCCTAGTGCGCCTCATTTTGGGGGCATATGGGAAGCCAATGTTAAATGTATTAAAACACAATTAGCTAGAGTCATACCTACCAAGTGGTAACTTATGAAGAATTCATTACATTATTAGCCCAAATAGAAGCGATATTAAATAAATAAATAATAAATAAATAAATTCATTTATTTCAGGCAATATTTACAATGAGATCTTAACAATTGAAAACAGAGGCCCATAGAATAAATACCTTACAGTCTAATAAATACCTATACATATAAGATAAACAGATACATACCTACCTTAAACTAGAATATATAAAAATACTTAAAAACTACACTTGAGGCTGTCGTAAAGTCGGCGACGTGTGTCGTGAGTCATAAGACAGTCGTCCTCGAAATTTCCGGAAGACGACTCCCTGCGGCCAGAAATCCTCCTTCATAAAGGTTGGCAGATGTTGGGTCGGCACTCTCACCACAAAAGAGCTGAAACTCACTTTATGGCGAGGTTCCAAACGCTCAACCCTCAGAGTAAAGGAGGTTTTCTTTCGTACGTAATCTACGACCTCCTCGACCTTCGTAGACCAGTGTACTCTGGATACGTACAGCTGCGTCGACGGTACTTCACCGCGCATCAGCTGACCTAACACGGGCGGTGCGGTGCCGCGGTGGTTGCGGACGGTAGGCTTCTTCTGCCTCCTCTCAACTTTGATGAAGCCTTCCTCATCGCACTTCTTGTCCTGCGTAGGACGTGGAGGTTCAATATTGCGAGCGGACCCGCTACAACCCTTCCTCTTCTCCGTTATCGCCCGCTGTGATGTAACGGTAGCATACGCGCGGGAAGTCAGTGCGCGTTGAGTCATCGGCTCCGTCATTGCGAGGGAGCGAGCGGCGGGGCGCGGGGCGCTGCACGCGGGGGAGCCGGCGGCGGCGGGGCGCGGGGTGTCGCACGCAGCGACCTGCGTCATCGGCAACGCCGACGCCGCCGGACTGCTGATGGATGCAACTTGCGCTCCGCGACGCATCGTGTTGACATTAGAATCGTCAAACTCCGGTGACCTACATATGAAGTTATTACTTTTCAATTGTAATAATTCTGTACGAAGTTCACCGATTGTAGAATCTGATGCTTCCAGCTTCCTCTGAACATCAGCTAGGCTTGACTTCAGGAACGTAATGTCCTTCAGTAACCTGCTTACGTCGACGTGGTCAAATCCAATGCTTGGTAGCTTATTCAGATCCTTCGCTACGAATGTGGGCACCTCGTCCGGGTCTGTCTCCTTCAGTAGGGTGATGATATCTTGGAGACTTCGTTCACCCCCATCCCTCCTGCGGGAAGGCATCTGCGCGGTCTTGCCGAGCGTCTGGTACAGCAGCGCCTTACCGCTACAGATCTCGTCCTGTGTGAAGCCAGACTTGCAGATTTGCAAGATACTGACTTCATCCATCGTGTCGATGGCGTGTTGGATGAACGCCAACAACTCATTGGCTATGAGTTTTTCGGAACTCATAGCCATAGTGACGTGCAGCGGCTGATGCCGCGCGTATCGCGAATTGAATTGAATTCAGACTGCAATTTAGCGAGACACGTCCGTTTCCGAGCGCGCGCTTCGACTATGTCGCCCTTTGTATTTACTTAGCAGTGATCCTTCCGATCCTAGTCTGCTAACCCCATCGCACTTTCTTTGCTTAGAACCACTGCAATTTATTCCTGCAGCTAATCTTTCTAATGAAAGGACAGATTTGCAGGAACAGTTGCGGGAAAAATGGAATACGCCAACAAACCCTGTAGTAATTGAGACTATTAATTTTGACGCATCAGTAATGCCGACTCTAAGGAGTTTTAGGTTAACAGGGTTTTCAGAAGGTATTTATTTAGTTAAATTATTTATGTTTAAGAAATAAAATGTGTTCTATCAAGGTTCAACTTCAGTAACAATAGTAAAATATGTTCTCTCTAATTGACTCTCTCTGATTGAATTACCTACTTACCTACTTGTAACTATACTACTTATGTTGCATTGTATTATCAATAAAACAATGAGGAAAGAAAACTTATTCATCAAATCAGCTTATAAAAGGCTTTTTACTAAAACACCTGCAGCCAAGTCATTTCCAAAACATTTCTTTATTCCGGTCTCCGTGGCTTACCGGTGGTTGATTCTTTAGTCATTGGAATAAAATAATTTAAAAAATACCAGGAGTGATTTGAAATGTCAAAAGTTAAAGAGTTTGTATATGAGAAGTTTTTTCTACTTAGTTTTTTCAATGTTACTTTAACTTTAATCCCAGACTGATTTTATTATTTGGTACAATAAAAAAAATAGAAGTAAATTAATAAAAAATAAGTACATGCATTATGTAATGATATTTTTATTTACACACATTAAGATCAAGTTGTTTGTCATGTTTGACTGGTAGTATAATATATTTTTCAACACACTTGCTCGTAAAGTGAGCCTTATTCTATTGAATTTAGAACTATAAACTGGGCTATAAGTCACGCGTGCATAATATATTATACCCTAGTGCATAATATAATGAATCCTACAAAGTTGAATTGTACTTTTTTGCAAATTACATGCGAGTAAACAGAGCATATTTTATTGGTCCGGGTTATACATTAAATATTTTCAGAAACAACAAAGAGGTTTTATACCACTTCAAATCCATATACATTTTTAAATGTTTGCGCCTTATAATTGTAAAACAAATTTGTATATTAAACAAATTATTCACAATTTACAATAATTTGTTATAAAATATTAAAATATTTACCACTCCAAATTAAACATTTTCACTTAAAATAGGCTGTATATGCTATACAGACATTGACACATTTGGCGGAAAAAAAAACTTACGCGCATGCGCGAGGTTCGGCGCCATTTTTCAATCACAATTCACAGCTTTGTTATCAAATGTGTTTGTTATTTTATGACCACGTATGTCTGTCTTTTACTCACAAGTGTGTTGAAAGACGTCGTATGTAATAAGGATCACAAAGTATTGGAGTAAAATATGGTCACCATAATTGGTTTTGTATGAAATAATAAACAATCGCTTATATGTTTTGTTTGGCAGTATTTAGAGCTGTCACATACGACGATTTGTTGTCTTCGCCGCCGGCACATTCCTTTGATAAGAATCCAGCGTTCTAGACCGTCTGCAACTGCTGGGATGGGTGGCTCAGCCAGCCGGACATTTGTCATATGTCATTAAAATCTTTTTCGAAATAACTCTTAAACAAAGCGTCAGGTATGTTTTAAACTATATGAGGTCTGTCAGATATCGAGGCACATTCTTTTTAGAATTAAAACTCAGTTCTAATTGCCATATTTACTGAGATATAAGGAAAAACAAAGTGGCTCAGCCAGAAACGTCCGGCTGGCTGGCCACTTGTTTTTTGTGTTTACTGAAAAATTATGGCGTTTTACTTGATAAAACCACTTTAGTTGCTGTCACGTATCGCGTCACATAATTTCATATATATACCAGCTGGATCGTCAAAACCCTCTAGGGGCTGAGATCTGGAATACTGGAAAATGCGAAATGCTAGCAAGTGTTTTGGAATTTTCAACCGACTTCCAAAAACGGAGGAGTTTCTCAATTCGTCTGTGTGTGTGTTTTTTGTGTCTTTGTTACACGATATTTCGGACAATTATGAATCGATTTTGAATATTCTTGTTTCATATGATAGGAAATACTTCATAGTTGGTCCCATATAAATTTCATTGAACTCGGTTGAGTTACTCATTGAAAATTTAAAATTTCTGAAACAATATGCATGATTTCGGAGAATGTTTACGTTGATGATATTCTAAGTCGGCCAAAGTTTTGACGTGAAGTCGGTTTTTTAATGCTCTGCATTCGTTGATAATTGAGAAAACTATAGCGTCACAAACGATGAAACCTTTACAGATAGTCGGCAAGAATGATGACAGCCACCTAGATAAGCAGCAACTCTCTGCGAGAAAGTGTCCAGACAGCCGGACGCACCCGAAGTGAAGAATGGCGCGGCCATAACTTTGAAGGGGCGCATTTTTCTAAAATAATGATAATTCCTGGAGTTTTGTTTTTATATTAATCTTGACTAATTCACTCTTCTTTTAAGAAAAACAGAATAGATCTCCAGCTATCGTCTCGATAAGATCTCCATGGCCGCGCCATTCTCCGCGTTTCCATTGCACGGCCACCTTTTAAACCCGTATAACTTTAGTATATTTGCAAACGAAACGGTCATGGACAGGCGCGGTCACTAGATGAAGTTTTAGGGGGGTCACAACTGAAATTTTGGGGTCACTAAAAGAAAAATGTCGAATAAATTGGACTGAATTGCACAATGTACTAATTTATTACACAAAATTGACATAATATCTATCTTTACTCTCCTAAACTTTGTTTTCCTCTTTGTGATGGTATGTGATGTCTCATTATATTGAAATTATATGGAATCTGAAGATTTTTAAATTAGAGATACCTATATGATTTTTGGGGGTCAATAAATTAGGTCATGTTCCCTGTCACCCCTCTAAAAAAATATGTGTTTAAAACATGAAATAAATTGAACACTGTTAATTTATCCAAAATACTGTTTAATATTCATTTCAGACTCAAACAGGGCCGTCTTTACCCGCGGGAGCAAGGGGTGCGGTGTCCCGGGGACGCCTGCCGACCGCTGAATACTTTCATTGAACTTAACGCCATTACACAGTTTCATATTACTTGTTACGACAAATACGTATGCGCAAAATTAAATACTTAAAAAAATAGTCAAAGTAAAAGGTAATAAGGTCTTACTATTATTACGCTTTCGGCGCTCGTCCGCTCATGATGTGCAGCTCAAATGAATCCATTTTCTAAACTTATTAGGTGCTTTGGCTACCAAAATAATTAATCTGGTTAAAAATATTTCGAACAATACTGCACCGATAATTTAAAAGTTGCTATCGGATACAAAATTAATGGCTGAAAAATTAGAATGCGAGACGGAATTTAAAGAAACTGCTCGTCCACGACCACGATTACGAGGATTACGAGGCTGCAGATCAGCCCGTTTTAGACCCAACAAACAAATTTAAAATATGTTTCTATTTATTTCTACTGGACACTGCTACCTCGAAATTAAATGAGAGATTCGATTTGCTGACGGAACATAAATCAGTTCTTTCACTCTTCCAAAACATTGAATGCTGGAGGAAATTAACGATGCATGACAAAAATCTTATTGTTCTCGGTTCCAAGAAAAACTAACATTTCAAAATAGATTTAATATTGACTGGGAGCAAAAAGAAGGGTTATGATTTTGAACTGTGTGCATGTGAATGTCACGGGTTCGATAATCGCACGGAATAAGAAAAAGAAATGTTCCGTGTCTGAGCGTTTATGTATTTATATTCTAGGTTCCACCCTTGTTCGCTACATGGTATCCATATCACAAGCTCTGCTTAGTTTGGGGCCATGTAGTTGGTGTGATTGTCTAGGGATTTTATTTTATTTATTTATTTACATAATAACGTCAAAACAAGCAGTTAGAAACGAGGGCACAGGCTGAGCCCCGCACCCCGGCACCGAATAGGTTAAAGACGGCACTGTCCTTTTGCTTCGAACACCGCCAATTTGTCTAACCGCACTTATCACTGTTATACAAATTATACTTGTATCCTCAGTTTAGTAATACTGGTATATTGTCATCATGACACAGAAGACGAAATAATGCACCGGCCAGTAAGAGTCCAAGAGTTTTCATATGAAGATTTTATTATTTGTTCTGGTGCATATAGCCGCAAACTTTTAAAGCCTAGTGTACATTTCCTCCTTTTTTGAAAATATAATTGTGTTGTATTTTGCGAATATGGTCTTCTCAGATCATGATGTTTTGCAAATATCGTTTATTGCACATGTGGCGTTTTACAGATGTACTCTTTTGAGAATATGAGATATATTTTCTATAACACTCATATCATGTATGCGCTACATGACATGAGTGTTATAATAATATTTTATTACAGGAACACTTGATAATATTAATACACTACCTAACTAGTTTTGTTGCACAAAAAAAGTGCTTACGGGCAATGTTAGGCAAAGCGCCTGACGAACCTTGCAGACCCCTATTTAAAGCTTTTAATATATTGACTCTGCCTTGTATGTACATCTTGGAAATTGCTATGTTTGTTAAACGTAACATTCATTATTTTACTCGAGCCAGGGAAGTTAGCAGGGCTGGGCGCCATGGTGATAGATTAGTGATCGATGACTTGCCGCGCCTACAACTAAATTTGAATCAGTCTTACGCTATGTGTGTAAAAATATTCAATGCTTTACCTAGCCGATTTAAATTATTGTCGACAAGTAAATTGAAAACCGAATTGTCAAGGTGGTTAAAAGAAAAATGTTTTTACTCACTTAACGAATATTTTCAATATAAATCGTAAATTTGTAATAACCTGAATTGCAAGGTTTTTTTAAATCTAAAAGAATATTTTTCTAATTTGATTAATTCAATTTATATAACTTATCATTTAAATTTATTGATTACTTTTTTGTGTCATTAAAATAATATTGCATGCTGATTACTAGTTTTGTATGTGGGTCATTAATTATAAATTCAATTATTATATTTATTAAATTTTAAACAACTATTTTTACCATACATTGAGCAACAAATGAATTTGAACTTTAACTTTCTAAAGAACTATAGAAATTAGAAATCAATGATCAATGTACTAAGCTAAGACTTTTTTAAGATTATAAACTTTGCCGAAGCAAAGTTGCCAAAAACTGAGTAAGACTCATTTGAGTGTTCCCCTCCACGGAAATCTTTAGTAAAAGGCGAAAGATTTATACGTTTTGAAGGGAAACCAGAGTTATCAAGAACTTGTTTCTAGAGGGATGTCATCATTTTATTGATAACCTTACATGCGCGATTTAATCGACTGTTAGTGACATCTAGCGGCATTTTTAGATACTTCACGAGAGAATAGCTGGTGTCCTGAAACTGTGGCCTGTTAGAGTTATTTTGTTTACTTCTTATGAATCTGTTAGGTAGGTACTTGGATTAAAAAAGTTTTTTTTTTGTTTTATAATTCAACTCTTGAGGAATCCATTTTACTCATATGAGATCTAAGTTACGCAGGTAAAAGTGTGCCCTTTATGTTTTGTTGGCAATAATTTTGTATTCATACTTTTCTTCTGATTGAATCTTATCTATGTCGCGGATGATATTATTTACACAAATATTAAAATAAGTAAATACTACCAACACATATTCAGAGGCTTTTTATCACCAACTGCACTTCTCGTAAAAATAGCCATCTTTGGGTAAGTAAGCGTATGGGATCTAAACAGTGCCAACTAATAACGAAATTGAGCAAACCGAACTGTGAACTTTTTCCTCGAAAAGATGTCAAGACGATTGGCAGTTCAAAGTTTTTTTTTCGATGGTGAAGTTCGAAATATTCGAAACATGTTTTGCACTCGAAGTAATGACACTGAACAAATGAAGTATTTGGTTTTAGAACTTTAAAGCGACACTAGCGCTGTTTGACGATGACGGCGTGAGTTAGAACTACTTGTCATTGAACTGTATTAATTGTTTTCTTTCGGTATTCCGCTGTATGTATTTGGTAAGCTCTAGCCAACGGTATCAGGAAAGAGATCCTGCCTGTGATTTGAAGGAGTAGAGCTCTGGCCTGACTGAGGGCGTCTTTTTTTTCAACCTTTTTGGCATGAACGTCGCACTTAGGCCAGCACAAAATTGTTCACTGGAGCGATTGGTTCACATTCACTTTTTGATGTTCTGAACTGAAACAATAAATTTTTAAACAGTAAATGGTCAGTTACAATAGTATCGTCTTTAGAAATCAGTGTATAATTATATTTCAATGTAAACGGTATAAGTTTGAAGCCAACCGACTTCCAAAAAAGGAGGATGTTCTCAATTGTATGTTTTTTTTGTGTCTTTGTTACACGATATTTCGGACAATTATGAATTGATTTTGATTTTTTTTGTTTTATATGATAGATGATACTTCATAGTTGGTCCCATATGAATTTCAACGAAATCGGTTAGGTACTTGAAAATTGAAAATTTCAAACTTTTGAAAAATTATGTATTATTTTGGAGAATGTTTACGTAGATGTCATTCTCAACTCAGCCAAAGTTTTAACGTGAAGTCGGTTTTTTAATGCTCTGCATTCGTTGATCATATTATCTAAAGCTACTTTTGAATATAACAGTGTTTTTCACAATGTATACGTGGTATACTCAGTGAATTACTGAAAGATATGAAAACAAAAATTCTTTGGCATTTACTTATTTGTCATTTTATACAAAATATTATCTTTGCAATGTTTATTGTTTTGAAATTATAATCGCTATGAGCCAAAATGTGGCTCATTTTTAATATAAATCAAAAAATCAATCATTTTTTTCTGAAACAAAGCTAAAATGTTGCTTGCTATAAAAGTAACAAAAGCAAAAAAGCCAACATCACGCGGTGTTCCCAGGCGGTCACCCATCCAAGTACTGACCGCGCCCGACGTTGCTTAACTTCGGTGATCGGACGAGAACCGGTGTTTTCAACGTGGTATGGACGTTGGCAGTTATCACCTTAAAATAGCTGTTCTATAATTATGAAACCTTTGAATTCAATGACGTCAGGTTAATAAAATTATATTAGTGTACATATTGCATTTTGTATACCCTTCTTGGTAATACTTGGCATACAGTGAACGAGGAATTAATTCATTAATATTTGCTAATTATTATTTTTATGAATTTAATAGTTAAGTAATAAATTAGAAGTTTTCACTAAGGATAGTTATTAACTTCTGATTTTTTTCATGCTTTTTTCTTTCACTAGGTAGGTAAAAGTAATCAAAGGAATAACACGACAGCTCGTCTCAAGTTTATTGTCATTCTATGTCATTGTCGTACAATTATAAAAATCGTTTAACAGAACAAATTTATTCTGCCAAAAAACACATTGTTAGTGGGATAACTGAAATCGGGCCTTTAATAATACAGTACACGCTAATATTAGCCACAGCCCAACCCCTTTACAAAATTGTCAGATTATTATTTAGTCTGACATTTGAGTTAAACCCACAGTAGAAAAATCTGACGCGCTCGAGTATTTCAAGGTAACATTTTTTTTTTACATTTTCAAAAATAAATTATGTAGGTCACCTCCAAATCGTCAGTAATTTAAACAGAACACTGTTTTGAGGTCACTAAACGTTCCCTTTCAACATCTGACACGCTGGCTGGAATAACTGCTGTTTTTAACTTTTATTTACCGCTTTTCTCAGCCAAACACTATCTAAACGTCAGAATAATATCTATCAGAAATACAAAGCGAGTATACTCCAATAATATCTAACGCGCTCGAGTAATTGCATGTAATGATCTTTTTAATACAGTTGCTCAAAAAGTGGCGTATTGCAGGGACGTGTAGCGTGCGGAAAGTGGGCTTTTACGCACTCGTGCTTTTTCTTTCCCAAGTGTCAAAATAATGTTTATTAAAAAGAAAAAAACCAACCACGAAGTTTTTACTAAAAAAAATTCATAGAAGTTTTAAAGATTCATGCAAATATTTCTGAAAAGAAGCTACTAATTTGTTTCAATATCAGATTTAACGATTTGATTCAATGTGTTAGGTTAGGTTTCATCTCATTACATTTAATTTTCATTACATATTAATAAAAAAAAACTACTAAAGACTTGGCTGTATGGGCATAGTTCCCTTGCCTACCCAGAGAGGATGTGTGAAGAAAACAAAAAAAATCTTTGCTTATATTCTTTTACGGTTGGCGCCATTTTGTTTATTGTTGAGTTTGTTGTGTTTTTATTATTTTATTAAATTGCTTCATTTTTTCGCAACTGTATTAAAAATAGTCGTTCAGTACACGTGCGGAACCGTCATTGCAACTTCCGCACTCGTAATGAAATATACTATTTTTACATTTTTGAATTTACACGCTCTTCCACCCTATACTTTTTTTGTTTTAGAACCTAATCTTCATCACCCAATAGCCGGTTCTCAAGACAAGACGCTATAGTTACTGCAAAGATTCATCCTGTAACAAGTTTAGGTGAATTTTAATAAATTAAGTGGGCCGATCCCGGCGGCACTGCAATGCCGGGCCGACCCGTGACGGGAGTGGAGCGAGCCCCGAACATCCCGTCGATTTACAAAAATCAGTTTAATATACTGGTCCCTCAATGAGGGAACTTTCAGATATTAAGCTGAAAAGAACAGATACTACACTTTGATCTTAGCCAAAAGGCCGAGAAGCGATAACACAAAACCTTCGAGTCTTCTCACGGGCCTTCAGGGGCACGGAGGAGTCCACTATGGAGCTTTGGCTCCCTGTGGAGGTGTCTTGCGCGACCCAATGATTTGGGCCTGTCCTTGGCTGATGTTTGTTCAACATATGTAGGTTCAATTTTTTTTTTTTTTTTTTTTCTTTTTATATTTATATTTTTAGTTTAATTTGTTTTGGAGGCAAATATCTTTTTTTTTTTTTTTTTTTTATAATTATTTATAAACGTCAGTTTGAGCTGGGAGTAGAAGTTCTCTTTGATACATTTTGGCATCTGGTGGTCTTGCGTGAAGAGGGGCGATCCCTTGAAGGTGGACTAATGATGAGGCATCAGCGCGCGCGAACATCGCTTTTGCGAGCCGTTGAATAAAGGTGTCGATACTTTCAACTTTGAGGTCCCTTTGTATGGTGGTGTTGCGGACAAATCGTGGGGCTTTCAATATACGGCGAAGAGAGGCTGATTGTTGGCTGCGTATAGTTTTCTTTGTGCTTTCGCTAGCCAGCACATACCATGCTGGGGCCGCGTACGTAAGAACAGGTCTGATGTATAGTTTGAAAACTGCTACCTTTGTTCGGAGAGGGATGTCAGAAGAGAGCACTGGGTACAATAGTGCTCGCGCCGATAACACAAAATTGAAATTTGCGGTGGGTCATTGAATCATTTAGAAAAGGTCTTGCGCGCTTTATTATACAATCAGCGCCATCTAATGGACAGCGCAGACAATTTCAAACGAAATAGTTTCTGTCTGTTATACGAGACGTTCACTTTGTAGATAATAAGATGATATAAATTTTATACAATTATAATAGTGCTCAAAGAAAGTTTATCAAAACGAAAATTTTACATTGAAAATAGGCTAACAACTTGGTGGGTGCTTTCTAATTAGACTTTGCGTAATAGAATTAGATATTGCTATAATTTTTCAAAATACCTTCTGCACAACAGTTCTTTGATTTTGAATTTAACATCTCAATTGCTTAGTGGGTCTAGCAGTCATTTAATTTATTCCTTGTTTATCTCTGGCAATTATTGTTATGTAGAAGGTAGTAGGTACAATACATTTCAAGGCCGTTTGAACTCATTAATTATTAAAAAGAATAATACACATAACATAAGTACACTTAGAATAAGATACACAAGTAAATGAATGCTACTGTTTCATTAAGTGTGTGTGATAATGAAACTGTAGGTATTTTAAATTAGAAAATGTTTCAAAAAACAACCACTCAGAAAGCGACAGCACCCCACGCCCTCTTGCGAGGGTAAACGATCATCGATGGCTGAAGGAGTACCTCCCTCGCCGGCCTCACGCTCAGGGCACCGCGCCACGTCTCATCGTCGTGGTTGTTTGGAATCTCACATAGCGTGGAATTCTGGTGAAGAGCTTACTATAGAAATGATCCTATGAAGTAAGGTCTTAACAAAAATTTCGTGCCTCGGTCACGTCATTATTTCATTCTGAAAGTTGTATGCGCGCTTTAATGTATTAGTACTGCCATCTATCGATCGCAAGGATATTATTTCTTTGGTTATCTGACGTCAGATAATGGCACAAATGTCGGCAAGCTCTCATTGAACACAAATCAATTACACATGAGTAAGTTCAACAAAAATAGATTTTAAATATTTATAAAAAATGAATGTGCTTTGTCACTAAATAAAATTTTTAATTCTCAGATTCAAAAAATAAATTTTGAGATACCTATGTATTTTATACTTGGAAAGCTTAAAATCTATTCCATATGTACCTATGTATGTTTTTGCCTTGGTATATTGATGGTTTCCACTGATGTAAATATTTGTATTTCTAGCTGTAAGTTTTCCTTTCAATAATAAATAAATAGGTTATGCTTTTCCTTCGTGCTAACAAACACGTTCTGTTTATAATTTATTTGTTTTCATAAGTGCAAATGAAAAGAGATTGGCCTACATACAAATTTAATTAGTTGTGAAACATTTTTTTTAAGTATCATGAAAATATTGAGGTATTTTCTTAAACTAAAAGTGAGCAGTCTGTTATTTTTTTGCAATGAGTAATTTTGCAACTCTACAGAAGATACAAGCATGAATAACAGATTTGAAAGTTTTACAAAACAGATGAAAACAGATGTTTAATTAATTTAAAATTTACTACTTTAGTTTCAATTTCAAGTGGACAAGAAAATGTTGTACAGTCGACCAAACAGTTAGTAAACCCCCCGAAATTGTTCAAACAACGCCAGAGGCTAGATGGTAACACGCCGCTGCCACAACGTAGACACCGCGTGGCAACTGGCAATACGCTTGCGCCATGACGTCACAACTCAGATTATAACATCAGAAAAAATGTGATTTTCACATAGAGTAAAATAATATGGATAAGTTTTTAACAACGTCATTATGCATAATATACAAAATAAATTATTTATTCATATTTTTTATTGTATAAATTTTCAATGATGTACCAAATGTTATGCACTGAACTAGTTGCTTGGAAGAAATGACTGCTAGTAAAGAAGTTATTTATATTAATTAAAAACTAAGGTTATCAAAGGTCACAGCTAGGCACACTTGTATAGGGTGTGATAGAATCTTGACTAACAATATCCATGAGTTCTAATATTCCAAAATGAATAGTCCTAGAAGAGTGGCATAGGGTTGACCTTAGCGTCGATAAGACAAAACATAAAAGCCTATTTACTGACCTTTACATAAATGTACCTTTACTTTGTTATCCAATAAATCATATGAAAAACGAGTCTCGTTATTCCCTTAAGAGATTTTGCATTGAAATGTTAATTATGTTTTTGTTGTAAATTTGGTATTTTCGGAAAGCTTATGGACTAAAGAAGCTATTTAAAGCAAAATAAATTTACAAGTCCCTGCAGATTTTTTTAAAATGTGTTTTACTCATTAACGACAACTTATAAAAGAACATGGATAAATAAAAAAATTGTGAGAGTCCAAAGGCAAAATTTTGGGAAAATTTCAAAAAAGTACAAAATTATGCTTATCTCCAAAACTATAAGACTTATCCCATAGAAAGTAGGCTTTAAATACTTGCAAATGTTCCCATCTATACGCTCTGTTCCTATGGCGGGTCATGTACAGTCACCCTGTATTATATGAAGATACCTAAGCCACGCAAAGAAATAACGTTTATAAACGTCATAAGTTTATAAACGTTATTTCTTAACTCTTGTAATTAAAATAACATCAATATTGAATTGAACCCCTGACACACAAAAAATAAAAAACAGCCGTTGATTTACAAATTAAGGTGAATTCCGCGTAAGTAAGAAATTAAACTTGCTACAGACAGACAGATTGACAGGGTTTTGAAATTGACCCACCATATGGGGCATTTTTTACGATGTATTGTCCTCAACTTCTTGGCTGTCTTCGCTTTAACACCCCGTCTCGTTTACCAAGAAAAGGTAGGTATAGTTCCGTTTAGACCTCCTTTTAGAGCAACTGCGTAAGCAAGGAATTCCCCCATATAGAAAGAAAGAAAGAAAATATTAAATATTATATCAAGAATTACCAAAATCGTCAACGGTCACAGTAGTCTTACAGACTTACACAGTGACTCTAACAGTAGATTCTCTAAATCTTTGCTCAAACTAATCAAATAATTAATTAATTATCAAGTCTGTCATTTGATTTGTTCTTTTTGTATAGCTTCTTTTGCAATAGAAACTCTAAACGCAAAAATTATATGCATGTTGTGTTTACCTTTGAGTGATTGTCATACTATGTAAGTACCTTATGTCAAAATGTAATTATTAAGTATGAACAATTAGTTAGAGTGAACAATTATTGTTGGTAAAAAATAAAAATTTATCATGCATTCTTTTATTACAACATTACAAACTATGTAGGTAAACATTTAACATTATTTATAGCATAGCATTTAATATTATGCATAGTTACTGTTCCTAAATTCTATTTCTGTTTACTATTACCACATGAATGCAAGGACACATACCTACCTAAATATGCAATAAATGACAACACGAGCGAAACTTTTCCAATATAATGAAGGGGACGGCGCGTACGCAGTCCCCACTACCAAAAATTACGCGTCCGAGTTATCCACATTAGGGATAATCGCAAGGGTCAACCCGATCGTAGTGCAATGATCAAGCCTCGCCCTGGGGGAACCGCCTTATTGATCACGGTATCCCCTACGCCAGGTAAGTATGAATTTGCTACGTCGACAGCGGGTAGTCATTGCGGCATTCTGAAAGTTACATGCGCGATTTAATATACAATCAGCGCCATCTCTTGATTTAGATATTAACTCTGGCTCTCAATATGTTTTCCATTGTAGTGCAATTTATTAATAATTTATAATAAATTATTAATGATTTCGTTGAATAGTGATTTCTTATGATGGTTATGGTAATGCTACAAATTTACTTAGGTAGAGTAAGACATTTCTTAACTTTTTGCCAAGAGTATTGATTTTTGTTGTATTGTTCCTATTCTGTAAGTTTAATGATGAGAATGCACTAAAAACATATTTGATGCACACAAAGGGGTAAGTAATTGTTCTTTTATTTTTGAAATTTAATTTGTTTGTAATTTTAAAAAGAGCAAGTACCCAAAATGCTTAAGTACTTACTCATAGTTGCTTCATCATTTCCTTATTTACAGTTCATTATACATATAAAATAGAAGACTGTTTATCATAAATTATTTTGTTACATAGGCAATTTTTTTTAATTTCCATACAAGGTTTTCTCCACTCCACGGTGTGGCCAGATTATATGAGATTAATTATCATTTAATTATCAACTATAAAAGTTTTTAACTTTATATTGAATATTTATGATTAATGTCATATTTATGTATTCTTAACATCATAAGGAGATGTGATTTTATTGTGGTATTAATTAAATATTACAACATAATCATAAATGGTGATATAGATAGACAATCTTATAAGGAAAAAACAATTCAATATAGTGGCTTGGTCAATTTCATGTATTTTGATGAAAAAAAGAGATTTTCATACACCTTGGTGAGCTTAAAAACTGTAGGTATTTAAAATGGTAGAGGTTAAAATGGCGCTGCAGGGTTTAAAATACAGAGATAGAAAGTCATGAATTTGAAACAACAATGGTGCTTGACTTGTCATTTACCTACAAGTTAATTTGTTCAAATGATATGATCCTTTATCAAAACCAGTTTTGTTTGAAAATACTTGCTCTACCTAAATAAATACAATAGTTTATTTAATTACTTATTTTTTATTTATTTTTTCATCATATGATTGCTTTAAGAATATCATAAGTTTGTGAGTATACTACCATTGACTACCTAACATTTATGTAATGGATACCAAATTTAGAGCTTCTTATCTACCCATAGCCTTTAAATAGGTATGTACAATATCTAAAAATAGTTTATTGTAGACAAGTGGTTTAGACTTTCAGGTTATCTTGCAATGCAATGATGTGATTGTTTACTAGTTATTTACATAGATTAACATAGATTAGATTAAAATTGAATTTACATACAGCTTCGTATCAGACAGGTTAATGTTGTTATCCATTATAAACTCACTACTTATAGGTCAATTAAGAAGAATTACTATTCAGTTAAAGTTAGGCACGTGAGTTGTTGGTTAACTTGTATCTATTGCATTTTTTATTTGAAGACTAATATTAAAATTTGAGGTATTAATTTTAAAATTTAACATTTATATTGGTATTAATATAAATGTCTTATGATAGCTTTCTTAGTGTACCCAGATAGTTACCTAGCTACCTAGGTAATAAAGGTGCCTTTGGTACTGGAGAACCCAGATTGGAATTCTAGTAGAGGTGGATAATATGTGGAACACACAAGTTTAGATGCTTGTATGTTTATTTCTCTAATATTGAGATGTTTAATAATGTTTAGTGTTAAATTTTCTATTTTCCATAAGTAATCCAAGTTATTAGTAAAACTTTATGTAGGTGAGATAATATGGTGTGAAAATTGAAATTTTTGATTATTTATCATTATTTAAGTAAGTACCTATGTAAAAGTTTCTACATTTCATTCATTTCTTATATAATCTCCATATGTTCTTTAAAACTAAGTCTTTTAAAGTATTATTATTTTATAGGACATGCCTATACAACAAAATAGTAACTGTGATATCCAAAGTAACCCATTGCACTGGGCTGAAAAAAGATAAGAGACAGCACATATCTTTGTGTGCCTGCAGGCACTCAAACTCAAATTATTTACAAACTAAACTAAGATTTGGTAGGTACCTTTAATGATACTATATTTAATCTGAATTACAAAACTGCACTTACAAACTGTTGTATCACAAATACTTATACTTGTCACTACTTCTTTAGTTCACAACGGAATATTTCAGTTCTAAAACTGGCTTAAAGAAAGTTAATTAACTTATGTAAGTACTCACCACTTCAGGAAGTTTCAAGGACTTAAGTTTTCTCCTACATTACATAGGTACACACTCAATTTAAAAATAGAATAGGTAAAATACGATGAACCCAGTAAAAACCTTCCAAACTTTCGCTTAAATTTAAATGAATGTAACCATAACAAATAAAAAAAAGCGAGAGAGAGAATAGATATTAAAACAATGTTAAAGTAAAGTTAAAGAGGTGAAGTTCAACCAACACAATGATAAAAACTCTTTTTATTAAAGTTGGGCACTAGCACTTTGTGAAGTTTGTGAAACTTTCACGAAAGAAAGAAGAGAGAACGAATGGACGAAAAAAAATGGCGCAATTTAATTAAGAAATTTTTCCAGTAGGTATATACAGCTTTCTTTATTTCTCACTAGATGGCATCGTCATCTGTTATAAAAAAATAATTTTATTGCTGTCTCAATAGGCATTAAGAGTTACATGTAAAGTGTTTGATAAAAACAAGATCTATGTGGGAGTGTGGGCTCTATCCCTCTATCCCTTGTTTATGATAACATGAAAACCGCCCATACTTGACGGCCGGCCCTATTTCTTAAAGCCCTATTTCATGATTCGTGGTAAACTGACAATGGGGAGTTTTCTGACAGCTCATAAAAATTAGTTCAAAAAACCTCTATAGATGGCACTTTTAAAAAGCCGAAGGCGTTAAGTCTGTATACTATAAAGGAGGTAAGTGGTATCTACGATCTATGGTTATTTATACGTTCAATTTCTGGTACAGACATCAATTAATTTATTTTACTTTTGACAACTCAATGTGGAATAAATGGCTATACAGAACTTCGCCTTTTGTAAAGCGCCATCTATCGAAGCCTTTTGTACCAATTTTGTACAGTTTTGTTTTTTTAATGAGCTGTCAGAAAACCTCTCATTGGGTTAATTTCCCACACTTCTTGTGCCAAAAGGGTTACAAAAACTCAACCTGTCCAACCATCAACTAAATAATCTACAAAGTTCTTATTACCTCACAAACTTTCAAGTTAGAAATATGTAGAAATGGTGTAATGTAATGAGAGGTTTTCTGACAGCTCATTAAAAAAACAAAACTGTACAAAATTGGTACAAAAGGCTTCGATAGATGGCGCTTTACAAAAGGCGAAGGCGAAAAATTTATTCTACACTGCGTTTTTTAAAGTAAAATAAATTAATTGACGTCTGTATCAGAAATTGAACGTATAAATAACCATAGATGGTAGATACCACTTACCTACATTATAGTATACAGACTTAACGCCTTCGGGTTTTTAAAAGTGCCATCTATAGAGGTTTTTTGAACTAATTTTTATGAGCTGTCAGAAAACTCCCCATTCGAGAGCCAGAGTTGACAATGACAAAAATCTCGATTGTGTGACAGTACTTGACATTGACAATAAATGTTTTTCTTTTTAGTTTCGCCATCAACACTATAGCGTCGCTGTTATCGCCAAGTTTCTCTATATCTATTGATGACACTGTACGTACCCCCCCTATTGTACTCCTTGGTTGGTTAAGTGTTAAGATTATAAGTTACTCTATGGTGTTAAGTTATTGTTTCCTTCCATCCAATTAATTCCAAAACTTAGTATACAAACTGTATGTACTAATTACTAAATTATTGTTAAAAGTGAACTTAAAAACTTAGCGTATTTAAATAAATATTAAACAGTGATCGTAGTTGAGATTAATATAGTATTATACTGCTTACTGTATCAAAGTAACAGAAATACCTAAGTAAATTACAGAAGTTGATGACCTTCCTTCCATTCAAAGTTTCATAACTTTGGTGACCGACCATGTTCGTCCTACGGGCGACGTAACAAGTTACCTACTGTAATGTCAATGTGGGTGGGTGTAAGAATTTCGTAACTTAAGTGCTATTCATTCAAACACTAAATAGGTAACTACATTTTATTCAAAGAGCAAAGAAAGTATTATTTTGAATATGTAATCGGTTTACGAATAATGTTATGCTACAGGTAAAAAAAAATATATCAAGATAAAAACGTCTAGCTAATTGTAAAAGTTAAGTTTCACCTGTTTACTGGAAATAATTGAAAATGCCTCGAAAGTTGCTCAAGTTCCTGATTGTGTTTGACAACACTTCTTTGCTTTATTTTCCTGGACAGTTCTTGTCAGGTAAAGTGTTGATGGAATTACAGGATGACACTCCAGTATTAGGTAAGAATTGTATTAACATAATTAATTTTAAATAACATAATTATTTCTTTGAATTAGCCAGATTTGACTGCATTCTCTACTCAAAGTATCTATGAAGTCAAATTTGCAGTTGTTCAAGTTGTTCTCTGTAGCAACTTAAATGGTAATGCAAGGCGATGTAAAATACAAGGATTTACCTTTGGTTATTAATTATGTAATTTAAAAATTATATATTAAATATTGTCAATGCAAGAAAATTGTGCTGAATTAAATAAAAATCTTATTTACAAAATGTTCAAATATAAATTAAATATGAATGAAAACATAAAAGTTATTTGTATTTTCCTCTAAACATATGTAACTGTACAGTTGAATTCAAAAGTGGAGGCATAGTGGCACATTTATAGTTGTAAAAAACCCGTTAGCTACCGTTAATTAACCAAATTTATGGTTAGCTACCGATAAAATGCAGTTATTAACGGTTAAATATCTGACAGTGACAATGAAAAAGGATAGTTTTTATTTCTTTTCCTTTTAACCGACTTCGAAAAAGGAGGTTATCAATTCCACCCGTATTTATGTAATATTTCCAGAATCGGCCAGTTTTAGTATAATATGTTAGTCTATATCAACGTCTGAACAAATGTGAACATTTCAATAGTGCATGTATGTTTGTATTCGCATTTCTCCGGAACTACACGCCTGACTTACGTAATTATTTTTTGTTTTACCTGGTATTGTTCAACTTACTATATAAGTTTCATCAAAATCAGTTCAATTGTTTTTGAGATAGGGAATTTCAACCGATTTTTTTGCCAGGCGAAAATATTATCATCGCGCAACTTGCGATACACATTTCAATCCGTTAGCGACATCTCACGGTGGTATTTAACCGTAACAAGCATATAATGCGGTTAATTAACCGTTAAAAAAAAATGCATATTTAACCGGGTGGTTAAAATCGATAATAACCTGCTTCGCATCTATAGGCACATTGCAACAAGAGTTATATTTCCTGCATGGCCATTTACTGACTTACACATTTTCATTTAAGATGCCTTTCAGTTTTATAAGTACCTAGTCCCAAGTATTCAAAATTCAAATTAGTAAAACATTATTTTATAGTGTATGTACTCTATGTCTATAACTTTGCTTCAAACTTAGCATTATGCCTCCATTGTTTGCATATCTAATATTCCACTAAGGGATATCAGGAACAATCACTGGGTTCAGAATGTATCAGCTGTGTCAGCTGTAGACCAATGTGTAAGGGTTATTTTTTACTTTTCTTCACACCAAAGGCTGCATTCTTTGCTTAAATGTGTGAATTGAAAATTATTATCTCTTATCCTTTTTCATTTTACACACAATAACTAAGGCAGCTCAATAAGAACTTTGCAGATCTTGTTTCATTTATGTGCCAGTGAAAGATCTGATAAAGTGTTTTATGACTCAATTTTGTTTAAAATGTGCTAACTGTCATTTTATTACAGAAAGGTGGTGTTCTTATTTATTTGTGATATTTTAATGGTTTTTCTGTCCATGTAGAGATGGCTAAGAATAGCTCTACTGCCCCTGGATAAGTGTGTTGAGTAATCCGAGTGACCCCTGCTTGGTAGTAGGATGCAGTCAAGGTCCAACTAGATAGCGACCACCCTTCATATAAAATCTGCTACCAAATATTATCACTCCGGTGGTGATTTGTTTCCACCATATGGTCGGCAATATTTTATGAAGAGCCCGTTCTTTCCTAGGCCTGTGTGCTTTAATCTTCGAACTCAACAAACAATCAATTATTTTGTTTCAGTTATTTCTAAATAATTTATGTTGCTGTTAATTTTCATGTAAATTTGCATTACCATAATCTTTTAAGTAAGTTTAATCTTAATTTAAATTAGAAGCCAGCACATCAAGTGTTGCAAATCTGTCAAAAAGTTTTACTTGAATCTGAACTATGCCCTCGAAATTAAGGTTAAAATTGGTTGGGGAAATTTGACAAGTAATGTAACGCTTGATGTGCTGGCTTCTGTACCTACTACCTACTCACGCAATTCAGTTTTAAATAAAGTTTCTCCGCCATTGAACATTGATAGTTTCTTCATTTCAGTTCAACTTTTATTAGGACATCTAGTTGAGCCACTCTTTCTAAACCTGTGTGCTGTCTTCGTCTTCACTCACCATGAAATGGGAGTTAAACGGCTAAGTCACTATGTAGTGTGGATATAGAGTTTCGGAGAGTGATATAGTTTGCAAGAAAAACTTTTGTCAAAAATATATTTGTTGATATTCTGAAGGGCTGCTAGCGAGTCCTTTTCATAACAAGCAAATATGTACTACGTTCGGCGAAGCTAACGTTTGCGAGATGATATAAAGGAGTTTGTACAGATCGCGTTGCTTTTGCATGATAACGAATCTGGGCATAGTGCCCGAGTTGTAGTAAAATATAGTGCTATTTCTGCATTATTTCTTCGCAATGCACTAGTACAGATGCTCGTTTATTTGATAATTTTTTTTTTATGCTTGACAGTCATATAGCTGGGGGATTATATTGCGCGAATACAAGGCAAACTCAAAAATAATCATACATATAAGATACTTTTATCCTGATATTCCCATGACATAGGGATTTATGTGAGTGAAGCTTGAAGAGCAAGAATTAAACTAAAGATTATATTCACAGGGCTTCATTTCCATGTTGTGGGAGAAGGAGTGGTGCGAGTCGGGTCTGGTAGGAATGAGAGACTCTTTGATAAGGAGAACTACATAGACTTCCGCATGAGGCTTCTTGGTGAACCAGGTTTGCGAACTTTCGATTTATGCATGTTAGTTTTAAAAGACGGAAACTTAATAAAAAATAAATAAAATCCTCAGACAATCATACGAACTACATGGCCTTAAAGTAAGCAAAGCTTGTGTTATGAGATAACATGTAACGTACTAGAGGGAAACCTGGAATATAAAATACTTATATGTATAGATAAACGCCCAGGCCCGTAACATTTTTTATTCTTGTTCCATGCGGGAATCGAACCCGCAACCACTACTGGCGTCTGTTGAGTGTCATGTAAGAATCCGACCGACTCTGCTGCTAAGTGACATTCTTAAGTTTACGCCTAGATAACGATTTCCCTTCACATATAGTCCCATTACATAGCATCGCTCAGGTGCTTTCAAAATAATACAGTTATAAATGACAACGTTTATATGCCGAATCAGTCTAGTTGTGCAGACGATAAATAATCATAACATAGCTAAACTATAAATCGGAATGTAATGAAACTTTTCTTAAACTGAAGCTGATACATTCCAGGTCAAGGAACGTCGATCCTTTCTCCAGGCATCCACAGTTTTCCATTCAAGCTGGGTCTGCCCATGGGTCTGCCGTCTACCTTCCTGGGAGCCCACGGATGGGTGCAGTACTTCTGTAAAGCTGCCCTGAGAGAACCCAACGGGCTCACACATAAGAACCAGCAAGTGTTTATTGTGATGAATCCTATTGATTTGAATCAGGAGCCGCCTGTACTTGCGGTAAGTTTGGTATTCTTTATTTACTTAAAAGAAATTAGACGTGTTTGTAGGCGGAATTCTTGTCTGTGGTAAAAAAACATGCATGATATCTGGTTGAATTTGTTTAGGTAGGATTCCATTTTAAGTATAGTTTTAATAAGTTTACTCAGAATACTGTGCTCAAGTCAAAGTCAAAATATTATTTATTTCGGAATTACTTTTAGATATATATTTATCCGTCTCTACTTATCTCTTTTCTTTAAAAATACTTACAACCAAGGACTTCTGTCGTCCATACCTGCATATTACGTTATTCAGATATTTTATAAAAAACTTCAAAATTAAAAAAAAAACAAAGTATGTTGGAATATTATTTCCGACATAATAAATACATATGTATGTTGTACCTACGTACATAACTCGTGTATTTCCATTCTAAAAAAGTTTATTTGCCAAGTGTTCAAAATAAGGCAGGTATATCAAACTGGTGAAGTCTTCAAGACGTAATGGATGCACATAATTAAATGCTCATGCGCCGTGAGTCATGTATGCATTACAAATGGCCTTGCTATTGATTATCTGGTTTCTTCTATTGTTTATGTATAGATATCCATCCTTACTTGTAAATTACAGTAATATACATGCTAATCAATTGAGTTAGACGTCGCTGTAGATATGAAATCTCATCTTGCATTTTCGTGATATATATTTATAGTCACTTTTCAGACCTTCGGGTATTTTAACAGTTGTCGTCACGAGTGATACCCGAATAGGTACTTAGGTATCATTAAAATCTGTTCGCAAGTGGTACTAATATGCACTTTTGACGTTTCCATCTCTGTAGGTACCACTAATTCTGCTTATTTCCACCTTCTAACAGCTGTACTGTGTTCTGGATAAAAGAGCAAGATTTTATACAATAATTTTTACCATAAACGAAATTTACCATAAAGAAATTAAAAAATGTAGCCGCCAGTGTCAGAGATTAACGCTACAACAATTAACAACAACAAAAAACTCTTTAGTATTCATAGTTTTAAAACTATGCCACCGCATAGTTTTAAAACCACGTAAATTTTGATCCCGTAGGAATTTCTCCATAAACATAATCTTCCCTAAATCTTAGGCTGTCTGTTTAATCATATAGTGATGGAGAGTCTTTGAAACTTCCTGTGATGGTAATTCATACAACACATCTCAATAAAACTGTGCTTAGCGGTGGACGCTCGTGTATAAAAAACTGGCTCAACTTTGCGAACTAAGCTAAACTAACTTAGATTAGTTGGCGGAGGACGATCGGCTTGAATTGATCGGCTCTTGTAGAATTTTATTGATAAATATAGGCTGTAAACTTTTCTAAGCGATTTTTAAAATTTATTTATGCCAAAAATTGCCTTCTTTAGCAGTTTGAACACAGTAGGTTGCACATCACATCGCATGGTGTGTAGTTACTTATGCCTATGTTGTGGTTTAGGAGCCGCTAGAAGCCAGCATAGAACGCAACCTAGGCGCGGGCTGCGTTGGCGGCGGTACAGTGGCGGTGCGCGCGGTGCTTGCGCGCGGGGCCTACGTGCCCGGGGAACTGGTCGAGCTGGACTTGGACGTGCAGAACGCTTCCAAGACAGCTATTAAGGAGATCAAGGCTACTTTGACTGAGGTACGTATGAGGAGGAGAACCTATAGTATATTACACAGGTATCCTTGTGTGTCCAAAGACATTATTAAGACGAAAAACTATTAAAAACTATTATCTCAAGACGAAAAGAAAAGTGCCAAGAGATTTAAAAAAAATAGCCTATATTAGTTGTATTTTCCGTTCTTCAATCGAAGTCTTGTATATTTGCGCGATCATATTATTTATTTTATTGCAATTGGTAAGCAAAATTCCTAAACAAGAATTGTTACTGAATTAAGTTACAGGCAAAGGAGGTATTTTTAAAACAATAGAAGTAAGAGGCTTGCTACATCATAAAATTTATTCTAAAACATCGCACAAAAAAATAATGTGTACCTATTTGAATACAAGAAGAAGTCCGTATGGTCAAAATGCTCTTAACTCTGATGACATAAAAGAATTTATCATGTAGGAGCTAATATTTGATCTTGAGCTAAAGTAAAATCTTTTCGGTAACTAAATCCTCCATCAATGACCTCCATCTCACTCCTCAGTGAAGATAATGTTGAACATGACAGCACTCGGGAGCGGTGATATTTGGCGGCAAATTTAATAATTTATGTTCACAAGTTAAAAATAGAATTGATTAAAGGATGGTCAGGCAGATGGTCTGGCCAGTAGTAATGCAGAAGGGATGCTGCCTTTATTAGAAAATATAAATCTATCTCCTTTTACGAATATACCGTCGTGGACATCATGACGTGATGGTATGTGACGGTCCCGTAGTGCAACGGTTGAGTGTTCAGCTGCAGCGTATGAGGTCTTGGGTTCGAGTTTTAGCTGGACTAGTTTAAGAAACGAGGTAATTTTTAATTATACACTAAATTACGTTTCCTCGTACCTCCCACGTTTGAACTTAATTTTACCTGATGGTAGGAAAGAACTGGCACTTCGTAAGATATTGCCTGAAAACATCACCGCTGGAGCGGTAATACTTATTTGGCAACAGATTATGCGCTGCTCAGCCCTGGCCTGGCGAGGTGACTCGGATAAGCCCTTCTTTACGTCACATTTATCCAGGGGTGGTGAGGCCTTTCTAAGCCGACCTTAAACAAAAAAAGCGTTCTTCTATAGTCAAAGTCAAAAGAATATTTATTTCGTAAGTATTTAAATACAATTGAAATAAGTCAAACAATTTACAAATTGAACTGATTCACCACCACTTCGGAAAGTCGAGCTGTTGAGAAGAAGTGGCAAGAAACTCAACAGCAATCATCTTTTAAAAATACACAATAACAATTAACATCCAGGGAATCTCATCTTCTTGTATCCGGATATCTTATAGTAAAACTTTTTATATAACACTTATCCTTAAATCTATCGAAGGGTTAATCTTAAATATTTTGGAATTTTATTATAAAAGCGTACACATTGACCCATGATCGAGTTGGTGATCTTCTGGAGTCTACTATTATATTTATACATAGGTACTAGGATACCTTTTAGTTCCACTATATTTGGGGCTTTTGGAACTTTGATGCCCTCCTTTAATCGTGTTAGTTAATTCACGTTTGATATAATTCTTTAATAAGCTCCAAATTGTGGTTGGACGAACCATGAATTCGGTGATTGGACCAAACGCGACTAAAAGTTTAGAGCCACATATTTTGGGACTCTTTTCCGTCTTCCACGATACTGTAGCGCATCAGGCATGTTTGCTGATGCCAGCGTTGGTGACTTTTACGCAGTTATGAGGAAAAAACGTCGCATCACTTGTGAATACCCTGGTTGAGTTCGAACCGAGTTCTGAAAATGGTTAGGGATCGACTAGATTGAACTTTGGTTGACAAGTTCTCTATGTATTTAGGTTGTGATGTTTATTATTAACTTTTGATCCCGTGGGAATTTCGGGATAAAATATAGCCTATAATCTTCCTCAAGAGTTGGGCTATCAAATGCAAAAAGAATTTTTCAAATCCCACTTGTAGTTTCTGAGATTAGCGCGTTCAAACAAACAAAAAACAAACTCTTCAGCTTTATATATTATAGTAGATTTTAATTGTATTCATTTAATATTAGTTTACTAACATAGTGTCTAAGATATATTGTTAATACCACAACACTGGATTAATAGTCTGAAAATAAATATTTTTTTAATGTTATTTGGTTTGTCAGTTTTCGTAATGTAATTTGAATGATATGGTGGCATAACACAGAGCGTGGTGTACTGGGCGCACGGGCGCATCGCCGCGCGCGAGCGGCGTGTGCTAGCCGCGGCCCGGCGCGGGCGCGCGGCGGCGGCGGCGGCGTGCGAGTGGCGCGCGCAGCTGCCCGTGCCGCCGCTGCCGCCCACCAACCTGAAGGCGTGTCGCCTCGTGGCGCTGCGGTACCATGTCATGGTGAGTTGTGAGCAGGTGTTGACGAGACATATAAAAGGTGTTCTTTTTGATATCCCATAACTTTGAAGTTTTGTTCCTTACTAAAAAAAGACGTGTGGCACTCGGAGACTGCCGCGGTAAAGCCATTGCATAGCATTTTTTACCGGTCGGAGTGGGGGGTGTTAGGTTTTTTTCGTTACGGAATTTCTGGATTCGGTCCCCACGCTCAAGGCCCGCGATAGAAGCTATACAATGGCTTAAAATAATACTTTTTGCCAAAGAATATGTGGCTCAAAAGTGCATACTTTCCAAGATAGCATCAATCTTAATATAATGAGTTCATAAATTATCACACTTGTAAAATCTCAAACATTCATTTAATAGACGCGTGTCACTGAAGCCATACAATAAACAACAAAAACATTTTAAACGTTGCATAAAATGAACAACGCAAAACGTTGCGAGGTACAGACCTGTGCATAGCGATAAAAAAAGGGATAGAAAATGCTACGTTGGCATACTTCGCATAAAGGTGTTTTACACAAGATGTTTTGACTTAATTGAATTATTTAAAAAAAAAAAATATTCACATCTCACATGTTATTTGATTCTATTACATGGTCCCATTAATACCCTAGAGTGTTGGTAAATCAAAAGGAACACCTTGTATAATGTTGTCTTTAGCATATTTTTTGTTACTCATGACTAATCCTGTGTATAACCACAATCTCATCTGATAGAAGTGTAGATGAGTTATTAAAGATTGTATGTCTGAATCTCTCTTAGTAGGTGTTATATAAATCTATGGGTAGGTGTGCTTATTTGAAGATACGGACGTACGGCACGCGCGTTCGAACGCGTAACGCAGCGTTGGCACTAAATAAAATATTGCAGGATCACATCACCGCAGGAGCGGCAGATTTTAAATGAAGGGTGGTGGCTCAAGTCAGACGCTAAGCGAGGGATTCTAAGCCTTCCCTGGACGGCTTATTAATCTCGCTACTATCCGACCGTATTATTATTGTATTACCAGGGCCAAAGGAGTTCACTAAATATTAATGTGTTCCTGTTATATTGTTTGAAATATTCGTCCGTTCTTCCATGCTGGACTGGGAGTGAAAGAAAAACATAGAAAGTACCAACTGCTTCTCTTCCCGGGCATACCGTAAAAGTCAGTTAAGGGACAGAGGTTTTATTAGTTTATAGTTTTGCGGGCGATAGGCTGACTTCCTGTCACTGCAATAGTCTCTCTCCATCATTATAATACCTCTAAATTTGTCAAACGAGACCCCAAATGGTTTCATAGCCTCTGGTGTTCTGCCTACCCCGTAAGGGATACAGGCGTGAAGTTATGTATTTATGTATGTATATTCCGTCTTTAACCGACGCACTCATCAGCTTCATCGATTCCCACATCCGAATATTAAATGACAGTTATTATCATATTCCAAATACAAAAACCGTTTTACTATTTGTGGTTAAATCTCCCTAGATCTCCTTTTTTTTCTTTATTTACTTATAATTTAAGTTTGAGTTCTGAAATTTAAAATAGAGTTTTTGTTGTTCCGAGCTACCGATATAACTCTTATTGCAACTCGTATAAAGAATATCTTTCTAGGACCGCTTTATCCCCACAGATAACAATCCAGCCCAAAAGCCTCGACAAGGAGATAACCCTCCAACTGCCCGTGTTACTGGGCACGTACCCGTTCCGCGGCGCCAGCGAGCCCGCGCTCTACCCCGCCACGCTGCCCGTGCTGCGCCAGCCACTCGTGCCCGAGTAGACACGCCCGTGACATACCCCCAAACAGACGAAAAAGTTATCCTTATTGTGTTACCAGACTTATCCATCGATCGGTGATCGAGGTTATTGATCGTTTGACCTTCACCAAGTGTACCTATACTTTTTACGTACAGCGAATAAAAACTTTTTGATCTTTTTTGGAAGTCGAGTGACTGGCCTGGTAGATTTAAATGATCGACAGATACCGTTCAAGTAATCATTCCATCGATATCGATCCCCCAACTATATTCCATCAGCTCGATTGATCGACTGATCTGGTAACACAATAACAAGTCTTTCTGAAGATGGAAGAAAATAAATTAAAGGTTTGCATACATAAGTAGTTAGTTTATCTCTTTTTTTTGAGTAATGACATAACTTTTGTTCTTGACTACAGAATTATTTTGTTGTACAAAAACAGCATTCCTTTAAATCGGTGCTTTGTTTTTGATGCATAAAGATCGGATGATGACATGACCTTGCACACGTATGATATTTGATCGAATTGAACTTTAAGCTCGGAAAATAAGTGAGTTTATTTGGCTTATGACGTATTGTGTAACCTGACGGTAGATACGTAAAAAGCTTAACAAACACTGGGGTTTTATACATTTTGAAGTGGCGGATTCATCACAATCTGTTTCTTAGTTCAAAAGAATGCATAATTATTTACCACGCTGGCAATTTAATTTAGGTTATTTCTAATTATTGGCAAAGGACATACCGCACTACATACATACCATACCTCAGATAGAGACTTCAATATATTTTTATATGACCATGAAACGTACATTTAAAGTCTTACATACTTTTAAAAATTTGCAGGAGTAACTTTGTATAACTAAAATTCTCACGCACAAAATGATTAAAAAATTAGTGTCTCTTACATTCATAACAAATAGTAATGCTGAATTTTTTGCGCCCCTATCGACTTCCTACGTGCGAATTGTCGTACAAATTGTACTAGCCATAAGTAGTTAGGTTCATTTAATAATCATTTAATCCGATAAAAGTGTTTAAATTAGCATAAAAATTTCGTAAATTAGATGAATTTCTAGTAAGTGTAGTTTCTCCTAATGATAACATGTTGCGTGTCCTCCAATGTGTTATGAATCATTCCACAATAAATTAACTGGGTTGATTTGTAGTCACCGGCCAAATTCTTTTTTCACAATAAGTATTTACAGAAACGATTTTTGCACAAAAGGGATTTTTTTACAAGGAAATTAATATATCCGCTAACATTAAGCAAAGTATGGTCACTCTAAATTACCATTAAAATAAAGATGACTACGCACTACTACAAAACATCTTGTAGTACTACGTCGTAGTATTATCAAAGAAATGCCGCGTCGTAGTACCTATGTTTCATCTACAGCGACTATTTTTTTGTACTGAGCGACGCTAAAATAAATATGCAGGTACGTTTATATCGTATCAAAGAAACTAACACTTAAATTTGGCTGGTGACTAAAATACCCTGTATATTTGTTAATAGCATTTTGAAATACGAATAGTGTTTTATTTTTAATTACTGTAGTCAAACGAATAATCTGCGAATAATTTAGGTTTGCGCAAGATAAAGTTGAAGAATGAGTTTAAATCTAAAGTTGATTCGTGTTCAAATTATTTTAAAATTAAAAATAATATTCTTAGCAATAATATACTATCTATGTTTAAGTTATATTTTAATTAAACAACATATTATATTTTTACAATAACTTGAACGCCTATTTTAAATTTTCTGTATCAAGGAATCTATGGCATAATAAAATGAAAGAATTATTACTATAAGTAATTGTCATGTATAAAGTGCGGATTAATAAAATGTATACACTTCTCCACTTATTCTACTATAATAAGGTTAAAATTTAATTGAAAATTTATACATTATATACCTGACTGTACATATTCATGCTTTTTATTGTATAACAATATTATAACGAGGACCAAGCGCAAGACTTTACTTATAACCAAGTCTAATAAAGAATGCAATTAGGATTATAATATTTGTATAAAATAATCTGTAAAATAGGTAACATTAATTTAAGTGCTATTCTGTGTAAATAACTAACCTGTGATATATAATCCGTCCAATTTATATTTTAGATACTATTTTTACTCAATATACACAATAAAATATATTTTTAGATCATTCTTTGGTTTTATTTAAATTTTTCTCCTAGTTCTGTAGTTAGTATACATATAAGTAAAATAACTGAAAAAAAATGATAAATAAAAATCACCCGGCCAGGCTCGAACCTGGGACCTCTCGTTTGCCGGACGAGTGCTCTTCCACTGAGCTACCGGGGTCTGGCAGTACGCCTCGAAATTTCTTGCCACATTTTTGTTTTTACGTAATGTTTCTAACGTAGCTTCATCTAATGGTATAGCTTTGCAGCTAAGACCACCCGAGACCAATTTCTTTTCAGAAATTGTGAATCCCAGTTGAAGTGAAGCATCGCAATGTTTAATAATGTTGTGCATATTTTAAATGCAAAAACTTAAAAACATTAGGTATAGTATACATATTACATATACGTCCATTGCTGGACAATTTCCTGATTCGTAGCAAGTATTATAGTCATCTAAGCTAATGAAAACTGCTGACCATTCTTCGGTATATAATTAGTGAAACAATAGCTCAAAAAGATTGTGTTGTTAGAACGTAAAACCTGTTGGCATACTTAACCCAGCGCTAATGAGCCCCAAAACTAGGCAGAGAGCATAGAATCGGTTGTCAGCAGTGCGGTAACAGAACTTATCGATTCGTACGCTTTCGTAGGTTCGCCTAGTATGAGTCGGTTAAGTTGCAAGAACATTATAGGTTATTCATTTTAAAATAATATATATTTAACAATACATGTTCACAAACAAAGATTCGCCACCCAACAATTTACACCCGTGGACAAAATTTCACCTAAGTCTAAATTAGGCACAATTTTATTTTCGCTTGTGCGACATTATCTTAATTTTAACCGGACCTATGTGTCAAAGAAGTCCGCACTAAGGCTGCGTTTCCATTGACGCGGAGCGGAGCTTAGCGGCGCCTAAATAGACCAATCACTATGCTCGAAATCTCCGCTGCGAAATAACGAGCATATAATAGTAATAATTCGTCTATTCAGGCGCCCGGCTAAGCTCAGCTCCGCGTCAGAGGAAACAGCCAAAGCGAAACAAAGGGTAGATCGATGGTAGAATGGTTTGGTAACAACCTAAGAAAATACTTAAGAATCGATGAAGCCAACGATATGATCGCACTCACAGAGGACATTACTGATCGCACTGCAGCACAACGCAGATGTACTTTACCGCATCGTAGATTAATATCGTTTGGACTTTTTTAAAAGAAGCGTAGATGGAAATATCAGGGCATATTATTGGGAATCCCAATAATATGCCCTGATATCCCAATTTGGGATGCGTCCAAACTAAGGAAAAACATTTTCAAACAAATATCTTCCGATTGTAAAATACTTAGTTTTATTAGTGGTAAGACTTTGTCAGAGTCTATCTGGCTAGCTAACACCCTTCTTGTAAAATGTGCTTTCAGAGATCACCGCTGCATGTTCCTTCACTTTTATGTGAAGAGCCGAAGTCAACATTTTTTTTAATTCGTAGGTAGATTAGAATAGAAAACTATTTATTTGCGTCTACAACATATTTACAGGACATAAAATATAAACTTATAAAAAAAATAACCAAAAGAAACACATACCTACATATAATATTAAAGTTATAAAATACAGAATAGTTATGTTGCAACGGCATAAAAAGGCCATAACATGACTCAGTGCGTTGGTTTTCTCTTTAGAGCAAGGCACTGTTAATTCATTGCATTTGTTAAAAAATTTTTTTATTAAATCCCCAGACTATCACCCCGACTACATGGCCCCAACCAAAGTAAGCATAGCTTGTGTTATGGGATACCATGTAGCGAACTAGGGATGAACCTAGAATATAAATAGATAAACACCCAGACACGGAACATTTGTTTTGGGATTGATTTTGAATTACACAACTAGAATATAGGTTTGGGGTGAGAGAGGGGGTGGGGGGTTTCGATATAGGAAATTTCAAACACGTACCTATAATTAAAAAACTATGCATCTCCGCAAAACAAGAGGGGTAGTAATCGAAAGGGGAGACCCACCCCTACATAAATAAATCCATTTCAAACCGATTTACTGGGTGTGCAATATTAAACACCACCTTTTTTTCTTGTTCCGTGCTGGAAGCTAACCCGCAACCACTGGCGTCTGAGGCAGACAAGTTTACCCCGTTGCCAAGGTGGTCGTTAAAAAAATACGACAAAGACAAGATAAACAGATTTTGACGACCGGTAGGGGTAACGTACATTGCCTTCTATGCCAGAGGTCCTGGGTTCGAATCCCGGCTGCGACGGATATTTGTGTGATGAACATAGATATTAGTCGTCAAGTCATGAATGTTTATTTATATGTTTATTTTCTAATAAAAATATGTATTTATTCAATATGCGTTTATATATTTCTGAGGTATATCGGTTAACTAGTATCCATAACACAAGTTCTTTAAGAAACTTAATTTGGGCTAGATAATGTTGCTCACACAACAGAATATTTATTTATTTAAATATTTAAAAAAAACACATGTGTAGTGGTGAGTTTGAAACATTTGAAATAAATTGTGTAGATGTTTAGTTTATTTATATGATTGTAAAGTTATGTGTATGGTAAGTTTGAATGAGTAGGTATGTATGTAGGTATTTAAATACACCTAACAATTTACAAAATGAACTGAACCTACCACCACTTCGGAAAGTCGATCTGTTGAGAAGAAGTGACAAGAAACACAACAGCAATCAATTTTAAAAATACACACAGTTACAGCAAGGTAATCGCATCTTTTTGGATCCGGATACGAAGGTGTCTTATAGTAGTCTTTTTCACACAACGCACTATGCCAGTCTGATGCATTCCTAACCCTTGTGCTATCATCTTTTCTAATCGTCAGGTGGGACTGAGGTCAAGCATTGGTAAACATTACAGAGATTGACTACTGACACCTTCGCCATGTACAGACCGTTCACTTGATGATATCCCCTGCCTGCTGATGTTGGCAGCATTGTGGCAGCAGTGTTACCAATAATGTGTCCATTTTAACCCCGTAATCTAACTTTGTTTATACCTACCACGAATAAATATATGTTTAATTTTCTGATTTGTAAGTAATAAACAACTATAAGACTAGGAAGGTTTTGAATGACGACACAATTTATATTATACGAGGGCGAATCAAAAAAATTTTACAATGAATACAAAAACAAAAAAAATTAAACAAAAATATTTTATATTTCTACGTAATCTCCTTCTAATCTTATACACTTTAAATACCGTGTCTCCAACTTTCTTATTCCTTCCGCAAAAAAATCATTTTCTCGACTATTAAAAAACTCCTCTGCGGCAGTCATAACCGCGTCATCATCGTCAAATTTAGTTCCACGAATATGCTCCTTTAATTTTGGAAATAAGTGAAAATCACTCGGGGCTAAGTCAGGAGAATATGGTGCGTGATCAAGGACTTCGAAGCCAGCACTGCGGATTGCGGTGAGCGCAACCTCCGAACGATGAGGTGGAGCGTTATCCTGGAGAAACAACACGCCCAATGACAATTTCCCATGACGTTTTTCTTTAATCGCTTCACGTAATTTCGGAATTAAGTTTGCATAATAGGATCCAGTTATCGTTTGCCCTTTTGGCAAGTAATCAATAAAAAGGATTCCTTCACTATCCCAGAATACCGAGAACAGCTTGACAAGCAATTGTGCCAACGGCATCTTACGATGAACGGACAATAGTTAGGTTACTGTATTGTTCGGTCTCTCAGGGGTTCGAATTTGATTAATGCATACAGCAAGAAAATGTGTTCCTTTAGAAAGTGTTTAACAGTTAACAAAGTTACAGCTATTCCATTGAGGATAAAAAAAGAGTGTAAAAAAAACTAATAATTTTAAGTGAGGTTATTAAAATTAATTCATGTAGTAAATTATGTTAATAAAAAATTGCCATTTTTTTGAGCTGCATGTCAAGTCTGAGTTGTTACTTTGCAAACCAACCATCATTCAATTCTATTCATAACAAGTATTCCACAACTGCACTTCCCCAAAGTTTGAAATTATCAATCTAATTTGTAACCATGGCTTGAATTAAAACAACATAGAATATTTTTGAAACAATGTATTAAAGTAATCAAATCAAATTATTGCGAGCATTTTCATAAAATTTCAATAACTATCTTGTTACGTTTCTACAGCCAAATCTCTGAATACTTGACAGGACTTCACTCTGAATAAATACATGAATTGATTCGCTTCTACTTCAACTTGCTTTACGAAATATACACACTTCTGCTCATTAATATTTTAATTACAATTAAATATTATTACACATCATATGATGAAACGTGGCGTTACAGAGTACAGCTACCTTCTGCGTAATTTTGCAAAGTTGTTCACGTTCAGCAATAACGGCACAAGTGAGTTGCAAAAAGCGAGAAGGAAGCGGAGCACTCAATGGACTGTAAAAAACACTATCACAGTAATTTCGACATAGCTACTTGCAATGGCTCGATGAAAGTAAACGGACACTGATTTAAATTTGCTTTGAGTAACATGATCTGTTCATACACTTTTTAGGAGGTGAGTCCGGGATTTTCACGGTCCATTGCGGGTTCTATGCCATCTTGTTGGCCAGCGCCAGGTGCAGGCAGGAGAGCTGCGCGGTCCACTTGTCGAGCGCCGAGTAGCGGGCGGCGCCGCGCGCGCTGCTTTGTAGCTCCAGCACTGAGTTCACTTGGTCGATGCGACCGCTTATTGTGCTGGAATGACAATTTAAAATTAATTACAACTTTAATACATAGATAATATTAAGATTTTTTTTTATCTTGGGGATTAGTATTTTTTTTTGTTAGTTTTTTTTAATTTTAAAGTGTGAAGCAATATGTATGCTGCCCTGACAAAAATAAATGCTTCATTTATTCAAAGTTACAAATAGCTGAAAGGTTATCGACATAAATTATGACTTAATTCTACATTAATGGATATGAGGTACAATGTTTGGGAATTTAGAAAATGTTTTGTAAGAATTGAGTACAGATTTCAGTTTATATTCATTATCACTCCATATATTTGATAAATAGTAAACTTACCAATAAGAACAATGTAAGTTCTCGTTTTTTATTGCTTAATATAATTTAAAAAAATGCAACTTACTTATCTAAAATACAGGTGACTAAAAGATTCTCAACTTCTTTCTCATCAATATTCAACTCCTTGGATATAAATGGTATGTGAATCCTAGTGTAAGGCCCGATCAACTTGATCAGAACTTGAGTTCTAATATTCCTAAGTAGATCTTCAATATGTTCCCTAATGAAGGGGTCATCCATGATGTTATTCCTATTATGTTTGAGTATTGATTCGAATTCATTGATGTCATTATTTTGGTAAGCACTGACGAGATTGGTCATGGCTAGAATCTCGGGGTCATTTTTGTAGGGCTTCGCTTCTTGGGAGTCAAATGGGTTGATTCCGGACTTCATTAACCTGTAAAATTTTTAGATAATAGTATCATCATTATTTAATTAAACTTTTTTTAAGTATAATTTGCGATTCCATACAATAGTCAAGAATGTCCATAAATACATTGTACTAGTTTACATACAATTCCTGTACACCATAAAACTGTAGTTTCTTTGTACCAAATCCATCAGTATTTATCACAAATATTCAAGTTAAAGTAGATAGATAAGATTTAACAACAAAGTAAAAAGATAATACTGTTTTCATAATACTAACAGTGAAAAGTAATTGTTTGAATCTCATAATGATCTTAAATTAAAAACACTGCTACGTATGAGTGGTGCTATGAGAACTGATATCCAGATTGCTGATTTGTATAAAAAAGTCTTGGATTGACAATATCTTACATATTAGCTAGCACGAGGTACTTGAGGCAGGTGGTGCGCCGCGGGCTGCCAGACTCATCGTAGTTCTTGAACGCTTCAAAGAAGTCTGTGTGAGCCTTTTCGAACTCGCCTTCACGTAGATGCATTTTACCACCACATTCTGCAATAATTAAATATAATATTTATATTTGATTTGTTTATTTTGTTTCAACTATAGTAATGTAATATTTGTAATTCCAATAAATTTTTTTTTTTTTTTTTATAAGTGACTAAGCCCGCGTTTGACCTCAATCTCACCTGATGGTAAGTGACGATGAGGTCGAAGATGAAAGCACACGGGTTTAGGAAGGAACTGGCTCTTTATACAATATTGCCGGAACACATTACCGCCGGAGCGGTAACATTTGGCGGCAGACTTTATATAAAGGGTGGTCGCTAGCCAGGCGGACCCAGAAGGGATCCTACCACCAAGCAAAGTATTATTAAAAATTTAGAATTGTTAATAATACTAGATTTTAAGAAAGAAGTAGACTGAAATTAAGAATGTTACTACACAAACTAACTAGCTTAGTTTATTAGCATTTCGTTATGCATGTAAAAAGAAGAAAAAAAATTCTCATCTTAATTTATTTTTAAATCATTAATATTTGGCTCAACACCACGGGATCTGCAAAGAGTTAAAATATAAATTATACTTTGTAAAATAGATCTTTTTGGTCGCAGTGTGATGGACAGTATTGCTCAAATAGTCCTCCAAATAACAACGCATAGGTAGAGTTAAATGATAATCAAAATCATTAACCCCTATTTTGTATGAAAGAATCTCGGAAATTAGATTCATTATAGAAATTGACAATTAATAATAGATCAATGAAGTGTTTTATTATTACAAACCTCTTATAACCCCCATTATGAGGGGATGTGGTATAGCAGATTTAATGTGCAATGACTGCTCATACAGTGCCTTCAACTTCTTGTTGTTTTTTTGCGAGGTGTACATTTGGATTTCCAAAGCATAAATTTCTAGTAGTTGTGTGCCTTTTTTGAGATCATCTTCACCATCATCTGTCTGTGATGTCATAGAAATAAAAATATAATTAAAAACACATATTAACACACAATGTAATTCATCGATTCAATTAAATTGATTTATGGACTATGTAAGCTGGTTTTTTTTATTATGTCAAGTTTAGGTCAAGAAAATCTGCCAAAATGGAGATTAATAAGGTGTTGAAATAATTGTGGTTAAAAAATGATTGTGCTAGTGAATGAAAATATTAGTAGGATTTGTTATCAGGCCAATGACCTATCTATGTTGTGACAATTAAAACAATGCTCATGATTTCATTTGTATTTCAAGGACACTTGTATGGTCATAAAATCTTATGCTTTTTAATGTAAAACTAATTAAAAAACATATTGTTTAAGTTTCTTTATCATATCAATAAATAATAAAGAAGTATATCTAAAATCATTGATATATCAGCATTAATGAAGTAAATGCATACCTGACAGCTCTGGTGTAATTGCTTCAATATTTTAGCTAATTTATTGAAGTCTCCCCGGTCATAGTATAATTTACCAAGTTTTGTATTTGTCTTGAACCATAACCTATCATTTTTCGCATCTTTTAAAGCTTCTAAAGTTGTTTCATAAAAATCTTGTAAAAGCTCCATCTGAAATAAATAAACACAAATACTGTATCAATGTGTCTTGACATAAACCAAAAATACTGAACATTTAAAATATGTGCAGTGGGCACAATAAAACACACAATAGATGTAACAGGTATATATTAAATATCAAAAATAAAATATCAAAAATTAGCTGGTATATTTAGGGCTTAAGATTATAAAATTGTTGGTACACACACTTTCACCCATATAAATGGCAAAGCTGTGGAAATGTCGCATTAAAAGCCTGTCATGTATTGTTGTGCAGGTGCAAAACTTATATTCAGCGAATAATAAAAATGACTTACGTTTCTTGAAGTAGAGATGTAGTCTAAAATAGAATTGATTGATTTTTCTGAATGATTACGAGTAACTGCACTCTTAATGTATGTAAGAAGTTGTTTGTACCTAGACATCATTTCTGTAAAATTTCCCTGTAAAATAATGGATCATCATTAAAACAATGTTTTATACCTTAAATCATCATAAGGATGTATTGTCAGGTGTCAATTTATATAAGATCGTAATAATCAATAAAAGAACTCTTACCAATTTAAAATTAATTTTAATCATTTGCTTTAGGGCTTTAAATCCCCACTCTCCTTTGTCACCACCCTCAAGCTCCAGCACGCGTTGAAAACTCGCCAGCGCAGCGCCCGGCTCATCCTCCTTCAATGCTTTACTGTTGTAGTACTGGTTCTCTAAGTCCACATCAGGCTCAGAATTGCTGTCTTCTGAATACTCCTGTTCAAGATAAACAACATACACTTTAACAAATATTATGATAATCAGGTAGTGGTGCAATCGTCTGCTAAGATTAAAAAATATAAACGTAAACATTTATAGCAAACTGCGACGAAATGAATTCAGAGCTCATGCGGTAAAAATGGTTACGCACCAGGCCATAGTCCTCCTCTTCCTCGCACATGTAATCATCGTCGTTGTCAGACATTTTCAATTTAGAAAAGAAATAATTAATAAAGAAGCAGAGAAATGTGTAAAATTTGGAGATTCGGCAAAAAATTGACAAATATTCTCTCACTCGCTCAATAGAATGACTTTGACGTTGATTAAACGTCAGTGCTCAATGGTACATTCCGAATTGCGCTTCTTGTTTAAAGTCAAGCGTCTATGTGGCAAATTGACTATTATAAGATAATGGTTTAAAAATGCTACGAAAGCCAACAAGCTACAATATTCAAGTTTTGACACGTTCAATACACGTAATTTTACATAAATTCATTCAAATAAAAAATAAAATTGAATCTTCTTGCTACGCAAGTTGACTGGCACTGTGTAGGTACTAGATAAACCAACACAAGTTTCAAAAAGGGTAAAAGAAATGGACCCCTTTGAATCTGTAGATTATGATAATAATTTATTTAGTGACATTCGAATACCAAGACCATTGAGAGATGCGCAAGATCTGTACACAATACTAGAAAATGAGTTCAAAAAGAGATACCGTTTCTCACACAAAGGCAACAGTGAAAGGTTTTATAATGCCATCGATCGCTTAGTGTGAGTTTGTCCAAGCTTGACCACAGAGGTTGCCCCATATTGCCGGAACTACAAAATATTAGTGTTTTTGCGGTTTTACACTACAGTTTAAAATTATTAATTAATTATTAAATTATATAAAGGCCTTTTGCTAGGGAATTGTAAGAACAGACTAGTTAGAGATACTTAATCAATTGTATGTAAGTATGTAGGTACCTGCTAATATACGAACGACCAAACGAAAGAAATCCGAATATTCTCACTCAAACAATTATGAGAAGGTATACGTTAAACGAAACAGATAAAAACTTAAATAAATGAAAAAATGTGTTAAATAAAAATCACCTGACCAGGAGTCGAACCTGGGACCTCTCGTTTGCCAGACGAGTGCTCTCCCACTGAGCCACGAAGCTCTACGCTTTTACGTTAGCAACATAACGTAAAAACAAAAATGTGTTAAGTAATTTCGAGGCGTACCGCCAGGCCCCGGTAGCTCAGTGGGAGAGCACTCGTCGGCAAACGAGAGGTCCCAGATTCGAGTCCTGGTCGGGTGATTTTTATTTAACACATTTTTTCATTTATTAAAGAGCGATTAAGCATTTTAAATGCAAAAACTTTAAAATATGATTAAAACTTTTATTAAATTGTAAACGAGAAAAAGTATAATCCATAGACAAAATTGTTATAAGCTAAGTACGGATTCTGGTGATTAAGAAATCCTATAATTTTGTCGCAATCACGGTCTCCGCAATAGTTTAACTAAAAGATAAAATATATAAAATGTTAATTTTTGTTTTACAAACCTATTGCATGTGTCAAATATTTTCGTTCCAAAAATCGGTTTACAAAATCGTGATATTATATTAAAAAGTCAGCAAGTTTCAAGCCTCTGGTGGTGTCTTGCTTTTGTCGCACGAGTGAGGACCTACAGCGCGCGGCTCTCGCTCGCTACCACTTCATGTGACATTTACTTGCATCCTGGTATCGCGTACTGTACGCGTACGAGTCATAGAACACATATACTCAAGAGAAGAAGTACAACTTCATACATTAAAAGTTAAGACTAGACGCCATCTGAAAACGGTCCACATAGCTAATATGGCGGGAATTTCAAACAGTTCAAACGAATAGGACTTCGAGATTTCAACTTGCTCTGGTCTGAATAAAAATAAGCAAATACTTACAAACTTGTTAGGTGAAATACCATATGTATCAGTTCTGTAAGGTTTGCTTATTTTTATTGCGACTGGCTAAATATAAGGTTAACTTGATGAACAATAAGTAAAACAATAAATGAGTTTTTGATACTTTTATTTTGTTTAAAGTAATACAACAAAAAGTGTGGATAAATTGACACTCTTTCTTAAAAATACAAATTCACACTGACGCGAGTTTCTTCAAGCAATCAGGGGGAGAAAAGTCGATTAAATCACAAGAAAACTTAAAACACAAACACAATTTAAAAATATCGCAAAACCGCAATCGCGAAAAAATATTTTCACATTGTGAAGTAGACGTTAATTTTTGACATTTCTTTTTATGTTTGTGTTGCTATATTCAAATAATATCGATTCACTAATTCATTCGATTATGTAATACGGTCCCTTTAAATATTTGTTAAATTATTTAAAAATGATGATGAAGTCTTATAAAGTTTTCGTTTAATGTTATTTCTAATAAAAGCGAAGATTTCTTGAAGAAAAATATGAATGAGTGTAAATTCAAAAAAATACTGCGATGTATTCGAACAATCGATTGAATATTTTTTTTCATGGGCTACACTGGTATCATTCTTGCTCTTTTCCTCTTATTGTGTTCTGTCTTTTTCACTCTGTCTCCAGTATGTAGTCTGCACCATCTCCATACAATGTCGACGCCCCCTGGTACGAGTGTAAATTATTTAAGGATCTATAGAGTTATTGAGTTAAGATATAACAACACATCACCGCTGGAGTAGTGATGTTTGGTGGCAGACTTTAAAAGAAGGGTAGTTACTAGCCAGAGCCACTCGGATTAGTCTCCTATTACGACACACTTAACCAGGGGCGGTAGGCTGATCTATTCTAAGCCGGCCTATGCACATTTTATTTAGTACCAGCTGTTTCCCGAGGCTCCACATCAAAATAATCATTTGTCATCATAATCAAAAATAAAATGGATAAAGATTTTTTAAATAAAAGTTTCCCGCTTTTTAATTTTATTTCCAAATTGAAAAACGAAAAACGGACAACTATAAGTTGAATTTCGTTCGCTTGTTCGTATGTGTTCTTCTCTGGCCGGACCACGATTTAGTACTCAGATGCTATAGTTCGAAATAGTAGATACCTATGGTCTACCTTCATAGGAATATATTTATTTTTTTAGTACCTCAATAGATAACTTTTTAATTGCCAATTTATGTGGTCCGGCCGAGAAGCAGTGCTCTTTGGCCGCGCCACCTCAAAGTAAAAGAAAATAAAGTATAATAAACTATTATGAAATCAATATTCCGGAATAAACTACCTAAAGAGTACCTAGCATAAGAAAACTATGGTTCAATAAACTCCTTTAGTTAAGGAGTTATTGCTCGTAGTGTGTGGTCCGGCTGGAAGGTACAGTCTGCAGCTACTCAATTTCGCAATATTTAATATTAACTATCAGTAAATACATTTAAATAAGAATACCTTTTCTCTACCATTCATTGATACTTTTTTTTCTCGAGAAAATATTCATTTTTATTTATTAACCTTAAATATATGTGGTGCGGCTAGAGAGGATTACTTTCAGCAAATATAAGGAAATATGGTTCATTTCTTTACGACAATCTAAAGTGCATAAAAAGTACCTTAATAAAAAGACCTGGACTTCATCTATAAGCTTTAATTTTTATCAACAATATAGATTTTGAAATTTTTGCTGAGTTTTGCTAATAAAGATCTCATGTCTCTCTTGCTAATAAAGATCCCATAAATTTATAACGGATATGAGCCAATATTATAAACAAATATTATTTTGTCACACTCTTGTTCGTTTGTAGCTTCTTTATTAAACCAGCCAGATAAACTATTAGATCAGGTTATATGTATAGACTATAATACATCAAGGAATTCCTTCTAACTGATTAATTAAATTATACAAAAGTGATTTTTTTTGTTCTTAAATGCTCACGCTTTTACAGCAGATAACAAAGCCAAGTCTTTCTTCCTGTACCTTCATAATTTGTGAGTCTATCAATATGTTGCAATAAATCGGATGTTAATAAAACGAAGTGATGTTTCCAATAAAGCAGAAAAATGGACTGACTGAATTAAAAATTAGCAGACACACACAACTTTATTTACATCTTGTTTGCAGTCCCGCCAAAATGACAGTGGAAAACTACATAGAAAAAAAAGTCAAACAACTAAGTTTGATTGAATAAAATAAGTTTTTTCTTCAGCGTTTTGTACAAATAGACAGAAAATGACGTTCCGAAACTTTCTATAGGGGTTGCGTTTAATAATAATTTGTCTAAACACCTATATTTAGCACTGAAATACTCTCAATTATATAATGATTAATAAAACATAATCATAGTACAGATTTTGCGCTTTATTATATTGTGCTTGAAAATTAAATAATTTCAGAATTCTTACACAACAGAATGATTGATAAAACCTTCTAGAATGTTTCGGACTTGGCTGACAGCAAATGAAACCGCGGTAAGTTTCCCGCCAAAATGAATTGTTATTGAATGTAATAGGACCAAAATAGGAGGTAAAAGCCAGCTGTTGTCATTCGTGCAGTGGAGTGTGTACTTTTCGCAAATACGTTGCTTGCTAGTTTTGTGGTTTTTCCCGGCATTATTAGCGTTACTTACTTGAAGTTTAAGGAAAGCTATTTAGCTAGTTGTGAACAAATAAACCGTGGTCATTAAATTAATTGAAAATGCCGCCTGTCAATGAGAAAGAAAATTTACTTAACGGTATCGATGGAATGCAAATTATGGTTAGCTATTCTTATAATTATTACTGTCATTCGATTCTTTTAACTACTTATAGGTATCAATTTTAATACATTTTATTCTTTATAGTCGCCTGTGAAAAATAATGTTCTTACCGAACGTAAAAGTAACCTAAATATTGAAAAAATGGATCTTGAAAAAGATGATAAACCTCAAGAGTTTGACCCTCAGCTGGAGCCTCTCCTGCGCGATAACCCACGACGATTTGTCATTTTTCCTATTCAATATCCAGACATCTGGAAAATGTATAAAAAAGCAGAAGCTTCATTTTGGACTGTTGAGGAAGTTGATTTGTCAAAAGTAAGCGTGTTTCATTTTATTTCCTGTCGATATTATTTCTTCTAAATGTACATTTACTAAATAGTATGTTTTTCACAGGATTTGTCAGATTGGGAATCACTAAAGGACTGTGAAAGACATTTCATCAAACATGTATTAGCATTCTTTGCTGCTTCAGATGGCATTGTGAATGAAAATTTAGTTGAAAGATTTTCTCAAGAAGTTCAGGTTACTGAAGCCCGTTGCTTTTACGGGTTTCAAATTGCTATGGAAAATGTTCATTCTGAAATGTACTCTCTTCTTATTGAAACATATATTCGAGATCCTAAAGAAAGGTAATTCAACTCTTAAAGTAACAGCATTAATGAAGTAAATGCATACCTGACAGCTCTGGTGTAATTGCTTCAATATTTTAGCTAATTTATTGAAGTCTCCCCGGTCATAGTATAATTTACCAAGTTTTGTATTTGTCTTGAACCATAACCTATCATTTTTCGCATCTTTTAAAGCTTCTAAAGTTGTTTCATAAAAATCTTGTAAAAGCTCCATCTGAAATAAATAAACACAAATACTGTATCAATGTGTCTTGACATAAACCAAAAATACTGAACATTTAAAATATGTGCAGTGGGCACAATAAAACACACAATAGATGTAACAGGTATATATTAAATATCAAAAATAAAATATCAAAAATTAGCTGGTATATTTAGGGCTTAAGATTATAAAATTGTTGGTACACACACTTTCACCCATATAAATGGCAAAGCTGTGGAAATGTCGCATTAAAAGCCTGTCATGTATTGTTGTGCAGGTGCAAAACTTATATTCAGCGAATAATAAAAATGACTTACGTTTCTTGAAGTAGAGATGTAGTCTAAAATAGAATTGATTGATTTTTCTGAATGATTACGAGTAACTGCACTCTTAATGTATGTAAGAAGTTGTTTGTACCTAGACATCATTTCTGTAAAATTTCCCTGTAAAATAATGGATCATCATTAAAACAATGTTTTATACCTTAAATCATCATAAGGATGTATTGTCAGGTGTCAATTTATATAAGATCGTAATAATCAATAAAAGAACTCTTACCAATTTAAAATTAATTTTAATCATTTGCTTTAGGGCTTTAAATCCCCACTCTCCTTTGTCACCACCCTCAAGCTCCAGCACGCGTTGAAAACTCGCCAGCGCAGCGCCCGGCTCATCCTCCTTCAATGCTTTACTGTTGTAGTACTGGTTCTCTAAGTCCACATCAGGCTCAGAATTGCTGTCTTCTGAATACTCCTGTTCAAGATAAACAACATACACTTTAACAAATATTATGATAATCAGGTAGTGGTGCAATCGTCTGCTAAGATTAAAAAATATAAACGTAAACATTTATAGCAAACTGCGACGAAATGAATTCAGAGCTCATGCGGTAAAAATGGTTACGCACCAGGCCATAGTCCTCCTCTTCCTCGCACATGTAATCATCGTCGTTGTCAGACATTTTCAATTTAGAAAAGAAATAATTAATAAAGAAGCAGAGAAATGTGTAAAATTTGGAGATTCGGCAAAAAATTGACAAATATTCTCTCACTCGCTCAATAGAATGACTTTGACGTTGATTAAACGTCAGTGCTCAATGGTACATTCCGAATTGCGCTTCTTGTTTAAAGTCAAGCGTCTATGTGGCAAATTGACTATTATAAGATAATGGTTTAAAAATGCTACGAAAGCCAACAAGCTACAATATTCAAGTTTTGACACGTTCAATACACGTAATTTTACATAAATTCATTCAAATAAAAAATAAAATTGAATCTTCTTGCTACGCAAGTTGACTGGCACTGTGTAGGTACTAGATAAACCAACACAAGTTTCAAAAAGGGTAAAAGAAATGGACCCCTTTGAATCTGTAGATTATGATAATAATTTATTTAGTGACATTCGAATACCAAGACCATTGAGAGATGCGCAAGATCTGTACACAATACTAGAAAATGAGTTCAAAAAGAGATACCGTTTCTCACACAAAGGCAACAGTGAAAGGTTTTATAATGCCATCGATCGCTTAGTGTGAGTTTGTCCAAGCTTGACCACAGAGGTTGCCCCATATTGCCGGAACTACAAAATATTAGTGTTTTTGCGGTTTTACACTACAGTTTAAAATTATTAATTAATTATTAAATTATATAAAGGCCTTTTGCTAGGGAATTGTAAGAACAGACTAGTTAGAGATACTTAATCAATTGTATGTAAGTATGTAGGTACCTGCTAATATACGAACGACCAAACGAAAGAAATCCGAATATTCTCACTCAAACAATTATGAGAAGGTATACGTTAAACGAAACAGATAAAAACTTAAATAAATGAAAAAATGTGTTAAATAAAAATCACCTGACCAGGAGTCGAACCTGGGACCTCTCGTTTGCCAGACGAGTGCTCTCCCACTGAGCCACGAAGCTCTACGCTTTTACGTTAGCAACATAACGTAAAAACAAAAATGTGTTAAGTAATTTCGAGGCGTACCGCCAGGCCCCGGTAGCTCAGTGGGAGAGCACTCGTCGGCAAACGAGAGGTCCCAGATTCGAGTCCTGGTCGGGTGATTTTTATTTAACACATTTTTTCATTTATTAAAGAGCGATTAAGCATTTTAAATGCAAAAACTTTAAAATATGATTAAAACTTTTATTAAATTGTAAACGAGAAAAAGTATAATCCATAGACAAAATTGTTATAAGCTAAGTACGGATTCTGGTGATTAAGAAATCCTATAATTTTGTCGCAATCACGGTCTCCGCAATAGTTTAACTAAAAGATAAAATATATAAAATGTTAATTTTTGTTTTACAAACCTATTGCATGTGTCAAATATTTTCGTTCCAAAAATCGGTTTACAAAATCGTGATATTATATTAAAAAGTCAGCAAGTTTCAAGCCTCTGGTGGTGTCTTGCTTTTGTCGCACGAGTGAGGACCTACAGCGCGCGGCTCTCGCTCGCTACCACTTCATGTGACATTTACTTGCATCCTGGTATCGCGTACTGTACGCGTACGAGTCATAGAACACATATACTCAAGAGAAGAAGTACAACTTCATACATTAAAAGTTAAGACTAGACGCCATCTGAAAACGGTCCACATAGCTAATATGGCGGGAATTTCAAACAGTTCAAACGAATAGGACTTCGAGATTTCAACTTGCTCTGGTCTGAATAAAAATAAGCAAATACTTACAAACTTGTTAGGTGAAATACCATATGTATCAGTTCTGTAAGGTTTGCTTATTTTTATTGCGACTGGCTAAATATAAGGTTAACTTGATGAACAATAAGTAAAACAATAAATGAGTTTTTGATACTTTTATTTTGTTTAAAGTAATACAACAAAAAGTGTGGATAAATTGACACTCTTTCTTAAAAATACAAATTCACACTGACGCGAGTTTCTTCAAGCAATCAGGGGGAGAAAAGTCGATTAAATCACAAGAAAACTTAAAACACAAACACAATTTAAAAATATCGCAAAACCGCAATCGCGAAAAAATATTTTCACATTGTGAAGTAGACGTTAATTTTTGACATTTCTTTTTATGTTTGTGTTGCTATATTCAAATAATATCGATTCACTAATTCATTCGATTATGTAATACGGTCCCTTTAAATATTTGTTAAATTATTTAAAAATGATGATGAAGTCTTATAAAGTTTTCGTTTAATGTTATTTCTAATAAAAGCGAAGATTTCTTGAAGAAAAATATGAATGAGTGTAAATTCAAAAAAATACTGCGATGTATTCGAACAATCGATTGAATATTTTTTTTCATGGGCTACACTGGTATCATTCTTGCTCTTTTCCTCTTATTGTGTTCTGTCTTTTTCACTCTGTCTCCAGTATGTAGTCTGCACCATCTCCATACAATGTCGACGCCCCCTGGTACGAGTGTAAATTATTTAAGGATCTATAGAGTTATTGAGTTAAGATATAACAACACATCACCGCTGGAGTAGTGATGTTTGGTGGCAGACTTTAAAAGAAGGGTAGTTACTAGCCAGAGCCACTCGGATTAGTCTCCTATTACGACACACTTAACCAGGGGCGGTAGGCTGATCTATTCTAAGCCGGCCTATGCACATTTTATTTAGTACCAGCTGTTTCCCGAGGCTCCACATCAAAATAATCATTTGTCATCATAATCAAAAATAAAATGGATAAAGATTTTTTAAATAAAAGTTTCCCGCTTTTTAATTTTATTTCCAAATTGAAAAACGAAAAACGGACAACTATAAGTTGAATTTCGTTCGCTTGTTCGTATGTGTTCTTCTCTGGCCGGACCACGATTTAGTACTCAGATGCTATAGTTCGAAATAGTAGATACCTATGGTCTACCTTCATAGGAATATATTTATTTTTTTAGTACCTCAATAGATAACTTTTTAATTGCCAATTTATGTGGTCCGGCCGAGAAGCAGTGCTCTTTGGCCGCGCCACCTCAAAGTAAAAGAAAATAAAGTATAATAAACTATTATGAAATCAATATTCCGGAATAAACTACCTAAAGAGTACCTAGCATAAGAAAACTATGGTTCAATAAACTCCTTTAGTTAAGGAGTTATTGCTCGTAGTGTGTGGTCCGGCTGGAAGGTACAGTCTGCAGCTACTCAATTTCGCAATATTTAATATTAACTATCAGTAAATACATTTAAATAAGAATACCTTTTCTCTACCATTCATTGATACTTTTTTTTCTCGAGAAAATATTCATTTTTATTTATTAACCTTAAATATATGTGGTGCGGCTAGAGAGGATTACTTTCAGCAAATATAAGGAAATATGGTTCATTTCTTTACGACAATCTAAAGTGCATAAAAAGTACCTTAATAAAAAGACCTGGACTTCATCTATAAGCTTTAATTTTTATCAACAATATAGATTTTGAAATTTTTGCTGAGTTTTGCTAATAAAGATCTCATGTCTCTCTTGCTAATAAAGATCCCATAAATTTATAACGGATATGAGCCAATATTATAAACAAATATTATTTTGTCACACTCTTGTTCGTTTGTAGCTTCTTTATTAAACCAGCCAGATAAACTATTAGATCAGGTTATATGTATAGACTATAATACATCAAGGAATTCCTTCTAACTGATTAATTAAATTATACAAAAGTGATTTTTTTTGTTCTTAAATGCTCACGCTTTTACAGCAGATAACAAAGCCAAGTCTTTCTTCCTGTACCTTCATAATTTGTGAGTCTATCAATATGTTGCAATAAATCGGATGTTAATAAAACGAAGTGATGTTTCCAATAAAGCAGAAAAATGGACTGACTGAATTAAAAATTAGCAGACACACACAACTTTATTTACATCTTGTTTGCAGTCCCGCCAAAATGACAGTGGAAAACTACATAGAAAAAAAAGTCAAACAACTAAGTTTGATTGAATAAAATAAGTTTTTTCTTCAGCGTTTTGTACAAATAGACAGAAAATGACGTTCCGAAACTTTCTATAGGGGTTGCGTTTAATAATAATTTGTCTAAACACCTATATTTAGCACTGAAATACTCTCAATTATATAATGATTAATAAAACATAATCATAGTACAGATTTTGCGCTTTATTATATTGTGCTTGAAAATTAAATAATTTCAGAATTCTTACACAACAGAATGATTGATAAAACCTTCTAGAATGTTTCGGACTTGGCTGACAGCAAATGAAACCGCGGTAAGTTTCCCGCCAAAATGAATTGTTATTGAATGTAATAGGACCAAAATAGGAGGTAAAAGCCAGCTGTTGTCATTCGTGCAGTGGAGTGTGTACTTTTCGCAAATACGTTGCTTGCTAGTTTTGTGGTTTTTCCCGGCATTATTAGCGTTACTTACTTGAAGTTTAAGGAAAGCTATTTAGCTAGTTGTGAACAAATAAACCGTGGTCATTAAATTAATTGAAAATGCCGCCTGTCAATGAGAAAGAAAATTTACTTAACGGTATCGATGGAATGCAAATTATGGTTAGCTATTCTTATAATTATTACTGTCATTCGATTCTTTTAACTACTTATAGGTATCAATTTTAATACATTTTATTCTTTATAGTCGCCTGTGAAAAATAATGTTCTTACCGAACGTAAAAGTAACCTAAATATTGAAAAAATGGATCTTGAAAAAGATGATAAACCTCAAGAGTTTGACCCTCAGCTGGAGCCTCTCCTGCGCGATAACCCACGACGATTTGTCATTTTTCCTATTCAATATCCAGACATCTGGAAAATGTATAAAAAAGCAGAAGCTTCATTTTGGACTGTTGAGGAAGTTGATTTGTCAAAAGTAAGCGTGTTTCATTTTATTTCCTGTCGATATTATTTCTTCTAAATGTACATTTACTAAATAGTATGTTTTTCACAGGATTTGTCAGATTGGGAATCACTAAAGGACTGTGAAAGACATTTCATCAAACATGTATTAGCATTCTTTGCTGCTTCAGATGGCATTGTGAATGAAAATTTAGTTGAAAGATTTTCTCAAGAAGTTCAGGTTACTGAAGCCCGTTGCTTTTACGGGTTTCAAATTGCTATGGAAAATGTTCATTCTGAAATGTACTCTCTTCTTATTGAAACATATATTCGAGATCCTAAAGAAAGGTAATTCAACTCTTAAAGTAACTCATATAACAACCAGTTAAACTGTTGCTTAATTTTTATTATTTTTTCAGAGATTTCTTATTTAATGCTATTGAAACATTACCCTGTGTGAAAAAGAAGGCTGATTGGGCTCTGCAATGGATAGGAAGCAAGTCTGCAGCATTTGGTGAAAGGATAGTAGCATTTGCGGCTGTTGAAGGAATTTTCTTTTCTGGAAGTTTTGCATCCATTTTCTGGATGAAGAAACGGGGTCTTATGCCAGGCTTGACATTCAGTAATGAGCTTATTTCGCGAGACGAGGTATGTTCCACATTGATAAGATATCAAATATATGTGACCTATTATGGTTTATCAATTAATTAGTGTAGTAGTTTTTGATAAATCATAACATAGACACCTAGTAACATAATAAGTTTAGATAGATATGGCATTCAACTCAAATAACTTATATACTCAAGACAATGTATTTTAAACCGGCTTCCAAAAGGAGGTGGTTCTCAATTGTTTGTTTTTTGTGTCTTACACAAGTTTCTGGACATTCATGAATCTATTTTAAATATTATTTTTTCATATAATAGAGGATACTTCCATATAAATGTCATCAAAATCGATTGAGTACATCATAAAAAACTTATAAAAGTTTTGAAAAAATATGTATGAGTATGTAGAACATTTACCTTGACAACCTTATACTTCAGCCAGTTTTGATATGAAGTCGAGTTTTTGAATGCTCTGCATTTGTTGATATGTTAAAATTTATAACCAATTAATTTATTTCAGGGACTACACACAGACTTTGCTTGTCTTATGTTCAAACACTTGGTTCAGAAACCAAGCAAAGCCAGAGTTCTTCAAATAATCAAGGATGCTGTAGTTATTGAGCAAGAGTTCCTTACAGATGCCCTGCCTGTTAGGCTATTGGGTATGAATTGTGAACTGATGTCACAATACATAGAATTTGTTGCTGATAGGCTTCTTGTAGATCTGATTGGAGAAAAGGTTTGTATTTGTTTTGTGTATACAGGGTGATTAAAAAAGGAGTGACAATAATGAAAGGTGTGAATTTACAACCAATTTTGAATGATATTGAATCTGACATTAAAAGAGTTCTTAAGGTCTGTTTAAAGTAAAATGTATTTTTTTTTGTTTAGGAAAAAAATTGTATGGGTTTAAAAATATCATCACTTCAAAGAAATTTTCATTTTGATTAAACCCATTAATAATAAACATATTATATTCTGTTTACAGCACTATAATACAAAGAATCCATTTGACTTCATGAACCTCATTTCCCTGGAAGGCAAAACAAACTTTTTTGAAAAGAAAGTTGGAGAATACCAAAAGTGGGGAGTCATGGCGAACAAGTTAGATAATGTCTTTACATTAGATGCAGAGTTTTAGTAATAGTTTTAGTATACATGTAGTATTAATATATTTTGATTGATAAAGCAATATAAAACAAAAGGTCCCAGAGACTCAGTATTATGCTTTCTCCAATAAACTTATTAGTTTAACTTCTACTTAATTAGAATTTTATGTTTAGTTTAAAAAGTTGGCCTAGCATACTACAAATGAGGAGCCAAACAAACCCTGACTTGTCCATGTAATCACTTTTTTTAATACCTCAAAGTAAACTAGACCATACAGTTTTTTGATACACAGTATATGGATATATTTTCAAACATTAAGAGAGTTTACGTGTATTTTGTTATCAGAACTCTGACTGGTCTTTATTTGCTTGTACCTATTTTTTAACCTTCCTGTAAAAAAATGTTACTTGGACAAGTCTGTATTTGTTCGCCTGCTCCTCAAATATGAATTCCTATTACGCTTTTATTAGGTGGTAAGTATAGTGTTGACATATAATGTTATAGCTAACAAGCTAGATGTCTTTACATTTAATGCAGAGTTGAAATTGTAGATTAGGTGTGGATATTGATATAGTTCAATGACAAAGCAATATAAACTTAAAAGTCCCTGTGACTTGTTCCACTTTCTCTCCAATAAATTTTTATACTAGAGTGCGGCCGTTGCGAGAATGCGTTCCTGACAGCTCCTTATGTCCACTGAATAAAGTTGATTTCCGATTCGAAGGGGAAAAAGCTATGATTTTGACAGCTGTCATGAACGCAAACTCCCACCGGTCGCACTATAATAAGCTGGCATTGTGTAGTAAGAAATGTATGTAAATGCAAATGTTACACATATAAATTAGTTTGTAAGTAAATAGTGTTGACATATATATTATAATTACAACCATGATTTGAAATGAATGAACTTTTAGTTCATGATATAGCTTTAAGTTTTTTTTTGTCTTTTACCCATCAAGTAAAACAGACTAGTTATATGAGAATTGTGTGATATGACTGGTAAATGTGACATTTTTTATAAGAACTAAATATACTAAGAATTTGCAAACAGTAAATTTTATTTTTTCTCCAAATCATAACCTAAAATAAGTTCCAAGCAACCACACTTAAAAAAATACCTATATTCGGGTTTGCTCCGAACTATTTCATGAACGCGAACATTTTGAAAACTTTATGGAACCCTTAAAACCGGTTTATTCAACGAGCGACGAGGAGGCCTTATCTAACCATTACGTGATAGTTTGAGATCATACATAAAGAGAAAAAAATATACTAAAAAAATTAAAAAATAAATATTAATTATTTACTGAGTAAACTTAACCGAAAGTTAAAGAATTGATTACGCAACGCATGGTTACGATCCGCGTGCCAGGTCACGTGCCGCGATTAACTAAGTTGTACCTAATTAAAGTAAATAGTCGCATAGTAGTATTTATATTGGGCAATGTGAACTATGTAGTAAATACCGTGAAGGACAACAATCAGATTCAAATTAATTGAAAAAAGAAGTGAGACAATGAATTAGAACATTGAAACAAAGTTCGGTACCTGTCACTTGTAGGCAAGTTTAGACTTGGCACTTTATAAGGCCCTAGGTGCTGTGATGTTGACCAAAACAATAGGCTGTGACGCGGTCCGTCAGCTATATGCTAAGTAAGCTGCGTTGCGATGGAGCCCGATCCTCCCCGAAATAGTGGGCGCGTACCTTCATCTTGAAGGTACTGAGTTTTGGACGGGTTTAATTGGTCCAAGTAGGACTCAACTCAATCGAACTCGATCCACAAGGCCGAATCAACTCTATAAATCATTGATCTTCTCAAAACCTGGATTGGAGACTCGTTCGCCCTTGCATTCGTATCTATGTACATCAGAGCTATCGTCAGTGTAAACAGGTATCTTATCCATCAAAATACTTGTAGATTATAACATACAGTATGAAGGAAGATAAAAAAAAACCAAGGCTAAACATCACATTCACTTTATTTAGTCTGTTTAAATTCAACCTTTTCAATTCAAAACATTCATTCAATACAATGTATTACTAGATGAACTCCATTTAGTGAAGTGCCATTAGATAACTTATCAACCTAACTTACAGAGATGTGTGACTGCAGACTGACTTAATTGTGCTAAAACAAAATTGATGCAAATTGAACAATAAAATATTCATTGCGTAAAATATATAAAACAGTGTATTGCACGTAACCCCCTTACGTACTCTAATACAATAAATGCACTTAATAAATTATTTGTATAAATGTTTACAAACTGGGAAATATTTTGAGCACTAATCTATAATTCTGCTTTGCTGTAACATTTTCATAGCTCAGGTCTATAAATGTTCAGTATTGCCTTTTGAGCTTCAGTGAAACCGGATCCCCTGACTTTGTAAGAATACAATTTATTAGAAGATTGCCAGTTATTAAAAAAAAATGTTTATTCATATATCACGGGCGGCGCCGGTTTCACTGTAGCTTATTGCATGGCTTTAATTATGAAAGCTGTTCAGACTTGAATTCTACTGCGCTGCGTTACGCGGACGCGGGAAGTTTTTGTATGGAACCGCAGCCTTTTCGGCTTTCAATGTTTCTAATTTAGTTATTTAGTGGCTCGTAGTTTGGGACATATGGGGGTAGTTATATAGGGGGTAGATATATCTAGCGCTTGTTGTCGCCGGCGAGGCGGCGCAGCAGGCGGTGCCCCGACAGGAAGGTGAGCGCGGCGAGCGGCGCGAGGTAGCGCACGGACTCGAACATGGACAGCCGCGTCCACACCACCCAGTACAGACCGAAGAAACCTGAAACATGTTTCAAACACATTTTAAACAGGCGGCCCCACAGCAGCAGCAGCAGCGGGGCGGGGGGCGGGGCGAGGCGGGGACGTACCTGCGAGCGCGGCGTGGAACACGGCGGCGGCGGGCAGCGCGGCGGGCGGCGGGGCGCGCAGCGCGGGGCGCAGGCGGCCCCACAGCAGCAGCAGCAGCGGGGCGGGGGGCGGGGCGGGGCGGGGGAGGCGGGGACGTACCTGCGAGCGCGGCGTGGAACACGGCGGCGGCGGGCAGCGCGGCGGGCGGCGGGGCGCGCAGCGCGGGACGCAGGCGGCCCCACAGCAGCAGCAGCAGCGGGGCGGGGGGCGGGGCGGGGCGGGGGGAGGCGGGGACGTACCTGCGAGCGCGGCGTGGAACACGGCGGCGGCGGGCAGCGCGGCGGGCGGCGGGGCGCGCAGCGCGGGGCGCAGGCGGCCCCACAGCAGCAGCAGCAGCGGGGCGGGGGGCGGGGCGGGGCGGGGGGAGGCGGGGACGTACCTGCGAGCGCGGCGTGGAACACGGCGGCGGCGGGCAGCGCGGCGGGCGGCGGGGCGCGCAGCGCGGGGCGCAGGCGGCCCCACAGCAGCAGCAGCAGCGGGGCGGGGGGCGGGGGGCGGGGCGGGGGGAGGCGGGGACGTACCTGCGAGCGCGGCGTGGAACACGGCGGCGGCGGGCAGCGCGGCGGGCGGCGGGGCGCGCAGCGCGGGGCGCAGGCGGCCCCACAGCAGCAGCAGCAGCGGCAGCGGCGCGGCGCACAGCAGCGCGCACACGTCGGACAGCAGGCGCGCGGGCCGCGCCTCCGCCGACCGGAACGTGTGCGCCAGCTCGGGCAGCGGCCCACGAGGGACGCTCGAGCGGCGAGTCACTGTTGAAAGAAGAATGCGTCAGAATGTGTTTACGTAAAAACACGACACAAAAATTGACAAAGCCAACGACGCGACGCGATACAATGCTACTTGAGTTGTGGTGGCCTACGTTGTCACATTGACACAAATCACTTGATCATATGACTTATTATCGCGCCCCCTGTTTTGCCAAGAACAGTGGTGTAACAGTGGTTGTAAAGCTACTCTCTTAGTGTGACTCAATAGTATATTATGTAACAAGTGAGCTAAGTTGCTAATTTTAATTAGTTGTAATTAGCAACGCTCACGAGTTACATACGACGTTTTTCAACACACTTGTGAGTAAAAAACAGACATACGTGGTCATAAAATAACAAACACACTTGATAACAAAGCTGTGAATTGTGATTGAAAAATGGCGCCGAACCTCGCGCATGCGCGTAGGTTTTTTTTTTCGCCAAATGTGTCAATGTCTGTATAGCATATACAGCCTATTTTACGTGAAAATGTTTAATTTGGAGTGGTAAATGCAAATATTTTAATATTTTATAACAAATTATTGTAAATTGTGAATAATTTGTTTGATATACAAATTTGTTTTACTAATATAACGCAAAACATTTAAAATTGTATATGGATTTGAAGTGGTATAAAATCACTTTGTTGTTTCTGGAAATATTTAATGTATAACCCGGATCAATAAAATAGGCTCTGTTTACTCGCATGTAATTTGCACTAAGGTACAATTCAACTTTGTAGGATTCGTTATATTATGCACTAGGGTATAATATATTATGCACGCGTGACTTATAGCCCAGTTTATAGTTCTAAATTCAATAGAATAAGGCTCACTTTACGAGCAAGTGTGTTGAAAATTAAGTTAAACCTTGCAAATTTCAAACTGTAAGTTTTTTTACAGAACTTATACATTAATTATAGCTACTTCCTTTTTCTTGTGTGTGTATAGAAAATAATACGTGTTTTTAAATCGAAATCGTAGTACAACAATAAAAAGCAATAGATAATTAATTAAACTTCAACTCACCGGGCGCAGCAACCTGCTTGCCGAAATTAAAGTTAACGTCCCCGAGCGTCCACGCGAGCGGCGCCGACACGCCACTGTCGCCGATGTATAGCGTCAGCGAGTACACCCCGGACTGCTGCTCCAGGAACCGAGCTAGCGAGCCCACGTTCTGAGGGGAGAGGGGAGAAAGGTTTAAGATAAATAAAATAATAATGTATTTCTTCCATGCTGGACTGAGAGCAAAGGAAAAATAAAAGTAAAATTAAAAATTTTAAAAACCCCCCGGCACAAAAAAAGACCTTAAAAACTAACAAATAATATTTTAAACCTTTTCTAATTATTATCGTCCCATATATAATTGACTGTAAGACTTGTACTTTAAAATATTTTTATTTTCCGAGCTTCGTCGCCGCGTCGGGGACCGCTCAAGTATATAAAGTATTAAGCCAACAACAGCTAATTTATTATTACATTTAGGTATGAGCGATCTTAAGTTTCATGCATAGTCTACGCTCTACGTAATGCCGCGCGCGGCGAGCTCGGTGTGCGGCTTGCGGCGCGGGGGTGGGCGTCACCAAGTGCTGCGACCCGAGCGGGCAGACACGTGAGGGCAGACGACGTTGACGGTTGTGTCGATTTTACGATTTTTTCGGAGTTTTTCGGAATCTGCAACTGACAACTGTTTTTCTCACTTAGCGGTCCCCCGACGCGGCGACGACGCTCGGAAAATAAAAATATTTTAAAGTACAAGTCTTACAGTCAATTATATATGGGACGATAATAATTAGAAAAGGTTTAAAATATTATTTGTTAGTTTTTAAGGTCTTTTTTTGTGCCGGGGGGTTTTTAAAATTTTTAATTTTACTTTTATTTTGTACTTTTTAAAGTAGGTTTTAATACTAGGAAGGTATTTAAAGTAATTAGTTAGTTGAGTTAGTAACTTAGTTAGGTATTAAATATCATATTAGTTTTAATTTACTAGATTAAGTTTTAACTAGTAGGTAGTCTTAGGTTAAGTGGAATATAAGGTAGGTATTTGTGATCAGTTTAAGCAATTTAGGTAGGTATTAGTTTCAGGTAGCTCTTCAATAATCCACATGATAAATCAGCTTTAGCAGAATTGACAAGACTAAGAAATTACAATACAAAAACTTAAGGCTCAATTCCCATTGCGGCAGAGTTGAAGCAACGCAACGCATCATTTCACACATTGGAATCGGTGTAGAATTTCGAATCTATAGAACTAGCGAAAGGAAGTCAGATCCCCTCATTAACTATAAAAGAGCTGATCATCTTCAAACGGCTGATCAGGTCATGGTAACTTAGGTACCACATACTTTCAATTTCACTGAAGTAACACGGTACGAAATTTCGAATCGATAGGACATATGGAAGGTAGTCAGATCCCCTCATCAACAATAAGAGAGCTGATGATCTTCAAACGGCTGATCAGGTCATTGTAACCTTACCATACACTATCAATTTCATTGAAGTAATACGGTACCAAATTTCGAATCGATAGGATATATCGAAGGTAGTCAGATCCTCTCATCAACTATTAAAGAGCTGATGATCTTCAAACGGCTGATCAGGTTATGGTTCCCTTACCATATACTTTCAATGTAATTGTAGTTATACGGAACCAAATTTCGAATCAATACGACATATGGAAGCTATTCAGATCCCCTCATTAACTATTAGAGAGCTGATGATCTTCAATTGGCTGATCAGGTCATGGTTATCTTACCATCTACTTTTAATATCATTGTTGTAATACGGCACCAAATTTCGAATCGATACGACATATGGAAGTTAGTCAGGTCCCCTCATCAATTATTAGAGAGCTGATGACCTTCAAACGGCTGATCAGGTCATGGTTATCTTACCATATACTATCAATATCATTGTTGTAATACGGCACCAAATTTCGAATCGATGCGACATATGGAATTTAGTCAGATCCCCTCATCAACTGTTAGAGAGCTGATGACCTTCAAACGGCTGATCAGGTCATGGTTACCTTACCATATACTTTTAATATAATTGAAGCAATACGGTACCAAATTTCGCAACGATAGGACATATAGGAAGGTAGTCAGATCCCCTCATCAACTAGAAAAGAGCTGATGATCTTCAAACGGCTGAACAGATTTTCATGAAACATGGCTAAGAACACTCGGGATAAAATTATCTATAACACAAAAAAAACTAAACGACAATCGGTTCATCCGTTTGGGAGCTACGATACCACAGACAGATACACAGACACGTTAAACTTATAACACCCCTCTCGTTTTGCGTCGGGGGTTAACAAAATGTGCCAGCTTCTCCTCTGGGCATACTGTAAAAGGCAGTTAAGGGAGAAGTTTTATGGGAGGTTTTTTTTGTGGGCAATAGACTGACTATCTAGTCTCTCTCCATCATTATAATGCCTCGATATTTGTCAAACGTGACTTAAGATGGTTTTATATTATTCTCGGCAGATAACTTGGCCACGTTATGGCGTAGTGGGGGAAAGTTTGCGCATGTACACTCACGTGCATCAATATATGGTCTTGGTCACTTTTATTTGAATAACATTGATAAAGCTTAAAAACAATCTTTTAACCAGGAAAAGCAATCAATTAGATAGATAATAAATAAAATTCAAAAATAAAATTATATAATCATTCATTTACATTCAATTCAATTTAAACAATTCAATTAAAACTAAAACACTGCTCTACTCAATTAAAACTAAATAAAAACTAAACAATATGAAAACAAAAACTTAACAATAACGAAACTACAACAAGAGGTACAATATTGATGCACGTAAGTGTACACGGGAGCGAACGGGTAGTAAACACAGTGCGTGAGGCAAAGGTCGACTGGCGAACCAATCACGCGCTCGGAACGATGTTACGTCAAACTTCGCGTCACCCGCCCCGCGTCCCGCAACCCAAGGAGATCTAAAAATCGACTTCTGCGCATCTTACGATTCTGGCCAAGTTACGTGCCGGCAGTTATACCTCTGGTGATCTGCCTTCCCCATAAGAGATACAGGATTGAAGTTATACAAGGTGTTCCTGTAAATTTCCCATAACACTAGGGTATTAATGGGACCATGTAATAGAATCAAATAATATGTGTATAATTTTTCATTCTTAATTTCATACAAAATAATTCAATTAAGCCATAACACCTTTAAGCGAAGTATGACAGCATGGCATTTTCTATCCCTTTTTTACAGGTACAGTTCGCAACGCTTTGCGTTGTACATTGTATGCAACGTTCCTCAACGTTTAAAATGTTTTTGTTGTTTATTGTATGGCTTCAGTGATACGCGTCTATTGAATTAATGTTAAAGAGATTTTACAAGGGTGATAATTTATGAACTCATCATAGTAAGATTGATGATATCTTGGAAATTATGCACTTTCGAACCACATATTCTTTGGAAAAATGTATTGTTTTTTAGTAAGGAACAAAACCTTAAAGTTATGGGAAATCAACAGGAACACCTTGTATGTATAAATAAATGGCTGGTGCAGTGGTAACAGACATTGCCTTCTATGCCAGAGGTACTGTGTTCGAATCCCGTTGGCGGCGGATATTTGTGTGATGAAAATAGATATTAGTCTTCAAGTCATGGATGTGTTTATACGTTTTTCTTTTTAAGTTTACATCCGCATCCTCATAAAAAAAAAATGTTTATTCAATATGTATGTTTAATTGTTTATATATTTCTTAAGTATATCAGCTATCTAGTATCCGTAACACAAGTTCTTTAAGAAACTTAATTTGGGCTAGATAATGTTATGTGAGTATCAGACTTATTTATTATTATTATATTTCTAATGAAAGTAGATGTTAAATCAATATTTTCCAGTATTTAAACAACTGCATAATATTGTCAGTTTTAGAAATAAAAATGTTTTGAAGGACTCTTAATGGAATATGTATGGAATTTCGTTATTATAAATACTTAATTAGACTTTTTCAGTGGTACGTAATGACCTGTGCAAAAAGAATGTTTGCTACCTTGGTTAGGAAAAAGAATAACACACTTGCCTCGTTTTGAAGTCATACACCTAAAAAAACATGTGATTAACGAAGATAATTAGATAAGAAGGATTTCTATACATATATAATACGCAACTGATAGCTATAATTACAATTACACATTTATTGCTGAAAATGTAGCATTGTTGACAATTATTTTGGAATAAATGATTCTATTACTTATTTGATCAAGTGTTTTCTTTATATTTACCCTATACCATGTTTAAATAATTTATGTGTGAAAGCATCAATTACTAGCAACTAGCTGCTGCCCGCAACTTCGTACGCGTCAACTATTCATGCGCCGATAAGCTGAGCACCGCTCGGCCTGAGCCGTATTCCAAACTAAACACTATTTTTATGAAAATAAATGTCATCAAAATCTGTTCAGCCGTTCGGCCGCGGTTGAGGTACGAATACCCATCCCTCGATTCAAACTTTAACTGCAATTAAATTTAATAAATAAAACCCCTCACCAGTTCCACTTTGTAGGCCTTGAAGTTGTCCGGCTCAGCAACAAAGATGGTCTCTCTGTCGCCGGCCGCGACGCGCAGGAACGCTTGCTGCACCAGCGTCGGCTTGCCGGCTTTGTCGCGAACTGACCATTTCAGGGACAGTCTGCGAGTCAAGGGAAAATAACCGTCAAGAAAATATATGAAAACAGTTTATAGTCATGCCAGATATAAAAATATTTAGACAGGAAAGCCATATGAACGTGCTGTAAAAAAAACAATTAATTTGAATAAGAACGGAACATGCAATTAAACTTAAATATGAATGAAAAACTAGCAACAACACGCAAGATTAGCTCTGCACATAAAAAACATGCTGTAAAGTTGAAACTTTTAGTGATTACATTGGGCCAACATGGATTTTTTAAAGTAACATTAGCTGCAATGTAAAAATTTCATGCATTTTTCATTTCGATTAATTATTCAGTGCTAATGTATTAAATAACTGAAATACTATATTGAATAACAACTTACTTTTGCAAATGATCAGCCTGGATCTGATCAGTAATCTTGCCAGGATAATTGATAGTGGTGGTCTTGGGACTGGTGGTGCCATCTACATCTCCAACTCCGAGTTCTACGCTGCTTATCTGGATCTCCCCCAGTACCGATACATTGATGCTAGTTGTCTTACCACCAGCGCTTAAAGCAATCTTATACAGGCCGTACAGAGATTTAATCTTGCTTAGGTTGAGAGTGAATATAGTGGGTTCTTTTGGGTTCTGGGTGAGGGGTTGTTTGGAGAGTACTACGACGTCATCAGCGAGCCTGGTCCCGGACTGAGCGATGACGTCTTCGGGCTTCAACCCGCGCACGGGGCGGCCTAGCAAATCGGTTACGGAGAAGTCGATGGTGTCTTGCTCGGCATTCACGAATTTGCGACCTCTGATTGATATGCAGATAGGCGTTGACTATAAGGGAAAAATATGTATGTGTTAATAACTGTTTTAAAGTATTCACTACAATTTAATGGTAGTGCGGGATTCTTACCACGATTTTCGCGATCATGGTGCTTGTAAAAGCATGGAAATTAAATTCGGAAATCATGGTAAGAATCCTGCAAAATCATAAAATACATTAAAATCATAGAATACATAACTCATTACTTTACCAGACATTAACATCAGGCGCGGTCCCAGGGGGGGGGGGGTCACAGGGAACATGACCCCACCCCAAAATTATGAAAAAATGAACCCCTTATAAGAGAAGGAGGAAGAAAAAGATACTTCTGATACAAAAAAATTGTCGTGACCCCCCCAAATATTTCAGTTTGTGACCGCGCCTGATACACTTGGTTATAATATTGAGTAGTTTAGATACAATTAATAGAGAATTTGCATGTTCTTAGTATACATCCTAACTTTAAAAGACAAACACATATTTTTGTATGTGTGGATATATGCAAAAACTATGGAACCACTCTTAAGGTTCTCTCTTACAATAGACAGCTTATCAAATTTCGATGGGGTAAGAATCTACACGTCTGAAATAAGAATAATACAACAAGTAGGGAAATTATATTGGTCCCTGTGCTTTGATAAAAAAGTAACATTCAGTTTGTGATGGCAATTGAAGACTGCCATCCATTAATTTTTAAGGTGATGTATATTTGCATACAGTAGTTTTAAAGGTATATTGTTGGCGTAAGTTCTTCTATTTTGTCATTAATTTATATTGTAAATTGTGCTGTTCTCTTCCCAAAAAAGTACAATTAAATAAATTAAAAAATCAAGAGCCATTTAGAGATCATGTAAATCCGGACGTCCACCAACCAGTGCTTGGTGGTTTATGGCCATAAACCCAAAGTCACTCAAGGAAACTCATTTAAGCCTGTTGTAAACTGATAAAAGCGACGGCGGCGTCTCGCAGCTGCGCGGCGCTGGACGCCTTTGAACGATTTGGAGATCATGATAATCCGGACGTCCACCAACCAGTGTTAGTCTTGGCCTTAAACCCAAAGTCACTCAAGGAAACCTCGTAGGCCTGCAAACTCATAAAAGTTTGCAGGCCTGCGAGTTTCCTTGAAACATGCAGCCCCCCCCAAGTTACCGGGTGGTCAGCGAGCGCGAGGGCGGCGTCCAGCAGCTGCGCGGCGCCGGCGGCGGCGGTGGCGGCGCGGCGCCACACCAGGTACTGCGCGAACTTCATGCGCTGCGCGTCCGACAGCGGCACCGGCTTCTTCAGCGTCTTGTATGTGCTGCAATAACGCGCAACTAGTTAAGCCATGGTTTATGGATCTTGAATCTAACAAGACATTAATAAAGCTTCCTGTCTTTGACTCTTTTTTTGATAATCCTTCCCCCTTTGGCGATTGATAAAACATATGATTAACAACCCTCCCCATTCTCACATGTAACTTTCAAAGAGCATACTTTCATCGAGCTTATCCTCAAACTGTGTTTGATTAGTGATAACTTTTGATTTTATAATTTACAAGCCTGGGACCTCCTGCACCCATAAACTGAAAAGTCTTTTTCTTTTGAAATTTCTTTCTTATGTAAGCTCTCTAGACCAAGTAGTTATAGCTGTATGTGGTCTGTCTGTCACTCAGTAACTCAGTCAGTAATGGAACAATTTTATGTAATTGGTTGCAGAGCTTTTTACCTGGAAAACTTTTAAGCCTCACCTGTTTCTAGCAAGGATAAAAGCTCTTCTTCACCATATGGATCAGCTCTATGTGCTTCCCTAAACCTTTTATTATTTTTAATTAACCATAAATATCAGCAATTATTTTATCCTTAAGGCTTTAATAAAAATGGAGATTTAACAGATTATTGTCTATTTTAACAATCTTTACTGCCTGTCTCTAAATATAAGGTAGATAGAAATACACAATTATGAGAAGGTATGTCAGTGATATCACCTAAAACTTCTTATAATTTAAGAGACCTTTCAAAGGCAATGAAGGCAAATAGAAATGAGTTAAAATTAATTATTTACAATTAAACATAGTAAAAACAGATTTTATATGCATATGATAATAGTAAAAACTGGAGACAATAAATACCTATTCTTACCTTATTATGGAAGTGAGCAATCTACTGGTATGTCTTAGGCCACTCTCAAGGTGCAAGCGCGAATCAGTTTCATCAGCGGTCTGCAGAGCAGCAGCTGCATAAGTGGTTGTCCACTCCTGGCAACCAATATGCTCACAAAGGCTGAACACATATGCATAGCTGCACAACAAAGTAAGAAAGTTAAATATCATTGATAAAATTATAATGGTATACTTGATGTAAAAATATGACAGGTATTTTTATATAACCTAGTGTATAGGATAATAGAATTAAAATGGAAAATCTAGTGCAAAATCTTCGCGGTTGTTAAAGTGTTTTTGGTTAGGTATCTATTAAATATGATATGATAAGCTAATATATAAACATACTTAGCAGGGTTGTCATCCTTCTTGAGCAATGCAACAACATTTTTCTGGGCATCCTCTTTATCATAAATTGTGCCCTTTCCAAGTGCCTTAAGCGATAAAACTGCATAGTACAACTCAGGGATAGTTGGTTCTTTCTTGTCCAGCACTTGAGTAGGTGTAGCCAGAACTTCAGGCTTTAAAGAGTTGAGACATCCTGACAGAGCAGCAGCATTTGTTAGATAAAACACCTGTTCTACATTTTTCAAGTCAACTTTAACAGTTTTGATTGCCTGGAAATAATGACTGACATTGAAAATATTCTATGCAGTTAGGCATTATAAAATTTAAAGAGTAATTAGAAAGAGTAGCTCACCTCACAGACATCAGGAATCTTGGCTTCTAACTGCTTCAGTCCCTTGATAGCATGGTACAATGCACTGACATCATCGCTTTTTAAATTCTCCTCAAAAATGGTTTGAAGTCTATTTATATCTATATTACCTTGTATGATATTTGCACCAGTAATAGCTAAGGCGCTTAGTAATACTAGCAATCCTGTAATGTCAATATTTACTGTATAAAAACCAGAACTTATGTTGTTAACACTTATCTACATATATGGAACGGAATTGATTGAGAATTAAATATTGATTGCGAAAAAACTGGATTATTTGTAGAGCAATAATAAAAAGCCGACATGAAGTATCTGAAAATAATGACGTGTCTCAATACCTTTTCCACTAATTACAATCATTATTATCGATACGACTCAATTTTTAATTTCGGGCAATGAACGACTATTATTTGAGGTATAAATACGTGTAACACTATTTTAATAAGCAATTAGAGACATTTCATTAAATTGTAGTAGTTAGGTAGGTACAACTTTTATGTGTTTACTCTTCAAATAAATTGATACATACCAATCTTCTGCATTTTAAAATTTTGCCGAATGGCAGAAGGTATTTATATATAAAGGTTTCCTACTAAATATTAGTAATTAATTAAATCATTAACAATAATTCTAAGATTATCACGCCGGGATCAACTTGATTTGACAGAAAAGACGCGACGTTGCACAAGACAACTGACATTAGACTGACAGTGACAGTAACATTTTTTGAATGAATTATTTGCTATCAATCACGCATCAATTAAATAAATAAAAAAAGAGAACAGAACGATTCCTGCTCAAGGAAAAGGAGGAACGTCGTACCCTCTCTCACTCCATGAAGCCATTCTCAAGATGATTCCCTGTTTTAAATTGAGCATTGTACTCCCTTTTTATTGAAGTTCGTGTCAAATACACACTACCAAAATATCAAATCAATCACTAAAAAGTTAATTACCCACCTATTTTTACATGTCGTTAAGCCAGGGGATATAAGCATGAAGGGGAAAGGGTTAAGTTACCTAAAAACCCGTAAGTAACATTGCAAGTTTTAGCGTGAACGATGTAGGTAGGTTAACTTAATACATACATACCTACATAACGTCACGCCTGTATCCCTTATGAGGTAGGCAGAACACCAGAGGTTACAAGACCATCTGATGTCACGTTTGACAAATTGGGAGGTATTATAAAGATGGAGAGAGACTATTGAAGTGACAGGGGGTCAGCCTATCGCCCATAAAAACGCCTTTAAAACCTCTGTCCCTTAACTGACTTTTACAGTATGCCCGGGAAGAGAAGCAGCTGGCACATTCTACGTTTTTCTTTCGCTCCCAGTCCAGCATGGAAATTAACTTAATAAATAATTAATATTTATTTTTTATTATATTTTTTCTTTACATGTATGATCTCTTTCGTCCTCGAATTTCGAAATTGACCCACTAGTCACCCTGTATATGTATTTATATTCTAGGTTCCCCCTTAGTTCGATAAATAGTATCCCGTATCTCATAACAAAAGCTTTGCTTACTTTGAGGCCATGTAGTTGGTGTGAATGTCTGGGGATTTTACTGAAGTATTATACCTATTTATGTCAGTTTTATGAAATAATGACAAATATAACTAACATCCAGCGAATTGATTGACCGCGGATTGAGTTTGACATTACAACACAACTTCACTCTGAGTATCAAACTGTCATTCAATAGTTTCATGCTCAGTTCCTGGTTCCATTCCATTCTTCATCCATCCATTCAATTCGAAATTTAGAAAGAACACTTGCTGATCGATCATCGTCTGTTCGTTTCATTTGTAGAAAAGTCTAATAATAATAATATCATGGCTAGTGTTGCAGCTAAAATACCAGTTTTAATCAACAGTAAGTATTTCTTTCCAAAATGTTTTTTTGATCCCTTGTTTTGGTTATGTAATTCAAAGGTTAACATTCGGTTTTGAATCTTTCGATGATAATAGAAAACATTTTTATTTTTCAGCGGCCTTAGCCGAAGCCAGGCCCAAGTTCAAAATCTTCATGAAGTACGCCCGTGTTGAATTGGCACCTCCTAAACTAAGTGAGATTCCTCAAGTGAGAGCTGGCATCGCCAAACTTTTATCCAGTGCAAAGTCTGGTGCATGGAAACAGCAGTCGATTAAACAGGCAACTTTGAACACTCTGGTAGGAGCTGAGGTGTTGTTCTGGTTCTATATAGGAGAATGCATTGGCAAACGCCACCTTATCGGTTATGATGTTTAAATGTTATGTTAAGTTTCAAGCGTAGTTCTAAAAAGTGTATGTAAAATATAAATTATTATAAATCCAAGTCTCTCTGTGTTTTAATGGTGAACAAAATTACTTTTCTATAAAAAAATCAGACCTTAAAAAGCTTGAGTATTTTATAATTTGAGCTAACATTGGTTTCGAAAAGGAAATCAAAAAATAGCATCCTAGACTATAGTTTTTATTTAACTAATATTATAATTACAATGGTGCACACATTTCCATAAATCTATAAGGATTGCAGGCACTGGTAAGTTTCAATTCCGTTTCAATCTCTGGTGGCCCTCGCAGCCACAACCTGTCTCTGTAGTAACTGGCACATGATATGAACTCCTTTTCTGAATACCTTTTGACTTCAACAGGAACAAATGGGTCTAAATGGTTAAAGCCCTGGAACAATTTTCAAATTATGTTATGTGTACTTGCAGAATTTTTAGTATTGCTAAAATTTGGATCTAATTTAATGCTAGTTTCTAAACTATTTTATTATTTAATTCAGTTTCAAACTTTTTTTAAAAAGGAAAAGATATTCTTTTTAATGTTTTAAACCTCAAAGAAAAAAAGATGAAACCTCTTGTAGCATCACTTAATTGCTTGTCAGTCACCTGTCAAGACCTTTTATTCAAGAATGTGTGGATGCATGAAATAGAGTTTTGCATAGGAGCAAAATTTTTGTAGCTGTTTCAATTCACCGGTTAAAAGGAAAACTTTGGAGAATTACCGATGATCACTGAATAATTTAGACATTATTAAATTATAAAAATGTGGCAGGACCTCAAACTGAAAATGAAAAAAATTATCATTCTTTGGTAACCTTGTACCGTGAAATAAATCACATAAACCAAACTGAGCAGTTTGGGCTAATGACCAAAATAATTAATCTCATTTGTAATAGCAAATTGGTAAATTGTTAAAATAAATATTTTGTATGATATTAAAAAGCATTGATTTCAAGGCAAGGATTCAAGTTGATTACTGTTTAATCAATTATTCACCTATTAGTTCAATCGAGTATTATCACCCGTACATCATCGATGATTGTCATTGGTTATTCACCTATTGGTTCAAATGAGTATTTTTACCTGTACATCATCGGTGATTCTCAAGTTTTCACTGCTCTGGTACAATCCTCTAGTATAAAATAGATACAAAAAAAATCTACTTCACTTGGTTAATACTGTTTTTTTTTTATGTGGAAAAACCAGTACCTATCCATATTTCTTTTTTAATACAAAGATATATTAAAACTATAACAAACTACCTTTTTTGTTAGCAGATATCTAGGAAAATATGTCTCGTGATGATCTTCAGGCACAGCTAATTGGTCTGCGGTTACCATTATAACAGCATTGCTCTGCAATTAATAAATATTATTAATAACACAATACACATTAATAACACGTTACAAATGGCCTCCCTGGTGGATTGGTTTAATACACTACTACGCAGGACGTGGGTTCGATTCCCGCACGTAAAAAGAAAAAACAAATGATTCGGGTCTAGTGTTTATCTAAAATGTATTTATATTCTGGGTTCGACCCTAGTTCGCTACATAGTATCCTATAACACAATTAGTTTGGAGCCATAAAGTTGGCGTGATTGTCTGAGCGTTTTATTTATTATTTTAGATTGGCACAATTTCACTCTGGAGTTGTCTGCAATTTAAGTTAATCAATAGGTAATGTTTTTAAGTTTTTGCATTTAAAATGCTCAATTATTCTTAAATAAATGAAAAATGTGATAAATAAAAATTACCCGACCAGGTTCGAACCTGGGACCTCTCGTTTCCCGGACGAGTGCTCTTCCAATGAGCTACCGGGGCCTGGCGGTACGCCTCGAAATTACTTACCTTAATTTCGAGCAATATAACGTAAAAACAAAAATATATTCGGGTAGTTTTTATTTATCACATTTTTCAATTAATCAAGTTTGTATACAATGTTTCTGCACATTGTGCCTGTATCTCATATCTAGAACAACGTTTCACACATGAGGATCAAAACCTATAATAGCACAGGATATTTTTTGTCGCGGTATTCAAAGCATCAGGACTAACACGAGCGAACACACAGCTTGTTCATATATAAGATACATATTTTATGGTTGATTGCTCTTAATAAGATCTTACCCAGTCATTCTTGGTAAGCTCCATACAGGGAGAGGTAAGGGAGACCTCTTCAGGTGCCACCCTCTTCTTTGTCGGCGTGCTGAGCCGGGTGAGAGGGTAGAAGAAACTATTAAACCCATCTATAGCCACAAATGTTTTGCACCTGTTGTGAAAAGGTTAAATAACATAAGCAACATTTTTGTAACTGTAAAAAATTTAGAGTACCTACCTACTAACAAAAATGCTAACATCAGCTCAATAGTAGTTTTTATGAGATTTCGATTGCTCGGCCAATTTAACCAATCCAGAATTCAATTACGAATATTTGGTGAAATTAATTTCTGGATTGCTTAACTTGGCCGAACAATCGGAACGCTCATGTGCTTTACTGTTAAAAAGTTCTAAATAATAAATAAATAAAAAGGTTCTCATGCAATATTGCCACTGTAAAATAATAGTATTTTATGAAAAGCCAGTTCTCTAGACTCACTCCATATTCGCCCGTTCGTGTATGTATGTTATGTCAGGTGCGATCGGGGTGTAACAAGAAATATAAATTAGAAAAAGTTAATACAGTGGAATCCGTTTATAAAGACATCGAAGGGAAATAAGAAACAAGTCATACTAAACGGACGTCTTACAAAGCCTAGGTACTGCAAGGAATAAAATAGAGATAAGTCAAAGTAGATATTAATAAGTAGACTCAATAAGTAAATCTACGCTCTGAGATTCAAATCAAAAAAGCCTTTCACGCGCTGAAAGTCTTTGGGTATAACGTGACTCTCCCGAATACTGCCAAAGGTGTTAGAAATCATACGGTCGGTCACTATAAGCGGACAAAATTTGATAAAAAAGGGTCACAATAAGCGATATGTCACTGTAGGCGAAGTAATTATATCCGACTTAGTTATATAATTTATATGAAAACCAAACTCGATTGTGTAAACAAGTGTCATAATGAGCGGTTGGTCAATATAAGCGGAGTCATAATAAACGGATTCTACTGTAGTAGTAATTTTAAAGTTGCAGGAACGATATTCGCTTCGCAGCTCTTTTTGAAATTTACAGAAAGAAAATACGTCTAGCCTATGCATAACTTTTTTCGAAGGAGCTTTATTTTAAAGAGAGGCTTTCGACTGATGTGTTGATTTAGAAGAAAAAAAAAAGAAAAGAAATTTATTCGGTGCCATAACATAAATAAACATACAAATAAAAAACCATACAATTGTAATATAACAAAGCACCGAAAAGGCATTTATTACTCAGCATAAGTCATGGAGTGCGGACACACCAAGAAGCTGATCTTCGGCAGATTTTATATGACGAGTGGTCGCCAGACAGGCGAACCCAAAAAGGGTCCTATCACGAATCGGGGGCCACACTGTTAAAATTTATGTGATTTTACATGCAAAAAAAGTACATAAACCTGTAGAATGTACCCAAAACAGCTGTAAATTTCAGTAAATTGTGGAAAAGAAAATAATTTTCGGTAATTTTACAGATTTTTAATTATTTTTATGTAATTATACCTAAAACGTGTATAATGACAGAACAATTTGTATTTTAACACATGAGCTGGGATTATTACAGAAGCAATACATAAAAAATGTGTTAATATACTTTAAAAAGGTATAAAATTGCCGAAATATACGTGAATTTCCATAAATTATAAAAAAAATACACAATTATGTAATGTAAAATTACATCTCTCATGTAAAACTACATCAACATTTAATATTATGTTGCCCAAGCTTTTATATAATTTTCACAAAAAAAATTTAACAGTGCACACGCTTATCCCGGGGCGCTAGCGCTATTCTATTTCCCGTCACGGTTCAAGTACTCACACTCCTTGTCTGGACAGAACCTTGACTTCGCTGACGAGGGCGTCGATGACGTCACAGGCGTACTTGACGCGCGCGATGCCGTGCTCCACCAGCTCCGCCAGCGGCGCCCCTTGCGGCGTCAGCTCGCGCTTGCTCCACACGTACTCTTTGGAAGTTTTAAGCTGCGACAAAAAAGGGATGTATTTGGCGTTTGTACATTTAAGTATTTTAATGTAAATATGCTGGACTGGGAGCGAAAGAAAAACGTAGAATGTGCCAGCTGCTTCTCTTCCGTAAAAAACTGTAAAAGTCAGTTAAGGGCCAGAGGTTTTAAAGGCGTTTTAGTGGGCGATAGGCTGTCTCTGTCACTACAATAGTCTCTCTCCATCTTTATAATACCTCCAAATTTGTCAAATGTGACATCAGATGGTCTTGTCCCCTCTGGTGTTCTGCCTACCCCATAAGGGATACAGGCGTGACGTTATGTATGTGTATCCTAGACGTTATTAACTTACTCGTCGCTATTTTTTAGTGTGCTGAAGTGTTAATACTATGATGACCTCGAAAAATGTATCACAATCAAGTAGACCAACAAGTTTCTATTCAGATATTTAAAATGTTTCAGCAGAGCACTGTAATAGTTGTTCGGGAAAGCTGTAGGTACAGAAGGTACTTGAATCTGAACTCTATGTCCTCGACATTAAGTTAAAATTGGTTGGGGAAATTTGACAAGTAATGTAACGCTTGATCTGCTGGCTTCTGTACATCGCAAGATGATTAATATAAAAGTCACCCTTTCAGCTACTTTATTTATTCATTCACAAAATCCACAGCTCTTAATATTAATTTATATTACAAAATATAGAGACTAATTATTCTTATAGCCAATTACGGATTTACAATATTTTTGTGTTTCTTCTAGACGAGTAGGTAACAAATTATTATATTCAAAACATTAAAATTATGAAATACTAATAAAAACATATAAAGTAGAAAAAAATGTATACATGGATTTGAAAAATAATTAAATATATATTGACAGTTACATTCATACAAATTAAAAATGAAAAGATTAAAATGTTTGGTGAATGTGAATGTCAATTATATAAAAAAAAAGAAAAATGAAATTGTCAAATTTCAAAAGAGGTAGCCATTATTAATATTAAAAAAAATTACATTATACAAAAAACCTTACATGTCAGAATTTACAAAAAATCTGATATTTATCAAAATTAAAAAAAAATAATAATAATCAAGCAATTAATTCAAGTTCAAAATTCACTGCAATGTTAAAAAAACTAAGTGTTGAGTGTATGGTGTGTAGTGAGTGTGAGTGTGTTTTGTGGAAAGAGATTAGTTGTTTAGAGCTTAACTTTCTTTCCTTTTGAAAGCGCTTTTAGGTATTAAATAATTATGTGTATAAAAATATAGGTAGGTAAGTACTTGCGAACTAAGTTACAAATCATTGCAGCTACGGCAGCTCCATAGGGCATACCGATGATAGTTATAGATAATTTAACAAATAGTAAGTAACAGACCCATCACACAATCTTAATAAAACTCTTCCGTTACTGACTGAGTGACTGACAGACAACGCACAGCCAAAACTACTGGCCGCAGAGAGCTGAAATTTGAAACATACCTAAAATCCTTAGAGGGTTTAGAGGAGCACTAAGGAAGTAAATCCCAAAATTCCCACGGGAACGGGAAATATATGATGTTTTAGCTCGTATGAAAAAATATTATTCCTTGAGTGCACGGATGTGATACTTAATATATAAAAATCTTCCGTTACTGACTGAGTGACTGACAGACAACGCACAGCCAAAACTACTGGCCGTAAAGAGCTGAAATTTGGGACATACAATCCTTAGAGGGTTTAAAGGAGCACTAAGGAAGAAATTCCTGAAATTCCCACGGGAACAGAAAATATATGATGTTTTAGTTTGTATGAAAAAATCTTATTCCTTGAGTGCACGGATGTGATACTTGGTATAAAGGTTCCTCAATAAGTGTCTGTCTGTATTATGGAAGGAATTCCCTAAATTGCCACGGGTACAAAAATATAGGATTTTTGAGTTTATGCGTGTACAAAGTCGCGGACAAACGCTCGTATTGTAATAAAATAATTTGATACTTACATCTGGACTTTTGAGTAGCGCCTGGTTCTGCGTCTTGAAGTGCACCAGCCAAGCGGCGGCGTCCATGGGCAAGTCCACCATGCCCTCGCGAGTCGTCGAGTTCGACATCTCCTTGCCGCGCGTTATCCTCCGCAACCATTCGGATACTGCAATGCAAATTATTAAATACTAGCCGGTCCTTGCAGTTCCACCTGTATTACTCCAGCTCCCGTGGGAAATCCGGGATAAAATATAGCCTTCTTCGACAAATGGGCTATTCAACGCATTTTTTTTTTAAATCGGATCAGTAATTCCTGAGATTGGCGCGTTCAACCAAACAAGCTCTTGAGCTTTATACATATACTAGCCACCGCGCGCGGTTTTAAACGCGTAACTTTTGTTCCCGTGTGAATTTCGGGATAAAATATAGCCTATAACCTTCCTCAAAGGTTGGGCTATCAAATGCAAAAATATTTTTTCAAATCCCACTTGTAGTTTCTGAGATTAGCGCGTTCAAACAAACAAAAAACATCTTCAGCTTTATATATTACTTGCCACCGCGCGCGGTTTTACAAATCCAAAAACAAATTAAAAAAAAAACAAATACCTACAATTTTTTCAAATCCCACTAGTAGTTTCTGAGATTAGCGCGTTCAAACAAACAAACTCTTCAGCTTTATGTATTAGTATAGATAAATAAAATACATAAAGAGATAAACACCCAGACACGGAACATTTTTTTTTTCTTGTTCCGTGCGGGAATCGAACCCGCAACCACTGGCGTCTGAGGCAGACAGGTTTGTGTCTTATGCAGAGCCAGGTCCTTCCCAAGCTAGTGTGCTGTTATCTTCGACCTCATCTCCGCTTTCTATCAGGTGAGTTTGTGGTCAAACTGCTTTACTGTATTGTACTGCTAGAGGTAGTACAAGGCAGTAATATAAGGCAAACCTCGTAATTAAACATCAGTGTGGAAGACTATTAGGCTGAAAACTGGATGGCAGCGACAGCAAGACCGACAGCGGCACGGGCAGCGATTTCCGCGACACGATAGAAAGTATTGAGTTTGTATGAAACCGCGACAAATCGCACGAGCGCCCGCTAGCGGCGAGAACGGCCCACATTCCCCGCGTCGCTGTCGCTGCCGTCCAGTTTGCAGCCTTAAAGTGTTCATTTGATTATAACTATTAAGGCTAGTATTTTCAGTAATATAATCAAACTGAAGGGTGTGTTCTTTTATATCAACTTATCCTACCTACTTATATTATAAAAGCGAAAGTCTGTTACTCTTCAACCAAAATTACCGAATTGATTTTTATGAAACTTTACAATAATAAAGCTGATATAAAAGAATATCATATAAGCTGTCATTTTTGTTATTAAAGATAGATCGGACCTTGTAGAAGAAAATGGCCTACTCGAAATACTAATGCATACTAAGTCGCGGGCACCAAGTGTTTTATAAAATATTTTATCAAGAAATTCGTACAGGGCCAAGTTAGGCGGTTTTTACACAAATAATTTCGTCTCTTTTCTCATTTTTTTTCTTTATTATTGTAATTAATGTAGTTTATAAAGGTGCCCTCTCTGGGCTTGTACCTTGATTTAAGGTCAAAGATATCTTCTGATATAAATCTATGGTCTATTTATATTAACCATCAAATGAAAGAAGCACCTTTTGCATTCACTGATTGTAATTTAATGTTATTTAGTACCTACACTGTTTACGATATAGTTTACATATTGTGAATTCAGCATAATCATTATGATCATAAGTGGCTTCTGTGAAAACCTTTTTAGTCTGCCATGCAAGTCTGTTTTTTAGTCTGTCATGCACAAGTCTTATTTTTAGTCTGTCATCAACAAGTCTGTTTTTTCTAGCTTTTTCTCCGAGTTAATAACATGATGTGATACTATTAGCTTTTTCTTAAAAGAAGATAGTACTTACTAGATTAAAAAGGCTTTTAATGATAGATATTATATCATAATGTGTTTCATAATATTTTACGAATTTTATTAAAAGCAAAAGATAGGACACACAAGAAATGGCCTATAGTAATGCCTGCTTATTTTATTATTAGTAACAAAATATCACTTACCCCAAGGTACATGTACGATGAGAAAACCTTCTGTGTGCGCAAAATGTATTAAATGTGCAATTGTCAAAGACTTTCCAACGCCATTTTCACCATCTGAGTTGAATCTTAGGAAATTGTATTTTATCAACAGTTTTTCGTGTCATTAACAGCATATAAAAACCCATCAATTATTAAACTAAAAAGTCTAAAGTCTTAGCTTATTATATTAGCCATGGCCTTATAGAAGGCCAAACCAAAGGGTTCAATAAAAAGGGGTTGTTGTAATAATTTTTATGATCCCTTTATTAAATGACATCTTATTTAATTATGCAAAGAATTGCCATGATATCAAAAGACTTTATCTAGATCAACACCTTATAAACACCTACTATTTTAAAGGTACTTATAAAATATTTCAAACTGTAAAATGGTGGACACTAACCTTTCTACAATGGAAAATTTTATTTGTGCTTCATGAAAATATAATCATAAATAAGAAAACTAATCATCATAATATACAGGGTGACTGGAGAGGGTGATTGTTTGAGATCATACATAAGGAGAAAAATATACCTAATAAAAAATTAATATTTACTGAGTAAACTTAACTGAAAGTTAAAGAATTAATTATGCAATGCATGGTTAAGTTACACAGATGTAAGAGACAACCACTTTGGCGATGGGGTAGACCTGTCTGCCTCAGATGCCAGTGGTTGCTGTTCGAATCCCTCACAGATCAAGAAAAAAAAATGTTGCGTGTATGGGTGTTTATCTATTTATGTATTTATATTCTAGGTTCCCCCTAGTTTGCTACATGGTATCCCATAACACAAGCTATGCTTACTTTGGGATCATGTAGTTGGTGTGATTGTCGGGGAATTTTATTTTTTATTAATAAGTAAAGTAAATAGTAACAAAACTTCATTTATTTATAAGGTATTTTAGTGAAAAATTAAGTACCTACTTTTAATACATAATTATGACCACAATCAAGTACAGAGTGCTCTTCTTCAGTATCTTAAATTTGTCACCCTGTATAATAGTTACCTTGTATAGAAGAATAAATCAAGATATAATATGGGCATAGATGTAAAAAATTTAATCATTCCAAAAATAAAAGTAAGATAACATAGAGCATTATAAAGAGCTTCTTATGCTGAGCTGCCACTGGAACATAATCAGGTGAGATTGAGATCAACTGCGGGCTTAGTCTAAAATAAAAAACCAATTTTTTTCCAAAACATTACATAAATGGAACAATGCTACTTAATAACCAAAAATGTATAAACAGAGTTTATTGAACTTGGCAGTGTCTGGGAAAAATTTTAAATCAATGAAGTACTCACTCAAGGAAGGAGGATGAAGGAGCATACTCTACAAGTAAAATTTATTTTACAATTTATTGTTTTGCAGGTTGCATTTGTAATTGTTTAAGTTAAAAAGGATACAGATAACATATCGGATTGCTGGTTTTGAAGGGTCGGTAGCTTTTATGCAATCCATTAAGTCCAAAGCGGGTTGCCTAACCATTAATGCTGTTTCTGTAAAAGTCTTTGATTGCTTTTTATAGCTCTTTGGTATGCCACCATGACCGAATAGCTGCTTGCAAACATCTGGTTGTAAGGTATAAAAAAGTCCTATTTGATTTTCATTGTGTTGTGCCTGGAAAAAAATAATGTTTGTTTACTCTTACTTTTTAAATAGATACTTTAAATACTTCCATTTAACTTACAGGAGTTGCTTCAGACGTCCTGAAATTAGCAACGTTTGAATATCGTCTACAGCAGTTTCTGAGACTACGTAGCAGCATTATTTTAATAAATTATTTATTTTATTATTTGGTACACACCGCCCCTAACCTCTAACCTAAATATTTTGAAAACTGATTGATTGACAAGCTTGACATTGAGTGGTAGTGATTGATATCTGCAATTACGTCTCAAAATGAGAACTTAACTTTTTTAAAGATAATTTATAATAGTTGAGTTATTTATTCTTTTATTTATTTATTTATTCTGTTTAACCCGAGATTATAACTTTTAAAATTGAGATTAGCATAAAATCTTTGCCAACTTTTTCACGATGACCAGGATAACCCAGATATTTTTTTGATTCAAATATGAGGAAGTCTATAAATAAATCCAAAATCTACACTAATCGACATACGAGTGAATACCTATAATGGAAACTGAACTAACTCTTGAACCAGAAAAAGGTCATAAAAACATTTTTTTAAATGTTGTCCTCTAGTATGAACTGATCAGATTATCACAAAATTTATAGTTATATCCGTGAAAATTGATGTAATAACATAGATAAATAGGTAACAATTTTCAGAAATTTGTTGGAAAAAAAAACAGTTTTATAAAACTTTCTTCAAAAACTTACATTTTTATTTTATGATAAGTAGGTACATCGGACATCCTCTATGTTTTCCATGGAATCAAATAAATAACTACCTCCTATTAGATATACTTAACTTATGTTACCTCTGATTCGTCAACTCCAAAGCACTCGTACCCAATTCGTACCTAGGTACTAAAATTTTCGTACGCCAGTGTTTCGCCCTCCCTCCCTTCCTTTTGGTATATTTATCTTTCTCTATAAAGCAGTGCAACGAAAACAACTAAAGCGCCCTACGCTAAGCACTGCTTGCAGGGGCGCTGCGAATCGTATCGTGTGTAGGCATGCAGGGCCGATCTGCGGCAGGGTAAACAATTAAAATATCGGCCCAATGCCTACACACAATCAATACGATTCGCAGTGCCACTGCAGGCAGTGCTTTGAGTGGGCGTTTTTTGTTGTTTTTATGCACAAATGGATGTGTTGCCCATTTTTATGCACAATGGGCAACACAAAGGTTGTCTGGAAGAGAACGCAATAAGTTCAGCTTTGCCCATACTAAAAAAGTACCTACCTTACTACTTATTTTCTTAGCTGTAATAAAAAATGTGTGTGTGTGTAATAAAGTGTTATTATTAATCGCTCAAGTCAAGAATCAGCTGGTGAACAACGCTTACGTGAAACGAGTATTAAGTCTCGTTCTGTAATACGAGCATAAAAGACTCAAATGATGGTCGACTTACTCTGGCCGAGAAAACTCACTCTTATTTATTAAAGTACTTATATACCTACCTACCAGTTAAGTTATTAAGCTTAGTAGCTCTATACAACGTGTAACATAATGAAGAGATAATACTTAAAGGGATTGTATGCTTGATGATGTAGTTTATAAGTAACAGTCAATTTGTTATATATTGTTCTGAATTAAAGTATGTGTTAAACACTTATTCGCTTGGTGGTAGGATCCCTTCTGGGTCCGACTGGCTAGCGACCACCCTTTATACAAAGTCTGCCGCCAAATGTTACCGCTCCGGCGGTAATGTGTTCCGGCAATATTGTATAAAGAGCCAGTTCCTTCCTAAACCCGTGTGCTTTCATCTTCGACCTCATCGTCACTTACCATCAGGTGAGATTGAGGTCAAACGCGGGTGTAGTCACTTATAAAAAAAAAAAAAAAAATTTTGCTTAATATTATAATTTGATTTTGTTGAAGTGAAAAGGTGAGCATATGCTTCATAAATATCACTTGAAACAAGTTCAAAGTTTAGATCAAAATATCTAAGTGTCAACCCTAAACACAGCTGTTAGCTTTTGATGAAATCTATTCGATAACAGATGGCGTAAATATAAAGTGATGGGTAACTAAGACAGATACTACAAAGTTCAGCCAGTGCGGGAAAGGTCATAAGGTCACTGACTGCGGCACAAGTCTTGTTTTAGCTTATTAGGTTAACTAGGGTTGTCAAAATAATCTTGTAAAATAATTAAATAAATTTGTATGAAAGTCTATACCAGCACTGATCATGCTGTATATTCTACGTATTGTATAGAATTATGGTATTAGATTTTGAAAATTCTTGTTTCACATAATAGAGGATACTTTGTAGTTGGTCCCATATAAATTTCATCGAAATCGGTTGAGTGCTTCATTGAAAATTTCAATTTTTTGAATATTTATGATTTCGGAGAATGTTTATGTGGATGACATTATAACTCAGCCAAAGTTTTGATGTGAAGTCGGTTTTTTTAATGCTCTGCATTCGTTGATTATTCATATATAGAAATAAATAAAAAACATACAGGTACAAAAGAAACTTTATTTCAAATATTACTTTTCTTATTTAATTATAATTTTTTCTGTAAGCGTTTCTGTTTAAATAGACTCATTGGTTTTTTTGTGTCTAAAATATCTATTTTGTTACCATTTTTTACATCTTTTTCAGCAACATCTTGGATTATTATAGTTTTGTTATTACTATTCACTTGAAAAGTAATATTATTATCATTTTCATCATCTAGAATAATATTATTGTTCTGACTTAAAGTATGTGTTAAACACTTATTTTGCTTAATATTATAATTTGATTTTTTTAAAATTGATTTTGTTGAAGTGAAAAGGTGAGCATATGCTTCATAAATATCACTTGGTTTTGTTATACCAGTTGCCTCATTGTATGGTCTGGATAATGGTTCTACATTTGAATGGGTAAAGGATATCTCTATTGTTTCACTGTCGTCTTCATCTGCAAATGAAACATTTCTTCCTGCTATTCTTTCAATTCTGCTATTTTCAGTGATCACTTCTTCTGTGTTGACAACATCATCCAATCTAAAAAGAGAAGGTAATTAAATAATAAATTAGCATTAATAAATTAAATTAGCATGTATAATATACTCTTAATATGAAAACATACCTATCCATTTCATCTTCAAGTTCTTCTAGCTGTTCAATTTCATCTAGTCTTGACAGAACATTAGTTTCAGTTGTAGTTGCACTCTTTGCTTTATTTTTCATTTCATTTAGTTTCTGTTCTAAGACATTTTGTTTCTCCAGCACTTTCTGTAGGAGTTCCATTTTAGATGACTGATTGACGAGATCTGTATGTGTATTTGGCATTTTTCTTTTAATAGTTAAAGCATTTGATTTCTGGTTTTCAATTTCCCTCATAGCTTCATTTTCACCATTGTCACTTAATGTCCTCTTATCCAATATGCTCATATCACTATGAGTAGTTTCACCTTTCATGCTCAATAGTTCTTCTTCTAATTCTTCTTGAAGTTCTAGTTCTTCTAACCTAGTCCACAGTTCTTCATCGTTAACCATACTCTCTTCAATTTTTGGTAATTTAGCTTGCTTTTGCTTATATTGTCTAACATTTTCCCTATGTTTCTGCCGCCACAGATCATCTTCTTCTAATGATTGATATTCTACTATATCTTTTCCAGAATCTTCAAGAATATTATTTTTATTGAATGTTACTTGATCTTCAAGGTACTTTTTTTCTTTTTTTAATATATCCAATTTGGATTTGGCTTCTGGAAGTTAAATAATGTCTTAAAATCTCATAGACTAGATACATTAAATTTAAATTGTTTAATACTTTAAGAAGTTCATTCAACCTTTGTGAAGTAGATGTATAGTGAATAATATGGTACATAGTCAATCTGGTAAATAGATAAATTTATGTATTAACATAAAATATACAAAATAAAAATTCTTGTCAGTATAATATTTTACCAATAGTGAGAATAAGATCCAAAACAATGATTCATTTTCATAGGTTGAAAAGTTTGTGACTGTTGACTTGTAAAGTTTCTGCGTAAAGAGTATTTTTCTAACATTTAAAAATAACAAAAACAACTAAACATATTCTCAAGAATTGTCAATATTTGAGAAGAGTAAATATTTTATAAAGAATTTAACCTTTTATTCTGTGTTGTCTCAGAACTTCGGCTTGATCAGTAGAACATTTTGCAAAATAATTTGCACCAAGAGCTACTGTTATTTCGTTTGTATGTTTTAATTCGCCTCGAAACAAAATTCGGCTTCCAATGGGAACAAGAACGGGAACCTTCAATTTATTTGAAAATTGATTAAAGTCAAGGGATTCCAACTGCTCAATATATCCTTCCCAGAAGCGCAAGTTTCTTTCATTTTCAAATAGTTCCTGGAATTATAAGTAGGAATGTTTTAATTTAATAATTGACAACTTTCACATAACAAGACAATAAATCTTACTAACCTTATAATAAAATTCGCTAAGATGAAACATTATTTATTTACATAAAGACTCTATCAAGATTTATAGTTTTAAAAATAAAAGAAACAAACAAACTACGAAATAAGCTCTACGAAATAAGTAAACACAAGCATTAAGCACTCAGCAGCTTAACACATGTGTTTGATTGACAGTTTTGACAGTGAAGTAATGATAAAGAAAAATGACAGCTTGAAGACGAACGCAGTGTTTTGTAGTATTATATTTTCAACCGACTTCCAAAAAAGGAGGGGGTCTCAATTCGTCTGTATGTTTTTTTTTAAGTTTCTTACACGATATTTCGGACAATAATGAATTGATTTTGAAAATTGTTGTTTCATATGATAGAGGATACTTCATAGTTGGTCCCATTTAAACATCGAAATCGGTTAGTACCCACGTGAAGTCGGTTTTTTAATGCTCTGCATTCGTTGATTATTGAGTAATGTCATCATATCATCTCATATTCAGCCGGCAGTCGTCTCCTGCATTTTAGCATATATCAGAAGTACAAGTACATATACCTACAGAAGAACAAATTAAGTTGTGATGCCCCTGGGAATCAAGCTGGAATTATCGTTGACATAAAACCATCAATGTATTTAGGTTGTTTCTTACCTGGATACACTTCAGTACAATCTATGAAGTAAATTGAGTCTGAAAAAAACCATCTCCGTGAAGCATCCTCCTCACAGACCTTCAAGTTTTTTTTTAACCCCCGACGCAAAACGAGAGGGGTGTTATAAGTTTAACGTGTCTGTGTATCTGTGTATCTGTCTGTGGTATCGTAGCGCCCAAACGGATGAACCGATTTTCGTTTAGTTTTTTTTGTGTTATAGATAATTTTATCCCGAGTGTTCTTAGCCATGTTTCATGAAAATCTGTTCAGCCGTTTGAAGATCATCAGCTCTTTTCTAGTTGATGAGGGGATCTGACTACCTTCCATGTGTCCTTTCGATGCGAAATTTGGTACCGTATTGCTTCAATTATATTGAAAGTATATGGTAAGGTAACCATGGCCTCATCAGCCGTTTGAAGGTCATCAGCTCTCTAATAGTTGATGAGGGGATCTGACTAACTTCCATATGTCGTATCGATTCGAAATTTGGTGCCGTATTACAACAATGATATTAAAAGTATATGGTAAGGTAACCATGACCTGATCAGCCAATTGAAGATCATCAGCTCTCTAATAGTTGATGAGGGGATCTGAATAGCTTCCATGTGTCGTATTGATTCGAAATTTGGTGCCGTATTACTACAATTACATTGAAAGTATATGGTAAGGGAACCATGACCTGATCAGCCGTTTGAAGGTCATCAGCTCTCTAATAGTTGATGAGGGGATCTGACTAACTTCCATATGTCGTATCGATTCGAAATTTGGTGCCGTATTACTACAATTATATTGAAAGTATATGGTAAGGGAACCATGACCTGATCAGCCAATTGAAGATCATCAGCTCTCTAATAGTTGATGAGGGGATATGAATAGCTTCCATATGTCGTATTGATTCGAAATTTGGTGCCGTATTACTACAATTATATTGAAAGTATATGGTAAGGGAACCATGACCTGATCAGCCGTTTGAAGGTCATCAGCTCTCTAATAGTTGATGAGGGGATCTGACTAACTTCCATATGTCGTATCGATTCGAAATTTGGTGCCGTATTACAACAATGATATTAAAAGTATATGGTAAGGTAACCATGACCTGATCAGCCAATTGAAGATCATCAGCTCTCTAATAGTTGATGAGGGGATCTGAATAGCTTCCATATGTCGCATTGATTCGAAATGTGGTACCGTATTACTACAATTACATTGAAAGTATATGGTAAGGGAACCATGACCTGATCAGCCATTTGAAGATCATCAGCTCTTTAATAGTTGATGAGAGGATCTGACTACCTTCCATATATCCTATCGATTCGAAATTTGGTACCGTATTACTTCAATGAAATTCAAAGTGTATGGTAAGGTTACAATGACCTGATCAGCCATTTGAAGATCATCAGCTCTCTTATTGTTGATGAGGGGATCTGACTACCATCTTCCTAATATTAAAACCTACTTTAAAAAGTACAAAATAAAAGTAAAATTAAAAATTTTAAAAACCCCCCGACACAAGAAAAGACCTTAAAAACTAACAAATAATATTTTAAACCTATTCTAATTATTATCGTCCCATATATAATTGACTGTAAGACTTGTACTTTAAAATATTTTTATTTTCCGAGCGTCGTCGGACCGCTAAGTTGTCAGTTGCAGATTGCATCAAAAGAATTCACTCCGAAAAATTCGTAAAATCGACACAACCGTCAACGTCGTCTGCCCGTTCGGGTCGCCGCACTTGGTGACGCCCACCCCCGCGCCGCAAGCCGCACACCGAGCTCGCCGCGCGCGGCATTACGTAGAGCGTAGTCTATGCATGAAACTTAAGATCGCTCATACCTAAATGTAATAATAAATTAGCTGTTGTTGGCTTAATACTTTATATACTTGAGCGGTCCCCGACGCGGCGACGACGCTCGGAAAATAAAAATATTTTAAAGTACAAGTCTTACAGTCAATTATATATGGGACGATAATAATTAGAATAGGTTTAAAATATTATTTGTTAGTTTTTAAGGTCTTTTCTTGTGTCGGGGGGTTTTTAAAATTTTTAATTTTACTTTTCTAGGATGTCTGAGGATGACTCAGTCCTTTTGAACAATAGTTGCGTTCATTATTAAGTCCACGTCATTCAAGTCTACTAAATCTGTCACTGTCAAATTCACCTGGCAGCCGAACGACAGCCAAGTATGTAAACACGTATTAAATAAAAACAAAATAAGTTGATAAATAAAACGGTTTCTTTCACTGAAGTTCTTTTGGATGAAGTTGTTTTGTGATGAATTGAATGGACTCTGAAAAATACCCATTTATTTAGACAACGATGGAAGAATCAAAGTCAATACTTCATGAGTTGTATGTTTTTGCGGAATGGAAGCCAGAACCAGAATATTTGGTAATTTTAAGAGTTTACTAAGACTGTATATGTTTTCATATTAATTCTTAACTAAGTAAAAGACATACTTATCATTTATACTATATCTTTTCATTCATAAGTTCCTTTCATTCCTTAATATTTGTAATTTCAGCAAAAACCTGATAACATATTGCCTGAAAATATCTCCACACTTTGGAAATGGCTGAAGTTTTTTGGACCCAAAAAGAGTCTTATTGACAGTGTCACTGCGTAAGTTCTTGTTTGTTAACTACTTTTTTGATCCATTTATTAAGATTCTTTTGGAATCTATGGTTGAAAATAGTTATTACATCAAAGTTGAGAAAGAATGTAAATTTGGCTCTATGATTCATTTAGGTTAGCTTAACAAATATTCTGATAAGTATGATGGGAAAACAAGTAGGAAAAAGACTTTAAAATCAGAGTAAGTGGGGAACTTTGATTGTAAGATTTTGTACAGAAGGAAAATAAATTGAATATTTTCAAGCCAAATAGTTACATCCAGTGCAACTGATATGAAATAATCAAGGAATGCTGAGCATTTAAAAAAACCAACTTCACATCCAAAACTTTGGCTGTAGTATAAGGTTAATGGTAAATGTTCTCTGTACTCATACATGTACAAAAAGTTTATGAAGTACTCATTAGATTTTGATGAAATTTCTATGGGCCCACCTCTAAAGTATCCTCTATTGTACATCATCAACATTATTTAAAATCGATCCATAATTGTCCAAAAAATTGTATAACAGACACAAAAAAAATTTACACATGCATTGAGAACCTACTCCTTTTGGAAGTCGGTTGAAAATATGTAAGATTGATAAAGTTTTCATTTAGAGCAACTTTATATTTAGCTTCTATAATTAATATTTGCACAATTTACATGTTATAAACAAAGGATACTATTAGGATTAATAACACTGCATATCCCTGCTTGCCTCCTTCTCCCCAAAATTCTAGCTTTCCAATTCTAAATAAGCTCTAGATGAGCACTATGAGAGTGTTTAGTTCTTTGAGTGGCTATGGTTGATGGTTCATAGCACAATCTGCATCCTTCTCCGTAGATAATATCAGCTGCAAACAGTGGGGTTGACATGTTATGCAGCCTGTTTGTGACATTGTGTCTGTTTTACTTTCTTTTTTTTACTTTTTGAGTCTAATTTTATTTTGTAAATATTTTTTTTTGTCAAATAAGCTTGTGTCACAAATAGGGTTGCCAGATAGGAACTTATCAAATCCGGGACAGTTCTAAAAAAAAAAAAACAATGTCGGGTCGTGGCCATGCCATGATAGAAAATATCATATATTTTTTTTTATTTTCAAAGGATTCATATTTATATTTAAAAGATAAATGCCAATTATAAAAAAAAACATATGTACTTTTATTAGTTGTAGGTATGTAATTAGCTTAAATTGGTAAATTAAAACTTTGGTAGACAATTACTAAATTACAAATTAAATAGTAATAAAGTGAAGAAAACAAAACAATAATAATAAGATACTATGTTCCTTAAATAAATCTTATATCAATAAATCCCTAACTTAAAAAAAAAACAATCGGTACCTTGCTTTTTGGTACATAATGTTTTGTTATTAAGCTTTGGTAGGAAATCAGTACAAACAAATTATGTATCTTCTAATAAAAATAAAACTTCTTCTAGAATAAAATAGAACGTAAATAATAATGTTAAATAAAACGGCGATCAAATCATTTTTTGAAATATTTTTCCCTGGATTTTGCCATTTTTATTAGTTTTTCTCCGTCAGAGCTTTGTAAGACTGTTAGAATTTCTGAACAAGACACGTCAAAGTTTATACGAGTCTGCAGTTCGGACTTGATTAAATCCATGGACATCCGGTTTCGCTCTTTAGTCCATAAACTATTCAGTAGGCTAAATATTCTTTCGCAAAAGGCATTGCTTGTTGGAAAAGAAAGAACAAAACCAACTATTTTTTTTAAATTATCGAAATTTGTGGACGTGTTATTTCTGAAGAAATAGGCCCATATTTCGTCGTTTGGTAAGTCTTTCGGAAGCTCCCTATATACGGTTTTCAGACATGCAAACTCTGAGTAAAGGGAGTCAATATTAATAGCGTCTTCTATATTTAATATCATGGGCAATTCGGAAAGCACTTCCCAAGTCAATTTTAATTCCTGTGGTTTGAGGGACAAAAGTTCAAACTTTTTGTAGATTCCATCGGTACTAAAATCATATCTTTCTTCTATATATTTTAATGCTCTTTGCAGAAAAATATGCACCTGTCCTTTAAATAGAGCTCTTTCTTCTTCATCAAGTTTTCTGAAAATGTCCCTGACTTTGCTCCCAAAAAAGTTATCAGCCATCCTACTTTTTAATTGGTCGTGAAGACTTCGCATGGCATGATCAATGTCCAAAATAGTGAAGCACTCACTTTCTAAAAGCAATATCACTTTGGTAAATTCAGGCAAGATATTGCTCAGGAAGAAAAGGTAACAGTCATTTTTACCTTCTTTTTTACATTCCTCATCATCATTATTCATAAAATCATTACTACAACCTTCTGAAATAAAATCCCATAGCACCTTGTGGCAGTTATCACGACCTTTTGATAAAAAATAATGTTTAACAGCGGGCCAACTCCGAATTAAGCGATCTATAGCTGGCAAAAGTGACAACCATCTTGTAGGTACATGTCTTAGCAGTTCTTTATACTCTATTTGGGCAAATTCACAGCATTCTTTCAATTTTTTTGTTTTTAATGCTGATGAACTGAACTCATTATAAATTTTTATGACGATGCTTTCTATGTCAACATCGAGGCCTTTTAATGCATATTTTACGCAATTATTAATAACGTGGCAATAACAATGTGCTTTAAAAATATGATTATTTTCTTCTTTCAATTTCTGGAATACAGAATTATGGGCACCATAATTAACAGAAGCATTATCTGCACTGTATGCACTTATTTGATCCATGCTGAGATTAGAGTCAGTGGTAATTTTTTTAAGGCAGTTATATATATCGAGCGATGTTTCTTCAGCTTCCTCGTAAAAGTCCAATAATTTTCTACATATACCTTTATTACAATTAAAATATTGAACGGCATAGGGAAATGTTTTTAAATTACCAACATTTGATGCATCTGAGGCTACGGAAAAATAATAACATTCTTTTAATTCAGAGATCACTTTTTCTTGTGAATAGGGTCCTAAAACATTGCGTGTTATTGCCGATGCTTTTGTTCGTCCACATGTTAATTTTGCTGCTATTTGACTATCTGGAATGAATTTGCTAATATTTTTTGCCAAGCAATCCAAGCTGTTGTAACTCAAACCATGCTTCACATTATGATAAATAAGAGCCACTTCAGAATTTATTATAGAAATTTCCTCTGAGGTGTGCTTTTTTATAAAAAAAGCATCCAAGCATTTGGAAGTTTTCCTAGCCATTGCCATCTTTTTATGTTTTATACTATTGCCGTGAGCCTAGAACAAATAGAACAATGCATATAACAAATTTGAAATGAATTAGATGTATACATGCGAAACAAACGCACGCGATGTTATTGTATACCTATACAACGTGTTTTTTATTATAACTTTAGGATACCACTGACGACACCACTTGCAGTAATTCATGATTTTCTCAATACTTTATGTAACACCGCGTTATTAGAAAACGTTGCGCTCTGTTATTGCATACACTGAAACTTAATACGATTACAATTTTGATATAAGTAAAAAATTACTTACTGCCAGCGCGCGGCGACCTTTATATTGAATTGCAATATCCGAGTTACATGCTTTACAAATTGCAGTAAACTCATTTTTTTTCTCTATCCACTCTTTAAAATCGGGATCAGTGATCCACTTATCATTAAATCCTGTAAATCTTTTTTTACTTGTGGATGGATACGACTCCATGATGAGTAATTGTATGATACAATTACTCATCAATTTGTATCGCACAGTTCGCAGTTTCGCACGCGTGATGCGTCTGATTCAATCAAAGCAAAACACAAAACACAACAGCGGACGCGGGCGAGAGAGAGGGGGCGGCGGGCGCGGCGCGGGCGAGAGACAGCGGACGCGGGCGAGCGAGAGAAAGGAGGCAGCGGGCGCCGGCGAGTGAAGTAAAACTATTGCACGCACTCCCGTCCCGCGCGCCTACCCGCACTCGCTCACCGGCAGCCATGTCATTTCATTCGTTGCTAGTTTATTTTGTTAAAAAATAATAACTTTTCAAAATCCGGGACAATGAGCGCTAATTCCTGGACACGGGACAAGAGGCAAGATTCCGGGACAATCCCGGATTTCCCGGCGGTCTGGCAAGCCTAGTCACAAATAAAGTATTTTTCATTCATTTTGATATTAAGCTACTGTTATAATTTTGGTAAAAGCAACACTTTTGATAAGAGGTGATACTCATTAGCAACAATTTTCTTTGAAGGGACCTACAATTTTCATAAGGCATTTACTCCAAAACATTGAATGCATACAGAATTCCCAGCCACCTACAAAAAGTTCGAAGCCAAGGTTGTACAAAGATAAAGCATTAGTACCGTAACGTTTGTGTATGCTTTGTAGTTAGCAAATAAAGAGAGTATATAGCACAAACCTTATGGCAGATGTAAGAATCACGTTTGAAATATAAAAAAGAAAAGAGTTTAAAAACTGACACTGCTTGTTTGTCAGTGATTTTTATTGACTTCTATAATTTGATCTTGAAAGGCCCCGCGGCCGCGCACCATCAATATTTATAACCAACGTTGTAATAAAGTGCTTATTTAAGTTTAATGGAATAAACGAATTGATTACATCCAAATGTAATTTTTATTTCATAGTTAGTCTGTTTCTCAGAGCGACCGCCTCCCGATCTTGGTGCTGCTGTTTCCGCGAGTAGAATGCGGCCACGTAGTCGACATCTCGTTTAGATCTTGGTTCGTCAAATGTTTGGCACGAATCGAAGATCGGCCTGTAAAAATATAATAATAATGTTATGTTAGTATTTTTCTTATTATTTACTCTTGCTTGGCTGCGACTTCTCTTATTCCTTTAAATGTGTATATTTCTGCAATTCTGAAAAAAAGAACACTAACCTACCCGGCGCCGCTACCAAGCAACACCGGAACCAGGAGGCGGTCGCTCTGAGAAGCAGACTAAACTATGGAATAAGAATAACATTTGGGAGTAATCAATTCGTTTATTCCATTAAACTTAAATAAGCACTTTAATACAACGTTAGTTATAAATATTGATGTTGCGCGGCCGCGGGGTTTACTCTTCCGAGATTAAACCGTGTCAGTTTTTAAATTCTTTTTTTTTTATATTTCAAACGTGATTCTTACATCTGCCATAAGGTTGGTTTGCGCTATATAATCTCTTTATTCACTAACGACAAGGCGCACACAAACCTTACAGTACCTAGGTACTTAAAATTGAATTACTCTTAAGATCTCTATGACTGAACGTATATGTATTGTATATTTAATACGGGTATGCCTTTAACCCCGAGCTACATAGACGAATATTGTACATCCATGGTTGTCTGGAAGAGATTTATTTTTAGCGATAAGGCCGCCAATTGCTTATAATTTTTTTTTTTTTCCATTTTTGACATCATTATCTAATTCCGTTGAGATTCGAAGAAAAACACCATATTATGACGAAATACACATTAAAATTCTATCCAAAAACTGTATAAGCTATCCTGGCCCCATCCTGTAGCCAACGAAGAGAACTCGAAAGCTTTCCCATTTGCGTCGCTGAACTTACATATTAAAATATTCGAGAAACTGTCTCAAGCTGTGAAAAATCCTTTAAAAGGATCAGTTTAATATACAACGTGTAACAAAATGGAGAGATAAAACTTTAGGGTTAGCTTCTATGTACCATACGTAGAATGTACAGTAAAAGAATTAGCATGAAATTACACTTTGTAGTATCTCTCTTGGTTACTTATCTCTTTATTTTAACGCCATCTGTTATCGAATAGATTCTATCAAAAGGTAACATCTGTTTTTAGGGTTGACACTTAGATATTTTGATCTAAACTTTGAACTTGTTTTCCGAACCAACCGTAAGGATTACAAGTTTATGTTACTGTTACTTATAAACTACACCACCAAACATACAATCCCCTTAAGTATTATCTCTTCATTATGTTACACGTTGTAGTCGCCAGTAGATTTGTGCAGGATCGCTGGCTTAGTAAGCAGTTCTTAAAACGCGATGTACACCGCCATAGCCGTATTATCTCAACATTTACGTGTTAATGGGCCTCGGATAGGTCTTTAAGGGCTTCTTGTAGCGCGGTGCGTAGTTCCATACGTCCCGCCCAGATAATTTCGCCGACGTGAGCAAGCGAAATTACGTTTAACTGGTTTATTTTCAAAAATTATAACTATTTAAAAATGTTGCTTTACCCATCGGTTAAGAGAAGTCCGTTTCATGTTTTTATGTAATTTTTACATGAATCCATTTTGGCATTTCGTAGCAATATCCGTTTGAAATGGTAAATTTGTGTTATCGAGCCAATTTACATTAATCATGTTTCAATCTTTACACAGCGGTTGGTTATATGGTTAGTTTTTGTGAATATTCTTTTCATGTACACATTAGTGGGTATATTATCGTTTAAAAAACTGTAAAATCGCTGCATCCTCGCCTTAAGACGCACTATCGACAAACCTTAACAACACTACTATAATAACCTGGTCTATTGGGGTTGCCTTAGTTCCCACCTTAATTGCAACTGTAAGCGCTTACCTGAGTCGATCTAGTGGTGTAAATGTGTAAGTATTATTGTGTATAAATAAATAAAATAAATAAATAAGGGATACACTCTCCATTATCGATGTAAATTTGCTTGGTAGGCTGTATTACAGAATATGTTTTGTAGAATGTGCGAATTTTATTTTTGAACAACTTGAACCCACACCCTTTCATCGTCCGACTACGAATATGTGAACTGGTCCTCCCTACATACACGTACAGTAGATAATGACTATATCACAATGTTTATTGACTTCTTATAGCAAACATTAGGTACAAATATAAAACATTTCAAAGATTTAATATGCATCTCGTGGAACAGACGTCTTGCAACTTTCACTCTATATTAGTAGGATTCTAGTTTCCCACAAGTCTAAACTAAATTTTGAATTTAACAGACACAAAGAAAATCAACAAAAATGGCACATTGCTTTAGGAGACGAAGGCAAGGTTATTGCCATTCTTGCGGACAATATTCTGGAAATTCGCACCAAAAGATCAGAATACGCTACAATTGCAGCTCGGACTACAGGTATCTCTATCTCTGTTTATAAATTGAATAAGTATTATAAATTGTCTTTTTCAAACTAGCAAATAACCATACAAACCAATACCTAGTGAAATAGCCCTAAATTAACTCTTGGTTTTGTAAGTATATTGGATTGAACTTGACATTCTGAAATATTTTTTAGTGGCTCGTGACCCGTATCCACAATGGAGGAAACTAGTTTGGAGCCCCGACTGCTCCTTTTTAGCCCTGGCCTATGGGAATGGAGTGGTCAGCTTTTTCGATCTGACAGCTTCCAACTTATTCAACATTCCGGCTGTAAGTTTATTTATAAATATATGCACCTCTAATTTGTATTATTTAACTGATATTAGACGATAGCGCATGCCCCTTTAGGTATGACTATTCGTTTCATTTTTCATCATGATCCTCATCGTCACATTACATCAGTCAGGTGAGTTTCGGGTCAGACGCAAAAATTGTGAAACTTAGCATAGATACTACTTAAAATCTGGACAGAGAAATTGAGATTTGTACGCAAGTGACTGCTTGTTACCTTATATTATTTTCTGTACTTAATGTACCGCTTCAGAATAAGTTCAATATAATGTTATTCCACAGGACTGCTCACGACCTGGCGGAATGGAATGCACAGACAATACTCACGCGGTGGTTGATATAATATTCATGCCGCTACAAGTGAAGGATAATAAATGGTAAGTGAGTAAAGTCGATTAAGAAAAACATCTTCGAAAAATTAGCTTCGTCTAAAGTGACTGCATATAATTTCATCTTTCATATTTGAATTTTTAGGATAAAGATAAAAGATCCTACTGCCTTAAAATATCCATCGAAATCAAACTTTATTACATGTTTATTTAGGAATTGATTTTGATTGACTGATTTTTCTATGGTCAGAAAAAAGTTATCTAATGAATAAAGTATTACCGACATCTGCAAGCTCGTCTCAAGTATATTGATTTTCTATGTCATTGCCCTTTTTTTTATATTGAAAGGATAGGACGTTTGTCTTCCATGCCACCTGATGGGAAGTGCGCATGAAGACTATGGTGTTACACGTCCATCCACGAGAAACCTTTGCTTGGTGGTAGGATCCCTTCTGGGTCCGCCTGGCTAGCGACCACCCTTTATATAAAGTCTGCCGCCAAATGTTACCGCTCCGGCGGTAATGTGTTCCGGCAATATTGTATAAAGAGCCAGTTCCTTCCTAAACCCGTGTGCTTTCATCTTCGACCTCATCGTCACTTACCATCAGGTGAGATTGAGGTCAAACGCGGGTTTAGTCACATAAAAAAAAAAAAAAAAAAAAAAAAAAAAAAAAAAAAAAAAAAAAAAAAAAAAAAAAAAAAACCCTATTCACTCGACACTTAAAAGTTCCAGGACTGTAGTGTTCAGGAAAAATAGACGCAGGCAGATTGTTCCACTCCTTGGCAATCCGTACTAAAAAGGAACTATCGAAGCGTTTTGTTCGACTTCTTGGTAAATCCACTATATAGGGATGGAAGTTCTGTCTGCGTCTGGTAGTCCGGTGATAAAAAGGAGTGGGTTCAATTTGGTCAAAAAGAGCACTCGCACACTCACCAAAATGTAGCCGATAAAATACTGTCAAACAAGCAACCTTACGACGATGCTCCAGCGTCTGCAATTTTTTATTTGTAAGGTTAAATTAATACTTACCTAGTAAAAATCGTAAAATATATATATTCCGCCGAGTAATGTTTTCTTCGTCAGATAAATTTTATCCAACGATTGAAAAATTTGACCTTAGACGATTAAAATGATAATTATCTCATAGTATGCTAATATTTATTTATTCGCTTACGTTAAAAGATAATTTGGTGTGGTTATGTATAACGATGTAATGTAATGGGAAATTGCAATCGAAACAAACGCTGGAAAAAGATAAAGGTCCTTTGTCTTCCCGCTGGAAATGATTAAAATGCTGTGAATTTTAGAAACTTTTGTTATGAATGCACTGCGTTTTTATTCTTATTATTTTTATTAAACACATATTTAATTAATTATTAGGTTCGAACTAGAGATGAAACGGATAGTAGTTTGGCCGGATACCGGATATCCGGCCAGTCGTGTCGCCGGATAGCCGGATATCCGGCGAGACTCAGCCGTTTGGTGCACCGCGCACACACACACCTGCGTTAGAGCACGCGAACGATCGGGTGAACTCGGTTCGATTCGGGTCTTTTCGTTCATTACGTTCATTAATTCATTAACTATTGTATTGATGCTTCATTATCAGCCCATATACGTCCCCATCGTGGGGAACGATTGTGTTGATTAAATTTTATTATTTATTATTATTATACTTAAAGAAATTGTCCACTTTAATTTTTTTACTACGCTGGATACTATCCGGCGTAAAAGCATATCCGGCCTATCCGGCGGCTTTAACACTATCCGGCCGGATACCGGATAGTTGCCGGATATCCGTTTCATCTCTAGTTCGAACTATAAAAGCTTACAGAGATAACAAAGGCTTGAACCCTTTTGAAGCGAAGATTATTTGATAGATTATGACCATGACTCGAGCATTTTTTGCTGCACCTAATGCTAAATGTGGTGTGAATTTTAGTGTCTCTGTATTACGAACGAAATCAAATGATATTTAATCAATAGTTTGTGTATATAAGTGTTGGATATTGGCGATCGCAGGAGCTGGGAAGTGGCACTGGTGACGTATGACGGCAAGGTGCGCGCGTTCCGCGTGTGCAACACTCTGGCGGGGGCGGTGGCGCGCGCGCAGCTGGCGCCCGCACTGTCCGCTGTGCTGCACGTGCCGCCGCACGCGTGTCTCGTGGCCGCCGCCGTGCCCGCTACGCAGGTAACATCACACAGACGCATCATGAAACAAACTGTATATCTGGACGACAGGCTGGTGTAGCGGTAACATACATTGCCTTCTATGCTAGAGGTCTTGGGTTCGAATCCCGGCGGTGGCGGATATTTGTGTGATGAACACAGATAACAGTCGTCAAGTCATGGATGTTTATATGTTTATTTAAGATTATTCAAATAAAAAAATATGTATTTATTCAATATGTATGTTTATATATTTCCTAAGTATATCAGTTATCCATAACACAAGTTTTTTAAGAAACTTAATTTGGGCTAGATAACGTTGTGTGAGTTTCAGAAATATTTATATTTATTTATTTATAAGTAGAAGAAAACTGGAAGTTTTCCAAACAGGGGTGGTAAAAATTGCTACACTACAAAATTGAAAAATATATTAAGTATTTCTTTGTCAAAATTAAAAAACCAAATCTAAACAATATTTTCTGCTTGCTTTCCCATTTATTATAAACAATAAAAACAACCTCATTATAAAATTTTGTAAATCGGTACGAGCTTCTTTTATTCAGGTATCCGTATAACTTAACTAACACGTAAATCATATTTGCACAGGATCCGAACTCCCCCCTGGGTGCCGGTCTGACGTCGTGGCGCATCCTGAACGACGAGCCGTACTACAAGCTGTCCGTGGTGTCGGACCAGCTGGAGACGCAGCGCGCCGGCAAGCCCTTCCAGATGTACATTCCCTTCGTGGCCAGGAAGAATATGGTAAGGACGAAAGCACTTATGTTCATCACAAAAAAAGTATAGGTTACACTTAAAGAAAGTCAGAAAATGCTTTTTTTGAGTTTAAATACTGAGAATTAAAAGACAGCAGAAAAATACTGTCGGCGCGTGGTTAGAATGTATTTAAAAACTATTTACGGGCATCTCAATAGCCTATCAAAAATTAAAAGCTATTGAGGGGTAATTTAACAATCAGTCAACGACAGTTAGGTTATTGATACCGACCGTTAGGGATAGACGCGGAGATAAAAAGTAGTACTTAAAAAGGTATTTTACCCAGGACAGAACCTTCATAATAACCACGTGTAATTTTATTGTGTTTTGGATAAAAGTAAGGTTTACAGCAGACTTTGCCAGGTTAAACTGTTGACGCCCAAGGGCCAGAAGCAGGGCTTTGAGTATCTCCCCTGGGCGATGAGCAGGCTTGGGTAACTTGGTGGATAACAGATTTTTCAGGCTTTGAAACATCTTCTGGCCAAGATCTTACCACTAATACGCGATCGACAATCTAATGTGCCAATTTCATTAATAAAACAAATAAATATAGATAACTAGCCACCGCGCGCGGTTTTACCCGAGTAACTTTTGATCCCGCGGGAATTTCGGGATAAAATATAGCCTATCACCTATCTCAAAAATTGGGTTATCAAATGCGAAAAGAATTTTTCAAATCCCACTTGTAGTTTCTGAGATTAGCGCGTTCAAACAAACAAAAAAACAAACTCTTCAGCTTTATATATTTGTATAGATTACTAGCTGTTGCGCGCGGTTTTACCCGTGCAATTTCGATTCCCGCGTGAATTTTGGGATAAAAAGTAGCATATGTGCTATTCCAGATTGTACTCTATTACTATGTCAAATTTCATTAAAATCCGTTGAGCCGTTATGCCATTATTAAGGAACAAACATCCATACATCCAAATATTCACATTTACAATATTATCAGTAAGATTAGTAAAATACTAAAACAAAACATCGACTTTGATTGTAAAAAAACTTATTATATTTGTTTCGCAAATAAATTCTCATGTTTTTTTCATCACCATTTACAGACATTTATCGTAGAAATGGCGCTATCCCCTGACATGTCAAAACTAGTCTGTCTGCACTGTAACGGCGAGGTGTCAACATGGAGTCTTCCACTGCTGAAGCTTCTATACCGGTATCCCCTGGCTTCTCAGCCGCAGCATGACTTGAGGAACCCGCTACTTGGGGAAGAGACGGTGGGGAAGAAAGACTTGGGGCTGTTCCATCCGGCCAGTGTCAATTGGTGGAGTAATGATGTAAGTAGAACTATGGGAGTTTAAGCAAATTGTTATTTATAGGTAGGCTTTCATTTATCAAAATATGGATTTTATGTAATATTAGTGACTGTAACCCAAGTATACCAATCTCATTGGTGTCTAATACAGCCTCCCATAGAGTATTGATCAAAGATTCTCCAGTAGTAGAGAGGTATTGGGTTCGATTCCCAGCTGAGCCAGTTTGGGAAAAGAAGCTTATAAATTGTAGTTAATTCAGTGATTACTGTAGGTTTTAAAATGAAGTTCATAACTTTCATAACATAACTCTTTACCTAGATAGAATTTTTTAACAATACCAAACCAAACCAATATAATGTATGCCTGTGTATTGTGTGGTTTTAGATAAAGTCTTATAGTAATTTAACTCTATCGAATTAAAATTGGGTAAAGACTATAGTTTAAGTCTTAATTTGGAGTTTCAATTTTAGCGGTGACTTAAAAAAATATCGTACCTACTTTATATTTAATCATGCATTACTGACTGGTACTTACCTATGTACAATCATAAAAGTAATTATTACTATTAAAGAAAGAAAGAAAGAAAAAGTATTTATTTCACAAACACAGAAACATTAGACAAAGTTGAAATAGAAAAAAAAAATTAAATTAAAACAAAATATTGAAAGTATAAATAAAAATAAAAGTAAAAAAAGACGTGTGGCACTCGGAGACTGCCGCGGTAAAGCTATTGCATAGCATTTTTTATCAACTTATGCAATTTTAATTATTTATTTATTTTATTAATGCAGTAATTTTTGATCTAATATGAAGTTCCACAAGTTCCTAGTAGATGGCGCTGATTGTTTATTAAAGCCTGCATGTAAAGTTATGAGATCAAAGTATCACCGCTGTGTCGGTCAGAGGTGTGTAGGTTTTTTTCGTTACGGAATTTCTGGATTCGGTCCCCACGCTCAAGGCCCGCGATAGAAGCTATTCAATAGCTTGAAAGCTATGCAATAGCTTAAAACTTTGAATGTGAAAACGGCAAACCGCCTCAGCATTACGTCGCAGCTAGGCTACGACGCTGATTTTTAGGCAGCGCCTCCGTCCCACTGAGGTGGAAGGGGACATATTATTGGCCGAGGGATCTGCTTTAGTGTTACTGTTCTAGATCACTAAAATTTAATAACTTTTTAAATATTATTATTTGCAGGAAATAATCCTCTCAAGATTCAGTGGCGTAGTATCTGTGTGCAACATCAAAGATATGGTCAACCTTTTGGGAAAAACACCAGAGTTTTTCCAAGGAGTTCCGCGGGTAAGATTCTTCGATTGTCATTTATTTGGTTGATACAGTTTACGTGCATTTTATTTAAGAGTTTGCTGTGGTTTTTCAGGTAACTGCAGCGCATCACGGTGGGTTCATGGTACTCGAGTGCGAGTGTAACATTCAGCCCGCGAAGAAGTCTAGAAGTGATGAAAATGTGAGTACTTTTTAGAATGAGTAATATGGCAAAGAATATAAGTTAATCAGATTTCAGTACTTCGAAACATACATACATACATAACGTCACGCCTGTATCCCTAATGGGGTAGGCAGAACACCAGAGGCTATAAAACCATCTGATGTCACGTTTGACAAATTCGGAGATATTAAAATTATGTTAAGAGTCAGTTAAGGGACGGAGGTTTTATCGACGTTTTTGTGGGCGATAGGCTGACCCCCTATCACTCCACAAAAACGTCGATAAAACCTCCGTCCCTTAACTGACTTTTAAAGTATGCCCGGGAAGAGAAGCAGCTGGCGTATTCTATGTTTTTCTTTCACTCCCAGTCCAGCATGGAAGGTACTCCAGCATGGAAGGTTTCTTACTTCGAAACATTAGTTCGTATCCCTTATACGAACTAATGTTTCGAAGTAAGTTAGCGATGGTAGTATTTTACTTTTTTACATTTAAATAGTTAAACCGGTAATTTTAGTTTTAAAAATGTTTCTTCCAATTTAACACGTCATTTTGGCCTTTCTTAAGAAGTAAGTAACTAGGTACGAACGACTAACCAAACTTAAAAAAATATACGGTGTTTTCCTTAATTTGAAAATTCACTTTATACATCTATCACCGTAGTTACCAGAGTTTCAGTTAACAATTAATCGCAGTAAGTTTAGGTTAAAACGGCAATCATTTAATGTGGAACATTAATTTATCTTATCGAAGGTTAAATCACGAAATTTTTGATCTCTCAGCAATTTCTTTTCAAAATATGTAAGTATACCTAAATAAATGAAAAATGTGATAAATAAAAATTACCCGACCGGGATACGAACCTGGGACCTCTCGTTTGCCGGACGAGTGCTATTCCACTGAGCTACCGGGGCCTGGCGGTACGCCTCGAAATTACTTACCACATTTTTGTTTTTACGTTATATTGCTAACGTAACTCCATCTTATGGTATAGCTTTGTAGCTATGCCATACGTGGTTTGGTGTATAATTTTTTTATTTTTATTTTATTTATCACATTTTTCATTTATTTAAAGAATAATTGAGCATTTTAAATGCAAAAACTTAAAAACATATGTATACCTAGCCGACAGCCTTCCTCAAGAATCGCGCTATCATATGCAAAACTCAAACCTGACTTTCAAAGCCAAGCGCCTTTACACATCGAGAAAGATTCATGAAACACAAAACCTAATCATCCATTCTCTTTTGCAGATGGAGGTAGTGAAACTAGAAGAAGAAGACACCGAAATATCCATGTTAGAGAACGCCAAAGAGCTGGTGAAGTGTATTCTGTACGCCATCACTGATATGGAGGCATTCCAGCCGCGCCCGCGTCGCGTCACCGTTGCTACGCGACGATATCGGTTACTGGGAGCTAGGAGTACTACGCCGCGTGAGCTGCTTGCCAGACAGGTAATAACTATTATACAGGGTTGATTTGTAGTGACCAGCCAAATTTAATTGTTAGTTTCTTTGATACGGTATTAACGTACCTGCATATTTATTTTAGTATAGCTCGGTACAAAAAAATAAAGATATGGCACCACAAATTTTTATGCAAATAGTCGCTGTTGATGAACAAAGCTACTACTACGCGGCATTTCTTTGACAATACTACGACGGAGTACTACAAGATGCTTTTTAGAAGCGCGTAGTTGTCTTTTTTTAATGGTAATTCAGAGTGACCATGGTTTGCTTAAAATACTTATTTTTTACAAAAATCATTTCTATAAATGATACTTATTGTGTAAAAAAAAATTGGCTGGTGACTACAAATCAACCCTGTATAGAGTCATTTTTACGCATTAAATATTATTAATTGAAACCATTTTTCCAGAAAAAAGGATTTTTTATTATTCAATTATTATTTTCGATGTTAGCTCAGCATAGCAAACTAGAAACTTCACCGGAGACTTAAAACAACCCTGTATAATTATTACTTTACTTACAAAGAGGGTACTAGATGTTTGGAGGGATCTATACAAAGGTGTACCTTATTTCTACATTTTCTATATTCTAAACAACAGATTTCTACTTCTTTTTTCTGTGGACCTATAGAATGATGATTTTAATAAATATTCAATTGTATCATGTTTCAATAATTTAGTTTACATAATTAAATTGTGTTGTTTTAAGTAAACAAAAAAAAATTGAAAAAATAAATTTGTGAAAAAATGCGTATAAAAAGGTATTCTAATTATCTAATATAAATATTTTAATAGTCGAGTATTTGGTTTTACTATTATGAGTAAAGATATAAACAAAATAACACAACTAAATAATTACTTTTCACAGGATATTCACAAACACTCAACTATATATTTAAAAGTTTCACTCAAGTATTCATATTATGAAGAAAACCATCCACAAAATGACCTTCCATTTTTAAATTTCAGATAGAAAGCGGCAACTACACGGAAGCCTTGGCCTTAGCTGAAACTTTCGGTCTGGACAGTGACCAGGTGTACCAACAGCAGTGGCGGAAAAACCCCGTGTCTACGGAGACCATAGAGAACTATTTGGTAAGGCTAAATCATTGTTAAAATTATAAAATAATACTTAAATCAAATGACTTTTGAATGAATCATCGAACAAACATATTTAAGAAAAGTTTTTTTTTCTCATTACAACATTTGCAGCATTCTAATGTCGGATTTCACAATGAAATCTCAATCTCGAATCTGATTGTAAATACTACAATGTTTGAACGTTGTTGCCTTGACCATCAAAGTGTGGATTAAATTTACCCATCGAGAATACTTAAAATAAAAAAATATCATATCTATCTGCTCAACACACCTACCAGTTCTACAATTATCTCGTTAGTCCGCAGAGTCAATAGTTGAGATCGAACCCATTTATTCGTATCCCTTGCCGTTTTTTCGACCCCTACTTAGGTAAACCGGGATCGAGGAATAAGGCCGGGACCTGTGTGTCATTTTGGTGTTTCGAAAACGAACTTTTCTAATCTGACTAGAGTCTGGGTACACTAGGATAGCCATTGGTTTCGCTGTGTGCTTTTCATAATACAAGCTTCCAAGCTTCTTGTTAGGGTAATAAGCTTCTAAGCTTATTACCTAACAATGGGACTTACAGCCCGTTCTCATATTATGGTCTTCGGTTTACTGTTCCTGTTTTACTGGATACGTTTTTTTTTATCGATCGTGCATGGAGTTGTATGAGCGACTTCACATATGACATAGTATTCAGTATATGCATTTACGTTACAAAAACGTATCCAGTAAAACGGACCAGTAAAACGGAGACCATGTGTGAACGGGTTGTTACTTGGAGTCACACACATGTTTTGGTGTATCATTTTGGATAATTTATTGACGACCGGCTGGTGTAGAGGTAACATACATTGCCTTCTATGCCAGAGGTCCTGGGTTCGAATCCCGGCGGCGACGGATATTTGTGTGGTGAACACAGATATAAGTCGTCAAGTCATGGATATTTATTTAAATTTATTCTTATAAAAAAATATGTATTTATTCAATATGTATGTTTATATATTTCTTAAGTATATCAGTTATCCAGTATCCATAACACAAGTTCTTTAAGAAACTTAATTTCGGCTAGATAATGTTGTGTGAGTGTCAGAAATATTTATTTATAACAGAGCAAGGTGTCGAAGAAGATCTGGGCAGTACATCAATGCGTGGATCGTTTGCCAGAGTCGCTGGCGGCGGCGGGCGAGTTGCTCGCGTGCGGCCTGCGCCTCACTGAGGAACACGTGCTGCAAGGTAACCACACACAGTCCTGTCTTTTCCCTCCAGAAGTAAAACCGTTACGTCACAGCGCAATGACCACCACGATGCTTTCAGTGCTCTCCTCACCTAACCCCGCGCCGGAGCAGCTCTCTTAAAAAGCCTCAAAGAGAGGTCATTGCCTCGTCCTGCCTTCACAGAGGAAAGTGTGATGATTCACGGCGAATGCAGCTCTCTTTTTATAGATCTTCAGATAACGTCTTGTAAATCACAACGAAGTACTTATTACTTACTTGTAATGTAACAATTGTAACACAATACTAGTGTTCAAATAGTTTAATGCAAAATAGTTTAATTTACGTTATATCCAAAGGGTCCAAAAGGCGGGAAAATCAACTGTGTAGCTGTAAAGTAAGCTTTAATGACATTGCCTTAAGCACGCCACACATTGGACGTCGGCAATCCTAGGCCCGACTCAGATTATAAAAATTAATTGTTTCCTTTTTAAGGAAAAATAATAGTCTTTAAGAGTTGGTAGCTATTATCGATTTCAGATTTTGTAGGCTAATGATAACTTTTTTATGTTAAGGAATGTCCAGCATAATCGTGTTCCTTTTATACCTCCACTAGCTGTTTCGCGCGGGTAAAACCGCGGGAACACCGGGATAAAAAGTGCTATGCCAGACTGTACACTATCACTGTGCTAAATTTTATCGAAATCCGTTGTGCCGTTCTCCCGTGATTGAGGAACAAACAACCATACATCAATCCATGCATACGTTCACATTTATTAATAATATAGTAAGAAGTAAGATAGTGAGTTTCTAAATATTTTTTTCATTTACGTTTAATAAAGTTTTCCTAATAAGTGAAGATGAGGCGGAAAAACGTGGCTAATCATTGTTGTTATCCTACAGAAATCAACAAGGACCGCGAAGTGCCCATCACGGACCCGGAAGAGATAACTGTAGAAGATCTGAACGCCTACACCAGCGAGCTACTGCGGTGTCGACACGCCATGCTGTTCTATAAGGATAGACTCATCTTGTATGAGGTAATGTAGCCAAAGCTTACAATAACAAACCTTTATTGTATACGAAACAGGTACTAAATTATTATATTTTCGTCAAGTCACGAGTCGAATTATATGCGAATAAATGCGATCAAAAATGTCTTATTGAATGAAATGTGAATTTTAAAAAAAGGAACGAACTTACTCGACATTTAAAAACGAAATGTGCTTGTTTCAAGCAAGCGTCAGTTGCATGACTTTTAATGTAATATCGAACCAATTGAATCATGTCCCAACATAAGCTCATTTTGGCAAGCCGTCTTAATGCCAGTAAGTCGAAGTTCGCTTGAAGATAGGTTTCCTTGGTAACGAACTTGTTATCATTTCATTCGACACTGAAATTTACTGAGTACAGAATTCGTACACTATCTTAAATGTCCTAAGTGCATTATACGCGATAGACCTTACAAGTTTGACAGTTTCAAACGAATTATCAGCAAAGTGGGTCACGATTCAGTTGATTGGTTAGTACCTTTTAATGTAGTGAAAGTTATGTGTAATTCTAAGATCTATTTTTTTATTCTAGGCAATTTTAAGATCAGAAAAATCATCATACGTCCGCGACGAATACCATCGCCTACGCAGCAACAGCATAGTTCACAGTGCCATGGAGCTCGCGAAAGAAGGTCGCATCAAAGCGCTGTCTTGTCTCTGGCCCCAAATAAAGACGGTTGCTATGCAACTGAAGGCTCTAGAAAATATTCCAGAAACCATCAGCCCCTTGGAGTACCAGCATCTGTTGCCAACCAAGAAACCGATGAACTTTTTCGAGAAGATATCGCCGGTTAAAATACCCATTTCGGAGTATGAAAATGATTGGTGCAGGAAGGATATCTTTAGGTATTTATTTAATTTTGGTTACTAAGCTAGATACGTACTCTAATGAATAATTTTAGAGAGTTTGAATAATTTTAAAACGTTGCGATCTTATTTATTGGTGCTCTTGAGTGATTGTGAGCTTACTCAGAATGATAATGTGTGACGCAGGGTCCAAAAAGTTGATCCATTTATTTTTTGTTATAAATATAATATTTCTTTGATTGGTGCTGACGGAAGTTCAGCGTTGCAACGTTCGCAACATTCATGCTGAGTTAGTGCCTTTTCTTTGAATATTTTAATTTTAATTTTATTTTTGTTTTTTATGTTATTGTAATTTTAAGTGTTTTTCTGAAATTTTTTTTTGTTTATTTTTTGTGTTAAGTGTTTTCCTTTACAAACATAATTTGTAACTGATGTAATTTGTGTTTAGCTTGGTGAATAAACTGCTTGATTAAAATCTAGCAATTACGTTTAAAAAGAGAAATGGCTCTTAATTATATCACCGCCGAAACACATCAACGCAATTATTATTATTATTAAGTACTTATATGTAAAATGTCTAACCTTGTAATACCCTCTAACCAATAACTACCCCACAACAGATCCATTTGGAGTTCAAACTGGTCCGAAGATCAGACCACCGAGCCTGAAGGCGCCACCATAGACTTCGACGAATTATCCAAATGGTACGAAAAGAGAGCCCGAGAGATCGTCGAGCGAAGTGGTATCGTGTGTCACGCCCTAGCTCTTGTCACCATGGTGGCATTTGGCGGTGAAATGGATGGGTTAGAAAGTATGGTGTTTAATTTGCTGACCTTGGATACACTGATCTATGATATAAATTTGGAGGATGTGACGTTGAGCGAGGTGGAGAAAATGACGACGCTGGAAACTTGTGCGGCTTTGATGTCTATGGTAAGTTTTAGTTATTTATTCTGTTTCTTATTCTATTCCGACGACCAGCTGGTGAAGCGGTAACATACATTGCCTTCTATGCCAGAGGTCCTGGGTTTGAATCCCGGCGGCGGCGGATATTTGTGTGATGAACTCAGATATTAGTCGTGAAGTCATATGTTTATTTAAGTTTATTCTAATAAAAAATATGTATTTCTTCAAAATGTTTGTTTATATATTTCTTTAGTGTATCAGTTTTCTAGCACCCATAACACAAGTTCTTTAAGAAACTTAATTTGGGCTAGATAATGTTGTGTGAGTGTCAGAAATATTTATTTATTTATTATTTATTTACTCTATTGGAATGTGGTGAGTTATAGACTTGCAAGGTCGCCATATAAGGATGCTAGAAGGAGAAACTTAAAAAAATGTATTTAAAACGCCCTCTTAGTTATTACTTGTCTCCTACAGCTGTTTCGCATTTCATCCGGTCTGAATCCGACAAAATACTATCAGTCGTAGCTGTATAACTATTTCCATGGTACCTTACGCACTAGATCTGGCTTCTTTCAGCCATCATTTCATACAAGATTTCCATATCCGTATTTTCTCAGATTCGGATCAGTGCGATCATCATTCTATATTACTTCTCGGCGAAATCTTTTAGCGAAGCTCTTGCCATTAGACTGAATACAATAATCCCAGTATAATAGTATAGTATTGATTTATGAAAGCACACAAAACGGAACAAAATGCGATGATATAATGAAATACTTAAAAGATACTAACGCAACAGATATCGTGCGATATTTATTCGGTATTACTCCTCGGCTAAATCTCTTAGCTAAGTTCTTGCCATGTAGACTGAATACATATATAATAATCTAGTATTTATTTATGAAAGCATTCAAAACGGAAAAACACAAATGAAATCAAGAAAAAAAAATCATAGAGGTGGGTGCGATTTCACCTTTTTCAATTGAAGTTTTTAAGTCATAGATGATATCATCGAAACTGTCATTGCAAAAGAAAATGCCTCTTGCATGCAATGAATTTCAATGTATGTATGTATATGTATTTGTTCATTCATCATATCATCATTGTATCAAAAAAATCTTAAAATATAATTATTACTCTTAAGATAGAAATCTTGTTTATTGACATGAAAGAACCGTAATAGGCCCGCTGGTGTAATGCGTGACCGCTCTTACATTAAAGAAAAAGTAATATAGTGGTCACCATTTTTAATAATAAGTACCTAAAGTGAACAACATCAATCAAACCAACAGTTACATTTAGAAGGTTTTATAACCACTCAATTGAAATGGACACAGTAAATGAATTTATTAATGGTATTCCATACCACAACAATTCAGAGCTGTGGATTTTGTACCAAATATTTTCACCTATAATATTTCTTCCAGTCAACCCACGAGACCTTCGTATCGGACCTGAAGAAGTACATGGTTCCGTACCTGAAGCGTTTTGAGGTAATGACGGGGGTACCCCAGACTTGTCTGTCTGGTTTGATGGACTACCTCGAAAGCGTCAGTGTCAAGGACCTCTCGTACATTTTGTTGGTGAGTGCTGTTTAGTTTCTACAAAGGACATAATTATATCGCTTCTTATCTTACTTCTTACTAATATTATAAATGTGCAAGTTTGAATGGATGTACGGACTTATACAATGTGTAACATAATGAAGAGATAATACTTAAGGGAATTGTATGTTTGGTGATGTAGTTTATAAGTAACAGTAATATAAATTTGTTATCCTTACGGTTCGGCCGAAAAACCAGTTCAAAGTTTGGATCAAAATATCTAAGTGTCAACCCTAACAACAGCTGTTAGCTTTTGATGAAATCTATTCGATAACAGATGGCTTAAAAATAAAGTGATGGGTAACTGAGACAGATACTACAAAGTTCAGCCGGCGCGGGAAAGGTCATAAGGTCACTGACTGCGGCACAAGTCTTGTTTTAGCTTATTAGGTTGACTAGGGTTGTCAAAATATTTTGTTGTAAAATAATTAAATAAATTTGTATGGAAGTCTATACCAGCATTAATCATGCTAATTCTTACTGTACTGTACATTCTACGTATGGTATAGAAGCTAACCCTTAAGTTTTATCTCTCCATTTTGTTACACGTTGTATATGTTTGTTCCTCAATCACGATAGAACGGATTTGGATGAAATCTGGCATAGTGATAGTGTACAGTCTGGAACAGTGTATAGGCTTCTTGTTATCCAAATATTTCCAAGAGTTTAGAAATTGCGCTAAAACCGCGCAAAACAGCTACCTAGTTGTATAAAAAATAAGGAAGAAAATAAAATAAAATAAACAAGGTATATCAACGAAAATCTGTATTTTTCTTCTTTAACACCGTAAAAATAAAAAGATTTAAAAAATACGTCGCACTCGTTCATCGTCTCGTAGAACTGTCACTCGCCATCTTATTTTCTTATCTCGCTTTCTCCCTTCAACAATCATCTATCTCACTCACTCTTACATTCCATAACACGCACTCATTGTCCATCCTACACTCGGCCATCCTGCAATCATGTCTGACCTCAGACATTCCATCATCATACATACATACTCGTTAGATACATCTTTACACAAATAAACTTAGTAACTACTACAGCATCATAACATAGATACATCTTAACAACTATTACATCAGGTAAGTTACCATTAGAATAAAGTTACATTTTACATGAAAAAATCCTAAAGTAGGTAGGTAGGTACTCACTCCTTATCTATTTAAACAATAAACAGGTTAATATAAAATAGAAATCTTATAAACTATGGTTTACATTTGCATAAACATCTCTGAACATAAACTTTGACAACTCTGTTAAATATTATGCCATATAACATAAAAATACACTAGAAAAGTTACAATACAAAATTAACATTAAATAATTGCATTCATTCCTCTCATACATTCATACATCAAATAAACACAAGTAAAACATTTATTCATACCTGCTGAATAATTAGTGTTGTGTATCAACACCTGGCCATCGCTTCATATTATCTGAAGAGGTAGACGTCTTGATTGGACCTTCTGTCTGCAAATCTAACTTCTCCACATCATATCTGTCTAGCCTCTTTACTTTCGTGACACGATAGGGTCCTAAATATTTAGATTTGAGTTTCATCCCTGTTCCAAACTGAGTCCGTTTTATAGCAACAATGTCTCCTTCTTGGTACTTATTACTTTCTTTCCTGTTCTTGTCATATGTTTTCTTATTTTCCTGCTGAACTTCCAGTATCTGCTGCTTAGCTCTCTTCCTTAGTTCTTCTCTGGCTTCCATGTAGCTGTCTCTTTCTTCTTGTTGTAGTAACTCATAAAGTTCTATATCTCCTTGTTTTTTCATCTTTTTACCTATTAACATTTCAAATGGAGTGGTATTTACACTTCGCTGGTAAGTACTATTTAACATCATCTGTACTCTCCCCACATGACGATACCATAATCCTGGTTTTTCTATACATAGTTTAGTAAGTACCGGTATAATGATTCTATGGATTCTCTCTACTTGGCCATTGCCCCTGGGTACTCCTGTAGTGATATGACACAATTCTATTCCTTCTTGCTCACAATACTCTTTAAAGTCGTTACTGGTAAATGCAGTACCTCGATCTGTGATGAATCTATCCGGATTTCCAAATGTCTGCTTTAGTACCTCTAGTTTACTCAATACCTCTCTTGTAGTTGTACTTTTACATGGAAACAACCAAACAAACTTCGTGAACGCATCAACAATGGTAAGTATGTGATTATACTGTTTATGAGTCTCAGTCAATGGTCCAACATGATCTAAATGTATAGTATGTAGTGGAGTATCCCCTTTTTCAATAGGATAAAGATACCCCTCCTGTTTTCCTGCTTTTCTGTTTGCCAGAAGACATGGTATACATGAACAAATAAAATCTTCAACTTTCTTTTCCAAGTTTTCAATATAAAAATCCTTACTAATTAAATCTAATGTTTTCCTCTTTGCAAAGTGACCATGATTGTGTGCCCTCTTTATAATTTCAATCTCCATTGTATTAGGTATAACTAGTTGTTGCTCTGATCCTTTATAAAGTAATTCCTGATTTAAACTATAGTCTTTATATGTTTGTCCTAGTTTCAAAATTGTTTTTATTGCTTTGAGGCCTTCATCTTTTTCCTGAGCTAGCTGTATATCTTGGTGCAAGTTAGTTGTTATAACTGCCACATATGGATTTCTACTCAATGCATCAGCATGCCTCATTGCAGTACCTTGACGGTGTTCTACAGTGAAATCATAGTCCTGTAGAAGTAAAATCCATCTAGCAACTCTTGACGATAATGCTAACTCTTTCTTATTCAGCGTCATTTGAAAAGCTTTACAATCAGTAACAATCTTGAAGTGTTTACCATACAAATAGTGCCTGAACTTCTTCACTCCTTCGACTATAGCAAGCGCTTCTAGCTCATAGCTTGTATACTTCATTTGTGCCTCTGTAGTCCTTCTACTCATATAATAGACTGGGTGTAGCCTTTCATCGTCACTTTTCTGCATTAAAATTGCTGAATAAGCTACATTTGACGCATCCGTGTGTAGTTCTGTGTCTGCTCTTTGATCATAAATCTTCAGTACTGGTTTAGAAGCTAACATCATCTTCAATTTGTTAAAACTAGCTTTATGTACATCGTTAAACACAAACTTACAATCTTTTTTCAACATATCGGTGAGAGGCTTTGCTATTGTTGCATAGTTAAGCATAAACTTCCTGAAATAAGAACAGAGTCCTAAGAAACTTTGCAGCTGCTTCAAATTCTGAGGTTCTGGGTACTTTGTTACGGCTTCTGTAGTTCCTGGTGATGGCATTACCACACCTGCCTCGACAACATGACCTAAGTACTCCACTCTCCTGGTTAGTAGCTGAGATTTCTTCCAATTTATACATAGTCCATATTCAGATGCAATTGTTAGCACTTGACGCAGACGCTCTAAGGCCTGGTATTCATCTTCCGCTGGAATTAGAATATCATCAATGAAAATAATAACAATACCTTTGGCAATTAAATCTCTGAATATGATATTGATAAATCGTGTAAAAACTTTTGGACAAGTTGCTAATCCAAATGGTGCTCGTAGAAATTCATATTGTCCAGTCATCGTTACAAAAGCTGTGTACTGAATTGAATCTTCGTGAACTCGCAAGTGAAAGTAACCATTTTTTAAATCTAATGCACTGAATATCTTAGCTGAACTCAATCTATTGATATGGTCATCAATTAAGGGAAGTGGGTATTCATCTTTAACCATCTTACTATTAATTTTTCGATAATCTACACATACCCTTAAACAGCCATTTTTTTTACGCACCAACACTAAAGGACTTGAGTATTCGGAATAACTTACCCTAATTATTCCATCATTTAACCATTCCTGTATCTGTGCATCCACATCTTCCTGTTCCTTAAATGAAATACGTCGTGGGCGCTGGGAGACGGGTATATCGTCTTTCAATATTATTTTTAGTTGAATTGGAGCCTCCTTAGTCTTCCTCGGTACATACCCTTCTACCAACTTGATAAGCTCACCCTTCACTGCTGGATTACTGATGTGACCTACTGAGTCAACAGAACAAGAAAAACATGTAATATTTGTTAACCAGTCATAGTCCATCCATTCATCTTTCGGCTTAAACCAAACACTACACTCTTTCATAAACATCAAAACATTTTGTAAGAAATCATTACCTAAAATTAATTTAAATGGCACAGAGTTGTTAGGCATTATGTAAAACTTAATATTCTCGTATTTGTAATTATCAATTTTTATATCTAAAACAATAACACCATAGGTTTCTACCTTAGAACAACCTAAACCTGTCAACGTTATATTACAACTTTTATCGCATCTTAATACACCAAGTTCGTCGTAAAAGTTCTTTGAGATTATGTTTACATCACAACCTGAGTCTATTAATGCCAATGCCGATTTATAGCACACAAAAACAGTTTTTAAAGGTTTTTCACTTCGTTCCGGTTGACTGATACGTTTGTTTACATTATACATGTCCGCTTCATTGTTATTTACGCAACACGCCATCTTGTCAATCGTTTCGTTACAGCCAATCACCGCGTCGCTCGGCCGTTCCGCGTTGGTTACAAACTTCACTCCGCTTAGCGTCGAACAAACTGCATCCTGAACATCGTTGGTGGCGCCCTCTGGTAATGAATTGAAGAACGCTTGTCTAACCTGATTGGTCGGTGGACGTCGTTCGTGTCTAACCGGATATTGTCTGTCGCCGTCGTATTTACCGAATGCACCCGATGACGTTTGTTCTTGCAACTGATTTGATTGATGTTGATACGAACTTCTCGAAGGCTGCCCTTGCGCTGCCGCCATCTTCAATGGACAATTAGGAGAGATATGCCCATACTCGTTACAATTGAAGCACTTTTTACCTTCCGTTTTATGAGGACAGTTGAATGATATGTGATTGTTTTCCCCACAGGCGAAACACTTTGTCACCGCTGTATTTTTTCTAATATTATTACTCTGCACGTAGGCCGGTTTAGCACGTACAGTTTCCTTCATAGACTTGTTTTTGAATTGCTCGTACATCTTTAGTTTTTCTTTTAAGTCGGGAAAGGTGGTAACTCCGTACAGCATAATTTTGTTTAGTTCCGTGTCGTGTATTCCGTCAATTATGTATTTGATAGACACATAGTCTGGCATCTTGCCACGTTTTCCCATCTCCTTCATTATCAACATATAATCAATACATGATTCACCTCTTTGTTTACACCTAGAACTCATCATTTCATGAATTCTTTTTATGTCGATAGTGTCCGCGAATTCCTTGCTTATCGCTGACTTTAATTCATCCCATGTTTTATGGATTTTTTCTGCTCGTAGCCATAGTGCTGCCGTGCCGATCAAAGATCTTCGAGCCACTAATAACAGTTGAGTAGGACTCCAGCCAAATATATCACCATGCTCTTCGATCTCGCGCACCCACATAGACACAGTGTATGATTCATCTTGCGCACTGAACCTCGTGATAAGTTTTTCGGTAAGATGCAGCATCTCGCCGCCGCCATGAACACGTTGTACCCCATCGTCATAAACGCTGTCGCCGCTATCGCCACGGTCCCTCTTCTGCATGATTTATCGTCGTAGCCTTCGTTAATTTAATAAAATCGTCGTCGTCTTTGTGCCGTCGTCTTTTTGCCGTCGTCAGCCGGTTTTTCGTTGATCCTCGTTTTTCACAACAATCCCGGACGAGCCCCCAATTTGTGGGATTGGTTCTCGTGAAAATAAACAAGGTATATCAACGAAAATCTGTATTTTTCTTCTTTAACACCGTAAAAATAAAAAGATTTAAAAAATACGTCGCACTCGTTCATCGTCTCGTAGAACTGTCACTCGCCATCTTGTTTTCTTATCTCGCTTTCTCCCTTCAACAATCATCTATCTCACTCACTCTTACATTCCATAACACGCACTCATTGTCCATCCTACATAAGGATGGGACGTTTGCCTTCCAAAACACCTGTTGGTAAGTTGGAAGGCAAACGAGACTAACCTGGTACACGTTCATCCATAAAAAAGATATTCACTCGACGCCTTAAAGTACCAGGCTCATAGTAATATGCTTTTTTTATGTATTATAAAAAAAACAGGTGTTGCAATCTCCGAAAGAGTTCACGCTAGACGTACGAACGCACCTGGAGTTAGCGGAGCGCTGCTTGTACGCTTACGAAGGCACCGAACAGTTGAGCATGGCCTGTGATCTGCTGCAGACTATACTGAAGGAGAGGTCAGTGTTTTATTTGATAACCAATGTAGGAATTTTTTGAAATAATCTTCATTCCTTATTTTAGATCCTGCTGTCTGGAACAGTATAAGTTATCAGTCCTCCTTCATTTAGCGTTTTCCAAAACTGATAACAATTGTCTTCCGCTTTCAACCGTGGCGTGGGGTCGAACTTTGTTTTAGATATTTAGCTTAGCCTTTAGATACAGTTGATGGTTCTGTTATCGTCGATTTTGAAAACATTAAAAAATTTCTTTTTGGGATTTACTATGAGTCTCCCTTATGAATGACGAAACTGGCCTAGTGCTGGATGGTGTTTGTTGTAATTTTTTGGGTGCTAAAAATGGCTTCCGACGAACCGTAACGACAGCTGTATATTGACTATTATACGGCACAGCATGCGGCTTCTAGACTGACTGGATAATTTGTCATCCGCAGTTAGAAATAAGTTAGAAGTAGCGGCCCATCCTTATATCGACCGCTCTAAAGGTTGCATGCACGGGAGTCATAACGCCACGAGGACTTCTACTTCAATTAATCTCGATATTATTAAGAAGATACTTCTGTTCATTGGCAGACAGTAGATATTTTAAAGCATGTTTAGCGACTCATTCATTCCATTTTCAACGGACTTAAAAGAAAGGAGGAGATTCTCAATTCGTCGTGTATGTTTTTTTAAATGTTTGTTACCTCATAACTTTTGACTGGTTGCACCGATTTTGATGATTCTTGTTTCATATGATAGAGGACTACTTCACAGTTGGTCCCATATGTTTCATCGAAATTGATTGAGTACATCGTAAAATTTTAAATATGTATGTATTATGTATTATTTAAATATGTATGTACAGGGTTGATTTGTAGTCACCGGCCAAATATTTTTACACAATAATTATCATTTACTAGCTGACCCGGCAAACGTTGTTTTGCCATATAAATAAAAAAAAAATAGATGTTGGCCGATTCTCATAGATACCGGATAAGCACAAAAAATTTCATCAAAATCGGTCAAGCCGTTTCGAAGGAGTATGGCAACGAAAACTGTGACACGAGAATTTTATATATTAGATAGATACGATTTTTGCAAAAATAAGTATTTATTTTTTTACAAGGAAATTAATTTATCCGCTAACATATGAACCAAGACATGCTCACTCTAAATTACCATCAAAATAAAGATGACTACGCGCTACTACACACATTTTGTAGCGCTACGTCGTAGTATTATCAAGGACATGCCGCGTGGTAGTAGCTATGTTCATCAGCAGCGAGTATTTTTTTAAAAGTTTGTGGTTACATATCTATGTCTATTTTTTTATACTGAGCGACGCTAAAATAAATGTGCAGGCACGTTTATATCGTATCAAAGAAACTAACATTTAAATTCGGCTGGTCACGAAAAATCAACCCTGTATATTCGGAGATCGTTTACCTTGATGACCTTCTAATTTAGCCAAAGTTTTGACGTGAAGTCGGTTTTTTTATGCTCTGCATTCGTTTAATTATTTTAGATCGGGTTATTTAAATTTAATTTTTGTTAGGGGTATGCGGAATCTTACCTGAGACCTGGCGAATTTTGAATACTATCCAGCTAGTGAATTACTGATACATGGTATGTCTCCGCGCAGTGACGGCAGCATCTCTGAAAGCGAGCTGGTGCGTCGCGTGGGCGAGATGCAGCGCATTGTGGCGGCCAGCGCGGCGTTGAGCGCGCGCCGCGTGCCCGCCACTTGGCGCCAACTGCGCGGCGCCGCGCGCGAATGCGCCGTGCCGCTACTGCAGCGCGCCGCCGCCAGGTCAGACCTCAATAATAAAATAATAATAATAATAAAATCCCCAAACAATCACACCAACAACATGGCCCCAAAGTAAGCATTAGCTTGTGTTATGGGATACCTTTAACGAACTAGGGGGGAACCTAGAATATAAATACATAAATAGATAAACACCCAGACACGGAACATTTTTTTTTCTTGTTCCGTGCGGGAATCGAACCCGCAACCACTGGCGTCTGTAGCAGACAGGTTTACCCCACCGCCAAAGTGGTCGTCGAATGCAAATATCTCGACGCTCACGAATGATTTACTAAACAAAAACACCCATGGACACCTGCAACTACAACGCAATACATTGCCGACCTTGAGACAATGAATAAAAGGCCGGTCTCAATAACTTACCAAAAACTAAGAATAAAAATATAAATCCCCTTACAATTCACGAGATTCTTACCACGATTTCGGACTTCTGTTTCGCGCGTCCGATATTTCGATGCTATTACAAGCACCATGATCGCAGACTGGCAAATGTAGGTAGGTGGCGATGACAGTCAGAGGCAGACAAAACGATCTACCGTTTTGTCTCAAATCTGCCATGTGAGCTCAAAATAATATAGAAATTTCTTTCCTTTTTAACTTTTTGGTGAATTATTGAGACTGGCCTTTAGCAAACATCAGCGTCCATGGACACCGGCAACTCCGTTTAATTGACCCCGCATGGTAAGTCCTAGTACCTATCTAAAATATCCAGACATACAGCACTTTTATTAAAAAAACAAATCTAAGCTATTTCGCGGTATGAATAAACAACATGGTAAATCTAACTTGATTGGCACTCAGTAAGATGTCCTAACTTTTCAATAATATATTCGAAAATTTGTTTTGAACTCACATTGTATTATACAACGTGGAGAGATAAAACTTAAGGGTTTGCTTATATACCATACGTAGAATATACAGTAAAAGAATAAGCATGATCATTGCTGGTAAAGACTTTCATACAAATTTATTTAATTATTTTACAACAAAATATTTTGACAACCCTAGTCAACCTAATAAGCTAAAACAAGACTTGTGCCGCAGTCAGTGACCGTACGACCTTTCCCGCACCGGCTGAACTTTGTAGTATCTGTCTTAGTTACCCATCACTTTATTTCTACGTCATCTGTTATCGACTAGATTTCATCAAAAGCTAACAGCTGTTTTTAGGGTTGACACTTAGATATTTTGATCTAAACTTTGAACTTGTTTTTCGGCCGAACCGTAAGGATGTTACTGTTACTTATAAACTACATCACCAAACATACAATTAATTTAATTATTATCTCTTCATTATGTTACACGTTGTATACTGATCTGATAACCTGATAAAATACAATTACTCCATACCTATATTAATTTATACTGTACAAACTTTGCTTTCCTATTTTCATTAAAAAATAATTCAAGATAAAGTTTTAGATAAAAATACTCATTCATAAATTAAGCATCGTCTTTGAGAAGTTTCCAATATTTTTTTTACGATCTTTCCACTTATTCTTAATACATTTGTTTTCCTTTCAGTAATGGAGAGAAACGTACCGAAGACGAATGGGAAACACTACTTGTCGATTTGATAGATTTGCAGAAATCCATTTTCTCATGTGTATCCGTCGTTGAAATCTATGAGGTAATTGTCATAAGATGTTTAACCAGCCTACAGCCTATTTAGATAAGTATGACAATGCAATTATTGTTTTTAATAGCAAATTTTCATACGTCTTGACTTTCATGTCTTATTTTATTGTAATATTATTATTGGAAAAAGAGGAAAAACCTTAACAATGGAATATTAAGTAAAGTCATCGAGCACGCGCAGCTTAAGCCCTTTTGGCTATAGGTACACTACACTGCAGAAAAAACAACGAATCGATTTCCTTCTTCCTGACATTAGAAATCCAACCTTTTCAATTCAATTCAATTCAATTCGTTTATTCATAATCACAGGTAAATGTAATAATAACAATATAGGCATAATATAATATGTTAGCTGAGAAAAAAAAGACTTGAATAAAAATATAATATTATTATTATTAATCAGGCATCATACCAAAACATTTTAGAACCAGTTTAGACACTTTAAATATACCACACCACCTTACTTATACCATTCAAAAATCTATTATACTTAACACCTGCCGTATCACAAGGAAGTTCCTAACGTCTGGAACAAACATAAACGAAACAACACAACTTTAACATGCTTGGTTTTAGGCCCGCATTGTTAAATAACTTACCTCTTTTAGAGAGAATATCCTTTTTGATATATACATAAAATAATAATAATAAAATGTTTATTGGCCAAAAAAAAGATCATACATGGATTTTTTGAAAAATAGTAAGTAAGTAATTTACAATACAAATATAAATTTTATAAGTTATCAGTAATGTTACAGAGATGGATTTTATAATACTAGGTACAGCCATGATTCGCCTTAATGGCATATGAACATATTTGTCAATTCATAATAACATAAATGTCAGGAAATAACAATATATTAAAACATGAAAACAAATAATAATAATTATACAAAAATTAAAGAATACAAAATTAGAAAATTTAATTAAAAAAAACATTATTTATTTACATTCACTGTCGGTCAAAAAATCATTGAGGTCCTATCTTTTTATTATATATTTATTATTATCTTTTTATATAATCTTTTTATTGACCGGAACAACCATTATATTCTTATTAACCTGTTTTTTCTTTGAGTATTTAAAAGTAACCAACTGACCGCTGTGATCAGAACTTAGTTTATTTATAACTGATGAACTTACCGGAGTAACATTAGAAAACACATTATCTAGGCAAGTTGCACTGGTCCTTGTTATTCTAGTTGGTTCTAGGAACAGGTTACTAAGATTATTACATTCATAGTGGACACTTTCAAATGCTTTAGTCATGTCCATGAATAGAGCCATTGTTGGTTTATGTTTCTCTACACTGGCAATAACTTTTTCCAGAAATCCATAAATCGCCATGTTTATCGATTTATTTTTACGAAAACCGTATTGATATGCATTGAAAATTTATTAACTTCAAAAAAATTGTTTAACATGTCATATATTACACTTTCAATAACTTTTGCAAATATAATGATTTGTGCAATGGGTCGAAAGTTATATAATAATTTTCTGTCACCTTTTTTTAATATCGGTTTAATAATTGATAATTTCAATCGATCAGGCAAGATTCCTTGTTCGATGCACAGGTTAACAATGTGACTTACCTTTATATCAATTATAGATTTAAAAGTAAAGTAGTTAGGACCTTTTTCCAATCAAGATCAATTTATGAGTTTGCGGAATTGATCCCACTACTAATGAAGGGACTGTTTCTGTTTTGATAAAATGATGACTCTTAGGTTATGCCTTATAGTAGTAGCGTGAATTTAGCCTATCAGGTTCGTCATTTTTACTAGTCATTGCCGAGTACTTGGCAACAGAAGGAGTCGCTGCTCCTCCGGCGAGTGAGAATAACTTTGCTTACTATTGACACGTGTGCCACACCTACTGAGGGCACGTTTAGGCAGAAGCGGGGCGTCGCGTCGAGCGGGTTTTCGCTACATCGCCGGCTTTACTCTAAACCAGCGATAATTCTATAGTAAAGCCAGCGATGTAGTAAAAATGCACGACGCGCCGCACGACGCCGCCTGCCCTTAAGCGTGCCCTTAGCATTTCTACAGGGTTCATTTGTGGTCATCAGCCAAATTTTTTTTACACAATAAGTATCATTTATAGAAACCATTTTTGCAACAAAAACATATTTTTTTTTACAAAGAAATAAATATATCCGCTAACATATTAAGCAAACCATGGTCACTCTAAATTACCATTAAGATAAAGTCAACTACGCGCTACTACAAAACATCTTGTAGTACTACGTGGTAGTATTATCAATTTAATGCCGCTTCGTAGTAGGTATGTTCATCAACAACGACTATTTTTTTAAAGTTTGTGGTTCCATATTTCTACTTTTTTATACTGAGCGACGCTAAAACAAATATGCAGGTTCGTTTATATCGTATCAAAGAAGCTAACATTTAAATTTGGCTGGTGACTACAAATCAACCCTGTATAGTTCTTCGTATATCGTGTGTACAAGGACCTCTCATGACCACAGATCTACGCATCTGCGCTACTGTCATCGGGCGACGCCGCGAGCATCAAGCTAGCGGGCGGCGTGCTCACTTGCTCGCGGGGCGCGGCGCATCGCGGACGTATTATCTCCTATGATAGCAGTGTTGAACTGGTCTCCAAGGCAGCGAAGGATTATTTTAATTCAGCGTCGAATTTGAAGGACCCGGCTTTGGAGTTGGCTAGGTAAGGTGGTTAAGTTTTTATGATTTATTAGCGATAAATTGTGTTTTATAGATTAAACAGACACTTAAACGTTGAGTTAAATTGTAAAATATAACTGAATTGGATAAATTTTAGTTAAAAAATCTCTTTTCTTATTTTTTTGTAACCTTTTAAGAATGTGTATGACTTATGTTAAAGTACTTAATTATATTTGTTTTATTACACAAGGAAATGTAAGAAATTATGTGTCGTATCTACCTCCGACCTTATTTTATATTTAGAACTTCGAACGCAGTAATACTTATTTAAAATCATCAAAACTATTATGTAGTTTAAACAGATCATACTGGACTAACTAATATATTTTCCATTCCATCTTTCAGATGCTGCCTCCAACTAATCGAAGAAGACAACCCCGAGATCCGCGAAGAGATCGATTTGATCGGCGCTCTGCATCTTCTCGGTTCATTCGGAGTCCAGTTACTTCCCATACAAGTGCGGCTATGTGAAGACAAGATGGCGCTGGTAGAAGAGTGTATGACAGTGGACCATTCTGCGTATAATGCGGCTTATAAGCTGCTGAAGTTGGCGACTTTGTTGAGGGTGGCGGGAGATGATGAGGTGGCTAGGTGAGGCAGTTTTGTGATATTTATTTATTTATTTACACTTTATTGCTAACCTTATAGTATAAAAAATTTAAATACATACAAAATTTACACAATTGGCGGTCTTATCGCTGGGCAGTGACTTCTTCCAGACAACCATGATATAGCTTTTAGAATTCAATATTTGTACTTTCCTCACCGCGATGTTTTTTGTCAAATTGAATTTATATTTTAAAGACCCTATGTCTTTCAATAAGGACGGGTCGATTCAAATGGAATAAAACAGGCTGTGTGCGAGATATTAATGAAATTATTCTTTTATTTGAAAGACCTATTCATGCCATTTTGTTTTGATTGTGACATCATTCAACTGCCCGCCGCGTCTTCGAACAGTGGCACAAATCTGAGAGGTCCAATTTTCAGCAGAATTAAATCGCCCAACCTCGGTAACCAACTCACAACTCACGTCTGCATGAAATAACCTTCAAATCGTTCATGCAAAATTTCTATTGTTTTGCATGAACAGGTCTTTCAAACAAAATAATAATTTCGTTAATATCTCGCACATAGCTTGTTTTATTCCATTTTTAAATCGACTCGTCCTTATTGAAAATAAATTTTGAATAATTAAAAAAGAATCAGCGAATGTAGAGTTTTCAAAAACCGACTTTAGCAACAGTCCTTTTCAATACTTTGCCTGAAGTGAAACGTCATCTATGTGTAAACGCATAGTTTTTTCGATTTTTTTAAATCGATTTTGATAAATTTTATATGGGACTACTTCTGAACTATCTTCAATCAAATGAAACACGAATCATCAAAATCAATTTACAGCTTACCAAATAGTCGTGTAACAAATATAAAAAAAAAAAAAACATACACATGAATTGACAAACTCCTCCTTTTGAAGATCGATTGAAAACAGGACGTTTTTCGAAGACGCTGTGTGCAGTCACTATACCAAATTTCATCCAAATCCGTTCAAACTCAATCTCAAATATTCTATATTTCGTAAGTATTTAAATAAATTTGAAATAAGTCAAACAATTTACAAATTGAACTGAATCTACCACCACTTCGGAAAGTCTATCTGTTGAGAAGAAGCGGCAAGAAACTCAGCAGCAATCATCTTTTAAAAATAAGAAAAAAAATACACAATAACAATTTACAGCCAGGGAATCCCATCTTCTTGCATCCGGATATCTTATAATAAACCTTTTGACATAACACTTATCCTTAAATCTATCGAAGGGTTAATCTTAAATATTATAAAATAAAGCGTACACATTGACTTATGAACGTTGAGCCGTTCTACCGTGATTTAGGAACAAACATCCATACATCCATCTATCTAAACTTTCCCATTTATAATATTAGTAAGATAAAAAAGCAATGAGTAACACAGACCATTATGTGTTGTATCCGCAGAGAGTCCCTCGTACTAACAGCAGTGCTAACCCGCGCTCTCGACGCCGGGTCGGGCGGGGTGACCGCCGCGCTGGGCGCCGCACGCCGCCTCGCTGACATGCGCTGTGCGAAAGCCGCGGCCTTGCTGGCCAGAGCTGCGGCGCTGCCGGGAGCCAGCGGGTTACATGCTGCGGCGCTGGCGCTGTTGCCGCCAAGAGACTTGCCCACAGCGGCTAGAGCTAAGTAAATAAAATTTAAAAATGAAAAACATGAAAATGTGAAATTATTTATGTGATTTTTTTTTTATATTATATTCCTTACAATATAAAAAAAAATATAACAGGTTACAGTAAGTATGCCAGTATGCAGTACTATACAGTAAATAAATAAATAAAATCCCCAGACAATCACACCAACTACATGGCCTCAAAGAAAGCGAAGCTTGTGTTATGAGATACCATGTAGCGAACTAGAGGGGAACTAGAATATAAATACATATATAGATAAACACCTAGACCCGGAACATTGTTTTTTTGTTATTCCGGGCGGGAATCGAACCCGCAACCACTGGCGTCTGAGGTAGATAGGCTTACCCCATCTCCAAAGTGGTCGTCAAGTAAGTATGTACAGTATGGATGCCTCTTTCTAGCAGCGTCGTGTGGCTGACGATAATATATCGTTGATATGAACATTCAACGACGTCCGGGCGTCGTGTAGAACCTTAGGGAAGCCTTAGGGATATGCGCCAAACATTCTTGGTTCCAACATTCTTCATGCTGCGGCACTGAACTTACTGCTGCCGCGTCATTTACACACTGCGGTCAGAGCCAGGTCAGTACCCCCTGGAAGAACAACACAGTATACCTAAAGATAACTTATTTCAACAAATTTATTTTGACTTATAAAGTAAACTTCCTGTTTTTCCTGACTACTACAGTCCTGGAACTTTTAAGTGTCGAGTGAATAGGTTTCTCGTGGATGGACGTGTAACACCATAGTCTTCATGCGCACTTTCCATCAGGTGGCATGGAAGACAAACGTCCTATCCTTACAATATTTAAAAAAAAAACTTGCGTTTAACCTCAATCTCACCCGGTAAGTAAGAATTCGAAGATGAACACGCACGGGTTTATTAAATAAAAGGCAGGTGGATGTCTAGTGAACCCCTCCACCGGTCGACATGATATCAAACATTGTTTTTTTAAACAGAGCTGCTGGTGTAGGCAGTCGACGTCACTGCAGGCTGCTCTATCTAAGACTGTGGCCGAGTTCAGGGCGCTAGTAATGACATCAGCAGAAACTGCGACCGGTGGCGAAAGACAGGCGAAAATTAGACCGATGATATTCTACTTCGATTTCTTAAGTCTAGATCCTTTTTAACCTATAGAATGCTTCTTGAATGATTGAATTGAGGACGCACTCTGAACTGATTTTAACTTGAATACTCAATCTCAGAGCCTCTAGCCAAGTTAGATCTGGCATAACAGGCAAACATTTATAGTGCTTGGATTTAAATTTGTAATTTTTTGGTAACAATGTATTATTAAGACATAATATATTGCTCCTACCGTGAGTTTTTATATTTAATAAATAGTACCCGTACACACTGACATACATAATGTCATCACATAGACATGAGACTTATTTATAGTAAGGCCTTCGAAATAAAGAAAATTTTGAATTTGGCTAATTTGTAGGGATGCACCGACTGTTCGCCGACCAGTCGGTTAAGCCGACTAGTCGGCCATATTTGCAGTCGGCGACTGGTCGGCGAACAGTCGGCCAAAACTGCCGACTACTTAGTCGGTGGTTTTTTTGTATGTTTTTGCTTAAGGATTAGGGTAACTGAAATACGTATTTAACTGGTATGTAATCGTTTATTAGTTTGTACCATATTAAAGATATTCCACTTCTAAGATACTCTTCTTACGAGATTAGTCATAAAATTATACACGTATAAAAGTAATCAACAGTCAAACCCTAGATCTAAGCTGGCCTCTATGCTCTTAGGCTTAATCATAACGAATTTAATCAGTCTTATAGGTTTCGATTAGGAATCTGAAAGATCTTATCTACTAAAACATTATATATAGAAAAAACTATTTTTAATGTTTAATAACAGGGAGATTGTGATGCAGAAAGCGAGTGTTTCTGCCCTATCTGGCAAAAGTCTATTTGTTTTTGTTTCATAATGTTTCCAGCCTCGGAAAATAAACGCTCACTATAAACGGAGCTGGCAGGACAGCAAAGGTACACCTTAGCAATGCGAGACATTTCAGGGTATCTAGTTCTGTTATCGCTCCACCACTTAAATGGGTCATAAGTGCGCTTAATTATTGGCAGTGAGCAGTAGGAGTGCAGCTCATGAGCTACAAGCGCAAGCGATCGGGCTGTTGCCGAGGTCATCCGAACTCACGCGAAAACACGACCACTTTGGCGTTGGGGTAAACCTATCTGCCTCAGACGCCAGTGGTTGCGGGTTCGATCCCCGCACGGAACAAGAAAAAAAAAATGTTCCGTGTCTGGGTGTTTATCTATTTATGTATTTATATTCTAGATTCCCCCCTAGTTAGCTACATGGTATCCCATAACACAAGCTATGCTTACTTTGAGGCCATGCAGTTGTGATTGTCTGGGGATGTTGTTATGTTAAACAATGTCGGCCCGGCCGACATGTCGGCCGACTAGTCGGCTAATTTGTAGCCGACTGGTCGGCCAGTCGGCCAAAGTCACAGTCGGCCCATCTCTACTAATTTGGTATTTTATGCACAGGTTACAAGCGGAGCTTGAGAACATTCTAGAGAGTAGCGAGCTGCGCGAACACAACCCGGAGATGGAGAAACAGCAGTCCATTGACGAAGAGTTCAGCGACGCTATCACCACGGTAATATACACCTTGTTGTCATGTTATAAGGTAGCTTTTAAGTAAGCACTGAACGACCTCAAGAAACACATAGTCATATTCAATTCATATTTATTAAGTTTTGAATAGAATTTTCTTTCTAATATGAAAACTGTTTCAAAAATTTTCGTCAGTGTTCACTTTTTTTTTAAATAAACCTGTTTATATAAAAAAAAAATTGTTAGGCCGGACGTTGTAGGTAAACTGCAGCAGCTGACATACATACAACGTCAATTTTTGTTCATGCGAAATCCAGTACTCGGGTCAAATATTTTCGTTCAAAAAATTGGTGTACAAAAAATTATGGTATTATCTTAAAAAGTCAGCAAGTTTCAAGCCTCTTGTAGTGTGTTGCTTTCGACGCGCGAGTGACGACACCACGCTCGCGGCTCTCGCTCGCTACCGCTTCATGCGACGTAGGTACCTACTCGCATCCTAGGATCACATACGATATGCGTGCGAGTGAGTGTCTACATAATTTAAGACGCTGTAAAGATTATTGAGTTAAAATATAACATGGTATAAAAACTATTACAATTGATTTTGCTACCGATTCTGAACAAACTGTTACCAGGTTTCGCATGAACAAAAAATAACGTTGTATATAATTTTCGTTCATTATTTTAATAATTAATTTTTATTGTCATCAGCCGATTATAGAAAGAAAAGATTGGATCGCAGCATCTTTGAAACCAGGGAGGGCCCACCCTTTGTTGGACTTTTTGAGGGACACGATACAAAACAGATTTACAAGCAGGTAATTATTTATTTAGTTTATTTTGCATACCTATTTTAATGTTATAAACAGTAAACGAGAACATGAGTAAACTGATCTTATTGCCAGCAGTAATATCTTTCCTTATAAATTTTATTTTTGATTTCGATGTGCTGCTGACCCTGGGTTATAGGATGGTGTCTCGGAGTCATTACATTATTGAATTAATCTTAAGGAAGACCAACAACTTAGTAAAAATACTTTTAATAAAGTTTAAAAATAAGACTTGTTAAAATCATATTGCGGAAACACTGTGCAAGTACATTGCTATTGTTTATGCTAAGTATCTATTTTATACAGCTATTAAGAATCAAACAATAAAAATACCAATACTCGTATACTGCGTATGCCTCCCTTCTATCCAGAGTACATCAATCTTTTGGGTTTAAAAGTAAGTATGATGGTGGTACTTACGCTACACCCAACGCAAATATTCTACCATCACTAGATAACCTCTTGTATGAATGAGGGAGTAACATTATTTAACCCTAGAACTACTTCTCCTACACTACTAATGTTAACATTGATAATCTGAGATTTTGAGTATTTTTTTTTATTATTGTGAAAGCTGGCAAATAAGGAGTCAATTTATCAAATGGTAAGTTGCAAATAGGTCCATGGACATCCTTAATACTAGATGGCTGTGCTATGGTTCCTGTAATTTTGGCTGATTCCCTTTATCAAGAAGTACACAAGGACGTCTACCCGTGGTTTATTATGGCAGCCTTGGTGTAGCGGTACAAATGCTTCCTTCTATGCCAGGAACCCTAGGTTCGAATCCATAGAACTGTAAGGCAATCATATTAGCTGTCAATTCATGTAAGATTGTATGTTGCTTATGTATAATTATCCATTATCTGATCCATAGCACAAGTTATGAGACAAGCCTAATATGTGCTAGATAATGTAGTGTCAATGTTAGAATTAGATATTATTTAGACGATAAGACCTAACAGGGCGCTTTTAAACATAATAGCTGAATGGCCGGTAGTACTAATAACAAAACCTTTGTAGATAATTTGGTGTCAATGTTAGATATGGGGATCGATTCGACATTAGATTCGCAAATTTTAAATCTCTTTAATGTTAAATTAGGATACTTCAAATCCAAAAGTTGCTAACAAAAACAGATTTTGGAGTTTCTAAATTCCAGTAGAAAGACTTTAAACTAGAGATTGTAATTTCGAATACGGCCCATTTTCATTGTATTATTATAGCGTTTGAAATTAGAAAAAACAAAGTCCCCGTTGAAGCACCTCTGATAATTAAAAAATTAACCCCAGTACATACGACGAGTCGTCCGACGCCGCCCCAACAGACGCCTCCCTTCACGTACCAGAGTTTTACCGCTCTTTGTACCCGGAGGCGGGGGTCACTGGGGGCGCAGGGGGCGGAGACTTCCGCTACGACGGGTTTAGCCCCCCCGACGCCCCGCGCAACGCGCTCAGAGCCCTCAACTGTTACTATGCACAGAATTGTATAGCGACGCGCTCGAGTGAGGATGTTGAGATCGAATGTAAGCGTTTTTTTTATTATTATTGTTGGAAAGCTTACTGCTAGCTAAAAAATAGTGTTAAGTAAAGGATGGCCGTTAAAAAGTTTCAAAAATAGATAATGCAAAGTGATCATAAAAAATACAATGTAAAGTAAAATAATAATTACTTAACTAAGAAACAAAAAATATCGAATACTAAAATTTAAAAAAAAAACGACTGCTAATCTATCTATTTTAGACGACCACTTTGGCGTTGGGGTAAACCTGTCTGCCTCAAACGCCAGTGGTTGCGGGTTCGATTCCCGCACAGAACAAGAAAAAAAAACATGTTCCGTGTCCGGGTGTTTATCTATTTATGTATTTATATTCTAGGTTCCCCCCTATTTCGCTACATGGTATCCCATGTCACAAGCTATTCTTACTTTGGGGCCATGTAGTTGGTGTGATTGTCTGGGGCTTTTTAAATTTTTTTTTATCTATCCAAAATTAAAAGATTTATACCATACTGCAAATGTTACTACTGCTTGTAAGAGACCAAGCCCTCGTTTGACCTCAATCTCACCTGATGGTAACTGAAGATAAGGTTGAAGATGACAGTGCATAGGTAAAGGGTGGATCTGGCTCTTCATCCAAAATTGCCGGAACAGATCACTTATGGAGCGGTCATATTACGACGACCGGCTGGTGTAGCGGTACCATACATTGCCTTCTATGCCAGAGGTCCTGGGTTCTAATCCCGGCGGCGGCAGGATATTTGTGTTATGAACACAACAGATATTAGTCGTCAAGTCATGGATGTTTATATGTTTATTTAAGTTTATTCTAATAAAAAATATGTATTTATTCAACATGTTTGTTTATATATTTCTGAAGTATGTCAGTTATCGAGTATCTAGAACACAAGTTCTTTAAGAAACTTAATTTGGGCTAGATAATGTTGTGTGAGTGTCAGAAATATTTATTATATAATATATGGCGGCATATTTCATATGAAGGCAAAAGAGGTTCACTCGGATTAGTCGCTTTTTTGACACGCTTATCCAGGTAGGCAAGGGCTATTCTAAGCCTATAAGGCAAAGTTTAATTCAGAAACTTTTTTTTTAGAACATTATTTTCTTTTGCCGGAGAGAACAAAATTAAATTCTGTTCTGTAGTTGGCGCTAAAAATCGAATATTTCCAATTTTAATACATACATACATAACTTCACGCCTGTGTCCCGTATGGGGTAGACAGAACACCAGAGGTAATAAAACCATCTGATGTCACGTTTGACAAATTTGGAGGCATTATAATAGTGAAGAGAGACTATTGCAGTGACAGGGGGTCAGCCTATCGCCCTCAAAAAAGCCTCCCATAACACCTGGGTGTTAACTGACTTTTACAGTATGCCCGGGAAGAGAAGTAGCTGGCACATTCTATGTTTTTCTTTCGCTCCCAGTCCAGCATAGAAGCATCAAATTTTAATCTAATATTATAATGGTTTTAAACAATTGTTTTATACCAATGCTAGTTTCAGGGTCCTAATGAGTTAATTCGTAGGTTCATTAACGCGTTCGAACAGACTCTTAAGGCCTATTTTATTAGTATACTAGCTGCTGCCCGCGACGTCGTCTGCGTGAACGCTATGCAGCACCAAACGCACCTACGATTATAACACTGCTAGCGTGATAATATGTAGCCTATATGTTGACCCGACTTCTTAACTATCTTCATGCCAAATTTGAAGTAAATCCATGCAGTACTTTTTGAGTTTATCCCGGAAAGACAAACAGACAAACAGACAAAAATTCTAAAAACTATATTTTTTGTTTCTGTTTCGATTGTAGATCATACCCCAAGTATTCTTTTAAAAAAATATTCAATGTACAGTTTTGACTTTCCTACCATTTTATTATATGTATAGATTTTGATTATTGTTGCCTGCATTTCTTATTAAATTAATTTCTGTTTCAGTACTGCAGCAATGCGCCGGGCACTACCTATACCGCGACACGACGTTCAGTGTGGCGTGTCTGCTGCGCATCTCGAAAAATGCCGCCAAAGCCAACGACTTCATTAACAAGTACGGACTGTTTTGCATGATGGATATTTACTATACTGTATATTTTTGAAGGAAACAGACCTGACCTGAACCTGGTACCGCATGGACTGGAATTATCTATATATTTATGGTAATAAGCGGTTCGGCGACCAAGTAAATACGTGAAGTCGAGTTAAATGTAAATATTTAAACGCGATAAAATAAGTGTTTTTTGTCATGTTTTATTTTATTTTATCAACCGACTTCCAAAAAAGGAGGTGGTTCTCAATTCGTCTGTATGTTATTTTTTTCGTTATAGATCGTTATATTGGAAATGATCATATACATTCTTATTGTGCTTGACACATCAATCATCGCGGGGCCAAGCGCAATGATTGATGTGCCACGCGCAACTGAAAATGTATCACATTCGCGCACCTGAGAAATAAGATTTTTCATAAAAACTAAAAAATCATATGGTTGCCGTTCTTGTGCGAATTTCAGGAATTCCTTTCATAAAACAACCAGTAACTCGTTGAAGAACCTTATGCCAAGTATCACATCCGTGCTCTCAAGTAATAAGATTTTTTATACAATCTAAAAAGTCTAATAAACCCCGTTCCCGCAAGAATTACGGGAATTCCTTCCTTAGTGCTCTTCCATAACCTCTAAGAATTGTATTTTCCAAATTCCAACTCTCTGCGGCCAGTAATTAAGGCTGCACGTTGTCTGTCAGTCTCTCAGTCAGTAACGGAAGAGTTTTATATATTAAGATAGACCTTCCGGAAAATACTTATTCACACTACGAACAGCTTCTCAGCGTGATCTTTATGCTGGATCTTTAGATGAATTTAATATTGTATTCTATGTGAATTTAACTGTGCTAATTTTGTTGTTTTATTGTTTGCTTAGCTACATTATTACTTTTACAGTTTAATTGACTCTTCAGCCTTTTTTCCATGCTGGACTGGGAGTGAAAGAAAAACATAGAATGTGCCAGCTGCTTCTCTTCCCGGGCATACCGTAAAAGTCAGTTAAGGGACAGAGGTTTTATTGACAGTTTTGCGGGCGATAGGCTGACCCCCTGTCACTGCAATAGTCTCTCCTCATCATTCTAATACCTCTAAATTTGTTAAACGAGACCTCAGATGGTTTCATAGCCTCTGGTGTTCTGCCTTCCCCGTAAGGGATACAGGCGTGAAGTTATGTATGTATGTACAGTTTAATTGTGATATTTAAAGTCTCGCAAAGCTTATGTTGCGGATGTCAACTTTTTATCTAGCGCCGCCAGTGTATAAATGTAATTGTTTATGTTTGACATTACATTGCCAGTTCAAGTAGGAATGGTCGCTCTGCTTTGTTACAGAGATAATCTGTGAATTTCTCGTTGCAGACATTGCTCTAACGTCGGGTTGAGTGGCACCTCGTACGCTACGCTCATCAATTGCAACTCAAGTGACGAGCGGATCGACACTTTTCAATATCGACCTTCGCAGGTAACTTTCATTCTCAATTTATCTTAGTTTGTAATTATTACATTAAAAGTCTTATCATGAGAATATTTTTTGAAAGAAAACATGTTCTACATAAAAATATTCCATATTAAGATGGCCCAGCTAATGAGGGATTTCTGCAAATCGTGGTTGTGTCCCTGATAATGAGGCAGCGAAATCCCACGAACAAAGGTTTTCCCAACTTAATAGTGCCCATTTTCATACAAGCAATCACCTGTCAGCCTGTTTTTTATTGAGCTATGTATTATGATGTAAACAATGTTAAAACAAATAAGTTGTATTCATAAAACAGCCGTAAAAATATGACGCAATTTTACAATATTAGAAAAAAGTTAATTTTTCCATGCAAAGGGAAGTAACATGAAGCAATTATAACTAACAAAACCTCTTAATACAATGTACTCTCAGTGATTATGTACAAATTAATGGTGGTTAGAGGAGAGGAGGGTCTTCATGCTGGATGGTCTGGGAACTTGGGGGGACGGTTAAAGGGATACAGGAAGAAGGGGACAACTAAAAAAAATGTGCTCCACTGTACCAAGCTCTAGTCCACAATCGCAGAGTGGAGAGTCGCGGATTCCAATCTTGTGCAGAAATACCGGAGAGCAACAGTGACCCAGCCGCAGTCTACTTCTTACTGAGGTAACCTTTTTGCTGTGTTTTTTCTGTTTGCAAAACCACGGTTGGAAGTATTTTTCAAATCTGAACTGACATTGGTGTACTGACTTTTACATTGTTATAGTCGGCGCGGCGAACCTTGATCCCTATGACACTGATAGTAATTTCCATGATCAAGGTATGATTCAATAAATACCCTACGAAGTAACTTTTGCACAACGTAAACGTAAAGTGTGATTGAGATTGAGATAATTTCTTGCAAATGTTATGAATTGTTATAATTCCAACGGAATATCATTTAATTGGAATATAGCGACGTAAAATAAATAAATGCCATTTTTAGAAGCCTCCAATACGATTCTAATGTAACGGTGACGGCACTACAAGGTTATGTTGTGAAAATTACTGTCAGTGTCATAGGGATCAAGGTTCGCCGCGCCGGGTATAATATGACAATTGTAATAAGTTTATCCTGAATTGAATTGATGAACTGAATGAAATAATTTACAATAACATATCAATTATTTATAAATATAATTTCTTGAAAAATATTGGGTATTTTCTTATATTTCGAAAGCTTAACCAACATTAGGGTGTTAAAAATCAATAATCCTATTAATGTATATGCTAATTAAAATGTTATGATGTTTGAGCTTTATTTGGAACGACACTTGTCATACGCCATACATTTAATAGATGCTTTCAAGGTAAACAAAATGTCAATTTGTCTATACAAAATTAACCAAAATACATTATTTGTATATTGAGGATCTTAAAAAGAATTACTTGATTACAAGGTTGAATAAAAAATGAGCTATTTTTGTTACTATATTATACGCTTATACATTTTACGAGTTGTCAAAATTAAATTTTGTCAGGTGAGAGTATGTCACCTTTCTTTGGGTTGGTAACACATATCAAAATCAAATCAAATCATTCATTGATATAAGTACGGTATGATAATGGTGTTGCAATTTTTGAGTTCCACATTCACAGTCGTAACCTTTATACTTAACCCTTTACCAGCCAGACTTTATATCAGTTGTCGTCAGGGGGGGACATTTGCTTGTTAGCTCAGTTTCTTCAAAGACAGTGGCTCTAACTAACGGAAGGCCCTGAACTTTTATAGTAATACTACTTGACGCTAGATGACGCTACTTCTCACATTCATTATATTATGAAAAAAATAAATTACTTTGTTTTGCAAATAAATGCAAACTGGTTTTTCAAATGTGGTTTTTGTTTATTTTAGTGTGCTGGTGTAAATTCGTATATTTTTATTTGCAAAACAAAATTTCAATGAATTTCAAGCTATGAATGAAGCCTTGTCAACGTCAGGTGTGTTTGTTTAATTTCAAAACACCACCACAACACAATATGGCGACTGCTATCTGCGTACGCGCGTGTCTGTAGTTTTTGTTGCTGTTTTGTGTTTATTCCTGAGTTTCATAGTGATTTTTATGTTCCATAAAGTTGAAGACTTCAAAATCAATATTTCTTAGAAAATTTCGAGTTGGAAGTCTTCGAATTAGACTTTAGAAGGACTTAAATTAGAGAATGCAATGTCGAATACGGCGCATTGCCTACATATATGTACGTATCTATACGGAGATCTACATATAGATACATTAGTTTGGGGCCGATTTATAGTTAGCGTTAGTAGCAAATGGGATCCCAAAAAATCTGCAAGAGGGCTCTCTATTCCCAAGTATAATATTTCTCTATGGTTGTCGTGCTCCCAGCGCCAATCACAGTAAATGTACAAATAAATACCTACAACAAAACAAATATGGATGTTCAATGGTATAAAAATAGATTCATGGAAAATCTACTTTTGGAATTTATTGCGGTCAATTCATTATCACAATTTAACCACATATTGAACGCAAATAATAGAATTCTTGATCTTCTCTTATCAAACATGCCGTACATTATTCATGTAAAATCTGCTAATCAAGTTCTTTCAAAAATAGATCCCCACCACCAGCCTTTTCAATTTACCTTAAAATTTAACAATGATATTAATTTTCTTAAATACAACAATATTGAAAAACCTAACTTCTACAAAGCTGATTATACTGCCATAGCGTCACAAATGCAAGGAATAAACTGGCGAGAAACCTTGTGTTCCTCTTCTGTGGATGAAATGCTTACTGAGTTCTACAATATATTAAAAAATTTAATTAATAAGTTTGTTCCTAAAAGTAAAGCCAAAAGCACAAAATATCCGCCTTGGTACTCCAGAAATTTAATAATGAGACTAAATGAAAAGTATAAATTGAGGATAAAATTTAAAAAGTATAAAAATCCTATGGACATAATACAGTACGATATTTTAAAAAAAAGATGCGATAACTTAAGAACAACTTGTTACAATTCTTATACTACGTACATTGAAAATAAAATTAAGGACAACCCTAAGTTTTTTTGGAACTATCTTAAAATGAAGAGAGGTGGCTCTAGTACGTATCCAGCTGAGATGTCTAATGGCAGAACTAGTTCGGAGAATAGTGATACTATATCTAATTACTTCGCTTCTCATTTCTCATCCGTGTATGTAAAAAAACCAGTAAGTCCCTTGCCCTGTAGATCAAAAGTTTCTTGCGAGAGTAAAAATATTTTACAAATATTATACATCTCCCGCGATCGTATACAAAAGGCGCTTGAAACACTAGATATAACAAAGGGTGCAGGTCCTGATGGTATACCGCCAATATTTCTGCGGAGTCTAGCTTCTGAACTATCTTTGCCACTGGAGATTATTTTTAACAAGTCCTTACAGAGTGGTATATTTCCAAATATTTGGAAACAGACTAATATTGTACCAGTTCACAAAGATGGCGACAAATCTCTAGTTTCAAACTATAGGCCTATAGCTATTTTGTCGATTCTCGCTAAAATATTTGAATCCTTTATATGTAAAGCATTTTCATGGCACATATCTCAGATAATAGATAGAAGACAACATGGTTTTTTTTAAAATAAATCTACAGCGACTAATCTTGTCGAATATGCTGAGGTAATTGTTGAAGCTGTTGATGCTAAGCTGCAGGTTGATTCTGTATACACAGATTTCAGCAAGGCATTCGACAGAGTCAATCATAGCATATTATTACATAAGCTCGAAATCTATGGCGTGTCCAATCCCTTGCTGGAATGGTTTCAATCATACCTTGATAATAGAGAACTGCGCGTGGTAATCAATGGTTTCACCTCAAAACCGTTTACAGCTACATCCGGAATTCCCCAAGGATCACACTTAGGGCCTTATCTATTTAATGTATTTATTAATGACGTTTGTAAATGTTTTACTAATTCCACATTTTATCTTTTCGCTGACGATCTCAAAGTTTGTAAAACCATAAAGTCACTGAACGATTCCTTTCTCTTGCAAAATGATTTGGATAGATTAAACGAATGGTGCAAGCGGAACAAAATGTCTTTGAATGTAAAAAAATGTAAACATATCAAATTTACAAAAAATAAATATATATTACCAACCTCATACTGGCTTGATAAGACAATACTTGAAGAGGTAACCAGTATACGTGATCTTGGAGTCTGTTTTGATGCGAAGGTAAAATTTGATAAACATTTAGACAGCATAATTCTCAAAGCATCTAAACTATTGGGCTTTGTTCTAAGAGAAGCAAAAAATTTTAAAAATCCATCTACGAAAATTATGATGTACAACTCCTTCGTAAGAAGTCATTTAGAGTACTGCATTGTTGTGTGGTCTCCCCAATACAAGGTTCATATAGCTCGAATTGAACGCTTACAAAAGAGACTATTATGGCACCTGTCTTTTAGTTGTGGCGTTGCAAAAAAATACAAATCATACCAACAACGTTTGTCTCATTTTAGTATGAATTCTTTAGAAACACGCCGAAAATATTTAGACATAGTATTTCTTCAAAAACTTTGTTTGGGCCTCATAGATTCGCCCGATCTATTGACCCGCGTGAGATTCTTTGTACCAAATAGGATCCCAAGATCTGGTCGCAAAAAAATGTTTTCCTTGCCTGATTACCGCACAAATTTAAGAAAGTACTGCTCACTGTCACGCATGTACTCTTTGTATGAAAATCATAGTAGTGATATCGATCTTTTTTCTTATACTAATATAAAAAAATGTATTTTAAAAAATTAATGCTGTTTTATATAACTGTATGTAATATATAATATAAAACATAATGGTGCTTAACTGTTATTGCTTTTGTTATTTCTTTGCGTTTTTGTTGTATATGTATTTTAAATTGTAATAGTAGTAGAGCATGCAGTGGTTTCCTGTAAGTGACAGGACACTTACTTATTATTTATACCTTTTTATTGTTATATGTACCAGTGTACCTGTTGTTGGAAATCCTAATAAATAAATAAATAAATGGTAGATCGATAAACCCGTCCCAGCTTCGCACGCTTCAAATTTAATTTTAATAGTTTAAGCTGTTTCAGCTGTTTAAGCTTGAAGAGGTAACAGGCAAATAGATAGGAAGAATAACTTTGATATTAAATTTCTAATAGTATTTCGTATTTCGATAACCAAATGAAACAAAGATCGTTTAAAAGATTCTGAAAAAATGATTGATTTTCGCACAATATATTAGGGCAGAGATGAATATTTTTATGATTGTATGCTGTGATGAAGTTTACATCTTTTAATTGATCGATAACACGAACATAATAACTTTACGCGTAAGCACAATACTAATGGAAAATTCCACAAGTTGTCACTAGTTTATGACGTCAGAAGCGGTCGTCTTTTTCCGACCGTGGCGCTGGGTGTACTAGGGAATTCGTTTTTAAACATGCACGATAGAGATGGGAATTATCAACTCAGTCGCTGACATTTTTATACTTATTTTCAAAGAAATTAATCATATTTATTACTATAGCAACAATTGCTCCAATTGTTTTAATTTATTTGTTAAAAAAAAATTAAAACAATTGGGTTTAAAAGAAATATTTTTACTTAAGTGGATTTTCGTATCAGTAAATCTTCTTATGTCCCGTCCCTATGGTCGGATTATTCCGACAATGGCGCTGGACATCAATGCAATTTTCTAATAATAAAATCAGTAATTTATCTAACTTCTGACATACATATTTTTAAGGTTTTCTAATTAGGAGACTTAAGTGTGATCAATTGTAAATGATTACTTGATTAACCATTTACCAAATATAACATTTTTTAAATAAAACAGCGTTATTAAATAAAAAAAGCATATGAAACGAGTGGTGTTTTTAGTCGTAAATATAAGACCTTGGCGGAATGGGCTCAAAAATATTTGTCCGTGGCGGTTAAAGGGTTAATAACTTATTTTCACATAGCTATAGGTCCTTATTAAAAGAAAATTGATTTAGTTTTAATTGTCACATATCTATCTATATCTATACATATTGGTAGCGGGGATGGATCTCTGGATTAAAATACTCATAAAATAATATATTTTAGACATTTATTTCGATCTATTTAGAACTCTGTTCTTCTCTGGAACAATTTTGACCGAGGTTGTCAAACAGATTTTCATTATTTGAAAATAAATTATTTTTTAAACCGGCGTACGACTGTAAGGCGCTCGTATGCTAAACCTACCCACTTATTTTGAAACAAAAAAACTGATGTATATTTTAATATATACCTAAATTTCAAACTTACTCCTCAGCTCGCGAAAATCACCCTGAAAGGCAAAACCGCATCTCAAGAGCAGCGCGAGTTGATCCGCGCTTGTATCGAAAAGCTGTCAGGCGCCGGCGACGGCGACACTCTGAAGGCGCTCGGCGTCAATGTCAACTGCGCCATGTTTAACTCGGATCCAGAATACAGGGAAGCACTTATTTATCAAGCGGCCAGGTACGTTGATGACAAGTTTTGTGGGATTGTAGAAGTAAGCTGCAGTTGAACGAAGTTTGACAATAGTCGTGATTTCATTAGAAGTTCTCAATGAAAGATAGCTTATGTTCCTCTTGAGTAGTGTAGCTTTCTAATTTTAATTTTATTCAACACTAACAAACAAATTTTGTAATATTTCTTCATCTTATGTAGAAGAGATAAGCACTAAAATAGCTACGTCGATGAATATGACAATATTAAAAGGAGGTCAGCAGGCCTATTATGGATCTCAAAACCATTCGATGATATGAAATAGTTTTGATGTAAAGGCCGCTCCACATTCTCGCGAGAAACATGCGAGAAACAAGAGAGAAACAAGAATGTGGAAGCGATTCTCGTATTCTAGTCAATTTCTCTCGTTTTTCTCTACTTATTGTGGCTTTTGGGGTTTGGAGTTTTGTATAGGAGTCACACTCGCATGTTTCTCAGTAACGAGCGAGCCGCCGATTTGAACGGTTATGTCGCAGAGTATATCTCAGCGATGCGCGTCTGCGAATGATCACGCCAGTCGAATAAACTACTAATATAATACTAACTTGAACGATAGTAATATACTAAGGTCCTGAGTCGAATGATACTACTAATATTCGTAATTACTAACGATAGTTAACTTCAATATGACCGACTGACCTTGAAAGAAAGCATTCGAATGCATTAGTTGAATGACTGAATGCATTGACAAGCAGCTTTTGTCCGCGGTTTCACCCGCGTAACTCCCTTTAGAGAGAGATATAGTTTTGAAGTAACTCGTAATAGATTTTAAGAGTTTTTGTTTATTTTTTTTTATATTGTTAGTATTGAAAATGGTCCAGGAAGATAAAAACTAATATCTAATATGTTTTATTTACTAACAAATAAAGATAAATTGTGGTGAAAACATATTGATCTCAAGGCTTTATATTCTATTTATGCAGATAATAAAATTAATGGCTCGCGAGATTTTCGCGAGAATGTGGAGCGGCCTTAAAACATATCATGCGATCATTATTTGGTATACCATGTAGATTGAATACAATAACCCCAATATATAATAATAAAGTATTTATTTATGAAAGCAAACGAAATGGAAAAACACAAATGAAATCAAGAAACAAACATATCATAGAGGTGGGTATGAACTTACCTTTTTCAATTGACGTTTTTAAGTCATAGATGATACAATTGAAACTGTCATTGCAAAAGGTAATGCAATGCCTCTTGCATGCAAATGTATAGGGAATTCGTTTATTCATAATGTAATCATTGTTGATCATTGTATCACAGAAATCTTGTTTATCATATCATGTCGTGAAAGAACCGTAATAGGCCTACAGATCTGATTATTAATTTCAGCTTTTATTTTATAATTTCATTACAGCTTTTATTACCTCTAAATAAAACAACTATTAACATTAATTATAGTTGAATTCTTTTCAAGTGGTTTTTGTGACAGTTCAAAATTGACAATCTTTGTGACAGTTCAAAATTGACAATCTTTGTGACGTTGCCGTAATGAAATTGTTCGATTTTCAATTCGATGGCTTTGACGTATCGAATCAGTTGGTAAAAAAAATGTATACAAACTTCCGATTACAAGATGGCCGCTCATATTCATCAATTCAATGTCGATTCAGTAGTGTCAATCACTATCAACTGAACGTTCCGTTTCTTTGAATCTGTCTATTTAAGATGAATATTTTAATGGCATTTACTTACAGTTAATAATAAGAATTACACTTTATTAATAGTTCAATTTATAATTTTAAAATAAACAATTTTATTGACATTGTTATTATTTTTTAAATATTTTTTTTAGTAAACTTGAAACCCAATTATTGAACAAACTTAAATTAAATTATAATAAGTGCTGTGTAATTTCGTAAACAAAAAAAAACGTGTAAAATAGTAAAGTTCTAGAAAGATAGGATAGTCAGCTCGCCAGAATCACACTCAAAGGCAAAAACGCATCTCAAGAGCAACTTGAGTTGATCCGCTTTTGCATCGACTCAAGGCGCTCGGCGTCTCGATCAACTACCGGGAGGCACTCATCGTTCAAATGGTCAGGTTAGTTGATGAGATAATAAATAAATAAAATATAAATGAAATCCCCAGACAATCACACCAACTACATGGCCCGAAAGTAAGCATAGCTTGTGTTATGGGATACCAAGTAGCGAACTAGGGTATCCCAGGTATAACCTAGAATATAAATACATAAATAGATAAACACCCAGACACGGAACATTTTTTTTTTCTGGTTCCTTGCGGGGATCGAACCCGCAGCCACTGGTGTTTGAGGCAGATAGGTTTACCCCAACGCCAAAGTGGTCGTCATAGATGGTGTGTTTTAAGCTTTTAGAAGTCAGAAGTTTTATAGGAGTCTCTCCTGATATATGAATTTCATTATACAATAAAATAGCCTATGTTACTTATAACTAATGTAGCTTTCTAATGGTAAAAGATTTATTATTATTTTAATCTTTCGTGCTCAGTTTATTCAATACTAACAAACAAATTTTCTAATATTTCCTAAGTAACTACTTCCATGACAGTGATATTATTAAAATAATATTAGTTCTGAGTATTAATTTATTATATTTCATAATTAACTTATAGCTATAAAAACAATTACGACTTAAAGTTGTTTTACGCTTTTTACTATTGTATGAAAATGACATAGAATCACAATATACTTGAGACGAGCTTGAAGCTGTCGGATAAAAATTTATTCATTAGATAACTTTTATCTGACAATTGAAAAATCAGGCCTTACGCGATAATTATTCTAAAAAAGTTTACTTAAAAACTTAATCTTATCAACACCCAATTACCATGAAATATAAAATAATAATGTCTGGTTATTTTTATTTAGTATGAGTGTCGGAGACATAGCAAGACAAATAAACTGATAGTGATAAGAACAATGTTGTAAGTTTTATAAACCTATAAGCGATCTGGCCAAGAAGTGGTTTTAAGGATTTGAATTCTCAAATTCTGAAAAATATAAAAAAAAAATACTTTAACTTTTAATTTGAACAATTACCGAGGTCCAAATACATTTGCTATATAAAAAGTAAGAGGAACACTATAGTTAATTGAAAGATTAAGTTAAATTATAAAAAATATGCGATAAAAATTTGAACAAAAAAATAAGTTTAACGAAGTAAGTAAAAACTTAAATAAATCTAATATAAAAAGCAACAATTTAAAAAATTTTACAATTTTTTTTTCAATTCAATTAATTTTCATACAAGGTTTATGCAGACAAAACAAAAATGGGAAATTTTGATTTAATTACTTAAATTATTTATTGCTTTTCAACTATTACTCACCCTTACATTTGAATGAGAGGTAAGGAAAATACAGTACAATATTTTTTTGTAAATAATAAAAAACCTATAAAATTCCACACAAAATACTAAAATATTAAAAATCTACTAAAAGAAAGTACATTAAATTGCTATATAGTTGAAAATATAAAGGTAAAAAAAGTTGCCGAAACCAGGGATCGAACCAGGGACCTTTAGATCTTCAGTCTAACGCTCTCCCAACTGAGCTATTTCGGCTGTTGATGTTAGCCTCGAAATAACGGTAGAGTATCTCTCTAAGATTGTAACAAATGAAATTTATGTTTTGTATTTATTACAATTGCTTATTAAAAACTGTATTAATTTTAGTCTTAAATAATGGTTTAAATATTATTAAATATATGTATATTTTTTTGACTTATTTTTTTATAAGAAACGTTTTTGTCCTATTAGAGCACATTAGTCCCACACTAAGATTCTGTGTGTGGATGGCTAGTTTCTTAAAAAAATATTATTAAAAAATGCAGTACCGATCAAAAACATCAAAATCACATTGACTCAAAAAAACAATAAAAAAAATCGAAAACAAAACAGAAACAAAGAACAAAATTGTAAAAATCTTCGATGTAAGAAAGTAAAAAATAATATTAAAATAAAGTAAAGCCATTCCCGGATCTTATTTTAGTATATATCTAGGCCAATGAAGTATCTCTATCACAGATCCATGTAGCCCATTTAATCCAAATAAAATATATTCGGAGATTAGTAAGTGATAAAGCTTTTGCTTACTACAAGGCGCGCCCAGGTTCAATCGCTATATCAGTGTAACTATATCAAGTACCTAACTCAAAACTTCATATTTATTACTATTTTAATTACCTTTGTGGAACGTATTATAAGGTAAATAAAAAAGTCTGTGAAAGAAAACATGAATGCTTGCATTGGTGTCAGAATTATAAAATAACGAATTGAAGTCGTCGTGGCGCCGTGGTTACTGTGCATATCAAAAGATATCGCAGGTTAAGCGCGCTCGGTGCGGCCGGTATCAGGATAGGTATAACCGCCGACATACATAACAAAATACCTATCAAAAATTGGTTATCTGTTTTAAACTTTGCACAGAATACTAAAAGCAAACAGTTTAAAATTTTGATAGGTACCTACTACAACTTCAATCTAATATGCTATAATTTTTCCTAAACTATTAAAAGTAACATCATTTAGATTAATCGCCCAGTCCTAATTACCCGTGTCGGGTTGAAGGACGGATATTCGTATAGTGAATACTAAGCTGCTTTCTCTGAACTCATCGATATTTTTGAATAAATAAAAGACATTTTATCCGCATTGTATTTCGTATAATTGTCATGTAGGTATAGACACCGAAACGTCGAGTAAAATAGCATTTAAAAGAGTTTGCAAAATAAGCTTATTTTTTTTATCTTTTTTTAGTTAAATTACTTTAGTATGTTGACTTTATTTATTTTTTTCGATTTTTTAACACAAGTTCTTAATGAAAATCAAATTTAATTCAAGATAGGATAATCTTGGAAGAAACACTATCCTTGTGTTTTGAATGCAATTAAGTATTTGCATTATTTTGATTATTCGAAAATCTAATTTCGATTTGTTATAATGTTGTATCTACATAAAAACTAGATTTATTTTTTGAAATACTATTAAATATACATATAATGGTGAAAGTTTATAGGTTGAGCCAGTACAACATTTTCAAGCATATTGATTTATTTAAAGTAAAAGTAAAATCATATTTATTGTTAACAACTAAATCTGGTGGTAGGCTTCGGCCGTGGCTTGTCACCACCCACTAGACAAAACCATGCCGCCAAGTGACTTAGTCGCGTTCCGGCATGATGTCTAGTGTAGCCATTGAGGAGGATAGGTCTGAGTAATCGTGCTGCATCGGAGAACAGTTTTCAACTCGTAGGATAATGACTCACCGGGTAACTCGTTTTGGAGGGTAGCGGGATCCGAAGCACGGTGCACCGCTGGCCGACCGCAGGTAGTAGGGGGCCCAAGTAGCATGCCAGCCACATGCGAAAGGCTGCCCCGCCACCTCGCGAAAAATCCCGGGAGGCTCCATCGTGCCGGTTGGCGACCGGTTAGAGAGGACCCGATGGCGACCTCGGGGGGGTTCGGGCGTCCCCGCAGTCTCCAGGCGAGTTCCCCAATGGTGCGTTGTTTCCTACGAGTTGCTTGGTTCCATTTGCAGCGCTTCACTCAACTTCTATTCTCCTCCCTATTCACTCCACTACCAATTCACAATGAAAGGTCCTAAAAAGAGTACGGTTCAACAGCGGTTGCACTTCCTCTCCCTTAAAGTGCACTTCTGTAACATCCGAGGAGTGCACTCCAATCTGAATGATGTCCACCACCATCTTGAGACGGAGAGACCACACCTACTCTTTCTAACGGAGACGCAGATCTGCGATCCGTCAGACTCGGCATACCTTGGTTACCCAGGCTATATCCTGGAGTCTCTTTTCCGCCCGCACGCCGGGGTGTGCATGTATGCCAGTGACGCGATCTGTTGTCAGCGTCTCCGTTACTTGGAAGTGCCGGACCTTTCAGTCATGTGGGTTCACATAGATACTGGCCTAGACCAAGTGGTTTACGCCTGTATCTATCGTTCACATAGCGGAGATCAGGAGACAACGAGGCTTATGGAATACCTTGGCAATACAGCAGATAAGATTCAGCAACGTTTTCCCACGGCGCAGTTGGTGTTTCTGGGGGATTTTAATGCTCACCACGGGCAGTGGTTATACCCGTATCAGGACACTGACCATGCTGGCAGAGAGGCCTTTAAGTTTTCGCTGACTTATGGTCTCTCACAGCTTGTTAACGAGCCTACGCGCATCCCCGACGTTGCTGGCCACACTGCGTATTGCTTGGACCTTCTGCTGACAACCGATCCTGACAGATACTCGGTGTCCGTCACTGCACCTTTAGGGACATCCGATCACTGTATGGTGAAATCTGTATCGCTGTACTCGCCACCTGACACCCGCCCAAAAGGCTCCAGGCGAGTATGGCGTTACAAGTCAGCAGATTGGGATGAAATGCGACATTTCTTCGCATCTTATCCATGGCGGCAAACTTGTTTTACATCAACCGATCCATCGTGCTGCGCTGATGCTGTCTCAAGTGTGATAGTTCAAGCAATGGAGTACTTCATTCCCCACGCTGATCTATCCCTTGAAACCAAAGCTCGCCCATGGTTTAATACTGCTTGCCTTGCCGCTGAAAAGCGAAAGCGGGAAGCATACAAAGCCTGGGCAAATGCTCGCAGAAGCAAAGCCCTGGATTCGCATGAACTTAAGAAAAGATACAATGCTGCCGCCAAGTCCTGCAAAAAGGCAATCAAAAGAGCTCGTTTTGCCCACATAGGCCGTATCGGAGACAGAATAGCAGCATACCCTTCGGGAAGTAAAGCTTTCTGGTCCCTTGCCAAGTCGGTCGACACGAACTTTTGTCGCCCGTCACTGCCACCACTGAGGAAACCCGATGGTTCTCTGGCCCACACTGCTAAGGAGAAAGCAGATTTATTTGCTAGTATCTTCGCAGAAAATTCTCGTCTAGATTGCCAAGGAAAAATCCCACCCCAATTACCTCAGTTCGGACCTACAATGGGTACCGTTCACATTCGCCAAAAGGAGGTTCTTAAATGCTTGCTGCACCTAGACGAGAACAAAGCTAGTGGTCCAGACGGTATTCCTGCAGTGGTCTTAAAACGCTGCGCAGCTGAGTTGTCTCCTGTTTTGACACGTCTTTATCGACTTTCGTTGGAATCCGGTAAGGTTCCCAAGTCCTGGAAGCTTGCTAACGTACAGCCAGTACCAAAGAAGGGAAGCCGTGCCGATCCTGTCAACTATCGACCAATTTCAATCACCTCCATACTTTGCAAAGTCATGGAACGTGTATTGAACAATCGACTCCTGGCATACCTCGAGACCAACGAGCTTCTAAGCGATAGCCAATATGGTTTCCGCAACGGGCGCTCGACCGGCGATCTTCTCGTGTATGCCACTCACTTATGGAGCGAGGCCTTGGAGGGTCATGGTGAAGCAATAGCTGTATCCTTAGACATTTCCAAGGCCTTTGACAGGGTCTGGCATGATGGTCTCTTAAGTAAGCTTCCAGCTTATGGCATACCGATTGGGCTCTGCGACTGGATATCTGATTTTCTGAGGGAACGGTCAATTCGAGTAGTCTTAGATGGCTTCTCCTCCGACCAAATGGCAATTAATGCCGGGGTACCTCAGGGATCTGTTCTCTCTGCAACATTATTCTTGCTGCACATTAATGACCTTTTAACACCGGGCATTATTAGTTATGCTGATGACAGCACTGTTGTAGAGAGATACGTATCCAATGCGCGAGCGAGCCCCCGTGAAATCCAGAGTTTAAGAAAGTCAATGATTGAGCGCGTTGATTTGACCTTACGGAAAGTATCCGATTGGGGTGAGTCGAATTTGGTCAAATTCAACGCGTCCAAAACTCAGGCGTGTCTATTCTCCGCAAAAAAGAGCACCTTCACATTAACGCCCACTTTCCAAAATGTATCTGTCCCCATCACTGACCATCTAGGGCTTTTAGGCGTAACTATAACATCCAGTTTAAACTTCGGTCAACAAATTGTGTCCATGGCTCAAGTAGCTTCGAAAAAGTTGGGAATCATCTCGAAGGTACGGCGGTACTTCAGCCCTGCACAGCTTCTTAACTTATATACAGCTCAAGTGCGATCATGCATGGAGTACTGCAGTCATCTTTGGGATGGTTCAGCCAAATATCAACTAGAAGCGCTGGACTCCGTTGACCGAAGAGCCCGTAAATTAATTAACAACGTCGACCTTACGACCAAAAAACTACAGACCCTAGAGCATCGTCGTAAGGTTGCTTGTTTAACCGTGTACTACAGGATACATTTTGGTGAGTGCGCGAGTGCTCTGTTTGAGCAAATTGAACCCTCACCCTTTTACCATCGGACTACTAGACGCAGACAGAACTTCCATCCGTATGTGGTTGATATTCCGAAAAGTCGAACTAAGCGCTTTGACAGTTCCTTTTTGATACGGGTCGCCAAGGTTTGGAATGAACTGCCTGCGTCTATTTTCCCTGACCAGTATAGTCCTAGTACTTTTAAGCGTCGAGTGAATAGGTTTCTCGTGGATGGACGTGTACCACCTTAGTCTTCATGTTCACTTAACATCAGGTGTCAAGGAAGACAAACGTCCCATCCATATTTTATAAAAAAAAAAAAAAAAAAAAAAAAACAACAGTACACATTAGTAAACAGGAAAAAAATAACAAACTTAAGAAATATTTAGAACCAACATGCACTGCAGTAACAAATGGACCCACAACTCAGCTTGTGCTTTGAAGCTGGTTGCTACAAAGCGCTGATTTTCAGTTGCAGCCGAAAACAGGAAAGACGGGCGCTGAAACTATGCATTTAAATAAAATATTCATGCAATATAAGTATTTTTTTTGTACTTTAAGACCTTGTGTTATGGATTGGTACTTTACAATGGATACAAAAACTTATGAAAGGTATTGAAATACATATAAGTAGGATATTGATATGCGTTACATTTATTTGTTGAATATTTTAATACAGATCTGTACTGGGTGGCTTGCACGCATAAGACCCCAGCTAGACTGTTGGAAACAAAACATCAAACCAAGGTGACCTTGCTAGTTTACAACGTGTTTCCAACAGTGAAGACGGCTGTTGACAACCAAATTACATGACCTTGGCGGGTTGTAAGCGGCAGTGTTTAGAATCACAGACATACATCTACATAGACAACGCAAGTGCCACGATTTGTATTGGAACCAAGCGTGCCGACTTTTTAAGACCTACTGTGACGTCACAGCTAATATTTATTACTGGGAAATACAAAAAGATTCAGAGACACCGATGCCGCCGATGAAATCGATTATTAAGAACGATATTGATATTGTGGACTTGATTTTCTAACAGATACACATACACGCATATTACAATACATATTAAATCTAGAGGCGACCAACCTTGACGCTTGGTCTGAGTTCGGATACGCAAAGAACATGCATTTGTGTTATCCATGTAGATGTATGTCTGTGTTTAAGACAGTGTGTACGCTTGTTATTATATATTTTACTTTGTAACTATAACTATAAATGACTCGAGTTTTGTAGCTTTTTAGCCTGCGTTTCAACCTTTATCCTCAATTGCATACAAAACTGCCATCGCGAAAATGTTGCCAACACGAGAGACAAAGCGCACTGACGATTTGGGGCGTGGCCTAGGCTTGTGTTCTTGTATGTCTCCTTGTTATCAACCACCGTTTGTAACAGTGTGGATGACTCGGAATTGGTTGTCAACAACATTACCTTCCTTAACCTTGGTTGGAAGCATTGGTTTTCAACGTGTTTTCAACAGTCTAGCTGGCCCCTAACAGCCGTAATAGTAATAAGTAACTCCTACTAAAAGTTTAGTATATGTAGTAGTATAAGTTATCTATTTGTAAGTAGAAGTTAAGTTTGGGATACGATGGCACTGACATAATATTAAGTTTCTAAACAAAAGTCCCGAAACCAAAATAAAAAAAAGAAGAAATATGAAATGATGAAAGCGGTTATATTAAATTCTATACTTTACAAAATGACTTACAAATACATTGAAATTGGCGCATTTGATTCTTCTCCTTGCAAGTCGAGACAAATTCTAAACAGCATTAATGTTACCATCAGGTAGTGCAGTAGGTAGAAAAAAGAACCCCAGACAATCACACCAACTACATGGCCCCAAAGTAAGCATAACTTGTGTTATGGGATACCTACCATGTAGCGAACTAGGGGGGAACCTAGAAAATAAATACATAAATAGAAAAACACCCAGACATGAAAACCTTTTTTTGTCTTGTTCCGTGCGGGAATCGAACCCGCAACCACTGGCGTCTGAGGCAAACGGGTTTACCCCATCGCGAAAGTGGTCGTCGACTAAGCATCCATCTATTTTGTCCCATCAAGGTCTCCGAACAAGGAGCTCGTGTTGCTGTCGTTCTCTCTGGCGGACAAGTACGGCGTGGACGGCGCGGGCGTGTGGCTTGAGCACGCCGCCGCCGCCGCGCGGGCCGGCCTGCCCTACGCCGCGCCGCCGCCGCGCACTGACAAGGCCTATGATAGGTCAGCATCTACTCACTTAAACAGTTTGTATTTTATCCCATGAAGGTCTCGCTGCCGGCCTGCCCCACGCCGCGCCGCCGCCGCGCACTGACAAGGCGTATGACAGGTCAGCAGCTACTCACTTAAACAGTTTGTATTTTATCCCATGAAGGTCTCGCTGCCGGCTAATTAACGGTCAACGTCCTTGGTTGAAGACTTTACATTTACGCGTTGTAAAGCACGTAAACTGCCTATGACCGTCAAGGCTTATGAAAGGTCAGTGCGAACGTGCAAATTAAATTGTAAATTATATAAACTGTCGCTAAGTAATTTTGTATTATGAAAAGAACAAAGTAGAGTTCAAAACCCAGGTAAGTTTTGAAAAGTACGGAGCTCAAATAGGGCTCATTCGAAAACCTGTAAACTATCGCTCAACCGATACTCATAGTCTAAATTAATTAAAATTTTCACCTTCTTTTCTATTTCGCCGTTTCTCCGTTTTTATTTAAGATTAAAACGCAATACAAATTAACGCAAATATTTTTTTTTTCAATGCAACGAAAAGTTTACATATTTGAAATAAAATGATAATAGTACAGAGTAATAAAATAATTTTAAAATATTATTCGAATATTTTTGTAAATTATATGTTGCCGTTACAAAAGATCTGCTGTTTTCGATTGGGGCAGAACACTATGTGGTTCAATATTTATAAATACTTAATTTACTGAAAAAGATAAAATAGTAATGCGCATAACGGATATTTTAACAAACTCGCTTAAGGTGTGTAGGTACTTATAATATTTTTGTTTCATAAAAAAAAATCCTTTTTCTTGCATCTTTTTCTCCAGTATAACAAAAGAGCTCTGGCCGAAGCTCTCCGGCACCGACTACAACGGACTTATCAACTACTTCAACGCGATTCGAACCCTGGACGACAAGACGACGATCCACGGACTCACTCCAGACGCGCATGTCAAGTTGCTCAAGAAAGTTAAAGCTTGTACAGGTAGGGTTAATGTCTCAACTGTATAACTATCATGCCTTGTATAACCTACATGAACCTTGTTTTGCTTGTATGTTTACTATGTTTAATTTACACAACTAATGGCGGGTTTCAATATTATGAAAACTGTTCGTTTTGCCTACGAACAATAGAATTCACTACCAAAATGCCTTTCTATATTCAAAATCTTGACATCTAAACCACTGCTTACGAACTGTTTGACTGTAATGGGTTGCTAGGTTACATTTGTCCATTTACAAAATAAGTCATTATATCTAGCCAACGACGACGTAACAAGTTATTAATTTAAACCAATGAGGTAAAGGTAGCATGGCAGTCTGCTGCGGCCAATAAGGAGTTATGTTTTCATTACGTATGACCAATTAAAGAATAGGTCATTTTATCTAGCCAACGACGTAACAATTTATTCATTTAACGAAATGTCCTATCAAATATCTGTCAACATATCAATAATCCAGTTTTCTCTTTCTAATTTATCTATAACTGTTTTTGAAAAAAAGGACGAATATTATTGAATTACATAATTTTTCTTTTAAATATTTACTTTGACGTCATAAAAATGTGATTCAACCAATGGCAAAATTAGTCGAAGGATTGGCGTTTCGTTTTACGTAAGCGGTTAAACGCAATTATTAATAAAAAGCTCTAAAAACATACTATAATATATTTATCGAATACTAAAACATAGCAAACATAAATTGAATAAGTTTATATACATATTTATTTAGTTCAAATATCATACAAATAATTTGCGAATGCGTGATATTCTATAAATCACATATCACCTATTTTCTTGGAAGAACGTCACGCAAGGAGGGCCCATGCCAAATTTGAGAACTTACAGCCCGTAGCTAGTAGATATTGTGAAACGCTACTTTTTTCCTACCAGTTTTGTACCTGTACCGGTTACGTTTAGCAGTCAGTTGAATATTGAAACCCGCCATTAATCAATTCGACTTTTCACTGTTTAGGTATCTCGTATGACATTAGAAGACTTCAAATTCAATAGTTGTTAACACAAATTGATTTTAAAACTCTAAATTTGATGTAAGTACGAGAGACTTAAAATTAGAGTATGTAGTGTCGAATACGACCCAGTATATAACACCTTCATGGAAAGAAATAGAAGAAGGGAAAAACTGGATGGAGGCTTTTTTTTAGAAATGGGATAGTAAAGTTTAATATAATAATAAAAAAAATGTAGGTAACATAGACATCGTAAGAGGCAGACTTCGCAATCTTGTCTTTCAAATGCGTTACAAGTTTATCACTCTCAACACTTATTTACTCGCTATTTTAATACTATTAATATTTTAATAAAAGACTAAGCCTGTGTTTGACTTCAATCGTCGAGATGAAAGCCGACGGGGCTAGGAAAAAACTGCTTTTCATAAAATATTGCCGGAGCATATCACCGCCGGAGCGGTCATATTTGGCGGCAGATTTTGTATGAATAGTGGTTGTCAGCAAGTTGGAATCTGACAGAATCCTACCACCAAGCAAAAATTTTAGTTAACTTAGTATTTATTGTGTTGATAATTTTTACTGATATGACTGTTTGTTACAAGGACATACCGGTATGAATTTCTGTACATTTTGTTTTCTGTATGACGTCATACCGTTAAATCAAGAGTATTTAAAAATAACAGTACAGGAATTCATACTGAAATAATTTGTGTACCTTTTTTATTATTGTAGCATAACTGATTTTTTTTCACTTAAGTGAAATTTTCCGGTATTAATATTAATATTAAAATTTTATTTTTAAATAACTCTACACTGTTCGATAGTTTAGTTGAAGCCTATGAAGCGTAGGGACATAATTGCTGCTGACCATTTCGTCACAGCAATTAAATAGGTTAAAATATTTCTGAACTAAAAACATCTACAGAGATTAATCCGGTATACATTATTTGGGTACTGATATAATTAAGTTAGATTTTAATAATTGTACAGGTATTGTGTTTGATGAAACAGTACACTAATAAGGGGACTGAAATTTTACTAGTACTATTTAAAAAAAATGTACCGATATACAGTCCCTGGTTTGTTACCTAAATCATCATCATCATCACGACTCTTTGTAAAGAGCCCACTGCAGGGCCATGAGTCTCTCCCCTGAGTGACGAGGAGGTATAGGCCATAATCCACCAAGCTGGCCCAGTGCTGGGTGGTGGATGTCAGAATTTTTAGGGCGCCGAAAATGGCTTCTGACAAACCCTAACGACTACTGTATACAAGTATACAGCACGCGGGACCGACTGCTTAACGTGGACCAAAGCACGTTACCTAAATAAATTAAAACAAATGCGTATCCAAGCAATGTGACAACGTTTGAGTGGTGTCAGGGCTCGACTACAAGATGCTCATAGCTCCGGAGTCTCCCGAGGCGCTGTCGGCGCACCTGGTGGCGGCCATGAGCGGCGCGGGCGACGGCATGCTGCTGGTGGCGCGGCTGCTGCGCCGCCTGCCGCCGCCGCTGGCCGCGCCCGCGCCGCCCGCCACGCTGCAGGCCGCCGCACGGGCCAAGGCGCTGTTCCAGGTATAAAACTATACAGCAGTGCGATCACAGAACTTTATCGAATCGTATATTAACGAATGTTAACGAATGCTCGTATAGTATGGAGTCGGTTGCAAGTTTTGAGTAACATTGTAATTTTTTATTTTACAAATATTTATGAGTACAACATGTTTACAAACATTCAAAATTAACAAGGCACACATTTATTTAAGCTGGCCTTGCGGCAATGGATAGATTTCAATTTTTTCTTAAAAACCGTCTCCATACTATACGAGCATTTGTAAACATTCGTTAATATACGATTCGATAAAGTTCTGTGATCGCACTGCAGGGTTGTTTTGTCACCAGCCAAAAGAGACGGGTTTTTAATGCCTACATTCTGGTACTGAAATTCTAACCAGCATGGTTTGTGCACCATATCAATGTTAAGACTTTTATCTTTGAGCAAGCTTAACCAAAAATTGTATATCACAACAGTTTTATTATTTTAAAAACAAAATATGATAGTGATTTTTTATGTCCAAACTAATATGTTGATTATCAGCAATACTGAAGTTCTTAACGTTTGACAGTCCATTTGATGACGTTTGACAATTTCAAATTCACCGTAGCATTTGACAGTGTCAAAGTAGGTTGTTTATACACAAATAGTAAGTATTTACGAACAAATAAAAACTAGTTGTCGTATTAATAGATTATTTTCGACAAACCATTATTTTTTTTTTTTTAAATAATGTTATTTGAAATAATAACCTACGAGTAAGTTATGTCATTGTCACGTTAAAAATGGCGAAATCTCATTAAATTAATATTTTCCCCACATTTTTTTATTTTCGTAATTTTCTTTTTATCTGGGCTGATATAAAGTCCTAATAATAAGATTTAGAACTAAATTTTTTATTGTTTTTATATGTATAGTACTAGTAGGTCAGTTAGTGCTCTGAGATTATAATAGATATGTCAAAAATAGTCGTACAATAGCACTTAGGATAATCACTTAGTCAAAAGATTACCATTAAATGGTCACTCTCGAGACTTCGACATTCTTTTAAACGAGAATGAAATTTGCAATAAATCTTCTGGTATTGCTGCTTTTATTTTTGTTTTTAATTTGGACAATATTTAAGGTTTATGGGCAATACCCCAGAAAAAGAAGTCGGTTGGTTAGGTTAAGACTTCTATGTGGACGTGGAATGAAATAAGCCTCTAAAAACACAACAAAGTTGTTCGACGACCTCTCTTTACATAACGCATGAAGTCTACTTGCAGCGATTTAAATACTCAGCAAATGAACTGGGCTACTCACCACTTAAGTTTTCTATTTCCATTCAGATTACTGTAAATGATTGATTGCGAATTTTCCCCTGCCTATAGATCCCCGACTCCCTCGCCAGCAATAAGAAGTGGATGCAGCAGTACCGGCAGTGCGCGTCCTACTTCAGCAAGCTGCCGCGCCAAGCCATCCGCGACCTCATGCGAGCTATATGCCTGTCTGACGAGGGAATACGAAGGTAGGAGGAGATATGTTACTGTCAATTTTTTTTTAATTTAAGTCGGTTTGTTGTCTAGTATCTATAACTTAGTGTAATACTTTATCCTACTAAAACACGATGCTAAGGCATTTCTGAAATTCCTACGGGAACGGAAAATATAGGACTTTTTAGTTTATGCGTGTACGAAGTCGCGGGCAAACGCTCGTTTTAAATAAATTCTAAATTAACATTTTTTTCTTAGGTACTCTACCTAACCGGTTCGAATTGACAGCTATGACGTCACAATATGGCGCTAAGTCAGTCCTATTCTCAATCGAAACACAATGTAGGAACTTTCTTGCTAGCGAGAGATTTTGTACGGAAGACCACAGATCGACCTTTACAAATCTGCCAAAAATTGTAATTGAATCTGAACTCTATTTCCTCGATATTAAGTAAAAAATTGGTAAAAAAAGAGGTTTGTAATGCTTTATCTGCGGTTTTCCGTACATTATTTAAAGGGTCTGTAGAGATAACTATTGCAATCGATTCTGTTACCGATTCTGAACAGACCGTATTTAGGTTTCATATAAACAAAAACTAACGTTGTATATTTTTTTATGATGTTTCTATGTTCAGAGTTTTACTTTGTTGATTTGGAAAGTATCCTTCGAGTCTAGCTGTAATAAGATGTAGGTAAATAAATACGGGCTTTAATATATGAATTGTCAACTGTGTTCTTCTATAAGTTGTTGAAACCTTTACACCATGTATGAACCATCTACTTTATAGGATCCGCGGCAGCACACGCGCTCTGATGCTCCTACAAACTGTGGAGTACTGCGAGCAGGAGCTCGAGCACGGCACCGCCACCAGCGATGGGTACGTGGGTTCACTATTAGGCTCACTATTTGGGTTCACTATTTACCTACTCCTAAATTTCATAAATTAGGTACATATTTTGTTGTAAAATGATTTTATATCAGCATCCCAGGCAGCGACTGAAAATCAGCGCAGCACTTTGCGGACCTACATAGCAAAGTATTATGCTCAGTCGTCGCCTTTTCTTTTTTAGTATACATAAGTTATAGTTTATATTTAGTGAATTAAGTTTATAGTTATTTACACTGTTATTTATAAAAACCCTGTTATAAGTTTGTAAGTGTGTGTGTGCTAAAGAACAATAAAACATTTTCTATTTTCTATTCCATTTTCTACTATGCACTGGCAGCCGTCTGGACCATGCCACAGACACACCGGCGTCGAGTTACTTAATCTCATCACCCATTTCTTTTAACTTAATCAATGGTTATAATCATTAAAGATTTAATAAAGCGAGAATTACTTATTTTCATAAATTCACAAGGATCTATTCTAATTTTGTGAATCTTAAATGATTTTGGTTACTTCAATAAGAGAGCGCAATACTTACGTAACTCATGAATACACTTTTAATAAAGGTCGTTTTTTTTTTCGTTACGCAATTTACTTCCAAATTCTAATTTAAAAAAATCATAATAGAGAAATTAATTGTTCATTTTTCAAAATTTTAATGCAAATCAGAGTTATTGTCAAGCTGTTTTTTTTACATAACGTAGTGGTGAAGAATCATGGCTGGACGTTGCAAAGCAGCTGGCCGGCTGGAAGGAGTTCCTAGAGAGACTGCACTCGCCGGAGGTGCAAGCGCTGGTCGCTAAATATCTACCCGACTTCGAACAGGAATTGATGTGAGTATTCTGAATCTGTATAGAATTCAGTGATTATGGATATATTTTATTTATGCAGGGTGACTGGTGGGTCACTTTTGAAATTCAAGGACGTGATAGTTTGAGATCATACATGAGGAGAAAAAATATAATAAAAAAATAAATGTTAATTATTTACTGAGTAAACTTAACAGAATGTTAAAGAATTGATTACGCAACGCATGGTTATGCTAGCGATGGCAGCGTGCTGCGTGCCAGGTCACGTGCCGCGATCGACTCAGTTGTATGTAAAGTAAATAGTAACATAGCAGTATTTATTTATAGGGAATTCTACTGAAAAATTAAGTACCTACTGTCTTAAGTTTTCACGATTCATAATTTAAATAAGTCACGAGCGACCACGGGGTCTGCAAAGACACCGAAACGTCGAGTTAAAATGTAAAATATAAATTTTACGCGATTAATACGGTTAAAAAGTAGTTTTATTTAAGTACCTACTTTTATTATATAATTATGATCAGAATCGAGTACTGAGTGCTCTCCTTCAGTATCTAAAACTTGTCACCAGTCACCCCGTATATTGCAGCGTGTATAACGATCGTGCTATTAACTTTAGCCCCTCCTCCACAAAAATAAAGAGAAGACTGTCGGCGAGGTGGATTTTCTACTGTCTGATTTGAAGTCGTTATTCAATTACGCAGTGGTCTAAGACGCAAATGATGTGGTCGCCATGTTCGATTCCCGAACGGAACAAGAAAAAAAAATCCTATTTTTGTGTTAATCCCCCTAGTTCGCTAAATGGTATCCCATAACACAGACTTTGCTTAGTTTGGGGCTATGTAGTTGGTGTGATTGTCTGGGCATTTAACTATGGATTTTACTATTATCGTGTTACTAACTAATGCCCCCGTCCCGCAGTGAGATAGAGAAGACTGGTGGCGAGGAGGAGGCACTAGTGTCTGCGCTGGCGCCGCTGTGGGCTGCGCGGGGGCCGCTGGCGCAGCTGCTGCCCGCGCTGGGGGCTCCGCCGCCGCCCGCTGCCGCCGCCGCCGCCGCGCACTGCCGGCCGCAGCGAAAGTGGGTCACACACACTTCAAATTCTTTATTTAAACTATAAATTGTTACATTTAGACTTAACGACTAATGGCGGGTTTCAATATTATGAAAACTGTTCGTTTTGCCTACGAACAATAGAAATCACTACCAAAATACCTTTCTATATTCAAAATCTTGACATCTAAACCACTGCCTACGAACTGTTTGACTGTAATGGGTTGCTAGGTTACATTTGACCATTTACAAAATAAGTCATTATATCTAGCCAACGACGACGTAACAAGTTATTAATTTAAACCAATGAGGTGAAGGTAGCATGGCAGTCTGCTGCGGCCAATAAGAGTTATGTTTTCATTACGTATGACCAATTAAAGAATAGGTCATTTTATCTAGCCAACGATGTAAAAATTTATTCATTTAAATATTTCGTTAATCAAATATCAAATATCTGTCAACATATGAATAATCCAGTTTTCTCTTTCTAACTTATCTATAACTGTTTTTGAAAAAAAGGACGAATATTATTGAATGACATAATTTTTCTTTTAAATATTTACTTTGACGTCATAAAAATGTGATTCAACCAATGGCCAAATTAGTCGAAGGATTGGCGTTTCGTTTTACGTAAGCAGTTAAACGCAATTATTAATAAAAAGCTCTAAAAACATACCTACTATAATATATTTATCGAATACTAAAACATAGCAAACATAAATTGAATAAGTTTATATATTTCTTTAGTTCAAATATCATACAAATAATTTGCGAATGCGTGATATTCTAAAAATCGTATACCTACCTATCACTTATTTTCTTGGAAGAACGTCACGCAAGGAGGACCCATGCCAAATTTGAGACAGCCCGTAGCTAATAGATATTGTGAAACGCTACTTTTTTCCTACCAGTTTTGTACCTGTACCGGTTACGCATAGCAGTCAGTTGAATATTGAAACCCGCCATAAATAGATGAGAATAATAACTTAGTTTCATAAATTATAACATAATTTTTAATAGCAGACTTAACCAATTTATACTTAACTAATTTATTGTAACAATATTATACACTACTATTATACCCTTGTTGGTTTATGATTATATGCGACACAGCTCATCTATCTATACTAATATATAAAGCTAAAGAGTTTGTTTGTTTGAACGCGCTAATCTCACAAACTACAAGTGGGATTTGAAAAATTCTTTTTGCATTTGATAGCCCAACTTTTGAGGAAGGTTATAGGTTATATTTTATCCCGAAATTCCTACGGGATCAAGTTACGCGGGTAAAACCGCGCGCGGTGGCTAGTTTAAACTATAAATTTTTACATTTAGACTTAACGACTAAAAAGATGAAAATAATACTTTGTTTCATAAATTATAACACAATTTTTAATAGCAGACTTAACCAATTTATACTTAACTAATTTATTGTAACAATATTATACACTACTATTATACCCTTGTTGGTTTATGATTATATGCGACACAGCTCATCTATCTATACTAATATATAAAGCTAAAGAGTTTGTTTGTTTGAACGCGCTTATCTCACAAACTACAAGTGGGATTTGAAAAATTCTTTTTGCATTTGATAGCCCAACTTTTGAGGAAGGTTATAGGTTATATTTTATCCCGAAATTCCTACGGGATCAAAAGTTACGCGGGTAAAACCGCGCGCGGTGGCTAGTTTAAACTATAAATTTTTACATTTAGACTTAACGACTAAAAAGATGAAAATAATACTTTGTTTCATAAATTATAACACAATTTTTAATAGCAGACTTAACCAATTTATACTTAACTAATTTATTGTAACAATATTATACACTACTATTATACCCTTGTTGGTTTATGATTATATGCGACACAGCTCATCTATCTATACTAATATATAAAGCTAAAGAGTTTGTTTGTTTGAACGCGCTTATCTCACAAACTACAAGTGGGATTTGAAAAATTCTTTTTGCATTTGATAGCCTAACTTTTGAGGAAGGTTATAGGTTATATTTTATCCCGAAATTCCTACGGGATCAAAAGTTACGCGGGTAAAACCGCGCGCGGTGGCTAGTTTAAACTATAAATTTTTACATTTAGACTTAACGACTAAAAAGATGAAAATAATACTTTGTTTCATAAATTATAACACAATTTTTAATAGCAGACTTAACCAATTTATACTTAACTAATTTATTGTAACAATATTATACACTACTTTTATACTGTTGTTGGTTTATGACTGTATGCGTCACATTTCATAATTGATAAACATAGTGAAGTTGTCCTCAAATCAATCGATCTTCGTATATAGGGTCTTTTTTATGAAGATTAAAATATTTTAGGAGAAGGTTAAGAATGAAGGTTAAGAATGAGAATGAAAAATTTATTCATCATAAGACCATCGAATGGCCGCTTAATGACGTCACAATTTTGTACTTCGGCTTTAACAAGGTGTTGATAGTTATTGAATAAGATATTACAGTAGACCAAGAGACATAAAAGCCGGCAGAACAAAACTCTTGGCACTCGTTTTCAGTCATATCCTATTATAATGAAAATAGTAGACTTTGCTTCCAGCGGTACACTATGTACTATATATTATATATACTACCTCAATCTCATCTGATGGTACCTGTGTGAAGGCGAGGTCGACTATTCGACGACCACTTTGGCGATGGGGTAAACCTGTCTGCCTCAGACGCCCGTAGTTACGGGCTCGATTCCCGCTCGAAACAAGACAAAAAAATGTTCCGTGTCTGGGTGTTCATCTATTTATATATTTATTTATATATATTCTTCCTTGCTGGACTGGGAGCGAAAGAAAAACATAGAATGTGCTAGCTGCTTCTCTTCCCGGGCATACCGTAAAAGTCAGTTAATGTTCAGAAGTTTTATTGACGTTTTTGTGGGCGATAGACTGACACCCTATCACTGCAATAGTCTCTCTCCATCATTATAATGCCTCCGAATTTGTCAAACGTGACATCAGATGGTTTTACAGCCTCTGGTGTTCTGCCTACCCCATAAGGGACACAGGCGTGAAGTTATGTATGTATGTATATTTATATTCTAGGTTCCCCCCTAGTTCGCTACATGGTATCCCATAACACAAGCTATGCTTACTTTGGGGCCATGTAGTTGGTGTGATTGTCTGGGGATTTAATTTATTAATAATTATCGATGGGAGCAAACAACTTTATACTCAATTTGATAACTCCTATTTAAATAAGACCCCACTAATTAAAAACACAGCACTGTCTAAGGTATTAAGAATAAAAACATGGGAATTGTTTTAAAATTCTAGCGTTTACTAACGAGTCATTTCAACTTACAGACCTTTTGAAATTTTCGTCGAACACCTCATCCAATTCCACAAAGAAGGCACGAAATGGGACGATGACTTCATCCAATCCGTCCTAGAGACAGCAGCGGAACACGGCCTGCCCCCGCACCAACAGATCGCCCTTCTGTCTCTTTCTGACAAGAACGTGGTGAGAGAGACGGGAGATATGATGAAGGTGGCCAAGTTTTGCGTGGAGCTGTTTCAGTCGGAATGGCAGGATTGTGATGACGTGAAGAATATTAAAGGTTTGTAGTCAAATTAAGGATGAGATATTTTAACGTCTGCTACATTATCCTTTTATATTAAGATTTTATACATGTTTTTCTTAATTCCTTAAAGAGAAAGTATTGAATTGACTGCGTTTACTGTTGACATTTCGATTAATGATTTGCTACCGTTGGCTAGCCAATCTCTTTTTAACACCGACTTAGTTCGTTCCTAGTGCTTACAGAAGTGATATCATCACAATTATCTTTTGCAAAATTTTAATTTATTAGACTTACTATTCTACAATATTTGCAATACTACACTATGATGTCTACAACTTGAAGTACTAAATCTGGCTAGTATAAATAAAAAAATGATTTAAAGAAACGACCGGCTGGTGTAGTAGTAACATACATTGCCTTCTATGCCAGAGGTCCTGGGTTCGAATCCCGGCGGCGGCGGATATCGATGTGATGAACAAAGATTTATTTGTTTTTTAAGCTTATTCTATTAAAAATATGTATTTATTCAATATGTATGTTTATATATTTCTTAAGTATATCAGTTATCTAGTATCCATAACACAAGTTCTTTAAGAAACTTAATTTGGGCTAGATAATGTTGTGTGAGTGTCAGAAATATTTATTTATTATCTCCATACAATCACACCAACTACATGGCCTCAAAGTAAGCAAAGCTTGTGTTATCAGATACTATGTAGCGAACTAGTGGGATACGTAGAATAGAAAATACATATATAAATAAACGAAAAAATGTGTTAAATAAAAATCACCCGACCAGTACACGAACCTGGAATCTCTTTTGCCGGACGAGTGCTCTCCCATTGAGCTACCGGGGCCTGGCGGTACGCCTCGAAATTACTTAACACATTGTTGATTTTACGTTATATTGCTAACGTAGATCCATCTTATGGTATAGCTTTGCAGCTAAGATCACCCGAGACCAATTTCTTTACAGAAATTGTGAATCCCAGTTAAAGTGAAGCATTGCAATGTTTAATAATAAAAGTTTTTGCATTTAAAATGCTTAATTACTCTTAAATAAACGAAAAAAATGTGTTAAATTTGACACATTTATCTAAAGATAAAAGATAAACGACCAGACCCGGAACATATTTTTTTCTTGTTCCGTGCGAGAATCGAACCCGCAAGCACTGACGCAGATAGGTTTGCCCCATCGCAAAACGGCTAAAAGCCCGCTAGTTTATCTTAGAAGAAGACTATAGAATGCAAGTTTCCAATGATTGTGTTGTATTACAGAGGAGGCGCTAATGTCAGCGGAAGGTCGCGTGGCGACGTTCCGTAGCCTCCTTGCCAACAGCGGCTCGTGGGCGCGCCGCCGAGCGCTCGTCGACGTGCTGGCGTGCTGGCCCGCCACTGCTGACGAGTGAGTGTAGCTAGTGCATACAGGGTCCATTGTAATGGGGTAGAAAACTGCCTACTTATTCCAATAGAGGCGCTGACTACGCTTGACCCATAGCAACAGTCAAATGCCATAGTCAAATTTCATTTTATAGAGAATTTTATCATAAAATGAGAAATAAGTACATCATTGCTTAGTCATAAGTTGTATGGAAAATGGATACTTCAATTTCTCCATGGATATGCACTTGCGGAAGTTGTGAATGTAAGTAATTAATTTAAATTTTTGTCGAAATGGAAATTTTTACGTAACTTTCGATTTTTTTCGAATTTTTATATAGATTTACCACAAAACAGAACACTAAACAAGCAAATTCGATAAAAACTTGTTCATTTGACAGTTTGTTATGGGTCAAGCGTATGAAGCGACATCTATTTAGAGCTTTCCGTTTTCTTCTCCATTAGCTCATCACCTCTTGCTGGCAGCTTCTCCACATCAATCCCAACAACATTTGTTCTTGGAATCTTGATAAATAACACGGAAAGAGAAAAACAAACAAATTCGCGCAATTGCAAATTCGTGGCGTGACGCAAGGTGCGTGGCATTAGTGTAAATAGAGGAACTGGTTAAGGGACTATAAATACTTTTTGTATGAAAGAATTTGGATTTTAAAAAGCCGTAGAAAGTTATTGGGATTGATGTGGAGTGGATGCCTGCAAGAGTTGATGCGCTAATTCAAATTATCCCTATATATGTGGATACATGTTTATACAGGGTCCGCTTATAATAGTCAATTATATATTAATAGCAGATTAGGAATGATGAGTGGGTCTGAATTGCGAAAAAAAAATTTTCATAGGTAAATATTATATTATTATTATAAATTAAAATTTTATGACTACAAACAATTAGATGGAAACGTTTTTATTACTTGCTGTGTAGTCATAATTTACCGATAAAACTTAAATTTTGATCACTTAGAAGAATTTTGAAATTTTAATTTATGAAAAACATGTAAAAAAAATTTTTTTTTCCTAATTATGACCCACTCATCAGTCTTAATCTGCTATTAAAATATTATTGACTATTATATGGTGACCCTATATTGTAACAGAGGAACAGTTAATGTCACTACTGGCTCACAGCGGTGGATGTACTGGCGTGCTGGCCCGGCACTAGCGACGACTGAATGTAGCTTGTTTTTAATAGGAGATAGATGTTAGTATTGTTCATATTACAGGACTTAGAGCGAATTGAGTTGCTGTTGTTACGAAAGTTAAATGTTGAATACATACATCCCATAAGTAGGTAGGTACAAGGTGGACTATTAAGATCGGTGAGTATGGTAAACTCTGAAACTAAAAGGCATACGAAGATCTGTTCGTAGGAACCATGTCATACTTTAGAAAAATAAAACATAAACTATTTGTTAGCGCCATCTATTGATTTTCGTTAGAACTAAGTTAAATTGATTTAGTTAGTCGATGGGGCTTGCTTTTGTTTCTCCGCAACACCTAGGTTGTCACCACCGCGCCCTCTACCGAAGGGTTGAGTGGCAGTGCGCTCACGCATCCCGCTACAGCTGGACGTGTGATTGATTGTTTGACCGCGCGTGCTCCACTCCAAGTCGCATGACCACCCTGGTTGTGCCTTGTAAAATTGCTGTTGTGAAGTTATTGTTTGGTGATAAACGCTATAGACTAGCACCGTCTGCGCCCCTCCCTGGGGAGTTAGTGTTAAGTTCACGTCTCACGGTCCTGTGGGCCGTACGAAGCAAGAAGCGCGAGAGCAGCAGCCCACAGCTGAACGCGCAGTTGGAAGACCAGCCTGAGGTACAGTCTGCAACAGAATTATGTATACCATCCAGTCTCCCGCGCACATACAATTTGCATGCATATTGTATGCGTGCGGGAGACTGGGTGGTATACATAATTCTGTTACAAACTGTACGTGGACTTACACTAAGCTAGCCCCTGTCGAAGTCTTATTTTATTGCTACCATCTTCCGCATATACAGTCCACTTTTTGGAGACACGGTCGGTGGCCGTTTATAGGTTTCAGGAGAATCGCGTCTCCAATATTCCTATTTAGATATCGATTGTGTAGGTCTTTTTAAGTATGAAAGATGATGTCTTGAATGAATATAATGCATTGTTTCCTATTTTTCTGCATTTGCTAAGAAAAGGGTAAAGGTTAACCCGTTTACTCACAGGTGTTAAACTTACTTTGTCGTTTTGTGTAGAAACGGGCGCAGCCTGCAGTGCTCGTGTCTACAGACACTACTGATGGCTGACTGTATGCCGCTTGTCCGCCTTATGCTGCCGCGCGCTAGCCTGCCGCCTGCGGTGAGTAACAAAATAGGTATTTCCTATTTGTACAGAGCTAACCGTCTAAAAAGCAACATTCTGCTACTTGCAATTTTTGAGACAGGGTGTCCCGTAACTTGCACGACAAACGGAAATGAAAGAAAGACTGAGGTGTGCTCTACCAGATAAAAAAAAATTACCTCAGTAAAAGTGTCACCGTTTTCGAGATATTCCCGACTTTAATTTTTTTTTCGAAAAATGCGCTTGTGGTCAGTTTTTTTATTGCTGTGTGTACAAACAAACAGATATCTCTTTATTTTTTTTTTGTAAATATTTTAGAATAGTAGATCTATCATATTCAAATATCATTTTGTTAAATTTTATTAGGTATCTTTGAGAAAAAAATATTATTCTCATGATGTTTTTCTACAAAAAATATTTACCTCAGCTTAGGCATTCGGTGGTGAAAAAAAAAATGTACTGGACTATCTCTGCACATTTAACAAATAAATTACGCATCTAATAAAGATTTCAGAAAGATATAATACTGGCCATATTTATGTAGAAAAATAAGAAATTGCCAGTTTTGTGCCAAAGGGGCTGATTCATATTAAATTTGAATAAATGAAAGATAATATAAATATAAGCCTAAGCTGAGGTAAATATTTTTTGTAGAAAAACATAATGAGAATAATAATTTTTTCTCAAAGATACCTAATAAAATTTAACAAAATGATATTTGAATATGATAGATCTACTATTCTAAAATATTTACAAAAAAAAAAATAAAGAGATATCTGTTTGTACACACAGCAATAAAAAAACTGACCAAAAGTGCATTTTTCGAAAAAAAATTAAAGTCGGGAATATCTCGAAAACGGTGACACTTTTACTGAGGTAAATTTTTTTTATCTGGTAGAGCACACCTCAGTCTTTCTTTCATTTCAGGTTGTCGTGCAAGTTACGGGACACCCTATCAATATTGGCGACATACAACGTAGCAAAAGCTTTTTATTTCTAAGAAAAGATCAAAGAAATTTGACAACATTTTGCTGGGGTCTTTTCAAAAATTACCTCAGCAGAATATGTTTGTGTCGAATATCTTCGAAAGGAAAAGACAAACAAATTTTGCTTTTGTAAATAAATTACGTCAACACACAAAAGATCTATGATACTCCCATCTGTCTACGAAACAAAATTTTTTAACGTTTAGCTGGGATTTAACACACAAGCCATCAACTTCAGTATGCCGCAACTTCAAAGCAACGTCCCTATCTTTTCCCTATAGACCCTCGTCTACATATTTGTAAGTTCTCTCCCTGGCATCAGGAAATGCGGTGGCTGGCGGACAGCGCGGGGCCGCGCGCGGCGCTGCGTGTGGTGGCCGCCATGTTGCTGCTCAAGTACCCGCACTACCAGGACGACATCGTCAACACGCTCATCAAACATAAGGTAGGGAGTAAACGATATTGCAGCTTCAACTGTCCCATGCTGATATGTTATATTAAGGCAGAATTGTTCCACGAAACTTTTTTTGGAAATTATAAGTATATCTTTGTGACATCATTTCATGTTCATCGAATAAAAGAGGAGGTTTTCTACAAATAAACGCTGATGAAAGTTATCTTGGTTTTAATAATCTATGTTAGTAAATTCTTGGAACAGGCTATTTGACACTATAAGAAAAGGGTATTAGTACAAAAATCTTAATTGCGGATGCATAACATTTGTCAAATGACACAAATGTTCGGAAAATTAGTCTGATCAGGATGATGTAGCAGTCTTAAAGACGATTGTTCGACTTATTTCACAAATTACAAGCGTTTACAAGCAAGCGACAGTGAGCCTTATTGTCAGAGTAGCGCTATTTTAATTATGAACTTTTAATTTGATATTTCTAAGCGAAAATATTAACGTTAACCACTACTTCACAATAAAAAACTAGATATAAAAAATAAACACTCTGTACATACAATCATTAAAGAGAACCTTCCTTCCAGGATATAATACAAGAACAAGAAATCGACGAAGAACTAGTGAAAGAACTGCTCGACGCAGGCATGTTTATAAAGCTGGTGCCGACCCCGCTGTACCCGGCCGTCACCGGCTACGTCGCGTCGCGGGCGGCCGCCGGCGAGCCGTCGCCGGCCTACAGCGCCGCCGGGGCCGTGGACCAACTACTCGCCAACAACTATCTCGCCGAGGCCGGACACCTATACCTCACCTCCATAGGAGTACCCCCGCCGTTACTAGGCTTCTCACAGACAGTGCAATATGCGAGGAATTTACTTAAAAAGTAGATTTTCTGTTGTAGATATAAGTTATTAAATTATTATCGATGTAGTAAAGGATTTTTTATTTTTGTTTATAAATCGGCCGTATTGATATTGCCGCATACTAACTCGTCAAGGATAACTGACTCGCGGAGGCCTGACTCCAATAAGTCATACCCCGCCATTACTAGGCTTCTCACAGACTGCAATATGCGAATAATTTACTTAAAAAGTACATTTGCTGTTGTAGATATAAGTTATTAAATTATTATCAATCAAACCCACTGACCTCTATATTTACCACTGGACTGGCTGTTCCGTAAGTTTGACAGCTATTTTTTTGTGCCTGTTTGAAGCGCCACTAGCGAGTAGCGAGTGTCCGCAGAAAAAATATTGCAAATGGCCGCCAGAGAAGTTCTTGCTTATTGTTAAGTGATTTTATATTTTTAAAATATTGATTCGAATTTTATGTTTTTATTGTTATAAGCATTATATAAAAGTTATCAAGAATGAGGACATGTGTATATTGCAAGCGACTAGTTTTAGTACCACAGACACTCGCTACGTCCGACAGCGCCAAAATGGCGGTTATCAAACGGGCACAAAAGCACTTTGACAGCCGCCAGTCCAGTGGTATTTAAAGAGGTCAGTGATCGAACCAATGAGAGGTTTTCTGACAGCTCATTAAAAAAACAAAACTGTACAAAATTGGTACAAAAGGCTTCGATAGATGGCGCTTTACAAAAGGCGAAGAATTTATTTCACACTGCGTTTTTAAAAGTAAAATAAATTAATTGTCGTCTGTATCAGAAATTGAACGTATAAATAATCATAGATGGTAGATACCACTTACCTACATTATAGTACCTATACAGAATTAACGCCTTCGGCTTTTTTAAAAGTGCCATCTATACAGGTTTTTTGAACTAATTTTTATGAGCTGTCAGAAAACTCCCCATTGACTTATTACATAAGCTCATTTTTTCAAACCGTCTAAATGCTTGGTCGAAATTCGCTTGAAGATAGGTTTCCTTGGTAACGAACTTGCTATCATTTCATTCAACACTGACATTTACTGAGTACAGAATTCGTACAGTTCAAAGACATTGATCCCGATTCAACATTGAATGAGAGATTTTCTGACAGCTCATTAGAAACAGTATGCTTTTTGATTAGAAAAACAAAACGGTACAAAAGGCTTCGATAAAAGGCGTTTTACAAAAGGTGAAGTCTTGTCTGTCATATAGCCATTTATTCCACACTGCGTTTATAAAAGTAAAATAAATTAATTGACGTCTGTATCAGAAATTGAACTTATAAATAACCATATATGGTAGATACCACTTACCTACATTATAGTATACAGACTTAACGCCTGCGGCAGACTGCGGCTTTTCTAAAAGGGCCATCTATAGAGGTTTTTTGAACTATATTTTATGAGCTGTCAGAAAACTCTTCATTATCTTATTTTAGTGTTTCTTAATGCCGTGACAGAGAGAGAAAAAAAATGATTTTGTATGAGGCTGTCACGTTTCAAGTCGTAAAATTTGACACTGGAGAGACTTAAAAATAAGAAAATGCAATGTCAAATATGGCCCACTATACTAGTAACAAGACGAAGCACTATATTTTGTTATTGAATCAATTTTAGATCTTATTACGACAGTACAACTCGTTAATACTTTGAATCTCCATGTAACGATTACACAGGGTGAGCGAGAGGGTACATGTGGTTTGGTATCCTTGTCTAGAATCTCGCAATTTAAAATATTGCTATAATAGTAAATATCTGGCTCAAGGATTTGTTTTATTAAAAATTAAAAAACTGCATCGGGTCGTTTTTTCGAGCCTAGTGCGCCATATTGTTATTAGTAACATGTCTTTAATTATACGCGATAGACCTTACAAGTTTGACAGTTTCAAACGAATGAGAGGTTTTCTGACAGCTCATTAAAAAAACAAAACTGTACAAAATTGGTACAAAAGGCTTCGATAGATGGCGCTTCACAAAAGGCGAAGGCGAAGAATTTATTCCACACTGCGTTTTTAAAAGTAAAATAAATTAATTGACGTCTGTATCAGAAATTGAACGTATAAATAACCATAGATGGTAGATACCACTTACCTACATTATAGTATACAGACTTAACGCCTTCGGCTTTTTAAAAGTGCCATCTATAGAGGCTTTTTTAACAATTTTTTATGAGCTGTCAGAAAACTCCCCATTATCAAAGTGGGTCATGATTCAGTTGGTTCGATAGTACTAGAAGGATTTTTTTTCTTTGCAAATCAACCTTTATATAAAACACCGAAGAAGCAGTGCAGTTTTACTTTCCTGAGGCATGCTAGTTTGTCTTCCATACAAATACCAGAATTCTATTACTACTAGCGCTACGCACCGGGCACTACTGGAACTTTCCGTATTTTTTGCTGCGTTCGATATCGATATATCTATAGTACCAGGCAGCGTATCTATAGTATAGTATTCAACCAATCTTTTTGCGCTCGTTGCATTTGCTTATTTTTCTGTGTATGTTTTGTCGCTCTTTTGTAAGTGTTTTCTACAAAGTACATTGAGTAGAGTGTTCACTCCTCGCGTTTTTACGATCTCAAACCGAAGATTTTACTTTTGTGAAGTGATATTTTTACATAGGATGCTGACTTTCTAGTGAGATAGTGAGTTAAGAAAAGGAATAGCATTGATTTTGAATGACTGGTGCAAGGAGGTGAACAATTTGTGTGGCAAAAGCATTGAGTTTGACGAAAACGACCCGAAAAAATCTATGGCCTATAATCATTATATCAAACACAAATAATTAAGAAGAAATAAATAATTGTCTGAGATGCATATTTTTTTACTACTCCCAACTCGCATAGCATCATGCTTTGTGCTGTTTATTTCAACTTTCGAATCGAAATATAATTGCGCAATAGTAATAACTAATAACTGGTACTACGAATTTCTGAAAATTTGAAAGTGGCGGTACGGGTGGGCTGCATTCTAGGGTTGTTTTGGTCAAAAAGGTTCCTAGAGTGGATACTGTAGGGCGCTAAAGTGCAAAAACCGCGAGACGGTCATCTATACTTTAGTACTTATATTCATCTATGTCCTGAGGAATGGATCGCGCCAAACATCTACTCCATTCTGAACTTGTCGCGAAATGTTTCGCGCATGTTTTTTGTAAGCATAAAACCTACGTGAAACGCCGGTTGCATACGAACAGACGCTGGTTGAAATCTGAATGCCAAGTGTAATTGGGGATTTTGCAAGCTAACTAAATATTCGAATTAGCCAGCTGAACGATAACTCTGAATTTCTTGTAGGACGACTTTCGTGCACGTTAAACAATCGGTCCCGGGTGATGTGTACCTATTCGTTAGGGTGTGTCATCCGAAAAATACAACATCCACCAACCAACACTAGGCTAACTTTAGGGTCTCAGCCGCCTCCACCTAGGGAACAGAGGTAATAGATTCTTGCAGTGGGCTGATCGAAAGAGTTGAGATAAATAATGAATAAATAAATATTCCTGATATTCACACAGGGGGTGTTCTCTTCATTGGTCTGTCCGACTATGAAGAAAAGGCACTCGGGTAAGCGACCCCGGCCTCCCTAGCTACTGCGTACACTACAAACGTCCCCTCCGTGTATGCAGTATCCTCAAAACACCTTTTTCCTTTCTCTCTTTCCTCATCCTCTTCAAAACGGACCTTATCCTTTCCTATCCGACGAAGTAGGAGCAGATATAATGAGGAAGGGAATTAAAAATATACACCCCAGGAGGGTACCAGGTCACCTGGAGAATCCCTCCCTGAGGCCACCTCAGGCAGCCCCATCGTATCTGGGGGGGGGGCAAAATTCCCGACGGCGACGTGCATTGCCACACGTCACGTCTTGTCCCCCCATCAGGCAAAAAGAGGGCAGGGGAATGCCTTTTTGCGACGATGAATGTTTGCGGAGGAATAGACGATAAGATTGACGAAGTATGCGAGGTGATGAATACCAGGAAAATTGATGTGCTAGGTGTGAGTGAGTCGAAAAAGAAAGGTTGTGGAATGTCCACGCATGGCCGACTCTCTGCTTACTGGACGGGAGTAGAAGAGTTTGAGAGAGGAAGCCAAGGTGTGGGCATTCTTTTGTCAGAAAGAATGAGTGATTGTGTGAAAGGTTATGAGTATGTAAGTCCCAGGCTCCTGTGGCTGAGACTGAAAGTAGGCTTGACCAGGATTTTTATCCTGTGTCTGTATGCGCCAGATATGTCCAAGCCACAGGCAGTCAGGGAAGAGTTTTGGGATAATGTTAGAGATGTGCTTGGAAAGTGTGAAGATAATGAAAGAATTGTTATGTTAGGCGATTGTAATGGCTGGGTGGGAGTAAAGCGTGATGGGTATGAAAGGGTGTTAGGTAATTTTGGTGATGAAAGGATAAATGATAATGGCACTAGTCTGTTAGATGTACGTTTGGAAAGAAAGCTTGTGGTGACTAACACTATGTTTAGTCACAAAATGATTCATATGTATACATGGCAGAGACAGTCTGAGAGAAGTATGATTGACTTTGTAATTGTGGATGAACAGTTGAGAACGAAAGTCAAGGATACGAGAGTGTACCGTGGAGTAAATGTCGGAAGCGACCATTTCCTTGTGGTGTCACGAATAGCAGGTCTGCTTAAAAAATGGCGACATCGCCCACGGGTACGTATGTCTGGAAGGAAAAGAGTGAAAGTCAAAAATTTGCAAGAAGAGACTGTCCGTGAGAAATGTAAGTTAGAATTGAAAGAAAGGTTGGGACAGCTATTGAATGATGAAGACTGCGAGATAGAGGAATATTGGAGTAGATTTAAGAATGGTATGGTAGAAACGGCCACCCAAATATGTGGGGTAAGTGTGAAGAAAAATGTGAGAAGAGATAAGAACGAGTGGTGGGATGATGAAGTGAAAGGTTTTGTTCTAGAAAAGAAGAAAGCGAAGAAAGCTGTGAGGGGCAGAAATAGAATACGAGATGACTTGAATGATGATGAAAGAGTAGCAAAAGAAAAGTATGATAGATTAAGAAAGACTGTGAAAGATATTGTGAGCAAAAAGAAAGAAGAATGTAAGAACAAGCTTGATAGGAAATTCTCGGAAAACTTTCGAGCCAATTCCAAACTGTTCTGGCACTTAGTCAGAAGAGCCCGAGGGCAGGTTGGAGACTCGAAAGTGGGCGTGTTAAGAGATCAGGATGGGAATATTGTTAGTGAGCATGAAGATGTTATGAATCAGTGGAAAGAATATTTCGAGAATTTATTTGAACGAAGTGCGAGTGATGTTTTGGAAAGTAGGCCCTCACCTTCGAGTGGTGTGGCCAATCGTGAAAGTGAGATAAGTATGGAAGAAGTTATGAAAGCAATGGCAGGTTTGAAAGTGGGTAAAGCGGCAGGGTATGATCGAATAGATGCCGAAATGCTCAAGGCGGGTGAAAGTGTCACTGCAAACCTGTTGTACCAGCTTTTTAATAAGTGTTGGCGGTCCGGCCGTGTTCCGGGCGACTGGTGCAAGGCCGTTATTGTGCCACTTTATAAAGGAAAGGGGTCACAGCAGGAATGCAAAAACTTTCGTGGCATTAGCCTTTTGAGTATTGTAGGCAAAATGTATGCAAAGATATTAATCGAAAGAGTGATGGATGAAACAGAAAGCAAGATCTGGGATGTGCAAGCGGGATTCCGAAAGGGGATGGGATGCACGGATCAAGTCTTTGCCTTAAGATCAGTAACCGAGAAGGTTCTGGCTAAACACCGAAAGGTTTTCTGCTGCTTCATTGACTTGGAAAAGGCGTATGACAGTGTGATGAGGAATGAACTTTGGTCAACTCTATCCGAGTTTGGGGTGGACAGTGACTTGATACGAGCACTCAAATCCTTATATAAGGACTCGAGTGCTTGTATCAGGTTGAATGAAGACTACACAGAATGGTTTAGCATCGATCGCGGTGTTAGACAGGGCTGTGTAGCGTCTCCATGGCTGTTCAACCTATTCATGGATAGCTGTTTGAAAGATCTGAAAGAGTGTGAATGGGGTTTAAAAATGAATGAGACAGTGATCAAAACTCTGCTTTACGCTGACGACCAGGTTCTACTTGCATCGTCAGCGTCGGAATTGCAACAAATGGTCACTGTGATGCATGAGTCGTTTAAAAGAAAAGGTGTGAAAGTGAATGTTGGAAAGACGAAAGTTATGGTTATGGAGAGGAATGAAGATATGACGGAATGCAATATTATGATAGGGGATAAAAAAGTGGAACAAGTGAAAGAGTTTGTATACTTAGGGTCCTTGTTTACAAGAGATGGGAAGTGTGAAGGTGATATTGAAAGGAGAGTAAAAGCAGGAAATTGTATTAATGGCGCCATATACTCGATAATGGCAAGCAAAACTATACCAAATAAGGCTCGTCTTGCCGTACTTGAGGGAGTTTTGGCGCCAACGCTTATGTATGGAAGTGAATCTTGGGTGTGGCAGAAGAGACATGAAAGCAAGATTAATGCTGTGGAGATGAAAGCGTTGAGAAGCATGTGTGGAGTGAAATTGAGTGATAGGGTGCGCAATAGTGAAATAAGAAAGAGATGCGGATTGAAAGAAGATGTAGTGACTAAGATTGAAAAGGGTATGCTACGGTGGTTTGGACATTTGGAAAGGATGAGTGAAAGTAGATTTACGAAAGAGGTGTACAGAGCAAGAATGGATGGTGTTGTCGGAAGGGGCCGCCCTAGGCGAACGTACGCCGATCAAATTGGCGACGTTCTTAAAAAGGGCCTAGTTAAAAGTACCCGTAACCGGCGATCATGTATGAAAAGATTAATGAACGTGGAGGAAGCGAAAGAGGTATGTATGGATCGAAGCAATTGGTGTTCCCTTGTCTCTGCCTACCCCAAAGGGAGACAGGCGTGAGGTTATGTATGTATGTATTCACACAACATTATCTAGCCCAAATTAAGTTTCTTAAAGAACTTGTGCTATGGATACTAGATAGTTAACTGATATACTTAAGAAATATATTAACATACATATTTAATAAATGCATATATTTTATTAGAATAAACTTAAATAAACATATAAACATCCATGACTTGACAACAAATATCTGTGTCCATCACACAAATATCCGCCGCCTCGCCGGGATTCGAACCCAAGACCTCTGGCATAGAAGGCAATGTATGTTACCACTACACCAGCCGGAGATGATAAAAAGTGAATAAACAGACTAAAATGCACCAGTAAAAATAGTACCGTTGTCAAGATATCCGTTCTTTTACTTATCTACTTTCTTAGCGTATCCGTTAGTTAGTCTAAATTCCCCTTACTGCCATATTCTCTTGGCAGAATACGAGAACACGTGATCTTGTGGCATTACATCCACAAATAAAAAGGTATGACGATTCAAAGCTTTCAAAGGCATGAATTTGGGTATTTTATAAATAAAAACTTAGTGACACTTTAGACATAGAGTTAATCGCGGAAAGCAAGCGCATGACCCCCAACCCCAAAACCATCCTGTCGTCGGTCCATGCACCAAACATCCTGCTTATAAGCTGTTTTGAATTAATATAGGAACGTGGACACCGAATCGTTAGTTTTCTCTGGTGTAGTGTATGGGCAATGGCTACCTTGTGCGTTTGGTGACATTGGCTCACATATAGGTATATTATTTGCATAGCATTTCTATAGGTTTTATGTATTCAGTTGTTACTTTACTGCATTTCTTTTTCATTCTCATAGATTTTGCCGTCTTTCCTCTGCTTAGGTTTGACAGGATTTTTCTAGAACACCCAAAATTGAACCATGAACAAAGAAATCCCTGTACGCCCTGTAGAGCTTTATGGCTAAGTTACTACTTTAATGAGCGAATAAACAGCAACTGACAGACTTACACTGACTGACTTTGACTGAGTAAATATATATGTATTATCTATGGAGTAAATGATTGACGTTTAATTTACAGGTTATGTTGTTTTTAATGGTTAGGGGTCCTATTAATTTAAAAACATTGTTTAATAACCATGTTTAATTTAATAAGAAATTCCCTTAAAACCCCTGTTAATGGTTTAGTTAAGTTATTTCAAACATCTGCCTGCAGGACAACAGAAAAGTTTGATCATAAAAGAATTCCTCAAGATGATGAAGGTGTACAAGGAGAAAAAGTAATTGATTTGGACTCCGCTTTGAAATCGTAAGAAGTTATGATTATTAAATGTGTAAATAGGCAGCATATACATCGAAGTCGAAATTGCTATCCCTAAAAATTAATGTTTGAAGGATCTGCACATACTTATGTTGTATCTGTATTTCTGTATATTTTAGCACAAAATACAGAGTACCTGATTGTTGTGAAACTTTTGTGCACTTAAATATTTATTTCTATTCAAATCACTTGTTCACGAAATTCTAAATATTATAAGAAAGTGCTTTTTGTTTCAGAAAACAGAACATTTTTCCAACAGCTGACTCAGATAATTTATTGTTTGATGGCACACCATTTTCAAAGCTAGCAATATGTAATATTCGAGTGACCAGTAATAATACTATTTTAACTCTTACCAATGCCCAGGGTGAAGTAAAGATAATTAAGTCATGTGGCATTGAAGGTTTTAAGAACACAAAGAAAGGAACAAATATTGCAGCTCAAACAACAGCTATTACCTTAGCAACAGTAAGGCAGTATATGAATATGTAATGTTAATGTAAGGTTAAGAAATTATTGATTTTAAAGGATTTAATTAATATGTAATTTTTTGCAGAAAGCCATATCCAGAGGTTTCAAGACAGTAAGGGTTAAAGTAAGGGGCTTGGGACCTGGTAGATTGGTAAGTTTTATTTGTATTTATTATATTTTGAACTGTGTTGTTGAAAGGAATGATATTGCAGTCAAAATGATTATGTTAGAATAATTTGGTTTAGTATGTGTACAATATGTATTATTTTGTATTGCAGGCAGCAGTAAAGGGATTACAAATGGGAGGTTTGGATATTGTGTCAGTTACAGACAATACCCACGTTTCTTGGAATCCCCCCAGACCAAGGAAAGCTAAGAGATTGTAATTCATGCCTCACAATATTTAAATAAGGAATACTTAGCAAAAAACATTTTAGAATTAAATTAAATTTATTACACCTATATTTACAGTGTTTGATTTATGCACATATTTCTTGTTCTTGCTGTCCTAGATTAAAAATCTCCTTCAGTTTTGCCCATATACCAAATCAAACAAATATGTTGGTTGGTAGGTCTGCAAACCAAAATTGCACTGATCAAAATCCATATTTCGACTGTGTCTGTCTTTTGCTCATTCTATTATTTGCCCATTGATTCTGCAACTCTGCTTCATTAGCTTTAGCCTGAAATAAACAAAAATTAACTTAGAAACATTTAGGTTTATAACACTAGAAAGTCTTAAAACAGAAATATTTATAAAATGGATTCATACCTGGTGAGCCAAGTATGTGATTTGATGCTTCCTCTTCTGTTGGTTAGTAGGTTCATTTCCTTTTCGTTTACTTGAGGAAGTTCTTTTACTAGTGTCATCCATGAGTCCTTTCAGTAGCCACTGTCTAGCATCGTCCAGCACATCTTGCTGATTTATGTCTACAATTTGTATGTCTTCTCGTTTTCTTTTTCCCCGTGTGCCACAAAGCTTTAGTAACTGTAAAAAATAAATTTCACTAAGTATACAACTTCATTGCGGTTTCATTGCTTCATACTGTTTTTAATAATTAAACAAATTCACTGGACAGTTACTTATAAATAATTGGCTCCTCCATAGTATATCGACGGTAAAAAGCGAACCTGCTGTAACCTACACATATTATATTATTTTATTTATTTCATCTTTAGAATCAGAAAAAATGCATTGAATAGGTTTAATTCCGTGGGTCTACGGTAGTTTAAGAGATTCTCTAGGATAGTAGATTTGATTTTTTTCGAAATATCAAAAAGTTTTCGGGCTCTCCTAAGCATTTAGCATTTTGTGGGTTACAGGTTTGCTTTTTACCATGGATATGTAAGCAGCATGTACCAAAAAAAAATTTATGAATACTAACTGCTTCTTCATTAAGTGCAACATCTCCATTACTGGAGCTTGCATAATGTTCCTGTTGCTCATAATCCTGAGAAACATTATGATCTATTGAAATTTGATTTGATTCATTGGAATTCCCTGGTTTATCTTCAATTGTCTTGAAATAGCTCTCAACACTTCTCGGTGTAGGTCTATCTGTGGTGGTTTTTGATATACTAGAAGCAGTTTTTACATTTGATTCTGTATCCTGAAGGATATCTACAATAGGTACTTCAATAGGTTTGTTAATTGCGAAAAAATCTGTTTGTTCATTATCATCATCACTGTCATCTGAATCAACAATAGGATTTGTTACAACCTTGGTGGCGTGATTTGATGTTGTTGAATGCAATGCTTTCTTCAATGACTCTGGTTTCTTCGTAGTAAGCACTTGTGGTATTAGTGATTTTAATGATGTTGTATAAGCATTCCTTGGTTGTGGTAAAATTCCCAATAACCCCGACTTTTTCTAAAATATAAAAGTTATATTTATTTAAATTGCTTTCCCTAATATGGACACACTTTTTGCCAATATTATTTGTTGATGGACTTAAAGCTGGATTAGATAATAATTATTCAGAGTATTGAACATATGAACTTTTGTTCTAATTAAAGTACCTATTTCTTAGTAGTTTATTTCTTAGAAGATAGTTTAATATGCAAGGAATATAGTTAATATAGGTAACAGAGGGCAAATAGCGGCCTTATCATCAAAAGATAGTCTCTTCCACCCAACCATTTATTTATTATTTTCAAATATAGTAGTTTTCAAGTTCAGGTAGTCTTTTATTGCCTCTACATCATTTAATTCTAGATAACATAAATACTGAGATTGCTCGATTCTAGTAACAGAATGATGCAAGTGCTTCTGTAGTTTTTACTTACCCCATTATTGCTTCTGGGCTTATTTTGTTTAACTGTGTCATTGACATCTTTAAACTGCAAAAGAAACAAAATTTTAAAGCTTCCTTGGATCTTTGTGGTAACAATAACAAAACATAAATTTTACTTGTTTTAAACTTACATCACTAAGTGAAGGAACCAATATCTTTGCTTTAGGTTTTGGGACATTTGTAGGATCCTCTTTTTTGTGCAGAAACTCATCATCTTCTTCAGTAACATCATTTTTCTTTATTTTAGGTTGCGGTAGTTGATTAAAAATATGTCCCCCATTTTGTTTACTTTCAGCTTCTGCTGTTACGACAGAATGAACAAAGAAATAACTACAATGCAATAATCGTGTTAAAATTTTATAAAGGCAATACAACTTTCAGAAGTTAGGGAGCAAACCTGGCTGATCACTTATTGCTGGGGAATTCTTCTCTGGCTTATCATTGCAGTCATCTTCAAATTCACTCGAGTCACTATTATCGTAAGCTACTAATGACATGTTTTTATTTCAAGAATACAATAATAATTCAGTGTAAGCCAAGAGCCAAGATCAAAACAAAACAAAGTTATTTATTTATAGTTATTTCTCTCGAGTAATTATGTTCCTTGTTTCTCTCTCAGAATCGGAAACTCAAATTACAACCACAGACTAAGTAGGGATACTACGTATTCTGTGTACGCACTGACCTCTATATTTACCACTGGACTGGCGGCTGTCAAAGTGCTTTTGTGCCCGTTTGATAATCGCCATTTTGGCGCTGTCGGACGTAGCGAGCAGTAGCGAGTGTCCGTGGTACTAAAACTAGTCGCTTACACATATGTGACATGTCCTCATTCTTGATAACTTTTATATAATGCTTATAACAATAACAACATAAAATTCGAATTAATATTTAAAAAATATAAAATCACTTAACAATAAGCAAGCACTTCTCTGGCGGCCACTTGCAATATACGTCAAAATTTGTTCTGCGGACACTCGCTACTCGCTAGTGGCGCTTCAAATAGGCACAAAAAAATAGCTGTCAAACTTACGGAACAGCCAGTCCAGTGGTAAATATAGAGGTCAGTGTGTGTACGTCAAGTGTAACAATACAACAAACAAGATAGTTGCACAGTGCACTATCAATATGAAAAGAAAGAAGAGTCAAGGTTTTTTTTTACCTTATTTCTCATCAATCCGTTGATTGAACAATTTTCAAGCAGTCAGTATAAAAAGCAACTTAAGTGAAAGAGAAGGGAAAAAATCAAATTCTTAATGACTTATTCTATACCTTAAAAACAACAATATGTAGATTTTTCAGTGTTATCGTAGTTGTTTCGATTTGACTACCTATTTTCTTAATAGTTTATTTAAATAAAACTATATCTCTGTATTTCATAGTAAGTAGGAAGTAAAAGATACTCTATGGTAGCAAGCAACCTTACAGGGCAATGGATAGGAAGAATGCTATAGTACGACAAGGATCTTTTTGCGCGTGGCAAAAATTGGAACAAACCACCGTCTTGGGAAATGTCATTTAATGACTTTTACTTCTCATATGTGTTAATGTAATTTTTTTTTCAAATTCAAATGTTTTTTTTTTTTTTTTTTATTATTTTTTTTTTTTTTTATTTTTTTAAACAATCTTTAGGTACCTCAGGGATCTGTTCTCTCTGCAACTTTATTCTTGCTGCACATTAATGACCTCCTAACACCAGGCATTATTGGATATGCTGATGACAGCACTGTTGTTGAGAGATATATATCCAATGCGCGAACGAGCGCCCATGAAATCCAGGTTTTGAGAAAGTCTATGATTGAGCGCGTTGATTCGACCTTGCGGAATGTGTCCGATTGGGGCGAATCTAACCTGGTCAAATTCAACGCCTCCAAAACACAAGCGTGTCTATTCTCTGCAAAAAAGAGCACCTTTACTTTTACGCCCACTTTCCAGAATGTATCTGTTCCCATCACCGACCAACTAGGGCTTTTGGGGGTCACTATAACGTCCAAATTAAACTTCGGTCAACAAATTGAGTCTATGGCAAAAACGGCTTCAAAAAAATTGGGTATCATCTCGAAGGTCCGGTGGTACTTCAGCCCTGAACGGCTGCTCAACTTATACACAGCCCAAGTGAGGTCGTGCATGGAGTACTGTAGTCACCTTTGGGATGGCTCTGCCAAATACCAGCTCTTATTTAAAATTATTTTAAATTCAATATTATATGAAATACGCCGAAATTTACAAAATGTGGGCTTATTTATTGTATTTATAAAAATGAAGAAGTTGTTTTAAGAAAGAAAAACAATTTAACGTCTCAATAAATCCCTTTTTAAAAGTAAAGAAACAAGTTAAATTGCCTCTGTAATGTTTACATATTGCCATACTTTGAAAAAAAACACTTAAGAACAAAGGCATTGTTTCCGTTCGTAAGGGTCTGGGGCTAGACTATTAGCACCAGGGGATAAAGAAGAGAAAATGTTTAAGGACACAAAATAAATACCCAATATCTATTAAAAGCTATATTAAAAAAGCACACGATTTTTAAAAATATCACCTAAGTACTTTCTTTGCTTTCCGCTAGGCGGCCATATTGCATAGTCATTCATCAAATTATAACTTTCATTCATTCAATCAGTCTTTCGTTCGACTTTCATTCTATTTATTTTCTTTGCATGTTGTGTCAATTTGTTACTGCGGTGTATGGGCATTGTATGGTATATAATGATCATGATGCATGATTCAAAGTGATTAAGATTCAAATGATGATTAATCTGTAACCAACACTGAATATTTTATTTCAATACTTTTTAGTTTTAAGAATAATGTACGATTTTTATCATAATGATATTTATTAGTAATTAAAATTAATCTTAGTATAAAATATAAAAACTGCCTTTTTTTATATATTGTAAGGATAGGACGTTTGCCACCTGATGGAAAGTGCGCATTAAGACTATGGTGTTACACGTCCATCCACGAGAAACCTATTCACTCGACACTTAAAAGTTCCAGGACTGTAGTGGTCAGGAAAAACAGACGCAGGCAGATTGTTCCACTCCTTGGCAATCCGTACCAAAAAGGAACTATCGAAGCGTTTTGTTCGACTTCTTGGTAAATCCACTATATAGGGATGGAAGTTCTGTCTGCGTCTGGTAGTCCGGTGGTAAAAAGGGGTGGGTTCAATTTGTTCAAAAAGAGCACTCGCACACACAAAATGTAGCCGATAAAATACTGTCAAACAAGCAACCTTACGACGATGCTCCAGGGTCTGCAATTTTTTATTTGTAAGGTTGATGTTATTTTTGATTTTACGGGCTCTTCGGTCAACAGAGTCTAGCGCTTCGAGCTGGTATTTGGCAGAGCCATCCCAAAGGTGACTACAGTACTCCATGCACGACCTCACTTGGGCTGTGTATAAGTTGAGCAGCCGTTCAGGGCTGAAGTACCACCGGACCTTCGAGATGATACCCAATTTTTTTGAAGCCGTTTTTGCCATAGACTCAATTTGTTGACCGAAGTTTAATTTGGACGTTATAGTGACCCCCAAAAGCCCTAGTTGGTCGGTGATGGGAACAGATACATTCTGGAAAGTGGGCGTAAAAGTAAAGGTGCTCTTTTTTGCAGAGAATAGACACGCTTGTGTTTTGGAGGCGTTGAATTTGACCAGGTTAGATTCGCCCCAATCGGACACATTCCGCAAGGTCGAATCAACGCGCTCAATCATAGACTTTCTCAAAACCTGGATTTCATGGGCGCTCGTTCGCGCATTGGATATATATCTCTCAACAACAGTGCTGTCATCAGCATATCCAATAATGCCTGGTGTTAGGAGGTCATTAATGTGCAGCAAGAATAAAGTTGCAGAGAGAACAGATCCCTGAGGTACCTAAAGATTGTTTCTGATTGATTGTTTCTGCTTAGTATGAGCAGGGTAATTAAGAAGTTACAGAAGATTGTTATAACTGCAATCCCCACATATTATATTTTAATTCAATATTCTTAAATACACAGGCAAAAGAGCAAGTTCCGCAGCTACAGAGTAGAGCCAAGTATGGAAATATTAATGTTTTGTACTGAAGTAAATAGCCCTATTCGCTATAGTTTCAGGAAACAAAAAGTATATTTTACCACTTGAATAATATGTTTAAGGATCTTTATCAATATATATAAAACTGTTCCGTTACTGACTGAGTTGCTGAGTGACTGACAGACAACGTACGGCCGTAACTACTGGGTGTAGAGAGCTGAAATTTGGAACATACATTTTTTAGGGGATGTAGGGGTGCACTAAGGAAGGAATTCCCAAAATTCTCGCGGGAACGGGAATTATTGGACTTTTTAGTTTGTATGAAAAATCTTATTCCTTGAGTGCACGTATATGATACTTGGCATAAAAGTTCTTCAAAAAGAGACTGGTTGTGTTATGAAAGGAATTCCTGAAATTCCCTCGGGAATGGGAAATATACGATTTATTTATTTATTTACTGATGTTTTAGTTTGTATGATAAAATCTTATTCTTTGAGTGCACGGATGTGATACTTGGTATAAAGGTTCCTCAATAAGTGCCTGTTTGTATAATGAAGGAATTTCCGGAATTCCCACGGAAACGGAAAATAGGACTTTTGAGTTTATGCGTGTACGAAGTCGCGGGAAAACGCTCGTTAGTTATATATGAAATAAAATAACCTATTGATAGTTTTGAAGCCTTTATTGAAAATAATGTACAGAATAAACTTAACTTTTAGCACCTGAACAATATTTTTAAAGATCTTTTTTAGTTATACATATACCTAGGTATAAAATAAAACAACCCATTGATAGTTTTAAAGCCGTTATTGAAAATAGTGTACAGAAAAAACTTTTTTCTGTACACTATTAATAGTGATTTTTAACCCCCGACGCAAAACGAGAGGGGTGTTATAAGTTTAACGTGTCTGTGTATCTGTCTGTGGTATCGTAGCTCCCAAATGGATGAACCGATTTTTGTTTAGTTTTTTTTTGTGTTATAGATAATTTTATCCCGAGTGTTCGTAGCCATGTTTCATGAAAATCTGTTCAGCCGTTTGAAGATCATCAGCTCTTTTCTAGTTGATAAGGGGATCTGACTACCTTCCATATGTCCTATCGATGTGAAATTTGGTACCGTATTGCTTCAATTATATTGAAAGTATATGGTAAGGTAACCATGACCTGATCAGCCGTTTGAAGGTCATCAGCTCTCTAACAGTTGATGAGGGGATCTGACTACCTTCCATATGTCCTATCGATTCGAAATTTGGTGCCGTATTACAACAATGATATTGATAGTATATGGTAAGGTAACCATGACCTGATCAGCCGTTTGAAGGTCATCAGCTCTCTAATAGTTGATGAGGGGATCTGGCTAACTTCCATATGTCGTATCGATTCGAAATTTGGTGCCGTACTACAACAATGATATTTTAAGTATATGGTAAGGTAACCATGACCTGATCAGCCAATTGAAGATCATCAGCTCTCTAATAGTTGACGAGGGGATCTGAATAGCTTCCATATGTCGTATTGATTCGAAATTTGGTGCCGTATTACTACAATTACATTGAAAGTATTTGGTAAGGAAACCATGACCTGATCAGCCGTTTGAAGATCATCAGCTCTTTAATAGTTGATTAGAGGATCTGACTACCTTTCATATATCCTATCGATTCGAAATTTGGTACCGTATTACTTCAATGAAATTGAAAGTGTAGGTATGGTAAGGTTACAATGACCTGATCAGCCAATTGAAGATCATCAGCTCTCTTATTGTTGATGAGGGGATCTGACTACCTTCCATATGTCCTATCGATTCGAAATTTCGTACCGTGTTACTTCAGTGAAATTGAAAGTATGTGGTACCTAAGTTACCATGACCTGATCAGCCGTTTGAAGATGATCAGCTATTTCATAGTTAATGAGGGGATCTGACTTCCTTTCGCTAGTTCTATAGATTCGAAATTCTACACCACTTCCAATGTGTGAAATGATGCGTTGCGTTGCTTCAACTCTGCCGCAATGGGAATTGAGCCTTAAGTTTTTGTATTGTAATTTCTTAGTCTTGTCAATACTGCTAAAGCTGATTTGTCATGTGGATTATTGAAGAGTTAATCTAACAAATTAAAAATAATACCTACCTAAATTGCTTAAACTGATCACAAATACCTACCTTATATTCCACTTAACCTAAGACTACCTACTAGTTAAAACTTAATCTAGTAAATTAAAACTAATATGATATTTAATACCTAACTAAGTTACTAACTCAACTAACTAATTACTTTAAATACCTTCCTAATATTAAAACCTACTTTAAAAAGTACAAAATAAAAGTAAAATTAAAAATTTTAAAAACCCCCCGACACAAAAAAAGACCTTAAAAACTAACAAATCAATATATATAAAACTGTTCCGTTACTGACTGAGTGACTGAGGTACTGAGTAACTGACAGACATCGTACAGCCGTAACTACTGGGCGTAGAGAGCTAAAATTTGGAACATACATTTTTTAGGGGATGTAGGGTGCACTAAGGAAGGAATTCCCGAAATTCCCACGGGAACGGCAAATATAGGACTTTTTAGTTTGTATGAAAAATCTTATTCCTTGAGTGCACCGATGTGAAACTTGGTGTAAAGGTTTTTCAATGTGTGTCTGGTTGTTTTATGAGAGGAATTCTCGAAGTTCCCACGGGATCGGGAAATATATGATGTTTTAGTTTGTATGAAAAAATCCCATCCCTTGAGTGCACGGATGTGATACTTGATATAAAGGTTCCTCAATAAGTGTCTGTTTGTATTATGGAAGGAATTCCCGAAATTCCTACGGGAAGGGGTTGGACTTTTTAGTTTGTATGAAAAATCTTAATCTTGAGTGTACGGATGTGATACTTGGCATGAAGGTTCTTCAAAGAGTGACTGGTTGTGCTACGAAAAATATTCCCAAAATTTCCACGGGCACGGGAAATATTTAATATTTAGTTTGAATGAAAAAAACTTATTCCTTGAGTGCATGGGTGTGATACTTGGTATAAAGGTTCTTTCAGTGGGTGTACAGTTTCTGAAATTTCCACGAGAAGGGTAGTTAAGCGCTTACGAAGTTGCGGGATAAAGCTAGTAATATTATAAACCTATTCTAATTATTATCGTCCCATATATAATTGACTGTAAGACTTGTACTTTAAAATATTTTTATTTTCCGAGCGTCGTCGTCGCCGCGTCGGGGGACCGCTAAGTGAGACAATCAGTTGTCAGTTGCAGATTGCATCAAAAGAATTCACTCCAAAAATTCGTAAAATCGACATAACCGTCAACGTCGTCTGCCCTCACGTATCTGCCCGTTCGGGTCGCCGCACTTGGTGACGCCCACCCCCGCGCCGCAAGCCGCACACCGAGCTCGCCGCGCGTGGCATTACGTAGAGTGTAGACTATGCATGAAACTTAAGATCGCTCATACCTAAATGTAATAATAAATTAGCTGTTGTTGGCTTAATACTTTATATATTTAATAAAATGAAATATTTTTTGTATTCAAACACGAAAAAACGTTATATAAGTTTATGCATTCATATTTTTCTCTGAGAAGAGGGAAATTATACTGAATGGTAACCCTTATTTCACCCTCACGCCCCTCTGATTTCATCATCCAAGTGCCGAAAAAGTCTTGTGGGACGGTTTAATGCAAGGACGGTATACCGGTATGAATTTCTGTACATTTTTTTCCTGTATGACGTCATACCGTTAAAGGTGTATTTAAAAATAACAGTACAAGAATTCATACTGAAATAATTCTTGTACCTTTTTATTATTGTAGCATAACTGATTTTTTTTTTCAGTTAACTGAAATTTTCCGGTATTAATATTGATATTAAAGAATGAAGGTCATTCACGACCTGTCAACTGATTGATGTGATTGATAGCTGGAAGACGGCGTCTTAGTTTCAAATATATCACAAAAATAAGTAGATTTTTTACTGATTTTAAAGTAATCAAAACCTTTATAAGACGGTCTGTGGAAAAAAAGAAAATAATTTTTAAATATTTACGAGAAATATTGTTTTTGAATGCAGCCAATCTAATGTTTTAAGTCTTACAGAAAGCAACCTAATGAAGGGCAGAAACTAAAAAGATTATTAGAGTAAAGATCATATAAAAATAAAAATAATATTACGTCAGTAAATACATACTTATAATGATTGCTATAAAATATTGAAGCTGAACGTAGCCATAAGATATGAAATACGGGTTTTGTCACTCACTTCATATACATCAATCAGACCTCACTCAACGTCAGATGTGATTGATATGTATTTTCTTGCAGTCCTTCGTGTGCTCTTGCGTCGTTGTGTACTGTGCGATCTCGTTTGTGTTTGTTTCCCTATCTTTGTGACCTTTTTGCATTCTTACCGGACTTCTGAACACTCTGCTCTAAAACGTTGACCCCTGGCTTGTGTAATACGGACTCGATATTACGCTTCTTGTACCGGATTGTTTTTAGTGTAGTGTGAAGACCAAAATGGATGCATCAATGAGACCATTGCTGTGTATTAATTGCAATATACGCATTAATACTACCCGGCGACATCAAGTTCTTCAACTTGACGAAAGGGCCTCCACCTTGATTGCCAACCGGGTGTCTCCAGTTATTGTAAGTAAACTTAAACTAAGCGAGTTTTGTTTTTTAGTGTACCGAAAAAGCTTTTGTATGTAACCTTTCTTAATGATGCCTAACTATCGAACATTATCATTTTAGTATCGCTGATCAGTCTTTAATAATCATATTCTGGTTCTATATGTTTTTCATTTGTGTCAAACCAAGTGCATCTACAAACATCAATCATTTTTGTAATTTGTAGGTGACAGAAGAAGACTACATTTGTAATGCTTGTTGGAGTCTCACAATGCAAGCTGTAAATAATCAGCTGCATGGTGAAAGTGGCTTTGACCAGTCTGCAGGATCATCGTTGCGTGGCCACCGTAATGTCTGCATTACATGTGGACTCTCATTACTTACTCGCCAGAGTGACCGTGTCATGAGAGAGAATCCTTCTAGGTTAATACTACAAATGGTGGAATTTATTGAAAACTAGCTGACCCGGCGAACTTCGTACCGCCTAACAGACAATGAATGTCGTGTTACTTTTTAGCTGAACTTATTTAGGCTTTCATGAACGTAATACAATGATACAAAATAATATATTGATATAGATAGAAACTAAAAAGTATTTTATTATGATGAATGATGATGAAAACATACATACAGAATGAGAATAAAAATAAAAAAAAATAAAAAATAATAATTAAGTACTTCAAACTCATGTCAGAAAAAAAATATTGAAAACTATGTTGTGCAGATTGGGAAAAAAAATAAAACTCGGATTAATTCATTAATAGGATTTTCATTGAAGCACTTTGTGGTAAACGACATTCTTTGTTTTTTGGTCAGGCGCAAGAACAAATAAAGCGGATGGTTTGCCGACACGTGAGCATGCCACGTACAATTGACCATGAAAAAAACATGCATTTTCTAGATTGAGGCCACAAATAGTCAAGGATTGGCCCTGTGATTTGTTGATCGTCATGGCGAAGGCAAGACGAATCGGGAATTGAATTCGTTTAAACTCAAAGGGCATATCCGTTGAGATCATCGGAATCCTTGGAATAAGAACTTCATCATCTTTAAATTTTCCTTTAAGTATCGACGCGTGAATCACATTGCTCATCAGTTTTCTTATCACCAAACGCGTTCCATTACACAGATTTGGTTGGTTTAAATTTCTAAGCATGATGACTACCGAGCCAACTTTAAGTTTTAAATTGTGCGGTGGTAAACCAGGCACATCCAAGGAGTTTAAAAATTCAGTTGGATAATTAGTGGCTTCTTCTTCGTTTGTTACACAGTCAATAGATTTGAATGAATACAGAGTACCTACGATTTGATTTTGAATTATAAAATTGAGGTCATCTACATCTTTATTTTTAGCGGCCAAAATTGCTCGCTCACTTAACCATTTAGTATTTTTGTGGTTAGCAATGATATCCGGGAATACTTTGTTGATAAGCTCGTCTTTTGATGATACGAAATTGCAAAAATTTGGAGGAAAAGAAATCAAACCGCTCGATTTGTCAACAGGAACACGGCCATTACCGATAGTCAGCAATTGTTTCGAGAAATCATCAGCAGATAGATCGTTCAACAATGCGACTCTCATATTTACAGACAGTTGAAGTTTCTTTACATATCGCCACAGATTTGATGCTTTGAGGCAAGCGTCGTCGGCAGCAGTAGATCTTGGAATGACTGGTAGTGTTTGTCGGAAATCGCCAGATAGTAAAATCATTGCACCACCAAAACATCTCGAGTCATTGCGCAGATCTTTTAATGTTCGGTCTAGTGCTTTAAATGCGCGTTTGTGCGCCATTGTGCATTCGTTCCATATGATGTTATCATCAAATGTTACTAAAACTTTGGCCATTGCGGAGTGTTTCGAAATGTTACATGTCGGTTGTTCAGTAGTTTGAAGGTTTAATGGCAATTTTAACGCTGAGTGAGCCGTACGGCATCCGTCTAACAATGTGGCCGCTATTCCAGAAGAAGCTATTGCTACCGCAATTTCGGATCTCGCACGTACAGTGGCCAAAATCAATGACATGAGGAATGTCTTCCCAGTTCCACCGGGGGCATCCAAAAAAAATAAGCCGCCATTTCCATCATCAATTGCATTAATCAGTGTATCATAAACTTCCCTCTGCTTATAATTCAACAGAGGTACATTCATCGCTGCTCGATTCAAATCAATACTTGAACCATTTCTTCTTGCACCTCTGTTCATCTGTACGATAAGCTCGACGATTTCTCGTTTCTAACCTAGCCGTTTCACGGGCTGCCTCTCTTTGCTCTCGTGTTTGAGATGCACGAATTAAGGCCCTTCTTTGCTCCATACTAACGCGGCGCTGTTCTCGTGCAATTTCTCGTTCTCCATCAGATAATTGACTCGCGATATTCCGTTGCCTAATTGCATTACGGCTTCGCTGGGAAAGATTAGATCTTCTAGGACGCGGCATTGTTATTAAAATGTGCACTCGCATAAAACCACCAAATATAATAACTTTGCCTGAACTTTCGAGACATAGAGAATAACTCAAAGAGTATATCACCACTATTGTCCGTTCATCGTAAGATGTCCCCTGCCGTTATGTTGGCACTATTGCTTGTCAAGCTGTTTTCGTTATCTGGGATAGTGAATTAATCCTTTTTATTGATTACTTGCCAAAAGGGCTAACGATAACTGGATCCTATTATGCAAACTTAATCCCGAAATTACGTGAAGCGATTAAAGAAAAACGTCGTGGGAAATTGTCATTGGGCGTGTTGTTTCTCCAGGATAACGCTCCACCTCATCGTTCGGAAGTTGCGCTCACCGCAATCCGCAGTGTGCTGGCTTCGAAGTCCTTGATCACGCACCATATTCTCCTGACTTAGCCCCGAGTGATTTTCACTTATTTCCAAAATTAAAGGAGCATATTCGTGGAAATAAATTTGACGATGATGACTGCCTCAGAGGAGTTTTTTAATAGTCGAGAAAATGATTTTTTTGCGGAAGGAATAAGAAAGTTGGAGATGCGGTATTCTAAGTGTATTAGATTAGAAGGAGATCACGTAGAAAAATAAAATATTCTTGTTTACATTTTTTTTTTGTATTCATTTTAAGAATTTTTTGTTATACCTGAACTTTGTAGAAATTTTACAAAAAATAAATTTCTGAACGCACACATGATGTCTTCAGAAAAAAATGAAGTTGTGGCTTAAAAGTCTCAGCAACCAGGTCCTAAGCTCCAAAAAAAAGATTGGACTACAAATGTTTGACATGTAATAAACAAATCAGCATTTATTGAAATGATTATGGTATTTATTACACATATAGAGTTTTCATTGTTTTTAAGATGTATTCTGCTATTCGGGACGGAAACTAATCCAACAAATCAAAAACCATGGCAATCGGTCCAGCCGTTCTCGAGTTATAAGTGTTGTAACAAACCCGACTTTCTTTTATATATATAGATAAAATAGCACCCCATCGGGTATGTATTACTTTAAAATGTTTTTAACACTTTGAGGGGCAGTAAACCAGACAATAGATTTTTTTACTGTAATAATGGTTATAGACGTTTAGTGTCCTCCATATTTTAATAGGTTTTTATTCACAATATAAAAGCTGGCAAACAGGCACTGGATCCACCTGATAGTAAGTGGTAATCAAGCTCATGATTAACTTCTATAATTATTAAAGATAGTAAGATTAATGTTGTGCTGCTGACCCAAAGCTTGAGATGTTAAAACCCTGTTTGTTCCTGTTATTTCACTGGCTATCCTTCCTTGTATCCAGAACACAACCAAAATTTCACATGGTCATTATGGCAATTCAAATAGGAAGGACAGTCAGACCTATAAAAAGACTACTGCCAGTACTAACTTGGTTATTTTGTTCATAATGTTTTCCTTTTTTCATGTCACTTTTCAAGATTTTCAGTAACTGCATTTATATCATGTTTTAGCCTAATATGTTCATAATGGACACTTATTAACTTATATTCTTAACGTAAACATTTTCTTTACAGATTTCATCATCTGATCGTGTATGTCATGCTTGCTGGTTAAAGGCAAAGCGAGCTGCTCTACGGTCTCAGCAAAATATTACAATGCCTGAGACAAGAGAAAGATCTCCTATCAGACCAGAATCTCCTATCAGACCAGAGTCCATTCCGATGGGAGAACCATCTCCTATCAGAACCGAAGTGTCCAATCCGATTGGAGAAACATCTCCTATCCTAACTGAAGAGTCCATTCCAACTCAGGATCTTCATGGTACTCAACAAGGTGTAGCAATACATGGTTACAAGCGAGCTGCTAATACAGCCTCTCACTGTCTTTTTTCTGGCTGTAACAATTTAAGACCATTACACACCATGTCTGACTCACTTCGAGCTACAGTGCTGAGTAATTATAATTTTTATATCCCCAAATTGGCTAGAGTCTGCTCTGAACATTTGTATGCCAACAGTTGGAATACCCTGTATGAAGCAGAAAACGCCATTAACAATTTTGAAGTCGAGCAGATAAGACATGTGTTTTCCTTTGTTAATGCATTTAAGTCATTCTTAGACTTTTCAAATATAGAATCTGTAAATCAAATGGATGAACATTTATTTGGTTATTGGATGGGTATGTCAAAAGACAATTTCATACTAATGTTGTATGAACTTCCAAGGGTTATGGAGAAACATAGAGGCATCTTGGGCTTAGCTGCTGTTTTAGTTAAAATGAGAACAGGAGACTCCGATGAAAGGCTAAGCACAATTTTTCAAGTCAACCGAAGAACTTTAGAAAGGCTTATGCATAGCGTGATAGAAATATTGTTGCAAGATTTTGTTCCAAGAAACCTGGGGATTAACAATCTTCCAAGAAGTCAATTAATAGAACACAATCTGAGGATACCAAATGCTATATACAATCAAAATCAAAGTCAAGTTATTGTGATATGTGATGGTACATATATTTACCTCAATAAAAGCAGTAACTATATGTTCCAAAAAGATTCTTACTCTTTACATAAATATAGAAATCTATTAAAACCATTTCTAATTGTAGCATGTGATGGATATATTGTTGACTGCTTAGGTCCATACAAGGCTACCACATCTGATGCCGAAATAATGGTTTCATTATTTAGTGAAGAAAACTCCCCTCTCAGACAGTATTTTCAAGATAATGACATTTTCATACTAGACAGAGGATTCAGGGACAGCATCGGTTTACTAGAAAGCTGTAATTACAAGGCATATATGCCAGAATCACTTTTGGAAGGTGAACACCAACTAACAACTTCACAGGCTAATAGGAGTCGTTGTGTAATTATATGTAGATGGGTTGTTGAAGTGGTAAATGGATATTTTAAACGCGATTACAGACTTCTTCGGTTCGATCACTTTAATAGAACATTGCCTAATATGATGGCATATTTCCAAATTGCGGCTAGTTTGATAAATAAGTTTGGTGTTCGCCTTCGTGATAGAGATGATGCTGTCCAAATAATTAATATACTACGGGAAAGGATGCCTTTACAAAATAATTTATCAAGAGTTGTTAATGAGTTAAACTTGAATAGGAGGGCATCCTTTTTCAGAAGTATTACTGCAAACGATAACAATATTATATTTCCTCGTCTAGAATATGATGAATTAATATTATTCGCCTTGGGAACGTACCAGTTACGGCAAGCAAAATCATATTATGGTGAGCATGTACGTTTCCATGGTGGATACAGAATAGAAGTATGTACACAGAATATTAATGCTGTTGAACTTGGTTTGAGAGGTAGTGGAGATAATTTATTAATAAAAGGCAAAATTAAATCAAGGCACATCACGCGACGGCAATATTATATTTATATTCTAATTGAAAATAATTTAAATGGAAGAGAAGGAATAAAAGAGTATTGTTGTAATTGTATTGTTGGCCGTCGCACAGTAGGGTGTTGTGCTCATGTTATGACAATGGTGTGGTACCTTGGCTGGGCTAGATTTCAAAGCAATATTGCTGCACCAGCAGAATTTTTAGATCATATTGTAGTAAGAGAGGATGATGAATAAATAAAATGAATATTAGAAATGTTGTTTCAATAAAACCCTTAAAAAATGCAAAATGATATCTTCTGAGGCTGATTTCAAATGATGTAAGTAATGATATAAAATAGACCGTTTGCTTGTTGTTAATATGTTGGCAAACTGTAAAGGGATTTATATAGGTGTATAATATGACCAAATCTCTGCAGATCTCTTGTTTTGAACTATGCAGGCAAGATCTCTTATATTTCATGTCATGACATTAAAGGAGGTCTCAAAACTACTCGAAGAAATCAATTACATTGGCACGTAATTCCCTCTCGCAACAAATGATGAAATAACTAGGTTATTATGATATCATTTACAACAATATATAACACAAGGCGCTTTGTGTTATGTTAAAAGGGTGTTTTCAGCTTGATTTGCCTTGTTTATATGTTAATTCTTTTTACATTGCAGAAGCCACTTATTATTTCGCAAGGGTTAAGCTAATATCCTGATATTTGTAACTATTTAGCTGAGCATCTAACACAAATTGTTATTTCTAAAAGTCCAAGTCTGAATTGACGTCTGACATTGACATCTAGTTTATGAAATTATTTTATTTCTGCGTCGAATTTTAAAATATTGATAATAGATATAGATATTTAATACAATAAACAACTGTTTAGAGCAACAACGTATTCAAGACGGGGTCGATAAAAGAATTCAAGTGACAGGTTTTTGAGTGTATGGACCGTGACCAGCGTTCTTTTATTTTTAAATAACTGTAGAATGTTCGATAGTTTAGTTGAAGTCTATGAAGCGTAGAAATTAAATAAGTTAAAATATTTCTGTACTTAAAACACATACAGAAATTAATCCGGTATAAATTCTTTGGGTACTGATATAATTAATTTAGATTTTAATAACTTGTACAGTTATTGTGTTTGATGAAGCAGTACACTAATAAGGGTACTGAATTTTACTAGTTTTTTTTATACCGATATGCAGTACCTGGTTTAATGGGTTGAGTGGACTGACTTCTCACTAAAGGATTGATTGACAGACAATGACATTGACTGACAGCAAAATGAGGTTCAGCAGCACATAGATAGTAAGTTTTATTTTGAGCGGAAAAACACCGAAATTTGTTTTTTCATTACAGTTTTGTAAGCGTTATTTCATTTATTCAATACAGTATATTGTCTTGGAGTTTAAATTCACCCATTAAGAACTTTTCTAGACATTTTTTTGCTAAATCTTGGACTGCAGAAGTAACTACTATAACGATATTTTTTTCCAGTATCTCCAACCCGCATCCTTTATCATAAATAAAAAAAACAATAGAAAATTACGATGCCTAAGAAATTTGTAGGAGAAAATAGTAAAGCTGTTGCAGCAAGACAACGAAAAGAAGCAGTAAAGCAAGAAAAAAATGCTAATCAAAAGAAAGTGATGGAAGATGCAGAATGGGACGATAACGATGATAAACTTAAGAAAAAACAACAGAAAAAGGTTGATTAAAAAAAAATATATTATGAATCAACACTTTACTATAGATTTTTTTACAGCTTTATGTATTTTCATAGGCCCATTAATTTCTTTCTAAGTTTATATCAAATTAATGAGAATATTATTATTTTAGGATGACCAGGAAAAGAAACGTTTAGAACAGCTCCAGAAGAAAGCTGAGGCCAAAGCTCTATTAGAAAAAGAAATGGAATCCATCAAAGCGCCTAAGACACCAGCTCCTCCTGCTAAAGTTACAAGAGCACAAATAGAAAAACTACAAGAAAAATCAGCTGCCAGAAATCCAATCGCAAAACCCCTGGTAAGTATTTGATTTAGTGTCATGTGATTTCAAACACATTTTAGCCTATTTTAAGCGTTCTGCATCCAAATGGCAAAAACAGAACTGTCTGTCCATCTGTATGTCACAGCCTTTTTTTTCCGAAATTATAAAAACTATAGATATTACTATGTGCTTCTTTGTAGACTTATAATTCAAACAAAACACATCGACTTTTATCTGTAAATGATGGAAAAATAGTATAAAAATTTGGTGCTATTCATTCATGGATTTTTTAACTTGTCCGAGCAATCAAAACGGTCTTAATTAAAATACTTACATACATACATACATAACTTCACGCCTGTATCCTGTATGGGGTAGGCAGAACACCAGAGGTAATAAAACCTTTTGACAAATTTGGAGGCATTATTATAGTGAAGAGAGACTATTGCAGTCACAGGGGGTCAGCCTATCGCCCACAATCACTTAAAATACTTATTTCATATTTTTAAGATTTTTCTTTGTTTATTAAGTATTTAAATAATAAATATTTTACCCAGATAAATAATAGTAACTAAATATTGAACTAACTATGCTTCATTGTTTCAGCCTTCCAAAGTAATTGTAGAAGATACAATTGAGGAGAATCTCAATAGGGTAAAAATTGATGGTGAAGTGGCTCAAACTGTTGATGAGGCCCTATCACTTCTCAGGTTTGTAAAAACTTATTTCTTACTAACACTATAGTAAACTTTACTACAATTTACTAATATTTTTTATTTTGAATTACAGTGATAAAGCAGACATTGACAAACATCCTGAGAAACGTCTAAAAGCTGCTTATACATTATTTGAAGAATCTAATCTACCGAGGCTGAAATTAGAGAATCCATCATTGAGACTCTCACAATTAAAACAAATGCTTAGAAAAGAATGGCTCAAGTCTCCACAAAACCCAATGAATCAGAATGTTTGAATGGTAAATGCAGGAATTAAAAAACAGTTTTCTAAAAATGTTTAAATCTATTTCTTATTATTGTCAAATTTGTAAATAAAGATAATTTATATTGAAAATCTATTTGGATTCATGATTGTATTGTAAAGGTATTCCTGATCTTCCTTGGTGAGCTATTTTAACCTCAGTCTCTCCAAGTTTTTGTTCAAGCCCTCTCCAGCTTCTATCTTGTAAGTTCTGTCCAATGTTTTCAAGGGCCCAATTTTTCTTTTCTTCTAACTTATTGCTATCACTAGAGGTGGAACTAAGCTTTGTTTCCCTGATTTTACCAGTAACAAGGCTTACATCTGTTGACTCATTTACCAGACCAATTTCAAAGTAGTGCCTTTTTCCTGGCAAAAGATCATCATAATCAGTGACATGTTGTGTAAAATATAGTTCCCGATTTGAATTAAGAGCCACTTCCAATTCAAATGGATAAACAATAGGTTTGTAGAAATCTCGACTGTTGTACAAGTCATTTTCTGGGCAGGCCACCATTACATAAATGTCAATCTGCAAAGGTATAGGTATAAATTAGAAATTTTACTGCAAAACTTAAAAGACTTACTATGAAATACAAATAAACTACCTCCGGAAAATTTGCAAGTTTGGCTACATTAGGCTTTCCAACTGAAACAATATAGTTCTTTTTGCCATTCACTTTGCACAGCTGTTTGATTCTACTGATGATTTCTTTAGTTTGATCACCAGCAAGCTTGCACACAAGAATGCCTACTGTATTGGCATCTTTACATTTCTCGATTAAAAAGTGTCTCCTCTTAAACCAAGTGGTTTCTTGTATGCAATTAAATTCAAAGTTATCTGAATTTAATAGATACCAATTAAGAGCTGCAATATAAAACCAATTTAGTTTACAAAATGTGTTAATAATCTATTCTCACACAGGTCTTCAATATAAAGATATGATTGAAAAGAGCTAACCTTTTATAGACACAGTAAAATTAAATAAAGTCTGTCCATTTGTACCAAGATAAATGCAGGTGCATTCTTTTAAATCGTCAACATTGATTTCATTACCATGTTTATTTTTTATTACTCTTCCCAGACATCTGTGGCTACTGTCTTCAATTTGTAAGTAACCAATATAACTGTTTGGGAAAAGCTGGAACCACTTGTTTGATACTTTATCTACAATTGAAGAGCAGTTTATTTATTAAATTTGTTTTATAATCATATACTTCAGTCATGATTTAGTTTTGGACTTAATAATTTGATTACTTGCCTTTTAAATATTCGAACTCTGCACCATAAAATAAACACATATTTTGCTGATTATCTTCACAAAATTTTTTTGAAACAGTTTCCAATGCCTCAGGGACATTTAATTGTTTTTTTGGAAGGACATAAAATACAGGAATATTAGTTTTAGTAAAACAAGAATGTCCGTAATGGACAATTGCATCACTTCCAACATGCATAGCAGCCACAGAGTCGACACAGCAGCTGCAAATTGTAGAAGAATATGAAAATATAATTCATGTCATAATTAAATAAGTATGCTTGAGATCTTTCAATGGGCTAGACACAACGTTACTCAGATTACACAAACCTTCCATATGATGTATCACCTAGAACATATAGATCTACATCAACGATTTCTTTAATTTCATGGTAAATTTGTACACTATAACCCAATAGGTCATCTGGAAATTGAAGACAAACCTAAAAATAATTTGAAAATTAAATGTTTTAATTTGTTCTGCTACATTGTTTTGTATACTTTAATAAGGCCGTCCATATGCACCTTTGAATAATTGTTTCCAGTTATCCATTTACAGGTCTGTCGAATTTCAAAATATGTTTTTACATCTTCAACTTCGATTTTTTCTTGGAGTTGGTCCAAATCACGGTCAATACAAGTTTTACCATCTGTAGTAAAGTTTGCCATGATTGTTTTTTTAGATTTGCATTAATTCCTCCACAAATTTCTTTAATTCCAAAGTTTTAAGTTAAGCGTAGGTAAATAATTTAACCTCTCACTCAACTCTGTCACCCACCAATCACCAACCAATTTTGTAAACACAACGAAGCACAGACTATAATAGTTGTTGTTTAACCCCTTCGGACCTGAATAAATTGTAAGCATGTAAAAAAAATCTAGTTATTATTTATGTTTAGGGTATTAGTAATGAGAGGTTTTCTGACAGCTCATTAAAAAAACAAAACGGTGCAATAATGGTACAAAAGGCTTCGATAGATGGCGCTTTACAAAAAGCGAAGTCTTGTCTTTCATATAGCCATATTCCACACTGCGTTTTCAAAAGTAAAATAAATTAATTGACGTCTGTATCAGAAATTGAACTTATAAATAACCATAGATGGTAGATACCACTTACCTACATTATAGTATACAGACTTCACGCCTTCGGCTTTTTAAAAGTGCCATCTATAGAGGTTTTTTGAACGAATCTTTATGAGCTGTCAGAAAACTCCTCATTGGATTTCATAAAAAATGGAATTATTATTTTTAGTTTTTTTGTAAAACTTTATGTCCATTAGAATGGACATGAGGTCTTAAGCGAAGTTAAAACTGTTTTAATGATATAGTTAGTATTAATTATAATCACGGTTTAAATTTAGATATTTCGATTAAATAATAATAAAGAATAAAACAGTGTAAAATATGTCATTTTTGATAAAAATTCAGAAAAAAATTGTGTCTGTTGGGAAACCTATATTAGCCTCTCGCAGTATCCTAGCTGGTCGGGTTATTATATCAAAAAAGTGCTGGTATTAATGCCTCAGCGGAAAGCTTCCGTTCCGCTGTGGCGTCAAAAAGTTGGGTGGAAAATTGTCCGTTGGATGAAATCATCACTAGAGATAACTGTCGTTCTGAAATAGTATATTATGTAACAAGTGAGCGAAGTTGCTAATTACAGTCGAGGCCGAGACAGAATAATGAGCCGAGACTGTAATTAGCAACGCTCACGAGTTTCATACGACGTTTTTCAACACACTTGTGAGTAAAAGAAAGACATACGTGGTCATAAAATAACAAACACATTTGATAACAAAGCTGTGAATTGTGATTGAAAAATGGCGTCGAACCGCGCGCATGCGCGTAGGTTTTTTTTTCCGCCAAATGTGTCAATGTCTGTATAGCATATACAGCCTATTTTAAGTGAAAATGTTTAATTTGGAGTGGTAAATGCAAATATTTTAATATTTTATAACATATTATTGTGAATTGTGAATAATTTGTTTGATATACAAATTTGTTTTACTAATATAAGGCGCAAACATTTAAAAATGTATATGGATTTGAAGTGGTATAAAACCTCTTTGTTGTTTCTGAAAATATTTAGTGTATAACCCGGACCAATAAAATATGCTCTGTTTACTCGCATGTAATTTGCACAAAGGTACAATTCAACTTTGTAGGATTCATTATATTATGCACTAGGGTATAATATATTAATGCACGCGTGACTTATAGCCCAGTTTATACTTCTAAATTCAATAGAATAACGCTCACTTTACGAGCAAGTGTGTTGAAAATACATTTAAACGATTTTATTATAACGAAGTAAGAATGTCAAAAGATCGAAATACAGTTACAAGTCTATTTAATATACAGTAAATAAAATATATTTTATATTTCAATTTAATTTAAACTATGTATAGTTTTTGTCAGCAACTGTTGCTTATCCTTGTGTATTTGAAAGGTAATGGATATTACATTACTGAAAATGCTATAATAGATTAATTTTATCTAAAACAATACCACAAGTCAATTTATTTTAGGCTTATTAACTTTTATTCATTATTCACATTGACGTCACCACCACACCAGGCGATATCAAACACGTCTCTCAAGTATTATTAGGCTTCAAATTAATGGTCAGGTTATTTAATGCTAACGTTTTACCTTAAATTAAAACGTAAATTAAATCACTTTTTAATTCTGCCTGGTTACACAACGACTTCAATGAGTCAAAATTCTAACGCATTCAGCATAGCTGCTACCTGTGTGGTAGAATGAAAATGTGGGGAAATGAAAGAGAAGGCAATAGAGTAGGTATATGAAGGATAGAACGTGCGAAACAAGGACAGAACGATGGTATCTCTCTCAAGTATTATTAGGCTTCTAATTAAGGTAAGTGATTTAATTCGCGTTTTAATCTAAGGTAAAACGTTAGTATTTTCGTTTTTTTCCAGCGTCATTTTCCATTGATAGAAAAAAGGAAGATTCAGTTGAAAAAAAACGGAGTAAAAATGTATTTTCCGAATTTTGCACGGAAATAATGACAAAAACAGTTAAAAAAAACAGGTTTTATTGACAAGTTGTAATATTTGGAAACGATATCTCTACTGCTGCTGCTCCACAAATGACATATCGCTATCTGAAGAAGAATCACTATCTATCTATATAAAATATATCTTATGTTACTTCATTCATTCGTTCAATTTATCACTTACATTCAAAGCAAGCAAAATGCAAATAATTTGATAAAAATTTGAATTAATTTTTGTTTTATTCGGATACTTTTGTTTTGTTTCGGTTCTATACCAAAAAAAAACATGAAATTGAATTATAAAAAAAAAACCAAAATTCTTTGAAATTTTCGAATAGAACATGGAAAAAAAGCAACAGAATTTGAAAAAAAAAAACGGTATTTTCCTGCTTTTTTTCAACGCTAGTCGGAACGGTTTGGTGCGACGATGACGAGCGCAGTGAGGAGGAGCAGTTAGTTTAGGCTAGGCAAATAGGCCACACGTAAACCATTACATACATTAGTGTTGACAAGCCAAATTTTGTAATTGTTTGTCTTCTTGACAAATCAGCGAGCAGTGTATTATTTTCCGTTTTTAAAAAAAGGTAAAATTAAAAGCTCTGCTGTGATTGGTCGAACCGTTTAGAATCTTACCAATGGATATCCGTAGGTTTGTAAATTTACCACGAGACGTCGCAAATTGATAAATTTGCGAAAATGTGAGCGTAAAATAATAAAATTTATGTCTCGTTTAGAATCTTACGGAAGTTTAAGAATATTTCCTAGTAAATTTATAAACTTAGGGTTCTTGTTATTTTCCGGTAACATTTATATTTATAAGTAGGATTTAACCACAAGTTGTGATGTAAAGTGGTTATAATATGTAGTTCCAGAGACTAGTAACCAGAGACCTACAATCCCGAACATTTAGTGCCTCGCTATTTGGTACCTACTAAAAGACGAAATGGTGCTAGTGTTACGAATCATGAAATAAAATTGAAAATAAAAAATACTACTACTGAGTGGTACAATATAAAACTATACGCGGCGCTTTTTTGAATTTCAGTGAGCCAAAACAAACATAGTTCGACGCGTCGCACAGTGGGCTAAAAATTAGCTTTTGGATATTGCTTCTTTAGATTATGTATTTGATTTTGCATAAAAACGTGGAAATTATTATGACATTCTATGAAACCAGTATGAAAAATCTGATAAAATAATGTCTAAAACTAAAAATTTTGCTGTCATGCTGGCCTGGGAGCATAAGAAAAATATAAAATGTTCTGCTTCTCTCCCTTAGTAAAATATTGTTCAGGGACATAGGTTTTATTGACGTATTAGTTGGCGATAGGCCGCTTCTCTGTCACTGCAACAGTCTCTCTCCATCATTATAATACCTCCAAAGGATCCCCGTATAAGTATATCCGTATATCCCCAATACTTCCCTTTTGATATTTCATGAACATAATAAATTATATGACAACAATGAATTTAAATTGCACCCTATATCTCTGACTCAATATTTGAAATAATTAAAAATATGAAATCTAACGCTTCGGGAAGTGATGGTATAAGTCGTGACATAACTGTTCTTACTTTAAGTGCTACTCTTGACATAATCACATTTATAATCAACAAATCCATAGAGCTATCAGTTTTCCCAAATGCATGGAAGTTAGCTATTGTTCGCCCTTTACCTAAAAATAATAATCTTCCTTCACTCCAAGATATCAGACCAATTATCATATTGTGTTTTCTCTCCAAAATATTGGAAAGAGCCGTTAGTACTCAACTGACTGAATATCTTGAAAAAACATCTATTCTTCTTGATTTACAGTCCGGATTCAGAAAGGGTAGAAGTACGTCATCAGCGCTGCATGATGTCACTGATTACATCTTAACTGCTCAAGATAAAGGTAATAGTACAATCTTGACTCTCCTTGACTTTTCTACAACTTTTGACTCTATAAATATTTCCTTACTACTATCCAAAATGTCGTTTTATGGTTTTCACAGGACAACTATTAATTGGTTCAGCAATTACCTAAAAAACCGGACACAGCAAGTGGAACTTACGACGAATTGTGTTTTATTTCTGTTACCTTTATTCTGCACCTCAACAGTATCCATTAAATCAGCCCTGTTATGGATAAATGTCGAAAATTGAAATAAATTAGGATAATCGGACAAATTATTTTTATGTTCCTCCCAAAGTCGCATAGTAACTAAATCTAGTTTTGTTGTAATAAGATAAATAACGATAGTATCCCAATGTACAGTCGGCTGACCTAGTAATGTAAGGGCTCGTAGGTTTTTATTCGTTATGTCAATTAAATGTCGCAAAGAATTACTAGACTCCTTTAAAATAGGTTTCAAATTAAATAATGATTGGAGATGATTATTTATAAGCAAACGATTATTATAATATCTTTCACATAAAAGATCAAAAGCTAGAGTGTAATTTTTTGCATTAAAAACTATTAAGTTCTGAATTACTAAGGCTGCTTTACCCTTTAGTGAAGCACGTAGGTAATGGAATTTATTTACATTATCTATAGAATCATTACTGTGAATTAAAGATATAAAAGTATCACGAAACTCGAGCCAGTGCTAATAATGACCTTCAAATGTAGCCCGGCTAACTTACTAACTCGGGGGCTGAGGGCTGATCAGATCAGCGGCTCCTCCTTTTGGTGGTCAAGTCCCTAATTTTTATTAAAACCAGAGAATGTGTGGCCTATAATCAATATATATAAAACTGTTCCGTTACTGACTGAGTGACTGAGGTACTGAGGTACTGAGTGACTGAGTGACTGAGTGACTGAGTGACTGACAGACAACGTACAGCCGTAACTACTGGGCGTAGAGAGCTGAAATTTGGAACATACATTCTTTAGGGGATGTAGGGGTGCACTAAGGAAGGAATTCCCGAAATTCCCACGGAAACGGGAATTATTGGACTTTTTACTTTGTATGAAAAATCTTATTCCTTGAGTGCACGGACATGATACTTGGCATAAAAGTTCTTCAAAAAGAGACTGGTTGTGTTATGAAAGGAATTCCCGAAATTCCCACGGGAACGAGAAATATATGATGTTTTAGTTTGTATGACAAAATCTTATTCTGTGAGTGCACGGATGTGATACTTGGTATAAAGGTTCCTCAATAAGTGTATGTTTGTATAATGGAAGGAATTCCCGGAATTCCCACGGGAACGGAAAATAGGACTTTTGAGTTTAAGCGTGTACGAAGTCGCGGGCAAACGCTCGTGCCTAATAAGAGTCAATCGGACTTATTGCCAGAGTCAATCTCATTACATACAGACTCTACTCAAGACGTTATTGATAATCTAATTAAAAATCAATCAAAATATCGTAAACTTCAAAATATAATTGCATATATACTAAGATTTATTCATAATTCGAAAAATATAAATAATAAATTAAAAAATCACCTTTCATACGATGAATTACAAAGGGCTCACGATTTGATCATTCGTAAAGCCTAATATGAAATGTTTTCTTTTGAATACAAAGCAATAAAAAATGAATCAGTTTTGTCTAAAAATAATCGTTTGTCCTCCTTGACCCCATTTATCGATACAACCGAGATCATTCGGGTGGGAGGCAGATAGTTCTACATATTCTTATAACGTGAAGCATCCTATTTTACTAGACTGTAAACATCACTTTACAAAAATTTTATTTATTCATATACATAACCAATTGTTACATGCGGGTCCGCAGCTTCTACTGTCACATATTTGACAAAGTTATTGGCCACTAGGTGGTAGAAATCTTTCGAAATCCACTGTTCATGGATGCATTACGTGTTTTAGACATAAAGCGCAAAACATTCAACCAATAATGGGTTCGTTACCGTCTAGCCGAACTACTTTAGAATATACGTTTTTACACTCTAGCGTTGACTATGCGGGTCCAGTGCTGGTATCTGGCCGAAAAGGTCGCGGCAGCAAACTTACAAAAGCCTACCTCTGCATCTTCGTTTGTCTTGCAGTTAAAGCAGTTCATCTGGAGCTCGTCTCGGACTTGACTAAGGAAGCTTATATGGCTGCTCTACATCGTTTTATAGCTCGGCGTGGAAAGCCTCAAAGTATCACTTCAGACAATGGAACCAACTTTGTCGGTGCCTCGAATGAATTACGCAAGTTTTTAAATCAATCTAATCTTTCTTCTTTGTTAACCCAAGAGGGCATAGAGTTTAAATTTACCCCAGCTTATTCTCCCCACTTTAATGGTATAGCCGAAGCAGCTGTCCGGTCCACCAAACATCATTTAAGACGACTTTTAAATTTAACTAATTTTACGTTTGATGAAATGTACACATGCCTTTGTCAAATTGAGGCTATTTAAAATTCACGTCCCCTCACTCCTCTATCTTCCGAACCCTTTCTATTTAGATAATATGTCAATGCTCTTACCCCATCCCATTTTTTTATTGGACGGCCACTAGCGTCACTTCCTGTTCCGCATATTAGAGATATCAACATATCCAGGCTGCGGCGCTATCATCGAATCCAGCTCATTAGACAACATTTTTGGACGCGCTTCTCAAAAGCGTATATTTTTCTGCTTCAGAGCAAATCTAAATGGCAGCACTCAACAGGCGCTATCGAGTTGGGTGCCCTGGTCCTTATTAAAGAGAAGACACTGCCGCCTCTACTATGGGCCTTTGGTCGTGTAGTCAAGAATTATCCTGGCCAGGATGGGGTCACGAGAGTCACTGACATCCTCACAGCAAATGGAACCATTAGGCGGGCGTTCAACAACATTTGCCCTTTACCTCTACATTGAATTCTTCAAGGCGGGGAGTGCATGGACACGCATGGGGGCAGCGGTGCGGGACGCCGAACCGGTCCTCGAGGGGGATGGTCCGCGCACGGCGATCGAGAGCGGCCGGACTTAACTTACTTAGCACCATTCCACCGCGGCGACAGTATCTTTTATATACAATTAGAAAATTTGTAATTCGTAACATTAAATCTATTCAACGAGGTTACTGCGTTTTCTTCATATCATCAATAGGCGTAGGACCCTCAAGAACAGATGGTACTAAATCTGTCTCTACGGCTCTACCAGTTATCAGAGGAATTCCTCAAGGATCAATTCTTGGGCCCCTCTTCTTTATAAGGTACACAGCTGACATAACAAACTGTATCAGACACTGTAAATACCATCTATACGCAGACGACTCACAAATATATATATATCGATCGATCCCAATAATATCACCAGCTCAATCAATTATTTGAACTCGGATTTCGAGAGGGTAGCTAATTGGTCTAAGAATCATTTTCTTGTACCCAACCCAAACAAATCTAAATACCTAATATTAGGTTCAGGAAACCAAATTTTGAATACTTCTCGTTCGCCCTTTAAATAAATAAATAAATATTTCTGACACTCACACAACATTATCTAGCCCAAATTAAGTTTCTTAAAGAACTTGTGTTATGGATACTAGATAACTGATATATTTAAGAAATATATCAACATACATATTGAATAAATACATATTTTTTATTAGAATAAACTTAAATAAACATATAAACATCCATGACTTGACGGCTAATATCTGTGTGTTCATCACACAAATATCCGCCGCCGCCGGGATTTGAACCCAGGACCTCTGGCATAGAAGGCAATGTATGTTACCGCTACACCAGCCGGTCGTCGCCTTTGTTCTCAAATTATCTGATACTCCCTTAGAGCGCGTTTCCATAGCGCGGAACTTAGGTGTCGTTATTTATGAAGAACTATTCCAGTCAGAACTAAGGATTCCAGTCAGCTTCTGCTAGACTACTTCGAAAATTAACGTTTCTATAATGATAATATTTTTAATTTTTGCTTTTAATTTCAGTTTTTTCAAATCTTTTCTATAGCTCAGAACTGGGTATATAACGAGCTTAGTGTAGCTTAGTTTTGGGCGGGATAGTTGGTATTTCAGTTTAGGTAATTTAACTATTTAGCTAATTCTTGTTAGGATCGTGATGTAGTAAATAAATAAAGAGTGTTCGTGTCAATATTTGATCAATTTGAACATGCTTACTTATATTGTTTTTCCTAGAGAATGGGGACATTTTACGAAATGGTAACCTTACTTCACCCTTACGCCCTCCTGACAACGTCATTGAAGTGTCATAGGAGCTTTGACGGCATTTGACGGACTATGTTGCTTCAGTTTCTAGCGTATTGATAGTTTCTGGATGTTCCGTATTCTGAGATTTTCCTTAAAAAAACAAGGCAATAGAATTAGTAAATAAGTAAGTAAGTAAATATTTCTGACACTCACACAACATTATCTAGCCCAAATTAAGTTTCTTAAAGAACTTGTGTTATGGATACTAGATAACTGATATACTTAAGAAATATATAAACATACATATTGAATAAATACATATTTTTTATTAAAATAAACTTAAATAAACATATAAACAATTGAATGCATTTCAAAAATATTTTCCCTGAAAAACAAATTTAATAGTCTATAATTTTTAAAACAATTTAATTATGATTTAATGTATTTACGGGATTCTTACCACGATTTTCGATTTTATTTTCGCACGTCCGATATTTCGATGCTGTTACAAGCACCATGATCGCGGACTGGCAGATGTAGGTAGGTGGCGATGACAGTTAGAGGCAGATATATCGATCTACCCCCTTTCTTGTTCGTTTTGATCTGCTACTACTGGAACTCACATGAATGTCACTTTTGCAAAACACGCTCACAGTATCACTGGGTTTTTGACCGGACACACCACTTTCGCTGTTTTTTAGTTTAGTAAAAGTCCTAACCACTGGGTTCCACGTACTAGACAATTTAAAACCGTCTTCTCGATTAAAGTTATTTTCGCACTTTTTTATTTCTAACGCTTCTTTAACGATTCGCGGTATGTAGTGTCGTTCCGTAGATAAGATCCGAGTATTATGGAACTCAATCCAATGATTAGGGCCCGATTCTAACAGATGTTCGGCGATGGCTGACTTGTTTGTGTCTGAGTTTTTTATGGCTTTGATGTGTTCCTTAAGACGGCATGAAATAGTTCTCTTCGTTTGGCCAATGTAGGAGCTGCCACAACTGCAGTCAATTTTATAAACACCCGGTGTCTCAAGCGGTATGTGATCTTTTGGTGAGCGCAGACACTGATTGATTTTCTTGTAGGGAGTGAAAATCGTGTCGATAGAGTACTTATTTAATATCCTTCCTATTTTATCTGTGACTCCTTTTAAGTATGGCATGAAGGAGGGCTGGCGCTTCACCTTGGGTGTATTTGGTTTGGTTCTCGTTCTTCTCTTTATATTTGACACCTTCACGGTGTAGCCATTGTTTATTAAGATTTCGCTTGTTTTTTAGTTTACTAAACTAAAAAACAGCGAAAGTGGTGTGTCCGGTCAAAAACCCAGTGATACTGTGAGCGTGTTTTGCAAAAGTGACATTCATGTGAGTTCCAGTAGTAGCAGATCAAAACGAACAAGAAAGGGGGTAGATCGATATATCTGCCTCTAACTGTCATCGCCACCTACCTACATCTGCCAGTCCGCGATCATGGTGCTTGTAACAGCATCGAAATATCGGACGTGCGAAAATAAAATCGAAAATCGTGGTAAGAATCCCGTAAATACATTAAATCATAGTGAAAATAACCGCGATAGTTTAAAACAATTATTACTTAGCCGGTACGGGCCGGAATGTGTAAATAAAATAAAACAACTTGAACGCTTGCGGAAAAAACGTGAATGTATAAGTGAATCGTTAGTGTTTTTAACCAAGTGCCGTGATAACGATCTTATACCAATATGTGTACGCATAAGACCGCGACCTGACATTCATGGTTCTGCAAATGTTCTACGCAGAGCTAGTGGTAAATTGCTACGGAAACTCATAAAGAATAATCGATGGTTACTCGACAAAGTGCAGTGTGAATTGTTAAATTTACATCTTTGGTGCAGTAAGAATTTGTCAAAGGAGCATTTTGATATCTGCGATAGGGTCACATTCGAACAAGCCGTAAAATCGGGTGAACAAAGCCACTTAAAACAAGAGCGTAAATACGAGTCCCTACTACGGAATCAAAAGTCGAAATTGAAACCGGTCGAAAATGAGTCTATAAAAACGACGGTAATAAACTTATCGAATAAAGAATTAAGTGACAGTGCACTAAATGTTTTAAAAAAGGGTTTAAATTTTGTCCCCACTCCGAGTCATATTCCAATAGATAGCATCATAGCAAGTATAGAAGATGTTATATATAAAAACCAATTGCCAGCGCCTGACGCAGAAGCACTTAGACAGGATATTGCCATCACATTGCGGCAGGCCAAATTACCTAAAAGTAATATATCTCCAGAAGAAAGAGCTGCTTTAAAAAGTCTTCGTGCCGACGAGAGTGTCATGGTGTTAAAAGCTGATAAAGGCAATTCTACAGTCATTATGGATGCAGAGGAATATGACACGAAGATACGGTCGTTAATAAGTGATAAAAATACTTATAAAAAGGTAAATTACAACCCCACGGCTCGAATATCTCGCCAAACCACTTCAATAATCAAAGAATGCCAAACTATTTTACCCGATGACGTGTATAAACACCTATTGAGACCTCGTATATTTCAACCACCAAAAATATATGGGCTCCCTAAGGTCCACAAACAAAACGTTCCTCTACGACCTATTGTTAGCCAAATAGATTCGCCCACCTACGACCTCGCGAAGCACGTCTCAGGTATTTTACAAGCACTAGTTGGTCACACGTCATCATTTATTAAAGATTCTCGCCATTTTATTGAGATTATAAAAAACACTAAGGTCAAAAACGACGAAACAATGGTAAGCTATGACGTTGAATCATTGTTTACCAATGTGCCCCTACAAGAATGTCTCGACATTGTAAAAACCAAATTACAAGATAGTAAAATCTCGCTGCAATACATCAAGCTAATAGAACACTGCTTAACTTCAAGTTATTTCATCTACAAGGGCGAATTCTTTCTGCAGATTGATGGTGTAGCGATGGGAAGTCCAGTAGCCCCTGTAATCGCGAATCTGTGGATGGAACATATCGAGAACTTAGCCTTGAGTACATCTCCAGTTTGTGCTACCTTGTGGAAGAGATATGTTGATGACATTTTTTGCATTATGAAAGGTGGGCCACCGGAAGTTGATTTGTTCTTGAACCATATAAATTGTGTACACCCTAAAATGCGCTTTACTGTAGAACTTGAAAATAAAAGATCTTTGGCGTTCTTGGATGTAAAACTAACGATCAAGAGTGATGGCTATTTAAACTACTCAGTATACAGGAAACCAACACACACTGACAGATACCTTCACGCATCCTCTCACCACCACCCCCGTCATCTCAATGCAGTAGTCTCGTCACTTACTAATCGCGCTTATGATCTTTGCGACAAGGACCATATTCAAAGCGAACTACAGCATGTGCAACAAATCTTAATAAACAATGGCTACACCGTGAAGGTGTCAAATATAAAGAGAAGAACGAGAACCAAACCAAATACACCCAAGGTGAAGCGCCAGCCCTCCTTCATGCCATACTTAAAAGGAGTCACAGATAAAATAGGAAGGATATTAAATAAGTACTCTATCGACACGATTTTCACTCCCTACAAGAAAATCAATCAGTGTCTGCGCTCACCAAAAGATCACATACCGCTTGAGACACCGGGTGTTTATAAAATTGACTGCAGTTGTGGCAGCTCCTACATTGGCCAAACGAAGAGAACTATTTCATGCCGTCTTAAGGAACACATCAAAGCCATAAAAAACTCAGACACAAACAAGTCAGCCATCGCCGAACATCTGTTAGAATCGGGCCCTAATCATTGGATTGAGTTCCATAATACTCGGATCTTATCTACGGAACGACACTACATACCGCGAATCGTTAAAGAAGCGTTAGAAATAAAAAAGTGCGAAAATAACTTTAATCGAGAAGACGGTTTTAAATTGTCTAGTACGTGGAACCCAGTGGTTAGGACTTTTACTAAACTAAAAAACAGCGAAAGTGGTGTGTCCGGTCAAAAACCCAGTGATACTGTGAGCGTGTTTTGCAAAAGTGACATTCATGTGAGTTCCAGTAGTAGCAGATCAAAACGAACAAGAAAGGGGGTAGATCGATATATCTGCCTCTAACTGTCATCGCCACCTACCTACATCTGCCAGTCCGCGATCATGGTGCTTGTAACAGCATCGAAATATCGGACGTGCGAAAATAAAATCGAAAATCGTGGTAAGAATCCCGTAAATACATTAAATCATAGTGAATATAACCGCGATAGTTTAAAACAATTATTAATTTAATTATGATTTCATGGCTTCAATGGCCTGTAAGAGAGTTGCCAGGCTATCTGCCAGCGCCATCTACAAATGGCACGGGATTTTGAGCTTTTTCCGTGACACGATTTTTTATATGGGGATTGTCAGTCTATTTACTTTACTAGTCTCTGGTGATACTAAGTTAGCTTAGAATCATCACAAAACATTAATGCCAATAATACAATTAATGTATAGTATGGGGGATACCAGTTAAACGACAGTGGCGCCCTTATTTTTTGTCTACTCTTTTCAGATACTTTTTAGATAATAACTAAGTACTTATACTAAGTTTCCAAACAAATATTTTTTTAAGTTTTGTAGCTGAGTTTTATTAATTTTATAACTCGAACCCGATCTTGCATCAACATACATTGACATTACTCCCTTGCAAATATTTGAATTAATATGTTCTGGGAAATAATTAGATTTTACGATTTTGTTATAATACGATTTTTATAAAAATGATTTTGTACCTGACTGTCCGCCATAGAAATGTAGGGAAAATAAAAAGTTTTTATTTTCAAATTAAATCAGTCCGAGATAATTATCGTTTCATACGACTATTTCATCACTATTTTTAGCACAAACCTTAACTTGAAAGTCGAAGGCGTTCCGGAGAAATTCGAAGTTTTCATATGTTCAAGCTGTACCTAATCCTCACCAGGGTATCTTTATATCTCTGGAGTCGTTAGCCGACTATTTATGAGATTTGGCATGTCGTTATCACTATTTCATGACTATTTTTTGGAACTTAAACCTAGTGGATAGACCTTACCGTTTACTTGCACGAAGGATTCAACGTCATATAGCTATACCGTCGAAACTATAATACGACTATAATAGTTGACTACTTATGACTATTTGATCACTATTTTTTTTTTGGCATAGCTAGTCAAAATTCCTTTCCATTGAGATTTCAAAAGAAAGGATTACAGCTTGAAGGACTCGAAATAAGTCAAACTATTTACAAATTGAACTGAATCTACCACCATTTCAGAATGTACCACGGAATCTACCATCTGTAGAGAAGAAGTGGCAAGGAACTCAACAGCAATCATCTTTTAAAAAATACACAATAACAAATAGGTACAGCCAGCGAATCCCATCTTCTTGCATCCGGATATCTTATAGTAAACCTTTTGGGTACGGAACATTTACACGCTGGCGAATGCGTTATTAACATTAAGGACAAGCAAGCATGGCGGACTTGTCATGAGCATAGAAGTTGTGTCGGCTATTGCTCTTCAGTTTGATATATTTTTATTTCAAAATACTTAAAATACAAAATACGCAAGTCGAGCTGAACTACCCCGTTTACACGCTTGTGCCTGTGGAAGCTTGCCGAGGCAAGCCTGTAAATGAGGTTTTGAAACAACATGGTCATGCAGGAACCACCACATACTATTTTTAATAAATAAATAATTAATCTTCTAGTTTAATAATGAATAATTAAACCAATTAAGATTAATTATTAATTTATAAATAATTAATCTTAATTCGGCTCTCACATCCATCACCCATGTGAAGATATGTGGTAGCGTAAGGCTTTTGACACACAAAGTTGTACCTACAGTTAGCAGCATTAAGAGTGTAGTGGCCAAGATCACTAAATAATAAGAAGTATCTAAAGTAGTCATAAACGTAAACACAGCCAAAGCGCTGTGATTGTTTAGGCCATCCACCGTCCTCAAGCCTCAAATATACCGGAGCACATAAATACTAGTTCGTTACCTGCAAGTAGCCGAGCCTTTGGGACACAGAGTACATTACTTATACTAAAATAGAGATATCAGCTATATGAACGAAACACTGCCATCTAGCGCCACATGTTAGCAACTTTACAAAAGGTCTAGCCTAGCTTGATCCATTTAACTTACTTTTTATTTATTTAGAAAAACCAGTAAGCCGTACACGCTCGGTGGAATCTAAGAATATGATTAATTAAAAAAGGAGCGTCCACAGCTGACTGATCTTTTAATCAAAAGACGAGTAGGTAATTTATGTAAATGAATAAAACAACAATAAGGTTTAGAAGATTTGTTTCGTTTACAGTAATATTCTTTGCACATTTTCTTAATTACATCATTTTTATTGAAATCTTGTCTGGTGCCGTTTAACATTTTATTTGCATCACGGCACCAGTTACAAATAAAAGACCGTGACCCCAAATCTAATAAATTATCAGAGATTTCTGATCTGTGTCTTTCACAAGTTATAAAACTAAAGTTAGTATGCACACACATTATTGTTTTTATATATTGTATAATATTGGCCACCTCTGGCTTTTTTTCTAAAATAAATATACATATATCTTGCATTATGGACAAAATATTTATTACTTTTCGTTCTGGGTATACCAGCCATTTCTTTCCCGTTACAAATTCTCTCCTATTTAAATATTCACTATCTTTATTTTTATCATACAAAACATTTATGCATTTCTTGCAATTTCTAAAAGTATTCTATTTTATTGCTCTTAATAAGTAACCGGCAACATAGTGGAGTTCACCACAAGTTCTAGGATCCCTTAGTTTTAAATCTAAATTTACACAATCAATATTTAAATCATCGAAATCTATTTCTTTTACATTTTCATCTTTGTTTTCATTTTGTAGTAAATAATTCATAGATTTAAAAACTATACAATTATCTTCCTCACAATTCGACCCTGGTGAATGGTTAGAGGTCAAATTATTAATCAGCAGACTACAAAAGGCTGCGTCGAAGCCAGCAGGTGTTGGAGATGTATTTCTGCACCCGTGGCTTCGTATGCAGCCGAAAAAAATTTTCTAAGGGATCCTGATTGAAGTGCCTGGTCCACAGCGACTTGATGTCATACTCATTTTTTAATTTGTCGACTAGGTATTCCATATTTTCTATAGTATGTAACCAGTTACTTATTGTTGGAACTGAAGTCATTTTACCCTCTTTTGTAATAAATTTCATAGTACCCAGAACTTTTTTAGCATTATGCCATATTCTTTTATGGTTAGATTTTGGGGTCACTGGCGCTAGTAAATCTTTACCACAACGTTTTTTTGCATTGATGAAACTTCCGTTCATTGAGTCAAAGAGCTCATCAAAAAACATTAATATATCTGCTGTTTCCTTGCACTCCGGAGGCAAAATTCCTTTTTCTGAAAATACAATAAAAATGTTTTAACCACTGAATTTAGAGATTTAAAATGAAGCCCTAAGTTTTTTACATAATAAGGTTATAAAATGTTATCCCTAAGGGGTGCGCTTAATAATAAAATATGAGTGATGTGTGCTAATATATTACTTTGAAACATCCTTACATGGCGACCCTGCCTACTTAAATTACCGTCACGCGAATTTGAAACCGCACTCTAATAGGTAATGTTGAGTTGTTAAAACAATAAATTTAAAATGCTGTAGTGTGTGACGCACCTCCTCGTTACGTATCAATATTACTTCAATATAGTGTCGTTTTTAAACTAAACTGCACGTCTTTTATTAATATCCCGGTCCCTACAGCACATGGCGACCCTGCCAGTGCTGCCTTGCGGCAGCGCTGCACACATGAGACAAAGAAATATTTAATTTATACATTTTATACTAGTTTTATAAGCAAAAAAAAAAACTTAAAAACACAAAACACGCAATGGATCCCTCGAAATTTTTTGGAGAATGCACACCACAATGTGCGATTATTTGAAGATTTGATGAAAGCAAACAACTAATGAAAATAATGATTGAGAAGGTCAACGATGGATCAACTTTGGTAAACGTTGGGTGCTGGGAGTTGGACAAGACAGAAAGGCTGATTGAGTCTGGATGGCACGGATGGATGGAATACCGGATTGGACAGTGCAGGAGTACCTACTGGATGGGTACCGAGCAATTGAAGAGGTTTAAAGAGTGTTAAAAGTGGTGTGAACAGTTTAAGTGCTAAAAATCTCTAGGTGTGTAAAAATACAAAACCCATTTATAAGAAACTGAAAATACCCTGCTTTGGGATCTTGTCAATATAATCTGGACGGTAAAGAACTTTACCGTTGAACCGTATGGCGAGTGTAATAAAGTCCATTTTCCTAGTTTGTTCCATAATTTTTGAAGTTATTATTGCTACAATACTAATGGCGATTTTGTTGTTACTTAGCGGCGGCGGGGACTTGAACGTAACGAAGTATTTGGAGTTGTGTGTGCTTCGATATATATTTGAGGACGGTGGATGATCTGAAAAATCTGATCGCTCTGGCTTGATAAAGTTTATCATTACTTTAGATACTTAGTATTTGGGTTGCCTGTAAGAGATCATCTTTCGATGATAAGGCCGCCTATTGTGCTCTGTATCTTAAAAATTGTTCTGTATAAATATTCCTTATTTTTTGTGTACAATGAAGAATAAATAAATAAAATAAATATTTGGTGATCTTGGCTGCTACGCTCTTAATGCAGCTGACTGTCCCTATACAATCACTGAAAAATTACGTTTTATCATCTAAATTAAAGCACAAAAATAAAACATTGATTAAACTTTTTAATTTAAATAATTTATTTTGCGCAATATAACTCCTTATTTATGTCTTATTTTATCTCACAAGATTTATTTTTTGAGTGATAGGACTATGATTAGGCTGCCTTGACCTCTTCTTTATCGCTGTGCAAAATACATTCATTAATTAACTATTGCATTTAACTAGGTAAGTACAACAACTTAAAAAAATAAATTCTAATAAGATGCAATGCCATAGTTACACTACCATACAGACAATTTGAAATCAGAGTTTAATATTTAGCAAAGTTTTACAGCAGAAACTGAACTTAAGTGAGTAAACAGTGGAGTGCAGCCCGTAAAATTTTTCAATGGTATGATGAAATTTTAGTGTAGATACCTACATAAAATATAGCTTATTAAATGAAAACAATTCTGAAAATTCGTGATCTGTTACATCTTTTTATATGCATGCAGATTAACCAGCATTGACAAGAATAATTAATCAGGACAGCTTTGTGTGAGTTATTGGTTGACTAAGTTTCTTTAATAGACTGTTTTTGTTAGTAGTCAGTAATAAGTAATATTAATTGGTGGTGAAGTATAAATGCAAAGTACAAACCATGCAAATTTTTTTGATCACTCCATATTTCTACAGCAAAAGTATTATACCATTTTCCATACAGAAGTGCAGGACAGGCAGTACCTACACTATATTGGCACTAGTTAGCTTATCTAATGTCTGAGATTCAGTAAACCATAATTTCTATGGGTAGTGATGATAACTGAACATCAAACCTACATGTTTGTTTGTCGTTACTGCCATAATTTCATTCATAAGTTTGAAATGTTTTGTATCTTCCTAAAATAACAATTAGCTGTAAATACCAGCAGGTATATAAATAATGTTTCACAGCTAATGTCAAATTAAAATCTTAGATTGTGAGAACATCTCATAGACTCAAAATGTATAAATAAATACAGGTAACAAAGAGCAGCATTCAATATTTAAAATCAGAATGAAATATTCAGTATTTAATAGCCTTCATCACTTATAGTTATTTTATATTCAGGGAACTTTTGTTTAATCAACTTGGCAGCAACTTCATGATCAGCTTTGCCATATCCTTGTGAATAGCCATAAATGCGGAGGACTTTATTTTCTGGATCATGCGATATCCTACCACCACCAATAGGTTCACAATCAAAAGATTTGAGGGTTTCTTGTACCTGAAATAAACATAAAAACATATATTATACTCTATCAACTAATTCTTTGATATACATTCTTGAATATAATTAACTAACCTAACCTACCTCTTCATAGATATCAGAGTGGTAGTTACACCGGGCATATCCTCTAACTATTGTAACTGGCTCCTCTTCTTTTTTAGTTTGGTCATGGACATTCAATAGTATATACTTGAATACACCTTTACTATCAATGTCTACTTTAGGCACATCCTTTAGAGTGGCCATGGTCTTTGGTGGATGAGTATAGTTTTCTGAAAATATCAAAATTAAGACAATATTATCAAATTCTCTACTGATACATACTTACAATAGTAACAAATGGTTAAAATAATGTTCTGTTGCATTAAGATAAAAATTAACTCATGCCCGCTTTTTTTTATTTGTACAATACGACTAACAATCTTTGGAAAACAAATAACATTTTCTATAATTAAATGTTTTGAAAATGCACAAATTAGGTACTAAACTTTAAGGTTACGTTCTATTTTTGTTTACAGCAAATACTTAACGATTGTTTACGAAATGTTTATTTTTACCAAATACAAGAAAAATAAATGGAGAAGTCTATTTAAATCTTACTTGATATATCACACGTTACTGATAGTTTTATTATGTGAGAAGGAATTCTAAGACTTCTGAAAAGTGCTATGGACATTCGTAATCACTTTTAATTATTTATATTGTAAATTATAAATATTTTGCGTACCCCGCAAATCAGAAGGTTATAAATAAACTACAGCCAGCCGGCCAGCCGTCTTCAAACTTCAATCAAACCAAACTTCTTCCAAACAAAATAATAATGTACTGGCTGGACCACTGACCTCTATATTTACCACTGGACTGGCTGTTCCGTAAGTTTGACAGCTATTTTTTTGTGCCTATTTGAAGCGCCACTAGCGAGTAGTGAGTGTCCGCAGAACTAATTTTGACGTATATTGCAAGTGGCCGCCAGAGAAGTGCTTGCTTATTTTTAAGTGATTTTATATTTTTTAAATATTAATTCGAATTTTATGTTGTTATTGTTATAAGCATTATATAAAAGTTATCAAGAATGAGGACATGTGTATATTGTAAGCGACTAGTTTTAGTACGACGGACACTCGCTACGTCCGACAGCGCCAAAATGGCGATTATCAAACGGGCACAAAAGCACTTTGACAGCCGCCAGTCCAGTGGTAAATATAGAGGTCAGTGGGCTGGACGGACACAGACAGAATCGTATCTTCTGATTGGCCAGCAGAAGATTCCAGGTGACGTTTCCCTAGCTTTGTCAAAGGGTTGATTTGGAATAAATACCAAAAATTCTTTTAAATTGTAGAAAAATGGTACAAAAGGCTTCGATAGATGGCACTTTACAAAAGGCGAAGTCTTGTCTGTCACATATAAATAATTTATAAATAACCATAGATGATAGTTATCACTTACCTAACCTAAACTATAGTATACAGACCAATGATACAGACTTACTTAACGCCTTCGGCTTTTTAAAAGAGCCATCTATAGTGGTTTTTTGAACCAATCTTTATGAGCTGTCAGAAAATTCCTCATTCACAGTAAAATGACAGTTCCAGTGTGCCCACTTTCGGGATAAAAAAGAATAGTTATGTGGTTTAAGTGAATGAATGTAATTATTTTAGATAACAATATCGTGATGTACGGAAAAAAAATATTTAGGCTCACTTGATTTTTCTTTTCTTATGGTTCTGTTAGCGAAGGGCAACTATCCTTGAAATTTCATTTTGAACGACAAAACGAATTTAAAAAGCAAGAAGTTATTAAGTCGACTTTACTTCTACTGTAACCGTTTTAAAGCACAAGGTATGTTTGGTAAATAATTATTTTCATTGAAGTTACTTTCAGGATATAGTGCACACCTCAAATTCAATTTTTTATAAACTTTAAAATTTTATGCAAAACGAATGATAAATACTTGTTCGTTTTCAATCATTCTCATTCAGTCAGTAATGGTTTATGAAACGCCTGTCATGTGTAATATTACCAAGAATTGTAGAATTGTCCTGACAATCCGACAGGCAAGCGAGGACCTGTCGACGACTTACAATTGGACGTAGTTTAGCAATAACGATCCATCCCACACTGACTATGTTTTGAGATATTCAAAGTTTAGGAACAAATCATGTTTGTAAATAGACGACAGAATATTATTGTAATTTTAATTGTCAACTTTTCGGATTGGTTGTTGAATTTTTAAATACAAGCAACATTTTTAGAATTTACTGACTAAAAAAATGATTTTTTTGGGTAAAAATGTCTTTGGATCCTAATTCGCTTTGTTCATAGCACTTATTCAAATTCAGTTTAACTCAAGTGATCCAATGTTTACAAAATAATTTAATTACAGTTATTTATTAAACAATTCTATATATATTTAATCAAAAATTTTTACTATAGGTTAGGGATTTAAGATGAAACTCAAATAGTTTTTATTATTTATATATTACGATGATTTCCAGCTTGATATAACTCGATCTTGTGAAAGACCTTTTTTAATATAGTTTAACAGTATATATTAACAGAGATAATGTTATTAGGTACTTACATTAAGAATTTATACCTAAAAGCATTAGAATTATGAATGACTACTTATATCTGCTTACAGTAAGCAGGTTTGTTTATAAAAAAAAACAATTATTAAAAATAATCAATATAGCTTGGCTCTTTTTTGATAACTTTTAAAAGAATTAAAGCAAATAAGTTGAATTATCAAAAATGATCCATACAGCTTGGATCTTTTTTGATAAATTGTAAAAGAATAAAAGCAAATAAGTTGATTTATCAAAAATGATCCATACAACTTGGATCTTTTTTGATAAATTGTTAAAGAATAACTGCAACTTAGTTCAATTACCAAAAATGATCCACACAGTTTGGATCCTTTTTGATAAACTGGAAAGAATAAATATAGAAAATAAGTTCAATTATCAAAAATTATCCATACAGCTTAGATCTTTTTTGTCGTTTTGAATCGCAAAAATCATGAAGTAAAATTTTATATTCTAAAAGATCCAAGCGGAATGGATTCTTTTTGATAATAGTTTTTTGTGACTGGCCATATATGTGGGATGGTATCGTAACAGTTTTTGTAATGTCATTTTTTATATTTTTCTTTGGGTGTTTTTACTAAACCATAGCATTATACTCTGTTGCTTGTTCTGCATACTTAGTGGGTTTTTGACTTTTTTGTGGGTTGGATCCTTATTGCTAAACTACGTCCAATTACAAAAAGCGAAGAACAATGATAATAATTGATGCAAAATAATGATAATGGTGGCCCTAATGGGTGGTGCCCTGGGCGCTATTTCATAAAGCTATAATTCGTGGTAAACTGACAATTGTTAGCGATGTTCACATGACTTTCGTTTCATAAAACTACAATTCTACAGGTGACGCACAAGTGTCAGTAAAAAGCGTTTCATAAAAATTGTCACGACAATTTTCAGGGTTTAAAGTGTTACTAGATGTAAAAAACTCAAAATCCATTTATAGCTCATTTCACTCACCTTTGTTGATAACGAAACGTAACTAGAAAAGGGTATTTACAATTTCGAAACGCATGTCAATTTAAAGCGACGTTTCTCATGCATGTAGGTACCTACTCATCGTCATCCTTCCATCCATCACAGTTTATGAATCGTTAAATTCTATATCTCTATTTCACATACACACTTCCTTAATACTTATTTAAATCCAAACTAGAGGGTCACCCACCAATCAATTATACTTCTTCTCAAGAAAATGCATAAATGGTTCTGCTACTTAATGTAGATTTTTATGAATACACAAAGTTTCCTAAATGCCCATTGAATTCAATTTCGTGTACAATGGCCACCGTTATCATTATTTTGCATAAATTATTATCATTTTTTTTCGTTTTTTTTGCAATTGTATGTCGTCGACAGGTCCTAGCATAGAACACATATACTCAAGAGAAGAAGTACAACTTCATACATTAAAAGTTAAGACTAGACGCCATCTGAAAACGGTCCACATAGCTAATATGGCGGGAATTTCAAACAGTTTAAACGACTTCGAGATTTCAACTTGCTCTGGTCTGAATAAAAATAAGCAAATACTTACAAACTTGTTAGGTGAAATACCATTATGTATCAGTTCTGTAAAGTTTGCTTATTTTTATTGCGACTGGCTAAATATAAGGTTCATCATCATCATCACAACTCTTTGTAATGAGCCCACTGCAGGGCATGAGTCTCTCCCCTGGGTGAAGAGGAGGTATAGGCCATAATCCACCAAGCTGGCCCAGTGCTGGGTGGTGGATGCCAGAATTTTCAGGGCGCCGAAAATGGCTTCTGACAAACCCTAACGACTACTGTATACAAGTAAACAGCACCCGGGACCGACTGCTTAACGTGCCCTCCGAAGCACGGGCAAAATATAAGGTTAACTTGATGAACAATAAGTAAAACAATAAATAAGTTTTTGATACTTTTATTTTGTTTAAAGTAACACAACAAAAAGTGTGGATAAATTGACACTCTTTCTTAAAAATACAAATTCACACTGACGCGAGTTTCTTCAAGCAATCAGAGGGAGAAAAGTCGATTAAATCACAAGAAAACTTAAAACACAAACACAATTTAAAAATATCGCAAAACCGCAATCGCGAAAAAATATATTTTCATATTGTGAAGTACACGTTAATTTTTGACATTTCTTTTTATGTCTGTGTTGCTATATTCAAATAACATCTATTCGATAATTCATTCGTTTATGTAATACGGTCCCTTTAAGTATTTGTTAAATTATTTAAAAATGAGAAATAATAAGTCCAGCCACAGAATATATTTTTTTGGCCACGTGATCAAGCTTCTATTTTCATAACTTAGCCACGAGACAATAACTGTTGCGAAAAATGTGTCTTGAAGCAATTTATACTATAATTATAACATAATAATTTATACTTAGTTATATATTCATTAACATTGCGATGAAAAATATTTTGCGACAAGAAGGGCTCCCGTTCCGGTAGACGTAGTCGGCACGGTTAGGTGCGACGACGAGCGCAGCGAGGAGGAGCTGTTAGGTTGCATATAGTTATACACGTGCGCGAGCCGAGCGAGCGAAGCGAGCGGTGCCGCGGCAGCGGCCGGCGAAGCGCCATAAACCCAAGAGCATTTTTAAATAACCCCGACGCCCCGAACCGGCGACGTTGTTTGTGGCACGGATTGTGGCTGACATAGTAATTTAGAAGGCAACTTAGATTTTTAGAGAGGAATAATGCTATTTAAAAGAAGTCTGTTTAATTAGCACCCTTTAAAAATTATGAAGAAGTCATGAAAAAGATTTCGTTTAATGTTATTTCTAATAAAAGCGAAGATTTCTTCAAGAAAAATATGAATAAGTGTAATCTCAAAAAAATACTGCGATGTATTCGAACAATCGATTGAATATTTTTTTTCATGGGCCACACTGGTATCATTCTTGCTCTTTTCCTCTTATTGTGTTCTGTCTTCTTCACTCTGTCTCCAGTATGTAGTCTGCATCATCTCCATACATTGTCGACGCCCCCTGGGTCCTAGCTTGCCTGTCAGATTGTCAGGACAATTCTACAATGGGGAGTTTTCTGACAGCTCATTAAAAAAACAAAACTGTACAAAATTGGTACAAAAAGCTTCGATAGATGGCGCTTTACAAAAGGCGAAGGCGAAGAATTTATTCCACACTGCGTTTTTAAAAGTAAAATAAATTAATGGGGAGTTTTCTGACAGCTCATTAAAAAAACAAAACTGTACAAAATTTGTACAAAAGGCTTCGATAGATGGCGCTTTACAAAAGGCGAAGGCGAAGAATTTATTCCACACTGCGTTTTTAAAAGTAAAATAAATTAATTGATGTCTGTATCAGAAATTGAACGTATAAATAACCATAGATGGTAGATACCACTTACCTACATTATAGTTTACAGACTTAACGCCTTCGGCTTTTTAAAAGTGCCATCTATAGAGGTTTTTTGAACTAATTTTTATGAGCTGTCAGAAAACTCCCCATTGACGTCTGTATCAGAAATTGAACGTATAAATAACCATAGATGGTAGATACCACTTACCTACATTATAGTTTACAGACTTAACGCCTTCGGCTTTTTAAAAGTACCATCTATAGAGGTTTTTTGAACTAATTTTTATGAGCTGTCAGAAAACTCCCCATTCTTGGTAATATTACACATGACAGGCGTTTCATAAACGACAATCCATAGCGATTTGTATGACATTTGTCAGTAGACCGCATGTCGCTACAATTGTTTTATGAAACGCATTATGTGACAATTTTGTATGAATTGTCAGGGTTTTATGAAACGCATTTTTGTAATTTTACAATGAATTGTCGACATACAATTGTCAGTCGATATGAGTTTTATGAAATAGGGCCCTGGTAACATTATTTTTTTATTTGACATTTCGATCTGTCAATTTACTGCATTGAATTATTTTCCAGAGTATAAATAAATTCCTATCCATCAGTTGGATGGATATATTTTTAAGACAGCACAATACTGCCTGAAGAAAAAAAGGAAGTTCTTATTTACATAATCTTTTATAGAATATCGTAACAAACAGATTTTTTTTCATGAATATGAAATTTAAAAGTCATTAAATATAATCAACGAATACAGAGCATTAAAAAACCGACTTCACGTGAAATCTGTGTATGAAGTATAAGGTTATCAAAGTAAATGGTCGTATTCACGTATTTTTTTCATTTTTTATTTTCCAAGAAGTGCTCAATCGATTTCGATGAAATTTGTACGGGTCCAACTCTATCTTCTATCATATGAAACAAGAATTTTCAAAATCGATTCATAATTGCCCAAAGTATCGTGTAACAAAGACACAAAAAAAGAACATACACACGAATTGAGAACCTCCTCCTTTTGAAAGTCGGTTGAAAACCCCCAGACAATCACACCGACTACATGGCCTCAAAGTAATTAGGGCTTGTGTTAGTTATGATGAGATACCATGTAGCGAACTAAGGGGAACCTAGAATATAAATACATATATAGGGTTATTAGAGACAAATTTTAGAACTTGAATTCTAAAAGTCTAAACATAAAAAAGTGTTTTTTCGCGGCATTCCCAACTCTGTAAGCCACCGCACCAAAAGTTGTAAGCCCCAAAACCCGTAAGCCCCGCCGCAAAAGTAGTATGTGCGCTATAAAGCCCAGTCAATTTATATAAGGGATTATCTGCGGAAAAATTCTTAGTGGGCTGAATTTTTGATACACCTTTCTTACGGCGCTATAATGAAAGATGTAAAAAATTGACATTAATATCATGCCAGCTAAAAAAGTTACAGAGGTCGCGAAAATCAGTTCTTTTGCAAATTTCTCGCGATCTATTACTCAAAATCCAATAAATTATTTACCGTGCCATTTCCTACAAAAAATGTCTCTTGCATTTTTCTGTGAAATAGACCGTTTTCTTATTATAAAGTAAAATACACTCACGTACGGTATTACACCGTATATCAAGCTGTAAACTCATTTTTGTCAAAATATTAGAAATACTTCATTGCGTAGTCATAAATTTTGTAGAAAATGGATACCGCAGTTTCTCTGAGGATATACGGAAGTTGTGGATATAATTGATTTAAACTTTTGTGGAATTGTACATATTAAGGTCCACATTTTCCACATTTTGATACAGAAAAATAAATAGAGTATAGAGAAAACAATTGTATAGAGATTAATACCTAAAAAATATTTTCCGTCATTTAATTGCAAACCTATGGCAATTAAAATGGGCGACTTAAGCCCCAACTTGACTGTTGGAAACAAAACATCATACCAAGGTGATCTTGCTAGCTAAAAACAGGGAAGACGGCTGTTGACAACCAAATTACTCATGACTAGAAACACAGACATACATCTACATAGACAACGCAAGTGTCACGATTTGTATTGAAACGAAGCGTGCCGACTTTTTAAGACCTATTGTGACGTCACAGCTGATATTTATTACTGAGAAATACAAACAGATTCAGAGACACCGATGCCGCCGAAGAAATCGATTATTAAAAACGATATCGATATTGTGGAATCGATTTTCTAACAGACATACATACGCGCGGATTAAATCTAGCGGTGACCAACCTTGACGCTTGGTCGGGGTTTGAACACGCAAAGTACATGCATTTGCGTTATCCATGTAGATATATGTCTGTGTTTAGGACAGTGTGTATGCTCGTTATTATATATTTCACTATATAACTATAAAAATAAATGACTCGAGTTTTGTAGTTTTTTAGCCTACGTTTCAAACTTTATTTCTTTATATTCTCCATCGCATACAAAATTGCCATCACAAAAATGTTGCCGACGCGAGAGATCAATGCGCACTGACAAATTGGGGCGTGGCTTAGCGTGATCTTGGTTTGTCTCCTTGTTTGCAACCACCCTTTGGGAGGAGATCGCTTAGGGTTGTCAGTATTATTAAAAAATATATATATTTGCCAAATCGTAATTTACAATTATATTATTTGAAAGGGCAAATTAAAACGAATGAATGAATATGGTATCAATGTATAATACGCACAAGCTGGACTATCAGAAAAAATGGCAAACGGGTAGATAATGTCAATAATTTCAAGTGTTCCTTGACTTCAATTGTTTTTAGGCTTTACTCTAAGTTGCCATTGTTGTACCCCTTCCTATTATTCGATTTAGAAATGTTCCTCATAGAGAAAATTAGTGTTACCCGCATATAACATTTTACCGGATTTCAGGCAAATTCCACTTCGCTAAAGAATTTAATAGAAGATATTTGGCGTTTTTTCTAGTTCAGGCATACCTGGTGTTACCTGGTGGGCAGATGTAGAGCCTTGTTAAAAGGCGAGTAGCTTCCAAAAATGGAGGATAAGTGGCAAAAAATATTGTCAATCTAACTGAAGAGGCGTTTCAATCAATGACTATGATCAGTCTGATACAGAATGTGTCAGCAGTTACGGAAACTTCAGTTTATCTGATTGTGATTATTCAACATTGGGTCGTTCTTTTCAAAATAAATATACACGGTGACTGGTGGGTCACTTTCGAAATTCGAGGTTTGAGATCATACAAGATGGGAAAAAATAAAATATTAATATTGATTATTTTCTGAGTAAACTTAACTGAACGTTAAAGAATTCATTTCACTACTGGAACACACGCCACAATCAACACAGCATAGGTAGACGGCTTCACGAACGCAGGTCTCGATCTCTGATCGTACATACATACCTATCTCTCAATTAATATACTCTCTGTAAACTTGATTGATTGTGAGTGAATTGTCATAGTGTCAACTGTCATTCATTATCCATCCATCCATCAAAGTGTGGTTTATTTTGGTGCTGGCTGGAGAGGAGATTGAAATGAAATTTGATATATTTTGAAAAATATGAGTAACAAAATGGATACACGTTTTACAGGCAATTAATACAATTATTAGAATACAATCAGGATGCTCTTGGCTACTTGTTCTTATCATAGTTTAAAGCGAAGTGTTCGTAGACTTAGTTTATAAATTTGCCGAAATTTGTTGCCTAACAGTTTCAAATTTTATTGTAGGAATGTGGGTGAATTTCTTCACGGCCGCTGGAATACCGTCGGATGTAGCTGCTACCTACGCGCTCACATTCACCGAAAATCGCATTCAAAATGATATGTTATTAGATTTGAACAAGGAGTATTTGCGTGACATGGGTATTACAAGGATGGGAGATGTTATAGCCATATTGAGGTGAGTTACTCGTACTAAATGGGATCACTTTATTGAATAAATTTTTATTCAGTAACTTGTTTGTTAGTGTTATTTATTATTGATGTGTCAGCTGTGATAAAAGTTGTTATGTGTATCAAACTGTTTACCAAAGATATGGATGTCATAGGTAACACAAGCATGAATAGCATGATACATATCAAAACCCAGCTTTGTTACATTGATTATGTTCACTGTTTGATTAATGCAGTTTTGTAACTGGAGTGTGAGATTAATAGAGACATCCTTCTCTCTCCACATATCTTATTCTTCACACTGCAAAAGTAACTACCACAGTTTAGTGCATGTAAGCCAAGGTTAGTTGTTTATCTTAAATTCACATAGAATGGATAAGTTCAAAACCGTCTTTATAATGTCTTAAATACTTTCCATCCTTTTAATTTTAAACATCTATTGTATTTTTCATATTTATGATAGTAGTGTCAAGAAATAATGCTCTTTGACCCAACTTTACTTTTACTGTTTATAGTAATATGCAAATTTGTTCAGAATAATGAATTGTAATTTACTCACTTTTCACTCACGGTCTTTTACAGTAATGTATTATTATTTTTAATAATAATAATAATAAATCATTTAATTCAGACCATGGTCCATAATTTGTTAGTAATTTTGTTAGCATAAGCTAGATTATGTTTAGTGAAGGGTTCAACCCAAATAAAATTTGGGCCGATAATAATTTGTAGTCAATTTTGTTCATAAAAATACTCTGTAAAACAACATCATTTTATATAAATATAAAATGTTTTGCTCAGTTTTTTGTTACTAGCCCAACATAAAAAAATATTGTCTTGTATTTCTAATGAAATAAATCGCATCACACACATCACAACTCTGTGTAAAGGACCTTGAGTTTCTCATTGGGTGTCGAAGTGATTAAGGCCGTAATCCACCAAGCTGGCCAGTGGGTGTCAAAAGTTTCAGGCTGCCCAAATGGCTTCTGAAAACCCCCAACAACTACTATATACAAGTATACAGCACCCGCGAGCCCACGGAATCATGAAAGTCGTTGTGAGAAATGACTGATCGGCAGTCACCCATCCTTATAGCGGGCAAGCTTAACTTGAGATATTGTTTGATATGCACACACAGTAACAACCGCACCAAAATGACTCCAACGAAATCGCATATAAATAGACAAAAACAATAAATATAAGAATCAGCAACATTTAGGTCAACTATTTTGTTCAAATTATACACCATTAGTTATTTCAATAAAGAGTTAGAAAAAATTGATACAATTTAATATAATTTTTAATGAATGTTTCCAGACACGCCAAACAAGTGCACGAGAACGCAGCGCGCGAGCGCGTGCTCGGCGGAAGTGGGCCGGCGCCGGCGCCGGCGGCGCGGCTGCCGGTCGCCGCCGTCACCGGCCGCACCACGCCCGCGCAGCCCTCCTCACGTATGTCACAGTTTTATCTATTTCAACCTGTTATGTCTTGTATTCAGCCAATTTGAGCATGCTAAGTATAATGAAAAATTGGGATTTTAAAGGACGGAGGTTTTATTGGCGTTCTCCATAAGGGATACAGGCGTGAAGTTATGTATGTATGGGATTTTAGCTGAAAACTTTTTATATAATTGTTTAATACACAAACATACACAAAATTTCATGCCCTTATCCCCAATGGCACATTTAACAAATTTTAGAGGTATTATAATGATGGAGAGACACTATTGTAGTGACAGGAGGTCAGCCTATTGCTCACAAAAACGCCAATAAAACCTCTTTCCCTTAGCTGACTTTTACAGTATTCCCGGGAAGAGAAGCAACTGGTACATTCTATGTTTTCATTTTGCTCCCAGTCCAACATAGAAGGAATAGTTTAAGAAATTCTATTTATTACGGAATGGGGTTACTATTTAGTTAGAACATAGACTTACCTAGAGTAATCGAAGCCCTGAAGGGCTAGCTTGCGAACATCGATGAAGACTCGAATCGACAAGATAGGTACCATTTGCACTATGACAAATAGAATAACCCAATATGTAAGCAAGATAAAGCACACAGGACCAAGGCTGTTATATTCTAAGAAAATATCTATATAAAGACCCGATTTGTCGTCGTCGATGGTCGCATGTTAACCTGTTTAAAACAAGCTCTTTGATCAAATCAAATCAATTTATTGCTTTATGTATGGTAGGTAAGTACAGTTCCGATGTTAAAAAAATAGTAATGTTCCACATACAAAACTGTTTAACAGCATACATTACATTACATATGATCTGGCAAAGCAATTCTACTTTCCTGATTGCTGACTTGATTTTCCTCTGCAGGGCTAGCATGCAACCATCGATAAATATTCGAATGGACAAGATAAATATTATTTTGTTATTTATTTTATCCTATTATGTAAGCTAATATGCGCACCATAATAGATAGAATTACTCGTTTTAATAATATGATTAAGACCACAGAACCAAATATGTCATAATCTTAATAAATTACACACACTAAATACCATATTCTAAGAAAATATCGATAAAAGGCCCGATTTATCGTTGTCGACGGTAGCATGTTAGCCCCGCTGGAATGAACCGAAATAAACTGAAATAATGTATAATCTGGACACTTACTTAACACATTTTTTTAAACTTGGCCCCAATAGTACAGCGAGCATTTATAAAACTCTAATCGGCCACCATACAGTATGAACATTAGTTTGATTACTAAGACTTTTTTTGTATGCATCTCAAATCATGCCTACAAGAATCCTCAAATATTTCCCTTGGTGACAGCGGCTAGTCGTATACTGGAGCACTACACGCGCAATCCGCCGACACCGGAGCCCGCCGCCGGCAAGCGCAAGAGCAGCGACCGCGGCGACGCACCCGCCCCGTGAGTGGAGCATCACGCACCATCGCACCAACTGTATCATGACCCACTACAAACTCATTTTGGCAAAACGTCTAAATGCTAGTAGGTCGAAATTCACTTGAAGATAGTAGAGTAAGATCCCAGGGCCCCCAGACGTTACTTATTTTCTCATAAAAAATATAAATGGGATAAAATAGTGTTAGTACGTACTTTAAGTGTGTAAATAGATATCTCTCTCACATTCAAGCGTACAAATAATGACCTCGCGCTTATACACATAGCGACATTTATGGGGGGATGTTTGACCCCTCCAATTGGTCTGGCTGCTGACCAGGGGTGTTCAAATAGTTCCCTAAGTATCATTTATAAAAATCAAGAGTGAGATTATAGGTAGAAAAATGTAATTTTTTCTGAAGCTTTAAAGCGTATGGTAAGCGTAAGCGCCGATGGAAAGTGTCTGGCAATAATGATTATTGATTTTTAAAAAAAATATCTAAAACATTTGTAAAAATCAGCAGTAAGAATTTAAGAAAAATCAGTACTGTATTTATCTACCTTTAGCCCCTGGTACCTATGAATTGGCCGTCGACCCAAGCTAGCAGGTATGCACACACTCAAAGTGCGTACTAACCACGGAGGAAATATATAGAGGAGCTGCCCTAGGGACTTTTTTCTAGGGACTCAAGTGAAGCTTACGCGCGGGGTGCGGGAGGGGTAAGCGGTTGGTTATGGCCAATCATAGCCAAACAGGCGATGGCATTAGTCACCTAGTAGCGAGTAGTAAAAACCGGTTGAAACATAAGTTTAAAATATTCACACGATCATCAAAAAAGTTCAGCTATACTTTATTAGGTGGCTCTAGTTTTTTAACGAAATTTCATACGTTTCAAAACTGTCAGAAAAAACCGCGAAATAAAAGTATTTCTACTTGACGCTAGATAGCGCAACCTTTTTTCGCGGCATGAAAATCACCTAGGCAACAAATAACAATCTGGAATTTTGGACACAAATAATTGGAAAACAAACAATTTGTAAAAAATAATTATGAATGAAATTATCTTCGTGGTAAGTTAATTTTATTTGGATTGTCAATGTAATTCCTTTATAAAAGTATAGAAAACTAAATTTTACATCAAGGAACAATGGAGAATTTAATTTTTTTTTAATATCTACGCGTGTACATACTTCACAGAAGTCAGCGACGAACTGACGCCAGTGCCTCTAGCGAGGAATAGCTTGAACTAAAGGCTGTGACGTCAGGACAACCCAAATTGAAGCTGTGCAACTTTGCTTACAGCAGCTCTACTATGTATCTGCTTTGTGGTACTAACACTACTTAATCCCATTTATTTTTTTTATGAGAAAATAGGTAACGTCTGGGGTTGCTCTGGGATCTTGGACTATAGGTTTCCTTGCTGACTAACTTGTTACCATTTCATTCGTCACTGACATTTACTGAGTACAGAATTCATAGAGCATCTACAATGTCCTTATACGCGATAGACCTTACAAGTTTGACAGTTTCAAACGAATTTTCAGCGAAGTGGGTCATGATTCAGTTGGTTGGTTAGTACTTTAAGAAAGAAGAACCAAAGCTTATTTGATGAAAAAGAACGTAATATACAATAGTTAGGTGCATTAATTAAGAGTCAATACATAGGGTGTAGGTATAGGCTGCTGTGGTCTCCACCTCCACAACAGAAGCTTGTGTCAAAAGCTTAGGTACTTTAGGGCCAAATGGTTGGTGTGTCATATGAAAATTTGCCAGTTTGAAAAATTTTCATATGACCATGACCATTTTATGATCCAGCCAATTTGAGTATGCTAAGAATAATGAAAAATTGGGGTTTTACTGGACACAGGTTTTATTGGCGTTTTTGCGGGCGATTGGCTGACCCCTGTCACTGCAATAAACCTATTTTCTATCCATCTTTATACCTCTAAAGTCAAATGTGACATCAGATGGTCTTATGACTTCTGATGTTCTGCCTACTCCATAAGGGATACAGGCGTGAAGTTATGTATGTATGGGATTTTGAGTGAAAACTTTTTATATAATTGTTTAATACACACACATACACAAAACTTCATGCCCTTATCCCCAATGGCACATTTAACAAATTTTAGAGGTATTATAATGATGGAGAGACACTATTGTAGTGACAGGGGGTCAGCCTTTTGCCCACAAAAACGCCAATAAAACCTCTGTCCCTTAACTGACTTTTACAGTATAAGAGCAGATAATCATTATCACAACTCTTTGTAATGAGCCCACTTTAGGGCCATGCGCCTCTTATAGGTGACGAGGAGGTAAAGCCTATAAACCACCAAGCTGGCCCATTGCTGGTTGCCTTTCCAGAATATTGAAGGAGTCGAAAATGGTTTCTGACATATCCTAACGACTATTCAAGTATACAGCACCCGGAACCGCCTGCTTAACGTGCCCTCCGAGGCAAGGAAGTATTTCCAGTGAAATGAATGGTCGGCGGTCACCCATCATTGTACCGAACGCGTCGAGCGTTGCTTAACTTGCGATATCAATTGATATAATATACAAGAGCTATAGCGACACGACCACTGTCGAGCAGATAACAATAAATCTATACTAATCTAGTAACAATATATTCATATGAATAAACTAGCCACCGCGCGCGGTTTTACCCGCGCAACTTTTGATCCCGTGGGAATTTCGGGATTAAATATAGCCTATGTCCTTCCTCAAGAATGGGGCTATCAAATGCAAAAATAATTTTTCAAACCACTTGTAGTTTCTGAGATAAGCGCTTTCAAACAAACAAACAAGAAAACAAACTCTTCGGCTTTATATATTAGTATAGATTAAGTAAGGTCGGCTTAGAATAGTCTTACTGTCCCGGGATAAGCGTGTGGCAAAAGACAACTAATCCGAGCCCCATTGGTGGTAGAACTCCTCCAGAGTTCGCCTTATAACAACCACCACAAAATCTGCATCAAAAGACCAACTTCTCCGGCGGTATTGTGTTCCGGCACTGTTTTGAAGAGCCAGTTGCTTCCTAAACTTATTTGCTGCGACCTCATCTTCTCTTACCAACAGGTGAGATTGATCAATCAAAAGCGGATTGAGTTAAAGATTTAAAAAACATTAATATTGGCCTTAACATGACGTTCACGAAACAACGGTCCTATTAGAATCAAACAATTCTTGGAGCCTGTATAAATGCAAGCCCCTGTTTGTTTATTTTTTATTTACAGGTTTTTATTTATTCATCTCCTTTGCATGTGAAATCTCAGCATCCCCATAGAACACACTTTAGTTTTGTCAAATCTTACATTCATAAAAAATAGATATAGCAGTAACAAATATTTCGTGTTTCTTATTTATTCCAGAGCTGAGGATCTCGGCATAAAGAAAGCTCGGCTCATTCGTTTCGGTTCACCCGGCCATCAAGCATCCACGAAAGAGAGTAAGTTTTTGATAATATCAACTCTTTTTTCAACTAACAATAAAAATATTCTTATGTATCTTAAATTTCAGGTACAAACTCTAAAACGGTATTCGCTCGTCTCGGCTCTGGCGATTCCATGAAAATAGAAAAAACTCAGACAGTGAAAGCAGCAGTTAAACCGATCTACGCAAGACTAGGCTCCAAACAAGAGCTGCAAGCTCAGAAAGTACCACAAATACCTGTTCCAAAGGATGCTTTGAAATACGAGGGCATACTCAAAAGTAGCGTTTCAGAACCTGTCAAAAAAGTTTTCACAGTGACAACGTCGAAGAATAACATCAGGAAAATAGCGATGAGTGCCGCGCTGTGCTCTATGAGGGCGGACGAGGCCCCAGTTAGCGTGAAAGATAAATTGGCACTCCCTAAAACAAAGTCAGTGAAGTTCTCGAATCATGTGGAGTATAAAGAAATTGAGGTCGATAGGAAACCAATAGTTCCTCCGGGGTTGAAAGCGAGGCTTGTACCTCAGAAGATGACTCAAGTGTTTAATAAACCCGAAAGGAGACTGTCCATGACAGAGGTGGCCAGTGACAGCGTCAAAGCTAGGTTAGGAACGAAAAACGTTAAAGACTTCACAATTACTAAGAGTGTTTTTAAACGACTGGGTGTGTGACGTTGGCAGTGTTATTTTCTTATGTTATAGAGTAAGTTTTATGGTTTAAGGCAGATGAAAGAGCATGCGAGTGCTTCCTTCTGTCATTTGACATAACATTTTTATTTTCGTCCATGCTGACGCCATGCCTTTGATTATTGTAAGAATACGTTTAGAGTAATTTTGAAGTGTTTGTGAATCTCCTGCAAATACAAAGTGGTTAAAGAATCGCAGTTAATAATTATTTCAAAAGAAAAACTTTTTGATGTTTGAATAATTTAAAACTTCAAAATTGTTTAAGTTCCTGTAGCACTTTGTTTTATTACTTACTTAGCCGTTTAAATGTCAATCGGTTTGGTGCAGGCCATACCATAGTCACTTAAAACAATGTGTGAAAGTTTTTTTTTTAATATACAAATGGTTAGCACAAGTATTATACCAACTTTTATGGTCCAGATCCCGAAGTACAAAACCCTAGATATAAAACAGTATCGGAGCCAACTTCTATGACTACATTTAATAAAGCCGAAACAAAGAGTGGAGGCTATACCGTTACAAAAAAAAAATGTAAAGTGATTTAATAACATTTGATGCATGTGATACAATGTAAGGCAATTTAATAAAATGAATCATTTAAAACGCACTTATGTTAAATGATTCTATCACTTCTATTTAGCTTTTTTTATTATTGTATGTTGCCAGTAACACAAATTAATAATTAATTAAACTGTAAACAATAAAACGTAAAATTGTGGATATTTTTTTGGTTCAGAGCTACTTTTAATCTTAAAGCCCATTCAGTTTTATGTTGTTACTTGTAGGTTGTTGCAAGTTTCAATCATACGCACTTCACGCCGTGATTGCAACTTGCATTGCTAATAATTGTAGGTATCAATGACGCAGATATCAATCGGTAATAGGATACTAAAACACTCCTAAACATAAATTAAAATACTTAAATAAAACCCTTTTAACTGGATTTATAAATAATTACATTTTAATTCAAAGTTTCGGTGTCTACAGACCACGTGACAACAAGCCAAATTTAAATAGCCTGAAATTAAAAAATATACTAATTAACGATGCTATAAAAGTAAAAGTTTTGCCATCAATTTGCTAAGGGTAAATAAAATGAAATAAATGCATTGTTCTAAAATTATTTCCTGCAAATGAAAAGCAAAATGTTTCAAAACATTCCTTCACCAATTCGTTTTGAAAAAATAACGTTTTAAAATTTTCTTTGCGACTCCACTGCCCCCTTTGTCACGCATCATCACCGTTTCAAAGAACAAGTATTTCAACAGGGTTAAAACCAATGCGAAATGGTTTAAATTATATTTTATTCAAACTTAGATTGTTTACTGTCTAAACCAAAATCATATTCCGTCGTAGCATTACCTTTTCTTCTATGACTTCATAATCACCGTGAATGTTTGTCAATGCGCGTAAGAAATACTTTATTTTCTACATTATGTACTTCCATATTAATTAAATAAAAAAAATATATACAAAATTTGACATAAAAAAGTTATATACTAGGTACTCGAATTGAATTTGAATATTTTAATGAAACTATGATTGTATTAAAGGTAATTCACAGATTAAAAATATTGTACCCAGATCTCTTTTTACGTTATGTGACGTTACTAGGTACTACTTAATAAATAAATAACACTGTAAATATACAATTAAAAATACTATCACAAATAGTATCTACTAAAATCTAGTTTTCTACCGTACAGAGTTATTTGTAATAAATTAAATAAATAAACAATAAAGATTGTTTTCCAAATGTCTTTTTTTACTTTTAATCCTATTATAACCACAATACAACTAAGTGATTCCATGCTGGACTGGGAGCGAAAGAAAAACATAGAATGTGCCAGCTGCTTCTCTTCCCGGGCATACTGTAAAAGTCACTTAAGGGACAGAGGTTTTAAAGGCGTTTTTGTGGGCGATAGGCTGACCCCCTGTCACTACAATAGTCTCTCCATCTTTATAATACCTCCAAATTTTTCAAACGTGACATCAGATGGTCTTATAACCTTTGGTGTTCTGCCTACCCCATAAGGGATACAGGCATGACGTTATGTATGTATGTGTGTACAACTAAGTAAAACGATCAGTAATGAAAGACCTTTTTAAATTATTTTTCAAAGTAAGTATTTTTTTTATTCTAGACCAAGCCCGCGTTTACCTCAACCTCACCTGATGTTAAGTGAAGATGAGGTCGAAGATGACACCAAAAAGGGTGTAGGAAGGAACTGGCTCTTCGTAAAATATTGCTCATCATAATAATATTACTGTTTGGCCACAAGCTCGCAGTACTGTAAAAAGGAGGTTCTTTTGAAGAATATGATGATGATAATAATAATAATACTTGTCGCATTGTCAGAAAATTTTTGCAAGCTACTCTTGAAAATCCGACAAATACATAAGTAAAGTAGACATTGTTGATTTTAACTTGGCCTAGGCCCGTTAAAATCTACTTATACCGGTAGTAATACCGAGCTTAAAATCCTGAACACGAATAATAATAAAAACTCTTTTCAACACACTTGCTCGTAAAGTGAGCGTTATTCTATTGAATTTAGAACTATAAACTGGGCTATAAGTCACGCGTGCAATAATATATTATAGGGTTATTTAAAAAAAAAAAAAAAACCCCTAGTGCATAATATAATGAATCCTACAAAGTTGAATTGTACCTTTGTGCAAATTACATGCGAGTAAACAGAGCATATTTTATGGGTCCGGGTTATACATTAAATATTTTCAGAAACAACAAAGAGGTTTTATACCACTTCAAATCCATATACATTTTTAGATGTTTGCGCCTTATATTAGTAAAACAAATTTGTATATCAAACAAATTATTCACAATTTACAATAATTTGTTATAAAATATTAAAATATTTGCATTTACCACTCCAAATTAAACATTTTCACTTAAAATAGGCTGTATATGCTATACAGACATTAACACATTTGGCAGAAAAAAAAACCTACGCGCATGCGCGAGGTTCGGCGCCATTTTTCAATCACAATTCGCAGCTTTGTTATCAAATGTATTTGTTATTTTATGACCTCGTATGTCTGTCTTTTACTCACAAGTGTGTTGAAAAACGTCGTATGTAACTCGTGAGCGTTGCTAATTACAGTCTCGGCTCATATTATTATTATTGCACAACTATAAATATACGATATACAATGTATTTAGAGAAACAAATCTTTTAGTACAAATCGGGGGCCTTATCGCCAAAAAGCGATTTCTTCCAGACAACCTTAGGGCAGAGGATTTTATATGCGTTTAAGGGTGTCATGTCGTACAATACTATTTAAAACAAAAAATGTATAAATATATAAATGGAGCTATGATATTTGGCGACAGATTTTATATCAAGGGTGGTCGCTAGCCAGGAGGACTCCGAAGGGGTTCTACCACCACTCGGATGAGACGCCTTTTACGACACCAGGGGTAGTAGAGCTATTCTATAGCGGCCATACGCGTGCAAAAATCTAAACTCCATGTTAAATTAGAGTAGAGAAATATGCTAAACCGAGCATTTTAAAGCTGAGTGGGGTTATGCTGCAACTGGATTTTTTGATATACATAATGATAGGTACATACATACATGCATAACTTCACGCCTGTGTCCCTTATGGGGTAGGCAGAACAACAGAGGCTAATAAACCATCTGATGTCACGTTTGACAAATTTGGAGGCATAATGATGGAAAGAGACTATTGCAGTGACAGGGGGTCAGCCTATCGCCCACAAAAACGACAATAAAACCTCTGTCCCTTAACTTTTACAGTATGCCCGGGGAGAGAGGAGGCAGCTGGCACATTCTATGTATTTTAGTCTTGCATGGAATAATGATAGTACAAGATATAGTTGTTAATGTTTCTAAAGAAGGCTTAAGTTATTAAAGCAGTTTTTTCCTGAGATCACAGGCTGGTCATCATTCGAGAACCTGAGGTACATAGGTACTCCTAACGGCCATCCGAGTTGCGAGCTATATGCCGTGGTCGTTGCCTCTTTAACTTTATTCTTTAATGTCGTATATTCGACAGGTAATTCATATAATATTTTCCTTGTTCGTACCTATAATACACCATTGCTGATATAAAAGACTGCCGCCATGGTTTAACAACAGCCTTTACTTCCATGCTGGTCTGGGAACAGAAGAAAAACAGAATGTAGCAGCTACTTTTCTTCCCGGGCATAGGTGGCGTTTTTGTGACCAAGCCCACTGCTGAGTAGCTGAGTATACGTGCGGGTTATAGTGCTCCACTGCTGAGTAGATACATACCTACCTAATAGCACTCACAGTAATTCTATGATCGAGGTCGCAAATATTATTTAAAAATGGACATAAAAAGAAACAAATATTCAATTAAATTATGTTTAATTCAGTAAACAAAACATAGGTGTATTACTAATTATTCGTCGTAACTTTTTTTTCATTTTGTACTTTAGGTAAGTTGAAATAATATTTTTTTACAAAGGTAGAATAACAGTAGTAACTAGGTACATCGGTAGATACTTAATTACAAATAAGGAGATTAATTATCCTTCACTAGGCAGCAACCCTAACAGCGTAAGAAAAGATAAGAGGCATTAGATAGAAAGAGACAAAACTTCTAGGTATATTTTGCAGGCACGTAATGCTGTGCGAGCTCAATTCCACCGTATCGCGTCGTAGCAAGACTCGCATTTATTTAGATCTTCTTGCGGAGTAATGCTTCTGTACCCCCGGTACTATTACTTATTCTGTGGCCTCACTTAGATAGAAGACTGTGAGCAAAGAAGATGTCCTGTGTATTAAAAGATCTCTTATCCGAGGGATACCCGCTTATGGTCCTCCTCCTTCAGGCAGGGTCCACCTAGCTAGTGACCACACTTCATATAAAGGTTGCCGACGAATATCTGCGCTCTGGTGAAGATGAGGTGTGGAAATGTTTTTAAAAAGCCAGTTCCAGTACCATCAGGTAAGATTGAGGTCAAACACGGGTTTAGTCCGGCTAACAATGACTACACAGCAGTGCGAGCACAGAACTTTATCGACTCGTATTGTTACGAATGTTCGTATAGTATGCAGACGGTTTGTTAGCAATAATTGAAATCTGTCGATTGCCGCACGGCCAGCTTAAATAAATGTGTGCGTCGTTAATTTTGACTGTTTGTAAACATGTTTTATTCTTAAATAACTGTTAAATAAAAAATTACAATGTTACCAAAAACTTGCAACCGACTCCATACTATACGAGCATTCGTAAACATAAGAATCGATAAAGTTCTGTGCTCAAACCGCAGTGCGACTGGTGACAAATTTTAGATACTGAAGGAGAGCACTCTGAACTCGATTCTGATTATAATTATGTAATAAAAGTAGGTATTTAATTTTTCACCAGAAATCCCTATGAATAAATAAAGAGACCTTACTACACTTTTCCCGACGCGCTGCCTCAGTCAACACTCACACAGCAGTGTTCCTGCCACACGAACACCACTACCCGCTAACTAGCTATCTATTGCATTACGCTTATGTAACCATGCGTTGCGTAATGAATTCTTTAACTTTATGATCTCAAACTATCACGTCCTGGAATTTCTAAAATGACCCCCCAGTCACCCTGAAAAATTTCGTCTTTAGTTTTCGCGATTTATAATTTAACTACCCACCGCGCGCGGTTTTACCCACGTAACTTTTGATCCCGTGGGAATTTCGGGATAAATATAACCTTCCTCAAGAGGTGGGCTATCAAATGCAAAAAGAATTTTTCAAATCCCACTTGTAGTTTCTGAGATTAGCGCGTTCAAACAAACAAACAAAAAAACAAACTCTTCAGCTTTATATATTAGTATACTTAGATATATTTTTAATGAATTTAAAGATTGCACTGAAAAATTTAAGTAGGTACTTACCTACCGTAGTAAAACTTTCTTAAAAGCATATTAGTTATTATGCTTGTGTATACGTAAAAAATACATGCTTCTTTTAAAAAATATATATTTAAAATAATATATAATGTAGACTGTGTTAAAAATAAGCAAACTTTCCTCAAAAATTAAATCCACCTTTGTTCCTATTTATGATTTACGTATTAAGAAACAGCACCTTTTACCGTGAAAATTACGAAAATAGATAAAAACATGAATACAAAAATGTATCATAGGTACTAGGTATCCTTAAAACGAAATAATTAGGTAAAGGATTTCTTTGATTTTGAAAATTTATGAAAGAATTAGATTTGAATTCTATTCGCGGGAAGATTACCCTCCCGGATGATGTTTATTCAATCGATTAGTTGTCACTTGATCTGAACAAGTAAAGTGGTTGAGATAGGGTCATTGGCACTTTCACTAGACCCTACTTAGGTTCCTGTGTTCAGTGACCGTGCTCTTGAAAGTCGGGACATGGAAAGTAGGTATATCTGCAGATTTCTTATTAATTTACTATCATATAATACAATTATTACAGATTAAAACAAAACGAATTAGAGCCGAAAAATAAGTTCCAAATTTTTATGGATAGATATACATACCTACACGTCTAAAGTATGAAAATAAAAACAGTGGTGTTTACATTGGCTAAGTTTAGCGCCTGATTCGACTGAACCGCGCTTATTGTAGAATCACAGTATCCTTTAGTCAGGACTCTACATAATTATATTAGTCTGGCTCGTCCCTTCTAAGTCCCGCGAGTGCTTCCAGGATCATCGTCAGTTTTGACCACGTGCGATTGAGGTCAAACCTACTAGGTAGTAGGTACTTAGGTAGTCAATTGTGAAAAATATTAATGTTATATTCTAAGCTTAAGGTTTTTCGTTATATTTTCACATATAAGATGATGAAACATGAATTGGAGAAAGTACTTTATACTCATACAACTTAGTAAGGTATTTTCGTTTTGGTGATATAAAGCTATAAACTGTCGTGGATGCCGCAAAGCTCCATCTACTAAGTATTTTTTTATTGCAGAACGTAACAGCTTTAAATTTCCGAAGAAAGGTAAAGCTGTAATTTAGTTAACATAATAAAATTAATTCACCAATTTTTATAGACATAATCTCTTAGCTTTTGTTAACAGCAAATCATTTCCCGCAATGTTATCAGATTCGCCAGCGAACAAAAAAAAGATCTAATTTTAGCTTATTGTGTCACTGCATTACTTCGTTTTGTAGTCTTTTTAATATTGGTCAATATGGCCACTGTGAAGTTTACCGTTGAATACACAACAAAAAAAAATCATTCAATTTAAGATTACATAAACTGTCACAAATGTATTGTACCATAGGTATTGCTCACCAATTTTTTGTTTTTCTAATTAATATGTCTGTATTTTGGGTTATGTATGAGGAAGTAATTTCTGATTTGAATTGAATGAATACTTTCGTTAAGACATTTAGTTAGTATGCATTAGGTAAAGATCGGTGTCTCAGTAGAGTGGTGGTTGCATAGTCGGATGGTTACCGCTGCAGAGATATAATGAGGAGCGCAGCGCCGCGCCGCGCATTGCCGCCCTTGCTCTCTGCGGCTTCACCCAACATGCCGAGAAAGGTAATTATTATTAAAAATATAAAAGTTATCATTGTGTCTATCATTATATGGATATTTTTTTAAGAAAAAAATATTTTGTTTCAGACTTTAACAGTTTTGGCGTTATTATTCACATGCTATCAAGTTTATGGTGATCCTCAAAATAAAGTGAACAGTTCAAAAGACAATGTGAGTGAAGAAAGTGCTCAGCGTCTGTACAGCTACAATCCTCTAGGGATGTATGCTAGTGCCAATCCTCATGGTGCGTTCTCATTTCAAATTCCTGCAATAGTGAACTCCAATGTTGCTGCCTCACACCTAGTTCCGGTGAAGACGGAAAGTATTATTGTGCGAAACTCAAATGGTTTTCTCAAGGATTCTTATGGCAACAGGTTCGTGGAGACACCTCAAAGTGTCGCGTACAAGACAATACTTCCACAGCAGTATGTACAGTTACAAGACCTCCCAGCACATCTGTCTCAACCTCTTCTGGCTGCTGCTCCTAATTATCAATACAGAATTCCTTCTGGCCAGTACGCATACAGAGCTCCATACAATAGTTTCCAGATACAGTCATCTCCTGCTGCATCAGCCTTGAACAAGTTTACGGGGCAGCAGCGGCCATTAATGTATGCAGAAAACATTAGAAGCTCTGCTCCAACATCAGCAGTTTTATCACAAATCCGCGGTCGGGCTATTCCATTTCAACAGCCACATAATATGGAATCTGCACCAGTAAAGGCTTTGCGGCAACAATCGAATAATAACTTAATTTACGTCAATCCACAAAGTTATGGACAAAATAGAAATATAAATCAGGAGCCGAAACTACAACGTTTAGAACAGAGCAACCCACAGAACCAAGCTTATAGGCCTAACAATTTAGCAGTTAGTGAAAATAAAGCGCCTAAAAAGTTGCTGCCAGTTACTCAGTCTATTACAACTTATATCAACGGAAAGAAAACAGTTATAAATCTGGAAACTAGACCACCTTTACCTCTCTTGGATATAAGTTTGCTAGAACCATTGACATTTTCTAATCCAGTTGTACCGCAAATGCAACATTATTTGCCGAGAATACCAATGGCAACTTACAAAAAACTTCCAGACTTTAAAGTTGATGAAGCGCATAAGCATGAAGATGAATTTGTTGTTACGAAGACAAAGTCTTATGACAGTGGAATCACTAAAGCTGAACCAAATCAGGAATCTCCAGAATCACAAGAACAAGATTTGGAAACCTCAAGGGAGCAATCGTCATCTGAGATTGAGGAAGAGGAAGAAGCTGAGACAAACCAAAGTCATGAAAATGGTGATATTTCTGAAGAGAATTCCCCTAATTATAAAGAAACATATAACGAACAAGTAATTAGTTACAATAAAGAGACTCAAAATGACCCAAAAGGATATAGTTACTCGAAACAGATCCAAAATCAACCGGTGGAATATTCCTATTCAAAACAAATCCAACAAAAACCAGTGCATTATACTTATATCCATGACTCCAACAAACCACTGCTCGTGAGAGAGATAAATTACGAGGAAGAAGACCAGCCCAAAGAGTTGATTTACAAATTTAATGTTAATGACAAAATAAACACTCCAAGTATTACGAAACCTCATTCGTCTACAGTACCGTTTGTTGATCAGCGTGAGCACTCATCATACCAACCACCACAACATCAAAACCACAATCATCAAACACAGCCCCAAACAAACCATCAAAACAACAATCCACAGCAACAGTCAAATAAGCGACATCCAAAATCTAAACATCAATCGGAGCACCATACGCATCTTTATCAATCTCAACATCAATTACTACATCAACCTCAACATCAGTCACAACATCAACCCCAAAATCAACTACAACATCAACCACAGCATCAATCGCAATATCAACTGCAACATCAACCGCAACATCAACCGCAACATCAATCGCAACATCAAACCCAACACCAACCACAACATGAACCACAGCATCAATCGCAACGTCAACTACAACATCAACCACAGCATCAATCGCAATATCAACCACAGCATCAATCACAACATCAACCACAGCATCAATCACAACATCAACCGCAACGCCAAACACATCATCATATACAGCACAAACTTCTTAATCAACCAAACCCCGAAATACGTCAATCACAAAAAGAACCACAACGTCAACCTCAGCGGAACTTATATCAGCAGCCACGTAAAGAGCACCAAACTTATCAAGATGGCAGTCCGGCAGATTCCTCACATCTTCGTCCTGAACACAGAAGCAAACAAAACCATAACCAAAACATTAACAGTGACTTACCAAAAGATTACCACCACAGTCACCCAGTTCAGGTCATTCGCAATACTAATACAAAACGAGTTCCACTTAATGTGCAAACTAATAACCCAAAAGAGTTTGAAAGGAATGTACATTTAGTTTCACAACAGAAACCTACAGTACAATCTTCATATCATCATAACTTGCCTAAGCAATCGGCAAATAATAATAATAACCCATTAGAAGAAGTACAGCACAAACCCTTAAACCGAAACACACAACACTCTAAGGAACACGTTCCTTATTTTCACGGAACATCGAAGCGCGTTATTGTGCAAAATGAAACTCCAGATGAAAAGCATTTACACGATGAAAATATGATGAAACAGGAAGCAGGTCACGAAGAAAATAGTGAAGAAGAATTTGAAAAAGCTTATAAAAACGCAGCCTACGGATTTCCAGCTTTTAATAAAGACTCCGATGAAGATGAAAAAGTATTTGATCCGGAAAGTTATGGCGTTCCAAAATATACTGCTGAATTTAACATTGAAAATGATGCCTTCCAGCAATATCAGCAAGAAGATGATGAATATCCAAAAACTATGCGCGCAAGTTACAAAGATGCTAATGACAAAACCAAAGAACTTTACTATCAAGATTATTCCATCAACAAACCGGAAAGCTTGATCGACAAATATCAAAAACAGATAGACTACTTCAAAATGTTCCGAAATCAGCAGCCAGAATATTACGTCGGTGATAGGGAAGAAAAATCACAGGCATCAAAGTATACAGTAGCACCTTCTTTTATTTTTAATTCACAACCTAAGAAGTCGAAACAGTTTGGTCAATATCAAAGCAGTCCGGATTCGTACGAATATAATTACTCGGCGGAGGCGCCGGGCGACAACACTGCCTACGGCACCAAGGCCCATCAAAAGACGCAAAGTAACACGCAGTTTGTAGAACCTCAATACCAGTATGGCTTCGAGCCACTCGCCCTGCCTCAGCTGCTGGACAGCGAGCTGGCAGCAATGGCTTCAAACGACAGCCCGGATAGCGAGAAACCATTACGAAAGAAAGTATATAAGGAAAACTTTTATATAAAAAAAACTAGCTCGTCCGCGGGAAAACCAGATAGTTGATAAATCCTAATTTATTAAATATTGTTAAATGTCTTAGGTTATGACAATTAAAATTAAATTATTATACCTAATCTGTTTTAATCGTTTTTATCCAAAATGTGGCACACTTACTTACTTATTATTTATTTGCGCAATAGGACTTTCGATCTCGATTTTTGTAAAAAAGTTACGTGACGACCGGCGGTTGTTGCTCCAAATAAGTCACCTATAAAAACGTACTATTGCATTCTCGGGCACTCAAGAAACCCAGTAACCGTGGAGAAGCAAAAAGTTGACTTGATTAGTTTGTTACTGTACTTTCGTAACCACTTACTATTAGGGACAAAGCTTTCCATTTGCATACTATTTTTTTTAGATTAACTATGCATTTTTGTGCATTAAAGGTCAATGCAACAATTGTGTTTTTCATGTAGACATCGATTCGTTACAATTTTGTAACTGTAACCTAGATAGAGGTAAGTACGACGATGTAGTCATTTTATCATTAATTTGTGTTTCCTATGTTAATAATTCTAGCATGTTATTTATTTATTTATAAATCATATTTTTCAAACAATTCAGTCATTTAAAAAAAAAAAACACAAACACAATTAAGTAAGTAAAAAATAACATAATACCTACTAAATATTGACACGAATGGAATTTGTTTATTTTATACTACGATATTTATTTAATAATAAGTAAGTTAGGGCAAGAGAAAAAGGGATCTTGAACTTTGTTATGTTTTATTTAGGATAGTTTTCAATAAAGTAAACGCATTAAACCAGACCAGTAAGTAATAGCGTCGAATATTCGAACTCTCAGAGAAGGAGAAGGCAGAAACAGTTTATAAAACCCATCACTTTATTGCAATTAACGTCAACGATTTTTATTCGCTGAATTTTTAATACAATATTTTTAAATTTTTAGAATCAGGTTACATCGCAATTTTATTAGGTATCTACAAATTCAGTCCATCTTTATTTACTTTCATATGTTTCGATTTTTTTTTATCAGAATAGCAATATATCCAAATATTGTTGTGCCATTACTTTACTCCAGTGTCAGTTTCACTTTGCAAAAATGTTGAAGTACCAATTTTTGCTCCATGTAATCTATACTAATATTATAAAGAGGAAACCTTTGTATTTTTGTATGTTTGTATTGAAGAGGCTCAAAAACTGCTGGACCGATTTCAAAATTTCTTTTACCATTACTTCCGAACCCGTATAGGCTACTTTTTATCACGAAAATCCCGCGGGAATCGAAATTGCGCGGGTAAAACCGCGCGCAACAGCTAGTAATTGAATAAAAAGAAATTTACCTACACCGAAAATACGAATTAAAGTAGGTATCACGTAATGTTTATCTATTATCATGAGATTATGAGTACGAAAATCAGGCATTTGTTGATATGGCTAATATAGCAACCGGATTTAGCAGACTATAGCAACACTGTAACATTGTCATATAAATCCGGTATAGTCCAACATATGGTTACAACCTTAAATCACTATTCATGTCAATATATATATAATTATATAATTTTTTATTTATTTCAAGTAACATAACTCATTATTTTGTTAGTTATAAAAGACTTATCCTATGTTAGCACACATCCGCAGATTAATTGTTTTAAACTATCGCGGTTATTTTCACTATGATTTAATGTATTTACGGGATTCTTACCACGATTTTCGATTTTATTTTCGCACGTCCGATATTTCGATGCTGTTACAAGCACCATGATCGCAAAATAAAATCGAAAATCGTGGTAAGAATCCCGTAAATACATTAAATCATACATCCGCAGATGTTGTGCAACAATGGTTTATATAGCGGCAGTCACGCCTGCTCACTATCAAAGACAGGATGGCGTTGGCGCTGCCCCGCACCCTGCGCACCAGGGAAGCGCTTCGTTTCCGCATAGTGGTGTAGAAGCAGTCTACCCTAGCATCCCTGAAGCGCTGCAGTACTTGGGCAGCCCCATCAGCATCCTATACGATGTATGTTTGCTTGAAAGTTTACAATTTATAACATTGTATAAACAATCAAAAGTGTTTCAACAATCATCACCACGACGACCGGTTGGTGTAGCGGTAACATAGGCACATTGCCTTCTATGCCAGAGGTCCTGAGTTCGAATCCCGGCGGCGGCGGATATTTGTGTGATGATATTAGTCGTCAAATCATGGATATTTATATGTTTATTAAGTTTATTCTAATAAAAAATATGTATTTATTCAATACGTGTTTATATATTTCATAAGTAGGTATATCAGTTATCTAGTAGGTATCCATAACACTTAAGTTCTTTAAGAAACTTAATTTGGGCTAAAAAATGTTGTGTGTCAGAAATATATAAAAAAAACATGGTTGATTTGAATTAAGATAACATTCTAATGGGGTCCGTCTGGCTAGCGATCAACCTTCATATAAAATCTGGTGCCAAAAATGGCGGGTGATGTGTTCCCGCCATATTTTATTCAGAGGCAGGACCTTCCTATTAAATCCATGTGCTGTCATCTCGACCTCACCTTCACTTAACATCAGGTGAGACTGAGGTCTAAGCGGGTTTAAACGTTGATCTACATTGCTAAATGGTCTAAAAGAGTTCTAAAACCGTATTTAATACGAATGGTAAGTACCGTATTTCATATTGTCTTTTTAAAATAAAACAGAAATCACAAAGGTTTTTTATTCGGTTTATTTAATACTGATGCATTATAAAAGTCTTGAAATTGAATAAACAACTATATTCTAAATATAAAAGGTTGATTTATAGTCACCGGCCAATTTTTTTTCACAATAAGTATCATTTATAGAAACGATTTTTGCAAAAAAATTTTTTTTTTTAAAAAGAAATAAATATATCAGCTAACATACTAAGCAAACCATGGTCACTCTAAATTACTATTAAAATAAAGATAACTACGCGCTTCTACAAAGCGTCTTGTAGTACTACGTCGTAGTATTATCAAAGAAATGCCGCGTCGTAGTAGCTTTGTTCATCAACAGCGACTATTTGCATAAAAGTTTGTGGTGCCATATCTTTATTTTTTTTGTACTGAGCTATACTAAAATAAATATGTAGGTACGATTATATCGTATCAAAGAAACTAAAATTTAAATTTGGCTGGTGACTATAAATCAACCCTGCATAAACACCTTAGGAATCCCTTTAAAAAGAAGTCTTATATAAATAGGCACAAAATATACATAACATGTATTTATCTAATATTCAATCTAATACCCTGACTAGTTTAGGTAAAATGTTTCGAGTTTTAAATGATAATTTAAACAGTAAATATATACCTACTTGTAATTTTACATACGCTCACGTAAAACGAAGGCAATGAAGGCAAACATGAGCTTTTTTGTGAAACAACTTATTCAAATATAAACAAAGATTGAATAAAAAATAAGATCTATACTTAACACTATATGACATTGCTATTCAAACCTAATGTTTTGTCCAATAGTCTGTAGCACTGGCACTAGTGACACTTCAAACAATCTTCTTCACCCGATGCTATCTTTGTTTTCTTATAATTTCTGAATCCACTTCTATAGATTTCACCCTCCTGAATAGTCTCAGTGTCATTAAGATTGTGGCAAGACCGAGGGTAATCGCGACAACGGTCAAGACAACTAACGTCATAGATACTTCACCGTTGCCCTTAAAATCAAGAAGTTCTGCAACTAAAGCTACTGGCCTCAATATTTTTACTACCGGCTCGCAGCCTGACTCTCTCACATATTTCGCCCAGGTCCTGTTCGCGTAGGTTAATTCCCTCGGTTTCGTAAATGGTCTTCTTCCTGGAACTGGCTTATTGGGAATTATGGTCATGTTGCGCAATTGTGTCTCATTATACCTGCAATAAAGATTCCTCTTCTTTTTGTTGCCTTTCACAACTATGTCCTTTTCAGCGCTCTTTGCTCCTATTAATACGTCTAGATCGCCCTTGATCATATTTGCCCAGTCCCACATCTCTGCTATTTTGCAATCACAAATAAATGGATTTCCAACGAGATTTAGATAATGTAATTTGGGATTGTTAATAAACACCTGAGGGTCTATTGTCGTTAAATTGTTATTGCTGAGGTTGATCTTCTCAAGATATGTCAATCTGTCAAGGAATGCTAGACTCCCTTCTTTCGACTGTAGTAGATTTCCAGATAAGTTCAAATCGCTGATGTTTTGAGTGTTCTTGAACGCATCGGGATTAAGTGATGTTATGTTGCAATTACTTATATCTAAATTGGTGACTTGTGATAGTTGTTTGGGGAATACAGGACCGGATACAGGAATCACTAATGGATTTCCTCCAAGTTTTATTTCCTTTAGATCCATGTAAGTTAAATTTTTGAAAAAGTTGTTGGCGTCTAAAGGTCTTTTTAAGCCACAAAATTCAAGCTCTAACGTTTTTAATTCAGTTAGATTTCCAAACAGACCTGCTTCGATAGATAAAAGGTCATTGCCAGATAGCACCAGTCGTTTCATTGAAGTCATTTTGGCGAAGGAATCTGGACCTATGTATGAAAGATTGCTATACCCCATATTAAGATATTCAAGTTTTTCTAATGGGGCTAGGAGTCGCGTAAATACATTTACCAGAGGATTATGTGAAATATCCAGCTCTTGTAAGTTTTCAAATATGTTAAAGTTGTCTGGTAGATTGTGGAGGCCACAATTACTTAGAAACAGTTTTTCTAATTTTGGAAGAGGTGCAATCGCTTCTTGCAGGTCAGGCACAAATAATGGATTACCTGATAAATATAAACTTTTTAGTCTTGTTGCATTAGCGAATGCCTCGCCTGAAATAGGGCCTTGAATTTTGCAGTTTGACAAATCCAACAACTCCAAGTGCTCGACGCTGTTACCTAACGTGGCTGCGACATCCAAGTCACGTAACTCATTGTCTGCCAAAATAAGCGTGACCAGATTGGTGCAGTTAGAAAATGTATCTTCAGATAAATACACAAGACCGGATTTCCTCAAGTTGAGGTATTCCAGTCGGATCAGCTTGCCGAGTACTTCCGGCCAGTTCGTGCCCGTGTGTTCGTTGCCAGCTATTTCGAGGGTTTTTAAGTTGATGAGTGTAGAGAACAGCATATCGGGGAGTGCCTTCAGTTTACAATCATTTACTCTGAGCAGTTCTAAACTTGTGAGCACATCGAAGGTGCCAGGGTCGAGTGTTGTCAGGGGATTGTTGGAGAGATCCAATGTTGTTAATGAGGTGATGTTGTCAAAAAACTGAGGGTTGATATACGACAGATTGCATGAGCTTATATCTAAATACTGCAGCGTGCTGGATATTAGGAACGGTCCTTCCACTTTCGTGATTGGATTGTCCTGGAGTTCCATATTTAAAAGTCCTCTCGAACCTCTGAAAGCAATAAAGAATGAAATCAGCAAACTGATATGGTACAAGCAGATCTGTAATATGGTAAATGGTTAATCCAATTTGCATACTGTGTATGATCATTATCTAATCGGAATCACGAGATGTCCGCAATTTGCGCGGCAGTTTGCCGCGACGCAACAAGTTCAAACCAATTGGAACAATTTTATAATCAGCAGCCATTGTGCCGAGATGGATGTCAGGCAGACTAGCGAACAATGCTCGCTTGTGGGAAAAATAACTCGACTGTGAAGTAAACAATGCTCTATGAGCATGTTTATAAATTTAAATAAATATCTTATATAGGTGTAGGTTTGAATACCACACAGCAACGTATAAAGACTTCATTATCCAACTTATAAATCAACAACCAAACAATACTGAGACGTAAATACCTCATAACAAGGTATATCTTTCAGGTGTATTTATTTTATTATTGAAGTTAATTAAATAGAATTTCATAAAGAGTTTTTTATGCGTATCGTTGAAAAAGGATTGCTGATTCTACTTTTTACATTATTTGTTTTAAATAAATATCTAAATTTATTATTAATGCATAAAATTTGATGAAAATAATCAATTTAAAAAGTTATTACAAAAACTAAAGAAAATCCGACTGCAGAATATATCGAAATAAAATATTGAGCACTTCAAAGTCTCAACTAAAAGGAACAAAACAAGCATAGAAGACTATTAGAGCTTTTTAATAATATTTGTTATAAAAAATAATAGCAACATACAACCATACGCGTTGAAAAACATATTTTAGTTTTTTTTAAGGAATTAGTTTTAGGGAAGCGATTTATATATTTTTAAGAACTCTTCTATCTTCTTCCATGCTGGACTGGGAGCGAAAGGGAATTGAAGTCAGTTACAACCAAACTCATTGTAAAAAGAACAAAGGGAAAGATAAAACATTGATACCAGAACTAACATTTTCTTGTTTTTCAGGCTGGAGTGTGTTAACATAATATTTAAAAAACTGTAGACAGCTACAGTGATTTATATTTATAAAACAAGTTTTTCTTCTATGCCGGATTTAGAACACCACTTATCTATAATCTCTCAATATTATTCTGTTAAGGTAGTGTAATTTCATCATTTATTAACTCACTTCCTCGATTGTGATTGGTTTTGATTCATAGATATAATAAAAACCATTTTGAATACTTACAACATTCTAAGTTACAATGTTCTATTCATACAAAAGGAGATACTAATATCATAAAAAAAAAAAAAACAAATTAAATAAAATCTCTTAAATTTAAGTATACATAGATCGTTTTCCCCAGCTGGAAATAAAATGGCTTCCTATGTATCTAATAATTAATACCAAAAAAAGCTTTTCGATACTCACAAAAATGCTTCTGGATCGACGAAACTGATGTTGTTTCCCGACAGGTCAATATCAATGAGGTACTCCAGGCCCTTGAACGTGTCCTTGTCCAGCTTGGACAGTCTGTTGTTGGCGATCTGAAGCCTACGCATCTTGATGTCACCAGGGAAGGGCTTCAGCTGAGTGATGTTGTTTCCATTCAAATCTAATATGTACACGCTGAGACTCAGCTCATCGTAAGGGACCTCTGTCAGGTTGCTCTCAGAGCAATCAGTGACCCAGTTAATTCTGAAATAGTGGCAGTCGCATTCATCCGGGCATTCCAGCTCAAAGTTGTCTCCGTTGAAGCACGTCGCGAGGCCGATCGCGATGATGTAAAACCCAAGTACCGTGAGGCGCGCCATTGTAATGATTGTCAATCGGTTGAGTATCGTCAGGCGGCGGTTCTGTCACCCATGCTAGATGCCTGAATCTGCAAACAAAGATGTTTGTGAGCTCATGATGTTTACAATGTACACTCTGTTTAGATCTAACTCGTTAATCAGGCTGTAAATATTTGATATCGATGTGCTAGGTCGATGAGGATTTGTTAGCACATCTGTGCTTAAGGTAAACTAGAGCTAAATTACAAACACAAGAGTTATAAAAACACGTGATGCCGGATATTTGCACATACCTACTTGTATGTTATGTTATAATATGTACCTAGATACCTAATGAAATATTATGAGATGAAAAGAAAATTAAGAGGTAGGTGCTAAGCGGTTTCATTTGTCCCAAGTATGTCGATGATACATATAAGTACCTCCTACATATGAAAAATATGTAAAATACTGGAGTCCTATGATAAGACTTACCTACGTCATTGAGCTTTGCTCTGAGTGCTAATAGTACATAAAGTAAGCTTCAAGAACATGTAGTTTGTTTGTATAAAACATTAGCTGGCCAAAAATAAACAAAGTTCTCTCCTAGACCCGTGCGCTCTTCATACCTATTTTTCTGAAAACTGAAAAATCGTTGCTATATTGTATTTGTGTTGATACATTGTATTCGTACGTAAATATAAATGCTATCAAGATACATTCAGCCATTTGTATACCATATAAATCGTGAAGGTTTTCAGTAATGGTACACCGTAAATTCGTACGGTAGGTAGGTATGAAGTTTTCAATGTTAACCAAATTGGAAAGACAGGTGGAACTGCGTATGCGCATTGGACAAGCTCGGGTGCGGTCTGTAAATAACAATTATACTGGCGGTGACGAGTTGAACTCACAAAGAGACATATTATCGTTATTGTGCAAGTGAAGGAACGGTCCACAATTGTAATGGCCGGCTTCCTGCTGCGGCCGGCTCCGCCGTTGTCTGTTTCCCGCCAGAATTTTCCAGAAGAGCGTCGGTTAGTCAGGGCTAAATCTTATTTATCATCTCGTTTGCGCTGGCGTCAATATGACTAATTTAGTTTTCATTAGAAAAAGGTTTTCGTTAAACGTAGGTACTTTAATACCTATAAGGCTTACTTATGCCTATATCATCGCCTAACTAATAGATTTAAAGTGCTATAATCGCTTGGCAAGTGGATTAGCAATCGCAATGTTGCCATCCAGAAAGCAAGTCGGATTTTCCACGTTTTCGTCATTTTGCTCGTTGACGTTTTATATCGTAATATTTTCTTAAGTTTAAGAACTAAGTACTTACTTAATATTGTTTTAAATCGTACAGTTCCAATTTTCTAAGCTGGTACAGAAAGCAGCAGATAACCAATTACTAACTTAATATCCAAGGTATAGAATTCAGATTCAATTACAAGTTTTTGACAGGTTTGGAACGCTTGTTCTGAAGCCTTCGGTACCTAGCTGATATATTAATAGGTTCTTGATATAGAAAAGACTTCTTCAAAAATTATTATGAATAGGTACTAATTTGTTTAATGATAATAATATTTAACCAATAATCTATAATAGAAAGTAGAGCAAATATCTGCAGGACCCTTTTAGGTATCTAATAGTTGGAGACGTTTTGTGTTCTGAGCAAGAGACGCTGGGCTACGGGCCTTTGTACCGCTACAGAATAAGTAATAGTACCGTTGGTACAGAAGAATTACTCCGCAAGAAGATCTAAATAAATTGGAGTCTTGCTACGACGCGATACGGTAGAATTCAGCTCGCACAGCATTACGTACCTGCAAATTTATATACCTAGAAGTTTTGTCTCTTTCTATCGCATGCCTCTTATATTTTCTTACGCTGTTAGGGTTGCTGCCTAGTGAAGAATAATTAATCTCCTTATTTGTAATTAAGTATCTACCGATGTAGGTATTACTATTATTCTACCTTTGTAAAAAATATTGTTTCAACTTACCTAAAGTACAAAATGAAAAAAAAGTTACGACGAATAATTAGTAATACTACCTATGTTTTGTTTGCTACATTGAACATAATCCAATCTAAACATAATCTAATTGAATATTTGTTTCTTTTTATGTCCATTTTTAAATACTATTTGCGACCTCGATCATAGAATTACCTACTGTGAGTGCTATTAGGTAGGTAGGTATCTACAACGTCCCGACGACGGGCGCGCGCGTGATGGTGCGTACAGATTGCTTGTAATCGAACCTGTAATGTAATAACCAGCGCTCGATGCTGCGCTCGGTGTATTTGTACGTGTATTTCGCACGAACTGAACATACACTGCGAGCATCCTGAGACAAAATGTTTCCGTATTTCGTCGCGAGCACGGTCCGTCGATACGCTTTTTTTCTGTCCGCCAGACTTCAGAAAATTAATAGATCACACGAGACATGGATTGCGAAGACCAGTTAGTTGGTAGAGATCGCGCCAAACATTGCCCTCTGAAGTTGTTGCGGGGATTTTCGCGCGGGTGTTTTACTTACAAAAAACCTTTTATAAGTTGTAGTAAGTACCTAGTCCAAATATACGCAAATTTCTAAAAAAAAAAACACAAAGAACATAAACTTCTAAATACTTAATACCTAAAGTTTGCGCTAATAGATGAATTTCTATTACTTAATAACAAACATATTCGAAATACAGATTTATAACAAATCATAATTCTTGTCAAATGAAACAATTCAATCGATTTAAATCCAAACGTACAAGATACCTACTTATTCATTTTCTCTCAATAGGTAGGTATAAAGGGTAACTCTCACATTTATTTAGAGATACACTATTGGAATATTATAAATATGAAATAATCACAATACCTTTCTATCGTAATAACCTGCATAACAACTCGACACGATAAAACAATATCAAGTAGGTCCTACATACCTTCAATCAAAATAAGACATATAACCATCTATCTAATTGTTCCAAGAACAACGTAGGTAATAAGATTTTACCGCGTCGGCCATAAGATTTAACAAGAATATTCTAGATATATCAAACAATATTAAAAAGAACTCAGTTTACAGCTTTACAGCTACCACATTATAACTAAAAATATAGGTTCATACAACATTGGCTTCTCGAAATTTCTACTAGGTATCTCAAATTTCCGAAACAATTGTTGATTGAGCTTTACATTAATATGCAGATTTTTTATACTTTAAAATGTAACAATACATCTTTTCGTGCGTCTCAGTCGAGGTGCAAGTATTTTTCGGTCGCTAATTTATATGACCAATTTGTTATTCAAACGTAAACGTGATTTTTTGACACAAAACGTATTTTTGTCGAACACTTCCTATTCAATTTACAATTTTTTTTTATTTGTTTATATAAAAAAAGTATATTTGCAGTCATAAAATTAAATGGAAGTAAACACAAAGTAGGCAAATGTAATTTAAACGCTGAAGGCGGGCAGCCCTATCACATGTGAACGGACCGCGGCGCTCTGTAGGCATTTATTTCAATGATGCGGCCGAGTTGAATTACTGTAGATATCTGTACTGTGGTGTAAGTATGATATTGAACTATCACGTCCTCGCATTTGGAAAGTGATCTACCAGTTACCCTACATATATGAAGTTTCACCACAGCTAAAGTTTACACGAGGATTTAAAAATGTTATTGAAGTCGGTTTTTTAAATACATCAATATATAATGATAAATCATCAATTCATAAAAAAAGTGCTGAAGATCTAGACGTTGGTTGCGGCGCACCACATTTTATAAAAGGAGAAAAGGCAGAGAATTGCTTACAGTTGATAAAACAAAAACTTTACAAGTTCTGGTTTGTTTACATCTTTACCATAAAAATTAATTCTAATTTATCTCCTAAACGATTAAACTGATTAACATCATTCAAATGGATAAATTGGTTTTATGCCTAGAGCTTTCATTTGACATCATAATCATTAAGATAACTTAACAAACAAAATATCACACTTTGAAGTTGCTCTCGTAATTATCCAATATTTATGAAATGCAAAACAATAAAAAATAATTCAATATGAATTGCAATCCGCGTCCCTTTGATGTTGTCCAAAAAACCGACAATTCACGGATAGCGTAGAGCGCGCTTCGAGCGTCACTGCACAGGAGCAAGTCTCACGCACACAGGCGCAATTCCTGTTCGCGACCGGTGCTCGCGCAATGTGAACGGGCGCGCGAACGCCCGTCCACATTGAGCATCGAGCATTTTTTGATGTTATTCAAAAAACAGAAAATGTACGGATAGCTTAGAGCAGGCCACGAGCGCGCTCTACTGCGGCTCAGTTCGCGCTCGAGAGGCGTACAAATCATGGGAACTTTTTTTGTAGATTACATTACAGGTTCCATTACAAGCAATGTGTACGCTCCATGATACACGACCCATTCGAAATGCGCCGGCGGAGCGCTTCGCTGTAGGTAAATAACTGATGTACCGCACGGAGTGAGCCAGGCCTGGTACCGCTTAATCAAGTTCAATGACAGAGGTCAGTGAAGGTTAATCCTGGGATACGGGCGTGTCACAAAAGATGAAAAATACAGGCTTTTACATAGGTCTGGAGGAACCACCTAGTATTTACAGACTACATTTTTAAGTCTCTATAAAGTTCCTACGGTATCTAATTTGATTACTTTGGTGAAAGATTTATAGCCTTGTATAAGTAAACGTAATAAGTTAAAAATACAAAAAGTGTTATACAAGGTGTTCCTGTTGATTTCCCATAACTTTGAGGTTTTGTTCCTTAATGCAAAACATTACTTTTTGCCAAAGAATATGCAGTTCAAAAGTGCATACTTTCTAAGATATAATTAATTTTAATAATATAAGTTTATAAATTATCACCCTTGTAAAATCTCTTTAACATTAATTCAATAGCCGCATGTCACTGAAGCCATACAATAAACAACAAAAACATTTTAAACATTGTACAACGCAAACCGTTGTGAACTGTACGCGATAAAAAAGCGACAGACAACGTTTGTCATACTTCGCTTAAAGGTGTTTTACATAAGATGTTTTGACTCATTGATTTATTTTGTATGAAAAATAAAAAAACAAAAAAATTTAAAAATTAGGTATTCACATATTATTTGATTCTATTACATGGTCCCATTAATACCCTTGAGTTATGGGAAATCAACAGGAACACCTTGTATATGTACCTACATATGAAAACATACATTCATAATTGAGCTTCACGAAATCCTTTAATCTTTGTGTGTGTGTCATTTGTTACTGATATTTAACCATCGCTGTTATGGAAAGTTTCGCATTGCAAATCTGGCTGTAGTTAGTGGACATTACTGAAAAATAGAATTTTATTACTTTTTGGTAAATATCAGCGAGGGTGATACGGGTCAAGCTCTAAGTTATTACTGATGGGTCAAAATAGAAGTCAATAATCCTCAGTAAAACTCAATTAAATCACTTATTAATGTTCTCATCCTTATTCCTGACTCTAGTTGCTATTTTTAGAGACTGGAAATGTCACACTAATTTTGACGCTCAGCCACAGCTAAAAAAATATTTCTGAATTCAATAATATTACTAAAGGTAATATTTAAACAAGTAAATAATAATTGGGTGACTGCCGATCATTTATTTTACACGACGACTTCCGTGCTCCGGAGGGCACGTTAAGCAGTCGGTCCGGGTGCTGTATACTTACTTGTATACAGTAGGTAGTCGTTAGTGTTTGTCAGAAACCATTTCGGCGCCCTGATTTGTCTGACATCTACCAACCAGCACCGGGCCAGCTCGGTGGATTATGGCCTAAACCTTCTCGTCACCCCGAGGAGAGACGCATAGCCCAGCAGTGGGCGCATTGCACGGAGTTGTGATGATGATGATGATGATTAGTCTGCCGCAAGTCTCACGCATGTTTCTTTTTTTCAGTAACGGTTCCGATGTTCGCATATCTTGCTGCCACCTGATTTTATTTTAACTGATACATCTTTATACGGTTCAAGAGCCGTGTATACTCAAGCCAACCTGACATTATTTATACCATATTCAGTCCAAACGCTGAACTAGGTATTATTTTTCTATGCAAAGGCACAGTGGAACTATTTAAGTAGAGTTATACAGTACTAATTTCGTCAACAGTCAGACAGCTGTTATCAAAGGTAAGTGCAAAAAAAATCCTTGTGATTTTTCAAGCCACATATTATCTACAGTTGATAATTTATAATAGTACCTTTCATACCATACATGCAGATCACACTGCGAAATGTATAAGTAGGTACCTACATAAGCCACATGCTCCAAATTACTTGAGTGAGCGGTTGCCCTTCATCCATTCTGAAGATACGCTATGCCGAGCACATAAACGTACTCTTTTATATATAAAACCTCATAAAACCGATTTCTTTTCCTACTCCTTCAATATACATGCTGTCAGATTGTGGAATTCATTACCATTCGAAATATGTGAGTCAAAAACTATAACACTTTTCAGAAAAAGAGTAAGGGAGCATTACCTCTCATGCATGACATAATAACTTAAAGTCAAATACTAATCAACGAATATAACTTGAAATATTATATTTTATGTCTGTATGTGTTTAGTTATTTGTAGTATTCAGTATTCGTATATTCTATTCGAATATTAGTTCTGTTAGGCACGCACGTACTAATTTTGCTTCTGTTACAACTCTCCATTCACAGGTCTGCTGGTAGAAATTTCTTTTAGAAATAAGCACTACCTTTGTCCATTACGTTAGATTTAAGTAACTCTGTATTTTTATATTTGTGTGTACATAAATAAATAAATACATTACTTATTAAAGTCTTATTTTAAGTAGGTAGGTACCTTAGATATTGTAAATTACTTTATTAAAATCAAAGAATACAAGTCGCAGTTAAGAAATTCAGCTTTTTAAGTAATATACAAAAAACTAACCTTTTTTCAGGGTGAAATACAAACAAACCTAATGGATTTATAAACACCAGCCAAGAAGCCATTGATGGATCACTGTTTTTGTGAAAAACTTTCCTAACGTTTATAATGTTTATTGGCGGTCTTAAAGGTGACGTGTATTGATCAAATATTCCAACATTACAAGTTTTTCAGGCTTAGCCTGATGTATCATTAATTGTCGTTATTATTGATGTCTATGAAATTATGAAATGAAATAAAATGAAATGAAAATTTTTTAATCATCATAAGACCATCGAATGGCCGCTTAATGGCGTCACAATTTTGTACTTCGGCTTTAACAAGGTGTTGATAGTTATTGAATAAGATATTACAGTAGACCAAGAGACAAAAAAAGCCGGCGGAAAAATACTCTTGGCACTCTTTTTCAGTCAGGATTATACGAATTAATACAAATATTATACGAATTAATACAAATAGGTACATACAGTACAAATTGATAATGACATGAAAAAAATAAACAAACGCACAAGACAGCTAATTGTGAGCTATGAAGTGGAATCCAACAGCTACGAACTTGGATTCCACTTAGCATCTGGTGGACCCAGTGCTAGTATGTAGTCTTTCATATAGACGACCGGCTGGTGTAGGGCTAACGTACATTGCCTTCTATGCCAGAGGTCCTTCGAATCCCGGCGGCGACGGATATTTGTGTGATGAACACAGATATTAGTCGTCAAGTCATGGACGTTTATATGTTTATTTAAGTATATTTTCTAATAAAAATATGTATTTATTCAGTATTTATGTTTATATATTTCTTAAGTATGAGTATCCATAACACAAGTTCATTAAGAAACTTAATTTGGGCTAGATAATGTTGTGTTAGTGTCAGAAATATTTATTTATTTATTATTTCATACAGGTATAAATCTATGCAGATCATCTTTGGAAGCAACGCTACTCAATGCGAAAATTTCCTGAGACTTTCAAAGTCTTTCATAGAATTGAGAAGCCCAATAACGTAAACGTGTAGTAAAAGGTCCGATAAGTCTTATTAAATTCTGCAGGCAAATATCGTGACTGTGGCCATAGAAGTCGTCGTGGCGCCGTGGTTACTGTGCATTTCAAACGATATCGCAGGTTAAGCGCGCTCGGTGCGGCCGGTATTAGGATGGGTGACCGCTGACCATTCATTTCTCACGACGACTTCCGTGCTTCGGAGGGCACGTTAAGCAGTCGGTCCCGGGTGCTGTATACTTGTATACAGTAGTCGTTAGGGTTTGTCAGAAGTCATTTCGGCACCCTGAAATATCTGACATCCACCAACCAGCACTGGGCCAGCTTGGTGGATTACGGCCTAAACCTCCTCGTCACCCAGAGGAGAGACTCATAGCCCTGCAGTGGGCTCATTACACGGAATTGTGATGATGATGATGATGAAATATCGTGACTTAGGCGATAGTACATTTCGTAATGTTTTACTTATAATCCCTATTTTTCTTTGCTGTTTATGTCTACCTATGCTTACAGAAGCGATATAAGATAATTTATAAGAAGTTACTATCTAATCAGCTTCAATATTTACACAACTTTTATATGAATCGTATATGTACCTTGAACTCGCGGAAGGCTAAAAGAAAAAACAATTACCAACTACTATCTGCAAAATTTCACTACCTTTATCAAAATTGATATACTAATATGCACGCGGGAACTATTAAATACTACTGTCGTTCTTTTAATTAGAAATTTTCTGACAGCTCATAAAGATTAGTTCAAAAAACCTCTATAGATGGTACTTTTAAAAGCCGAAGGCGTTAAGTCTGTATACTATAACGTAGGCAAGTGGTATCTATCATTTATAGTTATTTATAAGTTCAATTTCTGATACAGACGTCAATTAATTTATTTTACTTTTAAAAACACACTGTGAATAAATGGCTATATGACAGACAAGACTTCGCCTTTTGTAAAGCGCCATCCCAGCCAGATTTGGGGAAAAATGCCATTTTAGTTAGAAATGCAGATTAGAAATGCAGCTCCTGTAAATGTTATGCGAACTTTTAAATGCAGTATACTCATATCTTGATAATTATTCTAAAAAAACGATTCCTGCTGCAGTAACGTTAACCCAGCCGGACGTTTTTCTTTCTAATGGGTTTTTTGAAAAAATTGTGTGTGTATGTGCTTTGGTTGCGAAGATATTCAAAATCCTGCTGGAGTAGATAACGTTTGCGGGATTGCTGTGTCTTGGAATCGACATAGCGGATGAACATAATTTTTGCTGAGCACATCTGGCTAATTAGTTATAATTCGGTATGCAATAAAGGAATCCAAAGAAATAAACCGTTTTCAAGTTATTTGAGTAAATAGATATAACGCTTCAATTGGTCCTGTCACTTACAGTAAGCTCTCTATAGACAAACTTGAAACGTTATTAAATAGGTTGTTACTGTCTATATGGTAACGAAAGTTTCATTAGAATCCAATGAATAATAAAAAAGTCGAATGCGTTCCGGCTATGGCGCGCAGCGAAAATCTCGTATGACTGATTTGCCGAGATTCCTGTACAATTGCTTTCTGAATTCTATAACTAGAATTAAAAATGCGATCGAGGGATTCAATGCTACCATATTTTTTTTTCGGCTAACTTGAATCGTGTTTACTATACCACACAAATTGCTAAGTGAAGACATAAGTTCTGATTCTACAACTAACTACCTGAATCTACAACTAACTTGTGTAAGGATCAGAAATATTTATTATTATTATATCTTAGAAAGCTACACATGTAACGGTTTTGTTTTTATAGTCAAAAATAGAAATGGTATCTCATAATAGGCATCCTTACCCTATACGCAGTAAGACACAAAGGAGTTCTGAATTTCGACAGGTTTATCAACTAACCTAAGTAATTAGTCGCCCAAGAACGCTAGAGGTCACATAACTAGAATAAGTTAGGTCTACGATGCCTACTGCACTCTTAGAGATTAGGTACTTCAGGTTCATCGGCCATCAGCTGCAAAGTTCCACAATTTTTTTCTGACAACCAACGGGTTCGATTGAAGTCTCTATTAATGACTAATCTGACTCTACGTGAGGCGTCACAAGGACTTAATTTTAACAGCGGTGAAAGTCTTACTTGGCACCATTCAATGACAAGAGCTACAGGAGCAATTACTACGACTGCACGTACCGGACCACTATGTTCGTCGCCGTGCCTGTCGTCCGCGCCGCCTATTCGCATCCCCCACTGGTCAAACTGTCGCGTATGATCACTCGCCTATCTGTCAGATGCACGCAGGTCTCAATGCACTCCTGTGTCAACAGCCTGACTGCGACGTATTCGCAGATAATTTGGGGACTATTCAGTCTAAATGTCTGTATTTTTGTGAAAACGGGTGCCCGCTTTAAATGTTTTACGTGTGACACCTTTGTACTAATTTTTCTTTATTCTTGTTTTCTTTTTTTTTCTGTTGTGTAAAACTAACAGTGTTAGTTATGTAACTGGGCACTGTCCGTGTAACTAACAATAAATAAATAAAAATAAAAATAAATAAATAAATGTTAAAAAGATCTTTTTAACTGTATTGTGTAATCATTTTTTGTAACCCCGACAATCACACCAACTAAACTCAAAGTAAGTGAAGCTTGTGTTATGAGATACCATGTAGCGAACTAGGGGGGAACCTAGAATATAAATACATATATAGACAAACACCCAAACCCAGAACTTTTTTTATCTAGTTCCGGATTCTAGTTTTCTAGCTACAGTGGTCGCCTTTCATTATCGATACAGATACATCCATCAACCTTCAACAGAGCTAAAGCATGTCTAATTGGATTTTAAGGTACTTAAGTCTGTTCTTCCGCGATGTTTGTCCACCATATCATTGTACTTCCAGGTATTATAGGATTACAGAATTAGCTGACCAAGTTGGAAAGCTTGCGTTGATCACGAATCAAAGGTAGTTGCGATATGAATTTTCTTGAAAACTGGATTAATTTTCGAAATATTTTCATGCATTTTAGTGTTCAACCTTCATCAAACTATCAATAAATAACAGTAAAACTACAAGCATGCAAGATCAGGAAGACTACTCTTGAATTACAATTAACAAGAACTCTTGAACAAACATTTTCTTAAGATAGTAAAACGTATGTTATTTTCCTACAACGCTAATCCCAAAATAGGCCGAGATGTATTCCCATCTCGCAGAAGAAAAGCAGATAAAGACGATAACATTGATATAGGTAGTTTCATTAGATAGTACATTATCTGGACAAATGACATGCATTTGTCGTTCAAATTGTCACTGTACCCGCAAACTTTCACGGATCTGTGAACTATTTACTAACTGTAAATAGTAAATGTAATAATAGTATGTAACTGAGGCCGTCAATCATTCAATCCACGCGTTAATCGGGGCACATATTGTCCCGGGGCTAGCATGCGACCGCCGACAACGATAAATCGGGCCTTTTATCGATATTTTATTAGAATAGTGACATCTTTGGTTCTGTGGTCTTAATCATGGTATCAAATCGAGTAATTCTATCTATTATGGTGTTTTAATAAAATAACATAATAATATTTATCTTGTCGATTCGAGTATTTATCGATGGTTGCATGCTAGCCCTGCAGGGTTGGGTGAGTTCTAAATCGTCCCTACAAGGACATCAATTGAAAGCCTCTACCAACAAAGTAAATCTAAAAAGGCTAGTCTTGGTTCGTCTCGTCGTTTTCTACTAGGTATAGTTAATAAGGAGAAATCTATTAATATAGAAAAGACGTTTCTCCTTATCTATATTCAATTGTTTTACTTAATAGTAAAAAAATAAAGCAATTGAATTGTTTTTTGAACATTTTAAATTTAACACAAAAGGCGTAATTCATTCAGTCTGTGCTTGCTTTGACGTAATTATTTATAACTACTTCAATGAATGTGGAAATTTACATTGATAAAGGTTTATTATGTAACAGGGAAATATTTAAAACCCTTATTTTCACCACAGTCCACACAGTTATTCGGACGAAGATTGGTTAAGGTGAGGTTCTTTATAATGATTAGTTTCCCATTTAGGAAATTTATTTGTCTTACTGATATATCATTGTGAGATTGAGGAATAAAGAAAGGCTACAAAGTAAATATAGCTAAGTCATTTATAACTCTTCTTGCGCTATTTAATCGATGTACAGCGACGTCTATCGAATAAAAGCAAACTAAAATTTTGTATAAAATGTGAAAGTTTGGATGGATGGATGTATGCATGTCTGGATGTTTGTTACTCTATCACGGCTTAATCAATTTGGATGAAAGGCATAGTGATAATTTACAGTCTGGAATAGCGAATAGGCTACTTTTGATCTCAATATTTCCACGGGATTTGAAATGGCGCGGGTAAAACCGCGCGAAACAGCTAATCTATATCTATATACTAATATATAAAGCTGAAGAGTTTGTTTTTTGTTTGAACGCGCTAATCTCAGAAACTACAAGTGGGATTTCAAAAATTCTTTTATCCCGAAATTCCCACGGGATCAAAAGTTACGCGGTTAAAACCGCGCGCGGTGGCTAGTAAACTATATTGTTTTGAATAATCCAGTGACGTACATACAAAACATTGTGAGAATTTATCTTCTGACTAAATTATAATTAAGTACTATAGGTAAGTACATGTAAAATACCGACTATGACTCTACCAATATTAATATTGTATGCCCACGGCATTGGAAACACCTTTCACCTATATTAATAAACTATGTTTATTTTTAGAATATTACCAAATGTTTACCTTTTACTCGAATTTTTCTCGTGAATTTTATTTGTATAAATGCCAACAGTTTCGGCTTGTTTTCCATTTACCAACTTAAACTTTACATTTCAGCTTATGGCTTTTTGTGACTGTTATTTATCAATGACTTAGAATTCTATTTTGTTCTAGAATATAATAGATTGGAAATTTTATGACTCGTTATAGTTAACTAAAGTCAGCGCTACCATTTGGGTATTTCCTTTTATTTTCCTAACTACCTGAGTCTTATTTTATTCTTTAGGAAAACTTGCAGCTAATACAATAACATAGATAGGAAAAATACATTGTACTCGTATATACTGAGAATAACCACGTCGTTATTGGTCATTCATTTCAACAGGTCTTTCCTTACACGTCTTGACCTTTGATCTGCCTGTAACTAGTGTTTCACTCACCGTCGGCGGTGATGGTGCAGTGGTAAATGTTGCGGGTTCGACCCCACTTCACGAGAAATGCGTGTTATTTCTTCAGATATTTGTTGTCAGTAACCTCCCAATATATTGACAGAAAAATTAATGTAAGCACTATTGGTAGGTAGTTAGGTACGTTATCTGGTTTCCATATCATAAGCTCCGCTTAGTTTGGAATTAGATATTATTTATTATTTGATAATAACCTATCTTTATGAAACCAGTTTTTTCGTAACAGTTATACCGTATGTGGAATATAGAATAGTAGTGTATGAAAAGTATAAAGTAAAATAGCTAAGAGAAAATAATATAAATTGAATGTAATAAGGAAATAACAAAGGCTTTCCTGCGTCAACAACCTAGGTAATCGGCAATTATGTTTATAATATTCAAGGATTTTTACAATTGTGTAATTTTACCCTCGAGTTGATAAATGATAACAATTAGGTAATGTGTATTTACAAATAGTTCCTATTCCATCAATAACTAAATCGTGTTTCACTGTTTAAAGTTTTTGTTTGGATACTTTCAATATTATTATGGAAATCTCGCTAAAATTAGAATTGAAAACAAAGTAACTCCTTTGTATACTAATGTAAATTTTTATATCTTTATTTTTAATAAAGCTGTGCCTTATTTTATTTTTATGTTCAAGATTTAGTAACTTAAATAAATAAGTACTACATATTCAAACTCAAAACAAAAACATCAATTTTACTTTACAGCATGTAAGAAAATGCAAATTTTAGCGCGTAGTTAAGTTTAATTTTTGTGTGTCATTTTGTTTGGGCCGGGCTGCGTGTCACATTCGAGAAAACCTTGGGTCCGTATAATGCAAGTATGAATCGCAGAGAAGGTCGAAAGTGCCTCGTTTGAAGTAAACACAGCCGTTGAGATGAAATGGCAATGATGAGGTCATGAAATGCTGATTTCCGCGTGCATGCTTACTAGAATGAGCAGTTACTCACATGTAATGTATGAGGTGGAGCGGTAGACACGCGCGCTCCGTTCTGCAGCCAGTGGTCGACTGGGCGGGGCGGGCAGACAGAGGAGGTTGTTTACTGACGGCTACTACTTGGACAAATTGTCATGAGTTGAATCGATTAGTTGACGGTTTCATTAGGGTCTTTTGTTTGTGTTTCCAGGACTTGTGCTCTAGATGAGAGCATGTTTTAGTTGGTTCAATTTCATTATTTGATGCGGTTGACTGTGGCACAGTCTCAGACATAGACCTTAGGCTCTTAGTTCAGTACATATAGTTTGGGAAATAAACTTTTTACTGCCGGCTTAATTGTGTTCGAGTGAAGGGTAGGTATATTTATCTAATTCGTAGTGATGAATATATGAAAAATATAAAACTAAAGTGCTGTACCGTCTCTATGTGCCAACCTAAAAGTGTAAAACGTTAGTAATCCGAGTGGCTTCAGACTGGTGGCAGGACTCCATAGTGTCTACCCGGCTACCTGAGCATACTTTGCCACTAATAAATCATATTTTCGATAATTCTTGGTGAAATCACAGCTTCACTCGTGTGCTCTACCTTTGACTCTTCGTCATTGACATCAAGTGAATGTAGAGGCAAATGAGAGTACCGTCACTAATAAAAAAGAAACTAATAGTCTGTTATAAGCGAATTATCCCTGTACACTTAGAATGTCTGCAAAATTTAGATAATAACTTTCTTTTAATGTTCTACACTTGCAATATCACGCCAGTAACCAGTTCATCTCGAAAAGCGCCTGAAAGAAATAAGGAGCAAAGTACTCTAATCTACGCTTTGCTGCGTCGTTTGAGCAGTAGATAATAAGCAATATTTTAGTTTAGCGGGATGCTAAACAAGGCGTACTCATACTCATTCAGTTACGTAAGAAATAAGTATCCTAAAAAATAGCTAGTAGAAGCTATGAGTAAATTAGTGGATTAAGTAGGATGAGTTTTAGCAGAGTGATTAGCATCTACATTTTTAATGTCTATACGGTTACTTCAAAAGGTACGCGCAGGCAGACTATGCCGGGGCGCATCTCAGCGCAATAATGTGCCTGTGTCATTTTCATACATTTTATATGAAATGTGGCCAGGCGCGGTCCCAGGAGGGGTTCAAGACAGGGGTTAAAAGACAAGAAGCTAGAAAAAAATACTTGTGATTAAAAATTTAGTTGTGACCCACACAAAATTCAGTTGTGACCCCCCCAAAATTTCAGTCTGCGACCGCGCCTGAATGTGGCCCGCTCCGCCTCGTCATAAAATGCGATAGTTCATATAAAATATGTGAGAGGCTCGCAGGCGGATTATTGCGCTGCGATACCCCCCTTCATAGTGTGCGCGTACCCTTTTGTGGTATTTTACTCGTTAGCTTACCCTGACAAGCGACTCAATAAAAAAATTTTTATTGGTCACTAAACCCGCGCTTAACCTCAATGTCACCTGATCGTCGGCTAAGATGACGTCGCAGGTGACATAACAGGGGCCTTAGGAAGGAACTACTTTAAGTACCTACCTGTCGTTACCTATGTAACACCTAATAATGGTGTTGACAGTTTAGAAAATATAATTTAAATAGGTACCTCTTGGGCTTTAAACTAGTTTCCAAAAAAAGTAAGCAGGTAGGTAAGTATAGGATATAAAACTCTACTACTGAGAAATCACTGTTTCTGAGACGACTATAAAGGTGGGAACACATTCTCATAATTTCGCGCACGAACGACGTCTTTTTTGGTTGAGAATTGATTGCATTGCATATCACTTTACACCAATCAATACCCGGCTTAAGAAGCAAATTTCTAAAAATTAATAAATAACTTTTAATACCTATTGAAACAACTTACAAGTTATAGTAGGTATATATCATCTTCATCATCACAACTCTTTGTAATGAGTCCACTGCAGGTCATGAGTCCCTACCGCTCTACCCTGGGTGACGAGAAGGTATAGGCCATAATCCATCAAGCTGGCCCAGTGCTGGATGGTGGATGGTTGTAGGTATACCCATTTTGTGTAACAAAACGGAGAGATAAAACTTAAGAGTTAGAGATACCTTACGTAGAATATACAGTTAAAGAATTAGCATGATCAGTGCTGGTCATACAAATTTATTTAATTATTATACAACAAAATTTTTTGACCAGCCTAGTCAACCTAATAAGCTAAAACAAGACTTGTGCCGCAGTCAGTGAACTTATGACCTTTCCCATCAGTCTACCATCAACAATGTCCACTTACATGCCGTCCCAAACCCTCTGGTCTTAGAACTCCTCGACGGTCAGGCTGGGCAGTTACTTACACATAACTTTTACGCCATCTGTTATCGAATAGATTTCATCAAAAGCTCAAAAATGTTTGTAGGGTTGACACTTAGATATTTTGATCTAAACTTTGAACTTGTTTTTCTGCCGAACCGTAAGGATAACAAATTTATGTTACTGTTACTTATAAACTACATCACCAAACATACAATTCCCTTGAGTATTATCTCTTCATTAAGTTACACGTTGTATATATTTCATACGTTTTGATAATGATGTTTTGAGAATAGAGTAAAGGGCTCAGGCCGTTTATTTTATTTAAGCCTCATAATTTTTAAAGATTCTTCAAGATTCATTCGTTATGAGATTGGGATCGATGCAATATGCAACGCTGACAACAATAAAATAATAGATTCCTTCCACTAATGGTGAAGACACATTGCTTCGTTACGTAACTAAAACTTCTCATGAAACCTGTCAATATAAATACAACGAGGATTGTCAATGTCACTGTCAGTTTATTCGATGCAGTTCAAGTAAACAAATATCAATCAATACCAAATTACCTACCTACTGTCTCACTGTCTCACAGTCTCAATAATGGCTCAAACTTCTCCCCCGGCCACAGAGGATATAGAATCCTTAAAAACAGTTTATGATGAGGCAATGAAACTTTACGAAGCAATAGAAAATGGCTCTGAACCTACAAACTCGGAGCCGGTTCAGGTACGTCATGATATTTAATATTATCACTGTTTCCTTATGCACCATGGATAGAGGAGATCCATGGTTAAGTTAAGCTTATATTATGGTCAACTGTTTACACTTTACAGCTCAATATCAGGGCTGCAATAGCCAAGTTTGAAAAGGCCACGAGACTGGTATCCTTAGCCGATATGTTCAGTGCCAATGAAAGCATGGAAGAACTGCCAACAGAAACACTGCGCTATCTTCTGCTTCCATTCTTGCTAGGTAACCTATCATTGAAAATGGTTGGCAGGCCCCGGTCTGAACTTATTAATCTTGCAGAGATATATTTCAAGTGAGTCATCATTTTAACTTATAGTACAACTTTATGATAATGTCATGTTTATGACATTATCATAAAGTATATGTTGTTTTGTGTTATATGAACATATTATATCTTAGAAATATTGTGTACTAGTAATAAAGTATTCTTGTATTTAGCCATAGTTATATAAATGGATGGATTATTCAACTATGTAATGTAATAATAATAATGGTCAAATTGTCGGGTCTTTCCGCCGAAAGGCGTGTAGCTGTAAGCATACATAATAATAATAATAATAAAATCCCCAGACAATCACACCAACTACATGGCCCCAAAGTAAGCATAGCTTGTGTTATGGGATACCATGTAGCAAACTATGTATTACTCTTAATAAAAATTCAACAAACTTGCTAAAAATATAGCACTTTTTTCACAACATGTGCCTATTTAAAGATATCATTAGCCTGAGTAATTTATTCAATTTCTTGAAAGAATTAGCATAATCTTTTTGAAATATTATTTTATGTATCATTTCAGAGATTTTTTGAAGAGATGTAAAAACTATGGTCTAGCTGGTGATTTACAAATACCAAACAATGATCCTGAAGAATCAGATTCAAATATAGAGAGGGTTACGACAGAGAAGGCTAAAATTGCAAATTTGGTAGGTGTACTTAACATAAAATCTTTGCTTTTTTTTTACAATAAGCATGTATTTCATCCACTTAACTTTAATATTGAATAAAAATTGCAGTATCGTAAAAACAACAGTTATATTACAGTATATTTTTAGCAAGAATATCAACACTAAACATTTATATAGATAGGTTTAATCCCTTTTATTTCATTTAGAGAAGCCTGAATGATCACCTGTAGTAAATCAAGTATATATTTTGATGCCAAAATTAATACTGTTAAAATAAAATAGGTATACCATTAAAACATATTAACATTTACTTTGACAGCTACTGTGGCACAGTGAATCGCTTATATTTTTATGGTTTAATTCATTAAAAAAGTATCAAACTTTTATATCCATTATTGGTTCCCATATAATTTAGGTTAAGTTTGGAGTGAAAGTAACAGTTTTGGTTGGGTCATTTCATTGTCTGTAAACTCCTATAGATATTCCTGAATCAGTCATTCATAAGAGCTCACTTCTGCTTTGTTGTATTAAAATTTTATAATTAAATTGATGCTACATATTGTATATGCCTACCTTACTTAAGGAATGGTTGTAAGAAGGGATGGGAAAATAAGGGACTATATTCTTTATTGTACTCAACAAAAATACAGAAAATCAACACAAGATAAACAGATACAATAGGCGGTCTTATTCTTCTAGAGTGCCTCTCATTCCTTGCTATTTTTCTGAAAAGAAAATTAAATTTTCCTAACTTTATAATTGTGTGATTCCAGATTATGTCCAGAGAGGCCAAAATAAAACGCTACAAGGAGATAAATGAGCTCAAAAAGAAGTTGGTTTATTTATCAAAAGCTCTTGAATCGCCAAATGTAGACGATGAAACCAAACGAGAATACTTCACAACGTTAGTGTACTCCTACGTGAACCAGTCGATAGATGAGTTGAACAGTATCGAACAAGAGAAGCCACTATTGGAATATATGGCTAAACATGCAGGAGGTATGACAGTGTAGATTTTTTCTAATTAAGATGTATATCAGAAAACTGACTTTTGTTAGCAGTCTAGATAAACAATAATTGGCAATACAAACATACATAACTTTACGCCTGTCTCCCTTTGGGGTAGGCAGAGACAAGGGAACATCAATTGCTGCGATCCAGACATACCTCTTTCGCTTCCTCCACATTCAATCTTTTCATACATGATCACCGGTTACGGGTACTTTTGACTAGGCCCTTTTTCAAAATGTCGCCAATTTGATCGGCATACGATCGCCTAGGCCGGCCCCTTCCGACATCCATTCTTGCTCTGTACACTTCTTTCGTAAATCTACTTTCACCCATCCTTTCCAAATATCCAAACCAACGTAGCATTCCCTTTTCAATCTTAGTCACTACATCTTCTTTCAATCCGCATCTCTTTCACAGTGAAATAACTGTTGCGCACCCTATCACTCAATTTCACTCCACACATGCTCCTCAAAGCTCTCATCTCCACAGCATTAATACTGTTTTCATGTCTCTTCTGTCACACCCAAGATTCACTATCATACATGTGTTGGCGCCAAAACTCCCTCAAGTACGGCCAGACGAGTCTTATTTGGTATAATTTTGCTTGCCATTATCGAGTAAAAGGCGCCATTAACACAATTTCCTGCTTCTATTCTCCTTTCAATATCACCTTCATACTTCCTTATATACTTTATAACCAGCTACTTTATAGTTTAATGTTAGTATGTCACATTATATGCTTATTTATTAACTAATTATTAAGCATTTACAGGGTGGAATTTTTGAATGCCCCCCGGAGGGAAAGTACTCTAAATAATAGAGATAGCAAATTTTACTCCAAAGAAACATTCCATTATTTTGGAAAATAAATAAAACTGCATTAAAAGATTTTCGAAAGTTCACTTGCTTCACCCGGGAGTCGAACCGACTAAAATCTTTAAAAATGACACCCTGTAATTTTATTGCATTGATCGTTAGGGTCAATCACAAGAATGAAATCTCTCTAACATATAAGGTTAATTTAATGAAAGAAAAACCATGAAATCTTCATTTTTAGATATTAGTTGGTTCGATTTTTGAGTGAAGCAAGCAAATTTTCGAAAAATCTTTGAATGCAGTTTTATTTCTTTTCCAAAATAAAGGACTGTTTCTTTGGAGTAAAATTTATTATCTCTATTATTTAGAGTACTTTCCCTCCAGGGGGCATTCAAAAAATCCACCCTGTATATGAGCCATTTTGTATCAATGTCATTTACTTACCATCACTTTAAACTTAGGTAGTAAACCCTAGATTAGTCAGTCACCAATATTGTGTACAAAAGTGGATTTCAAAATTAAATCTCAAACCCTGATCTTCGGTTAAAACACTACAGTGCACTGCCATGACAGCCACAATGCTGATTGCAATAATTGTTTTAAACTATCGCGGTTATTTTCACTATGATTTAATGAATTTACGGGATTCTTACCACGATTTTTGATTTTATTTTCGCACGTCCGATATTTCGATGCTGTTACAAGCACCATGATCGCAGACTGGCAGATGTAGGTAGGTGGCGATGACAGTTAGAGGCAGATAAATCGATCTACCCCCTTTCTTGTTTCTTTTTGATCTGCTACTACTGGAACTCACATTAATGTCACTTTTGCAAAACACGCTCCCCACTTTCGCTGTTTTTTGGTTTAGTAAAAGTCCTAACCACTGGGTTCCACGTACTAGACAATTTAAAAACGTCTTCTCGGTTAAAGTTATTTTCGCACTTTTTTATTTCTCGAATCGGGCCCTAATCATTGGATTGAGTTCTATAATACTCGGATCTTATCTACGGAACGACACTACATACCGCGACTCGTTAAAGAAGCGTTAGAGGTGTTTATCGTCAGGGTGTTACGTATTTATATTCTAGGTTCATCCCTACTTCGCTACATGGTATCCCATATCACAAGCTATGCTTACTTTGGGGTCATGTAGTTGGTGTGATTGTCAGGGGATTTTATTGTTATCAACCGACTTTTTTTTGTTACAGGATATTTCAGACAATTATGAATCGATTTTAAAAATTCTTAATTTTCATTCATATGACAGAAAAGAAGCCAGCCGCGCCCCGGCCGCCGCCGCTGCGGCCGGTGATCATCACGCGCGACGCCCTACAGAAGGCGGTGTTCGGTGCGGGGTACCCCGCGCTGCCCACCCTGACCATCGAGGAGTTCTATGACCAGAGGGTTCGGGACGGCATGTAAGTGGACATTGTTGGTGGTAGACTATTGTAGGTGACGTCGTAATAGAAGCGATGCGTGGTGGAAGTTGTCGAGGCCCCGCGCCATTGTTACTGTGTGTATCATACGATATCACAGGTTAAGCAACGTTCGGCGCGGTCGGTACTTAGATGGGTGACCGCCGACCATTTATTTCTCACGGTGACTTCCGTGCTTCGGAGGGCACGTCTTGGGTGCTGTAGACTTTTATACGGTAGTCGTTGAGGTTTGTTAGAAGCCATTTCGGCGTCCTGAAAATTCTGACATCCCCAACCAGCACTGGGCCGGTTTGGTGGATAATGGCCTATAACTTCTAGTCACCCAGGGGAGAGACTCATGCCCTGCAGTGGGCTCATTACAAAGAACTTTGATGATGAAGCGATGCGACCACCCTGTGACAATTTATGTGACACCTATATCGTATCGGTATGTTTGATTTCGGATTCGGACAAATGAGAATGGCTTGAACTCGTGATGACCGCGTAGTCGCATTCTATTATTACGATGCCGTAGTTTTCGAAGTAACCCGAAACTAAAATAAAATGAAAAATGTGATAAATAAAAATTACCCGACCAGGATTCGAACCTGGGACTTCTCGTTTGCCGGATGAGTGCTCTTCCACTGAGCTACCGGGGCCTGGCGGTACGCCTCGAAATTACTTACCACATTTTTTTGTTTTTACGTTATATTGCTAACGTAGCTCCATCTTATGGTATAGCTTTGCAGCTAAGACCCCCCGAGACCAATTTCTTTACAGAAATTGAGAATCCCAGTTAAAGTTTTAGTAGGTAATGTTTTTAAGTTATTGCATTTAAAATGCTCAATTATTCTTAAATAAAATGAAAAATGTGATAAATAAAAAAAAAGCACTCGTCCAGCAAACGAGAGGTCCCACGTTCGAATCCTGATCGGGTAATTTTTATTTTTCACATTTTTCATTTTATTTAAGAATAATTGAGCATTTTAAATGCAAAAACTTAAAAACATTATTAAAACCTGAAACAAATTGAGTTGAAATAACGCAGGTACTTTTTCAACTTGGTGTGGTAATTGTGGGCGAGGTGGTATTCGTTTACGCACTCAAATCCAGTTAAAAAATCTTTTATTTTATGTTTTTATTTAATGTCTCGTCAAAACTAGTTATGTTTCAGCTTAGATAAATTAACTTCCAAAATTCGTTGGCTGGAAAATAAATCCCAGAACCAACCTACCTAAGTTTCAATAACCTACCAAAAATGTAAAAGTAAAGATAAAAATTCCTAAAGAACTAATCAGGATGATGTATGTTTGTTGCACTTGGACGCAAAAAGGCGTCGGCCGATGGAGCTGAAAGGCATAATTTTGGTCCTGGCTTTAACTATAACTATAAAAATAACCAAAAGGGTAAATACCTAAGTGTTAATTCATTTAATGAATATTGCGTAATCCGTAAATCCAAATAAACAAAATATTGTATTGATTATGTAGTTATCTACTGCGACCAAAAAAGAGCAAAATAAATAAGTTGCGTTCGGAACCATCATCACCATGTTGATATGAAATTAAAAATAAACAAAACGTTGTGAACAAGTAAAAATAGTGCTAATATTAAACCATAAGTATAAAAAAGTAGTAAATCCAAATACTTTTAAGTGGATGTAAGTATTTTTCTAACATTTTCAACATAACAGACTGCGTTCTTTCCATAATCTAGTAAGATTTTCATTCCTTTGTAACTGCTTTGTGATTGATTAGGTACATGGTGCTCTGTTGTTACATGGTGGATAATTCCAACTTGTGTTTCTTAACACGAAAACAATGACATTACTTTTTCAGCTTATTATACTATCCAAAAATAATAAAAGAATCAATTATATGTATATGGTTGGCATAAAAGCCAGGCAATGTATGGACACTGAGATGAACCCTTTCGCACACACAAACTGAAGTAAACAATGACAATAGCTAATACATATGATAATTTTGTGCAGCTTCCCGTCGGCTTCGAACATCCCGCACTCGACGATACAGAACGCCGATGCCAATCCCGACGAGGCTGAAGAGATACAGAAGGTAATACCCCCTTTGATCACATTGTGTATGTTGATACGTTGTTTTTGGTCGTGGTTTGGAATTAATTAAAAATGGTCACATCGAAAAACAAGCTAAGCTTCTGTAGGAAACACACGAATGAGTTTAATTTTTTATTTTTATTTTAATAGGTACATTTATAAAGGTCTACAGGGTCATGACAAGCGCTAGAAATTGCTCGAAGCATAATTGAAAAATAAAATCTATGAAAATCTAAAAATATGAAAAAGAAAATCTGTCATCTGAAATTTGCCAGGCTATCGCCCACAAAAAAAACCTCCGATAAAATCTCTGTCCCTTAATTGACTTTTAGAGTAGTTATGCCCGAGAAGAGACGCAGCTGGCACATTCTATGTTTTATGAGCTTTTTCCCGCAGCTTCGTACGCGTATAAACTTAAAAGTCCTGATTTTCCCGTTCCCGTGGGAATTTCGGGCATTCCTTCCATAGTGCATGTTGGGGGTTAATCCAACATATAGAATTAAAACTACGTAAACTTAAACTAGGATGTCAAATGTAAAAGAAAGACAAGTAAACTGTTGTAAAGTTGAACATGTAATAATGATCTTATTCTATCTTAAATAAGGAAAGTAAAGCTAGGAAGTAAAATGTAAGTAAAGGTGCGTACAACCTTCACATAATACGCTATCGATTGCTATATCAGCGAATCTATCGATGCGATGTCACGATTGCTGTGTCAGCACATCAATTTACCTTAAAACCATGTACTTTGTACATACTGCCACACCTAAGTTACACAAAACAACTAAAACCAAAATTAACAGAAATAATGTAAACAAACTTAAGAATAAAACTTATTACATTATCTAAAATTCAATTAATGGAATATGCAGAGTAGATCGAAACTATTTTGGGATGTAAGTAAATTTTAAAATAATGAAAGGAATGCACTAATGTGAGAATATTAAAATAGCTAAACTAACAAAATTAAACATTTAAGTAACCGTTACTAAACACGTAGGTATTAGAAATTAGTGTTAATTATCACTCTTTAGTTGCACTTGTTAACTGTCTAGTTTAGAGTCAAATTTCACTGATGGACCCGGTAGCTTTGCACTCTCTATATTAAATACGATAGGTCCCGGCGTTCTCTGTAGGTTTCTCTGCAATTCCGTGCTTTGTCTTCTATCGCTTCTGCTGTCTGATCTCTGAGACGTGATATCTCTTCGACGTGTCTTTATTAACCAGCAAGTAATAAATATTATGCTCAGTAATACACTTCCGACCAAGGTGTAAATTATTATATAATGGTGCATGTCGTGGATTGTTCCTTTAAAATGTCAATATCCTTCTGTAAATTTTGAAATATCTGATTGTGCGACTCAGTTTGAATCTTCGAATATGCTAGGGAGGTATTCATAAGCTCATTTAACGGCGATAATATAGGCATAATAACTTTATCATTCACGTATTCCTTCTTTACAACAACAACAACAAAAAAAAACAAAACAACAATGTTGGGGGTTAATCCAACATATAGAATTAAAAGTACGTAAACTTAAACTAGGATGTCAAATGTAAAAGAAAGACAAGTAAACTGTTGTAAAGTTGAACATATAATAATGATCTTATTCTATCTTAAATATAAGGAAAGGAAATAAGGAAAGTAAAGCTAGGAAGCAAAATGTAAGTAAAGGTGCGTACGACCTTCACATAATACGCTATCGATTGCTATATCAGCGAATCTATCGATGCGATGTCACGATTGCTGTGTGAGCACATCAATTTACCTTAAAACCATGTACTTTGTACAGTGCACCCCTACACTCCTTAAGGAATGAATGTTTCTAATTTCAGCTCTCTACGCCTAGTAGTTATAGCTGTACGTTGTCTGTCATTCACTCAATCAATCAGTTAGTAAGGGAAGAGTTTAATACAATTGATTTAATCCTGTTTTATTTCTGTTCCAGGAGCAACTGGTAGAAGACGAAGATCCCCAGGAGTTGGCGAGACAGCGCGCCATGGACGAGTACAAAGACGACCACCGCCGCGGCTGGGGCAACCGACACAACCGCAGCTAAATATCTCCCACTGAAGACCGAGGCTCATCACAAAATGAAGAAACGAATGCATTAAAATGTTACCGCCATTGTCGTAACAAATACGAGTACTATGGATGTTTTAGTTATTGACATAACTTTTTATATTTTTGAAATTCAATTTTGGAATTCTGTCAACAAGTTTAAACATTTTTTTGTACTAAATCGATGAAAGCTTTAACTCTTATTGTGTTATGGTTTATAATAACAGTCTAAGTGTAAGATAGTCTACTGTACTCCGCGCTATGAGATTATATAAATAAAAGTATTTATCTTAATTCAGTTATCGTGTTTGGTTTGATTTTTTAAAGGTAAGATAAGGATAAGATTTGAAGAACTTTACTTTCTTCCTTCGACTTATCCTGCTACTCTGTTGTAGTGGGAAAGAGGAATATCAAACAGATTTTTGCACTTATATGGAATTCATTTAGCAATAGTTAAAAGAAGTGAATTTGATATGAGCTACAAGTGTAGGGTGCTTACATAAAGAAGTATTACCGGCACTGACAAACCTGTGCGGGTCTGTATCTATCAGTGCAGAGTTTATTTGGATGTAGAAAAGATTGCATATTATATTAAAACTATTTATTTTTCAGTGAATTCATTAAATAACATAGAAATATTATACGTGTACTGATCGGTACTAAGACTGACCCACACAGATTTGTCTGTACCGGTAACTTGTTTCCTTATGCAAGCACCATACCCCCCTGTTTAGCTCTGTGGTCACCATAGCAATTATATTAAATAATATTAAATATAAATAATAATCTTCTAATATTAAAGCTTACTTTGGGGCAGACCAAACAGGAAGGACAACCTCAAATGGTAATTTTCGTGACCAACAGTATTAATATTGTTCACCAGAATATGAACGGGTTATTGGGGAAGTCAGACCTCTTAACAGTAGCATTAAATATTTTAGAAAATGAAAATAATCATATTGACGTTATATGTATTACGGAGCATAATATGATAAAACTAGATACTTACCTGTTAAAAATACCAAATTTTACCTTAGGCTCGACATTCTCAAGAGATAAAAGACACGGTGGATCTTGTATATTAATTCGAAACAATCTTAAGTATAGAAATTTAAAAGAACTGGAAGTACTCAGTGTCAAAAATATTATTGAATGTTCAGCTATTGAGCTAATTACTCATAACATTATTATAATTTGTATTTATAGAGCCCCGAAATTAAAACAAGAAATGCTAGTAACTTTTTTCAGTAGATTAGATGACATGTTATCTAAGTTTTGCTTCAATAATAGAAAGGTCGTAGTTTGCGGTGATTTTAACATGAATATTTTAGAAAATAGTAAACAGTCTACCGCGTTCGAGCAATTATTAAAGTGTTTTAAATTAAAATTTGCGATCAGAGAACCCACACGATTATCAAGTGGTACATGCCTAGATAATTTTGCTCACAATATACGCGGATGCAAAAGTAGGGTGTTGGAACTGGCCTTATCTGACCACACAGCACAACTTTTGAACTGTCCAGTAAAACAAGCTTTTAATGTATCTCATTGGTTTAAAATAAAGCGCGATTACAGCAAAGATAATATCAGGAAATTTAAAGAATGCATTAAAGCCCTGACGTTTACGGACACATATAACAATAAAACCCCTGACGAATCATTTAATATTTTTTTTGACTTGTTTAAACTATTCTATGACTTATGTTTTCCGCTTATAAGAATTAAAATGCATACTGTTCAACGACCTAAATGGATATCAAAAGGTATTATAAAATGCACCAAACATAAAAGAGACTTACTATGGAAATATAGGAAAAACCCAAACTGTGACAATAAAAGCAAGTTTAAATTATATTCGCAAAGATTAAAAAACATTATCAAACTGACGCAAAAAGCGCAAAATAATTATTTTATTAATACTGCTAGCAATAAAATGAAAGACACATGGAAATTAATTAATGAATCTAATAACAATCGACCACGGAAATATATAAACCACATAACAAACGATGATTTTAAATTGACAAAACCTATTGACATAGCTGAAGCTTTTAATGATTACTTTATTGACCAACAACAAAATTGTGACTTTGATAATTCTATTAATACGATTAATTATAATAACATTAATTCAGTTTTTGTAAGACCAACAAGTTCTGACGAAATTTTGAGAATAATTAATTCACTAAAAGAATCAAACAGCACGGGATATGACGATATCGCAACAAAGATTATAAAAGAAGTAGCCATTTATATTGCGCCAGTACTGAGCTATTTAATTAACCTATGCATTGAATACGGTATCTTTCCAGACAAATTGAAAATCACGATCGTTCATCCTATTTCCAAAAATATTGACAATGACCACATATCATCATTTAGACCGGTAGCAATGATATCGGTCTTCTCGAAAATATTTGAAAAAGTCATTTACAAAGCCCTCTCTGATTTTTTCGAGAAAAACAACATATTAGCTGAGGAACAGGTAGGATTCAGAAAAAATAAGGGAATTAATTTAGCTTTTTACAACTTTTTAAAAAAGGTAGTTCATAATGTTGACAAGAAAGCACATGTGAGTGCATTGTTTATGGACTTGACAAAAGCGTTTGATTGTGTCGACCATACAATATTATTAAATAAACTTTTCGCATAAGGAGTTAGAGGTATAGCATTAGACTTGCTAAAATCGTACCTTGAACGTAGAACGCAAGCTACTCAAATAACGAGAATGTGTCCTACATCCCTGACAGAAACTAACTTCCTTTCAAAATTTAGAGAAAACAAACATGGTGTACCCCAGGGCAGTATTTTAGGACCATTACTATTTCTCATTTATATTAATGACTTTACTAAAATAACTTCACACTCAATGGTATTATTTGCGGATGACAGTACACTTATTTATACTAATAAAAACATAAATACATTGAAACTTGACATTGAAAACTCATTGCATACCATTATGGACTGGCTCAACTTAAATAATCTCAAATTGAATTTAAATAAAACTTATATTATGAATTTCACAAACAGACCAAATAATTTGACATCTTTCAATATTGATTACAGTGGACATAAAATTAAAGAAGTTAAGGTAACTAAATTCCTAGGACTGACAATTGACTGTAACTTAAAGTGGAAAGAGCATGTTGAAAGTGTAGTCAACAAGGTTAACCAGTTTTCTTATGCTCTACGAAAATTGACAAAGATAGTCAGCGAGAAATCGGTCCTGTCAGCATACTATGCATACGTTGAGTCAATTTTGCGTTACGGGGTAATATTTTGGGGACACTCAACGGATAAATCTTTAAAGCCCAAAAGCGTTGCATCAGATCTATATACAATCTAAAAAGTATAGAATCATGTAAACCTTTTTACAAAAAATCTAAAATTCTGACCTTTCCATCCCTTTATATACTGGAAACAGCTCTGTTTGTAAAGAAAAATATTGCGTTATTTGACAAATTAAGAAGCAAAAGGCACATAAACACTATTTCGGCTCAGCCTCGCAGTACCGCATTTTTATCAGAAAGTTTCTTCGGGATGGCTCCCAAAATATATAACAAATTGCCTAAAGCCATTAAAGATGTAAATAATTTTAATACTTTTAAGAACAAATTGAAATGTTTTTTACTTGATAAGTGCTATTACACAATATGTGACTACTTTAACGATAATGACGTAAACTTATGACCGCTGCCAATAAATTGTGACCATATTGTTAAATTAATGTAACTATGACCTTGTATATCAAATCAATGTTTATATAAAATCTCAAATCTAATGAAATATGACATTATATATTATTTTTTTCATGTACATGCCACTATGGCAGAATATGGCTTGAACTCAACCTTTGTAAAACATCCTTTGTACTACCTATATTCGTGCTAATAAAATGAATTGAATTGAATTGAATTGAATTGAACACAGTTGGTGTGTCAGTTTGGAAAGTAAAAAAAAAATCCTTTTGATTTATCTAATAGGTTGGGGGAAAAGTCTTTTCGCATTATAGTATGTATGAACTTGTAATAAAATCTCTTTGGCTATAGTATTTGTATCTGGCTGGTTTTGGTATCATTGAAAGTTAAAATTTTAAAGAACATAATTCCAAATTCAAATTAGGAAAATGTGTGATTTTCATTTGTTTTTCGTACTGTCAAGTGAATCTAATGAAAAAATTCAATACATTTTAAAATTTTACTACAAAAAAGGTAAAAATGCAACGCAAGCCGTGAAAAAAATTTGCGATGTTTATGGACCTAGTGCAGTGTCTGTGAGAGTAGCAGACACACAGAGAGAGTGGTGGGATTGGAAGGGCATTATTCATTATGAGCTGTTACCACCAGGCAGGACTATCGATTTTGAACTCTACTGCGAACAACTTATGAGATTAAAACAAGAAGTTGAGAGAAAGCGGCCGGAGTTGTTGGCTGGGAGTTGTTAATGCATCCGCCGTATAGTCCTGACCTTGCACCTTCAGATTTCCACCTGTTTCGGTCTCTTCAGAATTCTTTAGGCAGTGTTAGGTTAACATCACGAGAGGACTGCCAAATCCACTTTTCGCGGTATTTTGATGAGAGGTCCCAAAATTTTTATAGCAATGGGATCATGTCCCTACCTACAAGATTGCAAAAGGTTATCGAACAAAATGGTACATACATACTTTAGTTAAATGTCAATAAACTATATTTAAAAATGTTTTGAATTTTCTTAAAAAATGCGAAGAAACTTTTTCCCCAACCCAATATAACCTCAATTTTTTTACGCACGATTATTTCCATCATTTTTGTCTTACCGACCAACCATCATTGAGCTAGCTTGTAGCTCAGAGCCTTAACTGGTTTTGTTGATATGAGATGATAATGAGGAAAGGTTATGTTATTCCGTACACATTGCTCTTCATTTTTCACGACGACTCTCTGAGTATGACGCCAACTGTGGACTGTATGAAATTTATTTATTACTTAAATAAAAATGTCTTTGTCTCTGCCCCGTATCTGAACCACCAAGAGTGTACTTGTTATGCGATGCAGTGCGATAACAGAACTTTATCGATTCCTGTGTTTAGGAACGAATGCAGCAAGAACGTCATTCCCTCAGGCGGCATGGCTAGCGGTAGCGTCGGGTGTCGGGTCCACCTCTTCCCTAAAATATGGTTGAGGAGGGCGATGGATGGTGCTTGCGGTATGCTCGTGAACGGGTGCTGCTAGCGGTGCCAGCTCGTTTTGCTGATGAATTTATGACTGTTACTTTTTGAATTTGTCTCTGACTTCCCCATCTCTATGTCCACGTCCTCGTCTGTGTCCTGTCTGTGTCCACGACATCCTCATCTCCATCCACATTATCTGTATTCTCTCTCACCTCTATCGCTACGTCTATCTCTACTTCTATATTTACCTCTATATCTATGTCTACGTTTCTGTCTAGTACTCCAGAAGATCACCAACTCGTTCACGGGTCAATGAGAGGTTTACAAACTGACATTTAAAACTATAAAAAAGATAGTTACTATATTTCATTTTAGATGGCGCCACATGCTTTTCTTACAAAAGTGCAATGTCAAATGTCTTTTCGTATAGAATTTTGACAGCTAGCTTTTTACCAACGCCATCTTTTGAGAGAATAAGATATGATTTTTTCTTTTTAAAATCAATTGGAAAACTCCTCAATGCTGCACGCGACGTCGTCTGCGTGAACGCTATGCAGCACCAAACGCACCTACGATTATAACACTGCTAGCGTGATAATATGTAGCCTATATGTTGACCCGACTTCTTAACTATCTTCATGCCAAATTTGAAGTAAATCCATGCAGTACTTTTTGAGTTTATCCCGGAAAGACAAACAGACAAACAGACAAAAATTCTAAAAACTATATTTTTTGTTTCTGTTTCGATTGTAGATCATACCCCAAGTATTCTTTAAAAAAAATATTCAATGTACAGTTTTGACTTTCCTACCATTTTATTATAGGTATGTATAGATTAGCGCTTTGATAGATTTAAGGATAAGTGTTATGTAAAAAGGTTTACTATAAGATATCCGGATGCAAAAAGATGGGATTCCGTGGCTGTAAATTGTAAGTGTGTATGTTTTTTCTTATTTTCAGTTTCTTGCAACTTCTTCTCAACAGATCGACTTTCTGAAGTGGTAGATTTAGTTCAATTTGTAAATTGTTAGACTTATTTCAAATGTATTTAAATACTTACGTGAAATAAAGAATATTAGAATTGAATTTGAATGTTCGTATAGTGGCGTGTGGCGTCGGTGGCGTGTGGCGTCGGTGGCGTGTGGCGTCGGTGGCGTGTGGCGTCGCCTTAAGAATAGCGCTACCCCATCTCTTCCCGTGGGTGTCGTAAGAGTCGACTAAGGGACAAACCAGAGGACGGGCAGCAGCGTCCTTTTGTGTATATTAACACCACACTGCGATCGCCAACCCGCCTGCCAAGCGTGGCGATTACGGCATTTCCCCCCCAAAACATGAACCACAAACAAAGGCCCCGGCCCCTAGTCCCCGGCGGTCCCGCTAGTCTCGATCAAGGTAGCGGTCGAGGAAACTGCGGGACAGGGGGTGCTAAGAATCCCCGGGTTCGACCAGGCTACCGACGACGACCCTTGGCCCTGGCGACATACAATGTTAGGACACTGCGGACAGACGAAAAGATTGTTGAGCTGGAGGAAGTATTGAGTGGATTGCATTGGGATATCCTGGGGTTATCTGAAGTCCGTAGACAGGGAGAGGAATCGATAATCCTGAAATCCGGCAATCTTCTTTACTTCCGGGAGGGCGACCAACTGTCCCAAGGTGGTGTCGGGTTTCTCGTCCACAAAACCCTCGTGACCAATGTTACAAAAATCGAGAGCGTGTCGAATAGGGTAGCGTACCTGATACTCAGAATTACCAAACGGTATTCGTTGAAGGTCATACAGGTCTATGCTCCGACCTCGACACACTCCGATGATGAGGTGGAGGCTATGTATGAGGACATCTCCAAAGCCATACACAGCTCCAAAACTCATTTCAACGTGGTCATGGGGGATTTTAACGCAAAATTAGGCAAACAAAGCGGCGATGAGCAGAAAGTGGGGCAATTTGGAGTCGGAGTCCGGAACGTCCGAGGCCAGATGCTGGCCGACTTCTTGGAGAAGGAGGGCCTCTTTATGATGAACTCATTCTTCAAGAAACCGGAACACCGCAAATGGACATGGATAAGCCCCGATGGTCACACCAAAAACGAGATAGACTTTATCATGTCAACGAGAAAACAGATTTTCAATGATGTCTCTGTGATCAATGCCGTGAAAATCGGTAGCGATCACCGCTTAGTAAGAGGCACATTGAGTCTGAATCCAAAACTGGAGCGATCTCGACTGATAAAGTCTGTACTTCGTCCTGCACCCATCCAGATCCAAAACCCCGAAAACTTTCAGCTCGAATTGCAGAACCGCTTTGAATGCCTCGGCGAGTGCGTCGATATGGACGACTTCAATAACAGGTTTGTGGAAACTGTCTCCACGGCTGGGTCTAAGTTCTTTAAAACCCGCCGTGCAAAACGAACTGGAAAAATCTCAGACTCTACCCTCAAACTCATAGAAGAAAGACGCACAATGTCCCCGGAAGATGCTTCTCAGTATCGGCGGCTAAATAGACAAATCTCCAAGTCCCTAAAACGCGACCTACGCCGGTTTAATACAGACCGTATTGAAACGGCTATCGAGCAAAACAAGGGCTCTAAGGTCTTCGCGAGAGATTTGTCTATAGGCCATGACCAACTGACGAAGTTGAAAACGGACGACGGCAGGGTTGTTTCGTCTAAACCCGAACTTTTGAGGGAAGTTGAGAAGTTCTACGGGCAGTTATACACTACAACACGGGCAACTGTTCAAGACATGGCAAAAGACCCACGAGCCAAATTAACCCGACACTATACCGAAGATATCCCAGACGTCAGCCTGTACGAGATTAGTATGGCCCTTAAACAGCTTAAAAACAACAAGGCGCCGGGTGATGATGGAATTACAGCCGAGCTTCTGAAAGCTGGTGGCAAACCTGTGCTTAAGACCCTTCAGAAGCTGTTCAATTCCATCATCCTCGAGAGCAAAACGCCCAAAGCGTGGCTCCAAGGCATAGTGGTCTTGTTCTACAAAAAAGGTGATAAAACCCTTTTGAAGAACTTCAGACCCATTACTTTGTTGAGCCATGTATACAAGCTGTTTTCAAGAGTCATTACGAACCGTCTCGCACGCAGGTTTGACGACTTCCAGCCTCCCGAACAAGCCGGTTTCCGAAAAGGCTTTAGCACCATAGACCACATCCATACGCTGCGGCAGGTTATAGAAAAGACGGAAGAGTATAACCAGCCACTTTGCTTGGCGGTTGTGGACTATGAGAAAGCCTTCGATTCGATCGAGACCTGGGCTGTACTGCAGTCTTTGCAGCGGTGCCAAATTGACTATCGATACATCGAAGCGTTGAAGTTTTTGTACAAAAACGCCACTATGTCAGTCCGTCTTCAGGATCAGAATTCGAAGGCTATCCAACTGCAGCGGGGCGTCAGGCAAGGCGACTTTATATCGCCTAAGCTGTTCACCGCAGCGTTGGAAGATGTCTTCAAGCTTCTGGACTGGGATGGGCTCGGCATCAACCTCAACGGCGAGTACATCACTCACCTTCGATTCGCGGATGACATCGTAGTCATGGCTGAGACCCTGCAGGACCTGAGTAAAATGCTCGATGACCTCAGTGGAGCCTCGCAGCGAGTGGGCCTTAAAATGAACATGGATAAGACGAAGGTTATGTCGAACGTCCATGTTGCACCTACTCCTGTGGTAGTTGGAGGCACCACGCTCGAAGTTGTTGACGATTATCTATATCTAGGACATAAAATCCAGTTAGGTAGGTCCAACTTTGAGAAAGAGGTCAATCGTCGAATCCAACTCGGCTGGGCAGCGTTCGGGAAGCTCCGTGAAATCTTCTCGTCACAAATACCGCAATGTCTGAAGACAAAGGTTTTTAACCAGTGTGTGTTGCCAGTGATGACATACGGCACTGAGACGTGGTCGCTAACTATGGGCCTTATAAACAAGCTTCGAGTCGCTCAGCGGGCAATGGAAAGGGCTATGCTCGAGTTTCCCTGCGAGATCGAATCAGGAATGAGGAGATTCGCAGGCAAACCAAAGTCACCGGCTATGTCGAAGGATTGCAGAGCTGAAGTGGCAATGGGCAGGGCACATAGCTCGAAGAACAGATGGCCGGTGGGGCAGAAAAGTTCTCGAGTGGCGGCCACGTACTGGGAGACGCAGCGTAGGCAGGCCCCCCGCACGATGGACCGACGACCTGGTCAAAGTCGCCGGTAAACGCTGGATGAGGGCGGCGCGGGACCGAGCGACGTGGAAGACCTTGGGGGAGGCCTATGTCCAGCAGTGGACGTCTACAGGCTGTGGATGATGATGATGATGATGAAGTTCGTATAGATCGTCTAGTGTGGGAGTCCATTGCAAGTTGTAATACCACTGCCCCAAGACAAATGTAAAATGTGTACGTTGTTGATTTTGAATGTTTCTGAACATGGTGTTAAATAAGTATATTTAGTACGATTTTGGTTTCATATCATAGGCCTTATTTGCCGACAGGCCTTACTAACCGCGGGTACCTTACCTAATTGGAAAATAGATAAATTATGTTACAACTTGCAACGGACTTCATGCTATACGAACATCAGTGAACACACGAATTGATAAAATTCTGTGATCGCACTGCTGATGCTTAGATAGCGAGGAAGCCACAGACAGTAGGTACCCTATATTTATAATCGTGAAATCAATTTCCCCTGATTGATCAGTGACGATAAGGTCAAACGCTGAAGCGATGGGAATAGGCAAATTTATAGCTAAGAGTATTTGCCTGATAATTCTTGTGTAGAGTTCAGCAACTCTTACATTAAATATTTGTTCTTACAAAATATTTCCTAGGAAATCACTATAGATATGATTTGGGTTACCTACTAAGTACTGTATCTTATAAAAAGGAACGTCTGTCTGTATGTTCGAGGTAATCTACGGAACCACTGAACTGATTTTGATCTTGTTTGCGCCAGTCTAAGAATTACGTAGTTTCGAGGCTCACTATTAAATTACTTATGTGTTCAATAACAGTCAACACAGACAAAACTTCAAACTGTAGGTACCCGTACAGAGTCAATAGCACATTATGTTATATTGTATATGTATAGGTATAATTATAAAAAAACAGCATGTAAAAGTCACAAGCAAAAAATATAAGTATGTAGATACCGTTTTGTAATTGTCTAACGGTTTAATGGCCCCCGGGCCACCAATAGGTAGTTAGGGCCATACGCAAACAGTCGACATACCCAACAGACACGTGTAGGTCATGTTTTTAGTGGCAAGGTCCTGCCTGCTTTCACCACGTAGTCGTCGGCGAAATCGAAAGTAAGTATTTGTCGTAAGCTTATGACCATTTTCGGCCCAGACGCGCGAAACAACTGTCACTGTGGCCTGTCATGTAACATCCACTGCCGCGTTAATCAAAACCTGGGATGACAGGTTTTCGAGTTTAAGGTGTGTCTATGAAGCACTGTCAGGGCTAACTTGGTTACGTCGTCGATGTAACTTTGTGTAGTTTTTTTTTTTTACAAGGGCTTATTTGGATGCAACAGAAATCTTTGTCATCTTTTTAAATGTCGAAAATACATACCTATCTAGTCTTCTTTACATAACAGGTTACACAATAACATTGTGTTAGTTAAAGACGTAGGTATATTTGGTTAGTAACGTCTTTGATTCTATTTTTATTTCTTTTTATCAACAGTCTTTGTCAGTTTCAGCCTCGCAACCTTATTTTAGACTCAATTTCGTTTGATTTTTGTTAAAGAATATGACACGATTAGATAACAATTGATTTCAATGTTAAATCTGAATCTTCGATCTTAGATTTAAAATAGGTACTAAGTACTACAATATATGAGCGTAGCCATGAGAACTAAAATCCAGATAATCCAGTTGTATAATCTTGAATCGATAATATAGATTCAGAATAGAAATCAACAAATAGACAATATTGTATCTATTGACTCAGGTTTATCGATGGTAGCAAGCTTTACCTGTTGGTGAGTCAAAAACTGAAAGGAGCTTTTTTATTTTTGGGAGTTTATTTATTTATTTACCTACACGCAATGTCTGCAGTTTTTGTAGCTATATTTTAACATTACGATGTAATGTAATGAGATTTAAAAAGGAACCCTTATCGCATGAAATGATTACGCATTTACTAAATTTGACACAGCTGCGCTGCACCAATTTCTGTGCCAAGTCAATCTTTTAACAGCAGGATAAACTTTTTCTAAGTTCGCCAATCTATATTAGCACAAAAAACATTACGCACGGTAGAAAATAAGTAAATAAATAAATCATTAGTTCGGATATGGAAGAAGGAAACCCGTAGAACGACGCGCGTGGTCGCTGGCTTCCGGCACTCGCCGATAAGGCAGCGCGGCCGGCGCGTGCGCAAACAGACGCCCGCCACGCGACGGAAACGCGGCTCTACATTACTGCGCAAGAGTGCCTGGGATGTTGCTTCAAAAACTTTCGTAAATCGCGCGCGGAGAAGATAATTGGACTCGTAAATTGAAGCTGACAGTTGATAGAAATAGATTACTGACTTATAGTAACAAATAGGAATAGTATTAAGCTCAAAGGAAGTTTGCTGCGGAAACTTTACGTTTTAACAAAGGCGTAAAGACCAATGCTGAAGTGCAAACGAAACTTATTAATCAACTCTTTGGACTGGCCAAAAATCCTATAAGGTTTTTTAAGCGAATTACATAACATGAGGATATTTTACGGATACCATACCGTACACCTGGATACGTCACTACGGTCCTTTTAAAACAGGTATGATGAATTAATCAACCCTGCAATTAAGTATAAATACCTACTAGTAATAAGTATATAATAACTAATACCAGTTATAAGCAATACCCCTTGGTCTCAAAAGTTTCCTGTCATACCAGCATCTGGTAAACCTAATTGGTGTAGAAACATGCGGGTTAATTTATGTTTAGTCATCAAAGCCCAGAGACGCTAATACGCTGCCAACCCTGGGAAATAAGATGGTAAGTGCTTTTAATTACACTTATGGAAGTTATAAGAATTACGTAGTATGGGTTACATATTTACATGCGTAGATAAACTAGGTACACAATTGGTGTTCTCTTGTCTCTGCCTAGCCCAAAGGAAGACAGGCTTGAGGTTATGTATGTATCTATGAATAAACCTAGTAAAAATACCACCAGAAAAAGCCACCACGCCCTAACTATAGGGAGCAGTCATCTTGTGCCTCTGCTGCGTGACAAGTTAGAACACAGTTTTCCAGGAAAGATTTAAGGCTGCAAACTGGACGGCAGCGACGACGACGGGCCGTTCTCGACGCCAGCGGGCGCTCGAGCGATTTGTCGCGGTTTCTTACAAACTCAATGCTTTCTATAATATAAGTAAATACTCATCGACACGCTAAGAAGAAGAATACTTTCTATTGTGTCGCGGAAATCGCTGCCCGCGCCGCTGCCGTCCAGTTTGCAACCTAATATAAACCCAATCGTACAAGTAAAAACTTGCGTTTTCGACAATAAGTTGAGGAACTTACTGTCATGTCTGTTCAGTTTGTTTTATAATTTTAGATAGAGATAAATTATGAGACTCTTCCTACAGTATAATTGTTATAAAAGTTTAACCATACCTAATATACTTATTTGCATAGATTACGACATAGATAGTAACTGCTTAAGTAAACAACGAAGGAGCACGGTTACGGAAGCAAACAGTATAATAAATCCTCGTTCGTTAATCTTCTTAGATTTAAGATTAGCTGTCCTAGACGACATTTCTTCTGGAATAGTATTTTGAAGTGCACTTTCATTAATGGCTATCTCCCGAGCCGTCATAGATGTATAACTCGATATGAAATCGCCACTCAATGATTAGTTACAGCGCTGGCTTCAAACACATTCCTTAGTACCAGATCTATCTAGTCTATAGTCTAGGGTTGGCAAACGTCACGGTCTATCCTGACATGAGTGGATTTTACGATTATGCCAGGATTTCTGTGAGTCTTTGATATTTTATGGAAACTCTGTCCCATGTGGGACTTTGATCCTTCTTGACTAAGGAGGCGGCTAGCTATGTCGAATTTAAAGATAACGCATAGGTATGACTACCCAGAACATTCCCGGTTGCTGCTCCATTTTACATAAACTTTTTGTATTTTTGAGGCCAATTTTTACAGGTCTTTTTGATCAAAGGTATTTTTGAATAATGAACATTTTATAGTCTTACACCGACTCTTATTTCTTTGCAACATTCTTCTTGTGAAAAACAGAATTGGTGGACAGTAAAATAATAATAAAATAAAATCCCCAGACAATCACACCAACTAGATGGCCCAAAAGTAAGCATAGCTTGTTTTATGGGATAGGTACCATGTAGGGAACCTAGAATTCACGCCTGTATCCCTTACGGGGTAGGCAGAGAACCAGAGGATGTCACATTCTGATGTCACGATGTCACGTTTGACAAAATTTGGAGATATTATAGTGCTGGAGAGAGACTATTGCAGTGATAGGGGGTCAGCCTATCGCCCGCCAAATTGTCCCAAAAAAAAGTATGCCCGGGAAGAGAAGCAGCTGGAACTTTCTATGTTTTTCTCTCACTCCCAGTCCAGCATGGAAGAATTGGAATTTTTTTTCCTTGTTCCGTGCGGGAATGAAACCCGCAACCACTGGCGTCTGAGGCTAACAGGTTTACCCCATCGCCAAAGTACAGTATTTTTTAAATAAGTACTTATAGCGCTTAACCCTAATCTACTCCAGTTAGAGGCAGTTCAGTCTGCACGTCCAGTGACTCTTAAATACCTGATGGGTAATACATATGTCAACCTGTATTACGTGTATAACACGTAGAGTACGTTAACGATAGTGACATAATCGTGTTGCATTGAGTTTCCGTGTTCCTGACAGATTTGCATATAAATGTTAGCTAAACGTATGTTCTTGTGTTCAAACAAGTTTTTTCTTAAGTACATAGTAACTTACCTAAGCTTCCGAGTGTTGAAGACTCCACGGAAAACTTAGCTCAGCTATGCAACGCGTAATTGTGTGAAATTGATTAGCGACTGTATTATATTAAAAACGTGTGGAAAATGACGGCGCCATTCTTGCTATTAAGAAGCCGTTATGCGGTAATTAACACAGGGACTAGCCGGGCAAACCGGCCTACATTAGAACGAATCTTGTCCGTTGTAAAGCTCGCGAGTTAATAAAATCCTTGTTAGTCGTTTTCACATTCAATCTACACATTTCAATGTTTTTCAAAGTCATATTGGTATTATAGGCTTTGAATTTATCACGACGAGTTATTGCAGCGTAACGAACCATCATCGGTTCCGCCCGGGTTCTGCTTACTCATTTGCCATTTATTTCATATTATATATTATTTCCTTTTCATCAGCGACCAAAGCCACATGTGATAAAAATCTTTTATCACAATTGGGTACCTATGATAAAAAAAGATTTAGTATTGATTAGAATAGAATAGAATCAGTTTATTGCATTAATACACACAAAAATTACAATTAAAGTTTAAAAAAAACAGCATGCATTATAAACAAACAATACCTCTATACAAAACAAGATATTTAAAACTAATTAAGTTTATAATTTAAGGAATCTTAAAAAAATATAGATCGCAATCAACATAAGTAACGTTTCATATTAACTAGTGTGTGTAATATTGCAAAATGTCATAGCTCAATGTTCATATTTGCTCAGGTGAGCAAATCATTGATTTTCAGCTATTACCTTACGCGGTGAGTGAAATAAGGTTTAATATTAAAAGAGAAAAAAACAATGAGGTGAGATTAGTCGTAGTGATTTCTATTTCAATTAAGTATACTTAATACCTACACTACCTACCTTATATGTCATACCTAATTAATAATATTAGTAAGTAACTAAAACAATATTGTGAATCAATTATATAATTTATAATAATATAATGATTAAATCTAAAATAATATGATAATTAAAAAAAAAAAATAATAAATAAATATTAATTAAAATGATTAAGTACTTAATTTGTATAGTTGTATCCGAAGAACAGTTCAGGCCGGCACTGGCCCAGCTTGTCCACAAATTACCTGTACACCTACACGCAAGAATCAAGACCACTAGTACTAAGTAATTAAGAAGCCTCACTAAGCACTGTTATCTCGTTTTAAACTAAGATAACCACGGCTATAGAATACAGAATGTTACCCTGGCAGTAATTGACAGGCAGTTTATAAGTTACCGTTCAGTGATGACCACTAGTGGTAACTGCAGGTGAGATCAGAATGCGCGGCACGCTTCTGGGATTTGCATTTCGAACGATGTGGGTCAAACCTGTAGGTCCATTTTAATTGGAGGTCTATGGCGTATGGAGAATGGAAAATGTTTACTATATATAATGTTGCTTTCTTAGCTTCTTTGATTAATATAATAAAGCGATGTTCGTAAATAATTTGTGTTTCTAGATGCGGAGAGATGTTGAAATCCAGGTGCTGGTACTCGTCAACTTAGCCTACTACTTCATCCATCAATTTTGAAATATTGTAGATTTTATTATTTTACATTAAGCAATCAATTACATGGCTATAGATACGTGTACCTAAACAAGATAAATCCTAAAATTGAAATGAATATTCGCTTATTATGATAATATTAGTTATCCAATTATATTGATATGCTCAACAACCATTTTTTTTAAATCATTGTCATTTGCCGCGTTTATACACAATGAATTTTTAGTCAGGTATTGTGTTTTTTGGCCAAAATACAACGACGATAATGCGGCGGGTCGCAAGTGCATATTACTAGATCTGACAACTGTGTAATTCTAAGATTTGATAGAAATCGACATATTCTTACCATAAACATTCTTGCTGCATAATCATTTTAGTAAGTAGTTTTAGTTCTGGCAAGGCACTAAGAACACACAAGATTCAGTTTAGGTAGATACCTAAGTTCGTTTCCCAAATAGGTCTGGATAGGGTAAAGACCTCTCGTACCGCAGGCGTACAGTCTCCCTATAGGTACTCCACGGTGGCCATCTATTGTGAGATTAAGCTATGATTCAAAGATATGACATACATACTTATTCAACACTTTAATTAACGAAGACCTAGTCGACTTTTGCTGAATGCTTACCAGATAACCGAGTTTAGTACTTGTATAATTAATAGCTGCGGTAAGAGTGGGCTTCATGCAAACAGCCTGTGGTTGGCAACACTGACGTATAATTACGCATCCAGGTGACCGAGAGAGCAGGCGGATATCTGCGCAGGAGTAGTTCCTTAATTGTACGGTTTCACTTGACATTGACACATTCCTTGAGACACACCTAAAAGCTCATGCGCACAATTCCTTTGTTTATCTTGAACTTTTAGCACCGATCTCTGCATAGCAGGCACGTCGCAATATATTTTGTTTTTTTTTTAAAGATAAGTTATCTGTATTCTCTCTCACCTCTATCGCTACGTCTATCTCTACTTCTATCTTTACCTCTATATCTATGTCTACGTTTCTGTCTAGTACGTGATTGCCTAATGTATAAATATAATAGTAGACTCCAGAAGATCACCAACTCGTTCATGGGTCAATGTATACGCTTTTATGATAAAATTCCAAAATATTTAAGATTAACCCTTCGATAGATTTAAGGATAAGTGTAATATAAAAAGTTATACTATAAGATATCCGGATGCAAGAAGATGGGATTCCCTGGTTGTAAATTGTTATTGTGTATTTTTAAAAGATGATTGCTGTTGAGTTTCTTGGCACTTCTTCTCAACAGATCGAATTTCCGAAGTCGTGGTAGATTCAGTTCAATTTGTAAATTGTTTGACTTATTTCAAATGTATTTAAATACCTACGAAATAAAGATTCTTTTGACTTTGACTTGGAGGTTAACCATCATTATGACTGCAGAAACTTTTCAAATTTGAAGTGAAATCTAAATCAATAAAGATTTATATATATTTATAGAATATGTTTGATAAACTAGGTACCTCATTTCGTCAAATGTATAAAGTTGTTCATGCTACAAAATGAAAAGAAAATTCCCTCAAAGAAAAACATGACTCCTCTCCAGTAAAAATAAAGGGGAAATATGACGTCTCAAAAACTCTATGTTTGAAAAAAATATTTCAATTATTTACTGTACATTAATAAGGCATCAGTGGAATTCATAATGTGGTTACAAACCATAGGTTCGATATTAGGAGAATCTCAGCCCATTTACAATTTGAAGATTGCACTCCTTCTTCTCTATAAGTAGTTAACATAACAGGCGTCTGCTATAGAATTTCTGACAAGAATCCTCAACGTTTTCCAAGGTGGCGATATTTTTTAAAGCTACCTATGTAAAATATAAAATGGGTCCACAAATGCACCTAATGTATAGGTTATAAAACCGATCCCGGCTGGGACTCGAACCCAGATCTCCCGCCTTCCGAAATTTTGCATGTAACGAAGAAATCCAGCAAATCCAGTATTTCAAATAATTTTGATCGTCGACGACCACACCACGGTAGCTCAGTTGGAAGAGGTCCCGCCTGGAATGCAGGACATCGGGGTTCAAGTCCCAGCCGGGATTTTTTTTATTTGGTGTTTTTACCTATAAATTATATTTAGGCATTATAAAATGCAAAATAAAGCTTTTGAAATATTGATTACTACTGTATTTGTACCGGATATTGAAACGTTTTTGATTAATTTTATGATTAACGATTGTTTTTCTACGATCGGATAGAAAATTGGAAATTCCGATTATTATTAATATCCAAAGTATGTCCAACCTACGTCAACGTTTTCTCCATAATACAGTCAATTGAAAACGCATGTAACCGGAAATGGTGGAAGCTTTCCAGTCGATTGCAGATAGTATTAATCGCGCGAGGCTGACTTTTCAAAGCAATTTCACATCGACGCAAACGCACTTCCGCGACGAATCAATCATGAAAAACACTGGTTTATTGTTTACATCTACAATACAAGGTGGACAATTATGAAATTAAGCTGTCAGTATGGGAATGTCTGAAACTAAAAGAAATACGAAGATCTGGATAGATATGGATAAACAGAATTGGAAAACAGCATTCACACATTTACAAAAGACTTGCTCTCAGCTCGGGAATTAAACCCGGAAATTTTGAAAAATAAAACAAGAACTAATGAACCTATAACTTACCGAAACCTTTTGAAACCTGCACATCTTCAACAGTTTACGCCAATTTTTTGAGTTTTACACTTTGAGGTTATCAATAGTCTTCAATAAAGAAACGGTTACGTTCAGGAAACAATTTCTATTTCACATAATTCACTGATTCAGAAAATACTGGGTCTCAGGCTCTGATCGCTAATGAGAAGCATACATGAATGCTTTGTGTAATAATGCATTATTGGTTCGTGGTAAGAAAAGCCTGTGTAAGGAAACATTCTATGGGATGAGAAAAAGTGTACTACGACAGGTTGATGCTTTACATAAACAAACATTTCATTATCACGAAGAAAAAGATAATCATAGTTTTTGACTAACTTTCCTGGAATTTAAGGGTGTTTTTTTCTCCGTCTATGATTGAGATAGTCAGTGTCTTATTCTGGGAGAGTCATGTATGATGATATGATTAATTGAATATTGTATAGTTTTTTCCAGAAAAAACATATCAGAAAGCCGTGTAATGTTTAGAAAAAAAAAAAAAAAACTTGCTTGGACACAATGCTGACTCTAAAATACATGTTTACATGCATACAGGGTGTAACTTGAAGGATGGTTCAAACGTTTCCCAGGGATAGAAGACCTCAATACCTACCAAAATAACCCCCATGTATGTCCAGCAATATTTTGTGGTTCTGAAAAATTTGCAATTTTATGTTTTTATTTTTTTAAAATCAGATTGTCAAAGAACATTTGCAAAAACAGACTCACTACTTGGTATACAGTCGTGATTTTTGGTCTTGGCTTAGCTTAATAGTAGGCCTTTAATATCACCTAACCACTGTAAATCAAGGACTTTTACGGATGGAAATAATGTTGAAACAAACCGACTTTTTCAGAAAATCTAGATATAACGTTAACTTTGAGTGGCCGTAGAAAAAAAAATCCATAATTTTTTTCTAAAACCTAACTTAAAAACTACTAGTGTTAATCTTAAATAATATTTAAAAATTTCATTTGCCCAACAATACGACAACACTAAGAAAAATGTGCTCCAGTAAAAGAAGTGATTATTTCCATGTACGCAACGCTATCTGATTTCGAGAATCGCTACTTAAAAAGTCTTTTGTTCAGGTACCTAAATGGTCTTCTTGTTCATGAACTGAAAGTCGGTTTATGAATAAAGAAGGGTAATAAATTAAATATTGTTGTAATGTGACAGGCCGTGGTTTGCATGTGGTGGTATTATGTCAGGAGCTGACTTAATCTATAACTTTTGCATAACTCTTTGTGTACACTCCGTGTTCTCTTTGTCTACTACTGTATAGATAGACCCTCCATGGCCAATGCAACGTTGTGAAAAATTAACGTTTAATTAAATATTCGCTAACGTAAAATCACGACCTTACACCAAGTAGTTAGTCTGTTTTTTCAAATTTTCTCAGACTATCTGATTTAAAAAAAAAAAAACCTAAAATTGCAAATATCTTTAGAACAACAAAATATTGCTGAAGATGCATGGGGGTACTTTTGGTAGGTATTGAGGTCCTCCATCCTTGGAAAATGTTTGATCCACCCCCTCAAGTTTACACTCTGTATAAATTAAACACTTGAAATTCCGAAATAACATAGTCTAGCAAGTTTAACAAGATTTCATAAGTAATGCCTTATGTATTTGAATCAACATAATATTTGAATCTAAATTAACATTTTAAAAAGATAATCTGTATTGCGCTTCGTCTTTTTAAAATCAAAAATTCTGTAATGTAATGTGTAATAAATCATCAATAATTACTATTATACAGGGTGACTGGTACCAAACCCGCCATAGCAAATTAGCATATAGAGGAGGTCATTTGCTAATTATTGGACCTTACTTTCCCTAACTAAAGTTTTATACTTTAGGAGATATGTCAATTTTTATACATTATTGAGATTTTTCCAAAATTTGACCTTAAAGCATTCGTAACTTTATTTTTCGTCATTAGTTTAGAGTTTTTTTATTATTTCTTGGTAGTCATTAACATTTGTGAATAAAATACGTCGGAACTTCCCTCAAACTAGGGTTAAAAAATAAGACGCTTATGCTTTTAAAAAAAATCAATAAAGAAAAATTACTTTGCGATCAAATTCAACCGGAAATAATAAAAAAACTACGGCGTTTTAATAATTTATTCTACTCTAAATTAGTTCTCTAGTTCGTCACCTTACCAACGGTACTAAATTTGCAACGGAAAGTTTGATTAGCTAAACATCGGTAGGATTTTCAGGTCAACCAGTCATTTTGATCAAAAATAGTGAAGGTCCCAACGACAGGATAAAGCTAATTTAGCAAAGTAGTTTTTGCAAATTTATGAGTAGGTATTAGATAATAGAAATTGAGTGCTTAGTGTACTTAATTTTTTTTTTTACTTTTACCATGTAAAGCAAGAAATCAGGAAAAGATATCGAGCATCAAAAGAAAAATTTAAATAGAGTTGAAACTAAAAATTCTGCTCGAATTGCTGCCCGCAATTTCTGATACATGCCCGATATCTTTTCCTAATTTCTGTGGTGGTAAGACTGAGCCTAATTTCTTCTTTCATAACAGAAAACGCATTATTAATTTTTTGAATTAACTCATCTTTTGTAGTTACTTCTTCATTGTAGACCAACTCTTTTCATTTGCAATGACAGTTTCAATGACTTTTAGACGTCAAATGAAAAAGATGAGGTCGGACCCATCTCTATGACATTTAAGTTGTTGTCATATATATGCTTTTCCTTTCCGTTTCGTGTGCTTTCACAAATAGTTGAGTAGACACAGGTATAAATAAATAAGACATTTCGTTTTAAAATGCCGGGATACACAAGGGAAGAATACGCCGACATGCTGCTGGCGTATGGTGCTGCACACAGTAACGCCCGCAAAGCGCGGCGAATTTACCAGGAGCGATATCCAAATAGACGCTTACCTGACCGTGACACATTTCCTACCACATATCGTCGGTTTAGAGAAACGGGTAACTTGAACGTCAGGGTACCCCAAGCAGCTGTGCGACAATTACCTGTTGAAATTGATCAGCAGATTTTGGCAGCTTTTGAAGAAGATCCCACGACTAGCACCAGAGTGGTAGCTGCCGCTTTGGGCGTCAGCCAGTGGAAAGTCTGGTCAGTGATGCATGGGGACCATCAACACCCGTATCATTACACGCCAGTTCAAGGTAATTTTGAGTTTATTTATGTACCTACTTACACTAAAGCGACCAGTGTTATCTTTAGAATTAAAGAAATTATTAATATTACGACGAGCTTCGATGTAACATAATCCAAATCAAATTTTGTCTTTAGAATAACATTTACGTAAATAATTAACAAATGGAGTGTTGGCAGGGCTTGAAAATGGCGACTACGAAAGGAGGTTGAATTTCTGTCGCCTCGTTCTTCACACCGATGTCGACGACCCAACATTTCTGGAGCGTATCCTTTGGACCGACGAGTCACAGTTCACCCGAGAAGGCATCACCAATTTCCACAATCTGCACCACTGGTCCCATGATAACCCCCATAAAAAGAGGGTTACATCGGTCCAGCGGAAATTTTCTGTTAATATGTGGGCCTGCGTTATTGGTCGTAATATCTTTGGACCCTATTTCCTACCAGACATTTTAAATGGGGGAAATTATTTAGAATTTTTAAGGGACGTCTTGCCTGATCTGCTGTTGGATGGAATAACCGACGACACGCCCATTGTGTTTCAACACGATGGGTGCCCGGCGCATTTCAGGCTGGACGTCCGAGAACTTTTAAATAGTTCATTCCCCGATTCATGGATCGGTAGAGGTGGGCCAATTGAATGGCCAGCTCGGTCGCCAGACTTGACACCTCTCGATTTCTACGTTTGGGGCCGGGCCAAAGAGTTGGTCTACAATGAAGAAGTAACCACAAAAGATGAGTTAATTCAAAAAATTAATAATGCATTTTCTGTTATGAAACAAGAAATTAGACTCAGTCTTACCACCACGGAAATTAGGAAAAGATATCGGGCATGTATCAGAAATCGCGGGCAGCAATTCGAGCAGAATTTTTAGTTTTAACTCTATTTAAATTTTTCTTTTGATGCTCGATATCTTTTCCTGATTTCTTGCTTTACATGGTAAAAGTAAAAAAAAAAATTAAGTACACTAAGCACTCAATTTCTATTATCTAATACCTACTCATAAATTTGCAAAAACTACTTTGCTAAATTAGCTTTATCCTGTCGTTGGGACCTTCACTATTTTTGATCAAAATGACTGGTTGACCTGAAAATCCTACCGATGTTTAGCGAATCAAACTTTCCGTTGCAAATTTAGTACCGTTGGTAAGGTGACGAACTAGAGAACTAATTTAGAGTAGAATAAATTATTAAAACGCCGTAGTTTTTTTATTATTTCCGGTTGAATTTGATCGCAAAGTAATTTTTCTTTATTGATTTTTTTTAAAAGCATAAGCATCTTATTTTTTAACCCTAGTTTGAGGGAAGTTCCGACGTATTTTATTCACAAATGTTAATGACTACCAAGAAATAATAAAAAAACTCTAAACTAATGACGAAAAATAAAGTTACGAATGCTTTAAGGTCAAATTTTGGAAAAATCTCAATAATGTATAAAAATTGACATATCTCCTAAAGTATAAAACTTTAGTTAGGGAAAGTAAGGTCCAATAATTAGCAAATGACCTCCTCTATATGCTAATTTGCTATGGCGGGTTTGGTACCAGTCACCCTGTATAATAAAGCTTTTTATATTATTTTATTCCATATTTTTATAAAAGATTAATTGTGAGGTGGAAAAATAAAATATTTTTACAGCAAAACCCTCATTACCGGGCCCCGACCAATCGTGGGATATACCAATCATTTGGTGCCGACTGAAAACCAGTCTCGTGAACCCCTTAGATTTCCGACTATATGCTGAGCATTTTTTATCATAGGCTTCATTGGTATTTGTTGCAATTATTAAGTATTTTCAAGTTCGCTAGGTTAAGTTTTAGTTGTAAGTATTATTGTACGAATTTCAGTGGTGATTGTTTTAAGAATGAAATATTTTCTTTCTTTCTTTTTATATGCAACGCTTTCTTTCCCAAAATCTATAAAATAAACTCAGTTTGATATTTTAAATCAATAATTTTTCAAATTAAGCACTATGAGCGTTTTCACAACACCTAAAAAAAACCGGCTAAGTTGAACTTGCGGACTAAGGGTTCCTTGCCTACGTAAATTACCAATCTTTTGTTTTTTTCCTGAATTTGTACTGTACGTTTTTACTTATTATCAAATTTTATGATTTTAGGTCAACTAAGGACTTTATAGGTTATGATGGTCTAGCGAACGACAAAATATGAGATATCAGCTGCGTAATGAGCTTTTGATTACGTTTGTTTATTTTTATTCTTTAAACAATTAAAAGGACGACCGCCTGGTGTAGCGGTAACATACATTGCCTTCTATGCCAGAGAGGTCCTGGGTTCGAATCCCGGCGGCGGCGGATATTTGTGTGATGAACACAGATATTAGTCGTCAAGTCATGGATGTTTATATGTTTATTTAAGTTTATTCTGATTAAAAAAATATGGGGAGCCCATAGAAACGTCGAGTCAAAATTTAAAGTGTAAAATATACCTACGCGATAAATCCGGTTAAAAAGTGTTTTATTTAATATTTATTTATTATTTATTAAACAATTGCGATATTTGATAATAATTTCAGCTTATTTTCTCCACGAGTTCTGGAGAAAAAGGGTCTTGCTTGATATACGGGCTGATTGACGAAGAGACAGATGGGAACCAAAGAGATTCTATTAAGGTTCCTTACTTTTGTTTTGAGTCACGAAACCGTAACTAACCACACTGTTCTTTTGTTTGGTTTAATTTTAAAAGCTGAAAAGGTACAGTCCTAACACCATAGTCTTCATGCGCACTTTCCATCAGGTGGCATGAAAGACAAACGTCCTATCCTTACAATATAAAAAAAAAGTCATAAAAACAAACGTAATACGAGTAGGTTCTTTAATTACAAGACTTACATAATTACACCGGTTTGATCAAAATGAAGTCATATGTTAACAAATATGAATCAACCACTTCACACAGCTATCGAAGTTTAGATAAAATTTGGGTTTTTTATTTTTTCTGAATTGCGCTTTTCCTTGAGTCACTTAGGTATTCGAAAATGTTTGCAACATTTCACAATATTGCACAGGAAACTTTAACCAATACCTACACCAGTAATTTAAAGATATAGAGATTGCTCTTAATGTTTAACCCACGATTGACACATTAAGTAATTAATATAAACTCTTTTTATGTGCCTAGGGCAAATGTCCCCAGGGCAAGCTGATGAGGAGGTTTAGGCCATAAATCAACCTGACCCAGTGCTGGTTGGGAGATGTCAGAGCTTTCAGGGCGCTGAAATGGCTTGTGACATACTCGACATAACCACTGCTGCATACAAGAATGAAGAATCTTATCTAGAATTTTCCACGGAATTAAAACTAAAACCGCGTTCGAAGGCTCGTAATAAATAATCATGGACATTATTTTCACACAACGCCACCAAGCAATCAGAGAGTAATGGAGGAATTATTGACTTAATAACTATCTTTTTAAATTTAATATAATTGAAAGAAAAAAAATCTAGACCTATTTATATAGGAAAACTTTGAAGATTTTTCAAACATAATATTCTGCAAGTCATATTATGTATCAGCGGGCTATTTGCTACTGCGCCACAAAGACATTGATAATGCCGATTTATAGGGTTCCATATTTCAAAATAAAAACGGAACCCTTAAAAGATCATTTGTCCTTCTGTCAAGGATTTTTTTTCAAAAGCACGTTGATGTATCAAACGGAAATTATGTGGTATACTCAAGTCTGCAATCCAGTGGTGCAAAGAAAAAATTTACATCTCGATCTACGTAATCAAGATATACTAATATTCTCCGGCAATCACAACCCATAACAAGTATAAGGATATAATAAAACACCTTCCCATTGACCTAATGACAGCAAATAACAAAACAATATTTGTATTTGTATTATGAATAGTCAGAGGTAAAGTAAAAACCTCGAAAATGGGTAACGGACTCCTCAGAGCTTGAGGCTGGCTGGCAGTTGAACTGTTTTTTAATAACGTAGTTTCCTGTTTCTCTTGATATATCTCGTAAATGTTTAGTTCTGTGTTTGCTACTTCAGTTATCACTTATCACTTGAGATGAGATAAATCTGTATCTGTATCATCGACCTTGTTGATTTACAGATCTTCAGAAATATTATCAAACTGGAGTTTCTTTTCATTGTTTCCAAATAAATTTTATGAGTGTCTTGACAATTGACGTACCGAATATTTTATATTATTAATAAGTGTAGCCACGTATCAGCTGAATATTTTTTGATTTACTGGTTGCGTGTGTTAATAAGACAGTGTTTTGAAGATTAGTGACAAAGCCAATGATGCTGCAAAGTGAGGAAGAGGTTAGTTTAAAGTAAAGTTACCTACATAAATAAGCTTATTGAGGCGTTTATAAAACCTATTTTGAACGTTGAGGAACGTTGCATACAATGTACAACGCAAAACGTTTCGAACTGAACCTGTGCATAGCGATAAAAAAGGGATAGAAAATACCACGTTGTCATACTTCGCATAAAGGTGTTTTACATAAGATGTTTTGACTTAATTGAATTATTTTGTATAATAAATAAAAACAAACAAAAAAAAAATTATTCACATGATATTTGATTCTATTACATGGTCCCATTAATGTCCTAGAGCTATGGGAAATCAATAGGAACACCTTGTATAAGAGTGCAAAACACATAAAAAATATCTTAAACAAACATTGCTACTGATGGCGTCATAATAAGTCAAGAGCGATCTCTTTCAGACAAAACTTAATTTAAATGCAGCCTTTGATTTCTTATTATTTTATTTACATACGAGAATTTAGTAATGGTGATGAAAAAAGAAAAAAGAATCGAAAAGAGGGTTAATATTAAAAAGTAAATACTCGAATTTAAAATGTAAAAGATGGGAAACTTATAATTGTGTAAGAGTGGATAAGATCATATCTATCGTCTCTACAATGCTATATTTATGGACTAGGGGGAATTCTTCGATTCATACCAAGGGGGGTTTCGTACCAGGGGTATGAATCGCCGAATTCCATTTTTGAATGAGTCGATTCACAACAGAACTATATCATTTTTCTCATATCATTTTTGTAATTCGGCGATTCATACCTACCATTGCAATGCATTATTGGTATGAAACGCCGAAGCTTTATTTCGTCGTGTCGTCGGGTAGAAAACGCTTCCGACTGAACCAATTTTTTTAATAAAAATAAATCAAAAATCAATTTATTGCTTCAAATATGGTGGTATATACATTTGGTGGTTAATATTCGTTATTGAGCTCATATTTTACTGTCTTACAGCATGCAATATCAGTGTGTAAACAATTAATAACTATATAATTCAATTAAAATACATCAAATAAAAAAATCATACATGCATTAATTAAATATTTAATATTATATGTGTTCTTAGGTTAGAAAAAAAATCAGATACTTTTATTTATTACATGTCAATTTTCTATTAAAAAAATCATCAATTGTATAAAAAAATTGCTGTATTAGCCATTGACGTAGGATAAATTTAAATTTTGTCAGTGGCAAGTTTTTTAACTTGGTTGTTAAATATTTTTACAATGTAATTACCTGCTACACTGATGAAAATAAATGTTCCATCGACCATCTTTAGATATGGAAGTTTATAATTTGTTTAGTAAACTTCAATCACATAGTCAACAATTATAAAACGGTATAACCTGCGTTAAATCATAAGCTTAATAAGCTTTAATAATTTTCCCTTTTTTACAAAAACTTTGAACTCTGAATCCAACTGTAAAAACTATTCGAAAATAAAAATAATTGCAGTCGCATCGCCTTGTCTTCTCGTGAGCACGATCGCTGCAATTTGGTCGAAACGTCGTCGTCGAGGTCAATAAATAAACAATTCTTTTAACGCGATTAAATCCCGAAGATACTAAGTCAAAATATTTTCGAAGAGCAAAAATTTAGTAATAGTTCAAAGCCAGGTTAAAATTTAAAATGTAAATATACGTGATAAATCTGGTTAAAAGTGTTTTATTGAATATTATTGTCTTATTTTATTTTAGTGTTTTAACCGACCTCCAAAAGATGGTATTTTTGTTTGAATGTGTTGGTGCTTTTTGTTTGAACTCTCTTAAAGTACGTGAACAACGAGTTAGCACTGAATACCCAGTAGTGTTTAGTTTAAGGATACAGGTGGTTAGTAAAGTTATGGGTAGAAGTGTCAACTAATCTTAAGAAAAATATGTTTCAAAAATCAAATCAACATATAAAATTTTGGGGACTGAAAACTGCTCGCGTCCGCAAGGTTTAGCCCTCGATGCCTTGTACGTGGTCCCTGGGTGGTGCTAAGCGAGCAGTAAAATCTGGTGGTAGGCTTCGGCCGTGGCTTGTCACCACCCACTAGACAAAACCATGCCTCCAAGTAACCTAGTTGCGTTCCGGCATGATGTCTAGTGTAGCCATTGAGGAGGATAGGTCTGAGTAATCGTGCTGCATCGGAGAACTGTTTTCAACTCGTAGGATAATGACTCACAGGGTGACTCGTTTTGGAGGGTAGCGGGATCCGAAGCACGGTGCACCGCTGGCCGACCGCAGGTAGTAGGGGGCCCAAGTAGCATGCCAACCATATGCAAAAGGCTGCCCCGCCACCTCGCGAAAAATCCCGGGAGGCTCCATCGTGCCGGCTGGCGACTGGTTTGAGAGGACCCGATGGCGAACTCGGGGGGGTTCGGGCGTCCCCGCAGTCTCCAAGCGAGTTTCCCAAAGGTGCGTTAGGCCTATCGAGTTGCTTGGTTCCATTTGCAGCACTTCACTCAACTTCTGTTCTCCTCCCTATTCACTCCACTCCAAATTAATGAAATGTCTAAAGAAGAGTAAGGTAACACAGCGGTTGCACTTCCTCTCGTTTAAAGTGCACTTTTGTAACATCCGAGGAGTGCACTCCAATCTCAATGATGTCCACCACCACCTCGAGACGGAGAGACCCCACCTACTCTTCCTAACGGAGACGCAGATCTGTGATCCGTCAGACTCGGCAAACCTCTGTTACCCAGGTTACATCCTGGAGTCCAAATTCCACCCGCACGCCGGGGTGTGCATGTATGCCAGTGACAAGATCTGTTGTCAGCGTCTCCGTTACTTAGAAGTGCCGGACCTTTCAGTTATGTGGGTTCACATAGATACTGGCCTAGACCAAATGGTATACGCTGGTATTTATCGGTCACACAGCGGAGATCGGGAGACAACAAGGCTTATGGACTATCTCAGCAGTACAGCGGACAAGGTTCAGCAACGTTTTCCCACAGCGCAGTTGGTGTTCCTGGGGGATTTTAACGCACACCACGGACAGTGGTTATACCCGTTTCAGGACACTGACCATGCTGGTAGAGAGGCTTTTAAGTTTTCGCTCACTCATGGCCTCTCTCAGCTTGTTGACGAGCCTACGCGCATCCCAGACGTTGCTGGCCACACTGCTTACTGCCTGGACCTTCTGCTGACAACCGATCCCGACAGATATTCGGTGTCCGTCACTGCACCCTTAGGGACATCCGATCACTGTCTGGTGAAATCTGTATCGCAGTACTCGCCACCTGACACCCAACCAAGTGGTTCTAGGCGAGTATGGCGTTACAAGTCGGCAGATTGGGATGAAATGCGACATTTCTTCGCATCTTATCCGTGGCGGCAAGCTTGTTTTACATCAACCGATCCATCGTGCTGCGCTGATGCAGTCTCAAGTGTGATAGGTCAAGCAATGGAGTTCTTCATTCCCTACGCTGATCTATCCCTTGAAACCAAAGCTCACCCATAGTTTAGTGCTGAATGCTTTTCCGCCGAAAAGCGTAAGCGAGAAGCGTACAAAGCCTGGGCAACCGCTCGCAGAAGCAAAGCCGTGGATTCGCATGAACACAAGAAGAGGTACAATGCTGCCGCCAAGTCCTGCAAGAAGGTGATCAAAAGAGCTCGTTTCGCCCACATAGGCTGTATTGGAGACAGAATAGCGTCATACCCTTCGGGAAGTAAAGCTTTCTGGTCCCTCGCCAAGTCGGTCGAAACGAACTTTTGTCGCCCATCGCTGCCGCCACTGCGGAAACCTGACGGTTCCCTGGCCCACACCGCTAAGGAAAAGGCGGATTTATTTGCCAGTATCTTTACGGAAAATTCTCGTCTAGATAGCCAAGAAAAAATCCCACCCTAATTACCTCCGTTCGGTCCTATAATGGGTACCGTTCATATTCGCCAAAAGGAGACGATTCTTAAATGCTTGCTGCACCTAGACGAGAATAAGGCTAGCGGTCCAGATGGTATTCCTGCAGTGGTGTTGAAACGCTGCGCAGCTGAGTTGTCTCCCGTTTTGACGCGTCTCTATAGACTTTCTTTGGAATCTGGTAGAGTCCCAAAATCCTGGAAGCTGGCTAACGTACAACCAGTAGCGAAGAAGGGAAGCCGTGCTGATCCTGTCAACTATCGACCAATCTCAATCACTTCCATACTTTGCAAAGTCATGGAACGTGTATTGAACAATCGACTCCTGGCATACCTCGAGACCAACGAGCTCCTAAGCGATAGCCAATATGGTTTCCGCAGTGGACGCTCGACCGGCGATCTTCTCGTGTATGCCACACACTTATGGAGTGAGGCCTTGGAGGGTCATGGTGAAGCAATAGCTGTTTCCTTAGACATATCCAAGGCCTTTGACAGGGTCTGGCATGATGGTCTCTTAAGCAAGCTTCCAGCATATGGCATACCGACCGGGCTCTGCGACTGGATATCTGATTTTCTGAGGGAACGGTCGATTCGAGTAGTCTTAGACGGCTACTCCTCTGACCAAATGGCGATTAATGCCGGGGTACCTCAGGGATCTGTTCTCTCTGCAAGTTTATTCTTGCTGCACATTAATGACCTCCTAACACCAGGCATTATTGGATATGCTGATGACAGCACTGTTGTTGAGAGATATATATCCAATGCGCGAACGAGCGCCCATGAAATCCAGGTTTTGAGAAAGTCTATGATTGAGCGCGTTGATTCGACCTTGCGGAATGTGTCCGATTGGGGCGAATCTAACCTGGTCAAATTCAACGCCTCCAAAACACAAGCGTGTCTATTCTCCGCAAAAAAGAGCACCTTTACTTTTACGCCCACTTTCCAGAATGTATCTGTGCCCATCACCGACCAACTAGGGCTTTTGGGCGTCACTATAACGTCCAAATTAAACTTCGGTCAACAAATTGAGTCTATGGCAAAAACGGCTTCAAAAAAATTGGGTAACGTCTTGAAGTTCTGGTACTTCAGCCCTGAACGGCTGCTCAACTTATACACAGCCCAAGTGAGGTCGTGCATGGAGTACTGTAGTCACCTTTGGGATGGTTCTGCCAAATACCAGCTCGAAGCGCTGGACTCTGTTGACCGAAGAGCCCGTAAAATCATAAATAACAACAACCTTACAAATAAAAAATTGCAGACGCTGGAGCATCGTCGTAAGGTTGCTTGTTTGACAGTATTTTATCGGCTACATTTTGGTGAGTGTGCGAGTGCTCTTTTTGACCAAATTGAACCCACCCCTTTTTACCACCGGACTACCAGACGCAGACAGAACTTCCATCCCTATATAGTGGATTTACCAAGAAGTCGAACAAAACTATCTTCGATAGTTCCTTTTTGGTACGGATTGCCAAGGAGTGGAACAATCTGCCTGCGTCTGTTTTTCCTGACCACTACAGTCCTGGAACTTTTAAGTGTCGAGTGAATAGGTTTCTCGTGGATGGACGTGTAACACCATAGTCTTCATGCGCACTTTCCATCAGGTGGCATGGAAGACAAATGTCCTATCCTTACAATATAAAAAAAAAAAAAAACAATGCCATAGGTACTAATTTGCTATTGTGACTTTTAAAGTACTGAACAGAGTGTTTTTGGACCAGTGGTGTTTTGAACATGTTTGATGAACATGGATGATGAAAATATTTAAGCTTCTGATACTGCCTTCTGATTCACCTAATTTGATAATACTATATAGTCCACAACTTTTTACACTACTCTTTTCTACAATAATAATGTAGAGATGAAAGAATTGTATTTTTAACAAATATTATAACAATATTAATACCAAATACTTATGCAAGATTTACTTTTCTTTTTTATTAATTTACCTATGGTATTTTATAGCCGGAATACAAAGTCTATATTTATGTAGTAGGTATGTTATTTAAGATACCGTTTCTTATAAAACTAGGGAGTGATCGGGTATGGTTGGCTCACGGGTTGGTTGTCACAACCTTCATAAAACAAAACTTTAAGAATGAATATTTTAATAACCAAAAAAGTCCAAAGAATCGCAAGAGCGCTTCACTTCAGATGCTGAGGTGAAGTGGAGAGGGAGGTGTCGCTCTTGCGCTTTTTCGGAGCTTGTTTTATGACCTTTGTGACAACCAACCCGTGTGACAACCATACCCGATCTCCCCTACTCATTCAAATAACATAATGAAAAATGCAAAGCAATATTGATGTTCGATGGGGTTAACAAAACAAATTATAGTGAGCGGGGGAAACAAAATACGTAAACGGATTTTTTTATCTCTATAGCGGTATTTTAAGGTTCATTGTTATTTTGAAATACTCTCTTCAAAAGGTTTTCGCCCCCGTCTGCACCGCAGTGCAGCTCGCTCCCAGGGATCCGTTTGTTTTTTATTCCAGGCATGACCGTGCGCCTGCGTCTCCTATACACACCTACGCAAGAGTGCATGCATGCACTGTGCTTGCTCAGTGCTCTTACAAAGGGGATTTTTAGTTATTGTGTACCTACTTAGTTATTTCTTATGAGTCTTGGCATACAGAAATCTGAGTAGGTAATAGATTTTGTGGTTAACCTTATAAAAGTTATATTCAATAACAATTTGAATATCGACTCATGTCGATATTCAAATTGTTAGATACCTAGATCAGAATGGGCTGCATGAAACAGACAAACAGTTCGTTAAACCATTAGAATTAAATTCGACTGAGATTTTCACAAAATATAGCATAGATGTGAAGTGAACCTAACATTAACAATCAATTGGTGGCATAGACAGCATAACAAGAATTTATATATTGTACTTTCTATGCTCCAATAAACCATTCATTCATTCGTTTTGGGAAAGCATAACATATTTTTATTTAAATGAATAAGCGTATCAGTTAGTAATAATAATTATTATTGTGAGTTGTGGTGGTTGTGATGTGACTCACTCAAATGTCAATATGCGCGTCTGTATGTCATTCAAATCGATATGCGTGTCTTGCTTAACAAAAAATAAACTATGCGTTCAACAAAAGAAGTATTGTACTGATGATATGGGATCTCGAACATAGGTACATTTATTATTTCTTACAGTCATTCGTACTTACATAGTAATCAGTAAATTATTGAAGCAAATTATAAGGCGGTATTTATTTGCATGTGAATATTTAGGGCAATACAAACAATGTAGCTTTGGAATGAGAATTTAATTGAACAAAAACAATAGCAAGGTTGTTTCGCAAATTTTGGTGAACAATAGGTATTCCTATCAAATGTCACTGCGCATAAAATCTGCTTTCGGAAAAATATTACGCAACGAAAACCAACCGATGTTATCAGCGGAAACTTACAGACCAAAATAACGCAGGTAAACTATTTTCTCATGCACATCATAATTTAAGTTAGAACATCTAAGCAACATTAATAAGACATAACGCATGTCATTATCCCTAAATAAGTTTTATTTATGCATTCGCCTTAATTTGAAGATCATTTCAGTAATGATGCGCCCACGATTTGTCCATTAAGTAGCGCTCATCGTCAGTCGCTTGTCATTGACCGCGATACAAACAAACAAGTACTTAATAATGACGCTAAAAAGCTTTAGGCCATGCTGCGATGAGGCTGTGCATTATTTTGTGAGTATAAATTGAAGGTTTCCATAATCCTGGAATTTTTATTTACGAATAGGAACCAAATCTTGATGGTATTAAAGGTCACGGCTTGTAAATTGATGTCACACACAAGAAGCGATTCAATTACATAGATATACACACGCCGCCGTGGTGGTACAGGGTTTGGCCGGTAGTTACGACAACAATATAGGTACATAAAAATAAAATATAAATAAATACCTTTACAATAAAGCCTTGAACTTGTCACTAAAAAGGTCTCTTTTTAGTGACTGAAGCAGCGTTTGGCTTGAATCTCAGGATGATGAGCTCAAGGGTACCTACAGGAGAGATGTGGCTCTACAGAATATATAAAATCTAATTAAATTTTGTTTACATCTCTCATGTTCGGTAAGTAGGTTCTTATTACCTCTAAATGGGGCCAGTAGGTGACTAATTAGCGCTCTAGGGTAATAATCTAGCTAGAAAAGGTAGTAATTAAAAAAAATACTTCTTTCTTTCAAAAAGTTCGCAAACATCTAACCATCATACTGGCAATAGACATCATGCATTCAGTACTATGACCAAAGAGGTCGCTTTGCTGTTCAGCCTTGTCTTCGTGTGAGTATAGTCATCAATTTTAAATATCGAACGGTGAAGCGCAATTTCGATCTTGAAAAAAAAATTAAAAAGTTCTTTACTTGATTCTTTTTGAAAAAATGCGGGAATAGAGAACTTTAACTTTAAAAAACACCGAAAATTGTTCTCATTTCACTATAAATTTCAACAAATAAAATGGTTTATTCTTGTAATGCCGGTTTTTTTCTACCTATCTCACAATCGAGATGTAAAGCAGAATAGTAAGTTGGGGTGTAAGCATCAATTGCACCCTCGAGCTATAGGTGCAAGAGCGCAGCGAGGGCGCCCAAATATCTCGGGCTGCAATTGATGCCTTACAGCCCTTGGCTACGTATCTTCTATTACTGTATTTTGTGACACATACTAAAGAACGTCTGATTTCGCAATTACAGCATAAAAACAAATAGCTCTGTTGTCAAAGTTCGTCCTCTAACGATTAACAGCGGGCACTTACACCAAACTTGCGTTCTTATACCTAGTGAACATGGCAGACAAGATGAATCTTACAATATACAGACAGATAATTACCGCGATTTTTGTATAAATAGGTATATGAAAATACAATCGGGTGGTAAAGGTCAATTCTGTTTCAATTCCTCACATGCAACCGAAGACATGCTATACAATAAATTATAACGAATTTCACTATAGTCACCTTTGGGATGGTTCTGCCAAATACCAGCTCGAAGCGCTAGACTCTGTTGACCGAAGAGCCCGTAAACTCATAAATAACAACAACCTTACAAATAAAAAAATGCAGACGCTGGAGCATGCATCGTCGTAAGGTTGCTTGTTTGACAGTATTTTATCGGCTACATTTTGGTGAGTGTGCGAGTGCTCTTTTTGACCAAATCTAACCCACTCCTTTTTACCACCGGACTACCAGACGCAGATAGAACTTCCATCCCTATATAGTGGATTTACCAAGAAGTCGAACAAAACGCTTCGATAGTTCCTTTTTGGTACGGATTGCCAAGGTGTGGAACAATTTGCCTGCGTCTGCTTTTCCTGACCACTACAGTCCTGGAACTTTTAAGTGTCGAGTGAATAGGTTTCTCGTGGATGGACGTGTAACACCATAGTCTTTATGCGCACTTTCCATCAGGTGGCATGGAAGACAAACGTTCTATCCTTACAATATAAAAAAAAACTAAAGTAGGTACTTAACTCCTTTTGTCAGATACATAATGGAAGAATACTTCGAACCTCCCATTCGAAAAGTCCAAACTTTCGTCATCTCTAAAAACCATTTTTACATAATCTCGTGTAGATTTATCGATAGATTGATATTAGCATACAAGCAGACCCCATGGTGCTGATGTAACCAGACCTTAGGTTACCAGGTCGTTGGCAAAAGTAGGCTGCGGGGGTCACGAGCCATCGATTCATCAGATACATGACATGCGATCTGAGATAAACAATTTTAATGCTTTGGACAATGGGCTGTGAGATGAGCGACTGATACGTGTAATGAGAACGTAGAGCAGCGTGCCTCTAGCTAAGTTTATTTTTTCTTATGTGGCCTATTTGGTCAACAATATTTTGCAATTAGATTTTTTTATATTGTACTTATAGAAGTTTTTATTTTAAGCTTCCTTCTTATTGTTTAATTTCAATAGTTTCTTTCAATATACCTATACAAGGTGTTCTTTTTGACATCCCATAACTTTGAGGTTTTGTTCCTTACTAAAAAATAATACTAAAAATAATAAATATACTATTTGCCAAAGAATATGTGGTTCAAAAGTGCATACTTTCCAAGATATCATCAATCTTAATATAATGAGTTCATAAATTATCACCCTTGTAAAATCTCTTTAACATTAATTCAATAGACGCGTGTCACTGAAGCCATACAATAAACAACAAAAACATTTTAAACTTTGAGGAACGTTGCATACAATTTACAACGCAAAGCGTTGCGATAAAAAAGGGTTAGAAAATGCCACGTTGTCATACTTCGCATAAAGGTGTTTTACATAAGATGTTTTGACTTAATTGAATTATTTTGTATGAAAAATAAAAACAAAACAAATTGAAGTAGGTATTATCCACATGTTATTTGATTCTATTACAAGTTTGGGAAATCAACAGGAACACCTTGTATAGTCTCAATCATGCAAATTATGAAAAACACCGCAATGTATGAGTGTTGCCTTACAATGCAGTGTTTTAAATCACATCTTTTTACCATCGGACTACACGCACACAGAACTTCGACTTTACCAAGAATTCGAACAAAACGCTTCGATAGTTCGTTTCTGGTACGGATTGCCAAGGTGTGTAACGATCTGCCTGCGTCTGTTTTTCCTGACCACTACAGTCCTGGTACTTTTAAGTGTCGAGTGAATAGGTTTCTCGTAGCTCGATATGTACCACCATAGTGTTCATGCGCTCTTTCCATCAGGTGACATGGTCTTGGAAGATAAACGTCCTTTCCTTATCATATAAAAAAAAAAACTAAACTTGTATTGTATATGACAGAAAAGAATCGTCGATGTCTTTATAAATACACTTTACTAATTGGTTTACAAATCCAAAAAATCGTCACATCGATAGGACATTTAATATCGGTTGTCAGTTGTCACTATTCGATCGAACAATAGCCACTTTTACTTTTGCTGGAGGCACTCGATGTTGGGTAATAATTTTTACAATGATTTAATACAGCGGTTAAAACATGCTATCTCTCATACTTTCTGACCCATTTGTTTTGATCACCCTGTATAAGGCAGTGGTTCTGTGTAAATAAACGACATACTTGCAATGGCTAAACAGTTAGATAAGCGTGACCGTGGCAATATTCTTTTGGCGGAGACTTCAGTCCGGCGGCGGTGGACCCGAGAGTATATGGTTGAACTGATGGTGATAATATCCAGTGCCACTGAAATTACTACACCCAACGTTAAATATATCAAAGGCATTTCCAGGTGTTTTAATCGATGCCCTTTTATTTTCAACTCTTCTAATTTAAGAATTGACCTTATTTGTATCCGGAAGTGTATCCATATCATATCAAAACCGGAAACAGCCGTAAATAGACATTAATTAGAAGAAAAATGAAGGCAACAGTGTTTCGGATGCGTTTCGAAATGCCTAGCGCTTCTTTTATTACGTGGTCGATTGTTACCTGCCCGGGGTTACGTCAGTTATGTGAATATTTGTGCACCTAAATTAATTTTATTATACAACACATGTTGATATATAGGTTCAATCTTTCTTGTTAAGTGTTAGTAAATCTTAGAGTTAAATAAGCAACCGACACGCAAAACTTAACTCGGAGTGCCCGTAGGAACGTTTTTATACCTATGTTCTAGAATTATTTACATCGTTTAATCAAAATCATAAAAAAACTAACATGTTTAAATTTGTTTAATAGTTCATTATAACTCCGAGCGATGCGCGTGAGTGCCCATATTTTTTAGATATGATCATGTTTTGCAATGCCTTGTACCAAGATGCGAGGGCATTAAGTCATGTCTAAAATTTACTTCATACAACTAACATAGTCGAATGTCGGAAGGGACCGCCCTAGGCGAAGTATGTCGACCAAATTTGCGACATACTTAAGAAGGGCCTAGTTAAAAGTACTCGTAACAGGCGATCATGTATGAAACGATTAATGAACGTGGAGGAAGCGAAAGAGGTATGTCTGGATCGGAGCAGTTGGCGTTCCTTAGTCTCTGCCTACCCAAAAGGGAAACAGGCGTGATGTTATGTATGTATGTACACTAACATAAACGTGTCAGAAAAGGAAGAATCTTGGCTGAAGCCACCCCACCAATAAACTCCAGCAGCAAATTTTCGTCAACTTCTTCTAGGTCGATTTAAGTGTCGCGTTGGAAAACCCCCATACCAATCGTACTACCTTAATCTAGCCTATATCCATAAAAAAAAATGAAATTTTCCAAATGTAGTTATATGTACAGTATTTCATGGAACTAGATTGCTGTTTAAAACAAATCTTTATAATGTTGAAGTATTAGTACCTATTGTCACAAAGCGACGGCTCCCTGAAGGGGTCCGTCGGGGGCTGAAGTGAAACAAATTAATAAATAACACTTAAAACTTAAATAAGTATATAAATAATAGTAAAGAAACACTTAGAGTTCACCATAAGTAAAAAGTTTAGTTTTAGAAGTGAAATCGGAGGTAGCGGCCCTCGGCCGCAGTAGATGTCGTCGGATACCGCGGCTCACAGCCGCGGTAGTGGCGGAGGCAGCCACTAGCAGCCGCTATGATAGCGGCAGGGAGGCCGCTCTCAGCAGCAGGGACAGCAGCACACGCCCGCAGCAGTGGAGAGCGCCGCCGCGCCGGGCAGCACAGGGCGCCTCAGGTGGAGACAGGACGTTGCCGGGAAGGGTCGGCGGCTTTTTCCACAGCCAGACCGATCAGACGACCTTAATCGTTACCTCGCAGATCTCTCTTTCTCAGCCCTTCTCATGTCCACTCTCCGACCCTTTTTTTCTTCCACCTCCTTCGAACGTCATTATTTGATTCCTTTCATGACACAAAGGCCAGTAATACGAAAATTAATAATCTACATCACAATTTACAAGAGTTATAAGCTATAAATTAAAATCGATTCACATTACATTTATTTTTTGAAAATATAGATTTTAGAAATTATGGATTCCTAAACTTATATTTTCAGGGTGACTAGAATGTAGCTTGACACCTAGCAACACAATATCTCAGACGAAGATATGAAATAAACAATCAAACATAAATTATTTACAAAATTTGGGAAACTGCAAACTAAATATAAAACAAAAGGACTAATAAAGATATAAAACGAATCTGCTAAAAAGTAAGTAAGTATAACATTATACTATGGGTATCTCAAGTGTCGACCCGCGCTCTGGCTCGGTACTTGTAGTAAAGGGCTAAAGTTGTAGTCAGTATGGTTTTTCTGATATCTTCAAAAATAACTATCATAGTTCATATAATTAAAAAAAATAAGGACATGATACATTTAACGTTCCTTATGAATCACTCCACCCATTGGTGCTATCCGTTTTAAAATCCGTTTCGTAGTTCTTGAGCTTATCACATTTAGAGAGACAATCGCGACTCTCTACTTTGTGTTATAATATGTCATGATAAACGTACTTAAAATGATTATTTCAAAGACATTAAGGTAAAAGCGTAGAAAACTGGAGCTGCGCGTGCGACCATTAGGGTTACCAGATCATGGTCTGAATGCCGAGTTATTGGCGATGTTCATGTGTTTCATTAGGGGCGCTCAGCCGTGAAACTGCTAACTGTATGCATTACGCTGAGTGTAGCCATTACTATAAATATTACAAGATGTTAATTTAATTGTCAGCTTTGTGCTTGACCGACTTTGTGGCGCTGTCCATACGAGAACTATTATAGCAGTATCAGTTGTAAGCTTTGGTTGTTAGAAGCTAAATTGTTGTTTAAAGTAATAGATCCAGATCATTTACCTAATAGTTTTTACCGTCCTGGTGAATTCTAGTGCTAAACAACTTTGATATATCCGAGTAGAAGGGCAGGTTTACTGGCATCGGAGCTTGCCATGTTTGCTTGTGATGGTGATTACCTATAGCGTCAGGTAACCCACATGCTTCTTTTACCCTAAAATAAAATAAAAAGGTCCCTATTTACTTTAATTATAAATACTTAGGTAAATTTAAAAACAAAACAGTTAGGTAACAAAAAAATTATTGTCTGACCGAATCTACGTCTCACAATTTATCACTATCGCTTTATCGACCCTTGAAATTATTAAATAAATAAGTAAATATTTCTGACACTCACTCAACATTGTCTAGCCCAAATTAAGTTTCGTAAAGAACTTGTGTTATGGATTCTAGATAACTGATAAACTTAAGAAATATATAAACATACTTATTTTTTATTAGAATAAACTTAAATAAACATAAAAACATCCATGACTTGACGACTAATATCTGTTTTCATCACACAAATATCCGCCGCCGCCGGGATTCGAACCCAGGACCTCTGGCATAGAAGGCAATGTATGTTACCGCTACACCAGCCGGTCGTCATTTTTTTATTTGACGTTATTTAGCCATTCGTAATCCAAAATATCGAGATCTTGATCTACCTTCGATCGTTGAGCGTTGTCACAAGTTCACAACACTCTAACCACTGGTTGACACATCACAAATCCATACTCGGTGGTATGATACCTATAGACGGCCCAGCAAAGTTTTAGTCAGGCCTGATGATCCCATTATCTTAGCGACCCATGACAATTCGGACTTACATAACATTAACGTTTCTTGTTCACTTACCTAAACCCTTACCCAATGTCAAAGCTCGATACGTACCCTTTTGGGTACCCTGAAGCGAGGCGTTTGTACGTATAAGTATATTTAGTTCTGACTTATTCCTAATACTGCAACTATTGTAGCTTATACTACCTACTCATTTTTCAGCGCCACTAAGTGATATAGTACTATGCAAATGATATGTTAAAAGCGTTATTTTACCTTGTGATGCGGAAAAGGTAGTATGTTTTCAGGGTATTATCAAAACTGTAGCAACGCGGCTACTTCCTAAATTGTGCGCGCGCGCCGCATCTCAACATGGTTTGCAGAGCTGTATAAATAGGATTGAGTCATTAATTTAGGAACAGCTGTTCTTTAAAGGCATAACTATTATACAATTTAAAATTTTCAAAATTTATTGTATTGTTTCACTTATGTATGATACATAAAAGTATTAAAATATTTGTATGTATTTAAACTAAAGGAATAGTTTTCTATTATATTAACCGTTATGACTTGAAGGATTAGAAATAGTTCAACATCCTTTTAAGTTTTTATATTTAGGTACATTTGACTTCCGTGGCGCGTGGTGCAATGTTTTTTAGTCTTCATTTGCAATGTTAACGTTTTACTTAGGTTTTATTGTCAAAAATATTTGCTATAGGTACCTTGAAGCGATATATGAAGCGATAACATTGTTCAAGTCATAACATTTTATTAAAAAGTTTTCCTCTCGCTCACATACCTACGGTGAAGACTTTTTTGCCCACGTTTGAAATAAAGCTCAACTAATAGTTAGTGTTTAGGACGGAACTGGCTCTTTATTTAACTATGCCAGCAATAAATAAAACACTATATTTATCACGTATTATTACATTTTCAATTTTCGGTATCTTTGCAGACCCCTGGGTTACGAGAGACTGAGGTGTCAGGCGTCTTGACAGTGGAAAAAGTTATACATCATCACCTCCATCTGTTTCGCAGTCTTCGAGCTTAGCGTTCTGGATTGACACAAAACGAGTTGATAGTGTCTTGAGTAATAGGTTGTGCAGATTGCTGGTTGTTAGATGTAATATTTTCAGTATAGGGTCCCATGTCGGTGATAGTTTCCCATCATCTTCTCTATCGAAATTAGGGTGTTTTTTTTCAATGGCTTCTCTGATCATTCTAAGAATGTAATGTTTTCTCTAGATACTTTCTTTTTACTGAGTCAAAATTTAAAAAGTGGTTGGGCTTGTCCATGGAATGGGCATACTTTGAAGCTCTTCGTTTTTTAATATGAGCTGGGTGTTCCATTACTATTTTTCTTAGAGGGACACGGTAGAGCTTTTCTTAGCCGAGCTTCGACCACATATTCACTTATTATCACGTGCAATGTAGGCCAAAGGCGAGTTTAGTCACCGACATTTATTTATAGATAGAATAAAAGTTTATATAATATGTAGTACAAATGAAAAGCTCAAAGTTACTATCCATTACTCCATCTGTTGGTAGTTCGATGGCGCGGCGCTTGTGGACCTAATGTAGCGTCTGCAATGTTTGACGAATATTAAGCGATGTGCTTGCATAACACGCGGAAACGCATTGTTGCTTCACCGTTTTATTGTCCTACTCGTAGATAATGTTAATTACCTATTGGTTCCCTACTATAAAAGCTTTATTAATTAAGTATTTCAGTCCTTGATTAGGACTAAGGAAAAATTTCACAGAAGACATTTGAAGTTATTCTAATTTTTTATACAGTTAAAGATATTTTGTGTGTAATATGTATTTAGACGCGCTAATCTATGAAACTAACAATCGGATTTAAATAAATAATTTAGACTAACTCTTGAATACGTTTGCTAGTTTTAAACGGAGTTTGTTTTTTCCTGTCAATGTTAATGAATCCTACGGCACCACTTCGTCAATATCCATATATCCCATGAAGATTTGGCCGTATCATGGATTTCCCGAAGACGGTATGTACAGACCATAATTATCATCGACAAGTGTATTTTTTATCCTTTTTGGCACATATTAATATTAAGTTTAGTTATAAGTAGGTACTTATATTGAGATGCATAAGTACACTAAACTTCAGTCGTTCTAGTATCACTATATCGTATTTACTTGGTAATTCTCGATGTGGTCAATTTCACGATTTGCATCATGCGACAGAGTAATGAAATCCGTTTAAGGTCAACGATCCACTTTGCAAGTTTATTAAGTATGTATTACCTATGGGATACTTCCAAAGTCATGCATTCTATTCAAATTATCGTCACGTTATCTTCGTATTTGCTTCAGTCATCATTATTTTGGGGTCCTCGCTTTCGGAATAAACCTACCTAGCCTCTTAGATTAAACAAAAAGGAGGTTTTTGCTTTAATCTAAGCATGATCGCTGGTTACGGGTACTTTTAACCAATCCCTTTTAAGAACGTCGCCAATTTGATCGGCGTACGTTCGCCTAGGTCGGCCCCTTCCGACAGCACCATCCATTCTTCCTCTGCACACCTCTTTCGTAAATCTACTTTCACTCATCCTTTCCAAATGTCCAAACCACCGTAGCATACTCTTTTCAATCTTAGTCACTACATCTTCTTTCAATCCGCATCTCTTTCTTATTTCACTATTGCGCACCCTATCAGTCAATTTCACTCCACACATGCTTCTCAACGCTCTCATCTCCACAGCGTTAATCTTGCTTTCATGTCTCTTCTGTAAGTATTTCTTTCTGTTTATAACAAGTAGCTGTTTATTAGAGATTCTGTTGGTTTCAATTAAAGGTACTTAGGGTTAAAAATAGACGTAGTACTAAGTATGAAACTTGAAATAAACACCATCTTTCCGCATCGGCTATAACTCAAGGTCAAGGGCGGGTTAAATCAACCATAAAAGTGTTGATATATGCATAGTTATTGGCCTCAATAGGTAGGTACATCAACAATCCTCCCCTATTTTAAAAGTAGGAAATAAGCCAAATACTTTCAACTTTACCTTTTTGACGACCGGCTGGTGTAGCGGTAACATACATTGCCTTCTATGCCAGAGGTCCTGGGTTCGAATCCCGGTGGCGGCGGATATTTGTGTGATGAACATAGATATTAGTCGTCAAATCATGGATGTTTATATGTTTATTTAAGTTTATTCTAATAAAAAATATGTATTAATTCAATATGTATGTTTATATATTTCTTAAGTATATCAATTATCTAGTATCCATAACACAAGTTCTTTAAGAAACTTAATTTGGGCTAGATAATGTTGTGTGAGTGTCAGAAATATTTATTTATTTATTTACCAAACAATGAATCACAACTCAATTAACTTTTTAGTTAGTTTAACCCCCAAAACATGTCTAGTTATTAATATTTGATTAATTTTGCAACTCTTGATCCAGCAAGGCTTGCCAATTGCTTCTGGATCATTTATTAAACAAACAGCCTTTGTAAAAATCAAACGACGCGTACGCACTACTTCTCAATAGTTAATAACCGGAACAAAAGACTTAGCTTCATACAAATTACATAATATGCCTTATTTTAAGGTCGTTAAAAGTTTATTTGTTTTGTATTTGAATAGTAGTTGACTGTTCGTTATATTTGATTGTCCTTTGTTTCTATGGAAGTGAAGTCGAGACTGCAGATTATTGAGCATTGTCGTAAGAAATCTGAGGTAATTCCCGTCGTTTAAACTTAGCTTTATTTATTTTTGTTTCGTAGTTCGCATTATAGCTCGTTTTACAATGTTTGTGAAATAAGCAGCTTTTTTTCACGTGCGTGGGAGATATAAATAATTTAATAAGAAAAATAATTATTTAAATCAGTTTTGTAGAAATCGTTTTGCGTTTGACAGCCCAACTCTATTTCCACAGATACAATATTTTAGGAAGTCAAGTGAATATGAAGTCGTATGGGATTAAAAGTTAGGAGGATAAAAACCGAGGTTGCTCATTAGTTAGCTATATCGCTCGAAGAATTCTTAAATAAGATTGTGATTATGACGGGTGAAGTTATCGGCAAAAGAAAAGTTAGGCGAAGAAGTGTTGGAACATATGGGAATGGGCTATAGCAGTGAACGCTCGCTTCACAGGAGACAGAGCTGGCTGGCCTTGGCACATTAAGAACAAGAAGAAGTAGAGACCACCATTATAGGTTACCTCAGATTTAAGTCAATTTATAAAAGTTATATCAGAAGCTGGCAACTCTGACTGTAAAAGTCCCGATCTTAAGTTATTTTTCTGTTTTTAAATAATGCGTGTTGATTTCATGATTCGGGCAAGATTTTTTACTTTCACTGGTAGAAACAGGCTTGTGAAGGCCTTTTTCAGGAATAAATTTACCTATTTTTACGAACATAAATAAAAAAAACATACTACTTATATTCATAGATTAAGTTTCGAATGGAACACATTTCTACGTATAAACAGTGTCCATATATTAATCACAGTACATTTTAACCAACCAAAATTTTATTAAAAAGCACTTTCTGCACAGAACTCACTAACCCATTAAATCCAATCAAGTGGACGGCATTGTTTACTACAATGAATGAGTTGACCACATGTATTACCCACTAGCCACCGCGCGCGGTTTTACCCGCGTAACTTTTGATCCCGTGGGATCCGATGGAATTTCGGGATAAAATATAGCCTATAACCCTCCTCAAGAGTTGGGCTATCAAATGCAAAAAAATTTTTTCAAATCCCACTTGTAGTTGCTGAGATTAGCGCGTTCAAACAAACAAACAAACTCTTCAGCTTTATATATTAGTATAGATTCTGATAGACGTTTGGTGGCTTCTCAAGTACCTAGTGGGAATTTGGATTATTTTCAACCGACTTCCAAAAGGAGGAGATTCTCAATTCATGGGTATGTTTTTTTTTGTGTCTTTGTTACATGATATTTTGGACAATTATGAATCGATTTTAAAAATGGTTGTTTCATATGAAACTTCATAGTTGGTCCCATATAAATTTCATCGAAATCGATTGAGTACTTCATGAAAAATTTCAAAATATGTCTGATTTCGGAGAATGTTTACCTCGACGACGTTATAATTCAGCCAAAGTTTTGACGTGAAGTAGTTTTTTTAATGTTCTGCATTCGTTGATTATTTACAACGTGAATTGCAAAATCTGAATTTATTATTATTTAATTCCGACAGAGCCAACAGACCCTTATATGTTAGCAAGTTATTGCTGACATATACTCGTAACTGGGCCGTTACAATGTGCCGATGATCTGATCAGTCGAGATATTATCAATAAAACGCCATAAAGTTTGCATGTAAATTAACAGTAATCTTATTTATATTGCTGTAATTAGTTTATATTTAATATTTCATGCTCTATAATCTCAATCTACTTTGATCATACAATGTGTAATTTTATAGTACGGCTAATAGTTTTTTATCGCGCATAAGTCCATAGTGTAGAAACGGATGCAGTCTGTCCGTTTACGGCGGGTTGTAAAAACAACTCGGATGCAGTTTGATCTCCATGTCCCGACGCAGGAAGTCGGCGCTCGCGCAGCCAGGAGGTAATGACGTTTTAGAAAAAAAAAGAAATAATAGCCACCGTCCTTTTTTAACTTATGTACAGCTGCAACGAAACCGGACCCATCCATGATGTTTTGGCGTTTTTTCAATAAGCTCTTAATATTATATTGATTTTACATTAGAATCGTTTAAGTAGGTAGGTATAGGTTTTAGTTCATTTTGCATATAAACCAGATATTGACCCTTGAAGTAGAAATTTCCTAAAAATCTGGTTATTTTTTTATTATATTCTAAGCCGGTGTTTGACCTGGTGGTAAGTGTAGCACTTTCGTGAAGCACTTTGAAGATGAGGTCGAAAAAATGCTTAAGAATCAATCAATCAATCAATTTATTGCTTTCCAAATTTTACAGGTGGCAGGTATACATTGTTGTGGTTTTTCGACAAAACGTAAAATTATGGACGAAGTATAGGTACTACAATGCAAGAGAGGATTCGTCAGTAAACATTTGATTTAAGTCATAAATTATTTTTATATCAATTTTATTATAAATGTAATTATTATTTATTAATACTTTCTTATTCAAATTTATCATTAAAATATTCATTCACCGTGTAGTAGCACTTTGTCCGTAAACATTGTTTTAATAAATGTATAATAGTAGATTGTCAACCAAGGGCTGTATGACATCAATTGCATACGATGTCGGAGGTTCTAATTAGGCCGAGTATACAATTGATGCTTACATCCGAGGTAAACACTCTGCTTTACATATCGACTGTGAGGTAAGTAAAAAAACAAGATAGTAGGTTTCTAGAAACATGTGTATTTAATTAAAATTAATAGTGAAATTAAAACAATTTGTAAAAGATATGGTCAAATTCTTTTTAGGAATATTTATAGTTTGAGTATGATTTTTGCATGGAATAAAAGCACCATAAACTGGAAGATTGTAGCTTCTTAGATAATTCATTTAAATATGATATAAAAACACTTTCAGAAAGAGATTTAACTTTTTTTTCTGACTGCCACTTCATAAATTCGTCGTATGCCTTCACATATCTTTGTTTCGAGTTCGGAGGTAATAGATTTTCTAAAACTGCTTTTGCTTCATCTTTTATAAAATCATGGGTTAGATCCATGTTTTCGTCAGTTCACATTTTTCAAAACTTTTGAGAAAGAAATCCAAAACACAAAAAAAAATTACTTTCGCACCTAGCTAGTCGACTGCCTTTTTTACTTTTTTACAAGCGCGTCAAATCGTGCTGGCCAGTTTGATTTTTTAAATCGATTTCAACTAACATACGATGTGACTGCGAAACAAATATTCGATATTTAAAATAAAATTTTTCATAAATTTTAATATTTATTGTCTCGATTCCGATTTGAATAAATAATCGATACCGAGAAAAAAAAATAACTTTTTAAAAGTATAAAAAGCAATCCTTGCAGTATGAGTATGACAGTTCTTTTTTCAAATTACAAAACCTATGCTGTGAAGTTGAAGGAGGATGTGAGCCTGGATTGATTGCAGTGTGATGGAATTAAATTCGCCGTGTTGTTTGTATTCACTATATTATACAAAGATAAATTACATGTAGATAAAATGCTATAAATATCGCTTAGAAATACATCTCCTCACTTCTTGTTACAAGGGATTCAATCTCCATATCAATCTCTCAATATCAATCTCAATCTTGGTAACTTTAACTTTTACGTTCATCAATTTACAATAGTCAATCAACTTATTGATCTAAGGCGTGCGTACACGCCACACCACCCCCCCACGGAGAAAGACAACTTAGTCTTTAAAAACCTTAAATCTAACACGTCTGCCAGACCGTGTGGTATATGGCGGAGCTGTAGAAATATCCGGAGGAAGAGGCGGAATGGAAGATGACGAAGGAGCGGCTTTACGAGCCGGCTGAACAGCATGAGCTAGAGTCGGCTGAGTAATAGTTAAGGGAGGATCTGCATGTGAGGTCGGTGGAAACTGTAGCACTGCATCTGGAACGGTCTCAATGAAAGCAGGCTTTACGCGATCTACGCTCACAGCAACTTTCCTGCTTCGAATGTCGAGTGTCAAAGTCTTACCATCAGGGGCCCTCTCGATAATTTTGAACGGACCTGAATAAGGCGGTTGTAGGGAACGGCGGACAGCGTCTTCACGTAAGTATACGTGAGAAGAAGTGGCAAGGTCTTTAAAAACGAAGGTGGATGGATCACCATGTCGAGAAGCGGGGACAGGTCGAATATTCGACATATGTCGCCTTAATGATACGACAAAATCAGTGGGATCAGTATTTGACCCAGAGGTAGGTGAGGAAACCAGAAGTTCGCCAGGGAGACGCAGAGTCTCACCATAAAGCATCTCAGCAACCGAAGATTTAAGATCTTCCTTAAAAGAAGTACGCATCCCTAAAAGCACAAGAGGCAGAGCACTAAGCCAGTCGCCACCATGGCACATGATAGATGCCTTAAGTTGGCGATGAACGCGCTCAATCATGCCGTTTGCTTGCGGGTGATAAGAGGTGGTCCTGATACGCTTCGTAGCGAAACTCTGCATCAAACGACGAAACAGGTCAGACTCAAATTGAGTACCCTGATCAGTGGTTATGATGGAAGGTACGCCGAAACGAGAGATCCACTCTCTAACAAAAGTTTCTGCAACCTCGTCAGCCGTAATACTTTGCATGGGCCAAACTTCAGGCCATCTGGACGTCCTGTCGATTGCAGTTAGGCAATATCGATACCCTTTACAAGGAGGAAGGGGTCCAATTATGTCAATATGGACATGCATGAAACGACCAGAGGGAGTTGAGAAGGAGCTAAGAGGAGTACTATTATGCCTCGTAACCTTAGCGCGCTGACACGCGTCACAGGTACGAGCCCACTCTTTGCAGTCTTTATTGATGGACGGCCAAACGTAACGTTCGGTTACTAGCCGTGTCGTAGCTTGAATGCCAGGGTGGCTCAAACTGTGCAGCTTATTAAAAAGGCTGCGTCGCAGATCGGATGGGACATAAGGCCGAGGCTTGCCAGTCGAGAGATCACAGAACAAGGAAACGCAAGTACCAGGTACACTAACTTTTGAAAGTTTGAGACTGGTGCTGTCCAGCAGTAATTGGCTCAATTCTTTGTCTGCCTCTTGAGACTTGACAAGAGCTTCGTACTCTTGCTCAAGGGAGATAGCGTCCACTCGAGACATTGCATCTGCGACAACATTGTCCTCGCCTTTAATGTACCTAATATCGGTAGTAAACTGGCTTATAAAGGACAGTTGATTAAGCTGTGCAGGAGGGAGCTTTTCGCGGCGCTGTACGAAAGCGTACAGCAGCGGTTTATGGTCGGTAAAGATGGTCGTATGTTGGACTTCAAGTATATACCGAAAATGCTGTACACTTTCGTACACAGCCAATAGCTCACGATAGTATGCAGGCCACTCAGACTGCTTAGGGGTCAGCTTTTTGCTGAAGAATGCAATAGGGAACCATTTGCCATCGATGAATTGCTGAAGACACGAACCAATATGCACACTCGATGCGTCGGTAAACAAACCAAGGGGGACATCGGCGATAGCGTGGTGGAGCAATGTTGCATCGGACAAGCTTCTCTTGCATTCCTCGAATTTCTGAAGGAGCTCAGGCGTCCATGGATATGGTTTTGAGCCTTTGCTATTCGTAGAGACCAAAGCATCGATGAGTGGGGCCTGAAACTTGGCGGCATGGGGAACGAAACGGCGGTAATAATTTAACATTCCGAGGAATCTCCTCATGCCTTGGACAGTTTCTGGGGGTGAAAAATCCAGGAGTGCTTGGATACGGTCCTGAGGAGGGCGCGTACCTTCAGCACTTATGTGGTACCCTAGGAAAATAACTTCACTAGCACCTAGGATGCATTTGGACGGGTTGATTACAACACCATAGTCCTGGAGGCGCTTGAAAAGAGTACTAAGGTGTTCCTTGTGAAGGGACTCGTTCTGAGAAAATACCAGTATGTCATCAATATAGGGAAAACAGAAATCGAGACCACGTGTGACCTCATCGATAAAACGCTGGAAGGTTTGGCCAGCATTGCGTAAACCAAAGGTCATGAAAGGAAATTCGAAGAGGCCAAACGGGGTAACGATGGCAGTCTTCGAAATATCTTCCTCAAAAACCGGTAATTGATGGTAGGCCTTCACAAGGTCAAGGGTGGAAAACACCTTTGCGCCGGACAAGTTGTTCGCAAAGTCATTAATATGCCGAACAGGATATTTATCCGGAACAGTCCTGGCATTCAGCGTACGGTAATCGCCGCAAGGACGCCAGGTGTTGTCTCTTTTAGGGGTCATGTGAAGCGGAGAAGACCATGCGCTCTTCGAAGGCCTTGCAGTGCCACAGCGTACCATGTCCTCAAATTCTTTTTTAGCACAAGAAAGCTTCTGTGGTGCTAGACGGCGCGGACGGCACGACACTGGAGGACCATCGGTGGTCTTAATATGGTGCACGGTACTGTGCTTGATGACCCGTGGTAGGCCGGGTGGTCGAGTGATATCGGGGAACTCAGCCAAAAGTGACGCGAATGTAGAACTTCCCGCGACCACAGCCTTCACACTCGGTTGTTCGACCATAGCCGAGGTGGCGACAGAACGCAAACCAGTTTTGCTGTCGATTAACTTTTTGTTGTGACAGTCAGGCAACAGCTGATAATGCGCCAAAAAATCGGCGCCTATTATCGCTCTCTGCACGTCTGCAACCACAAACTGCCAAACAAAATCGCGACGCAGCCCCAGATTAAGACATAGGTTGACAGTGCCATATGTTGTGATTTTGCTACCGTTAACAGCGCTTAACACATAGTCGGAGTTCTCTCGACGACTCGGGAGCCAACTAACGGGATAGCAACACAAATCCGATCCGGTGTCAATGAGGTATTGACGTTTAGTTACCTGGTCAGTAACAAAGAGGCGGCGGCTTACATTGTAACAATCAGTGCCCGCCGCTACTGACTGTCCCTCGAGTTTTCCGAGGACCAATTGCATGGCGGGATGCACTTAGAAGCGCGGCTCTTGAAACGTCTATGGTACCAGCATTGTTTGCTAGCAGGTGAAAATGCGCGCGAGTTGCGCCCTTTTGAGCCAGAACGACTGCGCGCCCGGCTGCTGCCTCTAGCGGAGAGAGCATGAACTAATTTGGTTAGTTCAGCAACCTGAGAAACCAAATCGAGGGCAGGGTCCGGTGAAGGTGCAACGGTAGAGAAAACTGCGCATGACCGCCCGGTAAGGTCTATGACCTTGTCTGCCAGGTCAGCTAATTTTTCCAAACTCAAGTCGTCCGCTTGCGAAGTCAACAGCACCTGTATATCCTGGGGGAGACGTCTGATCCATAATTGCCTTAAAATATTTTGGTCCAAAGATGAGGAACCAGCTAAAGATTTTAGATGACGGAGGAACTGGGACGGTTTCCTGTCTCCAAGTTCCTCATTGCCAAGCAACTGACCTTCTGCTCCTGGGATATAGAAAACCTGTTGATAAGTGCATTTTTCAAAGTAATGTACCTTTTACCTGCTTCTATAGGCTGTGTAATGATGTCTTCGATTTCGCCTGCAAGCCTATAATCAATCTGGCCAACAACATAATTATACATTGTAAGGTCAGCTACTATACCGGCTATTTGAAACTGGGCCTCAACTTGGGCGAACCAAACTGCAGGTTTATCGGACCAAAATGGGGGAAGTTTGACAGCTGCCGCATTAACTTGGGCTTCGCTGGGAACAATTTGATTAAGCTTTTCCTCAAGAACAGCCTTTTCAGCCATAACGCGGTCTAATTTATCCTTAACCTCAGTATAAGCTTCCGCCATATTAAAAAAATAAATAATAATAATATACCACACAACCAAGCAGTTAAAAAACCTACACAAAATGCAAAATTAGTCTTACTTAATAGACAATAAATCTAAGAAACAACCACACATAAAAAAGTAAAACAATGTAAAAACATGCACAAAAATTAATAAAAAAAAATATTTTTTAAAAGATCACCAGAATAAGCCTCTTTAAGTGTTATTTTACAGAATAGGTCTCCGTGGAAAGGTGTGGTGTTATTGTGTAACCAAAAATTGTTAAAATTATGTTACTATACGCTACATTAAATGTAAAATTAACAAACAAACATGCCCAGACATACAAACAGACAGACAAGTTATAAAATGAAGTTGTAAAAAGTTAATAAGTAACAGAACAAAGTTTTTAAAATTAGATACTTATAATTTACAAAAAGTTACACAATAGGTTCTTAAATGTCCACAAAAATCCACACTTAGTTAGGAGGGAAAGCACTGGGGTGTTAGATTATGTTACCACCACCGTTTTAAGTAGAAAAAAAACTGAGTTTTAAAAACACTAGGGCTCGGTAAACACTGGTAAATGAAACATGCACTGAGTATGTAAAAACACGGTGATTCTGCTGTGCATCGACGGGTGCGCTTCCACGGAAGTCGTAGGGAGTTAGTAAGCAGCGAGTACCTCGTTATGCGTAGCTCCACGCCTCTGTAGTCCGTCGAACACGACGCCGGTGGGGTTAGTTGGGGTTAGTACAAACCAACAAACCAGGTGCAGTGACAAAGCAGGTGAAAAACGTCACAACGTGCCATGCAGCAGACAGGCGATGCGAAAGCACACCACACTCATGCAATCAATGTCGAATCCAACACCAGGGGCTCAAAGCGAAAACGTGGATCACGTCGTTGTCACCAATGAAGTTGAAGGAGGATGTGAGCCTGGATTGATTGCAGTGTGATGGAATTAAATTCGCCGTGTTGTTTGTATTCACTATATTATACAAAGATAAATTACATGTAGATAAAATGCTATAAATATCGCTTAGAAATACATCTCCTCACTTCTTGTTACAAGGGATTCAATCTCCATATCAATCTCTCAATATCAATCTCAATCTTGGTAACTTTAACTTTTACGTTCATCAATTTACAATAGTCAATCAACTTATTGATCTAAGGCGTGCGTACACGCCACAGCTGTAATGTTAACAAACATTAATAGTAATAGCTAGTCGCTTAGTATCGACAGCTGGTTGCCAAAACTACAATAATTGAATTGAATTGAACCTATTGGATTCAAAAATTTGCCCAATCCCCCATGCCCCTGTCTGAACACCGGCCGCCTGGAAAAGATTTGCGTTGGCCAATTTGGAAGTCCTTATACAGACTCCGGTCAAATGGGGGTTCAGTGTTAACGGAGATGAGCATTGCTTACGCATTGCGACTCCACAAACAATGCTACACTGCTACCTACAATGCTACCTGTTAAGGAGTATAATTGTATTTTTAATTTAATTAAATGTGAGTATGATACAGTATTTAAATCAAAAACAATAAAAATAGATGATAACTCATTTAAGTTTAGTGACTGGGCAACAGTAGGAATATTCAAAAGCAGAGACAGATTATATGAATTATATGATGAAAAATCATATAATCATAGCGAAACCTTTAAGGAATATGTTAAAAAATACTCCAAAATGTTCAAAAATGTGTGTAGTATTGCGAAATCAAATTTTATTAATAATAAAATTCAAAATAGTGTAAATATACCTAAAACTGCTTGGAAAATTATAAACAGCGAAACTGGAAAGTCAAACATTAGAAACGCGGAACATAAATTGAAAATTGGTGATCGACTGTTGACATCAGATACAGAAGTTGCTGAAGCTTTTGAAAAATTTTTTGCAGACATTCCAGTTTCGACTACGAAGACATTAAATTCATCAGTTAAAGCTGCACAGTCTTTTCTTGAAAATAATGTAAATAAGTGTAAAACTAACTTTACTTTCAGGCATGTTACTGAAAGTGAGGTATTGAAAGCTTTTAAAAGTATAACAATTAAGAACACTGCTGATCTGGATGGTATTTCTGTTAAAATCATCCAATCTATCATTGACGGTATTGCACCTTATTTAGCCAGTATATTTAATAATTGTGTTGATAATGGTGTGTTTCCGGACTTAATGAAACTTAGTAAAATTATTCCCGTATTTAAAGCAGGAAGCATAACCGACCCCAGTAACTTTAGACCAATCTCTATATTACCAACACTTAGTAAAATTTTTGAAAAGCTTATTTTAAACCAACTAGTGGTACACTTCTTTAGCAATAATTTAATGAATTCAAATCAATTTGGTTTCACACGGGGTCGCTCAACAACTGATGCCAGTGTTGAGCTTGTCAAACATATATTTGATGCCTGGGAGGAGTCACGTGATGCCTTCGGTGTCTTTTGTGATCTGTCCAAGGCTTTTGACTGTGTTCACTACGATACACTCCTCATGAAGCTACACCACTATGGAATCAATGATAGGGCACTTGATTTTATGAAATCCTATTTGTGCAATAGAATTCAAAGAGTTGATATTAATGGAAAGAGATCATCGGGATCAGCAGTTCATATGGGAGTGCCCCAGGGCTCGATTCTTGGGCCTTTCTTATTCTTAGTTTATATAAATGATTTGCCATTTTTAGTGAAAGACAAGTGTGAGGTCATATTATTTGCTGATGATACCTCTTTTCTATTTAAAGTGAGTAGGCAATTGAAGCATTGCTTTGAAATAAACTGTTGTATTGAAACTGTGGAGAAATGGTTTTCAGCCAATAACCTACTACTCAATGAAAATAAAACTAAATTTTTAAAATTCTCTTTGCCTAATGTCCGGCATGTAAATACTAACTTAATTGTAAAAGGACAAGAATTGAGCCCTGTAAATTCAACAGTGTTCCTTGGCATAACCCTAGATGCACAACTACAATGGGGACCACATATAGAAAGGTTGGCGAAGAGACTTAGTTCTGCAGCATATGCTGTCAAAAAGATGCGAAATATCTCTAATGAAGCTACTGCGCGGTTGGTTTATTTTGGTTATTTTCATAGCTTAATGACATACGGCATTCTCCTGTGGGGAAATGCTGCCGATATTCAAACCATCTTTGTGCTGCAGAAACGGGCTATTCGCTCAATCTACAAACTTAATTCCAGGGCGACACTTAGAAATAAGTTTAAAGAAATTAATATTCTTACCTTTGCCTCACAATATATCTTTGAAAACCTTATGTACGTAAAAAAGAACTTAAACATGTTCCATAGAAAATGTGACTTGCATAATGTTAATACTAGAAATAAGTACAAACTAGCCGGCTATGATAGTAGACTTCATAAAGTCACTAACTCATTTATGGGTCAATGCATACGTTTTTATAATAAGGTTCCCACAAATATTCAAGACTTACCACTTGATAAATTTAAAGAAACTATTAAACAAAAATTGTGTAGTAAAGGCTTTTATACAATTTCTGAATATATGGACGATAAAAGTCCTTGGTTGTAAATTGTTTTTCAAATATTCTCAATCTCCAACTCCATCTCCAACACCATCTCCATTTCCTTCTCATCCAACGCCATCTCCATCTCCTTCTTATCCATACAACAGCAAGAACGTCATGCTCCCTCAGGCGGCATGGCTAGCGGTAGCGTCGGGTGTCGGGTCACCCTCTTCCCTAAAATATGGTTGAGGAGAGTGATGGCTGGTGCTTGCGTTATACTCGTGAACGGGTGCTGCTAGCGGTGCCAGGTCGTTTTGCTGAAGACTTTATGACTATGTTACTTTTTTGAATTTGACTCTGACTTCCCCATCTCCATCCCATTCCCCCATGTTCACGTCCGTGTTAGTGTCCAGTCTCTGTCCACGACTATCCTCATCTCCATCCACATTATCTGTAATATCTCTCACCTCTATCGCTACATCTATCTACTTCTATCTTTACCTCTATATCTATGTCTACGTTTCTGTCTAGTACTTGATTGCCTAATGTATAAATATAATAGTAGACTCCAGAAGATCACCAACTCGTTCATGGGTCAATGTGTACGCTTTTATAATAAAACTCCAAAATATTTAAGATTAACCCTTCGATAGATTTAAGGATAAGCATAAAGTTTTATTATAAGATATCCGGATGCAAGAAGATTGTAAATTGTTGTTGTTGTTATTGTTATTGTGTATTTTTAAAAGATGATTGCTGTTGAGTTTCTTGCCACTTCTTCTCAACAGATCGACTTTCCGAAGTGGTGGTAGATTCAGTTCAATTTGTAAATTGTGACTTATTTCAAATGTATTTAAATACTTACGAAATAAAGATTCTTTTGACTTTGACTTTGACTTTGACACCTGTCTTGTCTTGTCCTATGTGTCCAGAAACCTGCACTATCGAAGACCTTGTACTGGTCACCGACAACGCAATAAAAATAAAGGTGGCCAGTTGCTGGGCAGGCTAAATTTAATTTTATTTCAGACTACTCGTCGACTCGATAAGAAGAAGAAGAATTATGTACACGATAAATTGCAACGCATGTTAGACGCGTCTTGGAACCGGGTGAGACGTGTGGGGTGCGCTGGGCGGGCGCGTGTGTTTCGAACGGAACCATTTTATTCATTTTGCAGAACAAGTTTGGATAAAATCGATACGTTTGAAGCTTGTATTCTGGTGAAACTAGAATTGTACTTCTAAACCTGAACGAAGATTTCTTTGATAAGCCTACTTAACCTAAATCGCCTTTAAAAGTAATAAGAAAACAATAATCGTTGATATGATAACTTGTTTAGATTGTCGTACCTACAGTGAGCTCGACCGCCATATTTGGCATCTAATGTGCTGTACTAGTTTTTGCGACGGAGATTAATGAATTATTAAACAATAGCTAAACAAGACAAGATCAAGATCATTAACTGTAACTGGGTCTAGGCGCTATCCGAGACCTACATTTATTTTCACACGAGACAGCTTTTATAAACTTTTCTTTATTCGTCCATCAAAAATCCCGCATTTGACCATAATCGCACCTCATGATAAATAAGTGTCATTAGGTAAGCGGTATAAATTAAGTATCAGCAACTAGCTCTTCCTAAAATATTACTGGAGCTCATCATCACCTCAGATTAAATTGTTATTTATTATTTAAATAAATGTAGTTTATAAACAAATACAAATATAGCTTTGAGTAGCGTGATCTATTGTTTAAACGTAATTTATAAATAACACATCTAATACAAAACAATTCAATTCAATTCATTAACTGAATCAAAACATACCTTCAAATTGAATATGAAAATAACATATATTGGTAACTAGATGTTTGTCAACTCTACCACAGTGCCACGGTTTAGGCCAGGAAACGTCCATTAAAATTAAAATTCAAATAGCAAAATGAGAAACCGTCCGGTTACTAAAATAAAAACACTTTTGAACCGAATTTATCGGGTAAGTATCGTGAAAAAAGACAATATTAATCTGGTTACTAACGATACTTATATTAGTAAGTTATCCCGAATTACAATAACTTTTAACTCTTTGTTATATTAAAACAGACCCTATCGTACATATGTAGGTACGTAGGTATAAGCAGTGAAATCAGGAGCTTGCCTGCAGTATATCGGTACCGGAATACATTATCGGAAGCGATAACTGAATCGACACACTTTTGATGGCAGCCTCGCATTTCATTGAAGAGGGCATACATTTGATAAAGAATAATAAAGTGCTTCAAGGCTTGCTTTGTGTAATTACCATCGTCACGTTCGCGGAAACGCTGCGGGATTAGCTGGCTATCTTATTTGTTGTATTTGACTAACATGTGTGTGTGTGTGGACTTGTATTTGTATACTGAATGGCGTTTACAGCAGTTTGTTGATATTTGGAATAAATTTTCCTCATATGCTGTTTGTTTGTTTTGCATGTTGACTTGTAGTTTGTTTATGTATAATGTATGAATGACAGTTTTTTTTCTTCGTGAACTTTTCTGCTATTGGCTATTGTAGTGTAGTAACTTGTAAAAAATATAGTCTAGTATAAATTGTCTTGTCTTATATTAGAGGTATTTATGCACTGTTAAAACTATTTACTATATTGATATAACTATTAGTATTGGTATGGCAAAAGAATATTATCAACTTAAAGGTGTAGTAATAAAAAAAAGAATAATTCGATAGTGATATACTTACACGCATAGTTTTAAAGCATATATTAAATAAGTTTATAATAATAATAATGAAAATCGTATTTTTATCTAGATTTTATCTTTTCACAAAAATAAATCGTGTGAGCTAAAGACAAACAAGTTCATCTTAAAAAACCCCAATCATATGTGGGGATTCCCTGTTTTAGCTCTACGTATTTTCATTCCAAAGTTAAGCTAAACTAAAAGTACCAAAGCTATCTTTAGTGTGAGGTCATTTTAAATTTCGTCATCGGTTCATAAACTAATTCAATAAAGTGATCTTCATTTTCATTATATTTTACACAACCCACTGCTCCCACTGCTTCCTTTTGTGGCAAGGAAGTTTAGACACCATAATATTGTCTTAAGTTTTCGCGATTCATAGATACTATTCAATAAAACACTTTTTAACCGGATTTATCGCTCGTGACCACGGGGTCCGCAAAGACACCGAAACGTCGAGTTAAAATTTAAAATGTAAAATTTAAAAATAGTAAAAAAATGTAAAATTTAAAAATAGGTACACGATAAATCCGGTTAAAAAGTGTTTTATTTAATAGCTTAGACACCACCAAGTGGCCCAGTGTTGGTTGGTAGATATAAAAATTTAATTAATTTGATCAGTGCATAGAAATGGCCTGTGACTTAACCATACGTTTACGGCCCTATAAATGTATACAGCATCCGGTACCGATTACGTGACGTACCCACCGAAGCTAGGACGTCGTGATAAACGGTCACTCATCCCTGTCCCGACCGAGCCGTCCGAACGAGCTTAACCTTCTGTTCCGAAAAGATCCAGTACTCCTAAACAACAATAGTGCTTATTGCATTGTATGTTTTTTCTCCAGCACTATTTTTACTTTGCAGGCTTAAAAAACCTCATCATAAATAAGTGAACCAATTTCTGTAACTCGTTTTATTCCTTTTAAGTGCTAACCCACGCAATGATAGTTAAACTGATAATCAGATCTTTGATTCCTTGCCTTCAATACAAATTTGCAGCACTAAGATCTAGATCCTTGGCTCGGCGCATCGGCCGCGATCGCTGCGCCTGTGCCGAATGCTAAACTTGAGAAAGCGGCGTGAAAGCGACGCGCGCGCAGCACTCGCGAACGTTACCGTAGATAACGCAACGCGATTTAACTCTAAATTTTTGTTGCTTCTAGGTATATTGGGTAATAAATATGTTGAATACAGGTTTGTTTACGTAATGTAATGTGTAAGTTATTTACTTTTAACGCTACTTTGAAGGCTACTGTTGAGAGGTATTGAAACGGTAACGTACTATGTAGGTACAATCAATCAGCAATGCCATTATTCAGTCAGCAATTGCATCAGATCAGTAGTAAGATTCCTGTTTGCGATCACATTATTGTTTTGGTTATATTTTTTATTATTTCTCATTTAGGTTTGTATGACACAGCCACATATTTTCTGTTTACAAAGGAGTTCTAGAATGTCTCGTGCTAGACATAATAAAATACTAAGCAGGTATCACATAACGAATAGAATATTTCATTCTATACAATTTTTACCTACACCCGTATAGTATCTACAAATCTTGCAAACATTCTCCATCCGATGACGTAAGGAATCGATCCTACAGCCTATCGTATAGCATTAGGCTTTTCATACATTGCACAAATGAGATATTGATGAAACTGGTATTTTAGCCAAGAATATTAAAGATACTCTAGCCGTGCTCTAGACTTAAAACTCAAATTAATACTGTTAGAAATTATTTATTTTAAATGTTTTATGTAATTTTGTGTCTTCATTGTATAATTAACTAGTGCTGATACTAAGTATTTTGTTAATAAGAATGTCTATTGATTATAAAGTCGCACGTGACACCTTTCGGTTGATGACAAGAGCAGTGGCGCTTGTTTTCGCCTGTCAATCATATATGGTTAGGAAGAAAGAAGGAAAGGTGACGCGTGCGATACTTGGGAACGTTTTTAACAAAGGCTGCCATGTTTTTCATAAGGAAATAAAGAAAAACAGTTCTTACATCTTGGAATAAAAGTATAGTTTTAGAGATCTAAAGTTAAGAAGTGACAACTATTGGATAATATAATAAATCCATAAATTACAGCAAGAAACCAGTATTATTTAACCTCCCGTCCACAGTTCAGAAGTGGGATAGTGGAAGCTGTTAATAAATTACTCTGTGAAAAGGACTTTACGCCCTATAAGAGGATAAAATGGGACGAGACAAACAATTGCGAAAGCGTAGAAAAGACTCTAAAGATTCAACACAAAGCGAATCTGAGTCTTCTGAATGTGAAGTGCGGTCTCAACGAAGGAAGCGAGGGAAGCACCGCCATAAATCATGCAGCCGACGACGCGATGAACGTCGTGACAGACACCGACGTTGTCGTTCGAAATCATCGCGAGTATCGCGGTCGTCAACAATTGAAAGAGAGAGGCAGCAGATCGAACCACAAGTTCGCAGCTCCAGTCCAGGTTTGGTTACAGAAGCGCCATCATCTGTACCAATAATTAATTCTAATGCGATTAATTCTAGTTCGGATTCATTAGTTCTAGCATTTAAGGAACTCATTCAAACCATGAAAACAGACGGTGCGGCTGAACGTTATCCAACTTTAAATGTAATTCCTGAATTCGATCCGTCCAAACGAAATCAAACGATGGACATGTGGATTTCGAAAGTAAATGAATGTGCACAAATCTATAATTGGTCCGAGAAACAAGTGGTTCATTACGCACTACCGAAATTAATTGGTTTAGCTCAGAAATGGTATCAGGGTTTGCCCAGTTTATTGTTTTCATGGTCTGAATGGCAAAACAAATTACGGCTTGCGTTCCCAAGCGATGAAAATTATGGCCAATTGTTGACGGAGATGCTTGCATGCAAGGCTAAATTTGGAGAATCTTTAGAGGATTATTTTTATGAAAAGATGGTATTACTTAACCGTTGTAACATTGTGGGCAAAAATGCCATTGATTGTGTCCTTTTTGGTATAGAAGATAGATCAGTGCGAACAAGTGCAGAAGCGGCTCAATTTACAGAGCTGGACAAATTATTGGTTTATTTAAGAAACGTTAAAATCACTAAAAGACCTGATAGGCCGAATTTAGCTTTGCAATCAGGCGGTTCTGATAATAGGCGCCCTAAATTTTTTAAACCCAACCAGATCAAGTCAGACATTAAAATCGCCAAATGTTATAATTGCGGTGAAGATGGTCACCCATTCTACAGATGTAAGCTACCAATCAAACGGTGTAATAATTGTAACAAAATTGGTCATGTATCCGACAATTGTCCGAGTAAATTAGAATCTAAAAATACTAAAACTGTTTTACGCGTTTCAGAAAAGCCAGATAACGATTCCAAATATTTTAAAGTTGCCAGAGTTAACGGTCAAAATTTAAATTGTTTCATTGATTTCGGGAGTCAATGCACAATGTTAAAAGAATCAATTGCGCGGAATTTAGTGGATTCATGGTCCATGAATGATTTACCGGTTCTGAGAGGTTTTGGTGACAGCGTGGTCAATTGCTTAGGTAGGTGTACGATAGATATTGAATTAGATTCGGCTAGAGCATTAGTGGATGCTTTAATTGTTCCTGACCATCTTATGAAAGTACCAATCTTGATTGGACAAACATTCACTGAACAGGACCACGTTATAGTATATAAAACAAATGATTTATTAAAAATTGGTCAAAAGGAACCTAAGCATATAATTTTATATGTTTCTAACACCGTAACTGTAGACAAATATACAGAGGTTTTTGTTTATACTATACCAAAATACGCTGGAGATTTATTTATTGAGCCTAGTGTTTGTTTGCTGCCAAATAAACAATATGAAATAATTCAAAGTGTTGTCAAAATAGTTGACAGTCAGGGCATAATCGTAGTAAAAGGTTTATTAAATTCGAGTTTTGATATTCCAAAGGATACTTTGTTAGTACGTGCAATTCCATTCCGTGAGGCATCAATTTTAGATGTGAGTAGAGTTGAAAATTGTCCTAATAATACTGTTGTACACCAAATTGATGCACATATGATTTTGACAGATAGCAATATTAGCCCAGAAGATAAAAATAAGTTGACTTTACTATTAAACAAGTATAGAGACTGCTTTGCTTTTTCAGTCAAGGAGCTAGGTTGTATAAATGGCTCTGAAATGAATATAAATCTTAGCGATAATACCCCTGTAGTTTATAGACCCTACAGGTTATCACATCACGAAAGACAAATCGTTCGCGATATGGTTCAGGAACTACAAGACTCGGGCATAGTCAGGCAGTCTTCTTCAGACTATGCATCTCCAGTTATATTAGTTAGGAAGAAGACTGGTGATTATCGTCTTTGCATAGATTTTAGATCTTTAAATAAAAAGACCACTAAAGAACACTACCCTCTTCCACGCATCGATGACCAACTAGATAGCCTTGCAGGTCATAAATACTACACTTCTTTAGATCTTGCATCTGGTTATTACCAGATACCAATGGCAGAATCATCAAAACGCCTTACAGCGTTCGTCACGCCGGACGGACATTATGAGTTCAATCGGATGCCGTTTGGACTCGTTAATGCTCCGTCCACATTCCAGCGAACTGTTAATAGTATTCTGGGGAATGCAAGATTTAAAGAAGCTTTTGCGTATATGGATGACGTTATTGTGCCGTCTAGGTCAGTTGAGGAGGGTCTACAAATTTTGAGGGACATCTTAGAACTATTTCGGTCCTCAGGCATAACTCTTAACCTCTCAAAATGTAATTTTCTCAAACAAACCATTGATTATTTGGGGTTTGAAGTTAACGAAAAGGGTGTTCGGCCTGGTAGTAAGAAAATTGAAGCGGTAGAACAGTTCCCACAACCAACAGATCAACATAAAGTACGTCAATTCATTGGACTTGCTAGTTTCTTTCGCCGATTCATAAAAGGTTTTTCTATCATTGCTAGACCTTTGACTCAATTGTTAAAGAAAGATTCTAAGTGGCACTGGCACGATGCTCAAGATTTGGCATTTAAAACATTAAAAGAAGAGTTAGTAAAACGGCCTATTCTTTCATTTTATAACCCCAAATATGAGACTCAGCTTCATACAGATGCGTCAAAACACGGAATTGCTGGAATATTAATGCAAAGGCCAGAAAAAGGAACCCCTTTCAGTGCAGTTGCCTATTATAGTAGACAAACGTCTCCTGAAGAGTCTAAATTTTCATCGTATGACTTGGAAACATTAGCAGTAGTGGCTTCAATGCAGCGATTTAGAGTCTATCTGGTAGGGATTCCTTTTACTATAGTGACGGATTGTAACTCCCTTAGAGCTACTCTAGAGAAAAGAGATATGTTACCTAGAGTCGCAAGATGGTGGGGTATTATGCAGGAGTTCGATTTCAGTATTGTTTACAAACCGGGAGTAACTATGGGTCACGTCGACGCACTTAGCCGAAACCCCGTCCCATACGAATTTGATCAACTTCAGGTTAGGCTAATCGATATGGATTGGGTGGCTACGGTTCAACGCAGCGACCCGGAATTACAGCGTATTATTGATATTTTGAATGATAATGAAAATAATAATATTGTTGATATCAAAAATAATTTTGTTGTTAAGAAGGGCTTATTATATAGAAAAACAGATAAAGGTGATCGCTGGGTTGTACCGAAAGGCGTTCGATGGCAAGTGTTAAAGGCAAATCATGATGAGATAGGGCATTTCGGCTTTGACAAGACATATGATAGGATCAGAAACAACTATTGGTTTGCTAAAATGAGGCGATTTATCAAAAAATATGTTCAATCATGTTTAGAATGCGCTCATGCCAAAATACCATCTGGTAAAAAAGCAGGCATACTACATCCTATTGAGAAGGTTGATAAACCATTCCACACGATACATATCGATCATCTTGGGCCATTCGTTCGTAGCAAAAAACGAAATACATATTTATTATTGATTATTGATGGTTTCACAAAATTTATTAATTTAGTTCCCGTTAAAAGTACTAAAGCTAGCCATTCTATAAAAGCAATGAAAAACTATTTTCATATGTTTAGTGTACCAAAACGGTTAGTATCTGATAGGGGCACATCATTTACAGCAAAGAGTTTTCAAAATTATCTAAATTCATTAGGAGTGAAACATATAATGAATGCCGTTGCAACTCCTCGCGCGAACGGTCAGGTCGAGCGATATAATCGCACCGTGTTAGCTGCTTTAACTGCATCCAATCATGATAAATCTGAAGACTCCTGGGATGATCATATTTCAGAAATACAATGGGGTCTGAATAATACAATAAATAAAGGTACTGGCAAGAGCCCTGCACAAGCATTATTTGGAATAGATTTGGTAGGAACCTCTGATTCATTGCTTCATTTAAGTGTGACAGATGAAGTAGATGACAATCCTCATGATTTAATAGAAACCCGACAGGAAATAACGGACCATATTAAGAAAAGTCAGGAAAAACAAAAAGAAATCTTTGATAAAAATAGGAAACAAGTATCTTATGAAGTAGGCCAGTTAGTTCGTATAGAAAGAGAAATTCAATCAACAGGAAAGAGTAAAAAGTTAATTCCAAAACTCAGAGGGCCGTATCGTATAGTAAAAGCTTTGGACAACGACCGTTATGTAGTAGAAGATACTCCTCTGTCACAAAAAGGAAATAGGAAGTTTAGTGGTATATTCTCAGTGGATAAAATTCATCCGTGGCTGGTTTTTAATAGAGATGATACTAATTCAGAAGCTTCTGCCGATAATGACAGTGAATGACTTGATTTGGTTGCATTTATTTATAACTACATTCCCTACTACTTTAATGCTGAATAAGAAGTATTATTAATTTAATTGTAAGCAGTTAAATACACAAAATAAGTAATTGTATAGTTATTGTTAGTAATTATATACATTCTTTATTAATAAATGTATTTTGAGATTCACTCATGAATCGAGAATATTTAAGAATCTCCGTTATCAAAAGGTTTAGTTTGACCAAGAACATGAAAGGGTCTTAATTATATGTATGTATGTGTATATATATATATATGAATAAATGCTTAGATACTTTCCTGAGAACATGAAGGGGTCTCAGTGAAGTATAAAATTGTAAGGTGCTGAAGACATGCAGGGGCTTCAGTACCAGAAATGCTGTACTATTTGATAAGCTATTCCATATTTGGTTAGATACTTTCCTGAGAACATGAAGGGGTCTCAGTGAAGTATAAAATTGTAAGGTGCTGAAGACATGCAGGGGCTTCAGTACCAGAAATGCTGTACTATTTGATAAGCTATTCCATATTTGGTTAGATACTTTCCTGAGAACATGAAGGGGTCTCAGTGAAGTATAAAATTGTAAGGTGCTGAAGACATGCAGGGGCTTCAGTACCAGAAATGCTGTACTATTTGATAAGCTATTCCATATTTGGTTAGATACTTTCCTGAGAACATGAAGGGGTCTCAGTGAAGTATAAAATTGTAAGGTGCTGAAGACATGCAGGGGCTTCAGTACCAGAAATGCTGTACTATTTGATAAGCTATTCCATATTTGGTTAGATACTTTCCTGAGAACATAAAGGGGTCTCAGTGAAGTATAAAATTGTAAGGTGCTGAAGACATGCAGGGGCTTCAGTACCAGAAATGCTGTACTATTTGATAAGCTATTCCATATTTGGTTAGATACTTTCCTGAGAACATGAAGGGGTCTCAGTGAAGTATAAAATTGTAAGGTGTTGAAGACATGCAGGGGCTTCAGTACCAGAGATACTGTATTATTGATTTGTTGTTCCACGCAGTAAAATTATATTATTATATTAAGTTGATATAGAACATCGAAAATGGAATAATGTCAAAAGGTTAGGTAGTATTTTTGCTTAATTTAAATTTTCCCGAGACGTGAAATATGTCAGAAAAGGCCGACTGTTAGAAATTATTTATTTTAAATGTTTTATGTAATTTTGTGTCTTCATTGTATAATTAACTAGTGCTGATACTAAGTATTTTGTTAATAAGAATGTCTATTGATTATAAAGTCGCACGTGACACCTTTCGGTTGATGACAAGAGCAGTGGCGCTTGTTTTCGCCTGTCAATCATATATGGTTAGGAAGAAAGAAGGAAAGGTGACGCGTGCGATACTTGGGAACGTTTTTAACAAAGGCTGCCATGTTTTTCATAAGGAAATAAAGAAAAACAGTTCTTACATCTTGGAATAAAAGTATAGTTTTAGAGATCTAAAGTTAAGAAGTGACAACTATTGGATAATATAATAAATCCATAAATTACAGCAAGAAACCAGTATTATTTAACCTCCCGTCCACATAGCGTTTTTTAATTTTTTAATTTTAATATAATAGCGTCAGGCCAGCTTTATTTTAATTTGTATCTTTAATACCTAGTTTTACACGACCTCAAAAATGTGAAAACAAACATTAACATTTTTACGATTCAAAACAAATATGCACAATCCTCTTGTGCAAGATTACAGAAACAACCTAAGATTAGGTGAAATAATACGCAATTTGCATACAGGTTGAAAAAACTCTTCTAGAGATAAAAAATCGACTTCATCTCAAAATACCTTTGTTCTGTGGGAGTATCAGTATGTACCAGAAAACGTATGTAACTTTCCAGAGAAAATACGCTGAGCCGTTGCAGAATTATCTAAAGAACAACAATAAATGCTCTCTTTGTCTTCACAAACTTTGACGAATATAAATGTAAGGGCATGTTGATCTTGTCTTAATGTATCCATCCTTCGACTCCTGTGCTAATCATTTGAATGTGTTTTTATTGGTCTTCATCTGAATCTATCACCGATTGGGAGAGAAAGAAAAACATAGAATGTACCAGTTGCTTCTCTTCCCGGGCATACTGTAAAAGTCAGTTAAGGGACAGAGGTTTTATCGGCGTTTTTGTGGGCAATAGGCTGAACCCTGTCACTGCAATAGTCTCTATCCATCAATCTAATACCTCCGTATTTGTTAAACGTGACATCAGATGGTCTTATAACCTCTGGTGTTCTGCCTACCCCATAAGGGATACAGGCGCGAAGTTATGTATGTATGTAATGAAAAATAAAATAAAATAAAGAGCCAGTTGCCTTCTAAACCCGTGTGTTGTTATCATCAACCTCATCTTCACTTTGGTATCATCAAGTGAGATTGAAGTCAGAGGTAGGTGTAGTAAACGATTAAAAAACACAACTAAAGTTTCATGCTATAGGAATACTTTTATTTAAACATACATACATACATAACGTCACGCCTGTATCCCTTATGGGGTAGACAGAACAGGCAGAAGACCATCTGATGTCACATTTGACAAATTTGTAGGTATTATAAAGATGGAGAGAGACTATTGTAGTGACAGAGGGTCAGCCCATCGCCCACAAAAACGCCTTTAAAACCTCTGTCCCTTAACTGACTTTTACAGTATGCCCGGGAAGAGAAGCAGCTGGCACATTCTACGTTTTTCTTTCGCTCCGAGTCCAGCATGGAAGCAATATTAAATTAAACTTCACAATTTATTTAAATACATCTGCAAGTACAAAAAAAACCTTCTCCAAATGAACCATAAGTGCCATAATTGCCACTTATATAAACATTCTTAACGATCGCAGCACATTAGTCTACGCAGAAGGGACAACCATTGACTGAATATTCCCTCATTTCTCTGTCGACTTAAGACATGACTCCAAGAGTGATGTAATATAAGAAGTACAGCACTAACTGCTCGTGTGTCTGTCTATATCTATGATTCTTTGTTGCAGGGCCCTACAGTAGAAGTAGAAGCAGCGACTGTCACTGACCTCATACTGTGGAGGCCACTAAAAACGGAATGTGTAAGTGTAGTTGTTTTTTAGATTTCCGTATGATAGGTATAAGTCAGGTATAAGTCAGTGATTCCCAGCGAAAGGTACTGAAGCTTTAGTAGTCTGCCCCCCTGGATGGGGCCACCGGGTGCATTTTTACTGGCGTGGAGCTGGGCGGGGCGGAGCTTAGCGCTGCATTAATTGATCATCACAATACCCAAAATCTTCACTCCGCTTCAGTGGAAACACTCACTCCTTTATACTGCTCTACTCCGCTCCGCGCCGCCCAGCTCCACATTAGTGGACAAGCACACTTAGATTTGATAGAAAGGGTAATTTTACTTGTTACAATATGGTCTCTAGAGTCTGACCAATGGAAGCTGTCCACGAAAAAAAGCGCGAATTTTAAAAAGTCAAGATCATGCTATGCTGGTTTTACCCTGCCCAAATGAAGTTGATACTATTTATATATCGACTTCGATAAAGGAGGACGTTATTTATTCGATGTATGTGCAATAGTAGGTATTAACATCGTTTAAGCAGCGTCAAGCCAGGTGGCGCATCTTGATTTTCAAAATTACCTCCTTTTTTCTTGGACAGCTTTCAATGGTCAGACTCTCTCGCTGCGAGATTTCGAGATGATTACGAGCTTTTACGGCTAGTATATTCTTGTATAATTTTAGTAGGGCAATGTTTGATAAATACAACACAACTGAAACCACGAAATCCGTTGGACTTTGTTTTTCTTTTTTTAGTGTCTAAATCCGCGTTGAAACTCCATTTCACCTGGTGTTAAGTGATGTTAAGGTTGAAGGTGAAAGCACTCGGGTTTACGAAGAAACGAGCTCTTTATCAAACATGGCAGACAGGTGATATTTGGCTGAAGTATTTGTATGAAGTGCCATCTTGAGAGTATCCTAACACCATAGCAGGTACCTCGGACAAGTTTTACTGCACCCTTATCCGGGATCGGTTACGGCCATTCTAAACCTTAGCGGCTATTTTACTTAGGTTAGTATAAATAATTGTATACTTCCGGACCATGAAGTGCTTTAACCAATGTCACGAGGCAAAACTTAATCAACGTTGTTAAAATAGCAAGGTCTATTTAACATGAATTTAAGATTGGTTTCGTAATTACACATAAACGTTGTATCTGTACTTCCACCATCCGCATAAATACGAAAGAAACATCTGGAATGCAGCTCTGCCTGCAGCTTGATATCTTCATTACGGTATGTCCGAATGATCAAGGCTGCCCATCAATCTACCCCTGTAATTGCTGCTTCATTTATCAGTCAGTGATTCCCAGCGACTGATCAATCAGCACATATGCGCTGGAGTTGATTACCACAAGGTCGGTTCGTGAACTTTACGCAACACTGCCCGGTCAAGGCGATCTGATTTGTAACTTTAATAATTGATCGGAAAAACAGTCTTTATTACTGAGGGATAAAGTGGGAAATTGATTCGAGGGGTCGATGGCTCGGGTCATGTCTAGCCTAACGTTATAATTAGCATGTAATGCCGTTGATTATGGAGTGTATAAAGATTTGATTGTTATTGTAAAGGTGCGCGAACAGGTTAGCGAGAGTGAATGAATCGGAATGTCTTTCGTCATGTTCGTGTGATTGTTAGTTTTCATAAAAGTCAAGGTGCTAAAGCGTAATAGCCATACATACATACAAAGTAACAGCCCGTTCACACATTATACGTTTTAATGGATACCTTTTTTGTATCGTAAATACGTATACTGAATACTGTGCCATATGTGAAGTCGCTCATACAACCCCATGCGCCACCGATGAAAAAAACGTATCCGGTAAAACGTATCCAGTAAAACGGACCATGTGTGAACGGGCTGTACAATACTATGTAGTAGAGTTATTACAGTAGAAAGTCAATTTTCATTGTTGCTATAATTACCCAAATGCAATTTTAATCATGAAATATAAAAGAGAAAAAAACTTGCATGTTTAAAGGAAGAAATTTGATAAATACTTATCCACAAAGAAGCGATCATAGATAAAATACCAAAAAATGCCCGTAGCACAAGCGGCATTTCTTAAAAATTCACTACTTGAAAGATAATTGTAGAGATTTAGGAACTTGAGTTAATGTCACATTAATCGCCAAATTAACAACAAATAGTTGCAACATTCTCTCGACCACTTAAACGAACGTCATTATAACAAACAGGTACGTATAGATAATGATCGTTACCTAGCCAACTCTCATAAATAAGGAGAGAAACCGCAAGCTGGACTAGACAAGAAATATATTGATAGGCTTCATTAAGATTAAATTATTATAAAGAAAATAATATCAAATGAGTGAAATTGCTAATTAAAATAGTTAGAAACATGAGTAAAAGTCGCGCTGCGGCGTGCGCGCGCGCAGGCCGGTTAGCGGCGGCGGCGGCCGGAAAGTGTGCGCCTGATTTACACCGAGCACTTGCCAAAGATGCATCAGCGCAGAAAGCGTTACTTCTTGTTATTAATGACGTCTGAGCCTGCTGGAGAAGATAACTCATTATGAAATAATTAATGATATTGTTATTATTCATTCAATTAAAATAGAATTGATATCTTAAAGTACTTGCATTCGATTTTTTTATAATGTTAAGGAGTCTTTTGCCAACCATTAAGTACGTCAGCCAGGAAAGACGAATATTTTGGAGACATGTTTATTTTTATATATTAACTATCTGACCCGGCAAACGTTGTTTTGCCATATAAATAAAACAAATATATAGATGTTGGCCGATTCTCATAGATACCGGATAAGCACAAAAAATTTCATCAAAATCGGTCAAGCCGTTTCGGAGTAGTATGGCAACGAAAACTGTGACACGAGAATTTTATATATTAGATTTTTAGATATTACTTTGATGCCTTTAGGCACAAAAATCTGTCTGATAATAAATAGAGAAAGGTAAGACTGTATAAAGCTAAGCACTTTTAACATGTTTAAAGGACAGACTTCCTTATAATATCTGTTTCTTCAATAATTCTGGCTGGACAGCAGGAATGGATTATTAGAGATATGTCCTAATTATTTGACATCTACCAGGATAAAGTTATCCGAGTTCTTCAGAGGTGACAATACATTGTGATCTCCTGATTCTTGTTCCCAGAAATAAGCTTTGTCCATTGCTCGCCGAAACTTCTTTTAATCACCATTCGGGGAGTGTTTTTTACCCGTTCCATCTTTATCTGACACTTTATTTGAAACTAGCGGTAGTACCTGTCTTCGCTTGATTGTGCAAATTAAATCTTTTCAAATTGATATTTTAACTGCCTTCGTTGGCGAAAATTGGGCTAACGTGGCTTGTAGGTAGTGTGTCGTAAACTTTCATCCTTTCAGCATTCGTGTCTTGGAGGTTGAAACTTAAAAAAGAACTCTATATTTGACCCTGATTTATTTACTATATTTGTGCCAAAATTCATTAGAATCGGTTAATTGCTGAAGATTTCTCATTTAATTTCATCTCTAATTTCTATTCTTTGGGTGGTGATTTTTGAAAAAAAAGTAGCCTATGTTTGACCCTAGATGTTCAACTGTTTTCAATACAAATAGGTCCAGTGACTTATCCATGAAAGCTTGGATACTAAAGGAAGTGGGAACTAATTATATTCTTGGGCACTAATTATTATCCGCTAAACAGCTTTTACACAACCGGATACAGTGTCCAGCAAATTCAGTGACCCGTCACTTACAATAAACTTATTTTTGAAGCTACTGAGAGTTACCGAAACGAATTTCGGCAGTTCATTAGCACCGACTACTGTGAAAGACAGTGACCTAAGAACTTAACAATGAAAGCTTATTTCAACACTTCACTTAATCCTTGACACCTTGTGATAAGTTCTAAAATGTAAGAGCTGTGTTTCGGTTAATTTCTGAAGTGTCAAGGTACGCACGTAGCTGGAATAATTAGAGGAAGTCAATAACGTCACAGCAGTGTTGTCGGTGTTGCCAGAAATTAACTTTGATCTGACGTGACAGTGACGCGAAAATGCTTTCGAGAATTAAATTCTCGTAGTTGAACGATCTTGAATATACCTTTGTTTAGTATACGGAAGCATGTAATTGAATCAGTTGCCATTCACACTTTTGCTTTAGAGTTAATGAATTGTCTTGTCCTTTTATGCACGGTGCAAAATATTCCTACGTGGAGACATGAGGTGCCCATTGCTTTGATAAATAGGTTTTAAGGTTTTCCTAGGGTCATACTTTGTTTGTACTACATATTTTTTTTATGGAAGTTCCCATAGAACAAAAATCTTCAAATGAAAATAAGTCGCATTCAGTTGTTTACATTCAGAACGATTAAACCAGCTGATTAATGACCTATTCTAAAAATATTATTCAGTGAAAGTTTGTGACGAGGGTAAGAGTTTTATTAAACGGCATTCAGGCACATTCAGGTACAGCAAAATATACAAAATTATATCCTTACACTTGCCACGGAAATAAGTATTTGCGATTGATGACAAGCGACCACTTAATTATTAAAAGGCGAATAGATCCAGTTGTAAAAAAAAGTTAAATTAAAAGAGACAGAGGATTTAATGGAGGATTTTTTTGTGAGCGATAAGCTGACCCCCTGTCACTGTAATAGTCTCTCTTCATCATTATAATGCCTCCAAATTTGTCAAACGTAACAGCAGATGGTTTTATAACTGCCTTCCCTAAACCATAAGAGATACAGGCCTGAAGTTATGTATGTATGTAAAAAAAGTATGGTGGAAAGACTCATGGGCCCGTCTTGCTAAAGACGTACACTGTAATATGTAGTTTACAGTCAAATATAATCGCTCCAATGAAGATACATTCTAGTTTTATCAAATAATGAACCAATTCCTTTAAATACCTTCGTACTTCATTGTCATTAGAAACCAAATCAAAGTAGATATTAAAATCAAATTACTGTTAAAATATTTCTCTGGTTTATTTATATTATTAAATGTACCTTCTGCCTTATTTTATCATCCCTTAACATAACATTTTGTACTGCGCAGTGGGTACAGAAGGCAGCACATCAAGCGTTACAAATATGTCAAATAAATTTATTTGAATCTGAACTCTACGCCCTCAACATTAAGTTAAAATTGGTTGGGGAAATTTGACAGGTAATATAGCTTGATCTGCCGCCTTCTGTACAGTCGCGTGTAAATGGAAAAGGTACTATCTTAAAGAAGTGGTTATCAGCAAGATCATGAGAAATATATTGGGATTTATTTGGAAATTAATATGATTTAATGACTCACACTAACCATAGGACCCTGAGCGTCATTTAAAATCACTATGTGTATTTCTGAGAAGGGAATTCAGATTTTACAAAACACTCAAGACAATGTCTTAAAGCTAGTTTATTAAAATTAGCTAACTGGAAATCGTGTCCGTCGTTGTTGCGTCGAGTTGCATTGCTTCAAGTCTAGGTTAGAATATGAAACCTATTCTAAATAAAGTGCATGAAGCTTGACTGATGTATGTACTATATAGATTAATTTGCAAATAATACATGTAAAAAGAATTAAGCAACAAACAAACCCACACTGATGAGAATAAAGTGTTAATGCAAGTGCTTGCATTAAACTTGTTTGGCTTCGAAAATTGCTTTTTGCTCATTTTGTTTGTTCTCAGAATCAATGATTGTTGTCTGAGCAGGTTTAATGACTCCGGTGAACGAAAATTGACCATTAAAATCTATGTTTTATCGATAAAGCCATTAAGTTCTAAGAAGGAGAAGTTTCCTGTAACGTTTCTCTCGCATTCTAAATATTTTCAGTTGAGTATTGGTTTATTAGATAATCAGAGATTTAGTAGACCATGAGTGGGCGTAATTACACAATAGTATCATCACTTCACTCATCATTATTATAAATGGAGATTTTATGATATCATAATGTTTACAGAATACTATATTTTTGGTCAAGTTATGTCTGTGGAAGTAAGTTAACGGTTGTTTAGATTAGCACATGTCTGGTGCATCTGGGTACAGGCACAGTTTCTTTATTTGAAAATACATAAATATAGTGCGGCCGGTGGGAGTTTGCGTTCCTGACAGCTGTGTTATATCATAGCTTTTTTAACTTTCGAATCGGGAATAAACTTTGTTCAGTGGACATAAGGAGGTGTCAGAAACGCATTTCCGCAACGGCCGCACTCTTAAAGCAATATGACTTTTTTTCTGCTGAATGAAAACGATCTTGAACTCTCTCGATTTTGGCCATGATCTTTTTGTTTTCAAGATCAAGTATTGTTTGACAAATGTCAAATTAAATTACCTAGCACCTTCATTTCCTTTATTAATTTCTTAATTCGGAACTGCAGACAATAGTATGTTCAATATAATAAAAATTAAGGCAGTTTTAACCATGTTTTTTTGCGCCGGAACATCAATTCGATACGTGCATGAATGTACCTATGTTGTCGTTAAATTAAATAAATATTTTGTATTAAATTTGTTCTCATTTTTCATTGCTGTTATCTCGCGTTTGTTTGTAATTCAATTCTCGTGTAGTGTGCCATTGTTGCTTTACCGCTCCAGGCTGTTTCACTTCACATATAATTTTTTATCTTATTTATCATTTCTGTTTAATTAAGCTTTATCTAGTGGCTGTTTAACTGAATGAGGTAATCCCTGCGGATGTTTGCACACATTATGTGCCTTCAAGATAGAAAACTTTGTTTTGAAATCCAACGTCAAATTGAAGATGGAGAAATGACAAAAAAGGTTGAGCGTAAGGTCGCTACGGAAGATTAAGAAGGGAGGCTGCACTGCACCTGAGCACAACCTGCCTGAGGCTGCAGGACAGAGCGAGATACAAGACACGACGTCTCTGTTAATTTCACTATCGCCAGCGCCTGCCTGTGTCAGCGACGCGGACAAACTATCTCGCCAGTCAGTGTCGCGCCGACTACAATAGGCAGCGCTCGTCGCGTCGTGCTTACCCGATTTGCGTCATTCGAAACAAACTTTACAAACTCTAGTGCTAATAAACGATAACGTACAATAAAATTTCGAGTAACGATTAGTATAATGTTGATAATTGGTGTCGCTCAAATGTTTAGAAACTAACGCTGACGCGTGGCCAAACAAAAACAAACTTTTCTGGGTGTTCGAATGCTCTCCAGCGAATATTAGTTTGGTAAAAGTGAGTGTGTGTCGTGTGGACGGTTAACAGTTCAATTAAACCTGATCATTGCCGCAGCTGACAGTTTAAATTGGTTATCCCTGTGGTTCCATATCGCCCATGTTGAAACTGGTGAGTAGCTACAACAATCTTAGCCCATTGAATTGTGTTGCTTACAATGCATTGTTATCGTTTATTTCGGTAGATTAAGGTTTAATTTTTTAATTTTTAGTAACAGCAGCTTATCAACTTAACCTATAGAACCCGGTTTATTACTTGCTATGGCCTATTAAGTGATACTTTAATTCGTTTATGCTGCATCTTGTCTTACTTGCCACCTGTCTTTAATGGCGATGTAATGTATGTTGACATTACTTTTATCATTACAGTATTAGCAATATCCTTAGTATCTAATCTAATTAAATTAATAATGTCTGTTTACCACAGTGGAGGTGGGACTGCTATCATACAGCTGCTTTTATATGTGATGTTTGATATTTTCATTTGTTATTTGTCATTATTTTTATAAAATGATGAGAATCGCTTCATCTGTCTGTCTGAAGAGCCTGATGTCTAAACATTTCGTATTTCGTTTGGGTTCTCAGTTCTCACATATAATATCTTCGTTTTCTGTGGGAGATCTTTATCATATAGGTAAGTCAAGCAACTACGGTCAAGTCATCTTAAAAATCGGACCAACATCGGACCTTATTTATTAAAAGCCAGAATTGTTGATACCAATCACTCAACTGTCCCACAATTACGCGCCGATCGCCAGAATCACTTCAATTTGCTGTGCGTACTCAAAAAGGATATCTATCTATCGAAATTTTAAAATTTTCGAGGATGTCTCTAATGAAATCTCCTAATGCTAAGATTTCATTATCAAACTCAAACTCAAATATTCTTTATTTCGTAAGTATTTAAATACATTTGAAATAAGTCAAACAATTTACAAATTGAACTGAATCTACCACCACTTCGGAAAGTCGATCTGTTGAGAAGAAGTGGCAAGAAACTCAACAGTAATCATCTTTTAAAAATAAGAAAAAAAATACACAATAACAATTTACCATCCGTAACTTGAATTACGTATTACTTGAATTACTTGAGTTACGTATTTAGCCTTCCATAATGGAAGGCTAAATATCATGATGTTTTCAAATTCAAATGATTCTGTTTCAAATAATCAACAGGCACAAAGATAAAGCGATCCTATATGACATCCACAAAACCAAACAACCACATTGGACATTTTACTATGTATTAAACGGAAACATTGTTACAACTACTGCTAAAACACATAGGCAGACACTTTTGCATTGCATGATTCAAAGATAAGTAGAGATCACATTAAAATTTAATATTTCCAATGAAAGTGACGCTGCTGCCTTTGCGTTATAATTTGCAACACTCCATTGAACATTGCCACTGTTTCATGTAATTAACCAAATATCTAATCATCTCTTTAGCTCCACTCCCAGCTAATTAGCTATTATGTTACACATGTTAGCATCACGGATCCATTTCAGCAGCAGCTGATCTCCTTTCAACAAAAACAATGCGCCTGCGTCGTCTGACAGACCGTTACGAACTTCTCACACCTGTTTTTCTTATTATCCACAAGTGGTTTGACGCTGCTAATCTTGCTTTCAAATGGGATTAATTAGAGTTTTACGACTTGGCCTACGCGGCTAGAATAATGTCTGTCTTCGCTCGTCGCCTCTGAGATGCCTACTAACTCTACAAATATTTGGCGTTTTGAATCTGGAACACTTTCGTCTGATGTATTTTTTAACGCGTTTTCTCAAATAGTTGTTCCACTTACCTATTTTAACAGTGCAGTACGTATTTTCAGCGTCGCGTGCGCCGTCGCTTGGTCGCTAATGGTCCGGCCTGTCACATATGAATTTATCGAGTTCCGAGCATTTGTAGTTTCTCTCCTCGATTGGAGTATTGACGCTCATGCATCACGCTGAAATGCAACAGGTTTCTAGGTTATTAGGAGTTTTTTGCTTTTACGCTTTGCTGATTGTCAATAAGATTATTGCAACAGTATAAGATTATGATAGCAAAGCTACCACTGGTTTTAGATAGATTTTGATTAAATCCATAATAACACTACCGCTTCAAGTATGTCGTCCAGTTATGCAACCTCCAATACAATGCATGTGTACCACATTTATTCTCATTTTATTCCTTTTTGATTGTTTAAAATTCATTTTATTCCTTTTTGATTGTTTAAAACTCAGTTCTATCTGGTAAACTTTTTAATTGAATCTTACTGTAGAAACTGCTTCTGGGAAGAGGAAACTACTTATCCTAAGCTCACAGGGCTCTGCCCTTTTTTAGGGAGTAGTGAATGCAGTAAAGTCTTTCCCTTTTTTATTCATGTATACCTTTTGCTTCAATGCTCTGTAATATTTTTACTGTTTCTGTTGTGTCACTTCTTACTGAAATAAATAAACAATTACAATTACAAAAACAATTACAATTATGTTAGAGCTTTTCTTAGCGGATAGCGAAAATCAAACAAGACGTGATTTTGCTGAACAGGAAACAATTTATCGAATCGAATTAAAATAAACATTATGTAAGTTATGGATTTGAATTGTATATTAGTTTTTCATCGACACGTCTTAGAAGTATCTGCGTGCGAGTTAGCCTTGAACTTACAGACATATAGATACTTTGTCGTCGTCACATCTGCTTGAATGATAGCAACTTAATAGTGATTTATTTGGCTGTTTTAAATATAAGTATTTTAAATTCGTCCATCATACAAATAGTTCAACAGACGATCTCCGGGGTGCAATGGTCTAGACACTACTACGTCAATCTTGAAGTCGCGGGTTCGATTCCCACACGAAACAAGAAAAAGAAATGTTCCGGGTCTGGGCGTTTTTTACATTCTTAGTTCTCCCCTAGTTCGCTACATGCTACCCTAGTTCTCTTTATCTTAAAACACAAGCTTTGCTTATTTTGAGACCATGTAGATAATTTTATTTTATTCTATTTTCTTGATAGTATCAGGCATAACAGTTAACATTAATGTTACTCTCTTAAAAGGTTAAAATAGTGGTTTAACACTGGTAATTTTATGAAATATAAATAGAATATTTTGAATAATTTTTTCTTGTTGTCATTTAAATTAATTTGTTTTCAAATGAAACTTTGCAAATGTGATGCGTGGGAGTGTTGTTTTTGTTATCATCGACTGTGAGCCTGGAGGTAATTTAAAGATGTATCTGAAATGCCCAGTTTAAGCAGTGGTAGTATAGTCAAAATATTCTTTAAGAACCCCAAGACGGATTCGAATCCGCGTTGGATCGCATGTTTGTGCGACGTATCTGAGAAGTCAAGGGAGTTTGTATGTTTAGTTTAGGTTATTTCTCAATTAATTAATTCAATACTTACCTAGGTTTGTTTTTCCATTATAAATATCATATTAATATTCATTAACTATGATGCAAGTTCTTAATGAAACTCAATTTGTGATAGATAAAGTGGTATAACGTTAGAAGTATTTAATTATTTATTGTAATAAGAGTAAAGTTTATGTCGCCCTTCTCAAGGCTTTCAATATGAGGTGTAATTATGGTTTAATAATTCGAAATCGAACATATGACAATATTTTTAAAACAACTTATTTTATGAAAATACGATTTTTATACAAGATTAGGAGGTAAGGCACTTACTTTATTTTTTTGAAAACAGCACGTAATAAAAACTTTTGGAAAATTTAATTTAATACCTATTCACTATACGCCATTTAACAACACGATATATTGATATACGAGAGCCGAAATATCAAATTGTCAAATAAATCTGTGAAAATGTTGATTTCAAACGAACTGCAAAAATAGCAACAAACTGTACCGCGGAGCGGGTACCACAGTTATTTAGGTATATTAATAAGTTTAGTAGCCATTGATATTTGATTCTCTTTCATTCCAAAGTTAAAAAACTGGCGGCTTTAAGATGAATAGAAAATACCCTTATCAATCATGGAAAAATTCAAGAATACATTGACAAAATCTTTTGAAGTGTTTTCGTGACGTCTGCGTGATCAATCAACAAGGAAGTACCTATGAGTGGATGCTGTATTGTATCATGTACGATGATATCGGCAATCTTAGATTGATAAAACTATAAACGCCGTCATTTTTAGTCATCAGGTCACAAGTCTTGTAATCTACATTTTCATTTATAAGAAAGTATCAATAAATTGTTAGGGAGTAGGATTTGAACTCATCTTTCACGATCAAAAATCAGATTGTAGAACTGTTGAATTTCGGAATAAGATTAAACATCGGAATCTTAGATTTCATATAAACGTTTAATACCTGTGTTGTTTTTATTTTCAACGTATTTATAAGGAACTAGCTGTTGCGCGCGGTTTTACCCGCGCAATTTCGATTCCCGCGGGATTTTCGGGATAAAAAGTAGCCTATACGGATTCGGAAATTTTGAAATCGGTCCAGTAGTTTTTGAGCCTATTCAATACAAACATACAAAAACGCAAAGGTTTCCTCTTTATAATATTAGTATAGATTACACCATGATTATAAATGGCTACTGTTTTGCGCGGTTACACCGGCGCCGGGGTGCCAGATCCTGTAAGTCCTTAATGTTATTTCTGGATTGAGTAGCTTTCGTATGGTGGGACAGTTTTTGAAATCAGACCGGTGTATTTTGAGTTTATCCATAACAAACCATCGAACAAGAATATAAAAACTTTCCTCTTTACAATATTTATAATGAGTGAATAAGCCTTTTATTCATTATGATGAATGTATTTACAATTTTATAAACTGTTATGTTTATTTCTACCCGACTACGGCGAAGCAAAAATGAGGGTTATGATTTTGACGTGTATGTATGTATGTACATATTATGTGGGCATGGATGTTCATCTGTTCCCTCAGAAATTCTAAACTACTAATCGTAATTGGACAAATGAAGTGTCGTTGGAGGCCTCTTCACTGTCCGCTGGTTATAGGCTACATAAAGTTATGTTAAATTGACTACAGCGCCCTCTACGGGACATAAAGTGAAGAACTAATGAAAAAAAATTTCTTATCAGTTTTGTGTAGGGTATCAAATGACAGAGCTGTGTAAGCACATCTCAAATATGTAAAAGTTATTACTACAAAATAAGTGAAATAATAATTATAGTATGTAAGATTTTTTTATAAATATCTTGACCGTTTCGTGTGGGATATCAAATAAAAGAACTTCGTTAGCACATTTCAAATATGTAAACACTATTACTTCACAATGTGTAAAAAAAGAAGTTCAAAAACTAAGACCCGACTACTAAAAACACGCTCTAAAAAGTAGGGAACAAGTAATAGTCTCCGCTGAAAATTTATGTATTACGTTATATTGATAGAGATATGTTTAAAGGGCCACCTTTTATAGCAAAACAGATTCAATTTAATAATAAAATAAAATCAAAATGGCATACGATCACGGCTACCCTTTCAACATATCTCTATCAATAGGTATGACTTAATCCATAAATTTTCAGCGGAGACTACTTATTACTTGTTTCCCTCTTTTTAGAGCGTGTTTTTAGTAGTCGGGGTCTTAGTTTTTGAACTTATATTTTTCACTCCTTTACAAAATTAAAAAGAGCAATCACATTTTGGCGGTATTACGCGGTTTTGAATATGACAAGTCTTTAAAAGTTTCTACAAAAGAGTTTCTCATGGCGAAAAGTTTTTTGTTTCACAACTGGGAGATCTCCGTCAATGAAGTACCTAAATATAATCACATCTGGCGTTCTATTTTTCTTAATCAATGGTAATGACAAGACGCAGCTGCAGCCGCAGATTGACAAGACATTGACAAACCAAACCGACGCTTGTTGCGTCACTGGGCGATTGTTCGCCAGCAAATAGACTGAGACTAGTTAAGGTAAATGGCGCAATAGGTGCTTGCTCGATTAGCTGGAGGTACGTGATTCAATATTTTGAAGATCATTAGGTAGGCCAATCATTTTTTATAAATGTATGTACCAGCAGCCTTTGTTTAATAATTGTATACGCTGAAATGTATGGGTAGGTACTTAATAGCTTGATTTCATTCTCAATCCTGCAGATATGTTTATACATAAAATTGAAATTGCAATGTTCAATGGAGAATATGTTGTAAAACTTCGTTTAAAGTTCAAAATAGGAAAATAGGAGTAGAAGTCTTCAAGAAGGTCTCAATCAACATGACCTAAGAAACCTCATTTTCCAAAACGATTTGTAATTGACCGAGCAACCGGCTATAGCTGTTAGTTCGATGATAATGGATATCATCGAACTAGCAGCTATAGCCGGTCGCTCAGGTTCAGTTTGCCTTTAAGTTTTGCTGCCTGTGCAGTTAAAGTCTTTTCAAATCCATATTTTCACCGACTTCTTTGTGAAAAACAGTGAAAACCGCTCAAAAGTGAAGTATTCTGATGTTTAAAAGTACACTTTAACTGGTGCGAATCAGATCATAATCTGTAGTTCAAAATATTAGCCCGAACGTACAAGGAAACGTTTCATGTATGAGATGTTGAGAAGCCTACGTTTGTTATCGTCACTGCGATCGACTGCGTATGCGCATATATTCATCTATACATATTTGATTTACTATGCTATTTCGTATTCCATTGTTAACCGACATACAATTTTTTCTTTGAATCATGTGTAACGGCGGCACGGTGCACCTTGGCCATTTCTCATTACGTCCGACTACGTGCCTCTATGTAGAAATGTGATTGTCGATAACACTAACATCACATGCGTAAGAGTTCATAAAACAACCATGTGTTTCAAATACTAGTTTTAACTTTACGGGCATGAAAATAGAGACTTAAATTGCTAAGCTGAAGGTTTTTTATGGCAAGGCGCGACTGCTCAATATCTGCGTCTGTGTGTGTAAAATAATAAAAAATAGTAGATTTGAAATTGTTTCGTTGTATCGGAATTGCATAGGCAATTTTGAAGTTATCGAGATGTGATTGAACGCTTTGTGCGGGCTTATAACATTTGACTGAAATAATGGTTTAACCAGATGGTACGTGAATTCTTGTGCCACATTTTGTAACACATCTGCGTTCTTAAACTGAGGGGGAGTTCATAGGACTTGCATGTACAAGATACCAAGGCTCTTTTATTTTATTCAGACTGTTACGATTTGAATTAGTTTCGGCGTTGTTGGCTTTCTTTTAATTTCACCTTGATCTATGATTAGGCTTGGTAGTTGCCCTGAAAGATTTAAAAAGTTCTTCGTGACGATTGTCAGTCATAGATGCTATCACTGAACACAGCCTGATTATGAAATGAGGACTGTTCGCGACTGAACTGTGGTCTCATGTAACAATGCTCTTTTCTGAACTGAATATGTAATTATGCCGCGAGTGCGTGAAATAGAAATTGAAAGTTTTACAGTCTGGTAACTTAATTATCTTCTAATTAGATATTACGAAATAGATTCACTGACATCTCTACAATCTTTTTATAAACTTATGATTATGTAATCAATTACTTACTACGTTTACCTATTTCATAATTTGTTGCCATAAGCATTTTTAAATATAATGAGGATAATAGAGTAATTCATTGTCTTTTTTAGCTTCCTTATGAAGAAAGTTTGCTTTTAGATAAATTCTTATAAATATTTTCCTTTTGTTTAATTTTTGTGAACAAAAACTTATCCTTAGAATCATTTATTGATTAGCTGCTAGATTCAACTTCAAGAAGTTGCCCATCGGAAATGTAATTCTAAGAATTAATTGTAATAGTAAGTTATCTATTGTAATGTTTTTATGTGGGTACTGAAAAAAACAAGGCCTGAAAAAAATGGCCTTGCGATGTATTTGTAAGTTAGGTAACGTTTGAATCATTGAACAGATAAAATAAACAGATTTGTATAGATTAACAATTATAGTTCATGTCTTATTAAGAGCCGAGGACCGTGGATTATAAATATTTAAAATTTTAATTCTATTTATTAAATACAGGAATAAAATAAAGAAATTGCACTTTGCAAGTGGGATTTAATTTGAATTTAAGCAGGGCTAGCATGCAACCATCGATAAATAGTCGAATCGACAAGATAAATATTATTTTGTTATTTTATCCTATTATGTAAGCTAATATGCGCACCATAATAGATAGAATTACTCGATTTGATACCATGATTAAGACCACAGAACCAAATATGTCATAATCTTAATAAATTACATACACTAAATACCATATCCTTAGAAAATATCGAAAAAGGCCCGATTTATCGTTGTCAACGGTAGCATGCTAGCCCCGCAGATGAAAAATATTAAATTCGAATAAGTATCTTAGTCGAGTGTAAAATATCGATACGAATAGAATATTTTTATTTCAATGTTAGGCCATGCAAGTAGCATTTCACAAGTTGTCTGTAAGAGCTCGCTGATAGCGATAATACCGTTTTTATCCGTTTTAGTTTTGTGTATTTTTTTTCTCTGGTTATTTCTGTTTCTTCTGAGCCAGAGATTTTCTTTTTTTTTTTTTGATAAATGTACTGATTCTTACCATTTCGTGTTCGCTGCCATTCTCACAGTGGACGAGTATTCTCTTTCAGATTGCCACACTTAATGTACGTATACCTTACAGACATACCTTACCTTTTATTCAATGCTAACCGCCCATTATTTCTCGAGTCTCTTTAATAACTCCAAGTAATTACGTCCATTATTTCTTACATAAGAGCTCTGTAACAAAACGTTTTTTGCTTAAATTATCTATGAACTATGCTGAGTTTTCCCAGCGTCCGTTTTTAAAGAGATAATTGCGCGGTGCCTTTTCGCCGTGCGCGGGCGCAGCTGAAGGGGTAACTGGAGCATAATTACGTGCGGAAACATAGCGACGTTGATAAAGTAGTAACACGGCTAAGATACTATAATATTTTATCTTAAGTTACGATATCTCTTGCCAGACAATTAAATGGACCATCACACACAATGAAGATAAATAGGTATACAGTGTTAATTTTTTTTTATATTGTAAGGATAGGACGTTTGTCTTCCATGCCACCTGATGGAAAGTGCGCATGAAGACTATGGTGTTACACGTCCATCCACGAGAAACCTATTCACTCGACACTTAAAAGTTCCAGGACTGTAGTGGTCAGGAAAAACAGACGCAGGCAGATTGTTCCACTCCTTCTTTTTTACATAATTAGCGCATCACCTCTACATCAATCCCAACAACATTAAACTGTTCTACGACTTTTCACAAATCTTGATAAATAACACAAAAATTAAAAACACAAATAATGTTTGCTCCTAACTCTACATTTTGTAAGAAGTACCCATTATTATTATGAAGCGATATTTTACTGCGCAAGGTGCGTGGCATACCAACACTCAGAGTAAATACAGTATCTCCTCTACACTGAGGCTATATTTTTTTTATGGGAAAACTTAAATTTAAAAAGGTCGTAGAACAAATGTTGTTAGGATTGATGTAGAGGTGATGCGCTAATTATGTAAAATTAGCCCTGAATTTCATGCTTCCGTATCTTAAGATACACAGCGGTATGAGAATTTGTTTAAACATAACATCTTAAGTTATTAAATATATCTTAAGATACAAAACGTGACTACAGCATGTTTATTTAAAGGTAAGTTTGGTTCAAAATTGTGTGGCAAATTCTAACTCGAAAACTTACGATGTATTATAGTATTTTCGTCGTCTGTGATATTCTATTAATATAAAATGTTAAGATAAAATATTATACTATCTTAGCTGTGGGTAGAGCCTTTAATTACGCGCGGAAACATAGTTGCGTTGATAATGCAGTTTATAATACAGTTTTGCAGTTGATCACCGGCAGAGTGACATAGTGGGCAGTCATGCCGCAGGGCTCGGCCACTTAGCCTGGTCGTGGCGGTGCTTTTGTGTGCGTGCCCTTAGGGCTTGATAGGGCTTTCTGCTTGAATTGGATTCATATGGTCAATTTAGAGTGCTCGCATGTAATGATGGGCTTGTTTTGAGTAAGTTAGCAGTGGCTTGTTATTTAACGTTTATCAATTATTTTGCATGTTACAGGAAATTTTGAAAAATTGTGAATGAACATGAATGAGACCAAATTCTAATTGATTAAATTTCAACTTAATGTTATGCTTATTACATTAAATACAGTTGAATCGGGCATTTCAAAAACCACTAAAGTAAATTTTTTCCAACATGCTTTTTTTGCTGAAAATGGGTCCTCAAAGGTAGATGCGTATTCTGAGTGAAAACTACTTAAGTCAATTCATTCCTTGGTCTTTTAATAATACCGCGTGAAAGACGTTTATTTTCATAAGCAACATTAGTCAATGACTTAAGGCGACTTATTGAAAAAATGCATTGACTTTCATTGCATACTATGATAATATGGCAAGACTAGCGGATCTGAAATTTAGAAATGTGTAAATTCATATCTTTATCTATACTGTGCTTGCTCAAAAACATGATTAAATGATTTTGACTCGATAGTTTTTTTTTACGAAAACACGTCAAAAAAATGCTTTTTTAAAATTACCATGTAGTTATCAAATCCATATGCCTAGAAATGACTTAAATACAAGCTTCACATTATTGTTCGAACTTTGGTTGCTCAAAATTTACATAGCATTTACCATTTTTTATCGATTTTTGAAACGATTTCAGTATCTGAGCGGTGTCTTTGGTTTTTCTATGCAATACGCTACCTTATGTTTCGGCGTGTTAAGGTGCTAACATTTCAAGAAAAAACATTTAAATGTGCCGCCTTATGAGGTTTTTGCATGAGCAGTTTATGACTGAGTTTTAAATGACATTTTAAATTTGCTTTGTTTAGATTGGTTCAAAAATATTTCAATCTTTGTAAAACATCGCCATTAATTTCATTTGAACGTCACTTGTCTTTAAAGCTCAACATTTACGGTCATAGAGCTAAAAACTGAATATGTTTTAGAATTGAATCGGTCATTTCAAAAACCTCCTACCTAAGTCAAAAAAATATATTTTTCAGAAATCTATAAATACATGTAAAATGATTATTTTTAAGTGAATTCTTAATTATAAGCAATAATAAATATGATTACTACGATAGTCTTAGTTAAATTATGTACTACTAACCCTATTTCTCGTCAAAACAACATAAATCAAGAACCGATTTTCAGGTTTTTTTTCATAATTTCTATTATTACTGTTTAGCTTATACGCTATTTTAATTATTTACCTCTCAAATACTAAAATACTAAATTAAGCATAAAAAAGTCCTTTTAAACACATATGTTTGTGTATGAAGAAGTTTATATTGATTTCTGAAAAAAAAATGGTGACTTATGAGGTTTTTGAAATGACCGATTCAGTTATTTTTCCCATTGTAAACAATACAAATTGTCACCATAGAAAGTAAATAGACAAGAAAGCTTCACGCTTGCCAAGTATTTGTTTAACAGCATGTACCGTGATCTGACCCGCGTTCGCCAAACTCGCCACGCTCGCCACACTCGTCACGCTCGCCACGTCACTCGAATCTGAATAGCTCAGCATTAGCTACAAACAGCTTTCTTTGAATTTCTTAAGGTAACGGTTCCTTCTTAGAACCTCAAGTCTTTGAGGAGAGCGCTGAGTATGATGGCGCTACAAAAACCCTACATGCTGAACATTCATAACTGCGAGACGAGGAGGGGCATTTACATGATTCAGAAAGGAAATGACGTAAGCGGGCTACATTCCATATGGTTGTGTTAAATCTTGCCGCATTCGTACGAGATATCAGAAGTGCCGGCGTTTACTTTTCTCCGATCTTAATCTTATTGACAAATGCCAGACAAAGAGCTTAACTTGGTTGTTTATAATACTAAGAAAAACTAAATTTCAAATTGTCTTCGGCTAAGTTAATTTCAGTCAAGTTAATTTTGACAGATTTACGAATTATCAAAGATGTCCCTCAATTTGGACTGGGAGCGAAAGAAAAAAACGTAGAATGTACCAGCTGCTTCTAATCCCGCGCATACTGTAAAAGTCAGTTAAGGGACAGAGGTTTTATTGGCGTTTTTGTGGGCGATAGGCTGACCCCCTGTCACTGCAATAGCCTCTCTCCATCATTATAATACCTCCTTTGTCAAACGTGACATCAGATGTTCTTATAATCTCTGGTGTTCTGCCTACCCCATAAGGGATACAGGCGTGAAGTTATGTATGTATGTACCCTCAATTTATTATACTGGTCTCTGACCGTGACTGATTATATCATTGAGTTATTAGATCACTATAATTCCCAATGCAACTCAAATCAAAAAGGCTCAAATGGACAGCTAAATTCACAAATGTAAAGGCAAATAGTTAACATACAGTCGTCATCAATCCGGTTCTCGGCGTGAGGTCTCCGCGGATATTTTGGAAACATGGCGACATCCGCGACGAACAACTTTAGACAAAACAGTGAAACGGAATTTTAATTGTATAATTCACTCGGTGCATTGAACTCCAATAAAAGCTTAGTGAAAACAGAATTCCTGTGATTGCTGATGGCAATTTAGCAAATTACATATATCAGAAAGAAAGTTTACATGTCGATGCGAATGGAATCCTTGACGATGACGTTCCTCGTTCGAGCAAACAAAAGAACACGATTCTTTACATGCTTCAAGCTCATGAATACTTAATGTTCCCGTGTATGATTAAACGTTCAACATAATTCATTAAAAAGTCAAATTCGGTAATTCTTCGTATGGATTTCGGTGTTCACTCGAGGTTTTGGCCGTGGGGATTATTAGCAGAAAACCACAAGATTCACTTTCGAGGCCGCGTGTGCGCATGTAGATTAATGTAGCCTCCGTTGTCTTCCGCTATGATGACATAATCCTACTTTTCAACTACGCCAGAGTATCTCAGTTCTGCTTTCGTGTTTTTTTTGTCTACTTTAATATTGTTTTCATTCAAATTATAGATATTTACGCAGTTTATAGGTTGGTTTAATCCGATTCTTATTGTGGATACTTTGAGAGGAATACTAAATAAACGTCACTATTGTTAATTTCGGCTGCCGACCATGAACGAGACCCTCGAGTTTTATGATCACCCTACCCGTTGGGTCGTGGCGTGGGTTGTAGGCGGACAATTTGAGTTAACCGCCACCGCTTAGAGCTTCGAGAACAGTAATCATATTCAAATTATCTGCGCCCGAGTGGGTACAACGGAAGCGACGCAGGATGCTAAGGATATTGCTATCCTTGTCTTTTGAGAATTATGGACTTGGCGCTCTTTACAGAGAATGCCTGTTTGTCTTGGCATTGAGATGTTAAATGATTTAATTTCGTTTATTAGGGAGTTTTAATACATATGCCCTTGGTGACGGAAATGAGTAAGTGGCAATTGAAATACTACCGGGGCATTAAACTACTTGAGGTATCTCAAACGTAAACCTACTTAGTGATAATTTTCTCAGTTTAATTCGAAGTAGCTAACGGTTGTAATAGATGTGCGCCTACGCAATGGTGGACCTAACGTAACATTTCTTAAGTGAATGGATTGTACGAGAAACTGATTAAGTGACTTCTAAAAACCTCGAATGGGAGGCTGGAGTTGCTTCACCATGCGATGTAACTTCAATATATATCGTTTTCTCTCAATGTTGGTTTATAATCAACGAATGTAGAGCATTAAAAAAACCGACTTCACGTCAAAACTTTTTCTGAGTTATAATGTCATCCACGTAAACATTCTCCGAAATCATACATATTTTTTCAAAATTCAATGAAGTACTGAACCGAATTCGATGAAATTTATATGGGACCAACTATGAAGTATGAAATAAGAATTTTCAAAATCGATTCATAATTGACCGACATATCGTGTAACAAACACACAAAAAAAACATACAGTCGAATTGAGAACCTCCTTCTTTTTTGGAAGTCGCTTGATAAAAATCCAGTGATTGAGAAACTATGAATGATCAGTAGTTATGAAGAAGAGGCAATTGCAATCGAGATAAAATAAGAGGGCCGCCAGACTGTTGAAAACACGTTGAAAACCAATGCTTCCAACCAAGGTTAAGGAAGGTTAACTTGTTGACAACCAATTCCGAGTCATCCACACTGTTACAAACGGTGGTTTCCAACAAGGAGACAAACAAGAACACAAGCCAAGGTCACGCCAGGCCACGCCCCTTAATAGTCAGTGTGCTCTGATCTCTCGCGTTGACAACATCTTCGCGATGGCAGTTTTGTATGCAATTGAGGATACAAAGAAGGAAAGGTTGAAACGCAGGATAAAAAGCTACAAACTCGAGTCATTTATAGTTATAGTTACATAGTAAAATATACAATAACAAGCGTACACACTGTCCTAAACACAGACATACATCTACATAGATAACGCAAATGCATGTCCTTTGCGTGTCCGAACCCCGACCAAGCGTCAAGGTTGGTCGCCTCTAGATTTAATATGTATTGTAATATGCGTGTATGTATTGTCTGTTAGAAAATCGAGTCAACAATATCAATATCGGTCTTAATAATCGATTTCATCGACGGTATCGGTGTCTCTGAATCTTTTTGTATTTTCCAGTAATAAATATCAGCTGTGACGTCACAATAGGTCTTAAAAAGTCGGCACGCTTGGTTCGAATACAAATCGTGGCACTTGCGTTGTCTATGTAGATGTATGTCTGTGATTCTAAACACCGCCGTTTCCAACCCGCCAAGGTCATGTAATTTGGTTGTCAACAGCCATCTTCACTGTTGGAAACACGTTGTAAACTAGCAAGGTCACCTTGGTTTGATGTTTTGTTTCCAACAGTCTATTTGGGCCTTAAGGGCACTTATGTTATCTCATCATAATATACCTACTTACAGAAAGACAATAGTGTGCATAGAATTTTTGTTAAATCTCTGAACACCAATTTAGTAAGTAGTTAAGCAATTTCTAAGTATAATCATTTAATATATATATAATATTTTTTTAAGTATAATAATTTTTAAATAGAAGATCCTGGGGTAAGGATCAATGAAACGTTAAGCTATAATATGTTCAAATATTATCTACGTCACGTCCGAGAAAGTTAACCCGAAAGGTCGTCCTAGAACGGCAAATACCTATAATTAGGTAATTCGGTAGGTTATTTATGTGGACAGTATACAGTATGGAATTTTTGAATGCCACCTGGAGGAAGATGTAGGTACTCTAAATAATAGAGTTAGCAAATTTTACTCTAAAGAAAAGGAAGTCGTCGTGGCGCCGCCGTGGTTACTGTGTGTATCTTACGATATCACAGGTTAAGCAACGTTCGGCGCGGTCGGTACTTGGATGGGTGACCGCCGACCATTCGTTTCTCACGGCGACTTCCGTGCTTCGGAGGGCACGTTAAGCTGTCGGTCCCGGGTGCTGTATACTTGTATACAGTAGTCGTTAGGGTTTGTCAGAAGCCATATCGGCACCCTGAAAATTCTGACATCCACCACCCAGCACTGGGCCAGCTCGGTGGATTATGGCCTAAACCTCCTCGTCACCCAGAGGAGAGACTCATGCCCTGCAGTGGGCCCATTACACGGAGTTGTAATGATGATGATGATGATGACTCTAAAGAAACATTCCTTTATAAGAAATAAAACCGTATTCAAAGATTTTTGAGAATTCTTTTGCTTTACCCGGGAATCGAATCGACTAAAATCTGTAAAAATTACACACTGTAATTGTATTGCATCGATCGTTAGGGTCAGTTACAAGGATGAAATCTCTCAAACATAGTAAGTTAAATAATTTATAAATTAATGAAAGGAAAACCATTAAAGTTTAGTGTAGGTACCTACTTGACAAATATGTCGCTGGAGCATTATAAACATTATAAACACCACATTATAAACATTTTGGGTTCTTTACTGTTGATATCTAAAGGCTTTATATACATTTTTTCTGATATAGTAAACCTTGATAAAAATACATGAAATTCAAATTAGTGTTATCAACACTATCACGAACGCTGAAATAAATCCTATCGAAACCTTAAAACTCTAAGCATCGTTACATTACAAAGTAAAACAAAACAAGGTTCGAACCGTAATCCATTTAATAATTGGGCCATGGAGGTTTAACTAGATTTGTAAAATGAATGTTATTAAATTAACAGTACAACCGATGCCCTCATTGATAGTCGCACCGCGCGATCACCATGCGAACGTACACACCAATGTTTGTCGAACATTCTCATACATTTGTGAATCATAATTATTGATTTATTTACTTAAAATTTTCATGTATTGTTCCTACAGCTGTTTATATTATGTGTATACTTTACAATTTTTAAAACATTGCCGGGTGATGAAATTGTGAGCGATTTAATACTTTTATTAAGATCGGTTTATTTATACACTTAGATTTATTATTTGGCATGAAGATTATTATATGGCTGGTACTATATTATGGCTTACTTCCACGCTGGATTGGGAGCGAAAGAAAAACATAGAATGTACCAGCTGCTTCTCTTCCTGAGCATACTGTAAAAGTCAGTTAAGGAACATAGGTTTTATTGGCGTGTTTTGTGGGCGATAGGCTGAACCCCTGTCACTGCAATAGTCTCTATCCATCATTATAATACCTCCTAAGTCAAACGTGACATCAGATGGTCTTATGACCTCTGGTGTTCTGCCTACCCCAAAACTGATACAGGCGTGAACTTATGTATGTATGTATGTATTATTATATGGCTCATTATGCTACGATTATAGCCAATCAAAGCATTGATTTTCCGATTGAACTTCACGCTTGTATCTCTTATGGGGTAGGCAGAACACCAGAGGTTATAAAACCATTGAAGGTCACGTTTGACAAATTTAGAGGCATTATAATGATGGGGAGAGACTATAGCAGTGGGGGAGGGTCAGCCTATCACCCACAAAAATCGAGAAAAGCGTTTTTTTTTTATTTAATATTTTTATGATATTTTAATATAATATCGGTTGTCTTGTACCCATAACACAAGCATATAATCTTACTTTTTGATGAAGCTGTGTGAATGTCAACATGAAAGAAAAAATACTTTGAAGTGAATTTGAAATCAAGTACATGCTTAGTAATCACTTACAAACAATTGGCTTCTATATTAAAGGGTTCAATGTGACACATTGAAAAAATGATCTGACACTCATGGCAAACTGAAAACTGAAAATATGACAAGACGAATAAATCTAAAAGTTAGATATGTGTAAATATAATAGATAGGTACTTTAATTGCTCAAAAACATGATTTAATGATTTTGACTCGAAGGTTTTTTTTTGAAAAACTCGTTACTTTTTTTTTCGAAAACACGTCTAAAAAAGTACTTTTTCTTAAATCACCACGTAGTTATGAAATCCATATCCTTACAAATACAATTTTCACATTATTGTACGATTACTTTGGTACGATCAATTTTTTTTTTGTAATTTTTTATCCATTTTAAAAGTCGCGAATTCAATGCAATATTTGACCTTATGCCAGGGTGTTAACGTACTAAGAAGAATCTTAATAAAGGTAATTTTTTCCTCAGGAGTCCCCCGAGGTCCGGGTGTCGCTGGCAGCACCGCGGGCACCGGACCCCGCCCTGGCGGCCTACTGGGCGGAGTACGAGGACCTGTGCCGCAATATCTCCAGCGCGCACACCGATGACGACGACAACCTATATGAAGGTCAGTACAAGGATACTTACAATAAACAGCAGGCTATAGAGAGTAGGCTCGATTTAGAAACAGATGTTTATTTATTTACAGAAGCACAAAACAATTATAATAAATATATGTTAAGTAAGTAATAATAGTTTAATTTCTAAATTATAACCCAATACATGCGCATTCAGCAAGCATTATAAATATTACAAAAAATACGAAAAGAACGTAAGACAGCATTTGTTAAAAAAAAAGGTTTAAAGGCTTGGGCTGAACCGAATTATTAAAATTTAAAAATATATATGTATAAATCAAAATAAGTAGACACTAAACAAAGAGCAATAAATTAATACTAAAACATCTCATACATAGAAAGCCGAAGGCGATCAAATACATAACAGATATTCAAAATAAATTAATCTATCAAATTAAGATTCACTAGCAATGACAAGGTTGGCCTTTTTCAAAGCTATTTCTCCAAATAAGCTATGTCTAACAGGCTACTCTGTAAGATATAAAAGACCGCTTTAACCGCAATTTAATTCAAAAAGATGTTTTTTTTACATCAGCCTCGGCTCTATAATTAAGCTTTAAAAATGTTGGGTGCTTATCAATTAAATTATGAATCTTCAGGATATAGTTTTTTGTTTTTATCTGTTCAGCTCGTTTTTTTTAAGTGACGTACCTAGCACCTGCTTCACGAGATACAATAACGTTATAACTTGTCGTGTTTTCATTGCTTAACAGGTTTTAATACTTTGCAAGGAGGCGACATAAAAATAAATGAGAAACTGTGAAGTAATAAAATTGATTTAGATTTTATTGATTCCTAGTATTCTTAGCTCTAAGATACAGTGTGCTTAATAACTATGTAAATATAGAACACGGACCTCACAATCGATACATGTCTCTAGTGATATTTTATCGAGCCTCTTATCCAACTTTACAAATAGCAAGTCTTTACACAGTTTCCTACTTTTCTCTTATTTACCACAAGCCCCTTAAATAACCGGTGCAGGGATTACTCTGATCCTAGTACTAGATAAGTGTGTCGAGACCTTGCGACCTGCTACTCAATGAAACTCGTTCGCCAGCATCAACATATCGAATGAAATTAGTGCGACAAGCGCGCGCGCATCCCGTTACACCAAAGACTCTCATTCCGATGTAACGGTCGCACGCGCCTAGCGCCCATTGGCCGTTCGGTGGTCGTACGCCAAACAGTGGCCTTACCATGGTCAGCGATTTGCAATGCTAATATCAGTTCGAAATCAGAAACGTTTTGAAATATTAATTAAACTTCGTTGACATTTCTTTTTAACAGCCCAAATTGAACTGTGATGCTAATTTTTCGTTGATGCTAAGTTTTCATACTTAATGGTACGTTTAGTAATTTATAACAGGATTTAGAACTAATTTATACGAGTTATTGTAATTTGAAACGATTTAAATATATTTAAGTAGAGACTGAAGATAACATTAAGCATGCCTTGAGATTGTTATCATTCAATCGCACAGCCAACCATTACTAAGTAACCCGACACGGAATTAAATTGTAAATGTATTCGATTCTCACAAAAGTATCTCAAAGCAATTTGCATATCAAAGATTTGTTGTTCGTATTGTCTTCCGTAGCTATCATCTAGGTATAAAGCTTAAGGAAAATCAGCGGATAACGGGTCCTTCGTATGAATGAAAAGTCGTGAAAGGAGTGTTGTGTTGTGAAACGTTGTGCGCAAGCGTCGATCGGCGAAGCGTCCGGTTTTCTCGAGAAACCTGTCGGTGGAGGAATGCGGGTCGACCGATGTATGAAAGTGTCAGTGGATGCCGAACATTGAGCAAGACGCCAATACGTCTAATTGATCAGCTTCGAGAAACTCTGGACATTGACTATCACCTACCTTGATTTTCGGTGCGTGATAGTGGTAAACTCCTTATGTAATCACAGGTTATTTAAAAAAATACAGAATTATTGGAGCTTGTAAACGCACAAGCATATCGCATAACTAAAGTATCTGTCAAAAACGTGTGAAAAAAGTTGCTAGAACCGTATAAACATACTTTGAAAGCGGCTTAGGTCGCCTCATACACAATTGGAAAACTTGCTAGAAAAGTAATTCATTTTATATTAAACCTGCCGTCATAAAAAAACACTGACGAGATCTTACTTAAGGTTTAATACTGCAAGCGTCTTGAAAAACAATTCTTCTACAACTACTGATCCATCTGGATACACTTTGCCACCACAAGAGGCCGCGAATGTACTAAGCTATAAATAGATATTATTAATCATTTGAAAACAAAATCATCTCTACTAGCAACATGGCAATGTAAATTAAAAAGTTGATTTACTCAGGTTGTCCGCGCACAAAGAGGATGACTCATTATTAATTTTATATCAGCGAAGACTCATTGGTATTTAAATGAACTCTTAGATGTTTTTTACTACTCGCCCTGACTTCGTGCAGTAGTAGAGCATATTTTAAATATCCTAGTTAGTATATTATGTTTTCGACATATTGTCACAGCATCTTAATTAAATGAATGAATCAAATGAAAAAGTATAAAAATCCGTCCGATTTCAACAGATTCAACAGACATTCAAACAGTTTTGTAACTTTTCATCACGTAGAGTAATTTTTAGTCAATCTAATTTTAATTTTTAGTCAAATTTATTTTATTTTGTAAAATTGTGGAAGAGCGGGGTCCTCAAACACAGGCATTGAATGTCTAACTGAAGACCCCAGACGACTATTTGTATTAGAATAAGAAGAAGGAAATAAATAAATTATATATTATTATTATTATTGTGGATTCAAACAAACAATCAGACGAAGTCTTTAGCTTTATTATTTGGTGTTGATAGGTATTATAAAGTGATTATATCTTTGGAGAGTGCATACCCTGAAATTCTATTAGAAAGACTCCTACAGACCGGTGGTCTTAAGTCTTATGTCAATATTTTTTTTTAATTGCCTGTTTTTGCTTAGTATATATTCCGATATTAATTCTTGGAAGCTTAAATTAGATACCATGTTATCGCCGATTTTGCTTTTCATGTATAAAAAACAGCTTAATACGCCTAGCTGTTTACGCGTAATTAAAGGCATCCATACATCCTCAAAATCGTCTATACTTTAGAAATATTTATAGAACATTGCTTAGAGTTAAATAATTTTATGATAATATACGTATTCTCTAATCTACGTAGTCCCTATATACTTTTTATGTATTTAAATATCAACGCAGTCGTAATCGTTAAACTTTACAGTTATTTAATCCATTCATTTTTCGGAGGGCGATCTACGATCGAAGCTTAACCAAGCGTTTTACGTCAAGTCCGTCATCTGAGTGACAACTCCTGCGCACGCGACCTTGTCTGTTCAATCCAAGTGGATGTCCGTCAAGAACTGGTTCCGACGTTAACACAACAGCCATCTTGTATTATAAGTAAATTTGCGTTTAGCATACGGGTAATTGTAAATACCTATTCGTTTTTCCCGTTTGTTATATTAAGTTGATCAGTTATCCTTGAATGTTTTTGAGTAAATCGTTTGTTTACTTTTACTGACGCTTATGACATGTCAGTGGCTATGACAATGACAATTAATTTAGTATTGCTATTATGACCGTTAACAGATGATTGCCAAACTTCTTAACTACATTATCAATATAATTACATCATGTACCTACCTACTACTAAACGGTTTTGATAAAATTCATTTTGGATTCATCAGTAAAAATAAACCTTGTTAATATTGATGATCTAGTTTATGTCGATAGTGTTGTAGTAGGTGTCTATATATTTTTAATTAAATGTAAAAAACTAACTCTAACATGAAGCAAGCAACGACGTCTTAGCTTAAAATAGCTTATAGTTTTTGAATAGGTATCCAAGACCTTGCAAATGATGTATCATCGTTTATTCGTTCAGTCAAATATTAGTAACAATAATAAAGTAATAATAAATCCTCAGACCGAAATCTTCCAGCACGAATGCAAAAAGCAGTTTTGCTGGATACTGCCCGAATCGTTCGCCGGTTTCTGTATCTCCTGCCCTGATCCCCGACCTAATGCTCAGATTGTCGGGTCTTTTCCCCCAAAGAAGGCGTGCAGCGTTCCAGATTTCCCACATGACGAGAACCTCGTGAAAGCAGACCGAAACGTACCATGTTGGTGTACTCTTTATTGTACAGTACAACAACATGGTAACACAGTTTTAGTAAGAATGATGACAATAAAACACATTTATACAAAAGGCAGCCTTATCGCTGGAGCGATTTCTGCCAGGCAACCTATATATTAGAGAAAATTCACGTGGATGAGGTGTAAAGTTCGTAAAATACGTTCATCATCTACGTCATCAAATGCAGTTGTAATATCTCATCACTGGCTGGCCATTAAACAGTGTAATCTTATCGCGGCGTACGACGCGTGTGTGCTATCGATATTGTTCTTATCGACTTTGTTGCTTTTCGATATCGCTGTGGGTTTAGTAATCGAGTAATCGAAAAACTATTATGTTGGGATTAACGATGATTTTACGCAGTTGTAAAGACTTTTATAGTTCAAAAAGCTGATTTGAATCCTCATTTGACATAAGTTACGTAAAAAGTAGTGTCAACTAAAAGAAAATTTTAGAAATCAATTATTTATTTTTATAAAAAGAACAAAACAGACCGCATTCCTACCCTCAATAATCATCTAAGATTTTAAAGTTTATGGTTATCCAGTTTTTAATGCATCAAAGCTGGGCGAAAAACGATACATTACTCTCTTTCAGCTTCACAGTAATAAGTTATCCAAAAATATTTAGAGTGTTAGGCACTTTCTATTTCAATGTCTAACTCTATCATCTCACTCCTTTTCATTCTGCAAATGAGCGATAGAAACGAAAAACGCCATAAGCCTTTGTTCACACCTCTGGTCATTTTAACAAGGGATTTTAATTATATCGCAGTTATTAAGACTCAATTCTTTGAAAACCCGACTTTGCCATTGTCATCGTCATTATCTGTCAGATTGTCAATCAATCAATCAGCCAATCAAATCTCCCTGGCTTTGACCAAATCTAAAAAAAAACTCTTGAATCTGAGCTCTATGCCCTCGACATTAAGTTTAAATTGGTTTCGGAAATTCGACAGGTAATGTAATGCCTGATTTGCTGCCTTCTGTACCCACGTACATTGAAAAAAAAAAGTTCTGAAATACCAACGTTTTACCTAAAATTAAAACGTAAATTAAATCACTTACCTTAATTTGAAGCCTAATAATACTTGCGAGAGAGATACCATCGTTCTGTCCTTTTTTCGCACGTTCTTTCCTTCATATACCTACTCTATTGCCTTCTCTTTCTTTACCCCACCACCACACAGGTAGCAGCTATGCTGAATGCGTTAGGATTTTGACTCATTGAAGTCGTTGTGTAACCAGGCAGAATTAAAAAATATTAGGCTTCAAATTAAGGTAAGTGATTTAATTTACGTTTTAATTTTAGGTAAAACGTTGGTATTAAATAACTTGACCGTTAATTTGAAGCCTAATAATACTTGCGAGACGTGTTTGATATCGCCTGGTGTGGTGGTGACGTCAATGTGAATACGAATAAAAGTTAATAAGCCTAAAATAAATTGACTTGTGGTATTGTTTTACAATGCCAGGGAGATGTACATAAAAATAACCTATTATAGCATTTTCAGTAACGTAATATCAATTACCTTTCAAATACACAGGAATAAGCAACAGTTGCTAACAAAAACTACAATTAAGTAGTTTAAATTAAATAGAAATATAAAATATATTTCATCCACTGCATTAAATTGACTTGTAACTGAATTTTGATTTTTTGACATTCTTACTTATTTACAATAAAATCGTTCAAATGTATTTTCAAAACGCCAGTTATCTCTAGTCAGGATTTCATCCAACGGACCATTTTCCACCCAACTTTTTGACGCCACAGCGGAACGGAAGCTGTCGGCTGAGGCATTGATACCAGTGTGGCGTCCTCACGACGTGACCCACACCAGCAATATATTTTTTTTTTTTTTTTTTTTGTTTTTCCGCCACAGAAAATTTTGGCACCCCCTAAAACAAGCTTTAACCAGTAAAGCAAGCTTTAGCGGGAGGAGGATGAATCCTATTACGTTTTTTTTTTTTTTCTTTCTTTTATATACATATATTCTTATATAACCCGACTAGGTTGCGAGAGGCTAGTATAGGCTTCCCACGTATAGTTATAAATACATTATCACACTTACTTTTGATTATTATGTCTTTTCCAATTAAAATGAACTTATTTACCCAATAGACTGGGTCCAAGCATATATTTCAAAAGGATTTTCTGTATTAGGATTTTAGCAGGACAAAAAATAAAAATATAACATTATCAATATTCCAGATCGATGATTTGGTGCATTTTTGTCGCGACCAGTGCAATAGATTATAGGATTCGCTTGACAAGAGGATGTCCTCTCAGCCGGGCTACAAAGCGTGGAGACGACGACGGCTTTATTATTAAGAGAGTTTTTATATTAAGATGCAGGTCTGCCAGAAATTGAGCTTAATCTGAGCCAGTTGGTTCGTTTACAGACACTTGCTGGACCACGGACCACGGACCACACTTGACCACGCTGGTTTATAATTATTTATTGTAGAAGCTCATCAACTCTTCATGAGCAACCATTTTTGTTATTCTGACCAGTTTGTCGGTCGCAGCCGGTGCTGGTGTCGGTGGACGCCAGCAGCGTGGCTCAGGGCGCGGGCCTGCTGCAGGCCGGCCGCCCGGTCAGTACGTCCTAGCTCTGTATGACGTGTCGCAGCCGGTGCTGGTGTCAGTGGACGCCAGCAGCGTGGCTCAGGGCGCGGTGCTGCTGCAGGCCGGCCGCCCGGGCAGTACGTCCTAGCTCTGTATGACGTGTCGTAGCCGGTGCTGGTGTCGGTGGAGCCAGCAGCGTGGCTCAGGGCGCGGTGCTGCTGCAGGCCGGCCGCCCAGTCAGTACGTCCTAGCTTTGTATGACGTGTCGCAGCCGGTGCTGGTGTCAGTGTACGCCAGCAGCGTGGCTCAGGGCGCGGTGCTGCTGCAGGCCGGCCGCCCAGTCAGTACGTCCTTGCTCTGTATGACGTGTCGCAGCCGGTGCTGATGTCAGTGTACGCCAGCAGCGTGGCTCAGGGCGCGGTGCTGCTGCAGGCCGGCCGCCCGGTCAGTACGTCTTAGCTCTGTATGGCGTGTCGCAGCAGAACACCTTATTTTGTTGCAATAGCTTTACCGCGGCAGTCTCCGAGTGTCACACGTCTTTTTTTTTTTTTTTATATGTAAGCCACCCTGGTATTAGAAGTTCACGCCTTATAGTTAAGTCACGGTATTTTTGCCCACACATGAATATCGACTTTGGTACTAGGTCGAAAACCTGGATACCTTGTCAACGTGTAAAGATACAACGACATACAAAGAGTGAGCCAGCACTATTTACACAACATTCAGTGGAAAGATTCGCACATGTACACATCGATATAATCGGCCCATTGTTGCCTACATTGAGTGATGGCTACAAATACTGTGTTGCAATAATAGACTGCTATACACGATGGCCGGAAGCAACATCTGTGCAAGACATTCGGGTCTATACGACTATTAGGCGAACTGTCAAATAAATAAATAAATAATGAAAATACGCTACGAGTAACGGAATACGATTAGATTAACCAGCTACGCGCCATGAAAGAACTGAAACCAACATTAGCTCCGCACGCAACCAAGCGCAGTATTTTTGGACACTCGGACTTGTCATCGTGCGATCACGTTTTCATAAGATGCGACGCAGTGAAGACACCACTCGCACCGGCACATGAAGGCCCGTTTCCTATACAGAAATGAAACAGAAAAGTTCTCCCGATAAAGTTACCGACTCGAGAAACTACTATAGCTATCGATCGATAGACTGAAACCAGCGTATATCATCGCCTCACCACTGCCGCATGACGACGTCCTAGCCCCGACCGCAATACCTCGCAGCATACGACACTACAAACTATTCGAAGTGACGAGGCGTCAAACCACCAATAGGCTTCGCTTGAGGGGGAGCACTGTAGCTACCCTAGCAACTAGCAACTAGCTGCTGCTAATTAATTAAGCTGTATCAATTTAATAAATAATTCTCTTTCTTATCTCCAGCCCTGATAGTTTAATTTCAATATCAATTGAGAAGCAGCTAAATACACCATAGCGCGTATTCCGTGCTCTCGAAATTTCTGGGCAACCCAATTGCATACAAGCAAAGTCCCCTAGTGCAAAGCTGAGCTCGAAGGGCAGCCAACTCCTCTGTCCACGGTATCGTATAGTAAACAGCATGTTATTAAACTCTCCACAAAACAATTAGAAAACAGTTCAAAACCGACCTGAAAATTTTAAAACTTGTTGAGTAAATAAAGGGAATCACATCCACTACATCATACACTGCAGCGAATTGCATCACAAATCTGTGGCAGCGGATATCATTTTGCAAGCAAGAGGAACATTGATTATTAATTTCACTTAATATCTTTAAATTCTCATAAGCCAATAATAATTTGAAATGTATTACTTCGTCATAACCTGGATAGAACAACTACTTTAGTGCTTATATTAATCTATGAGAACAACCAATCACGGATTGATAATTGATCAACTTAACCACAGACTAAGAAGATTATGTTCATAAATTGCCAGCATTCAAAATAACATCAATCACAAATCATACATTGCAGCCACTGGAGCTGTCAATTATTTTCGTTCATAAATTAATATATACGTAATCTCGGCTCGATTTATTGTCTACTCTGCTGTTGGTTGCAAGAAATTACCCCTTTCTTTCCACCGGTTGTGAAAGTTTTTCATGGAAAATACTCGAAGAGTCAGTATCGTTTGGATTTTTCTCTCCTATCTAGGTGGAATGAGGGAGAGCCTTAACGTCCTCGTGAAGATGCGTTAGATTTACGACCATGTGGTCAGTATCGCCTGGATTTACCTCTCCTATCCTGGTGGGATGAGGGAGAACCTTTATGTAGTTGTGCAGATTCGTTACATTTACGACCGTGTGGTCAGTATCGTCTGGATTTACCTCACCTATCCTGGTGGGATGAGGAAAAACCTTTACGTACTTGTGCAGATGCGTTAGATTTACGACCGTTTGGTCAGTATAGTCTGGATTTACCTCTCCTATCCCGGTGGGATGAGGAAGAACCTTTACGTAGTTGTGCAAACTCGTTAGATTTTCGACCGTGCGCTCAGTATCGTCTGGATTTTCCTGTCCTATCCCAGTGGGATGAGGGAGAGCCTTTAAGTCCTTGTGAAGATTCGTTAAATTTACGACCGTGTGCCTGCTTACTTCCACGACCTCGAAAGGGCTTTCTTACATTATGATAAGTGATGGCATGAGGGAGGAGTTTTACTTAACATGACCTTATTTAAAGGATCCTTGACAGAAGCTAAAATAACCTAATATTTGTCCAATCAGGATTGTCAAAGCTTTGTATAACTTTAAGAATTTCAGAATAATTATGAGGTGTTTTTGAAACTACAGATGTGGCTGTAGGTTTTGTGAATCCCAGATCGTTCAGATTATGTTCGTCGGTTATAGGATCATCATTATAAGATGTCTAACCGAACAAGATTAAGATAAGATTCTTTAAAAATGCTACATCTTAGATTAACTGTCCTATTATGCAGTAATTATGATTCCGCTTTCGATTCTGACGGTAACGGCGCGAACGCTTTTGACTAGAAGAATTACTCGAGCTTCTGATCCAGAACTACTAGACGAAGAACTACTCAAATTCGTCGTCCTTGAGATAGTTTGTACATATGAAGTACTAGTACTACATTGTTTTGATCACTTATTTTTAAACCACGATGCAAATAATAAATTTCGCTTACCAAAGGAAACTAAAAGGTAGATAAAAAACAATTCTAAAACGAACGTTAACAACGTTAAACTTATTTTGGAGCAGGTATAACATTTTATAAAAATTGAATTATAAATTATAACACGTTGCATTATAAATAACATTAGCCGTGCGAAATTTATCAAAGAAAACACATAGGCAAGTAAAATAATTAAGATAAAATGAACTCACCAATGTCAGCTTTAATCCGAAACAAGTTTTAGAAAGATATATATGTACCTTCAGTAAACACTGTGTCTTCTCTGATATAGACAAGTTGTCAGGACAAGAACAACGACGTCAATGAGTCAAAATCCTAACGCATTCAGCATAGCTGCTACCTGTGTGGTGGTGGGGTAAAGAAAGAGAAGGCAATAGAGTAGGTATATGAAGGAAAGAACGTGCGAAAAAAGGACAGAACGATGGTATCTCTCTCGCAAGTATTATTAGGCTTCAAATTAACGGTCAAGTTATTTAATATAAATACTTTGGATCAATAAAATATCGGAACACGAATAATTACAAAAATAAACAGTTATTACGAAATTGCTTCCATTTATTTGTATGTTAAGGTAATGTTTATCGGAAAAACATTACTTAACTAGGTCGGCATTGTTCCAAAAAACTTAGCCTACTTAGTAATTATTAAAAAAGATTGTTTTTGTAGTCGCTGAGTGGTCTTATTATCGATGGTATCGCTTAATGTTCGATTTACCTACTTTCAATAGATAACTGCAACTACGAATGCGTAATCAAGTAGGTACGATATGAGTATATATTTAAGTTCTACTTTTGTTGTTACTGAGCAAATTTCAAAATATCGAATTTTCCGACTTCAAAGAAATACCTACTCATCTCTTGATTTGCTACCTAAGACTACATAATAAGAATACATAATAGTGCAACTAGTTAATTAACGTAAATTAAGGTAAGATTACATGAAAAATAAAAATGGGTCAATTCAGATTGGCAGAAATAAATAGCTACGTTGGTATGCAACCTGATAAAATTACTTTTTACATAATCAGGACGAATCACCTCAGGCTCGAAAATTATTTGAAAGAGAACTGTAGATGTAGATTGAAGATCTTATGCTAAAAACCAGAAAAGCTTTTAGTGGTTCTAACTCTGCGCATGCCCTCAATATTTGGAGAAGACTGACACCTGCGTGTGTCAGCAAACAAATGGCAGTGTGTGTTTGTAGAAGAGCTGTTTACATCTCTTTCATGTCAGGCTATAGCTTCTGTTATGGTCTTTTGAAGTTGACGTTAAATTCGAGTTCAAAACAAACAAAGGAAAGAAGTAACTTAAATATCTGAAGACAATAATTAAACAACGGTTACGGTATTTAACATTTCAACAGACTGTCAAATCTCTGTGACAATCTGTCAAGATTCTGTCAACTACTTTTAATAAAAGAGCAACTATGTACCTACATTTGTTGCAATATTATCTGATAAGCAAATGGGACCAAAGCTATAAATAGCATAAGGGTATATACTTACATCTTTTGTATAAAACGATTTACATGTTTGTGTTTAATTATATAAAATAAAAAATCCCCAATCACACCAACTAGGTACATGACCCCAAAGTAATCATAGCTTGTGTTATGGGATACCATGTAGCCACCTAGGGGGGAACCTAGAATATAAATAAATACATAAATAGATAAACCCAGACACGGAATACTTTTTTTCAACCGACTTCCAAAAAAGGAGGAGGTTCTCAGTTCGTCTGTATGTTTTTTTTCTTTGTTACACGATATTTCAGACAATTATGAATCGATTTTAAAAATTCTTAATTCATATGAAAGAGGATACTTCATAGTTTGTCCCACATAAATTTCATCGAAATCGGTTGGTTACTTCATTGAAAATTTAAAATTTTTGAAACAATCTGTATGATTTCTGAGAATGTCTACGTGGATGACACTATTAGTCGGCCAAAGTGTTGACGTGAAGTCGGTTTTTTTAATGCTCTGCATTCGTTGATTATTTCTTCTTCGGTGCGGCAATCGAACCCGAAACCACTGGCGTCTGAGGCAGACAGGTTTACCCCATCGCCAAAGAGGTAGTCATATTAAATGTTCATTACATGTAGGAACACGAATGGTGGTAGTTAATTAGCTTCTACGCAATTACTTATTTCTCAAGTCTCGGCTAGTGCAGTACATGCAGGTGCTGTTTGCTAGATCATATCAGGTATCATTATCCTACCAGTACTCCAGTTTCATATAATTTGCGTAACTTATCCGCTGTAATTGAATATGTGATTAAAAATTACTAGAAGCTTCGCTTACCCGTGTAACTTCTGATGCCAAAGAAATTTCTGGATTGATCCATCTTCCTCAAAAGATGGGATATCAAACGCAAAAAAATATTCAAATCGGACCGGTCGTTTCACACAGTAGCTCGTACTCAAGATAACAGTTTTGTTGTGATTTTAAATATGCACTTGTAAAATCCAGCTAAGAACCTGCGTACATCCCCGGGATTGTGTATTACGAGTATAAAGACGTGTTTTTTTTTAAATTTTCATTACCTTAACTGCGTCACAGACTGCATTTAGAAAGAGGTCAATGATCGATTTTTGTGGAGGCGTGCGCATCGCACATTTTCTATATTGATGATATATGTATGTATCATATGTATATATCCAAATGCGATAATACCAATAATATAAAAGATAGTATAACTAATAACAGTATCAATAAATTTATCGGAGTAACAAAAATAAAACTGCAATCCTACATACTCGTAGTTTATCTACACAAACTGCTGCCTTAGTTGGCACCTTTTAGAACTAAGTACTTGTTTTAATCTATCCTTTGTTTACATAATAATAATTTGTTTTGGTAAACACAAACATGATTTAATTATTTACCTTATCAACAATCAATAGGTATCTCAAAGTGTAGGAGTAGGCACCTTCCTGCCTTTAATATTTGGTAATTGAGTAGTACCTCAATTACCAATATATAATAAATATACTTATGTAGGTACTATAATTATTTCAATTTACTTTGATTCTGCAAATTAATAGATACATTTCATTAATATCTAATAAATTAGGATGTCGTTGGTAAAGCGACTTCGAGACAAGTTATTTTTAGACAAATCGTTAAGTTCGGAATAGCGTTGCCACGATATTTCTACGAGTTCTAAGCCTATGTACAAAAACTGTAGGCATTTAATTGTAACATTCTAAGCCAATTAATATTCTAAAATTAAAAACCTTGAAATATCCAATCGAGTGTAATTACAAATAGTATAATTTCTAGTTCACCTTGAAAGCCGCATTTAAATGTTAAAAATTGTACAAAAATTGTTCCGATAAATTGTCAATGGTATCTTTTTATTGCTTCATACTGTACCAATTACTACTTAGGCGGTACCGGTTTGTCTATTAAAAAATAAGTGATGAAAAAATGGAGTAGTTGCGATGTGAACATAATTTTATGGTTCGACAAGGACGATGTTTGTTTTTGGGTCTCTCTTGTTGGCTAATCTGCTTTTTATAAGTAACTGATTGCCTTGTGCGGATTTAACTGAAGATTCCGTAAAAAGATCTTGATTAAATAAATATAAAATCTCCAGTCAACTACACCAACTAAATGGCCCCGAGCTTAGTAAGTAAAGCTTTTGATATGGGGTACCATGTCGCTAACTAGGGCGAACTTATAATATAAATACGTATAGGTAGGCGTCGGAAGTCGTCGTGGCTACTGTGTGTATCATACGATATCACAGGTTAAGCAACGTTCGGCGTGGTCGGTACTTGGATGGGTGACCGCCGACCATTCATTTCTCTCGACGACTTTCGTGCTTCGGAGGGCACGTTAAGCTGTCGGTCCCGGGTGCTGTATACTTGTATGTATGAACCCCTCTTTGTAATGAACCCCATGCCCTGCAGTGGGTTCATTACAAAGAGTTGTGATGATGATGATAGCTAAAATTCAGAAAAATTTGCCGTAGCGGAAGCTTCTTTGTTTCTTATATTTTTATTTTTATAATTCACATCATAATACTATGTTTTGTTATTTCTTTACATTATGTGTGCCATTAGTTTGTAATAATTATCTCTTTCATACCCTTTCAATAACTTAATAAACCCCTAATAACTGTTGGGTTAGGTACCAGCTGAAAATCGGCGCCATGTTGCTTTAACAGCATGGTATTGTAGCCGAGCTGGGCACCTTTTTCTTGTCATATTGTCTAATGTTACCTTAATTTTAATTTTATTTTATGTCCTTGTTTTTTTGCATTACGAGAAATAAACGTTTTGAATTTGAATTTGAATTTGAATAAAATGCGTTATAATAATCAACGTCTTATCATTTGAAATACAACTGACTTTTATGTTAGATACGTACTACTCGTTTGTCGTATCGGTTACTCATAACATTCCAATGAATATTGAAACCCACCAACTTATTGACTTTCCAAGAGTTAGGCTATCTGTTGCAAATCCGAATAGTCTTTTCCAATACCTATGAGCGCTCTCAAACGACCAAACAAATTCTTCACTTTTAGCTATAAACAATTGTAAGAACAAAGAAGTGAAATAATTAACCATTTACACCGCAACAAACATGGCCTACGTAACGATGTTGAAAATCAGATTTTATATAATACACTTAATTAAAACCTACAAGATATTCTTTTTTTTTTGTTTTTATAAGTGACTAAACCCGCGTTTGACCTCAATCTCACCTGATGGTAAGTGTGGATGAGGTCGAAGATGAAAGCACACGGGTTTAGGAAGGAACTGGCTCTTTATACAATATTGCCGGAACACATTACCGCCGGAGCGGTAACATTTGGCGGCAGACTTTGTATAAAGGGTGGTCGCTAGCCAGTCGGACCCAGAAGGGATCCTACCACCAAGCGGAAAAAATCTCAAATCAAATGTAAAAGAAGTTCTAACTTTGCAATAAAAATATTAATTTAGTAATCAATTTACTCCTATTCATCAAACGTGCTATTCAGTATTTACTATCCATAGCCATATCACTTTTTACATAACCACCATTTATTACAACACTCCGTACAATTTGGCGATCATTCATTTTCAAACATAAGCCGTATTACATACCGCAATGGCCGGTGATTCCGAACATTTGATTATTGTTATCGCCATAAGAAAAATGCTTGCGATTCGCAGCATCTTGTAATCGTCGCACACGCATGACTAAATCCATAACGTGTGTGGTCTGTTATTTTACAATCACTTTCTCGTTATTTGCGATGTTTTTCAAATAAGAATTCAAATAATTAGATAGTTAAAACCTTTTTTTATATACCTATTTATAATTGCTTCGTTAAAAATAAAAAATATAAAAATATCGATTTCGTATAAGCATAAATAAAAACGATTACATTATGTTAAACACTTTTACTCGCGTAAGTAATAGTTTATTTTTAGTAATTATTACACTTACTTAAACATTATCGCGATTTAATTTACAATCGTTATTGAAATACGTAATCGAGTATCTTGTATATTAAATAGAAAGTCGAATAAAAATAGTAAAATCAGTGAACAGCAGTGAAAGGAAAATTAGTGGCCGAAGCTCACATGCGCCGGCGCGGGCAGCGGTCGTCTTTGATGAATTAGTCGCTCGATCATATTTCGAGCGTATCATAATTATAATTAAATCGCCATTTCACAGATGTCGGTTGTGTCGAAAATAAACGCTTAGTAAAGATAAGTTGCAGGTTTCGTAATACATGTAGGTAATATGACGGTATGACGGTCTATAAAAGATTGCACTTTTCAATCTAAGATTTTTGCAAGTAACTACTAAATATCAGTCTGGTTTTTTGTTTTAGTACAAACGCTTACATTTGAGGTGTTTTTTGATGTTAGATTGAACATTGAAATTAAGTTCTTCCGTATTAAGCAATAATAATAAAATTATTAAAAATGTTGATTGATTTCTATGTATAGCATAAACTAAAATTAATAAACCTAAAGACGATGGGAAAGTAACAACGTTGATGTCTTAACTATGAATATCCTGTTCTTGAAAATGGGGTGCGCTAAAATATTTTTTTTTTAATCATGAATATTTTAGATTTACAACTTATGAAATTAAAGATATATGATAGAATATAATTGAAACATAAAAAAAAATCACAATTATTATAAACCAAGATGCTTACATAACTATTGCAGATATTTTAAATTTATTCAGACATTAAACGGCATCAATAAATTAGGAGTAAAAACATTAACAAAATTCAAGTAAAAATAGTCGGTAGCATCTCGGTTTCATCATATATGACAATTTATTAAGTTTTTGTTAAACCTTACAATTTGTTAGGTTTAGTGATAAATATAGACTCTTGCATTAATTGACGACCTCTTTGGCGCAGAGGTGTAAGACACAATTCATAAGGTCGTAGGTTCCACAGTTCCTATTTTAAGGGTTTCGGTTCTGGGTGATTATTCATACACGCAGTTATAAAATTCCAGGCATCCACCCCTAAATATCACAAACTTTTCTTAGTTGCGGGTAATGTAGATGGTTGTCCGGGATTTTATTTTTTATACAATGGTTTCAAAGGCTTTCGTATTTTTCCGATACGGCCTTGCTTTCTTATCTGAAAGTATTAAGATGCTGTTGATGACGTTCTTGAATTTGTTACGCGGACTGCCTTCTCTTCTCAGTGAATCTGAAATTATTGAATTCAGAGTAAATGACAGATTGCAATTATTATAATAATCTTGTACCGTTATGTATCGTTGTTGATCAAGATTTAACGGGAAATGTCACCGGCGAATTACATAGGTTGAGTACACTTATGTTGGTAGGTAATAGTAAGAAATATATTGGAAAATAATTAAAAACATACTCAGCAGCGCTTAACTTAAAAAGTTATTTCTTTTCTAAGTTATAATCGTAAAATCTTAGACATAAGTTTGGTCCGTGTTTAATTATATCATACAACAGCATATTTACGCATTTTCGGGTAAAAACCCGCGAAGTTCCTATGCCACCGTGGGAATTGTTTGATAAAGTCGTTTTTATTGATGAGAGAATTAACAAAATTGTCACTAGTTTTTGTGTTAACACGTCAAAATACAAATCTTTTTCTTCAATTGGTTGTTTTTTTCAAATCCTTTGGTCATCTGTCTTCATATTTCTTAATCCTACATCGGCAATGGATGCTGTTGACTCCAATCAGGAGCTGCTGACCGATGCGGTCATGTTTATTTCCGTAACCAACTGCAGGCTCAATGCGACCGTATCTGACTGACAGACCGATGATAGTCATCAATTATACTCTGCTTCATTAGGTGCAGACGTATTTGTAGAAATAATCGGTTTGCATTGTTGGCTAACCGCAGTGCTGTAATCTGATTCACTCGAATTAATAAATATAATTTTTTGAGAGCGTCATTTTGATGAAGACAGCATTAAAGCTCCATCCAGACTGTTGAAAACCAATGCTTCTAACCAAGGTTCAGGAAGGTTAAGACATCTTTTCGTGGATCTCTGTGAAATTAATGTTGAAGTAAGCAATCTCAACAAACACAGCATAAGTGTTAGTTATCCGAACTACCTACTCATTCGTAAGCAAGAAAATAATTTATAAATCCATGAAATATAAATACTAGTGGCATGTTTTATTTTGCCCTAGATCTTATTGAAGAGTTAACTGCGATTGTTTTACAGTAAAAACTAGATGACAAAAACAGGCAATATAACGAGATTGCTTATTTTTCGTAAAACTACGGCATCCAGTGAAGAGTAAATAAAATAAAATTCAGTTTTATCTCGTTTTGAGACGTTTCGCTCGGTGCTGTTATTTACGCCGCGATCACATGATATACACCAGAGTAATGAGTAATTTATAAATATTGCTTCTTTGATTTAACTAACCGTTTTATTCTATTTTATAGTAAGTAACTACAGTCTGCAACAGAATTATGCATACCTCCCAGACTCAATATGTCATACCATATGCGCATATTGTATGTGTGCCGGAGACTGGGTGGTATACATAATTCTGTTGCAGACTGTACAATTCCCGAAGACGTGATACTGGAGTTTTTTTAAGAAATGCATCTGTATGTAATATTATAATATTATGTGTAATATTATAATTTTAAATAAAATACAAAAATACCTTTTGTCAACTAAGGCACCAATTGGAGTCTAGGATATGTGAGCAGAGGTCCTATACTCGAGGACTTAGGAAAAAATATCCGGGTTTTTTCGTACCTACGTTAATCCCCAGTCTTCGTTAATCTCCATATCACAAGGTTATTGAGCGCTACATAGTTGATGTGTCAGTTTGCATTCTTTTAAATTTAAATTGTGCGATTACTTAATTAATGACAATCCGAGTACATGACGTGTTCTCATGATCCGTTATACTTTCAGTGACAAACTGTGGCCAAACCTACCGCTACTTGTCATAAAAGATGACGCTTTTGCCCCAAATTGCCAAAATTGCATGTAGGCGGTGGAAAAAATAAACTGCTTATGATAAAGCAGGAAAATAGCCTTTATTCACAATGGCATACGGATCACATTAATATTTTTTTAATGGGACTAATGATACTAAATTGGCAATGCTTAAATTTGAGATGAAAGATCAACTACGGTCATTGTTTTATGACCCTAAACTCAGCAAAACTATACTCTTTTCTGACTCACAATACAGGTAACACGGCAAAGTCTCATAAAAATTGGTTTAGTAGATAGGTTTTACGTTTCAAGTAACCGAATATGACATGCATATAACATCTAATATATAAAATTCTCGTGTCACAGTTTTCGTTGCCATACTCCTCCGAAACGGCTTGACCGATTTTGATGAAATTTTTTGTGCTTATCTGGTATCTATGAGAATCAGCCAACATCTATTTTTTTTTTATTTATATGGCAAAACAACGTTTGCCAGGTCAACTAGTTTTATTATATTTATTTTATACCAAGTCATTACTTAAATTAAATTATAATAGAACGCGCTGGTTCGTCTGTGGTTAAAGCAGTATGAACGGTTATCCAAAGACTCTATTTGTTTTTTTTTAATTTGTTTGAATTATAAAATATATACATAGATTTATTTAGATGTACCCGTTAAAGTACTGGTACTTAACTACTATTCATTGTTTGCAAACTATTAACAAACTGTTATTAAAGCATATTAATTTAGATTGCTAAATTACCCGGTATATAGAAATTAAATATTCCGTGAGAATGGTCGCGCCGCGTCGTGTGCGTCGGCGCAGGTATCGCCAATTGTGAATATTTCATAAATAACTGAGATTTTCTCATTGATACCTATGTTTATTTATCTCTTCTTTACATTAAAAAACGGACTGTCTGTATGTTCGGGATAATCTTCGGAATTACTGAACTATATTTGATATGGTTTGCACAAGTCTAAGAATAGAGCTTGGGGCTCACCGAGCTACCACGGTTTTTGTCAAAAGTACATATTTGACATACTTACATGTCGGTAAAAATATCAGTAAGAAAAGCCAAAAGCCAATCTGCACGCAAGCGGAGCCGGGCACTTCGTATAGCTAATTTATAATATAGAGAAGATTACATTCTATAACGATATAATCTCAGCTGTAAATTGTGTAATGTGTGTCAGATATGTATCTAATTTACTTGTAACGCCATCTAATGGTAAAGGCGATAACTAAAATTACAAATTTGCAAACCATATTTATTGATTTATGGATGTGTTTTGAGATTGGCATATGAAATAGGTAGTCACTACCTACTTCTGTATCATATTTCGAGTAAATTAATTACAACTATTGACCCGCCCCGGCTTTGATGCTGCGACGCGACGTCTTTAACAATCTAAAAATTAATTTGTGTAAATTTATCCTCGTGAAGTTATCTATAATAATCATATAAAAACAGATGTTAAAACCCGTTTCATTAAACACCTGCCATATACTTATATTAGCTATTAACGTTTATCGTCATCTTCTGGAACATTAACATTTAACATATAAAATTATAATCAGGCATCTCTTGCATTAAACCCGTTATAAAATAAAAATATAAATAAATATAAATATTTCTGACTCTCACACAACATTATCTAGCCCAAATTAAGTTTCTTAAAGAACTTGTGTTATGGATACTAGATAACTGATAAACTTAAGAAATATATAACCATACATATGGAATAAATACATATTTTTTATTAGAATAAACTCAAATAAACATATAAACATCCATGACTTGACGACCAATGTCTATGTTCATCACACAAATATCCGCCGCCGCCGGGATTCGAACCCAGGACCTCTGGCATAGAAGGCAATGTATGTTACCGCTACACCAGCCGGTCGTCATTATCATTTAAAGTCTGATCTTTGTGTCCTTTTTGAAGTTTTTTTTGGTAACCCTACCATAGGCTTAAACTTAAACGTGACACGGAAATGATATTTCATTCAAAACCATAAGGCTTTTAATTCAATACTAGGATCGTTCTTTGGTAGAAGTTCCATCATATCCGAAGTCCATGTCTATTTAAAAAAATATAACTAGTACCTATAGCTGAACGGATTGCTAGAAAGAATACTATCCTAGAAAATTAGAGCTTCCATGCTCGACTGGGAGCGAAAGAAAAACATAGAATGTACCAGCTGCTTCCCTTCCCGAGCATACCGTAAAAGTCAGTTAAGGGACAGAGGTTTTATTGGCATTTTTGTGGGCGATAGGCTGACCCCCTGTCATTGCAATAGCCTCTCTCCATCATTATAATACCTCATTTGTCAAACGTGACATCAGACGGTCTTATAACCACTGGTGTGCCTACCCCATAAGGGATACAGGCGTGAAGTTATATATGTATGTAAAATTAGTTTTGCATTATTAATAAACGAGTATTTGATTTCGTACACGCATAAACTCAAAAGTCCTACATTTTCCGTTCCCGTGAGAATTTCGGGAATTCCTTTCCATAATACAAACAGACACGTAGTGAGGAACCTTTATACCAAGTATCACATCCGTGCATTCAAGGAATAAGATTTTTTCATACAACCTAAATCATCATATATTTCCCGTTCCCGTGGAAATTTCGGGAATTCCTTTCATAACTCAACCAGTCACTTTTTGAAGAACCTTTATGCCAAGTACCATATCCGTGCACTCAAGGAATAAGATTTTTTATACAAACTAAAAAGTCCAATGATTCCCGTTCCCGTGGGAATTTCGGAAATATCTTCCTTAGTGCTCCTCTAAACCCTCTAAAGATTGTGTATTCCAAATTTAAGCTGTCTACGGCCAGTAGTTTTGGCTGTGCGTTGTCTGTAGTCACTCAGTCAGTAACGGAAGAGTTTTATGTATTGTATTAAGATTTCTAGGGGATCACAAGTTACGCGGCTGCACCATGTGCAGCTGTAAGTGTTTTTATATGGGACACCTTACTCTAAGCGCTTATTTCACAGCACGTGTCACGATGAAGCATACATTTTCCAAATCTGTATTCAAGTACAAAAACGACTATTTATGTAATATAACCATAAGTGGTTTAAAAAACGAATGACATCGCGACTCACTGCGTATTAATATACAGATTAATTACAAAAGACTTAAAAGCACGTGCAGCACGATCGGTATCATGTCATGAGTATTTGATTAATTCTAGCATATGGAAAATAACCTCTATACTTAGTAGTATATAATAATATATACTTACCGGCTATGTCATCGCCATTACATGACCAATGTATTACATGATAATTGTAAAGTAAGTGGATACCACAGAGAATAATAACAGATTAATATGTAGACCACGCCGTGTATCATTGTCGAGCACATTTGCGTAAGAAGCGATGGAATGTTTCCGAACATTTGGTCTTAATGTCATTTAAATTAGTTTTAACAAGCTAGTAGCAGAATTAAGCTGGAAGCATAATTTTTTGTGATATGTCTTTAACAATTCTATTCAATGGTCATATTGCTGCCAATTTAGGCAAAAACTACAGTATCTTCGCCATTCTAATGATGGACTTATAAGAAGATATATTAGTTTTTGAGTTTCACGGTCAAACAGAAAAACGTGACCGGAGACTTTGTTTTAAAATATGTAGTGAATACACGCTAAGCCATTGTACAAAATATAAAGAGAATGAAAATATTTTAAATTACCGTATTTACTTCGAGTCCTATGTAAATCAGAAGTAATCAATAATCTTACTTTCTGTTTCCACTGTGTTTTAATTTTATTTTATATGTAACTAGCTGTTGCGCACGGTTTTACCCGCGCAATTTCGATTCCCACGGGATTTTCGGGATAAAAAGTAGCCTATACGGATTCGGAAGAATCCCTCTAAGTAATGGTAAAAGAAATTTTGAAATCGGTCCAGTAGTTTTTGAGCTTATTCAATACAAACATACAAAAATACAAAGGTTTCCTCTTTATAACATGTGTATAGATGTGATGTGGTGTACCTACTTTGTAATTTTGTTTATTTCATCTTTTTTTGTGCTTTTACTTTTGTTTTGTATGTTCTAACTATTGTATTGTATTGTGTCCGTCAATAAATTAACTTCTATTCTATTCTAAGTAAAATTTATATTTAAATATCTACTGTGCAATGTACGATAGATAACATAAAGACGCCACCTTCCCGAGTTACCATAGTTTGCCTATATGTTTATTTATTTATATTTCATTGTAAACAGTGGTAAAAGCTGTAACAAATAACTAATACAGTTCAGAAGGTCCTTATAGCTGCGGAACGATGTAAATCAGAAATCTTATATACATACATAACTTCACGCCTCTATCCCTTATGGGGTAGACAGAATACCAGAGGCTTTAAAACTATCTGATGTCACGTTTGACAAATGAGGTATTATAATGATGGAGAGAGGATATTGCAGTGTCAGGGGGTCAGTCTATCGCCCACAAAAATGCCAATAAATCCTCTGTCTCTTAACTGACTTTTACAGTATGCCCGGGAAGAGAAGCAGCTGGTACATTCTCTGTTTTTCTTTCGCTCCCAGTCCAGAAGGGAAGCAGAAATCTTCTACTATTTGAATAACCAACGAATGCAGGAATTAAAAAAACCGACTTCACTTCAAAACTTTGGCTGAGTTATAATGTCATCAACATAAACATTCTCAGAAATCATACATATTTTTTTCAAAAATTTGAAATTTTCAATGATGTACTCAATCGATTTCGATGAAATTTATATGGGAGCAACTATGAGGTATCTTCTATCATATGAAACAAGAATATTCAAAATCGATTCATAATTGTCCGAAATATCGTGTAATATCGTGGGGAATAACAAAGACAAAAAAACATACAGATGAATTGAGAACCTCCTCCTTTATTGGAAGTCGGTTGAAAAAGGAATTTAATGTTTACCTAAACATAACCATTCATATAAGTTATGAAACGTTGACGGATGAAAATACATTTGGTGTTTCAAATTTTGTAATTAAATCTCGAACATTAGTTGAAGAATCTACAAAGCAATATCAGCTTCGCCCACCACCATCCATAGTTTTTTGCAATCGATATACGAACACGTTGGGCCGGTTTTAGTTTAGATTATTTTAAAACAGTTATGACTTGCATTCGGAGGTTAATAAGAAACCTGTGTCGTCGTGCGCTTTTACAATCTTCTCATTCTTAAATATCGTAAAAGCATTTTTTTTTTATAAAATATGGACGGGACGTTTGTCTTCCATGACACCTGATGTTAAGTGAACATGAAGACTAAGGTGGTACACGTCAATCCACGAGAAACCTATTCACTCGACGCTTAAAAGTACCAGGACTATACTGGTCAGGGAAAATAGACGCAGGCAGTTCATTCCAAACCTTGGCGACCCGTATCAAAAAGGAACTGTCAAAGCGCTTAGTTCGACTTTTCGGAATATCTACCACATACGGATGGAAGTTCTGTCTGCGTCTAGTAGGCCGATGGTAAAAGGGTGAGGGTGAACATTACCTTCTTACTTGCTTGGGCTAACATAAATATAATTATTAAGTCGTTGTGACTCTAATTATTTGCGTTATTATTCATTATTATTGAAGATAAAATCTCTATTTCTGTTAGTATTGATCTGTCATTTTTCTCTAAAGCTATTTCCATACAAAAGGATACCTGTATGAAGCTATTGAAATGAATGCAGCGAATATTCATTTTGCATTCCAAAAAAAGTTGGCAGGTTTATTTGCTGTTTGATCCCATGAAATTACACATATGTTCTTTTGATCAGATTGAACAACTCACTATAAAATACAACTAAAATCTTCGTTCATTTTCTCTTATCATATAGAAGAAATGAGTATCTCAGTCTGTCTCTATCTCTGCATTTTTCGGAAATACAGAATTGATTTTGATCTGATTGCGCTTGTCTCAGAGTAGTTTTCGGGCTAACTTATAGGAACATCACCTACATACTTTACCTAGGAGTACTATCACGTTTTTGTCAACATAATCAGTGAAAATAACGATTTGAAAAGAAAGCAGCAACTTAAAGCTGTACTTAGAGTGAAGCCGGGCACCAGTACAGCCACGTCTAATAAGATGTATAGGTACATTTTCATTGAACTTTCAACCTTATTACAAACAAATAAGTTGCGAGATGTATACATTTATTAGAGGTGACTGTACAATATAAATCGTGAAAACTAAACCAAATACAAAAAAAGAACATAGGTAGACATGAATTGAGAACAACCTTTTGGAAGTCGGTTGAAAATGCAGCAAATAACACAGCTGACGATTACGTGCAATTCTGTACAACTTTTAGCAAAGTAAACATTGTTCAAAAGCAACCTGCAGAACCACTCACGATTGCACAAACTTCCTCTCGCAGAGGACATGCGCCGGCGCATGTTTACACGCAGGCTTGCAAGCAAGGAGACAAGAACAAGCACTTTCTCGTGGGATATCACCGTCTCCATTGTTTCACGATAATTGCCGCCATCTTAGGTAAACACGACTTTCTTTGTGTTCATCAGAAAATTGATTTATGATACTACTGTCTCGGTTGGAGGTAATTGTAAGTAAGGTACGGTATTGTTATCTAATCTGGCCTATGTTGTTTTATTGTGTATTATTAAGTGTTATTATCATTTTAGTTTCTGGTTTCTATTCTGAAGTAGAGTGACCTGATTAAAGTAATAACGTCCGTTATTATTCTTACGGCTCTACCATTTAGATCAGAACTAAGCAGAGATTGCGAGCCTAAAGTCAAGAGAACTACATAAAATAATAGAAAACCTTATTGTACTTAGGTTTACGTACTTTAGGTTACTAATATACAATAAAAATAATACATATGAGTACTGTTTTCTTTCAACTACGATTTTTACCACATGGAAACAAGATATCTTTTAAGGTTTACAATGCTAAACCTTTTCAATACATCGCCCTGTATATTACATACATGGATGAAATTTATTTTAGTAAATACATTCTTATCTTCGTTCTTGCGCTTCTTCCCCATCTTTAGAGCTTTGTGTAACACTAGGTGACCGTTACAATGAAGTCTTGAGCGTTGCCAGGAACACGTGCGAATGCTTGAGCACGGGAACGAACAATGATTCCTTCCTTAATCAGTGGCCGGAGGTGAAGCAATGTTGCCAATACAGAAAAAAAAATATAATACTCTAAATAACTGTGGAATGCTGACACATGGGACCGATACTACGATAAGTAAACCTATTAAATCGCAAAGAATTAAGCTGCGAAATATAATAGTAAAATAAGCTTTGCTTTTGTATGTTGTTGTCGTTTAGCCGTCTTTTTGTTTAAAGTTTTCATGAGAGCACGTAAATTATTAAACATAGTTTTGTTATTTTTAATAACTCTTAAAAATATTGTTCAGGTCATTAAGTGAACCAACTTAATTACTTACCAGAATGGAACTAATTAACACATTTAGCAAAAATTAAAGCCAAAAATCTAAGTTTCATCACACATACGTACCTATCTAACATATGCAACTAGCAAATGATCTCCAACTTTCCCATGAACTTCACTAATATGCTAATCAAGCCTCAGAGAACCCACTCATCTGCATACATTTAACTCCGCCGTGTATCAGGAAGCGGGGGTCGTCACGCACTGCGCGCGCGCATGTGAGACCCGCGCGCCGCGCTCGATCATCACATTCACGCCGATAATTGCTGCAACTGTGACTAATTCGTAGAAGGAAGCTTGCTTTCTTATAAAACTAATGATGGCTTTGTTTCCAAATTGTTTTTTGATCCGATTTGCTAATTAGAGGCTTTAGTTGGCGAAGATTCCGTGTTGAAATGAATATAGCGGATGGGAAAAGGGAAAAGATTGAGCTGTTAGAGATTTAAGTTCTGTGTCTTCGATAATGTAGTTTGATTTAGGAAAAAGACTTTCTTAATAACTTAGGTTTTATAGGTTGACAAACCTTATAGATATTTTTTGTAAGCTTATTGAATATTACCTAATTTTTGGCTATTTAAATCATGCATCAGTTTGGGTAACTTAATTTTAACTTATGTTGCAGCAACTCTATATTTATATTTTCGTATTTTGCATTTCATAAGTGAAGAAAAAAGTGCTTTTTCCGAAGGCAATAAAATCCTATTTCCCATTTACGAAACTTACGTTAGGTATTTATAATCTGCCGCCGGCATAACGACAATACATCGTTGCAGTTTCTAATCAGCTATTCCAATAAAGTATTACAGAAATGTTCCTAATTAATTACTTTACGCCAGCCGGTATTAGGTTTCTTTCACACTTTTTATTAGTATCATTATAAAAATGCAATGAATTCAAAGATTTGTTAAAAAAGTTCACGTGAGAAACTTTATACGTTTCTAGGCATCCACTGTGTTTTATCATATACATACAAAAATAGCTTTGGCGCGTGATGTTAATTGACGGATATCTTATATCTATTTGATATCTAATAAATACGTACCTACACCTGATAACTCTTAGATTTAAAATCCAAAATAGGCTTTTGGTCCTTGAAGCTGGGACCGCATACCGGTATGAATTTCTGTACATTTTTTTTCTGTATGACGCCATTCCGTTAAATTAGGTGTACAGGAATTCATACTGAAATAATTCGTGTATTTTTTTTTATTATTGTAGCTTAACTGATTTTTTTTTCATTTAACTGAAATGTTCCGGTATCAATATTAATATTGATATCAAATATTTATTTTAAACAATGTAGCGGATTCTTTAGAATGCTCGATAGTTTAGTTGAAGCCTATAAAGCGAAGGGACATAATGCTGACCTATACATTTCGATTTTCGGTACAGAAATTAAATAGGTTAAAATATTTCTGTACTAAAAACATCTACAGAAATTAATCCGGTATACATTATTTGGGTATTGATATAATTGAGTTAGATTTTAATAACTTGTACAGGTATTATGTTTGATGAGGCAGCACACTGATACGGGTACTTAAAATTTACTGGTACTATTTAAAAAAATTATACCGATATGCATTCCCTGCCTTGAAGTTCGCCATAGTAAAAACCAATGAAAACATAACCCTTATTTTACCTTCGTTGTATTTTCGTATTAAGTAAAACGTAGTACCCAAACAAGTAAAAATAGAATGTACATCAAAGAACCTACTGTACTCAATCCCGAAGCATGATAGAAAGCATCGATAACGCAGAGGAAGGACAATCAGATAGCTTCTGAAGAATGTAACTCGGATTTATGCAGTCTAAACAATGACTGATAGGAATGAGGGTAATGATCGATCTGTTTTATTGATCGATTTGCGTATTTATCAAGTCTGTGTAACTTAGAACAAACGCAACAATGATCAACTTTTTAGACATAAAGGAAGTTGTTAAATCAAAGTTAAGAAAGGGTGTATGATGTGTTTATTATTGTTGTCTTAAATATGAATATGCATACTTTTGTATAATTCGTATGCGCCGCCTATTCAAATTTATCTTGTTTTTTTGTATTTTTATATTTTTAAAGCATTTGGAAGTCTAAGGCCTTTATTATAAGAGATAATCCGGGAGGCCTATGCCCACAAGTGGACGTCTACAGGCTGTTGATGATGATGATGATGATGAAGCGGTGATCATTACTCTAGTATAGAATGTCTGTCAGTTCTCCAACAGAACTGTCAAAAAATCTATCAACCTAATACGAGCTTTATCTCTAAGGGATATATGGATGTCACTCTTCTACGCTGAAATGCATTCCTAATAGTTTGACCTGAAATTTTCCTCACGTCGAGCATAATTTTTGAAAGCAAATTTTTAATACTTGTAACCCTACGGGAGTGAGAATTACTCGCGGTAAGGCTCTGGTAACTTCGCGATCGCATGTTTTTTTAAATACATTCACATATAAAGATATATTCAGCTTGGCAACACACAAATTGTAATTTCCCACATGCCTGCATTCCGAGCACGAAGCTGGCTGTGACAGGTCGAGGAGGCACATTCGACGTCCATTCAATAAAATGATATACAGGTATCTGTTTAGAATTACTAATTCCCACAACACGCTAAAATATGTGCAGCGACGATGATCCGAAATAAAATTATCCTGTCCGCAGCTTTAGATATTTATTCGCTTATAAAAGGAAAAATTATGCTTAAAAGCACGGTTTTTTAAACAATGTTATTCAGCAATGCTATTCTGCAGAAGATGTGTAAAGATGAAGTGTGTTCATTTGATTTTCAACCGACGTCCAAAAAAGAAAGAGGTTCTCAATTCGTCTGTATGTTAGACGATGTTTCGGACAATTATGAATCGCTGTTGAAAATTCGTGATTCATATGACATATACTTTATAGTTGGTCCCATATAAATTTCATCGAAATCGGTTAAGTACTTCATTGAAAATTTCCAATTATTAAAAAAAAATATGTATGATTTCGGAGATTTACGTTGATGACATTATAACTCAGCCAAAGTTTTGACGTGAAGTCGATTTTTTTCCCTGCATTCGTTCATTATTGACTGCAGTAATCTCTGAAATTCTGGAACTTGTAACTGTAATTCTTATATTTTTGATACCAAGGTAAGGACGGTATAAAAAAGGTATCTAGAAGCTGCTACTGATTTTTATAATTACAATTCAATTTCATTGTAATCATAGACAGGATGATATCGGTGCTGATCTGCATTCTACGCACCTACCATCAATATAAACCGCCTATTGCTTTCCTGAATATATAAAACAACAGTTCTATGTAAATATAAACTTCTTAAATTCCTTCGCCTTTCATCGATCTTTTCGCTTCCGGATCTCGAATAAATCGGTTAGCGAAATCGAGTAAACAACATTCGATTCTCGTCAGGTGTGCAGTCCTTAGCATAGTAGCCCAGTTTGGAACGAGACCGAATTCGGTGGTCCATAACGGAACTGTTTTAATGAAGCTATTGTTCCTATTTTGGCGTGATATTGTTTCAAGTGCAGGGATATTTGTTATTAATAGTATGATTATTATGTGATATGTATTATTAGATATGATTTCTCTTTATGATATCTATACACGTTTATACATACTTACACAAATGAGTACTTAGTTTTTTTTTCTCTGAAAGAGGTGTATAGCTTGTAATTTTTGGAAGAAATAATAAATTGAGAACCTTAAAAGTGTCACATTTTTAAATAACTGAAAAATGTGATAAATAAAAAAAATATATATATACGTATTTATCACATTTTTTCAGTTATTTAAGAATATTTGAGCATTATAAATGCAAAAACTTAAAAACATTATAAAATATTACAATGCTTCACTTTAACTGAGATTCACAATTTCTGAAAAGAAATTGGTCTCGGGTGGTCTTAGCTGCAAAGCTAGATGGAGCTACGTTAGCAATATAACGTAAAAACAAAAATGTGGTAAGTAATTTCGAAGCATACCGCCAGGCCCAGGTAGCTTAGTGGAAGAGCTGCACTCGTCCGGCAAACGAGAGGTCCCAGGTTCGAGTCCTGGTCGGGTAATTTTTATTTATCACTTTTTTTCAGTTATTTAAGAATATTTGAGCATTATAAATGCAAAAACTTAAAAACATTAGTATCACGTTTTATCGACTTTAACTTTATGTAAAACGAAAGGCTTTCGCGCTTGGCCACGGTGTCAAGGTAGTGAAATATAGAGTTATTATCGTATCGCGAACGCAAATACATACAAAATAGTCGTAGGTAAGTTGTTAGTTTCTGCATCGATAGTTTTTTTCGTCATTACCTACAGACTTGATGACGCAAATTGATCCTACATACTTACGATACTGATTTAGATTTGCCAAGACCGAATTAAAAATCAAAATATTATGAATGAATCTCAGACCGCGCAGACTTTTCCAAGGACAAACAAACACCACGAAAATAGACCACTCAACGTATTTGTTTTATAAATATCAGAGAAAACACTTCGATAGGTTACGACGCAAAAAGATAAGAATTGTAAAGAATTGATTGGCATATTGACAATTTAATGCCTAATAGGTAGTTGTTGAGTGATAACTGCTGCAGCCTTGTGGAGGATGTGGTAGATGCTTAGTTGATAAGTGGATCTTACCAGGGACACACGGTTCAATGGAGACCTCATCATTGTGGAGGAAACAATATGCGATTAAACTACTTTGTTATAATAAGTAAGTTTATTACTTAAGCATTATACTTATTGATTCTTTTAACAGGCACACAAACAGCATTGACACGCGGAGACCGTTAAAAATTGGATTTGTGACAGCTCATGATTGATAAGGTTTTTAAAAGTAGAATCTTCTTTAGGTAGGAATGTTAGGATAATCAGCCAGTACATTAGTAATTTACTAGGATTATCTAATGGTGTGTGTATTTTAAAATATTTTATTCTTTTAGTGGGAGTTTCCATGTAACTGAGGTCCATTCTCATCAGTTTATACGATATGAAAAACAATGACTACGATAAAAATAATTTGACTCAGCTGTTAAGATTAAGCCTCAACATTTTATCAATTCTTTCTTATTTAATCTTAGCGGAAAGGTACTAAATAGATTTTTATACTATCTTTGCGATCCTTTTCGTCATTCATCAGGAGCTGAAAAATTACAATTCTTAATAGTCGAAGTTGTGGGAAAAATCATGCTCCTGTGAAATTTACATTATGTTCACGTACAAAAGGCGTGCGTGCCGCTTCGCTTGTTACTCATAATCCTTAAATTCTACCGTATCAGCCTCAAATTCTTAGCCTGCATTAAATAATGTTCCTATTGTTAACATATTTGTGAGCTAATTGCGGTCATTAGTTATTGCTGATGGATTTCTTATCTGTGGGAGATTTAAAAGAAGTTACCTCTTCAATGGTTCGAATTCTGGTCAGTTCCTTACTTGAGAGTGCAGTGAAAACATTTCGAAATTCAAAATAATTTTTATATTGTTTTTGTGAAGTTATCGTTATGGTGGTTATTTTAAGGTTCAATTCAAAAGAGTGGTTTGTTAGTTCGGATGATGATGATGGTAAGTGACTTGTTTTAATTTTATTTATTTACTAGCCACCTTTCGGGATAAAATATAGCCTATACCTTCCTCAAGAGTTGGGCTATCAAATGCAAAACGAATTTTTCAAATCCCACTTGTAGTTTCTGAGATTAGCGCGTTCAAACAAACAAACAAACAAAAAAACAAACTCTGCAGCTTTATACATATATTATTCGACGACCACTATGGCGTTGGGGTAACACTATCTGCCTCAGACGCCAGTGGTTGCGGGTTCGATCCCCGCACGGAACCAGAAAAAAAAATGTTCCGTGTCTGGGTGTTTATCTATTTATGTATTTATATTCTAGGTTCCCCCCTAGTTCGCTATATGGTGTCCCATAACACAAGCTATGCTTACTTTGGGGCCATGTAGTTGGTGTGATTGTCTGGGGATTTTTTTTTTATTTTTTTTATTAGCTTAGATTTATTTTTTTAATTTTGTTTGTAATGACTGTACATTTTTTAGTCATGAAAAGCGCTAGATTTCATTTTGTCATAAAATCGTTGAATGTTTTATTCAAACTCAATCTGTAGGTACTATATTTTAAGAGCCAATAAGCTTTTTAATTATCTGTTAGTTATAGGAATTTAAGTGTGTGCTCGAACACGAAGAATTTATAAAGATTTAAGAGCTTTAGTCATAAAAAGTTTCAACTAAAACTTCGTTTATTATCATTTTACTGCCGAGAACCATAACATATAAAATGTGTGACCACAAATCAAGTTTCCATCATAGTTTACAATGCCCTGACAATGCCACAGTAAAACTAAGGTCCTAGAAGAAAAGCAGCCTATTTCTTTATTAGAAATATTCACATTCCGAGTTGACTATCTAAGCTATCTTAAGATAAATTAATATTTCGCTCGTTACCCAACCACATGTTATTCATCGCTCCCCTTTTCATATGCCTACATTCTCGTTTTGTCTTTATCGAAGTTCTGCGGATTTAAGCCTCAAATAAATCTTCTTTGAAATCTCCGCGCCATAAACCACTCCGCACAAACGGAAATGCATCTTAAGTGTTATGTCTGTGCTGGATCAACGAAATATTTGATTTCAATCGAGTCTATAAATACGATACCATAATTACTGCAACCGATGTTGTCGGCGCTCGCAGTGCAGAGTGCGCCTTGACACGCTGCGATTCTGTCGCTCTGGTCGATATTGTCCCATAATCGATCAAAAGAAAAAAAAGGTATCGTGCTGTGCTTAAACAACCTTAAAGGAGCTTTCAAATGAGTTTTTATATGAATAAATGTAGAAGCTTTTTAAATCGGCAGTGTTGTTTAGTTTCCTGGAATATGTGTAGTGCGGCAAATTCACGTGTGTTGAAAATGGAGCGGTATCTTCGGGCGTCTACAATGTCGCTATGAATGGGCTGGTTTCCGTGCGTGGTCGGACCGCTTGTTTTGATGCTAACTTACTATTCGCATAACAATGAAACTCCCACGATGATTATGAACTTAGCTAATGATTGGCAGTTGTGTGTCTCGCTTTTTAAGTAATGGATGTAACAGTGAACTAGTGACCAAATTGAAAAGCCCAATTCTATGTGTGTTATGGGCGCATTATGCCGATTCCACGCGAAGTACGTGATACGTAAGTGTGTCTTGAAATCTGTTCTTTTTGTTTATTTTTTTATGATCCTTGACTGTGTTATTGCGTCTTTGTTAAATAGTTTGTTGGAAATATAGTATCTAATGTTTACGCTTGGCCACACCCAGCATCAGTCATGAATGAATGTTTGCATCTAGGTTCTAGTTATCAGTGATAACGCAGTGTTGATTAACTAATTTGTCCCAAATTACCGGCTTTCACAAATGTTGTACAATCTGATAAGGAAGTTTTACTTTGGCATATTTTTTCGGCTTTTATATTAATGTGATTAATTCATCCACGATACCTTTACTATTTTTACATTTGTTTACATTCAACATTTTAATGAACAATTAAGTTGATATTTTTCAGTATTCATGAACATTATAAAGTTTTAAAGTTAGTTCCCTTTTTTATTTCTCTTTGAATCTAAGTAACTTCAATATTAAATTAAATTGAATTAATATATTTTCACGGGATAAAAGGCTAATTGCGTGGGTGGAAGCGTGTAAAACTACTTGTAATGTAATTACCACCCACCAATAGACAACTGTGTTATGAGCAATTCACAGCGACATAAAATGTAATGATTCTTTGTAGTCTAATTACTAAAATGTAATTTTATTGAGATGCAGTTCCTTCCTAGACCCACATAGGTACTTTATTTGAGGTTTTAGTTAGATGGCTTTAGAGGACAAATTAGACTCAATTTTAGGGTAGACAAAGGGTGTTCTATTTTCTATTCTAAATTTAAAAATGGAATTAATGGCAAAATATTTACTTGCATGTATACATATAGGACCGATAAAACATGTGTTCGATGGTGTAGGCACGTCATGTGAGTGTGAATGGTAATTAGTGGTGGTGTCAGGGACAGTAAGTGGCGATCGTTAACTGTATGGCTGATTGTCTTAGACACTTGTAAATTGACACACAAGTCACTTGAACTTATATGGTGCTGCAGCGTTCATAAATCATCCGATATGGACTTTTATTGTAAAGGTTATTAATTTAATGAATGCACTATTCATACCTACTTACAACTACGAGTGTTTATCTATACATCCAAATATAGGAATACTTAGTAGTCGGTGTCTCCACACCAGAATATTTCGTTCTATTCCAGACTGAACAAATCGTTACAAATCTTAGCTTTAAATTCAGGCCATATACAAAGGAAAGAGAAAGATAGATCAGACAATCAACTTCCTCTGCTTGTTTTATTTAAATTTCGAACCAAAATAAACCACTCCCGGGCTAACAGAGCAGACGCGGGCGGCGCCGGCGCACTCAGTGTTGGAATCGGCTTTTGTAGACATAGATATAGAAATCAAAGTGATTTATGGATAATTCCGTTCGTTTCATAAAATTTACACATAATAACAATTATAAAATAATTAAGAATAATGTAGTTTTGATGTCATAGGTATGTATGACGATGTAATCTAACGATATTTTACGTTCGTCTTTTACGAAGTACATGTCAGTTGTTTTTATGATTTATCTAGTTGTCCTCTTGCAAAACCAAGAAAATAGTGCTATTCAATTAGTGATGTTATCGCCTCTGAAAAAATGTGTCGTTAAGGCAACAAATCTGATGGACCCCGCTTGGTGGTAGGTCAACTTCTGGGTACGCCTAGCTTGCGCCAAGAATCATTCAATTGAAGGTTGCGACCAATTATAATAAATAAAATAATAAAATCCCCAGACAATCGCACCAACTACATGGCCTCAAAGTAAGCAAAGCTTGTGTTATGCAATATCATTTAGAAACCAAGGTGGGAGCCTAGAATATAAAAAACATATATATATATATATAGATCGACACCCAGACTCGAGGGAATCGAACCCGCCACCACTGGCGTCTGAGGCAGATATGTTGTGATATGTTTAGATAAACTGCAAGCAAGCGAGCAAGTGGGGCAAAAAATAGGTTTACCTACCCCGTCGCCAAGCCAAAGCTGCGACGGTATATGTTACAGGAAAAATGTATAAAAAGATAGTTGCTTTCCAAGCCTATATGCTTTCATCTATGTCCTCATCGTCATTTGACATCAGATGTGTTTGAGGGCAAACGCAGGTTTTGACAAAATATAACAAAAACCAAAATCATTGAAAGCCTTTGGGCAAAAGAGATTTTGTTCCAAATAATTTGATTTGGATGTAGAATCAGTTACGATGTCTATTCATAAATCAATTAAGTACATAATGTAACATAACAATAACTCAATTATTTTTATCTTTATTGACAATTAATGTTGGAAAGAGGAACATAGTTTATTGTTTAGTGATAAGCTTTCTAAAACTTTGTTAAAAGAAAATGACATTGAGTGACCTATTGTCAGCCTTCAAATAGCTTAGTTTGTGCACAATTTCGAATGTATTTGTCTGTTTGTATACTTTGTCTCTCTTTGTCTCTTGTATGTTTGTTTGTATACTTTCATTGTCTCTCTTTCGCATTAGGTTCAAGCCACTCTGGAGTTCAAACCAGTACCAAAATGGCGGAAACTAAATTACTTACCAAGATAATGTAGAGAGAAGTCAAAAGATATGTAGGGATAACTTGTGTGTTGACAGTTATTTGATACTTGATATATAGACAGCTAAGAAATCCACAAACTTTATCGACTAATGGAGTACATTTTCTGTGATTCATAGTTAGTATAGGCACTGTTCAACCTGCCAGTAACTAAGTATTAAATGAAATTATACCTAATTCTTTTTCAAGGCGAGCTAGTTTTCAAAAATCTTTTTGTCGTTTAGATAATAATGTAACCATTTGTTTTACTGGCAATCATTAAGCATCAATTTTATAAAATAAAGATCAAAAGTGACTTTCTTCATTTGTAATTAAGTAAACTTTTAAAATATTATTAAAAGCTAAGTAGAAAAACTAAGCTTTTTTTTTATAAATTATGGATAGGACGTTTGTATTCCATGCCACCTGATGTTAAGTGATCATGAAGACTAAGGTGGTACACGTCCATCCACGAGAAGCTATCGAAAACTTAGAAGTACCAACCTAACTGATAATGATCAATACAATTAAAAACAACAATCAAAGCGGTTTCTGAGTAATCTCATTAAATTTCAATTAAGCAGTTACATAAATATAAAATATATACTTATTTTATCCACTTCCCCGAAGCTGACACACAAAAAGTTCAAAAAGCTTGTATTAGTAAGCGCTAGTGGCTGACTCATGCACAGACAGACATGCCTATATTTAGCAGTCGCGAGTGCATGTGAAATGTGCGCATCCTGTATACAGCATCCTCGTTAGAGCTCAAGTAATGAAATGTTTTGAAAACACGCTGTTCTTTAATTTTATTAATTAGAGCTTCCTTTTTAAGGGACGCTAAAATAGAAGCAATAATTAAGTTGCATTTAAAAGTCTTTGTGCGTTTTTAATAGTTCGGGTATGTAAATATTGCCTGTATCAGAGGGCATGGTAACCTGACCGTCCTTGTTTCTTTTTTTTTGTATAATATTGGTGGTTAGGGTTTGCCAGAAATGCTACTTGATCAGTACATGGTCCTCCCTCATCACCTTTTTTACTAAGACCATATTTGTAAATAGATGAATGGTTATAAAATAATACCACACTATTATTTTCATTTTAAAAAAGCATGTCAATGAACGTTTAAATTAAATAACACTCAAACTTAAATTAAATAATAACCTTCTCTGTCTGTATGGGTATTGCAAATTGTTTTAGACGTTATTTTAAAATTAACTCAGTCTTAAAACCTCTACTTATTTTGCCGACTGTACTTTGATGTGGGTGATAATGCGACCAAAATTGTTTTAAAGTCGCAAAGTTAACAAAAAACCTTTAATGTAGTATCAGTCGGTCATATTTGATTGCGTATTTGATGTAACTTCCGCGAACCAATTAACCAGTAAATCTATTTTAAATCTGTGTGGTTTTGTGGGATATAATTTGCTTTATTATTAACTTCCCGAGTCCATATTAAAATAATGTTATTGAAATATATGAGAATTTTGTGTTTTTTTTTTGTGGTATTCGATCGAAGGACAAAGCTATTAGCAGTTGTATTGCGTATAATAGGACTGGTATAATATGTACTTAATTTAAATTATAGTGGAAAATGATGTGTTTATGTTACCATTCCTTGGATTTAAAATTTATATAATTAATTATGGTTTTTATTGGTGGGGAAAAAAATCGAGGTTGTTTATGTTGACGACCGGCTGGTGTAGCGGTAATATAAATTGCCTTCTATGCCAGTGGTCCTGGGTTCGAATCCCGGCGGCGGCGGATATTTGTGTGATGAACACAGATATTAGCCGTCAAGTCATGGATGTTTATATGTTTATTTAAGTTTATTCTAATAAAAAAAATGTATTTATTCAATATTTATGTTTATACATACATACATACATACATATCTTCACGCCTTTATTCCTTATGGGGTAGGCAGAACAACAGAGGCTTTAAAACCATCTGATGTCACATTTGACGAATTTGGAGGTATTATAATGATGGAGAGAGCCTATTGTAGTGACAGGGAGTCAGCCCATCGCCCACAAAATTGCTCATAAAACCTCGGTCCCTTAACTGACTTTTACAGTATGCCCAGGAAGAGAAGCAGCTAGTACATTCGATGTTTTTCTTTCGCTCCCAGTCCAGCATGGAAGCTTATTTATGTTTATATATTATTATTTTATATATATTTATGTTTATATATTTCTTAAGTACCTATATCAGTTATCTAGTATCCATAACACAAGTTCTGTAAGAAACTTAATTTGGGCTAGATAATGTTGTGTGATTGTCAGAAATATTTATTTATTTATTTATGTACGTATTTTTTTTTTCATATTTCCTACGAATATGATAACGACGGTCTCCATTTAGGAATAAAAACTTTTTTTACAACAAAACTAACTGATTCCATGTCGTATAAGTCTATAGTGCGACCGGTGGGAGTATGCGTTCCTGACAGCTGTCAAAATCATAGCTTTTTTCCCCTTCGAATCGATAATAAACTTTATTCAGTGGACATAAGGAACGCATTCCCGCAACGGCCGCACTCTAACGATGAAATGATTGTGATTTTGGTAATGAATATGGAATCATTATTGTCATCACAACTTTGTAATGAGCCCACTGCTGTGAGTGGGCTAGGAGTCCCTCCCCTGGGTCACGAGGAGTTAAGGTCGTTTACCAATAAGCTGGCCCAGTGCTTGTTGGCGGCTGTTGCTAAATAATGAAATCTTTAACAAACATCGATGGAATACAGCCATGCCGAAGAAATTATATTTTGTGGCAGTGTTCAGTGTCTTCCATGCTGGACTGGGAGCGAAAGAAAAACATAGAATGTGCCAGCTGCTTCTCTTCCCGGGCATAATGTAAAAATCAGTTGAGGGATGGAGGTTTTATTGACATTTTTGTGGGCGATAGACTGACCCCCTGCAATAGTCGCTCTCCATCATTATAATGCCTCCGAATTTGTCAAACGTGACATCAGATGGTTTTACAGCCTCTGGTGTTCTGCCTGCGCATTAAGGCACACAGGCGTGAAGTTATGTATGTTCTATGAAAAGACATTTAAGCTTCTTGCCTTAGTCTTCTTGTTAAATAATACTAAGTAATTTTTCTCAATATGTTTACACCATAATTAATTAGCTGTTTCCTGAGTATCCATCTACGTTATCCGATTTCAACGACTTGAAAAAATATCAAATACCTATCCATACATCCTAACAAATGTCTTGATACATCAAGCGAGTCTTAAGGTTTTTTCAACATTGAGTCCTTTCCCTTATCATTCCTAAAACCAAACAACCAACCTAATCATCACAAATTGTCTACAGAGGGCGAGCTAGAAACGGAATGGCTGCAAGCGGCCGGGCTGGGCGCTTTAGCTGCCCCGTTCGCGGCGGGGCAGGAGGTGAGCGAGGCGCAGCTCGGCGCGGCGGTGCGGCCGCTGCCGCGCGAACAGGCGGCGGCCGTGCGGCGCCGCGTGCGCCGCCTTAACCGCACCGTGAGAAGACGCAGAGCTGCGTCCAGAGCGAGGAAGCCTGATATTAGAGATGTGTTTCGGGATTTGGAAGTAAGTTTGGAGAATTTAAGTTCAAGTTATTGATGATGGTGGTGGTGATGTTTGGAGGCAGAGTTTAAATGAAGAATGGACACAGAAGAGGTCCTATTACCAGGCGGGGGATGTTTGTATTAGTCAATTGAACGACACGTATAAGCTCTAGTATAAACTGGAGCAGTAGGACTTTAGTAATAAAAAATACAGCGGTAAAAGCACACGTCGAGTTGTGAAGTGTAAAATCAAATTAAACGCCCCATCAATTGGTCAAAAATTTATTTTATTAATTGAACCTTGAGAACTTAAGACAATATTTATGAGATGAACTATTAAGGTATTAATTGTCGAACCTGCAAGGACATTTTTACTACAATATACCTTAGTGATATATTGCTTCAGGCTATGTATTGTCCATCGCCAAATGTTGATTAAGTTACCTCAGAAGGTACCTGGCCTACATGCTGGCTTCCTCTGTTTACCCACGTTCCTTAAACAGATTGAATTATTCAAGTTATGCAAGGTCGCGAGCGCACACACACATACACGACTGGGTACACGCAAACAAGCGTGCGTGGAATCTTAAAATTGAATAAATAATTGTTTTATTTACTAGTTAGTACATAGCAAACACTTGTTACTCCGATGTTTAAAATGTTATTCTAGGCGTAATTGCTTAAGGATTAATGGCTGGTTTCCAAACGGCATTAGGTACTTTCTCAATCACTAGCAGCATCAAATTTCATTTATACATACATAACGTCACGCCTGAATACCTTATGGGGTAGGTATAATGTCACGTTTGACAAATGAGGTATTATAATGATGGAGAGAGGCTATTGCAGTGACAGGGGGTCAGCCTATCGCCCACAAAAATGCCAATAAAACCTCTGTCCCTTAACTGACTTTTACAGTATGCCCGGGAAGAGAAGCAGCTGGTACATTCTATGTTCATTTATCTATACCTACTTATGCTGTACAGCTGAAAGATTTGTTTCAAGCGGTTTAATCTCGGAAAATATTTATTTATTCATATTGCTTAAAATATAATAGTCCAAATTATACGCTGTACTCGCGTAAAAAAATGCAATACAGACCTAGAAATCCAATTCAATGGTTATTCTCTGGCGAGAAAACGAGTATGATAGCCATTTACTTGCTACCACACTAACACGCTGCCATAATTGACCGTCACCACAATGCCACCACTAATGGTGGGTGACGATGCAGTGATACTGGGTAAATCGACAGAAAACTGAGTATTTGGATCTAAATTGCTTTGAAAATAGAATCAGGTTAAATTCAGAGTGATGCGTCATATTTTCTATATCAAAAGTAAGTTTGTAAGTCTTTTAAATGGATCATGGGTCCAAAATAAAAACTTATTTAATACATACATAACCTCACGCCTGTTTTCCTTGGGGTAGGCAGAGACAAGGGAACACCAATTGCTGCGATCCAGACATACCTCTTTCACTTCTTCCACGTTCATCAATCTTTTCATACATGATCGCCGGTTACGGGTACTTTTAACTAGGCCCTTTTTCAAAATGTCGCCAATTTGATCGGCATACGTTCGCCGGCCCCTCCCAACAACTTTTTTTTTATTGCGTTTAATTTATATTTTACATTTTAACTCGACGTTTCGGTGTCTTTACAGACCCGTGGCCACGAGCGACTGCGAGGTGTCAGGCGTCTTGACAATATAAATTAAACGCGATAAATCCGGTTAAAAAAGTGTTTTATTTAATAGTATGAAATGCGAAAACTTAAGACAATATTATTACTTTTATTTTGCATTATTTCATTAAGTATTAATAGAGTTTTTTGTTGTGTAATGCGCTATTTGCTGAAACTACCCGTGAGATTTAGATTTTTTGCATTAAAATGATAGTACCTTTCATTTTTCATAATTTTATATAAGCAAAACAGCAAAACAGAACCAAAAAAATATGGTTGCGCCTTGAATCCAGCTCTACAGCATTGCAGGTACACAGCCTACAATAATGTCATAATTTTGTTAAAAGGAAAAAATAGTTTTGTATGTTATATCTAAAAAAAACTGAACCAATTTTAATACAGTCACAATAATAAAGCTATATTATCTAGAAGAAAGACTTAATTAAGAAACTAACTGCCGCGTAGGTCTATCCGCCTAACTTTTCATACGGTAAAAAATTCCCAATACCCTCAAGACCTGGGCTATCAAATGTCTAAAAACAATCAAAATCAACTGGTGGTTTCTGATATGAGTACATTAAGACAAACAAACATACCCTTCAGCTTTATTTCATTAGTTCCCACGAGTTCAGGAGCTATCCAATACTAGTGTTCCATAAAATATAACACCTAAACCTGACACTGTATGGACGGAGACAAACACCGTTTTATACCTTGTGTGGTGTTATGAATTGTTCTACATTATGTTTACATTTATACACTTTGTTTATAAACTTTAGACTTTATAAGCATTGTTTTAGAGACATTTTTTGAGTAGTTTCTTCTTAAATATTGTGCATCTGTTTGATCTTCAGAAATCTGCATATTTGGGTAGATTACATGAAAACTGTAAAGAGAAGGACAGAGAAAGAACACACTTTTATTTGGTCGAAACTTTAAGCTTACGATAATAGGTATGTGGATAAATCTTTGCATAGTATCTTCATTGAAGCAACGTCTAAGTTTGGCCGCAATGTCAACTATGGTTGATGGAGTTGATGCTAAAAATATCGCAATTAAATATTCATTAAACAATGCTAATTATCAATCATCAAGTTCTTAGAACTTACCATAAAAGAGTTTTTATGCGTCAGAATTACTTAATAGACCTTAAGGCATGTGTATGTAATTAAAATATCACTTCAAACAAAAGATTATGAGGTGTTAAAAAAGGCAGTTACTGCAGTCCCTACATTTCTTGACATAAGTCATGTTATGTAAAGATGCCTGACAATCGGAAGAGCAATCCAAATGCGGGTACATCCATACGTTTAATTTATTCCAAAGTCAAATGGGTATGAATCGGTAGCATTTTCCGCGTTATTGTACTCCATGGTATGGTCGTGAATCATACTTCAGTTGTTGTGTGGTTGTAGTAGATAACACTACGCGAATCAATTAATCTAATTGTAATTTCTAACAAAAATTTCATAACTTGTGTTTCTATAAAAAAAATGTATTGTCGGATTTTGTGATGGATAATATTTGATTAAGTTTGGTTTAGAAAAAATCAATAGATCATTTATAAGTTACTTTTCCTTATAAATCTGATTTGAATGTTATATAATCGAATTCATTTTCGTAAGGGCATAATTAAAGTATATTACGCAAATAATACTTTAAATAATACCGTCTATTATACAGAAATAATTGAATGGAATTACTCAGTAATCGTTAAAATAGTTCTCTTCCAGCACTGCGGTTATTTCTACATAAGGCCCTGTTTCTAGGACACGCGATAACTAACTGCCCATTAGATAAGTAAGCAATTAAGGTTTAGGGACCGCTTTATGAGGCATTTTCGAATTCCAAATATGTAGTCGGTTACTACAGACGTGCTTTTACATTTAAACAAAATATGAAAACGAGAAAATTGATAAAAAAATTAAAATCATATATTTGTAGATACTGGCCAGCGAAATTAAAAGCAAACTTATATTTTTTATTACTGGCCATGTAAAAACAGCGTTCGAATTTTAAAAGGCGGCTTGTTCGCGCGTTTAATTCTAAACCCGGGGCGGACGCGCGCCAACAACACCAAATGATCCACGTCCGGCCGGTTTCAAAACAAAACAGTGGATAGAGGTTTCGTTCACAATGATTTCTGTTGGTGAGGAGTGCAGTTTCGTGTGTGGTGATGAGTTGAAAATCTGTGATTTCTGTAAAAAGTGTTCAGTGACGTTAGCACAATGATTTGTGACACGGTTCGCTTGAAGGTTTGCGAGAAGATGGAGAACTGCAAAGGGCTGGCCATGCTTAGGACCTATTTGGAAGCTCTGGTAATTTTCTGATGCTTTTTTTCTTTTGATAAAGGAATGTGAGTTTTAATCATAGTTAATGATAGTTTAAGTTTCAACGATCCAATTTGCAATTATTTTAGGTATCTACTGACTTTCCAACAGACTTCAAAAAATATGAGTTTCTTAGTCTGTATGTTTTTGTTTGTGTGCGTTTTCTAGTTTGTATTATCTACGCGATTATTTCATCAAATATTATTCGAAAAAAAACAATATACCAGGTGATACTCGGTGATAGTGATGAGGAAGGATAGGATGAGGACTTAAATGATGTTTTGGTTCCTTGAGGATCTAAAATTTTTGGTGAAGTCGGTTTTTTATTGCTACGCAAATTTCGGTAATCCAGTTTTTTTATTAAGATAAATACCTATTTAGTATTTACTGTCAACATTTGAAGCAAAAACTATGGACATATTCCTACTGTCTGCTAGCAAAGGTTTTCTTATAGTTACATATATATCCTTTTTACTTTAACTTAAGAATAAGTGTTAAACTGTACCTACAGATACTCCAAGATATTTACCGTTTTCACATTTTCGACTTATGCTTAATCGAATAAGCCTTGATATTTGACTGTAAACACTTTAATACTGCTTATTGTTTTCCAATTTTTGCGTGTCGAAGGTGAACTAAGTAGATTTAACAAGCACGTACAGAGAGCGCGTTGGGAATACTAGAATTGTTTTAAAACAGTAACAAGGCCGATACAGACAATCCAAGTACGGTGGCTTGCATACTAAGATGTGTTTTATCTGCAGAAAATACTTTATTTATCGGAATTTAAGGTCTAAATAAATAAATCTGCGATTTCATACAACTGCACTTTTCAATTTTATTGCTTCGTTGTTGTCTAGCAGTCTATCTAAAATAATAAAAGAAAAGTTGAGGTTGAGGTTCAAAAAGTCGGATAAGCCAGGTAAAGAAGTCTACAGGATTTAATTGTAGATAATACATAGTTAAGTTACAAGTACCTATGCAGTGTAGCTGCAGAGTAAGACTGTGTTTTAAAGAACGACGCGCAAAATTGCGCTCCATTAGCCTTGAGATATTTTATTTATAATTCGAGTCTTATTACTCATGAATGAAAGTTAAATTGCAAAATATCCATATGGTTGCGCCTGCGACGACGTGAAACAAGCCAAGCACACGTTTAGCTAGCATTATACTTGATGCCTATAACATAAGCTGAAGTGCAGGTGAAACAAATGCAAGGCGACCGTATGAATACTCGTTTATATTATAGATAGAGGATGTTAGTTCAGTAACATTAGTTGTCCTTGTCACTACATAATAGAAAACAAAGTCTCGTCCGTGTGTCTGTCATTGTGTCTGAGCACGATAAACTTTACCATACAGATAGTATTGTTTAAAGTTAAACGTTAAATAAAACACACTTTAAGCTGATTTCATCATGTATGATTAAATTTATTAATTATAATGGACTTTAAAAACCTTTACTTTAAAAAAAATAGCTTCCATGCAGGACTGGAAACGAAAGAAAAACATAGAATATGCCAGCTGCATCTTCCCAGGCAAACTGTAAAAGGCAGTTAAGGGACAGACTCTATCACTGCAATAGTCTCTCTCCATCCTCATAATACCTACATCCACATTTGTCAAACGTGAGATCAGATGGTTTAATATCCTCTGGTGTTCTGCCTATCCCATTAGGGATATAGACGTGAAGTTATGTATGCATGTATGTGAAAAAGTACTCTAGGTTCTATACTGATTTTTATACAGTTTTCACTAATAGACATAGTGATTTATGAGACAGGTTCAGTCGTATGATTCTACAGGAATATTAAATTAAAAGAAATAGCTTGAAATCTGAAAATGTTTGTTACAGATTCCGGAAATCTAATTCATGGCTGTCTCTGCTTGTGTATCAGTAAAAAAAGGAGTATTTCTCTGAAACTTAAACACAACCAAATCATCGGTCACTGACACACGCCAGTACCATCCATGACTGCCACTTAAAACGTGTAGTTCCGCCACTTGTTTGCCCCTTTTTTGTAGATACATTTACTTTTCAATTGTTCATGGTTTTTTGTCAACGCAGTACCTAAGTGTAACTAAAATATTCTACACATTGGCTTGATTTGCGCCAATCACAATGTTGTCTCCAGCTTTGGGCACGGGTTGGATGGACATAATGGACTGAGTGTCTACGTAAAGATAAAAACAATTTAATATACATTATTAACAATCATCGCATACACATAAGCTGATACATATTCTAATTAGCTATCACTAAATAGAAAGTTCGACTCTCTTATTCTCTCACAAGAACAAAAACTTGTAAAGCTAGTCAGGTGCGCTTCGCAGAACACAGCACACTGCGGTAGTTCATATTGCTTATTAAACCTTGTGAATACATCAAATCATTTATGACGAATTGATATGCCTCGGGCATATTTAGAGATTCTACTCTGATAAGATCTATTTGAGGTCTAGTCATGTACTTCGAAAAAAATTGTAGGTAGATGCTTCAGAATGTGTGGAGGAGATATCAAGATTTGCTTGGTGGTAGGATCCCTTCTGGGTCCGCCTGGCTAGCGACCACCCTTTATATAAAGTCTGCCGCCAAATGTTACCGCTCCGGCGGTAATGTGTTCCGGCAATATTGTATAAAGAGCCAGTTCCTTCCTAAGCCCGTGTGCTTTCATCTTCGACCTCATCGTCACTTACCATCAGGTGAGATTGAGGTCAAACGCGGGTTTAGTCACATATAAAAAAAAGATGGTATTTTATCTATTCCGATTTGCTAATTGTAATAGATAACTATCTGGCTAAAAGATTTAATTACTCCTTATAAATTTTAATTGAACTGGATTATAAAAATAACTATTTATTTGCCAGAAAATGTACAAAGTGATGTTAAAATAAAGTCTGTTAATCCTATGCTATATACCCCACCAAACTAAACGCACCGGTTTCAAGAAATTAATTGAAAGTCGTGGAAAATATTCGTCGTTCTTTACTTTTCATTGATGACGAAAACGACTAACCATATCCATTCTATTATTTTAATAGTTTTCTGATCTCCTATCGTGGACATATAGTCGGAATCGACCAAGTGAACACAAATCAGAAAATACCACCATAATGCATGATGCTTTGCGATTATAGCACTAAACATATGTGTCCATTTGTAGATCTATTATTCAGGGATGACCGTGAAACGACTGAAATGGATATTTGCGGATTAGTATTGTACATCCGTTTTAACCGTACTTTGTTAAAAAAAATACTCTTGTCATTGGTTATCAAATAACTCAATTGATGTTTACCGAAACACGCATTGGTTTTTAATTATGTTTCTCACTCCCGGTAACGAGCCGTAGAATCGAAGAGTTTAAGCGTCAGAATTTTCACGCGATTTTGATATTTTAGTGTTTAAAGAGAAGGATAATATTATTGAAGTTACTTTTAAAATATTTCATAATAAAAGGTAGGTAACACTATGTTGTAGTTCTCTGAATGATTTCTTTTCTACTTTTTTTACCCAGTGAGGCTAGAGGTGTGTGTTCTTTAACAAATACCAAAAGGTAACATATGTTCAAGGTCACCACTTATCTTCTAACTACAAGGTACTTAAAAACATGTCATCTTCACAGACTGATTAACACGTGTATTATATTACAAGTACTCTACATTTATCATTTTCCGTCTCGATTGCAAATATCATAATCACTTTACACCTGTTATAATCCCACAGCCCTTCAAATCGCGATTCACGTCACAACTAAAAACTTCTAAGAACTTGATGTCACAGAAAAACAAGCTAAACGAACCTTTATACCTTTGAGATAGAAATCAATGAACCTATCATGGTAATCGCCAGATGATCAAGCAGACCGGTTCTGGACCTGACACAGTCCTGGTGGATGTACCGGTTCACTTCCTGTCCTCGTACCGTTGGATCTAATACTTATCTTAGATGGTAGATGTATAGATCACTTTACATTTAGTTGGGTTTGTCACATCCGATTTATTGAAGTAGAAATTATTTTCTCTGTTGGTGATACGTGAAAAGTAAGGTTTCTAATCGGTAAAATGTTTTACAATTTAAACGCATTTTCTGAGTTTATAATCTTTTTAATTAACTTTCACGTATAAAGGAAATCACGAACTGAGTAGGTAAAGTAGAAAACAATATTGCAAATATATATGTTTATGTAAGTTTTAAAACTACAAAAATACATAGGTAAGATACTAATAAGCAATCAGCAGTGTTTTTACTGTCGTAGACTAATAGTAACATGAGAAAAATTACTGTCTAGTTTTTGTCTGAAAAGTGTCTTTTAAGGACTGTATTTATTTGTAAACATGCAAAAAAGAACAACTGTAATGATGTCATCTAAGTCTTTCAAATACCTACATAAGACTCATAACTAACCAAGAAATATGTTGTTCTTTTAATATTTCAAGAAGTCGCCCAATAAACCTTTACGCAAAAAAGTGGATTGCACCACAGAGCACATCGCCTTTCCGAGTGTTTGTCATAAATCGCTGTTTTTGCCGGCCACGATCCATCGGCCATGTAGGGCCATCCCGGAACACGCTCATCCGGCATCGTGAGGCAACCTTACCGGCACAAACCAACACTATAGATCCTAAAGAACACAATTAATACTAAAAAGTAACGCCCGAAGGTCGCCTGTAAGAGGCCGCTCCAACGATGCTCTACTTGCTGCCGTGAAGGTTTGAAGCAATAATAAAATTTAACGATTTTTAATTATAGGTACGTGTATGGAAATCTTTAGCTTACTAATGGATTGTTCATTTAATGCGTTATTTTGATGACAAGTTTAAACGGTCTTTTTTGATGTTTGGAAAATTTCAACTCTCAAAAATCGATAAGCTTTCGATGACCTGTTCGAACCTTGCAACAATAGTTCATGCTTTATTAGTTTACTTAAAAACATTTCCTTACAGTTTTAAAACAGTCAAACTTCGTATGCCTAGCGAGAAAAACTAAATTTTAGTAACCACACCTTAACACATTTAAAATCTAATGCTTTCTAACATAATGCACTTAGCAAAGTTTTACGTAATGTGGACATTGGGAGTGACGTTTTCTCTTTTCATTTTACGAAACAATCGCACAATTATTCTCTAAGTTTACTTTGTTAAGAGACATTACCTCATATCACATTATTATGACGGGAATGATTCTCACGTGTGGAAGATATAGCTTCGATTACCACATGGACTTTCACATTATCGGCGGAAAAAAGTTGCACCTGCCTTCATAGAGGTTGCCATTCTTAGGTTATGTTGAAATGGGAAATATTTCATTGTTTCTTCAAAGATGGAATGCTGGTATTTTGGATGCTAGGTTATCACGGTCGTTGCATACAAGTGTAAGGTTAATTAACTCAGTTCAGAGCATAGTTTTGATACAAAAAAGCCTAATTATTACCGTCGTTTATAGTGTGTTCTGCTCGAGACCGCTTGTTCTAGCTTAAAGTTATTATTATCAGAGGAAACATTTTCAAAAGTTGATAAGCATGATGATGCATTGATTTACTACTTATGTATATGTACATTACTGGTTAAAGTCGCTCATACATAAGCTTTTAGTTAATTAGTTAAACCAACAAGTTTGTCAAGGTCATTATTTAAAACCCAAGCACTGCATTTTAAAACTTCCGCCAAACATCATCTGGACGAAAGTTTGGTAATATTTTATGAAATACCATCCATCCTTTTCCATGGCTCCATCTTTGAACTCATCATACTCGGCTATTCTAAAGTCAAGCGCATATTCATTCAATGATAAAAAATTACTTGTTCTCGTACTTATATGTACCTACTTACTGACATATTACGTTATCTCCTATTTACCATGCCAACACCCTTTTCAATACACATGAGTAATTTCCTAGACAGTTCTAAGATCGATGACTGGTGCTCAACCCACCACCGTGGGTAAACAGTACTAAGTGGCAATTAAAATACCAGGTGAAAGTAACATTAGATAAGCGACGGCATCTTAAGAAGTTGAGTGACGCTTAAGTTATGCAATAAGATGTATGTGTGACATTGTTGTAATGAGCATGAATGTGTGTGAATGTAAATTAAAGATTATTGCTGAGAATTAGACGAAAAGTTAAAGTTTGCATTCAGTTTGGCTAATGATGGATTGTTTCTTATATAAGGTTGATTAAATTTGCAATTGTTAGCTTCATCTCTAGGCAGAGATATAATAAAAAGGTTCAAAATTCCCTATGTTTTATTGCACTACCATGTAAGCCGTTCTTATTACCAATCGAAGCTAAATTGTAACATAATCAATGAATGCGCAGCATTAAAAAACCGACTTTACGTCAAAACTTTGGCTGAAGTAAAAGGCCGTCAATGTACTCCGAATTCATACTTAGTTTTTCATAAATTTAAATATTTTCAAGATATCCTTAATCGATTTCGATGGATTTCGATACAATCGATTCCATTGTATGGGACCACCTAAAAGTATCCTCTATCATATGAAACGATAATATTCAAAATCGATTCACTATTGTCCAAAAAATCGAGTAACAAAGATACAAAAAAAACCATACATTAGTCAAAGTCAAAATATTTTCTGTATTTCGTAAGTATTTAAATACATTTGAAATAAGTCAAGTATAGGTATTACATACGAATTGAGAACCTGGGTTTGAGTCCCAGTCTGGTCTAGTTCCGATGTATGGTTTCCATAACACAAGCTTATATAAAGGCTGATATTGGGGCCACTTAGTGTGTTAGTTATTTAATTACAAAACAGTAAGTACCTACCTTCCATGATGGACTGGGAATGAAAGAAAACGTACAATGTTCCAGCTGCTTCTCTTCCCGGGCATACTGTAAAAGTCAGTTGAGGGATGGAGGTTCTCTTGACGTTTTTGCGGGCGATAGGCTGACCTCCTGTCACTGCAATAGTCTCTCTCCATCATAAAAATACCTCCAAATTTGTCAAACGTGACATCAAATAATTTTATAACCTCTGGTGTTCTGCCTACCCCAGTATGTTTGTATGAATTCAATGAAGTGAGCCATACATAACAGCTAATTTCCCTTTTATTTATTTGCAGAACTCGAGTGGCAGCGAGCCACGGTCGCGCAGCGCGACCCCCGACTCCCTGGACTCGCTGCCCAGCGGCGGCTCCGGCAGCCCGCCGCACGAGTGGCCCGACTCCACCACGCCGCCACACTTCATGTAAGTTGTCTGACAGGACTAAAACGTGTAGATGGCAACGTACCCTGGCAAATAATTCAATGCAGTGAAGTGACAGTGCCAGTGTGCCCACTTTCGGGAAGAAAAAAAAATAGTGATGTGGTTTAAGTGAATTACCTAATAATTAATATCGTAATGTATGGGAAAAATATATTTTGGCTCACAAGATTTTTCTTTTTTTATGGTGCTATTAGCAAAGGGCAACTATTCTTGAAATTTCAGTTTTAATGACAAAACGGGTTTAAACATCAAGTCGATTTTACTTCTACTGTCACCGTTTTAAAGCACGAGGTTTACTTGCGTTTGGTAATTAATTATTTTCATTAAAGTTACTTTAACGATATAGTACACACCTTAAATTCAATTATTTATAAATTTATAAGTTTTATTCAAAGCGAATGACAAATACTCATTCGTTTTCAATCATTCTCATTCAGGACGAAGTTTTTGACTGGTATCATTATTTTTCTATTTGACATTTCGAACCTGCGCAAAACGTCTCACAACAACTTCAGAACTAGATGTTTGACGCGATCTCCACCTATCATGTCATCAGATACTCAGTCAGCTTCAGAAAAATCCATCCTTGATATCAAAATGATTTTTTTAAATAGCTCCGAAATTATTGGTTCCAAATTAGGATCAGACATAGCAGCGTTAAGATATTTCTACAAACAAGTCTTTTAGGCTATGAAGTTGGCAATTTCTAATCCTTGCGAAACAAGGGGTTCCGGTTTCACTGGAGCTGTACAACCTGCAGTGATTCAATAAGAATGTCAGCTGATGTTAAGTCAATCTGAGGAGGAGGATGAAGCGCGTTTCAGGAAGGATCTGACATTTAATATAACACTGCCGGTAGCGAACCCGCTTTATGGTAGAATTCCATTAGCGTTCACCATTTTAGCGACCGTCCTTCACAAAAAGTCCGGCGCGAAATGATCACCGTTCCGGTCTTAAATGTTCCGACAATATTTTATGAACAACATTCACATATTTTGACATTTAATTTATAAACTTCCCAAACACACAAACATTTTTGCCGCAAACTAAGCTTGTGTTATTTATTAGAGTACATACAGCTCATACAAGATAAGATGCTACCAGTACCAATTGAACTTTTTTCTCTAATCTGACTACCAAACAGCAACACTCCATCAAAACTCCACAACAAGAGAATCACCCATCTATTTGTCTCGTTCCAGCGACAGTTTCCCTCCCCCCGCGCACGCGCCGCTGGCCCGCACGCCGTCGGCGCCGGCCGCGCCGCGCCGCTCGCGCGCCTCCCCCGCGCACTCCCCGCCCGCGCCGCATCTTCACGAACTTTTCAAGAACGACTTGCATTGGGCTGACATTGCGACTAATACCGGTGAGCTTTTACCTACTGTCTACTCCTGTTTTCAATTACTTAACCATTTACTTAACCTAAAAGTTAAAGTACTTAAAATTAATTCCTATACAATTTGAGCTCAAGTGACAGATTTGACACAACATAGTATTGAAAGTTCTATCTCTACTTTTACTCTAACTTTTTGGTTAGTAATTGAGACTGGCTGTTAGCTTATTATGATACCTATATAAGCCAAGTACTTAGTTTTTATTTTTGTTTATTACTAACGAATACAAAGAAAACAATTCACCTTAACGATATTAAGTAGTTTTCTCTCAATGGATATCATAAGGAACAAACAGTGTAACGACCCTGTCGCATCTGTCTTTCATTAGTGATTTATCAGTTCTGTACTAGATGAGCTATTTCGTTATCTTGCTACTAAGCAAGATGTTGGAAGTTTTGCCAAGGGAGCATTGTTAAATTCTATTTTGTTTTAATGTTTTCAGAGGGTATCGAACTTCTAGGCTACCAAAGATACGGCACCGTCCAAGGACCAAGGATAGGAAAAGAAAGAATTAACGGATCCATTCTGAAAGATAACACTCCTTTTCTGTAAGTATTCAGACGCAGAAAACCTCATTATAGATAATTTTGACCAATACACAATCAAGAAGCTACACCCAACCATAGTTGGTGTAGCTTCTTGTCTGTACCCACTTTATGGCTGTCTTCTAACTCGTCGATGGATGGCAACGCTATGCAAATGCTGACTAACATAATATGTTGGTTTTTGATTTCGTCTTAGATAAACTGTTTTGATTAATAAATTAATATTCTATGTATGATCTTGATTTAGAGGAAAACACGATCACAAAATTTTCTTTTAAACTCTGATTTATTCGCATACGAGTAGGATTCAAAAAACCTTGTATGCCCCATCTTCAACTTTTCCGTGACCAATCGTGAGGTAAGATTAGGTCAGACGTGGTATCATAAAATATAATATAAAAGAAAATAATTCTTCTCTTTTCGTGTATGCCACTCACTTATGGAGCGAGGCCTTGGAGGGTCATGGTGAAGCAAAAGCTGTATCCTTAGACATTTCCAAGGCCTTTGACAGGGTCTGGCATGATAGTCCCTTAAGCAAGCTTCCAGCATATGGCCTACCGACCGGGCTCTGCTACTGGCTATCTGATTTTCTGAGGGAACGGTCGATTTGAGTAGTCTTAGATGGCTACTTCTTTAACCTAATGACAATTAATGTCATTAGGTTTGCTGCACATTAATGCCCTCCTAACACCAGGCATTATTGGATACGCTGATGAAAGCACTGTTGTTGAGAGATACATATCCAACACGTGAACGAGCACCCATTAAATCCAGGTTTTGAGAGAGTCTATGATCGAGCGCGTTGATTCGACCTTGCGGAATCTGTCCGATTGGGGCGAGTCCAACCTGATCAAATTCAACGCCTCCAAAACACAAGCGTGTCTATTTTCCTCAAAAAAGAGCACCTTTACCTTTATGCCCACATTCCAGAATGTATCTGTTTCCATCACCGACCATCTAGGGCTTTTGGGCGGCACTATAACGTCCAAATTTAACTCCGGACAACAATTGAGTCTATGGCTCATATGCTTCCAAAAAATTGGGTATCATCCCAAAGGTCAGGCGGTACTTCAGCCCTGAACGGCTGCTTAACCTATACACAGCCCAAATGAGGTCGTGCATGGAGTACTGTAGTCACCTTTGGGATGGTTCTGCCAAATACTATAATCGAATAATCGAAGCGCTAGACTCTGCTGACCGAAGAGCCCGTAAACTTATAAATAACGACAACCTTACAGATAAAAAGTTGCAGACGCTAGAGCATCGTCGTAAGGTTGCTCGTTTGACAGTATTTTATCGGCTACATTTTGGTGAGTGTGCGAGTGCTCTTTTTGACCAAATTGAAACCACTCCTTTTTACCGCCGGACTACCAGACGCAGACTGAACTTCCATCCCTATAGTGGATTTACCAAGAAGTCGAACAAAACGCTTCGATAGTTCCTTTTTGGTACGGATTGCCAAGGTGTGGAATAATCTGCGTGCGTCTGTTTTTCCTGACCACTACAGTCCAGAAACTTTTAAGTGTCCTGAAACTTTCCATCAGGTGGCATGGAAGACAAACGTCCTAAACTTCAATAAAAAAAATGAAAAATTATGATTAGTTCGGAGGTTTTTATTAACAAATACATTAGCAACGTATGAGTAGGTAGCACCCACCACAATGGGCAACTGTAAGCACTTCCCTGAGTCTTATTATCTAGTGGTGTAAATGTTTAATTGAATTGACTGAGTGTATGAATAAATAAATAAAATAAGATTGTTAGCGGGTGTAATTTATCATGCCTTGTTTTTGATTCCAGTAACGTGAAGCACCAGACGGTGACGCGCGCTAAGAGCATCACGGCGCCCGCGCAGCCGCTCAGCTTCGAGCACAAGTTCAACCTGGACCGACAGATGCTTGGACAGGAAGAGGTCAGATTTTCTGTTTTTATTTACCATCTGCCTACTAAAAAAATATTTTGTTTAATTGTTGTGTCAAAGCTGATTTACGATCTATCTAGAACAGTTCTTGCAAACCAACTTGCATACAAGACGCACGACCTTTAGGTACATCTGTTTAGAGGCTGGCATGAATTCAATACAATCTTTCTTTTTCGACATAATACCGCAGAGAACTTCTAACACGTATAGTAAGCGAAAAACTCGCATAGAGTGTGAATAGAACGCTAAGTATCCTCTTGGACCATGATCTGACTAAACACGTGTGATTGTATCTTCAACCTCATCTTCATTTACCATTAGGTTAGATTGAGAAAAAAGAAAGAGTAATAATAACTGAATGATCCTAATTCCCAGGAGTGGCCAGAAGAGGGCAGCACCACAGACATAGAATCCCTCAGCGAGGCGCAACTAAAGCGCCTCACGCCGCTGCTATGGCTGGAGCTCACCGCACTCTTCGACAGATACTCGCTGCCCTTCCACAAACGAAAACCGCCCAAGAAGAAGAGGAAAGAAGGTGAGAGTAAGCTTTTTGAAATGGATTTTAATGAGATACTTTAAGGATGATTGTTGCATGATCTTATAAAACAAAGTAAAGTTATTGCCATATTTATAGTTTCTTCACGTTTGATCCCATTGCTTATATTTTCGTTTATCAATGCCGGGGTTGAAGTTATTAAGCAATATCTTCGACTCTTAGGAAGCTGTGGACGTTTTGTTTTTTAGTAAGGCTCCTTAGGAAAGTGTACCTTTAAATTATTGATGTAGGTACTCGCATTTTTGACTTGATGAAATCTTATTACATATCACATAAACAAATCACCTGGATTAGCAGTCTTTGAAGGTGTACATCATGGCTCGATTTTTAGCCATTCTTGGCAAGTTGGTGAAATGTTTAATGTGTTGTAATACCGGTTTTAATTTACGGCAGTTTATGAAAGTGCAAAAATGAGAGGTTCCTGTTAAAATGGGACTTTTATTTTGATACTCACTTTACTGCCGGCAGGGCAGGTCTTCTGTTTAACTTAAACTTATTGTAAACCCAAGTATAGTTAATTTTCATCACCAAATAGATTTGGCAAATGGCAATGGGGAGACTCCGGCCAATCCAATGTGTAAAGATTAGAATGTTACCCTTTTTGCTTCTTACTTAACCCGTTTTGAATTGAAGAACCCATTGAAGAAGAGGTAGCTTGCTTGTAGACCTTAGTCAATGGAGAAACTAAATCAATATATATAAAACTGTTCCGTTACTGACTGAGTGACTGAGGTACTGAGTGACTGAGTGACTGACAGACAACGTACAGCCGTAACTACTAGGCGTAGAGAGCTGAAATTTGGAACATACATTCTTTAGGGGATGTAGGGGTGCACTAAGGAAGGAATTCCCGAAATTCCCACGGGAACGGGAAATATAGGACTTTTTAGTTTGTATGAAAAATCTTATTCCTTGAGTGCACCGATGTGAAACTTGGTGTAAAGGTTTTTCAATATGTGTCTGGTTGTGTTATGAAAAGAATTCCCAAAATTCCCACGGGTACGGGAAATATATCATGTTTTAGTTTGTATGAAAAAATCCCATCCCTTGAGTGCACGGATGTGATACTTGATATAAAGGTTCCTCAATAAGTGTCTGTTTGTATTATGAAAGGAATTTCCGAAATTCCCACGGGAAGGGGTGGGACTTTTTAGTTTGTATGAAAAATCTTATTCCTTGAGTGTACGGATGTGATACTTGGCATGAAGGTTCTTCAAAGAGTGACTGGCTGTGTTACGAAAAAAATTCCCAAAATTCCCACGGGCATGGGAAATATATGATTTTTAGTTTGTGTGAAAAAAACTTATTCCTTGAGTGCATGGGTGTGATACTTGGTATAAAGGTTCTTTGCAGTGGGTGTCTGGTTGTATAGTTTCTGAAATTTTCACGAGAAAGGTAGTTAAGCGCATACGAAGTTGCGGGATAAAGCTAGTCAATATATATAAAACTGTTCCTTTACTGACTGAGTGACAGACAGACAACGTACAGCCGTACCTACTGGGCGTAGAGAGCTGAAATTTGGAACAAACATTCTTTAAGGAATGTGGGGGTGCACTAAGGAAGGAATTCCCGAAATTCCTACGGGAACAGGAATTATTGGATATTTTAGTTTGTATGAAAAATCTTATTCCTTGAGTGCACGAATACGATACTTGGCATAAAGGTTCTTCAAAAAGTGACTGGTTGTTTTATGAAAGGAATTCCCGAAATTCCCACGGGAACGGGAAATATATGATGTTTTAGTTTTTATGAAAAAACCTTATTCCTTTAGTGTACGGATGTGATACTTGGTATAATGGTTCCTCAATAAGTGTCTGTTTGTATTATGGAAGGAATTCCCGAAATTCTCACGGGAACGGAAAATATAGGACTTTTGAGTTTATGCGTGTACGAAGTCGCGGGCAAACGCTCGTTAGTAATAATAAAAATAAAATAAAAAAATCTTTATTTGTGACAAAATAAAATGGACAAAATTGACTAAATTACAAAATAGACGAAAATTTTGCCACAAAATGGTTACAATTCAGCAACATGCTAGCTTAGTACTAGCGCTGATCTTCCATAGTAACCACTTAATCACGGGCGGTAGACAAAAACAAAAAAAAAAACAAAAACTTAATCGAAGAAATCCTGTACCTTGTAGAGTAGTTATACATAAAACATGACTTAAAAATAAAATAAAGTTATAGCTATTAGAGACAAAAGAAAATTAAATGCAACAAAATATGATGAGACTCGCTAAAATTTAACATAAGAGACTTAAAAATAAAGAACAAAGTTGTATAATAAAATAAAGTCTGTTTTTTAATAGCGCTGGCGTCATGCAGCTGGTTTTCCTCAAAATTCTGATGTAAAGATAACATTTGTTATATTATTCCAGCATTTGGTAGCCGCATACCGGAAACTGCCTCTAGATGTTTGATGTTTTTGGGTAGAGAAGTGCGCCGCGCGCTGCCGGGGCTCGTGGCATCTCTGAGAACTGGGTGTTAATAAGTCGGTACTAAAGCTCCGTGTGTTCGACAGAGGGCGCGGTCTTCGGCGTGTCGCTGGAGACTCTGGTCCGCAAGGACGCGCTGCTGTGGGAGGAGACGTGGTCGCGGGTGCCGTCCGTGCTGCGCGCGCTGTGTGCCGCGCTGCGCCGCCGCCTGCCCAGCGAGGGCCTGCTGCGCCTCGCGGGGAACAAGCACAAGGTAACAACCTATACAGCTTTCCAGGAGATGTCCACGGAATGGTCTAGTGGTAACGTACATTGCCTTCTATGCCAGGGGTCCTGGGTTCGCGGCGGCGGATATTTGTGTGATGAACACAGATATTGGTCGGCAAGTCATGGATGTTTACATGTTTTTTTTAAGTTTATATTCTATTAAAAAATTTGTATTTATTCAATATGTATGTCTATATATATGTTTGGTGACCGGCTGGTGTAGGGCTAACGTACATTCCCTTCTATGCCAGAGGTCCTGGGTTCAAATCCCGGCGGCGCGGCGGCGGATAGTGTGATGAACACAGATATTGGTCGGCAAGTCATGGATGATTATATGTTTATTTAAGTTTATATTCTAATAAAAAATATGTACCTACTTATTCAATATGTATGTTTATATATTTCTTAAGTATATCAGATATCTAGTATCCATGATACAAGTTTTTTAGGAAACTTAATTTAAGCTAGATAATGTTGTGTGAGTGTCAGAAATATGTATTTTTATAAAATCCCCAGACAATCACACCCACTACATGACCCCAAACTAAGCGAAGCTTGTGCTATGAGATACCATGTATCAAAATAGGGGGTAACCGAGAATACAAATACCATATAGAAAAGCGCCCAGAACCAAAACTTTATTTTTTTCTATGTTCCGGGCGGGAATTGAACCCGCAACCACAGGCGTCTGAGGCAGATAGGTTTACCCCATCGCCAAAGAGATCGTCACTGCATATATGCATACGATCAATGAAACACGGTAAAAAAAAATTAAAAAAGTACCCAATAAAACTTATTATTGTAAATGCCATAATGTAGGTAGGTACCTATACAACGCGTTATTTTATGTTTATGCGAAACCTAAGACACGGGTAAAATATTTTTGTTTAAAGAATTGGTATACAAAAAATCTAAATATTATCTTGAAAACTCAGCAAGTTTTAAGTCTCTTGTGGTGTCTTGCTTTCGTCGCGCTCGCTACCGCTTCATGCGACGTAGGTACCTACTTGCATCCTGGCATCGCGTACGATACGCGTGCGCGAGTTAGTGTGTTCATTAATTAAGCTTCTGAAGAGATTATTGAACTAGGATGTAACATAGTTTTAAAACAATTGCAATCGATTCTGTTACCTATTTTGAACAAACTGTTCTCAGGTTTCGCATAAACAAAAAAAGACATTGTAGGTAATTCATGAAACATTTTAGATTAGAACCTGAAAAAAAATATTTAATAATTTTGCGCATACGAAATATCAAAATTCAAAATATTTTATTCATCATAAAGCCATTGAATGGCCACTTCATGGCGTCACAGTTTAGTACTTCGGCTTTAACAAGGTGTTGATAGTTATCTATTGAGAAAGAAATTTACAATCTAAATTTCTTCGTATCGCTGCAGTGTAACAAACAACAGAGCATCATACAAAAATAGAATAGGTACCTAGATAAATTCAAATTTACTTCGCGTCACTGCCGTCGTAAACTGTTAGAATTTACTACACTGCATAAACTTATCCATGGCTTAATTGACAGCCCTACTCTACTAAATTATGTTAATACAAATATAAATTTGAACCATCGCAGACTCGAACCCCTTTTCACACTAGACTTATTTAAAAAAACATTGGTTATAACCAACCCGTCGCCAGAATGAGCCGTATCTGTAATGATCTCTCAGCAACTCAGGGTGGATTTAGATATTTTTGACAGCAATAGAACTTTGTTTAAAAGTGGACTAAAATGCGTTATTCAGACATTCTGCTCGTGCCATTCGTGATAGCCAACCGCAAACACTAAAATAATTTTCTTTTATTCTCCAGCATAGACTCATACATTTAACATACAAACATACAAAATACAGCGACGGCACTTATTTTATTGTACTTATTTTGTTTTACTTAATTTATTTTATTAAAATTTTAATCACTTGACAATTTTTTAGTTATAATTATATTTGCATGTCACTGACTTGGAATTAATTTAGTATCTATTTAAATTTGTATCAACTTAAATTCTCATTCCAGAGCAACGCTATTGAATATGTAATTTTATCTGAATGTTGCCTATCTGTTTTGTTCTATCATATTATGCCTCTGTGTGCGCGCAAATATCTAGGTACTTGATTTATGAGTAAGAGTATTAGCCTCGTGACCGGTATCACCCCTTTTCAGCCTACTAATTTAAATCCTCCCTCATCAGATCGAGAACCTATGCGCTCTGGTGGAGCGTTGGTACTCCAACCGCGGAGAAGTCGAGGAGGAGTTGTCGCGCGCCAGCCCGCACGACGTGGCGGCCGTGTTCAAGCGCCTGCTGCGCCTGTTGCCGCAGCCGCCGCTCACGCAGGAACTCATGCGCCTCTTCTACCACACCTACGGTGAGTTGAGGAAGTAGCTTGTGTGAAAGTGCCTTACAGGGTCTTACGATGTGGCTGCATTTGGGCTCATAAAGCGTGGTTTCGGATATCTATTTTCTTTTCGTCCTGCAGTACCTATAGTGAGGACCAAAACCGCTCAATGTTGAATGCACTGTTTCTCATTTGGAATAGAATTTTGTGTATTAGTTTACAGGTGTGGGTAACCCAAGATAAAAGTTATCAATATGGGTATCGAGTGGCGACCACGTACTGGGAAAAGAAGTGTAGGAAGGCCCCTGCAAGGTGTACAGGCGCGGTCCCAGACTGAAATTTTGGGGGGGGTCACAACTGAATTTTGGGGGGGGTCACGGCAATTATTTTTTATCAGAAGTATCTTTTTCTTCCTCTTTCTCTTATTTCTCTTATAAGGGGTTCATCTTTTCATGATTTTGGGGGGGTCATGTCCCCTGTGACCCCCCCTGGGACCGCGTCTGAAGGTGTACCGAGGATCTGGTCAAACGGTAAACGCTGGATGAGGAAGGATTGATCTATAAGGATCAATCTGGCCAATACCTGGCCAATGGGGAGGCCTACATCCAGCAGTGGACGCCTCCTGGCTGAAATCGGCAAATTTCGTTTGACATCTGTTAGTCGACAGTTATAATAAATCATACCTTCCATTCCTCAATCTACAAGTTTGCCGTTCAGAATTAAGAAACCACAATACGATAACTGATTTACATGTTTTTTCCCAGCACTAACCGGTCCCGCGCAGGCGCGTGCTCTGAGCTTACTGGTCCTCCTGCTGCCGGGCGAGCAGCGCGCCACCCTGCGGGAGATCCTCGCGCTGTCCCGCGACGTGACGTCACACGCCGCGCGCAACAAGATGACCGCGCACAACGTCGCCATGATCATCGCGCCCGCGCTGTTCCCGCCCGCGTATGTACACATGCCGCCTCCCTCACACACGCACGCGCGTCTGTTGCTGTCCCGCTCCCTCCCGCCCAGTGACGTCACACGCCGCGCGCAACAAGATGACCGCGCACAACGTCGCCATGATCATCGCGCCCGCGCTGTTCCCGCCCGCGTATGTACACATGCCGCCTCCCTCACACACGCACGCGTGTCTGTTGCTGTCCCGCTCCCTCCCGCCCAGTGACGTCACACGCCGCGCGCAACAAGATGACCGCGCACAACGTCGCCATGATCATCGCGCCCGCGCTGTTCCCGCCCGCGTATGTACACATGCCGCCTCCCTCACACACGCACGCGCGTCTGTTGCTGTCCCGCTCCCTCCCGCCCAGTGACGTCACACGCCGCGCGCAACAAGATGACCGCGCACAACGTCGCCATGATCATCGCGCCCGCGCTGTTCCCGCCCGCGTATGTACACATGCCGCCTCCCTCACACACGCACGCGTGTCTGTTGCTGTCCCGCTCCCTCCCGCCCAGTGACGTCACACGCCGCGCGCAACAAGATGACCGCGCACAACGTCGCCATGATCATCGCGCCCGCGCTGTTCCCGCCCGCGTATGTACACATGCCGCCTCCCTCACACACGCACGCGTGTCTGTTGCTGTCCCGCTCCCTCCCGCCCAGTGACGTCACACGCCGCGCGCAACAAGATGACCGCGCACAACGTCGCCATGATCATCGCGCCCGCGCTGTTCCCGCCCGCGTATGTACACATGCCGCCTCCCTCACACACGCACGCGTGTCTGTTGCTGTCCCGCTCCCTCCCGCCCAGTGACGTCACACGCCGCGCGCAACAAGATGACTCACCATGATCATCGCCTAAAATGTCGCTATGTGCATATTTATTTTATCCATCCTCACAAAATACTTGAAATAAAATTATTAATTTTAGTAGAAGTACGTTGACTTAAGATGTCATTTATTTACCATTTAAGAACAAGAGCCTTAGATTTAACCCTACAGTTTGAAACTACCATTACGCATTCTTACACAATAATTAATAAAGTATATTTTTCCCTCACAGGCTCCTACTAAAGCAGTCAGATAGCCTGGAAACTCAACTGGCCACTGCAGCAAACAGTTGCCATGTGACCGAAGCACTCATGAATTGGAGCGATCAGCTGTGGACCGTGCCAGCTTCCCTCATGGTCGCTTCCCAAAGGAAACCCTCTCCTCACAGACGGAACCAACCAACTTGAAACTTAAAAACTATAGAGGACACTCTACTTAATATTAACAAACCCATTCGAAGTATAGGTTGTTACCCATAGGAATCGCTCAATTGTTTTAAGCCTGATGATTTGAAAAACAATCGAATTTCAGTCAAGTAGTGCTGTGTTTATTACATTATAATCTTGAACAATTATTGTGTAAACGAGTGATATGTGTGTTATGTAGTTATAATAGATATTTACTTCATTATAGTCCATGTTAATCAAATAGTGTAATTATATACGAATTGCAAATGAGATGCCAAATAATCTTGATATTTTCTTGATTTGTTAGTAATACTTAACTTTTATTGTGTGTAATTCTTCATTTATTTGAAATTTGTTGTTATGCAGTTTCTGCCTTTATTTCCATTATTTAATTTAAATTAACTAGGCAGTGCCTTGTGAATATTTTCAAACTGTGACAAAATTATTCCATATTTTCCGTTTTGTTACAACTTCTAATGGTGCCTTTTATGGTTGGTTGTGTAACCATTCCATCTATTTATCTGTGGTCCTTCAATTAGAGTGATATTTAAAAACTTGTATTCTGAGTATTTGGGTTATTGTAAATACTATTCATAATACAGTTTTTTGTAATATATTTTACCAATACTTTGACTAAGCAAGCAAAGACTGACTTGGTGTATTAAATGTTATTATGATGTACCTATACATATTTAGTTTAATATATTTACTTCCTTAATTATTAATCAATAGTAAATAAAAGATAAATATTAAAAAAGATGAGTTTTTATTATTTTTCATCCTTACAGGTTAACAATAACTTCACCTTCATTAATACTTAAAATTCTTGATTAAATATACAGCTTCATTATCAGCCCCACACAATATCCTCCCCTTATCACAATGTAGGGTATTAATTGGTTTGTGCAATTGCGGCATCAGAGAATTTACCATCATAGCATTCTTATTCTCTAATGGCATCAAAGCTATTTGGTTATCAGGTCCTTTCAAGCTTTTCGTCATCGCTTCCATGTTCCAATCCCATATTTCACCAGAAACTGAACTAGTCAAGAGCTTGTGAGGGTTTTCAGGATGGAATTGCATTTCGGTAACACTAGAGGAATGAGCACTTAGTAGAGAATTAGGGAATGAGTTGATACGTAAATCCCAGACAGCTATTGCTCCAGACTCACTTCCAGCCAAAACAATGTGCGGTTGTGTTGGGTGGCTCGTAATACATGTTGCTGCTAATTCATCGCCAGCCAGTAAAAAGGAAGCTGCCGGTTTTTGTTCATTGGATCTAAGATCCCATATCTTCATATGACCTCGAATATTTCCAGTTATCACCTGTAAGTAAAAAGAAGTCTATCAAATCACTTTGAAAAATATATGTAAGAGGAAAAGTATCAAACCATAGTTAGTTAATAATGTACTATGTATTAAGATTATTAAGCTTGTGTTATGGCAGTTACACAGCAAAAATACGGGGTATTCTCATAAACCCCCTGAACCAAGATAGATTCAATATTTAAATTCTAAGCTGGGACTCAAAACACATGATCTCGCAGACTACTACCTCACCAAAAAAAGTAACAATGTTGGGTCAAAATTACGAAAAGTACAAATAACTGACAGACATTTGAAAAGAACACCGGGGGAATGTTGATTGCCCAGAGCTGGTTGAAAGTATAAAGTATAATATACCCGCACGCCGGTCTCGTCGTCACATTCCTCCACTGTTTAGTGTTCCACGCGCAAACTCTAACTATGCTAGAAATGCCCTAATATTGCGATTACCTACTACCTATAATAATTTATTTTCACAAATCGATATTTTTAACCATTCTAAAAAAACTTTCAAACTTAGTATGATTAAAGCTCTTAATGATATTAAATAGAATAAATTTTATTTCAATCCTGACAATTTTTTTTTTTTTATACTTACAAATATTTATTTATTTTTACTCATGCATATTTATTATATACATAATAATACACGTATATAATTTTTTAATTCGGAACCAATTTTTATAAAGTATTACCTAAGTCCCGTCTTTCGTCAGAATCTTATCACTTGGACAACGCATTATTTTCGACATACCCTCTTTTGAACTCGATTCTAACAGATAAATTTGGTTTAGTCTTGTGATTCAAATGTTTTGATATCAAGCAAAAAGTAACCTCAAATTATTATTAGTTTTTTAAGACAAATTACTTTTATGAAGTGTTTACGTTATGATTATGGATGACTTGCATTCCTCCCTTTTAATTGAAAGTTATGAAATACTTGTGTTTGGTGATTCTTATGTGTATATTTAGATTCAAAATTAATTAACCACATCGATTATTGCACGAAATGGATCAAGTAAGTGTTTTTCTTTAGCTTGTATACTTGTGACCTTTGGTTCCTATTAGACTTTTTAAGCTTTTATTTATTGTTATCATATTTTTTTTCTTGTATAGTTGTAAAGAATTTCACAAAGTATTAAGATACTTGATTTTTAATTTGTAATAACTAAGGATGGAATTTACTTTGTTATGTAGTTTTGTAGGGAAACCTGTTATTGGCTTTACTTTTAATTACTACACTTTGTCAAACTGTATATCACGCTGTTGGTTTTCTTAATAAAATAAAACAAAACAAAACAAAACACAGAATTCTTAGGAAACTCAGATTTGTTCATGCAGACTAGAATGTGATTGAGCCTTGCAGTATCTATATTTTGTATCGAGAGGTACTTGTATAGGAAGTAACATGCCAAACTGTCAAGCCCCCTTACAGATAGGAGGGTTTTCAGATTGAATATTACTATTTCATTTTATTACCTCATTGTGTTTGATAAAGCAGACTGAATGTAATGAACAGCTATCAGCCCCTGTGATAGTCCTAGTTATACCTCCTCTTCTACCATTAAGGATATTTATAGTACCATCTTCTCCAATGGTTGCTATGTCACCTTCAAAAGTGTCTAGTGATGTGCAGGAACACGGATCTGTACTGAAACAGAAACATATATTTAACAAAGTGTGAAATACATAAGAAAACCTATAAATAAAGAAAACCTGTAAATATAAGAATGTGATAATATTCTTAAATAGGTAAGTGTAACTAACCCATATTTGTGCAGTTTTTTCCAAGAAAATATTTCTTTCAATGGTATTTGTTTATCATATGAGCTAACTTCCAGAATTCTCACATCGCCATAAGAATCAGATACTGCAATTTTGTTTTTTTCTGTGAACTTAATTTGTGTAATATCACCATTGATCAAAAATTCCGAACATTGCCGAGGATACTCTACTTCTTCGTCTTCATGTACACTTTCAAATGTCCAAACTTTCACTGAATTAGTATTATCATCCCAACTACCAGTAAAGAAGCACTTGGTTTCCACATAATCTTCGGGGATCCATCGAATCTTATTAATTTTTTGTGAAACAAATGTTCCTTGAACGTCTAAAGGCATTTTTAAAATTTACTGTAGAATTTACAAATGTTACAATATAGGTTATAATAACTTAACAAGCTAACAATATAGGTGTTGGGTGATGTGCAGCAACACGTTGAATAAATAAAACTAGTCGTTATTCTTTATTTTCCCTATACAAACTTGATTTAAAGGCGGTTGTTGTGGCGGTGCTATAGTGCGGTAGTATTGATCAAGTATTGATTGTTGTTTCTTTTGATTGATTGAAGATTTTGGAGTTGGAGGTTATCTATCTGTCACTTCTATCAGATTTGCTTTTTTTATTCACTTATAAGAGTAGGCAGATTACTAGTTATCAGTGTTTTTTCACTTAGTATTATTTCCCTTTCCTTAGAATTCGCTCTTGTGGTAAAAGTATTGATGCTTTCCGATAGATGGCATTATTCTCAACACGGTAAAGATTATGTTCCATTTTAAACCAATAGATGTCACTTTTGCTCAACGGTTCCTGAAAAAATATATTGTGCTTTAAGTAGTTGATACAAAATTAATATTATTTTATCCGCTATATAAGATGATATATTTACTATTTAAATTGAATCATAAATACAAAAAAAATCGTAGATTTTTCTAATTGGGTGCGTTCTACACAGTTAGAGTAACTAATTGAGTGCGTTCCAAGCATATGAAAATGTCTTTTTATGACTGCAAAAAATACCTACCCAATACATTATTTAATCCACAATGGATAGTGACATGAAATAGATTTTATGCAATGATTTAAAGTTAGGAAAATCTTGAAGTTTTTAGTAATACTACTATATAATACTAGTTGTCAAAACATTGACAGCTCTACTATGTTGATGCACAAAATGTCAAAACGAAAGTGATTGAGATACTGACATGAGTGAAGAATGAATTTTTTCATTCCGTTTCCTCCCGTGACTCGTGAACGTGCTCTGGATTGTGTTTTATAAATTTTCTACGACTTTGGCAAGCTCCCGGACTCTGAATTCTTCGCATAACACGTTGGACTTACGCACGTTACAAGGACACCGAAAAAGAAAACCTAATAAATCACGCAACTGCTAAATTGTTTTTTATTTACTTCAATACATAGACTTTGATTGAACTGCTGGATTCATCATACCCAAACCTGATTAACCCGTAATTTTATGAATCTAGCTATTCCAAAGTTATTGTTTAAAATTACCCTTCTTGAGAATACAAGCTAGAGCGGCGCAGCTGGGTTTTGGTTGTCGAGGTACGGTTGTTTTCCGTTAGATGGCGCTAGTACCAAATTTGTTAGTGACGACTCTATACCAGTATATAAGTTACTCTATGCTAGTTATACAGTCAGAGACATTAAAATAACACAGATTTCTATAGCTTTAGATAAGTCATGTTTTCATTTCATTTCATTTGTAGATAAGTCAGAGCACAAAGTCATAACGCCATGAATTCTTAAACCAGAGAATATATTTTTCAAAGGAAACTTTACAAATAATGTCTACAAATCTTTCACCAACTATAATATTATTATCCCACCAAAAACATAAATGTAAAAAAGGAGCGCCAAGTTCGCCGCAAAAATAATAGAGATCTAAATGAGTGCCAAGTTCTATGCAAAATCGAAATATGTATTCATAGGAACAAATTCACATTTTGAACAAGTATTAAACTCTATTTCTTTGCTTTATTGAATACCTATAACAATTGCATCTTATTTGAAAATGTGATAGGTATCTTAAAGTAGGTAAGATTTGATTTGGCCAGTTTTTATTAGAATTAAATGTTGAATAACTTTATAAAATAACTTATGTTATAAACACTGGCCAGGAGAAATCTTACATACTTTTATTTAGATATCACATTTTCAAATAAGATGCAATTGTTTTTGATTAGATGCACTTCCAGCATGCATGCAAAAAGCAGTTTTGCTGGATACTGCCTTAATCATTCGTCGGTTTCTGTCTCTTTTGGCTTGATCCCCAACCGAATGGTCAATAATAATTATAACAACAACAAATTTTAAAAGATTTGTAAAACACGTTTTACTAGATAAATATCACTCCCTCCAGTTAACTTAGTAAGAAGAATTAGCGGGCAGAAGCTGGTAATTAAATGAGATAGTTGGAGCACAGGTTGTTATGACGATTTACTTACCTACTAGTTTCTGAACGCTAACTTTTCCTAATGAGTAAACTAGAAGGAGAAATATTTAGTAAAACGATTTTTTTACAAATCTACTACTAAGTCTTGCCATTTATTCGAATTGTAAATTATAAGTTAAAATCATAATTATAAGTTAATCACATTATTAAATAAGGATACCTGCCAGTCACGATTGAGGGTCCACCTTTAACCGAATGTAACTTTTGAGTTCAGACTTTTACAAACTAGTGGTTGAATTTACAATTGTTTGAGGACTTTTACGTAAGGCTGACACAAAAGTACAAAATTCCAATGTTGACCCTGATGCTTCGGCTACACTACCGTGATATGCCAGTAATTATTGCCATAACTTAAACAACACCTAGGTGTAACCACGATTTACGGCCATAATTTTACAATGCCAATCAATATGGCAAATGGCGGTAGGCAATAGAATCTCCATCTTGAAAAAGTGATATTTTCCGCCAAATTTATTGACATATCACGGTAATTTAATGCCATAATTATTGCCGGTAGACGGTAAGGTAGTGTGGCCACGCCAGTTCATGCAGTAATTTAAACGGTAATTTAATGCCATAATTATTGCGGTGACAGCCCGGTAGACGGTAAGGTAGTGTGGCCGTAGTATCAATGGGAACACAGGCTAATTTTTATACTAATCTTTTAGAACGTCATGATTTTTCAACGGCAAAAAAGGAATATTATCGCCTGCCTATGCCTATCTATCAGTCACTCACTGTCAATGTCATATGTCAAGTGTAGAGTGGACTGCATGATGAAAATAAATAAAGAACGAAACAATAATTTTTATAGCATGAGTCGTGTGTGTGTGTCACACCATATATTTATTTGATAATATATATTGCACAAGAGAACAACACTGCTTTCCAATAAACTTGTATAAACAAGTTGAGATTTAATGTATTTAAGAGGTGCACTACTCGCTATTCCACACAATATAATTATTGTTTTCAATAAGAGTTAGACTGAAAGTGTTCTTTGTTCCTTTGTATTACATCAAGTTTAAGTACGCCAATGTACATAATGGTTCGTCAAGGAGTATTGCCTCCGGCTGATGCAGGAAAATTTATTGCTGAAAATGCCCAGCATGTAAAAATTCATGAAGAAGGCCTGCTCAAACTGTGCAAAGAGGTGAGTAGCTGTCGGTAAATTTTGACCGCTATTTCAGGGGTAATCTGTATAAAAAAATATAAATAATATTTTCCTTTTTACATATTAAGGAAAATATGTAAAAACTTCTATCTACTTTTAAAATATAACTATTTGTATGCTGTGACTTTGCTGCAGAATATAGGGAAAAATCATGTCCTATAATAGCATAGCCTTATCCCAGGCTCTCCCCTACCATGTGTGCTTAATTTCAGCTTATTCTTTAGAATCCTTTTAGTGTAGTAAAGTTTCAAATAAATATCCTTTACTTTTTATATGTGTTATTCTAGTTTGTAAGACATACAATGATATATATATAAGGTACATTAGTGTTATGTGTCTGTGAATTTTGTGGTATCAATAAAGTTTTTATCTATCTATCTTATCTATCTATCTATGAACACAAACTTTCGTGAACATATTATCAGGAAGTCGGATTTCAAATTTGAGAGTATTATCTTAGCAATGACATTAATCATTTGAATAAGTATATACCTACATAAAAATGTAATCCTACACTTTATAGTTTTACTAACTTATTTATTCAGTTTTTATATGTGGGTGTAATAATTTTATTTTGTCTTATTGCTTGATTTTATTATACTTTACCGATATAGGAATAATTCTTGTTAAGTTTTAAACTAGCCACCTCTTGAGACTCAATACTAACATTCACAGTAATGTATTTTTAGTATTTTTATGTGTTTTTATAATTCTGACTCGCATTACTTTTAAGTTTTCCATTAATATACTTCTCAACTATGTTTATCATAAATACATTTTTTACTAAAAACATATTCATTAAATCTTGCTTATGACACTTAGCAGCAATCTTACTTCTTCTTACTAATATTATAATTTATAAATGGGAAAGTTTGGATGGATGTACGGATGGATGTCTGTTCCTTAATTATTGCAGAATGGCTCAACAGATTTGTATGTATATGACATGGTTAGGACTGCTAAACAGCTAGTTTAGTTATAAAAATGGGTAGCCTATTGAAATAACTAATTTTTTTTTTTTTTTTTTTTTTTTATATGTGACTAAACCCGCGTTTGACCTCAATCTCACCTGATTGTAAGTGACGATGAGGTCGAAGATGAAAGCACACGGGTTTAGGAAGGAACTGGCTCTTTATACAATATTGCCGGAACACATTACCGCCGGAGCGGTAACATTTGGCGGCAGACTTTATATAAAGGGTGGTCGCTAGCCAGGCGGACCCAGAAGGGATCCTACCACCAAGCAAATTATTTTTGCTTGGTGGTATTTATTTTTGTTCAAACAAGAAGATATTTAGTAACACTTATTAACATGTTCATTGCCATAGAACAATGGTAATTTTCTACCAAAAGGGCCTTGATATTTTTATTGGATACTGCTTGGGGCCAAATTTTTTTTATATAATTAGGTAATAATGAAAAGACTGTAACGTGTATGGGGACACTTTTGTAAGAAAACCAACACATGGTACCATGTGTTTGTCCACTACTGCAAGATAACGAACACACGGTACCCTGTGCAGTGGCAATCAAAGTGTTAAAACAACTATTCAAGTTTCAACAAGTTATTATCTATATCATTCTATATTGTGTATGATTCACAGATACTAACAGATATACATAGATAAGATAAATACTGTTACCAACCTACTACCTGCTTATGGATAGGTTTTTGTTTTAGATAATATACCTACATTATGTTTCAGATGCTGAATTCAATGTCAAACAAAAAATTAGAGATACCAGATACCGGAGCAGATTCTATACATCCTCGTTTAGATCACCCTCGCATCGTGGACTGGATATTTGTCTTAGATGCTTTGAACTTCTGTTTCTGGACACCTCCCAAGTCCAGCTGGTTAGACGTGCTGAAGTCGTGGACGTATAACAACGGGGAGAAGTGGACAGTTGAGGGTTACACTGGATACTACGCTTTGGAAGCGGCCATGCATAGATCCTTTAGCTCTCAGGTAAGTTTGTTCAACTTTTTTTAAACATACACAACTTTCCTTTCAATAGCTTTTGATAAAATTTTAAAACAAATAAGTATAATATCAACATAAATATTGCTGGATCAGTACTGTGTATGAAAATAATTGGGCTTGATAATTGTGCATAACCCTTAAATCTTCTTAGTGTCATTTTCATCATTAAATAATTCGTAATGAGATCACTGCAGAGCTATGAGTCCCTACCCTGGGTGATGGATGACAATTAGGTTATATAAGACCAAGCTGGCTCAGTGGTATTTTCAAAGTGGTGAAAGTGGTGGCTTCTGAAATGAAATGGCTTCTGGCTTAGAAGTGCTTCCACGAAGCACGGAATTCGTCGTCTTTTTTAATTAAGGACTAAGTCCGCGTTTAACCTCAATTACGCGACACATTTCACTAATTTATTGAATTTCGCGATGTTCTGAATAGTTTTTATAGCATGTGACATATCATTAGAAAGAGGAAAGACCAAAGAAGTTTTTGAGAAATTGGAAGATCCTGATTACCGTTTTTAATTTTTTTATACCCATGTAAAGCCAAAGACTGAATAATTTTAGTTTCGATTTCGAAACTTTGTAGTAAGCATATAAAACCAAACTAGTGAACTGATGATATTATTTTAGGAGTTTAAAAAAGCCTTAAACAGTATAGATTTAAACAAAATTAGCTGTCTACACACGATACTTTTTCATTTTTATTTTTTTATGATGATTTCTGGGTGATAATTTTTTTTTTAAATCATTGAAAAAGACCACATGGCTTTGGAAATTTCAATGGCCACTTAGGCATAGCAGATAATCTACTCTACAGGCGATGGACCAAACACCCTTTATATTTTCGTATCTTATGATAGAGAGCGATATGATCGCAACATAACATCGTAAGTTATTAAATACCAAGTTCCATTACAGCAATCTGTACGCACCAACTGTTGAGATACAAAATGTAACTGCGAGATGTCGAGATTAGTAGGTACCTTAGGTTTGGTTCGAAATTGTGTGGCTAATTCTCTTCGTCGTTTCTGAAAAAAAGTATATTTCTCGACGAATTGTTATAAAAATGTCACGCAGGATTCGCTTAGAATAGCCTTACATCGATAAAAAAAGTTGACTACTCTATTTAAAATACTAAGTAATGTCACAGCGTGAAACCAAATTCTTTCTTGAAACTAATTTATCACATATGAACCATACACTTTTCGGGATATAACCAGACTAAACTACTCGTATTTATATGCAAAATTGTGAAGTAATATTAGATTTTTTTATGTTTTCAGGATGGATTTGACATGACAAACCCCGAGTGTTACATCAACATAGACAAAGACACCCTTGGAAATAATATAATGAGAGGTGACAACAACACTCAAATACCACTGCTGGAAAAACGCGTGGAAGTTTTACAAGAAATCGGAAACATTCTCCTCGAAAAGTTTGACGGGACGTTCGAAACTTGCCTAAAAATGGCCGACAAATCAGCTGTAAAGTTATTGGAGATTGTTGTCGATAACTTTCCGTGTTTCCAAGATGAGGCTGTATACAAAGAACAGAAAGTTGGTCTGTACAAACGAGCTCAGATTTTGGTGTCTGATCTGTGGAACTTTTTCGATGGGAAAGGTTATGGGGAGTTCCATGATATTGACAAACTGACTATGTTTGCAGACTATAGAGTGCCACAAGTATTGGTCTACTATGGAGCTATGAGTTACAGCGACGAGCTCATGTCTAAGCTCAAAAAAGGTAAGATTATTTTTTCTGTTAACTCACAATTTGGTTTAACAAGCTCAACTAGCTTGGCCAATCCATAGGTAATTTATTCCATAAAAACTTCAAAGTACCATAGCTTCAATGTTGCCAATAGCATAAATACCTAGGTACCTATATTATTAAAGCCGTAGTTCGGCTGAGAGCTCGTGATATAACTAAAAGCGATGGTTTAATTAAAACGCATGTCGAATTGTTTCATTCCCCGCTCCTATGGTAGGGGACAATAGAAGCTATACCAATGCCTAAATTCCGATCTTATACAGGCAAAATATTATCCAATCCGTAACATTCTTTTTTATTCCAGATGAACTCCTGCCAAGTGGCTCTCAAGAAGAAGTGGAAATAAGAGGATGTTCCATCCACGCAGTGGAACTGCTGAAGAAGAAGATTGAAGAGGAAATAAAGTCACAAGGTCTTGAAGCAGAAGTCCCTAATTCATGTCTTATTGACTATTACCTGTGGTGCTACAGACGGAAGTTTGCTGATGAAATGGAAAAAATACCGTTCCATAAAACTCTGGGGATTTATTACTGAGTTTTATAAAGTATTACTTTTTATACTATAGTCTGGCTAATGAAAGTAGAGACTGAAAAAACCCTGACAGTAGTACGAAATACATGGATTAAACAAACTTCATACTTATTAAAATATCGTATTAATAGCAAAACTGTACTGTCCTTCTTTTTGATGAGAAGTATATTATTAAAATGCTAGGCATACAATAATTATTTTTATTAGTTGTTATCAAAATCTGAATCCAGCAATTCTATATGAAATGAATCGTCAGAGTCACTGGTATCGCTGTTTCCTACATAGATTATGAAACTATCTAAGTTTTTAATTTTTTTATTCATTTTGAAATACTAAAGTTCCAAAATCTCAATTACCAAAACTACCAACAACCGTTAGATGTTCAACAGTGACACCAGAAAAACGACATTGACATTCATGCTAGTACTGCCATATAAAAAGTTTGCAAATATCCCCAGTGTCTACTTTCGTTAGCCAGACTCATATCAAATATTTTAGATGCTTACCTCCTTTATCAGTAATTGTTACTGTAAAGGACTGGCAAAAGCGATATAAATATATAAAAATATAATCCCTAACACTATTTTTCTAATAACGGGACGATGAAAATGTGTATTGACTGTTTTGTACTTATTTGTCTTACTTTATAAACAATTTTCTAAAATCAGTTCATATCTTTTTATAAAAAGAGTTGTATTCCATAAACAATATTTATATTTTATAGCATATTGTTTAAAACTTATATTCGTTAAAAAAAAGTTTAAAAACTAAAACCCGACTACTAAAACACGCTCTAAAAAGTATGAAACAAGAAAATAGTCTCCGCTGAAATATTTATGTATTTACGTCATATTGATAGATATATGTTCAAAAGATAGCCGTGATTATATGCCACTTTGATTTTGTTTTATTATTATAATGAATCTGTTTTGCTATAAAAGGTGGCATACGACCACGGCTATCCTTTGAACATATCTAGTTAATACATAAATATTTCAGCGGAGACTATTTTCTTGTTGCATACTTTTTAGAGCGTGTTTTAGTAGTCGGGTTTTAGTATTTATACTTTTTTTTTTTTTATTGTTTTGGTGTTTACATGCTTACGAAGTTTTTTTATTTGATACCCCACACAGAACAGTCAAGAATATTTTTTTAGTGCTTTACTATTATTTCACTTACTTTCGAGTAATATTTTTTACATATTTGAGCTGTGCTCACAAAGCTCTTTCATTTGATACCCCACACGAAACTATAAAGAATTTTTTTTTTTAGTTCTTCACTGTAAGTCCCCTAGAGGGCGCTGTAGTAAATGTAACGGAAGTTTATATAGCCTATAACCAGCGGACAGTTAAGAGGCTTCTAACGACACCTCATTTGTCTAATTATGATTACTAGTTTAGAAGTTCTGAGGGAACAGTGAACATCCATACCCACATACATACATACATACAGGTCAAAACCATACACCTCCTTTTTGCTTCGCCGTTGTCGGGTAAAAAGAACGTTGATTACATTTAAGATAAGTACACTTATTAAATATACAGTCAAATATACTTAGTTTTAAGCGTATTTTTACAAGTATTATTTTATTATTCATTCAGTGTGTTGCGGCATATTATAGTTTTTAAATGAAGTATTAGGAAGAAAATGGATGTAAACGAAGATTTAACAGTTTTAAAGTTTGCCTAATTGTAAAATTAGCTTTATCTGTTAATAAAGTATGGCCCACGAGAGAAAAAATAAAAGGGCATTGGCGTCTCTCTACCAATGTACCCTTTTTGTAAAAACGACACAAAAAAAGTGTATGGAAATTATCGCAAATATGTCGTAAACGACTAAAACATGAGTATCGTATAAGTTTGTGTAAAACTTGGTAGAAGTCGAGTCAATGCCGTTTTATTTTTTCTCTCGTGGGCCATACCATAGGACCGCAATTTAGATCGCCGCAACGCTCACATACATGATAACTTATTTAGAATGTAAGTCTAGTCTAATATGATGGTGCTATCACTCTGTAATGGCGAGTATTATGAATAAAACAACATATTTTCAAATAAAAGTTAGTTTATTTTTCAGAATCTTTCTTAACACCTTTTCCATGTGTAGTTTCATATTAACATATTAAATTACTACATCACAATACTTAACTTCTTTAATTCATAGTTATTGCACCTGCAGTGATGAGACTGTATATACTAGGTATTTATAATGTTCACAACCTTATTTACAAAACTTATATATGCCATAAATCGCGGAAAAACTGTAAGCACCTTTATATGTTTGACATCTGATTTAGTGTAATAGTCACATTTTTTTATATACAACTTTGGCATGAGCGAATGCTGACTGTACAAAATCTTTATAATAAACTTTTATAAATATCATTAAAATGGCACTATCTATTTACACCATAAATTTACTTAATAACCCAATAACTCAGTTATGTGACCTGGCACCTACCTACCAATTCTACTGCTTATTTACAATTGTAGCTTATGTCCAAAACTTAGTTTAAAATTCTTCCGTAAATCTAGATTTAGTTCAACAGCTTTTTTAGAACATTTTGATATACCTATATAACGTAACTCTGTGCACTATGATAATACAATATGGCATCCAAACTTGGGACAACACCATTTCTCAACCACTCCTTGCCAGCATCAGTTTGTTGACTAAACGATCTTTTTACACAAAGTAAATAGGTTTAGTCAAAATACTGAAAAATCTCAAGTTATTTCTGAGTTCCTAATATCCATATCTTTTCTGCGAAAACCCAGTTGTTACAGAACTTGATAACTCTCCAATCTAAACTGATAATTTAAATGAACGATAAGTTGCAGAATTCGCCAAACAGTGAACTCTAACTTCGATTCGGCATCAGGTAATAATTTCTACCAAATACTTATTTATTGTTAAACTTATTTTTCAGACTCTCGAAGAACGCTAGTTTTGTTTTGAGGGTTCCTGGTTCTGGTAAGGGGCTTCCAGGTCGACTGGACTCTTTCGAAACCTCCTCAATGCCTTCAGGAATCTCTTTCGATCCCCCTGGAACGGTGAGAGGAGTGGCCATCGACTGTTTTAGTTCTTCCCTAAATTGCCTCGATATACTTCTTGCTGTTAAGCTGTGCATATAGGACTTAGGTTGCGTGTCCATACTAAGAATGTTTTCTTTGCTTTTTCTTCTTCGAACAGGCTGTTGGACCTGAAATTAAATATTTAGTTTTTAACATAATTTTACCTAATGCCTCCATAACGACTTCAATTAAGAGTCTACACACTTAAATTCATTAAGTACCTTCTTAATTTGATAAAACTAACATTATCAGAGATTGTGTTATCTCTAGATAAACTCTTGGAAATTTAAAAATCTGTTTTAGGAAACTAACCTTAACTGGCTCGTTGACATTCTCCATACTGACGAATTTTTTCGCTAATTCTTTGACTTTCGGCAGATAGGTGAAAACTTCTTCAGCTTCAGATATCTGGTCCAATCGATCGTTTTCCTCAACTTTCACATCGCCGTCTTCAAGGGCGTCATCAATGATCACTGCGTCTTCGAGAACCTCGGCATTTTGACTGACGGTTTCAGTTTCTCTTGGGATATTCTTATCATTCATATCGATGTTGTCATTTTTGTCAGGCGTAGACTCATTTATTAAAGATACGTTATCAAGTTGTTTACTTTTCACTATCTCACCGGTTGGAACGTTATATATTTTGATAGAGTCGTCCAAACTACTAGAGTAGGATGTTTCAAAACTTCGGGTGCCATAGTCTGGTGATGCCACTTGTAATTCTTGTTCCTCGGATATATGGGTATCTGGATTATGCACAGAATTTAAGATTTCTTCGAACCTTTGATCTGTTTCTTCATCTACGAATGCAGGTTGAGCGGAAAATAATGATTTTGAATTGTCATCTTCATACTCTATCATGACCACTGATGTGCTTTTTGGTTTAGTTGTTATTGATTCCTGTTCGTCATTTTTTCCAGCAAATGTTGTGTATTGTTGATTTTTGGCTATTACATTAAACTGCTGTATTAGCAATCCCTGAAATATTTGCATATTGTTAGTAATCACGTAAAGTACATATTCTTTAAAATATTTTAAGATTATGAGTGATGTTTCGTGAAAAAATGTAGGTAAGCAAAGTCAACATAAAATCTACAAAAAATCGTGCTTATCAGTGCTGTAATATTTAAAACAAAACTTTTGCAAGAAACTAAAGCTTGTGCAGTGGTGCGCATTGCAGTAAAACAGTTAACGTAAAAATTAACAACAGGGTTTAAATGATATGATGATGAAATGAAATGATAATGGAAAAATGGAATGGTTATAGAGATGATAAGGAGTTTGTTATTTTTAGAAGGGTTTTATTTAGTATTTGTTAGTTTTTCGGCAAGCCATTAAATTTTGTTAATAAAAACTTTCTTTGCCAAAATAGTACAACACTCACCACTAACTTCTTTGTGGATTACTGTAGTACTGAAATCTTTTAACGAAGAACAAAAATCTATAAGTGCGAAGAGGTTATGGAAATTAGGATACAAATACGGTATTAATCATAGTGCAAAGTGCTGTTAGTCAGCCGTCATGTCAACATGCTTTACACACACAAGGCAGCACACGTCTAAGGAGTCAAAACGAAGATATTGTCATATTAGATAGGTATATTCTACTCGCTAGTACCATTCCCATCGCGGATGAACTTGCCATCAGCACGATGACAATACTTATGTTATAGTAATGAACGTTAGTCAATAATCTTAATTATTTGCATTAAACACAACATTTTCTAAAAATCTATGTATGCATGTTACATAGTGGGAGATTCCATTGTTAGGTTCGGAGGAGTGATCAACAGCTACATTGTATGTTACAACAGAAGGTGTCAGTTCACCACAAATCGGTACGAAAGCCTTTGCTTAACCTGAGGCTGCCGCCGAATGTATAATTGATACAAGGCCTCCGTTTGGACCGCACAAAGAAGTCTTCGCTTCTTAAAGTGTTGCTTCGCCTAACATTTGTATAGGATTCGAAAAGGTCTTCAGTAATTTCGGGAGTTTTTGGAATTTTAAGTCTAACTATATCCTCGTTTTCCACAAAACCGTCACCTTCATCGCACACAGTTCTACTTTGTTCTCTTACGTTTTGGTTACGTTTGATATTATGCTCGTAAGATAAAGGATATTCATCGTCATTTTCTGTTTGTGTATCGGGATTTTCGAAAATAGGGTTGATGGCAAAGTTGGGGCTTGCATTTCTGGGGCTGAGTACGGCGCGAACGATGTTCTGATGGAGAGCGGAGGCTTCGAGATCGCTCAAGGAGCTGCTGGCACTTACAGGTGACGCTAAATCTGAATCGATATTGTCAAGGCTTATGGACTTGTTCATTGACGATACTGAACTCGTATCACTGAATGCTTTTCTACCGCCGGTTGCTGATTTTGCCTCTTTTATATAATAATCTCTGCCAAAACTGAAAAAGTCAATAATTTTTTTACAAAATAGAAGTGGTAACTATTTATATCAGTTTTTTTTAATTGATGTTTACAAATAATGATAATAACAAGATTTACCGTTTATACTGTGGTATTTCTTCAGCCAATACATCTTTCAAAATTCGCGGAGATGGACTTTTGGACCTATCCCCATTTACGTCGAGCTTCCCATTAGTGAGTGGAGGTTGGGCTGTAATCGATCCATTCGATTTCTCGTCCCCATTTTCGCTTTGTGGCTGACTTTGTTGAATGGCATCTGAAGGTTTTATTTCTTTGGGACTGTCTAGTGTATCCGAGCCCAGGTCTTTTGATTTAGCTGTCAAACTATCAAACAATGAGGACGTACTTTTGGAGGAGAGACGTTTTTGAATAGCCTCTGGAGAGTAAGGATTGTTTGGCATTTCCACGTAATTTAACCATTTCTTTCGCTCTCTGTACGCTACTGTACCTGTTGAATAAAGTTATAACTAATAAGTCCTACATATTGTCACATTTTTTAAGCTATTGCATAGCTTCTATCGCGGGCCTTGAGCGTGGGGACCGAATCCAGAAATTCCGTAAAAAAAAACCTAACACCCCCACTCCGACCGGCACAGCGTAGACACTTTGATTTCATAACTTTACATGCGGGCTTTAATAAACAATCAGCGCCATCTAATAGGAACTTGTGGAACTTCATAATTAGATCAAACATTACTGCATTAATAAAATAAATAAATAATTATAATTGCATAAGTTAATAAAAAATGCTATGCAATAGCTTTACCGCGGTAGTCTCCGAGTGCCACACATCTTTTTTTTTTAATATTACGATATTAAAAATAGCTCTTACCTGGGATTAAAGAATCGTCAATATCTGTATCTCTTGTTGGAATCCTTAAACACAAAATATTATCATTAATTTTATTACATACCCATATCACAACAATGATTTAATTAGGTAAGTTCTTACTCTTGTGGTTCATCTTCAAAATGTTTTCTGCGCAGACTATCTGCATATCTCTGCACTGGAAGAGTAACTGTTTCCTCGTACTCTCCTTCTTTTTCATGGCGGCTTAGTGTATTTATGGAATCTAAAAATTAAACAAAAAGTACATTTTAGTAAATGGTTTCTGTTGTACTAACTTATCTGCTTATAAAATATAATATGAACATACTGTTATTGATGAAGCCATTTAAAATTGCATCTGATTCTTTATCAACATTGGTTTTGGAATCGATCAGATCCTCTTCGACGTTGTTGTTACCGTAGGTTCTATGAATCTCTTGCTTTAAAGAGAACTCCGCTTTAGGCAATGGACCGCTGTTCACGTCAAGCACAAGTACGGAGTTATTCTTTTCATTCAAATCGTTGTCAATTTGTTTAGTAGATACATCAAGATTATCGTTTACAGCATCAACCACATCTCTGCCTTCCAAGTATTCTGTAGCATTCATTTTGACAAAGTCGTCGGATCCGTCAACGAATGTCAAACTGTCTGGTTCGTATTCAAGTATTTCATCTATTTTTGTTTTTCCTCCGATGACATGCTTGGAGTCTAGTACTTTTTTGATATTGCTCTTATATTCTGCATCGGATTCTGTATCACTGGCGTTATCTGAGAGGTCAGTTGTGTCCTCCGCGTCGCGGTCGCCAATCAACGCCCTGTATTCAGTGTTAGAGTTAGGCACTAACATAGGTACCGGGACTGATTGGATTGTTTTTATCTTTTTCTTTTGGAATAGCCAGTTTTCTTCCCAACTGCCGTCGACTGCTTGGATGTCGCTGCTGGAAACTTCGTCAAAGTCGCGGTCTTCATTGTCTACAAACAATTAATAGTTAAGTTTTACTTTGATAAAAAATTAAGTTATGGTAACTGTTTATGTGAGTGACTTGTATGGTTACCGGTGCTGTGAATGATGTCTCCACCGAACTCGGGGAACGGAACGCGTCGTGGCGCGCCTGCTGCTTCATCTGCGACTTCACCGTCCTCCCAGTCTGATACATCGTCTTGCTCCCGAAGCTGGAATATATAGGTTTAGCATGATTAGCATTGATACCTAGAGACAGGTTTTATGTTATAAAAACCGGTTAAGAAAAGTGTCATCGGAGCCCATGGATTTAATTAATTGATGTTACGAATGGCCAAACCAAGACTTAACCTAAAACACCCTCTTGTTCCGGTTACTTTACTAGCTGATCCTTAATTATTTTGAGACAACGTTTATTTAAACATAATCTGAGCCTAACAAGGCCTCTTAAAATTTTGAACAGACTAGAATTTAGACCTAAAGCACCGCAGTGCATAGGCTTACATGTAGTGTCCTGAATTATTTTATCAACGGTCACTCCCAAGTTTGACCTCAACTCACCTAATGTAAGTGAAGATGAGATAGAAGAAGAGACAGTACACACATTTTAGAGGAAACTGACACACGTTGCCGCTAAATAACATCACTGCTGGAGCGATGTTATTTAGCCGCAGTTTTTATATGAAGCGTGGACGCTTACCAGATGAGATGAAGAGGTCCTACAATCAACAAAGGGGGGGGGGGGGAATCGCTCAGATTATTTGCTTTTTTACAAAACGCTTACCCAGGGGCGTTAAAACTATTCTAAGGTGACTCTTTTCAAAATAACAAATGTTTATTTATTTCTTTACACTTTATTGCCAAAAAAAAAATACAAGAGTGACAAAAAAACACAAATTTTGGACTATGTGGGCGGCCTTATCGCTTCAAGCGATTTCTACCAGGTAACCCGTTTACAAAAATCAGAACATTAACATTATAAATGTTTCTGCGCATTCCTTAAATATTTGTTTTGTAGGTGGTTTTTCAAATAAAAATGTTGCATTACCGGTGGAGTGAGCTCCCTGAGATGCCGGGAGCTGCGCGAGCGCGGCGAGGAGCGCTCGGAGGGGGAGGGGGAGGCGCTGGCCGAGTGGATGCCGCTGCTCCTGCCGCCGGACCCATTCTCCGTCTGGTAGCGCTCGATCACCTGAAATAGACGAAATGAACTTTAAATAAAAGTAGGTAGCTCTATTTTTATGTTCATACATAAGTTTATCAATGTTTCCCTTATAGGGCAGGCAGAACACCAGAGGCTATAAAACTTTATACAGTTTGGCCGGGAAGAGTAGCAGCTGGCACATTCTATGTTTTCTTTCGCTGGTACCTAAATTTTAAGTTCGTAATGTCGTAACCAACCACCTGGGCCAGCTTGGTAGATTGTAGCCTCCTTGTCACCCAGGGAAAGACTTATAGCCACACTGCGGGTAAAGAGTTGTGATGATGAATTATATACCATTCTTTTTAATAGTATGTTTGCTATTGAATGGGTGTACATTATTGTTCCTTTAAAATGCATACTTCGAGTTCTTTACTTTTAGATAATAAAGTGAGCGGAAATCCCGCATAGAATACAGTGCTAAGTTTGATTAGCGCAACAGCCCTTGCATGCAGCCTCTCTACATCAATTCCAACATTTGTTTGCTCCTAACTCTAAATTTTGTAAGAAGTAAGTACCTATTATTATTATTATGACGTGATATTTTACTGCGCAAGGTGCGTAGTAAAATAGAGTTACTTCTCAAAAGCGAGGCTATAATTACTTTTTTATGGGAAAACTAAAATTTAGAAAATTATTAAGTTTAAAAAGTCGTAGAACAAATGTTATTGGGATTGGTGTGGAAAGGCCGCCTGCAAGAGGTAAGGCGCTAATTAAAATTAACCTTGTATAAATGCATTGAAAAGTTTGTTTCAATCGGTTTTGAAAAGTCAGTGAATGCACCTATGTCTTGATTGCGAAACTATAGGAAAATAAATAAATATTGATCAATGTCAAAGATTTGCTGCTTGAAAGGGAAGTAGAGTCCCAACTCCAAGTAACTTTGTCATACTACTACTAACTTATCCGAGAATCGATCGAGGTACGAGTACCTAACTACGTAAAAGGTATACCTACCTTTACGTAAATTATAAAATTACATTATGTTACTATTGAACCAATTGAATCAAATGAACCATAAGCTAATTTTGGCAAAATGTCTAAATGCTTGAAGGTCGAAATTCGCTTGAAGATAGGTTTCCTTGGTGTCGAACTTGTTATCATTTCATTCGACACAGACATTACCTGCATACAGAATTCGTACAGTAGGTACCTAAAATGAAATTATAGGTACGCGATAGATCTTACATACAAGTTTAACAGTTTCAAAAGAACTAAGTATAAGCAAAATGCATGCAAAAAGCATGATTCTGTTGGTTTGATAGTACATAAACGCTTGTATGTTTTTATTTGTGAAAAGCAATATATGCCCTCAGGAATAATAACGTAGATAATACCATAGAGATACCTCCTTGCAAAATACGCTGAATTTTTGGTAATTTTAAATAAAGCTGCCTCAAGTGGGTTTGTTATGTGTAAGTAAATACCCGAAATTTTCCAATCATTGCAACACCAATGAATTATAATCATAGTACCTATAAGTAGTGATCGATTTGTTGTTTTTATCATTATTTACTTCTTATATTTACTTGATTACCTACACGCTCGTACGTAGTGATGATGGTAACATCATTTAAACAATTATTTGAATTATGAAACTTTGAATATTCCTTAAAACTCTTACAGTGGTCCTATAAATGATTTTCACTTCGATTACCTACTGAATTAAGTAAGGTAAGGCAGGGTGGGTAAGGGTTGACTAGGGTGGGTTTAATAATATTTTAAATAACTGAAAAAATGTGTTAAATAAAAATCACCCGACCAAGACCAGTTTTTTTAACGCATTTGTATTATGAATTTCATGATGCGTGTTTTTGTTGTGACGTGGACAATGCTTTCAAGATCGTATCCCGCCCTGAATCTCGCCACCAATATCAAATTACCTATGTCAAATGAATTTTAATTTATGTGTTATTAAGGTAAGATAGTACACAGATTATGTAAAGTCCGGTGCATGATTACGATAAATCTATATTTATCAATAAGCAGTTTCGTTTATAGGTTTTTATCAATTGGTTGCTAATCATTGCATTTTGCGTGTCATTTCAGGATACAAAAAATGTTCGGAACGCAATCAAACCAATGAATTAATTACTTACACTGCTCAAAAATTCTACAAAAAGATATCTAAAAACCTACAATAGAAAAAAGTAAGAAATCCGAAAACAATTAGGTCAGCAGCATTTTTATTCACAACACAAGCTATTACGAGCATAAATCTAAAATAATATATTTCTTAATAGAACCGGACAGACCGCAAAATTACTGCGATGTCGTGAGAACATCTGACAATCACCTTTTCCGCGGAATCTGGTAAATCTTCACTGCCCGCGGAACTGAAGAAATTGTACATATTTGAGCCGCACGCGTGACGGCGCGCCCGCGATTAATTTGTGCAAGTTTAATGCGAAATATCGATCGTTATGGATCGATCTCTACCGAATTAGAAGACGGTAAAAGTCGAGTGCACACGGAAGGGTCTGCTTTGCATACTGCGGCGCATCGAGTTAGAAGAAGGTTAGGTCGATGGATTAAGGGTTGTCACTTTCAGAAAACTATTTTTTTATTTATTAAAGAGCTATTGAGGTATCTGTTTTTTGTATTTTTTTGAGGACGATTTGAACAGAACAAAAGCGCCTTAAAAATAACAAATTAATGTAAACAAGAAAAAAAGGCAGCGTGTAAGTACTTATATATTGCAAATGTAGATATTGAAAAACATAAATAACACTTTAACTTACAGTCAAAACAAAACTGAACAGGTATAAGCCAATCACAGCTCCGATGGCATAGAGCATCATTTTTACACTTCACATCGACAACTGACCTCTGCACAGCCCTATCGCCGGTATTACTGTTGTTATCACCGGTGTCCGAACACCAACTGATAATTAAAAAACAATAAACTCACCTTTTGATTGAAATCCGGGAGATTCATGAGATATCACCTCGGCAGGAGCGCGGCGCATACTGTTATCAATACTAAAGATTATGAGATATTGCCGTTATCAGGCGAAAGAGTCCGACAATACGGTTTATCCTCGTCTAATAGTGTTTTATGTATCTTGTATTCGTATTTGACACCATTTGTAATAAGATTGTGTAGCAGATTACCTCACCTACTTTTTCTGAAGATCGCTCAAGCCTAAGAAGCGATCAATTAAGGTGCTACTTTAGCCCTATTTGATCGATTCTCAAGCTTAAGTGATCTTCAGAATATAAAATGATTTGGGGATATTTGTGTTGTATGATATATTCGTATCATAAATCGTAACAAAAATAAGTACTTACCTACCTATTTTGATAACCAGTGGGATTTATTTTCTAATATGATAACAATCTGATTAATTCTAAATAGATATACGTTACATTCAAATCATTACACTAGAATCAAGCTTTGCCGTATTCATTGATAGGTGTTTTCTTTTTTATTTCTAAATATGTCACAGCCGACATCGTACCTACTTAATTATTTTGATAAACTCGTAGTGTCGTGTATTCAATATCATCGTGTATGGTGTAATTTTTGCTGTCCTAAAATACTTCTTATATGTTGGACTTATCACTTGGTGAGATTGATGTCGAACACGGGTTTAGTTGCCGATAAAAATAAAGATTTATGTCAACATGATGAGAGCTGGCCCCTGCTTACTCCAGCCAGCAAAATCTGAATCTAAAATAATATTAAGTTAAAATTTAAAAAAGAAGATGACTCTTATTTTTATTAGGTAACATACAAAAATAATACCAATAAATACATATTGTAGTTTGTTTGAGTTTTTTCACTTAAAATCGTAACAACTAATTAGTGACAACCCTTAACGTAGAACATAAGTGTGTTGATAATGAAATAGTTGTACGGCTTCGGAGTGCGCGGCGGCGTTTATGTAAACAGACAGATGTCATATTGGAAATAGAAAAATGTCGTAGCTACCTAAACATAATAATTATTAATTATCTTTACATCCAGCCGAATAAAGTAATTTCTATCTTTTCTACTATTTTTTTGTTTTGAAAACATGTAGGTAAATTGTCTATGGTAAATTGTCTATGCCAAGCAATGTAAAAGTTACGAGTTCAATGTTTTTGTTGTTAAATTGTGTGTTTATATTTAATGGTTTTCGTTGGTATGGGTAAAATGATATTAATTTAGTTTTGTCTAAATTTATCTCAAGGCTGTGTTCTTTTATCCAAGTGTTTATTGAATTTAAAGTAAAAAGTATCTTTTCATTTAGAGTTTTTGTGTCGTTGGATGAAACGAGGACAGAGACATCATCCGCAAATAAGACACAATATTCTTTGAAAATGTTGGGAAGTTCATTTATATATAAAAAGAATAGCAGACATCCTAGGACGCTGCCCTGTGGGATAGACCAGTTTATTACTTTTGGAGAAGATCGTACGTGATTTATTTGTTCAGGCTTTAGTCATATCAAGCATGATTCCGATTGCGTGTTTTCCATCATTTAGAGTGTTCAGTGCTTCTTGGATGAATTTGTATGTGGCTAACACAGTCGATCGTTTTTTACGGAAACCATTTTGGAAGTCATTAAAAATTTCGTATTTTTCACAAAAACTGTATACTCGATCACACATTGCTTTTTCGAATATTTTTTCGAAATTGGTCGGTAATTGTTAGGGTTATCTTTTTCATTTTTCTTATGGATTGGTTTTATAATAGCTGTTTTCAAAGGACACGGAAAAATTCCTTCTTCAAAGGATTTGTTTACAAGAATAGTAAGGGGCACAGATAGCTCATCTGCACTATGTTTATATAGAGTAGGTGGGAGCTCATTAATGCCATAACTGTTTTTACTTTTTAGATTTCTTATTATTTTATGAACTTCTTTGCAATCTACAGGGCGGAGAAACATTTCTCAATAGTATTAAAGCATGGGCTGTTTTCTTAATGTTTGGAGTTAGGGTTTATCTTTTGTGTGTTGTCGAATTTTTTAGGTTCACCGATAGTTGCAAAGTATTAATTAAATAGAGTTGCGATTTGTTTTGGTTCTGTGATTGTGTTATTATTTATGCTAAGTTTTATATTAGAGGTATCTTGTTTAGATTTTTTATTCGTACATTCATTTATTTAGTTCCACATTGTTTTTCTTTTGTTTGATGAATTTTTTATTTGTTTTTTATATTAAAGTTTTTTTGCTATGTTTATTGATTTTTTAAGGAGTTTTTCATATCTTTTCTGGTAGTTGTTCAAAATATCATTATTCAATCGTAAATTAAAAACTTTTAGTAAACGTTTATTTCGGCATGATAGTTTAATGTTGTGAGCCAGTATTTGTTGTTTTTATTATTTACTTTAATGGTTTTTTTTCGGTACCTATACAAGAATTTAAAATGTTGATGATTGTTTAATGAAATTCCATGTAATTTTCCTTTATATCTTTTGTTTGAGTTAATTTGTCGACACGTGGACATAGCCCACCATCTTCCCGTCTCAAGAGTCGCCATAGCTTTATTTCTAACACCGAGCCTCTCGACTCCGATCCATCTCAGGCTAGGATAGAGCTGTGGTCGAAGAAATATCCACCTGAACACCCGTATACATGGAAGTCGTTAAAGAGACTTCGGTCAGGTGTTGGGGCTTCTGCACGGATGGAAGTGTGACTGCTGGTCAACGTGATATATGGCGCACTTGTTGTCTTGTCCTATCTCTGCTACTTCCTGCAGGAAAATGGGAATGCCCTTATCATAGCCAAGCACAAGGGCTAAAACACTGTGAAATTCGGTTTACCAATGACTCGAAAAGAATAAGAAGAGGTTTATTTGGAAAATTAGGGATGATTTTGATTTTGGTTATGACTTTTTGAAATGTTCAAACGATTTGTGAATAACACGTATCCAACGTGTTATTTTTGTGAAATCTCGAACGATTAAACTGTGATGGTACGTACAAATAAACTACTTAGTCACACCAGTAAATCTAATCAGATATTGGTGTGTGGGTAACATACTCATTTTTGGGGAAATTTCAAAAAGTCCTGCTCATCCTTCAGGATAATAGACCTACTATTAGGTTGGATTGCGCTCTTAGGGAGTTACAAAAAATAAAAGCCCGTTTGAAGAGACCGGTCTAAATAAATAAATTAGCTTCATGGTTGATCAGATATTTCAAATATTTATATCCACTGAAGTAAACGAAGATGATGGCTCGTATATGATAACTACCTACCTACTATAATACGTAAATATATATCTTTAGACCAGAACCTTTTGGATAAGGTTGCAAAAACGTGCAACTCAGTTGCAAACTATCAAAAGTCAAGGAAAAGACAACAACGAGGAAGTATGCAAAACAGGTATAGCCAGTCAAGTTTACCCGGCCAGAAAAATATTAAGATTTACCTAGAAGAGATCATAATGTACTCGCACATTTATTGTAAGTAATTGCAAGACATTGAAACTACAATCAATTAGTACATTAGTGATTTTTTTTAAATCCCCAGACAATAACACCAACTACATGGCCCCAAAGTAAGCTTAGCTTGTGTTATGGGATACTACCATGTAGTGAACTAGGGGGAACCTAGAATATAAATACATAAATAGATAAACACCCAGACACGGTTTTTTTTCTTCTTCCGTGCGGGAACCGAACGAAAAGATGGCTAACCTAGTAATGCATTAGTCCTTTCGTTTGACCGGTCTCGTCAATTTCCAGCCAAGCTAGAGTCTGTATCTATTATAATCTAAAGGTACTTACGCCTTTGTGGCCATGCAAAACTAAACAAAATAATGCTAGACGGTGATTTTAGAGATTATTCGAGCGTCTTTAACAATTCATAATATGTTCTTAATTTTGAACACAGTGGTGTCTTCTGCGAATGCATTTCAATTATGTATTGATGTTGCCAAGAATCAAAATACAGATGTTACGTTACGGGTTATAGACTTTTGTCAAATAAATTGATGTAGAATAGAAACTAATACTCGTAGATCTATTCATATCAATATGCACCGATCATTGCTTATGTGATTTTAATAATCACGTAGTTTGCGAAGGTGTCATTAAGGTCAGTGGAGTGATATTGATTTATTTGATTTGAAATCCAGAATAAGGGCAAGAACGTTCGTGATTACTATTTGATGTTTGACTATTAAACGAAGTACCTTTTTTGTGGTTCATCTTACTAATCCTACTAATATTATAAATGTGAAAGTTTGGATGTATGGATGTTTGTTCCTCAATCACTGCAGAACGGCTCAACCGATTTGGACGAAATTTGACATAGTGATAGTGTACAGTCTGGAGTAGCACATAGGCTTCATTTTATCCCAATATTCCCGCGGGATTCGAAATAGCACGGGTAAAACCGCGCGATACAGCTAGTCTAAAATACATTTTTAAGTGGCGAATCATGCTGCGAAATATACACAACCGTAAACATATGAACTTTCTTCATTCGACCTACCACTCCGTCTGTCCGTAAAAAACCGTGTGGAATTTCGTTTTTTTTTATTAAATACTAAGCCCGCGTCTGACCTCAATCTCACCTGATGGTAAGTGAATATGAGGTTGAAGATGACAGCACTCGCGCCTACGAAAGAACTGGCTCTTCAAAAAGTATAGCCGGAACGGTGCGGTAATATTTTACATCATATATTTCATTTTTATACTTTATACGTTCAGTAGTTTTAGAAATTATAGCATTATGTATGTATATAGTCAAATATTCAGACGCTGTGGGACTTTATATTACAATATGTAGTTAATTATAACCTAATATCATCTTACATAACTATTGCTTTTGACTAAATTCCGTGACTATTCTCGAAACAATAAATAGTGAACAATTAAAATTAATTCTAACAATACAATTGAAGTTTATATTGCTGTCATTAGTTTTAGAACCGAGGTTACAATTGCATAATTAACGGATACTTAGGTAAAACTAAGTTTAACAATACAATTAACCAGTTCAAGTCACATCGTTTTTTGCGGATTAGTTCTGTAGCTTAGCGGAAATCTAGTGGTCCGACATACGGAGGAATAGACATTGACTCTCTCTCTGTTAAATACCTAGGTAGATGTTCCGTTTTTGTAATAAGTGTTGAATATTAATGCGAGATAATCAATGAATGCAGAACATAAAAAACCGACTTTACTTACATTTTTAAATCCCAGTCAAAGGTTTGGCTGAAATTTTAGGTCATGATACCTACATATATTTTTCGAAAGTTTCAGAAAGTTTTTTTCAAAAAGTACTTACTCAATCTTCCAAGCTGGACTGGGAGCAAAAGAAAAACATAGAATGTGCCAGCTGCTTCTCTTCCCGGGCATACTGTAAAAGTCAGTTAAGGGACGGAGGTTTTATTGGCGTTTTTGTGGGCGATAGGCTGACCCCCTGTCTCTGCAATAGTCTCTCTCCATCATAATAATACCTCCAAATTTGTCAAACGTGACATCAGATGGTTTCATAGCCTCTGGTGTTCTGCCTACCCCATTAGGGATACAGGCTTGAAGGTTTGTATGTATGTACTCAATAGATTTATATGGACTACTTCTGACGTAGCCTCTATCATAAGAAACAAGAATATTCAAAATCGATTCACAATTGTCCGTAACATCGTGTAACAAAGACACAAAAAAACACACGAATTGATAACCTCCTCCTTTTGGAAATCGTTTGAAAAGAATCACATATGTGTATAGACAGACATATGACAGCTTCTACTACGACCAATGGTGCATTAGTCGAGTGTTTTCCTCTAGAACGAGAGGTTTGAGTTATCTTTTGACTTTCCTGAACTGGCTTGAAACTGGTTAACTAGCACCCCGCTACTTCTTTAGTGAAGTGTCCATAAAAAAAGCTTACTACAGACATAAAATTGATGTGGAGCTAGGAATTCTCGATCAATTTCCGATAGTATCTAACTAGACGTAACAAAACAAAAGTTTTTCAAGTTTTACTTCCTATTTATCGACTTTACGTACGATTTTTGATATGGTTACAAGGTGAGAATAATGAGACGCGACTATGATCCAGAAAAATACCATCTTTGCAATACCAGCAAACAGTTCGTTTTCTGTGGTCTTCAATCAAAAAATATTTACTGTCACAGCGATTGTCACATTCATACTATCGCCTAGACACATCCAATTAATAATAATAATAAACACTTTATTGTACACCAGCATGGTTACAGAGCAAAAATTACATTAAATGATGACAGTAAAAAAATACATTTGTACAAAGGCGACCTTATCGCTCAAGAGCGATTTCTACCAGGTAACCCAGGAAGTAGAGGAAATTGAGATGGATGGGTGTACGGCTTGTAAAAAAAATAAATAAACTAAATACTAATAATTACATAAATACATAATGTACATAAATACCATATATAAACAATATTACAATACATATATAGACATATATAAATAGTTAAGATTAACAGTGTTTTGCCTGGTAGTGTCGTTTAATCATTCGTTTAAAAATCCGTGGTGTGCGAGCTAAACGAATTTCAATCGGCAACTCATTCCAAAGTGACACCGCACGAATAAAAAATGACTTATTTAAAAATGTGGAGGTATGCAATGGCGTCGCAAGGAATAAATTGGATGACGAGCGCAAGTTACGGTCGTGATTGGTAAACCGATAGGTAAAGCGGTCTTTTAGATACACTGGTATCGCTTTGTCGTACAGAATACGGTAGACTAGTGAAAGTATGTGAGTATTCCGGCGAAGGCGAATGGGAAGCCACTTGAGATTAGTGCGGAATTCAGATATGTGGTCGTATTTGCGTAATCCAAATACAAACCTTATGCAGATATTTAGTAGCCGCTCAAGTTTATTTAGAAGTTCTTCAGTTAAATCTAGATAGCTGGCATCAGCATAGTCGAGAATAGGAAGTAAGAGAGATTGTGCAAGCATAATTTTAGTGGCAATAGGAAGGAAATTACGAAGACGCTTGAGCGAATTCGCCGCGGCAAACATCTTCCTGCTCAGCTCAGTAATTTGTGGTTGCCAAGACAACGTGCGATCGAAGATAATACCTAAATTTTTAACGGTCTCGCTATATGGGATCTTGATCCCATTGAACATTACTTGAGGAACTGAGCTCCAGTCAACTCGTGGAATCATTTTGTAACTTCCAATTATGATAGATTGAGTTTTGAAGGGGTTGACTGTGAGGCCATGATTATAACTCCAATCCGATATCTGTTTTAAGTCAGCGTTATGTTGAAGAATGGCGCTAGGCAGGTTCTCAAGGCTGGTTTGTGTATAAATTTGAAGATCGTCCGCATACAGATGGTAAGAAGAAGAAATATTGAGAGTAATCGTATTGATAAATAGAGCAAACAGGAGAGGAGACAACACGCCACCTTGCGGCACACCGGCTTTAATATCACACCAATCAGAGAGTGCCATCTCAGTAGAAATACGTTGCCGGCGCCCGTGCAAGTAACAATGAAACCAGTCAATAGTCGATGGAGATATGTTAAAAGAACGAAGTATTTGCAAAAGGATATCGAAATCTACTGTACTGAAAGCATTGCTGAAGTCCAACAAAGTCAGTACAGTAAGTTTCTTCTGCTCCATGCCCACGCGAATATCTTCAGTAATATTCAGCAATGCAGTGGTCGTACTATGCCCGGTTCGGAAGCCAGATTGGAAGGGATTCAGTAATTTATGATCTTGTAAAAAAGTGCTGAGTTGATGATGAATCAACCCCTCGAGCACTTTTGAAAGGAAAGGTAAGATGGTAATAGGACGATAATCAGAAAAGGAAGAGGGATTGTTTTTTTTAGGGACAGGTATGACTTGTGCATCCTTCCATGCATCAGGAAAGACACTATTAACAATACAGTTATTCAGGATAGAAGTTATAACAGGGAGGATTATGTCAAGGATAGGGATGAGCATCTTACGACCAATGCAGTCCGAGCCGATGGCATCGGAGGCAATAGAGAGTATTTTTCTTTTAACACCGCATTCCGAAAATTGACTTATTGAAAAGGATGGAATATTTGGCATCGGCAAACTAGATATGCTATTCAGAGTATGGATTTTTGTGGTAGCGTCTATAGAGCTGGAAGAAGTGAAATGATCATTTAATGAGTTGAGGTTAACATTATTAAGAGAGTTGTCATTCTTAGATTTACCGATACCCAAAGTTCTAAGAAATTTCCAAACTTTAGCTGAATCGCCGTTTGAAACTGATTTATGAATATGGCGTCGTTGTGCATCCCTACACATCGTGTTGCAGCGATTCCTCAAATTTTTATACACCAAAGAGTTTGCCTCGGACGGATTTGACTTCATTTTGGCTTTGGCACGGTTTCTTTTGTTCATCAATTGTTTGATATCGTCTGTCAACCAAATTACTATCCAGATGCCATGGAAAACAATCGTCCTATCCTTATTTTATAATAAAGTTACCTTGTTCAAAATAGCCGTGGCCAATAAATCTTCATAGGTGGAAGACTCCAGTGACGGCATATGCGGCGGCTCGGCGACATATCGTGCGAGCGACGGCAACGACGCGGCCTCCTCTACGACGCGGGACACGAGCCGCTTGAGTTGCGCGTGCGCACCGCTGGCGCCGCTGTCTAGGGACGCGGCGCTCGACGGGAGTGCGTGGCTTCTGGACGGGAGATCTGTGGGAAAATGGCGCTTTGAGATATTTATTTTGATATAGTTGATTGAATCAGGCGCTACTTTGCGGAAATCCATGACAACTATTATAATTTAGTTGTTGCTAATTCCGCGAACCAAAAGCACAAGTGATACAGGATTTTCGTTAGTTCACCGCCCTCGCTACCTCGACAACCACCACCGAAAGTTGCTTCTGGTTGAAGCGAAACACGCGTCAAGCTTGTGGTGCGGGTCATAGTGTTCCGATTGTGTGTTCATTGCATTACTTGCCTTTTGCTTGAGAGAGGGAGGGCGGTGAACCAATGCACGAGAATCTGGCTAGGACTAGGACTCAAACCCTGGACCTTTTACAGATCTACTAAATTGCATTGTAACTGCAAGTTTGTTCTCATCAGTTATGAAATACTCTGAAAACAGACGACTATTACATATTTAACTTAAAACACAACAGGTCCCAGGTTAAAGTCTAATGTTCTTTTAATAGTGATGTAATAGCTTAAAACACTAGGTGAATGGTGGGAACCGAACACTTAGCGCCGTGGATTGCAGCCGGCTACACAGAGAACAAACTGTGACAAAATATGTGCGAAGTCTACTTTGCATGTTAGCACTTCACATGTAATACTTGACACCAAAGTGACTAGTGTACATAGATAGTAACACATCTTGTAACTGCTAGTCAATAAGATGCTGGATTTCAATTTGTGGGGTTTTTATTGCTGGGCGATTAAACCCGCCTTTGACTTTAATCTTTTCTGATGGTCAGTGGTGGTGGAGTTGGCGTTTATAGGATTCGAGACCTTAAATGTTTGAAGACGGTGGTGTAAGACCTAGGTTTCCAGTCAAAACAGGTTTTTATCTCAGTAATGGAGTTCATTGAAGTATCTAAGTAGGTGAGTTAAAGCCATATCAACGCTATACCAAGGTATTTCGAGATACTGAATTTTATTTTAGGTTTTATTTGAGGCTTTTTTTGTGGGCGATAGGCTGACCCTCTATCACTGCAAGAGTCTCCATCATTGTAATGCCTCGAAATTTGTCAAACGTGACATCAGATGGTTTTATGACCTCCGGTGTTCTGCCTACCCCATGAAGGATACAGGCGCGAAGTTATGTATGTATGAATTAACTATCGGCATCACGGATTGAACACATGCTGCAACTCGACCGTATTCTTAGGTTTTTTTAAACGGGTGTTACATAGCGGTTAAGTCCAGATTCGTATTATCAATATAAATTACCAAATACTAGAACTGAAGAGCTGTGATATTTTAGAAAAATCTATTTCAGCTCGTATGGTCCCCTTATAGAAAATTCTCTTGCAATACTGTCCTACGTTATGGGCTAAAACATTATTTTTCCATGCACCATAAGGACAGTTGAGCATCTAGCTATATGGCAACTGATAGTGAATCGAATTATTTGGTTTACTACATGACAAATCTATCTGTTTTAAAACGCCTCGGTGGTATATCTCGGTCATTTACTTTACCGCTACTAACATGCTACTAAGTTGTACATGGAATACAGACACCAGTTGTTTTGTAACTGTCATATCATAACAGATACAAAGATTTAATTTATTATATGTCTTCCTTGTTAGAACGAAATATTAAAGAAATCGCTATCCTATATGTGACATTGGTGTTATAACTGACATCGTAACATCATGACGCTGGGACCCTCAGTTTTCTACCACAATAAATAATTTCCAAGCCGCCATTTTGTTTATTTACGTCGTTATCGTTGTTTTGAGCTTGAGGTCAGCTTTCGACCTTTAATGCCGACTGCCGCGCGTCATGCAAAATCTTTATGAATAATTTAAATGACAGCCATTGTTTGTTCAATTACCCATTAGTCAATTGTTCCAGAAAATTAAGAGTCATATTGTGTTAGGGTGAAAGAAAAAGAAGACATTGAAATCAATTAAGATTTGTAACTTTTTTAACGGTGACTTATGTCGCGTTTGACGTCTATCTCTACTGATCGTAAGAGTGAAGTGAGATCGAAGAAGACAGCACACAGAGGGAACTGGCTCTTCATGACGCACTTTCACACTGTTTCAAAGAAACAAATCAAGAGCAAAAACAAAAACAACTTCACCCGAGCGGTGCCGGGTAGGTTAGTAATCAATAGTTGGTTATTGAAATGTAGGAAAAACGTCTGGTCAAGTTTTTCATGTAGGTATTTTTTTTTAATTATCGACATAATAAACTTCAAATTTTATAGTATATCGATTTTGTTTTAAATAAATAATTCATTTTGTTATGAGTGATAAAACCTCCCCGTCATCGTCAATCCCTGTGAAACTTTTTATTCTTCTGAATGTAAGTATCATTTATAAGAAAACTCCAGTTCGGTTAAAAGCATATGTCTTTTTTCATGGATATTTGTCATTAACCATTTTTAATAGGCTCTTACGAAAGATGAATAAACTTCACTATGAATATTCAAAGTCATGAAAATAAAAATTATTGTTATATATGGTTGCCATTTCAAATATATTTTAGCAGGTTGGGCAAATAGCAAAGCGTAATGAACGAATGCACCACATAACTTTGCACAGAAACAAAATATGAAAAAATAATGCTGAGTTAAGTTGATGGGCAATTACTTGGATGACGATAAAAATAATTATTTACGTAAGTCTAAAAATAACTTTTTATGTAATAGCACGTAAGCTGTAATAGACAATAATCTTTTTAATGACTGGCTGTGTTCGCAGAACTAATCGCGTTAGCTTCGATGTTGAAAACTCATGTCCTTTTCTATATTCTACTGTCGATTTCATTGCCAAGTTTCAACAAAACCTTTTAGTACTTTTCCGTGATTGAATGACAATCGTCCACATTAATTATACTAGTTTTTCGACGTGGCTTTTCCGGCTGCCTATGAAAAAAAGGAGGATGCAAACTGTGTTATTCCATGTTTGCTTGGGTGCTAGGCTCTTTTACTTAAGCCATTTTAACTTGAATTAGTTACAAACATCTTTTTATCCATTCCTCGTTACAAATTTTCACATGCATAATATAAGTAAGATAAGTTTGACAGTACTTACGATCAGTATATCAGGAAGGTAGGTATGTGTGTGTACTTTGTCATAATATTTATGTCTATAATTAAAATGTTATCTTCGCTAGCAGAACTTTGCCCTCTCGTTAAATATTAGAAACCTATTAAAATCTATAATTTTTGAACCTTTGCACTTCTAGGAAAGTTTTACGAATAACTAATCATGTTTACTAAGGTTATTGTAGAAAACGTAGGTTGGTGTATGCTATCTGAACTTGACTCAAGGAAAGATTGGCTTTTAAAATGTTAACCTTTCTTAATACGAACCATACTGTTGAAAGTTCTAGCCTTTTGTGATATTGAAACTTTTGATAATATGATATAGTTTGTTACACAAAATGAAACCATTTTCTAGATTTTTAAACTAAATTAGGTATTCAATTGTACTAAATACTTTATCTCTATCTATGTCTGTAAAAGAAACGAACAAATGTTGGAGACTGATTTAAATCTGAAAAGAATTATAGGTTGTATTATTTCAGGCTTCTCTGGGTAAGCGATCCTGTTAGGTCTAGTCTTAAACTTAAGGGATTTCCAGCAGCGCTGACCTGCATTAACGCTATTATTTTCTTCGAGGAGTAATTTTGGTTTTATGAGTGAACAAACCATTAAATGTCTTTGTTTTCACATCAGGAGGACTTGCATAGAAGTTCAGAGTTTTGTTCAGCGTCAAAATATTTGTGAGATTTTTCGAAATTGCTTTCGTTATTATATATTTCTAAATGGTTCTTAATATGGAGCATTTTTCGCAGGCACTTTTCAGAACGGAATTTAGTTTCCAATAATTTTAGGGACCTTAAACAATAATCAAAAGTAAAGCTGGAGAAAGACCGGGGTACTAAACAAGGACCAAAATCATATAGCTATAACTCAACCAGTAGGGTAAGCACCTAAGTATTACCTGATAATATGCATACTTCCTTCCCAGCAAGGTGATCGAGTAATTGTATATGATAGTAAAGTTTTAATAACTGGCAACCCTGCCGTTGCTCTTAATGGCTCGTATCCTAATTACCGGGTAATTTTATGTTGTTACTGCACCGGGACGGGCCCGGTTCGGTTTAGCATGCAGGATTTTATCGATTTGTTCCTATAGTTAAACTCTGCCGTAAATATTAGGTATAGGTCGGTTGGTAGACTAGTTTGATTAAGCTGTCTTGTTCTATATATAAACTAGAGGTCTGGGTTCTATATAATATATCTCAATCGTGAGCGCAACTAATAAAAACGAAAACAGTCATTCTTGTATTTTGATTGGACAAAAGGCTCCGAAGATGTACTTAAAGGGTAAAAATAGTAAATAAAAAATACCGTGTTTTCAAGCTTCTACAACCTGTTTTCAAATGACGTATGAAATCACGCAATTCCAGAATTAATTATAGAGTTAAACAGTAGCATTTTTTTGTATTAACATCTTTAATATCTTTTTATAAAAAGAGCCAGTAACTGACATGTCAAGAGCACTTTTGTAGAAAAGAATCGAAAATCTGCCAGCATCCATTGTTAACTTGCAAATAGTACTTAACTTACCCAAAATCTCATCGAGCCAGTAGCAGGAGACATAGAGGAAGATGGCCACTCCCAGCCAGAAGCCAATGAGAAGTACTGCCAGGTACTCCCACATGGTGCACTTTCATCACTGATTGTGCACTGGTTTATTAAGCAATTGCACTTTCATTACAACTGTACACTAGATTAGGAACTATAGGAGTTTGAGGTGTGTTCGTGTCATCAAATTTGTTTCATGTTAGGTTGCTTTTTGAAGTTTCTATAGAAAATGGAAATAAGTAATTTTTTTTTCAAAGTATATGAGCAGGCTATGTCGCAGATATGATGAAGTTTCAAATGATTTTATTTTGACTTTGTTTTATTTGACTATTTGTGATATTTAAGGCGCAGTTTGTAATCGTTCAGAATATTTGAAGCTAAAATAGTATAAGCTTGTATACGACAGAATTATAAATAGATTCGATTTCTGTTTTTGTTTCAAGCCAGATCTACAGTCAGAGTCTAGATATTCCGTTTACATTGGAGCAGAGACCAATACAATCGAACTAAGCTCACTACGGACTTCGGACTACTTAGTCTAATTACGACCAAACCTTGGGTTTAATATTAAATATTAAACCCAAGCCTAGCAATAACGATGCTTGAAGATTTTTTTTATTCTAGGTAAAAGAAAGGTCGCTTTCTAAGGTAGCTGTCCAAAATTATGTTTTGGCGTTTAAGCTGTCAAGTTTTATTTTTTATTGTGTAAATTATTTTTTCATGAAAATTATTTAACATTATTTATTTTCATTTTAAATATGGTAAAAGTAATTTAAGTAATTGATGATAAATATTTACTGATTAAGCCCACTGTTTTAATTTCAGTTTTATGTCAAAGGGTATTATGACAATAATATGCTGAAAATACACATTTGACACTTTCCATACCAAATAAAAAAGTACTCGATTGTACTTTAATTTATTTCCGAAAGAAACGGTATTCGAATTTCAAATGCTACCTTACAAACGAAAGCCTTTGCCTAATCTAAAGTAAACCGTAACGTAATTACAGACTATAACAGTTTACTCTTAGAGCCCTCACTAAAAGTTTAACAGAAAACAATCGCCCGCGCACGTGAGATCTGCGCCGCCATTGTTTCACCGGATCACGTAACGACATCACAGTTACAGCTATTACACTGTTAACTCACAATTAAACCGTTTTTGATGAAACTTTCCTAAATTAAACTAGGTATTTTTGGAACAGCACTTTCTCCGATTGGTAATAAAACGAAGATGCGTACAAATGATTTAATTATATTGTAATGAAAAGAAACGGAAAGTTGATTGTTATCTATGCATAGTTTCAATAAGCAGATTTTTGATTTGATTGCATACTTCAATATTACTGGTTCTCAGCTAAATAAGTTCATCCAGAGTGCCATTAGACCTGGATCTTATCTGATGATGGAGACGAAGATGATCACGCGATTTAAGAAGTCTACCTAATTAACAACAATGGTTACATTTTTCTAATACCCCATTGTTCCCTAATCTCTGTTCGATCAGGTTTCGATTAGCGATTAAAGCTGTACCGAAATGCTATTGGCAAATATTATGTCTAAGTAGTAAATGTTTTCATTGCGCAATGAGGTAAATATTTCAGTTGGCAGCGGCTATCAAACTTTTTGTAAGCTTGCGTGTGGTCCGAGCCGTAACAATATTTATTAGAGTATTGTTAATTATTCGGTTACTTTATAATGTAAGTACACGTGTGATTCAAGAAAGTTTTTATGCTTTCATGTTCATTAATATTTAGTTAGTATTTGCATTAACTTTTTATATTTAACATGTTGTATTAGTTAGTATTTGCATTAACTTTTTATATTTAACATGTTGTATGATTTTAAGCTAGTTTAAGTGTCTTTGCATAAAATTGATATGTTTATGTATTCTTAGCATTATTCTGAACAATGTTTTTTAATTTTTATCCTCAAGTAGAAAGACACAACAAATCAAGTTAAAATTATCCTCTTCACAATTTCTTATTCACTTGTGTATCGTTACGAACGTTACTCGATTTGTTTCACTACTGTTTTGATTTTTATCATTAGGACTCATTACTATGCCTCGTATTTGGCTTCATATGAGCATCGAAACAGCTTCTAGAGCACTAGTATTGCTGCAAGAGGGAGAATCTTAACGACCAGTAGGTCTACACCTAGGTGTATCGCGGCGAGCTATCCGAAATGTTTGGGCTCGCTACCAGGAGACTGCCTGAAGCCGCGGATCAGGAAGAAACCTGGCCACAACTACTAAAGGCGACCCATACGTTCGTTTAATTGCCTTATTTAAAGTGTTTCGGACAACAACGTAGTGTTAAGATATGAACATAGAAAAGATGTTAGCAATTACGTTGCCCACCACTATAAAGCTGTTTAAAGGTAGCAACAACCAGAACCGTGGTACATCCACATAGCAAAGCTCACTCATATACGGTATTTATTACCAGGCTTAGATGTATAGGAAATGAACACAACTTGTTCACTCTGACTGTACAACTTCTAGACTAAAGTCTCACATTATTGTTTGTAGCGAAAACAAAAGCCTATAAAAACATTGTCGGCGAACAATAGGATTTTTGAAAATTTTGAAAAGAAGACGCGTCTTGCCGTTGTCGCGCCATTTTCTAATGCATGTGGGAAGAGTCTGGGTTTCTGTGTTAAGCAGACAAGTCAATTCACATCACACTCCATTTCTCTCCAGTTATGAAAATGCAACAATTTTACGTCTTCTAAACAGAATTAGTAATGATTTTAGTCTAAACTTTATTTACAGCGTTTAAATGTTATGAATTTAACCGGGCTTGGTAAATCTGCGCTATACTAGAACGACAGATAAATCATAAATCATATGTACTTTTTCAAATCGACATAGTGCATGTATTTGGGTTTTCTACTGGCATTGTTTCATTAAATGCTCAGTATTAATAATAGGACATATTTTCTAAAGTGGACGAGAAAGTTGAAACTACCGGCCCTTATTCTACCAAAGGCGCCCGCTTTCTATATTTGATTTTATCTATGCGTATAATAAAACTAAGTTTTCGTCACGTCTGTCTGTCTGAACTTAACGAACTAAAACGTATGAACTTTAACACTAAACCACTAAACCAATTTTCATATTATGATATAAATCATTTTTAGAATTGTTAATCTCTTTGACCCAAATCTCATCAGTGATGATAATATTGAAGATGAAAGCTCACGCGTGGATGTACAAGGAACTGGCTCTTCATAAGCCATTGCCGTAATACATCTCATCATTTGCCGCCATTTTAACATTGGACGAAAATATTTATTCAATGTGCAGAATTTGCAAATTGACTGAAATATGCCTATGTTTGTCAAAAATGTCTTAAAAAGCAAAGCCGTGGCGGACCGCTAGTGTAAAATAAGTTATTAAACTGCTTCAGATTGATCTATACGGCCTCTTTGATAATAAGGTGTTTTCCTCATTCAACTTATAGCAAACTCCACATAATTCTGCAGTTCTTCATTCCCGGGCAACTCGAACCGCCATATTCGGTGAACTAGAATGTGGGTTCGCAAAAAAGCAGACCATAACATGAACTGCACTACCGACCACTTATTGATCGTTATGTCACTCAGATTTCATAACAATCTGTAATGTTTTACTGAATTTGAAAGTACGTATAAGTCTTTATTAAATAGAGCAGTACCAATTTACGTATTTAAACTTTCGATGGTCTACTGCCTTATATCTTTACTGTCGAATTCATAGAGAATTTGTCCACGTTAAAACAGCGTTACAGAGGGTTTACAAAGCACAACCAAAAAAAGGTGATTCATAGACGATAAATGACATTGTAAACATACTATAACGGCTTTCTAAACATGTCAAATTTACAATCAGGATGAGGCTTCTTTAAGCCCATTTTACCGGCCGAGTCTACCCGAAGGTTAACGAATATTAACGAGTTATTGAAATTGATAATTTGAGTTGCACAGTTTCACTCTTCGTCTTCCTTCCTAGTTCCCTGTGATTATTTTTTTCGTCGCGTCAATTTGTGGTCAGTGATGGATGGAAGTCGTCGCGGCGCCGTGGTTACTGTGTGTATCATACGATATCACAGGTTAAGCAACATTCGGCGCGGTCGGTACTTTGATGGGTGACAGCCGACCATTCATATTACTCACGACGACTTCCGTGCTTCGGAGGGCACGTTAAACAGTCGGTACCGGGTGCTGTATACTTGTATACAGTAGTCGTTAGGGTTTGTCAGAAGCCATCTAGGCGCCCTAAAAAATTCTGGCATCCACCACCCAGCACTGGGCCAGCTTGGTGGATTATGGCCTATACCTTCTCTGTACCCAGGGGAGAGACTCATGCCCTGCAGTGGGCTCATTACAAAGAGTTGTGATGATGATGATGATGATGGATGTGATGAACAATTTGATTAACATACAGCTGATAGCTCGTATTGATGCAAATAGAGTGCGACGTAGGAGAAAGGAGTACCGACGAAGAAAAGACCCTTTTACTCTAGACGATATTGAATTTAAAAAGAGATATCGCTTTAATAAAGATACTGTTCGGCGTATTACCGATGTAGTTCGTAATGAAATTACGCGATGTCCAAGAGGGTTTGCAGTATCCCCTGAGCTACAGGTGCTGACAGCGTTGCGGTGCTGGGCGAGAAATGAGGTTAGTACAGGGAGTGTGTTTCCATCTGAGTGCGGTGAGAGGATGTGAAGATGAGTCTGATGTAATTATATTGACCATTTCTGGCTCTTTATTTTCTTTGCCTCACAAAAGAAAATCTCACTATAAGGCGATAGGTATTACAAAGAGGATATCTCTTGTGAAGCAAAGCCATGTACACCCTGTACAGAGTTCATATTTTATTGTAATAATTGTACGTATTTCACCCACAATAACAATATTTTATTTCAATAATTTCAGGTTCAGGATGACAGTGGTGAGCTTCATGGCATAAGCCAAGCTGCTGTATGCCGCATTTGTGCTAGAGTAGCAAGAGCTCTTGCCCGATTAAGTAAAGAGTTCATTTTCATGCCCAACACTGTGCAGGAGCAAGAACAGGTGATGAGGGAGTTCCGAGCAATCAGGAACTTCCCAAATGTAATCGGGGCAATAGATTGCACACACATCCGCATTAAAAAAACTGGTGGTATTTTTCCAAGAATAGTCGGGAGTCGGGGCACAGAAAATTTAAATAAACGAAGGCACTGAACAAGGCGATAAATCTATAATAATTTGTGACGAAACTGACGAAAACAAAAATAAGTAATGAAATGAAATGTCTGTATCGACCTGTCAAATGCCAATTATAACTGCAAGTAAATGAAATATCCATAGCCCTAGGGCAAAAAAAACATAATTTTATCTCTGGTGCAATGAAATGCGACGTTTCCGCTCATGCGTGATGTAATCCGTATAATAACGGTTTATTAGTTAAAATAGGATTTTCAGATGTCTATGAATCACCTTCACTTACAACACACTATAAACCTTAAAGAGTGTTGTAGCTAAAATGCACTTTAAATGCTTTTTAACTATTTTCTATGAATTTGACTGTTAGTTTTTATATTAAGTGCCTCTGACAATAATACAGCTCTAGCAGATGGACGCAGTTTGACTTAAGATCCCATAGGAATTTAAAATAGCCACAATAACCTCGACAATTTTTTTAAAAGAAAAGATCAAATTGGATTCTTACTGTCGAATTCATAGAGAATTTGTCCACGTTAAAACAGCGTTACAGAGGGTTTACAAAGCACAACCAAAAAAAGGTGATTCATAGACGATAAATGACATTGTAAACATACTATAACGGCTTTCTAAACATGTCAAATTTACAATCAGGATGAGGCTTCTTTAAGCCCATTTTACCGGCCGAGTCTACCCGAAGGTTAACGAATATTAACGAGTTATTGAAATTGATAATTTGAGTTTCACAGTTTCACTCTTCGTCTTCCTTCCTAGTTCCCTGTGATTATTTTTTTCGTCGCGTCAATTTGTGGTCAGTGATGGATGGAAGTCGTCGTGGCGCCGTGGTTACTGTGTGTATCATACGATATCACAGTTTAAGCAACATTCGGCGCGGTCGGTACTTTGATGGGTGACAGCCGACAATTCATATTACTCACGACGACTTCCGTGCTTCGGAGGGCACGTTAAACAGTCGGTACCGGGTGCTGTATACTTGTATACAGTAGTCGTTAGGGTTTGTCAGAAGCCATCTAGGCGCCCTAAAAAATTCTGGCATCCACCACCCAGCACTTGGCCAGCTTGGTGGATTATGGCCTATACCTTCTCTGCACCCAGGGGAGAGACTCATGCCCTGCAGTGGGCTCATTACAAAGAGTTGTGATGATGATGATGATGATGATGGATGTGATGAACAATTTGATTAACATACAGCTGATAGCTCGTATTGATGCAAATAGAGTGCGACGTAGGAGAAAGGAGTACCGACGAAGAAAAGACCCTTTTACTCTAGACGATATTGAATTTAAAAAGAGATATCGCTTTAATAAAGATACTGTAGGGCGTATTACCGATTTAGTTCGTAATGAAATTACGCGATGTCCAAGAGGGTTTGCAGTATCCCCTGAGCTACAGGTGCTGACAGCGTTGCGGTGCTGAGCGAGAAATGAGGTTAGTACAGGGAGTGTGTTTCCATCTGAGTGCGGTGAGAGGATGTGAAGATGAGTCTGATGTAATTATATTGACCATTTCTGGCTCTTTATTTTCCTTGCCTCACAAAAGAAAATCTCACTATAAGGCGATAGGTATTACAAAGAGGATATCTCTTGTGAAGCAAAGCCATGTACACCCTGTACAGAGTTCATATTTTATTGTAATACTTGTACGTATTTCACCCACAATAACAATATTTTATTTCAATAATTTCAGGTTCAGGATGACAGTGGTGAGCTTCATGGCATAAGCCAAGCTACTGTATGCCGCATTTGCGCTAGAGTAGCAAGAGCTCTTGCCCGATTAAGTAAAGAGTTCATTTTCATGCCCAACACTGTGCAGGAGCAAGAACAGGTGATGAGGGAGTTCCGAGCAATCAGGAACTTCCCAAATGTAATCGGGGCAATAGATTGCACACACATCCGCATTAAAAAAACTGGTGGTATTTTTCCAAGAATAGTCGAGAGTCGGGGCACAGAAAATTTAAATAAACGAAGGCACTGAACAAGGCGATAAATCTATAATAATTTGTGACGAAACTGACGAAAACAAAAATAAGTAATGAAATGAAATGTCTGTATCGACCTGTCAAATGCCAATTATAACTGCAAGTAAATGAAATATCCATAGCCCTAGGGCAAAAAAAACATAATTTTATCTCTGGTGCAATGAAATTCGACGTTTCCGCTCATGCGTAATGTAATCCGTATAATAACGGTATATTAGTTAAAATAGGATTTTCAGATGTCTATGAATCACCTTCACTTACAACACACTATAAACCTTAAAGAGTGTTGTAGCTAAAATGCACTTTAAATGCTTTTTAACTATTTTCTATGAATTTGACTGTTACTGTCGAATTCATAGAGAATTTGTCCACGTTAAAACAGCGTTACAGAGGGTTTACAAAGCACAACCAAAAAAAGGTGATTCATAGACGATAAATGACATTGTAAACATACTATAACGGCTTTCTAAACATGTCAAATTTACAATCAGGATGAGGCTTCTACCGGCCGAGTCTAACCGAAGGTTAACGAATATTAACGAGTTATTGAAATTGATAATTTGAGTTTCACAGTTTCACCCTTCGTCTTCCTTCCTAGTTCCCTGTGATTATTTTTTTCGTCCGGTCAATTTGTGGTCAGTGATGGATGGAAGTCGTCGTGGCGCCGTGGTTACTGTGTGTATCATACGATATAACAGGTTAAGCAACATTCGGCGCGGTCGGTACTTTGATGGGTGACAGCCGACCATTCATATTACTCACGACGACTTCCGTGCTTCGGAGGGCACGTTAAACAGTCGGTACCGGGTGCTGTATACTTGTATACAGTAGTCGTTAGGGTTTGTCAGAAGCCATCTAGGCGCCCTAAAAAATTCTGGCATCCACCACCCAGCACTGGGCCAGCTTGGTGGATTATGGGCTATACCTTCTATGCACCCAGGGGAGAGACTCATGCCCTGCAGTGGGCTCATTACAAAGAGTTGTGATGATGATGATGATGATGGATGTGATGAACAATTTGATTAACATACAGCTGATAGCTCGTATTGATGCAAATAGAGTGCGACGTAGGAGAAAGGAGTACCGACGAAGAAAAGACCCTTTTACTCTAGACGATATTTAATTTAAAAAGAGATATCGCTTTAATAAAGATACTGTACGGCGTATTACCGATTTAGCTCGTAATGAAATTACGCGATGTCCAAGAGGGTTTGCAGTATCCCCTGAGCTACAGGTGCTGACAGCGTTGCGGTGCTGGGAGAGAAATGAGGTTAGTACAGGGAGTGTGTTTCCATCTGAGTGCGGTGAGAGGATGTGAAGATGAGTCTGATGTAATTATATTGACCATTTCTGGCTCTTTATTTTCCTTGCCTCACAAAAGAAAATCTCACTATAAGGCGATAGGTATTACAAAGAGGATATCTCTTGTGAAGCAAAGTAATGTACACCCTATACAGAGTTCATATTTTATTGTAATACTTGTACGTATTTCACCCACAATAACAATATTTTATTTCAATAATTTCTGGTTCAGGATGACAGTGGTGAGCTTCATGGCATAAGCCAAGCTACTGTATGCCGCATTTGCGCTAGAGTAGCAAGAGCTCTTGCCCGATTAAGTAAAGAGTTCATTTTCATGCTCAACACTGTGCAGGAGCAAGAACAGGTGATGAGGGAGTTCCGAGCAATCAGGAACTTCCCAAATGTAATCGGGGCAATAGATTGCACACACATCCGCATTAAAAAAACTTGTGGTATTCTTCCAAGAATAGTCGGGAGTCGGGGCACAGAAAATTTAAATAAACGAAGGCACTGAACAAGGCGATAAATCTATAATAATTTGTGACGAAACTGACGAAAACAAAAATAAGTAATGAAATGAAATGTCTGTATCGACCTGTCAAATGCCAATTATAACTGCAAGTAAATGAAATATCCATAGCCCTAGGGCAAAAAAAACACAATTTTATCTCTGGTGCAATGAAATGCGACGTTTCCGCTCATGCGTAATGTAATCCGTATAATAACGGTGTTTTAGTTAAAATAGGATTTTCAGATGTCTATGAATCACCTTCACTTACAACACACTATAAACCTTAAAGAGTGTTGTAGCTAAAATGCACTTTAAATGCTTTTTAACTATTTTCTATGAATTTGACTGTTAGTTCCTAAGCATAATAGCATTGAAATGAACGAAAGAGTGCCAAACATTTATTCTTACAAACTTTCACATAAAAGTATTACCATAAACTAATAAATAATATTTTACAAGGTTAAACAGGTATATTATGTAGTTTTAAAACAAGTGGGCCATACCACCTTGCACGTAAAATACCCGTGGCCTACTACACCAGCATTGTCGCGCGTAGTGACACTGGCAAAATACCAAATTCGATCTCAAACAACTGTTGTTCGCACTACCTATTTGTTTATTTTGTATTCTACAATTGATGTGATCCACTGGCAGCATTTCGAGGAAAACTATTTAGGCCATGGCATTCTGAAGGTTCGGTTTTACCTAGTTCGCCTGAATTTTATTACTTAAACGTGTTTAATATCAGGGTTTTTAAAAAGTTACTTGCCAGTCCAATAACACAGATAAAAACAAAATAATGTTGACAAACGATAATAACGCTTCTAAATTTAAATTGGCGACGAGATATGTTTCGTGCAAAGACCAAAGTCTTACCTATAACCTGACTGAGCCTGGATCGCTTTTCACTCTGCAGGATCAATTCAATACCAAAAGTAAGTTACTCAGGTTTGCGTTAGAGGGCGGAATATTTTATGTATATTATGAATCAATCAAATCATGAGTTGATTGGACTTCTAGTAAATGCACATATTGAAGCTGTTCGCATTCTAAACCTACTAATTGACTAAATCATAAGTATGTAGTTAGGTATGTTACGTTCAAAAATATTATTCCAAATAACTTAAGTACCTACTAAACCAAATGCCGTAGACATTGCGTTAATACTTCTTTATAATTAAGACCGACTTTATAATACTACTAAATACGTGAGTGGTTTGAACCAGAAAGGAAAAAAAATCAATATAGAAAATAATATACTCCGAACTCTATCAAAACCTTAACTAAAACTCCGGGAGTTTTTTAGTAGAGAAAAGCCGAAATAAAGAAGTTCCAGGCAAAAATGCTAAAACTATGAGTAACCAGTGAAATAGTGTGAACTCTGAACAAAACGATAGATCTTTTCTATGGAGACTGCACCAACAGGGAAAATTATAAAGAAAAATATTGAAGGATAACTTATCCCAAAATTAATATTCCATGTTTATCAGTGGCCTGTGGATATCCATGTCATTCGTATGGTTGTAAGGAATCTAACTAGACGTCATAATGCAGAAATACATACCTAAGTGGCTTAGACAATTTTATTTAGGTATTAATGAACAATACGATAACCGAAAAGATCAGCTTTTTTCAAGATCAGGCTTCTCCCACAGAAAAACTCACAGAAAAACTTCGAAAAACCCAAGACATCTCAAAAACAAGTTCCTTCATCAGATTTTAGCAAAAAAATTACTTCATCTAATTAAGACAATTATAAAACTGTAGGCAAACTTTAATGTTAATTCATGTATTTCATTTAAGTATCTAATTGTTATACCTTTTTATCAATTTTTAAACTCTGAGTCCGAAATGTTGATTGTAATCAATCAAATTGTGTTCGTCACAAGTCTGGAAGTTTCCATCAGGGATGGGTTATGAAAAAACCGGGTCAATGTACCTTAAAAGGAACTTGTAAACATGTTTTGGCACCGCGTTGTGTCGAAACTTTTTGTTAAATTAAGATATTAAATAAAATTATCGAAATAATTTGTTTAATGATTTGGCTCATAAATAGCATCATTATCCTCTGAAGATTGATACATGAAAGGGATTAAAAGGAATTAAGACGATTCCTCAGAATTGAGATCGGTAAGATATTTATAGAGCCTATCACTTACTACCATCGAATTAAATATCTTACTATGAAAAGAGTTCTCTCTTTCCAATTCGATACTGAACTGATCTTGGCGGCCTTAACAGAGGTAGGTTTTTTTTTGCGTTTTTGCGGGCGATAGGCTGACACCCTATCACTGCAATAGTCTCTCTCCATCATAATAATGCCTTCAAATTTGTCAAACTTGACATCAGATGGTTTTATAACCTCTGGTGTTCTGCCTAACCCATTAAGGATACAGGCGTGAAGTTATGTATGCATATGTTTGAAAGCCAGACCATCCAATACATAAAAAAAAAAACAACTTGAAACTTTCGAGATCAGCGCGTAAACAAACAAACAAACCTTAAGCTTTATTATATAAGTTTAGTTTTTCCTCATTATAACGTTGAAGTAAATTCATGTTTATCCCTCTACGTACAAGTCAATAGATTAAAATGGAAAATTATGAAAGTAAAAGCGAACTGTGACCGGTTCTCTTTCATGTGGATTTATGCAGCTAATCGGCAACCAGTCCTGTTATACCCGGTTCAATCCATATGTGATGAAACGTTAACGCAATTATAACTAGACACTAGATCGTTTGTTGATGATTAAATTGAACTGGACAACCTTGGATATTATCTTGGTCTTTAAAATGCTGGTTATTCTTTTCATTTCAATACTGATGTTCACAGGAGCTTAAATATTAAGCGTGCTAAGCATTCTTAAGTGGTTCTCAAGTATTTTGTCAGAGTCCACTTTGTAGTTTCGTACGCTACGAGGTACGAGGTTTAGACACAGTATTACGGTACAGATAAATTTCGTGCATTTACCTATCTAGATCCTACGAAAATCGGTTCAGCACTTTCTGAAGTCATCGCATTCAGACTGATATGTAACTCAGACTGATATGTACACTCAGAATGATATGTACACTCGGCCGTGGGACTTTGTATTATGAATGTAGGTGCTGACTTACGGCAGTATACCGCACATTATAGTGACTAATAGATCTACCGCAAACTATCATAAACTTGATAAGTTACGAATACACTTTCATGCACGATAAGAAGATTCTCAAAAGGTTTCTACGGCACTTTTATGGCGTGTCATGCAGTGATTACAGGTGATGTACATAATATGAAAATATCTATTTAGCAAGATAGTTGTTAGTTAAAGACTTTTTGCCAAGTTCACTTGAAGATTAGCGTTTGTGTCGTAACCAGTCTCACACGGTATGCATAATCGCTCTGTTTTACAATCTGATCAGTTTCTCAGCTTTTTGTTCTATTTGCCTTCTTAATCGTGCGATTTTACTTGGTATTTTAATTTCTGTTGATACATTGTTAAATATGTTTAATCTTAAAAGTGACAATTAGTCATTATGTATACAACTGTTTAAATATTGATTGTGGTAATATCCATAAAAATATTCTATGTCTTACTCAGATAGTATCATTTTTATGGCCTCGTTTTATCGCGAGGAAATTCTTGACAGCTTACGAGGAGTTTAAACCTCTCTTAACACCTTCACGTTTCCTTATTTTTGCTACACAACTATGGAACCGAACACAACTGTTAAAATGTATATATTATTTATACGCAACATAAACAAGTAATAACAATGTTATAATATGCCCCTTACATATATTATTTTGAATGTTATATCTTAATGTTAATGTTTGTCAATGTATAATTTCTCAGATAGTAATCAAGTTGTTTTAAATCATTAATGTAATGATAGTATTACTCTAAATGCTTCTCTGTACTTCTTAATGTATATTTACAAATCCATTTCCTTATTAACATTTCTCACCAACCTTTTACCTCATTAGATAAATAAGTCATTAGACAATAATATATTTACCATTCCCTAAAGTTCCTATATAAATACTCAAACTACTGTAATAGTGATCAATCCTATTTCTGAGATCTTAGCGTTAACATCTTTTATAAATAGTCCATAAGTTATTGAAATAAATAAATTTAAATTTATAAAGTTCTTTCGCTCGCCGTCATAACAAATTTGGCGCAGTCGGTAGGATACGCGTTTGCAGTGACAAAGTGAAACGTATTGCTCGAACGGAACAAAATCGCCAAAGAGAGACAATACGGTAGCTGAAGGCTTTTGAAAAACTTTGCCGAACCTCAAGAAATGAAGTTCTTGCTCAGCGCGATCTGTTTAATGTTATGGTGAGTGGCTTGAATTTTATGCTCTGATTCCAATTCCTATATTTTCTAAATCCTAACTCCTAAATCATTTTCTAAATCGTGTTTATAATCTATTCATATCGTAGGTATTCTAATTCTAAATCGTGTTTAAATAGTTTATATAAAAAATCTTAGCATATTCATAGTCCTTAACTACATGCCTAATAGTTTAACTTACCCTTAATATTTTTTTCTTTGAATATATTAAATAATTACATTTCTCAAAATGTCTAAAGTAGATACCAAAGTAGTAGAGGTACCATTAAATACATTGTTGCAATTAATACCGGACTTCGATACGGCACAAAACTCACAAGTATATAGATATATTCGTTCATGCGATACAGCCTTTAACCTAGCATCAATTACCCAAGAAGATATTTTACTAGTGTACGTTTTAAACAAAATCACTGGTCCCTCTTCATCAGACGTTCATACCAAACAATACACTACTTGGTCAGAACTAAAAACATTTTTAATACAAAAATTTTCTCAAACAAAAACCTTAGACCATCTTAATTTAGAACTACAATCGATGTTCCAGAAACCGAACGAATCGGTTACTGAATACTATCACAGGGTAGATCTTTGTCGAAACAAAATAATCGAAAAATTAAGCGCGGAAATAAGGGATGAAACATTTGTAGGACGAAAAGTTATGACAGAGGAGACAGCTTTAAATGTCTTCATAAACGGGCTAGGTTCTGACATCTCAACAATGTTACGAACAGTTAGAAAAGATTTATCTTGTCTAGCAGACGCCGGTAATATGGCTATGCAAGAGGAAAAAATAAGAAGAATGAATAGCGCGCGTCAGTCACTATACGTATACTCTAAGAATTTAAAAAATGATATAAATAATATAAAACTACCTATACGTAATTCTCAATTTACTTCTTCAGTCCCTCGTCCTACAAAATCATGTAATTATTGTAAAAAACCCGGACACTTAATCACAGAGTGTAGGAAACGAGAATTCAATAATAACTTAAAAACCATGAACCAAAGTCATCTCTCTCCTACACGTCAGCAGAAAATAAATAATTTAAACTCACAGGCGGCCATGGAAACGAGCACATCCGTGGAAACCGCTTCAGCTTGCTATCCAGGTGCTCAGACACAAACTCCTCAAATTCAAGAGATCGAGTGTATGATGGAAAATTCTCAGATCTAAGTAAATCTGCTAGTATTAAACTAAATCCAGTCCATCGGGGACAAGTTTGTACTAACAGTTCCACATCAAATAAAAATAATAATTCGGTTCAGCAACAGAGACTTCCAGTCTATCGTAGACAACTCCGTGAGATCGGCACGCAAACAACCGAATCATGGACTCTATTTCAGTCGATGATGGCTGAAACGAATTCTATTCAATCCCAAAATCTCTCAAAATCATTTGATCCAAACTCCGAACTCTCTAAATCTATAAAACCCTCTCTAAATCGTAATACTACATCCTCCTTACTCAAAAATCTTAAATCTTCTTTAAGTGAAAACACTGAATCACTTCTAACCCCTAACTCTAGTAATGAAATATGTAACTCAAAATCTATTCATAATAAAACAAAATCTAAATCTAAATCTCGAAAACTTAATTCAAATCAAAAGAAATCAAAAGAAAATGGAATTCCTAAATCTTATAATATTAAATCTTTAAATGTACCTCCCGAAAATCTACTACATTGCAAATTTCATATAGACGCTCAACCTCTTACTTTATTGATTGACACAGGTGCTGCAATTTCTGTTATTTGTAAGGAAAAAATCGGTAATAATCCAATTAACGCAAATAACAAAGTATCTATTATCGGTGTTTCAAACAATGAATCATCAATTCAAACTTTCGGTACGTCTGAAATATCTCTTGACAATTTCCCAAAACATAAATTCCATATCGCAAATCTAAATATAACGGCAGACGGTATTTTAGGAAATGATTTTATGTCTAAGTTCAATGTAAGTATTCATGTCCAATCAAAAACCATGCATATTCGTGACACTTCTTATAAATTATTCTTTTTAGGGGAAGACTCTAGTAAACAAGTTACCGATAAGATATTTTTACCAAAACGATCCGAGACCGTCATTAGTTGTCTTAACAATAAAATCAATAACGGCCCTGCTATCATTGAGAAACAATCGATAGGCGAACAACTAACGATTCCTAATGCTTTAGTAAACATTAAAAACAAATATTTTCTCATTACTTGTGTGAATTCCAGTGATGAAGACAAACATATTACGATTCCTATTATCTCAAACATACAAATGTACTCCGAAACGTCGCAAGAAAACTTAAACTCATATTCAATTAATTCAAATAACCAAATAACTTTTAATAGCCAGGTAGATAGATTAATAAGACGCGATCACTTAAATAAAGAAGAATGCGAATCTCTTGATAGAATAGTTTCCAATTATGCCGACATATTTTACACAGAAGGTGACAAACTTACGTTCACAAATCATACGAAGCACACAATTCCTACTACATCAAATACACCAATTAACACAAAAACTTACAGATTCCCTTACGTACACCAACAGGAAGTTAAAACACAAGTAGATAAAATGTTAAAAGAAAATATTATACGTCCTAGTACATCTCCGTGGAGCAGCCCTATTTGGGTAGTCCCTAAAAAGACAGATGCTTCAGGCAAAAGAAAGTGGAGAGTCGTAATAGACTATAGGAAACTAAATGACATTACAATAGGCGATAGTTACCCGTTACCAAACATCACAGATATCTTAGATAAGCTAGGGCATTCAATCTACTTCACTACTTTAGATCTAGCTTCTGGATTCCACCAAATCGAACTCGATTCCAAAGATATACCAAAAACTGCATTCAATACACCTTACGGTCATTATGAATTCTTAAGGATGCCATTTGGACTCAAAAACGCACCCGCCACCTTTCAACGTGCTATGGATAGCGTTCTCTATGGGTTACAAGGTGAACGATGTTTTGTTTATTTAGATGACATCGTAATATTTGCTTCTAGTCTTCAAGAACACGAGCAAAAGTTAACTGAAGTGTTTGAAAGACTAAGACAACATAAACTTAAAGTTCAACCAGACAAATGTGAGTTTCTCAGAAAGGAAGTTGCTTATCTAGGTCATATAATATCTAGCGATGGTGTCAAACCAAATCCAGATAAGGTACAAGCAGTCAGAGATTTTCCTATTCCAAAAACATGTAAAGATATTAAATCGTTCTTAGGCCTCGCTGGCTATTACCGTCGTTTTATAGCAAACTTTAGCAAAATCACCAAACCTTTAACAAGCTTATTAAAAAAGGATGTTCCTTTTATTTGGACTGAGTCTCAACAAAACGCTTTTGATACTTGTAAAAATATTCTCACTACAACTCCTATATTGCAATACCCTAATTTCAGTAACGAATTCATACTCACAACTGATGCCTCTATCCACGCCATTGGTGCGATTCTATCCCAAGGTGAAATCGGTAAAGACTTACCAATAGCATACGCTTCTCGTACATTAAATAAAGCTGAATCTAATTACTCGACAATCGAACGTGAACTGTTAGCAATCGTTTGGGCAGTAAAACATTTTCGACCCTACCTATTTGGAAGGAAATTCAAGATAGTCACCGATCATAAACCACTTACGTGGCTCTTCTCTATTAAAGATCCAGGTAGTCGATTGGTAAGATGGAGGTTAAAACTAGAAGAGTACGAATACGAAATAGTTTATAAGGCAGGAAAAATAAACACAAACGCCGATGCATTATCTCGTCCTCCAATTATGAATTCAAATATCATAACTTCAAATATTTCTACTCATTCGGATACCTCTGATTATTTACAATTAAATTATGAACATTATATATCCCAAGATCATTCCTTTGACAGTCCAAAGTTAAAGTTATCACCTGATAACATTTTAGATTCTAAGCATAAAAACATATTTATTCCTATATCGTGTCAACTCTCTGATCAGAATAAAATTTATAATGAAGCTATTCGTCATTGTTCCCAAACAGAACCTTATATTAGTAAAACTAAATCTCTTTATAACACTGACCTCTTAATATCTAATGAAAATCAAAACTTATTCTTTAGTCCTACAAGACCAACACACTTTGATCCATGGGATTCTGAAAGCTATTTTAAATCTTTAATGTCATGTCTACAACAACATCAACCCAAAGATCTATTCGTTCCTGACTTACGTTACGATCGTACTTGTCAACTGAAAGGAAACGAACAATTACGTATTACATCTTACATAGCGGATATATACGATTGTAACATTACGATTTGTCAAAATAACGTAGACTATCCTAAGCCTGAAGATATTCCACAAATATTAAAAATCTATCACGACGAACCCTTATCAGGACATCGTGGAATCATAGAAACTACAAGAAAAATTCGAGATGAATACTTTTGGAAAGGTATGACTAATGATATTAAAAACTACATAGATTCATGTGTGATTTGCCAACGCAACAAGATACAAAGAAAGAATTTTCAAGCTCCGATGGTTATAACCTCACAATCCACTGAACCTCTCGAACGAGTTTCTATAGATCTTGTGTCTTACTCTGAAATTAGCGATAACAACAACAAGTACGTTTTGACTTTACAGGATGACTTGACTAGATTTGTACAAGCATACCCTATCCCAAATAAAGAAGCTATCACAATCGCTAAACAACTTCTTCACTTTTGTCAACACTACGGTGTTCCCAAAAGGTTTCATTCGGATCAAGGAACCGAATTTACAAATAAAATTCTAAAACAATTATCTAAATTCTTAGGTTCCAGTCACACTTTCAATACGGCATATCACCCACAAACTAATGGTGCATTAGAACGATTTCACGCCACATTACGCGATCATATTAGAATGTACCATAGTCGACGACTAAAAGATTGGGACAAAATCATTCCATTCGCAATCATGTGTCATAATACCTCCGTAAATAATTCTACTAATTACACACCACATGAACTATTATTCGGTTATAAACCTCGTCCATTTTATACTATGAAAATTATTTCTGAATACACAACCGACGACTATTTAAAAGACCTTAACGAACGCCTTAGAATTGCCAGAGATTCTGCTCTTAGAAATATTCAATCTATGAAAGAAAAGGCAAAGGACAGGTACGATAGTCAAATCAAAAACATAGCGCAATACCAATTAGGACAAAAAGTAATGCTGCATGTATCTAATCCTAATAATTTAGACCCTAAATGGGATGGACCATTCGAAATCATACGAGTAGGTTTCAATCATAACTACGTAGTTAAAACAGGAAATCGTAACCAACTTGTGCATGCAAATAGACTTCGTCCTTATCATACGCATGAAACTTTAGTTTAGACAAACTCCTTTAGTAATAGATAAATTAGTTTAAACTTAAAATAAGTAATAATTTAATTAACTTAATCAATATTTTACAGGGTCAACTGTATATCGGCAGAAACCCCTAATCCTTATGATATATTTTATAAATTAATGAATAATCCCTACATAAGTTTTACAATTTGTTCTATTCTCAAACTAATATTTTATTTAATCATTTATAAATTTTACGTGTACATTAGAAATTTAATTAGGAATAAGCGGAACATAGATCATAACTCGAAATCTAATCACGAAATAATTTTGTCTATTTCAGGGCAACCACCAGAATCGTTGCCAATATAACTCAACCTTTACCATCTCACGCTGGATTATTCTATAAAGAAGAAGGCTCGATATTCGTGTCTGATGACACATGGAAGCTAATTATTTATCGCGATTTAAAACCACTATTTATTGCCCACGAATCTCTTTTACGTTTAGACAGTAAATTCGAAATTATTTCTTCAAAATATTCAACTTTTCCTAATGTTTTATCCACAAAATCTTATTTAAAAATAAATCTAGACAAGATCAATAATAGACTCTCGGAGTTAAATATGTATTTGGGTAAGAACTCACGACAGAAGAGAGAACTGATTGATGGACTTAGTACATTACTTAAATATCTTATTGGTACTCCTGACGCTAAGGATGCTAAAAGATACAACGAATGTATCGATATGCTAGAAAAACGAGAACTCGATCTCACATCTTTAATGGCGAAACAAATTCAAATAACATCGTCAACTGTTAAAAACTTTAACGAAACTATTTTCAAAATTTCATACGATGAACAGGTTATTAACGAGAACATCGATAGGTTAAATGATTTTCTCAATAAAACCGAAAACTCAATTTTTAATTTAAAAGTAACCGAAGATATTTCCTCAATATCAATTCAGATTTTAGAAGCCGTAACAAGTCTCGAAAATGAAATAAATGAGTGCCTCACTAGTATATTATTTGCTAAATCTAATATAGTACATCCGTCAATTATCTCCCTTAATAAATTATATCAAGAATTGCTACTATCAAATCATATTAGGTCGAATAAACAATTAGTTAGCCCTGTTACTATTCACAGTATAAATAATATTCTTAGTTCTTCTCAACTTTCTGCATATGTTTACTCAAACAGATTAGTTTACATTTTAGAATTCCCTCTTGTTCAACCCGAACCTCTCAAACTCTATCATATATATTCTATTCCTATCCAACATACCAACTCCTCACTCCACACAACTATCCTGCCAGAGCATAAGTTTCTTGCTACAAATCCTAGCGGCGAACACTACGTGTCTACGAGCTCACTCCAGAACTGCAAGATGTTCGATAAAAGGAAAAGTGTTTGCAGTAATTTAATAATCTACAATGCTGATACTCGTCCCATTTGTGAACTACGAATATTACTCAGCATTACCGAACGAATTCCAGACATTTGTACAACTTCTACATTTTCTGCACAAATAAATACGTTCCAGACATTAGAAGACAACAAGTGGCTCTACATCCTGAGCGACTCGACTCAATGTATTCTGCAATGCGACAGTCAAGTCTCTCATCACAATTTACAAGGATCAGGAATCTTAAGTCTCCAAGAAAACTGTAAACTCTACACTGGCTACAGTACACTTTCTGCACGAAGCACCAAAGAAGAAAATGTAACATTTCCAATTATAATACCAGATATAAGAAATGACGACTGTTTTGAAGATATTAAAAACATAGAGTTACCAAATCTCCTACCAATTGCCATTAACGAAATTCCTTTAGATTCTCTCAATAATATCAAACATCAACTAAATAAACACAATGAAGAAATACAAGACTTAAGAAATAAACCATTCATGAGAAGAAATGAAAATAGATTTTCTTGGTTTACATTCATAACCGGAATCCTTATGTTATTATTATTATTTTACACATGTCTAAAAAGATGTCTTAGAAGATTCAATCCCTTTAGTCGAAACAATCATGAAGAATCTCATTGTGTTCAAATTTTCAACAATTGCTACGGTACATCATCTCGTCGCCGATCGACACACGTCCACGCTGCTGCCATCCCTTTGTCCACATTTACAAATCCAACGACATCGTGCATCTCCGAAGATGAAGACGATGACACCCCAAAACAAACCCAAAGATCAGGCACTAACGCCCAATCTTTATTTTAAGAGGGGAGGTGTTATAATATGCCCCTTACATATATTATTTTGAATGTTATATCTTAATGTTAATGTTTGTCAATGTATAATTTCTCAGATAGTAATCAAGTTGTTTTAAATCATTAATGTAATGATAGTATTACTCTAAATGCTTCTCTGTACTTCTTAATGTATATTTACAAATCCATTTCCTTATTAACATTTCTCACCAACCTTTTACCTCATTAGATAAATAAGTCATTAGACAATAATATATTTACCATTCCCTAAAGTTCCTATATAAATACTCAAACTACTGTAATAGTGATCAATCCTATTTCTGAGATCTTAGCGTTAACATCTTTTATAAATAGTCCATAAGTTATTGAAATAAATAAATTTAAATTTATAAAGTTCTTTCGCTCGCCGTCATAACAACAAGAAACTTCAACCAATAATTTGAAATGTATAGATGCCATCAATCGAAAGTGGTTAGACGGGACGGGATCTTCCCAAGAAACAGGAAGTGGTTAGTCTGTGCCAGAGGCAAGAGTGCACGGAGGGCACGCTGGAAAGCAATACCTCCGGAAGTTACTCCTGACTTCCGCTTTCTAGACTTTTCACAGATTGATGAATTATCGAAGGTTGTACTTATGTAACTTATCTGTCATCGGACTCTAATTTTCCAAAATAAATAATTTTAATGAATAATAATGGAGATTATTAATGCGAATCTTATACCGTGAGAAACATGTAATGGATATAATTTAGAAGAATATTTATTTTAATGTTCACTTATTTTATAAGGAAAAATACCAAAAACCGTTTTTTGCCTTTTAAAATACTTGTCGCGAGTTGATTGTGGCAAGATATATTTTATTTTGTTTTTTATTCTCGCTATGGCCATGTAATGAGGACTCGAAACTCAATTATTACACTATGGTCGAGATTCGTCTTTTTCAAAAACATTAAAGTCATAAATTTTCCATGTATTTTATTACCACTTGCGAAAAGAAACTTGAAAAAAATATGAATATTAGTTTAGTTATGTATGACTCTAAATATATTGTTTTAAAACACCATGTATAAAAACTTCTTATCTACTAGTTATTACATTATTTTTGAACATAACATCTAAGATTTTTTCATTTAAAGCTATCCATTTTAGAAACTACTTTTTGCTATGCAATTAAGTATGCAATGTCTCTCAGATTAATTAATTATAGCATTTAATTTAATGCGTTTTGTCAGAACTCAAATAACATACATTTTTTTTAAATAGACCAGACCGTTTATCTGTCTACTACATAATTAGAAAAAAAATACTTATTCGTTAATATTTTTTTAGATATTCCCCTCGCTTTACATTCATTGCTACATGAACGCACCTTTACCCATCTTATTTGTCTCTCTACGAACGTAACATTATAATTTATCTATTAGAAGTGGTATGTTATTATCTACTTATGTCTGTTTATCTGAGCGTAGTTCTTGGACGGGTATTTTCAACCGACTTCCAAAAGGTTCTCAATTCGTGTGTATGTTTTTTTTTTGTGTTACACGATATTTCGGACAATTATGAATCGATTTTGAGAATTATTGTTTCATATGATAGAGAATACTTCAGTGTTGGTCCCATATACATAGAATTTTTGAGAACCAATTTTAGGCTTGTTAGTGTAGTCTGAATGGCAGAAATATATTATTAATTTATATTTATTTTCCATTTATGATTGTGAGTTTTTTAAGGAATATAATCTTCTTACTTATTTACTTAGTTCAAACCAAACCTTTGCAAGCATATACTTAATTTTTTGTTAAGTTTCTTAGGACACCATAATTTTTCCTCTATATGAAGACAAAAATATAAGTTACTCATAACAAGTATGACGTACCAACAAAACAGGTTTAAGTTGTTTCAATTCAAGCCCAGTTCAAGGCGAGCATATATCATATTTTTTCTTCATGTAATAATTACTTAAGCCGTCGTTAAAATATTAAATTCTAGGTTTAATGTCGTCGTTAACCGTGGTTAATTTAGCGATAAGTCGAAGTCGAGGCGCAGGCGCAAGACGAACGCGTTGTTTTTATTTACTGTGGCACAATGAGTTACTTTCATTATCATATTAGGTCAAATTAAAGGTTCAAGCTGAATATTGGTGGTATTAGGGCACGTTTGAGTACAGGCGGCGGGTCTAGAAAGTCACGTGTCAAAAAAAAATCAAAGTGTACGCTTTTATAATATAATTCCAAAAATATTTAAAACAAAATCTTCAATAGATTTAAGGATAAGTGTTGTGTTAAAAAAAGGTCTACTATAAGATATCCGGATGCCAGAAGATGGGATTCCCTGGCTGAAAACTGTTATTGTGTATTTTTTAAAGATGATTGCTGTTGAGTTTCTTGCCACTTCTTCTCAACAGATCGACTTTCCGAAGTGGTGGTAGATTCAGTTCAATTTGTAAATAATTTGACTATTTTAAGAGTATTTAAATACCTACGAAATAAAGGCTTTTCTCTAAACCAGCGGATAGTTCCGTAGTAAAGTCGGCGAGGTAGTAAATCACACGACGCGCCGCCTGTCCTTAAACGTGCCCTTATAGTCGCTATCTCGAAGGTTACTGCGGTAGGTACTACTGGAAAATGTATCTTATTATTAGAATATTAGGATAGTTTTTATGATTTAATACTAGATACAAATTTACAGGGTTTCACTCGTCTAGCCTAGCGCTTTATCCTGTAAGAGTTTCGCCGCTTTAAGTGCCTGCTGCATTTACAGTTAATGTTTTTAAAAATCGATGTAGTAGTAGCACATATTCAGCTCCGATAACTTTTAAACTGAGCTTCACTAGCATGAAAATATGTTCAGTTAAAGATTGCTGCGAATAGACAAACAGCCATTCCCTTTTATTAAATGTAGAGCTTTAAATAATAGACTGAAGTGTCGCTCTCCAAGCTAGATTATAATAAAAACAATATTAACGTGACAGCAATAATTAAAAATCAATGAAGAGGTATTACGCATAGTTTTGAATAAATCTTTATGATTAAGAACTTATGTAACATCGAAGTTTGTCCCACGGTCACATGAACCTATCTTTTCAATAACATTCAACACTTGTCACTCGATATCTTATTTCTACGAGGTGAAATGAAGTTCAAACATTTCTTTTTTGCATTAACTTAACTGCGTGTTAAAAGAACTAATTTTAATCTATGATTAGCTGAAACTGTAGCTAATTTCCACCTTATGTAGGTGAGGCATGAATATTCAAGGTATTTGAAGGCCGCGTTATCAGCGGCGCGGGCGCACAAACAAAGCTAGTCGATAAAGATGATTTCACGGAGTTATCTGGTAATGAGGTTGCCGAGGTTAGATAGTTGAGTATCCTATTGAGATTTTTTCTTTTTTATGGAGAAGAGGATTCTGAGGGATTACATTTGAATTCTGGCGGAAAGTCGTCATGAAAACTATAATGATCAGGAAAAATGAATGCATATAGTTCATTCCACAGCTTAGTGACACGTGCCGAAATGGACCTGTCGATTATCGCCAGTAAAAATTCATTGTCATGCTGGGCTATGAATTTTTAGCTTGGGCGACGACAAGGTTTAGTTCGCAAACCAAAGCTGGCTTATGTGTCTGTTTGTGGAGACAAATTACGTCTGACAGACTCTCACCATAACTATATACACTCGTGTAACTAGGGTGCTGTATACTCATACAGCACCCTGGTTACACTGCTTTGAGTGTCTGCCAAATCACGGAAAGTGACGATATACAGGGTGTATTTGTAGTGACCGGCCATTTTTTTTTCGCAATAAGTATCATTTATAGAAACGATATTTGCAAAAAAAAAATATTTTTTTTACGAAGAAATAAATATATTCGCTAGCATATTAAGCACACCATGGTCACTCTAAATAACCATTAAAATAAAGACAACTACGAGCTACTACAAAACATCTTACAGTACTACGTCATAGTATTATCAAAGAAATGCCGCGTAGTAGCTATGTTCATCAACAGCGACTATTTGCATAAAAGTTTGTGGTGCCATATCTTTATTTTTTTGTACTGAGTTATACTAAAATAAATATGCAGGCACGTTTATATCGTATCAAAGAAACTAACATTTAAATTTGGCTGGTGATTACAAATCACCAGCCAAATTTTTTTTTTACCAGCTCGCTAGATTAATTATAAGCTAGCGGTATCTATAATTATCCGGATATGTACGTCATCAACGTCATCTATACTAATAAAATAAATCTGAAGACATTGTTTGTTTGAACGCGCGAATCTTCGAGACTACTAATTAGATTTGAACAACATTTTTGCTTTAATAATAATTAAAAAAGAATTATTATTATTATGGGCAAACTGTAAAAGTCAGTTAAGGGGCGGAGGATTAATGGCGATTTTGCGGGCGACAGGCTGACCCCCTGTCACTGCTATAGTCTCTTTCCATCATAATAATTCCTCCTTTGTCAAACGTGACATCAGATGGTTTTTATAGCCTCTGGTGTTCTGCCTACCCCATTAGGGATACAGGCGTGAAGTTATGTATGTATGCATGTAAAAAAAAAACCCCCAGACAATCACACCAACTACTTACATGGCCCCAAAGTAAGCATAGCTTGTGTTATGGGATACCATGTAGCGAACTAGGGGGGAACCTAGAATGTAAATACATAAATAGACCCAGACACGGAACAATTTTTTTTTCTTGTTCCGTGCGGGAATTGAACCCGCAACCACTAGCGTCTGAGGCAGACAGGTTTACCCCATCGACAAAGTGGTCGTCTGCTTTGATACTCTTACTCTCTTGAGGAAGGCTATAAATGTGTCTATGTCTTAAGAAGATCTAAAGCAATCAGTAAAAAAGGGCTGTTTAAATCACAAGAAGCTGCTCGTACTTCAATAAATATGAAAACTTGCAAAACTCGAGAGCACATAACGGTGTTCAACACATAAATATAAACCCCAGGACCCCATTATTAAAAAATCGATTACATCTGTACTAAAGAAACGGTATGTGACATAAGCTACCTAAGTAAATATTTGGAAATACATAAAGGAATCTCGATTAGAACTTCTTTTGCAGACATTATTCCCAAAATTACATCCGGTACTTAATAACCATCTAACATTTATAATAACATTATATGACATCGCACGCATTTTGTCAAATTTTAAATACGTAGTTGTTTTTACGACAAAATAAGTTAATCAAATTAATTTAGTTTAGTTATTTAACTTCCATAATATTTCAACATCTAAAACAATTATTTTTATACACACTAACAATAGAATTTAATAGGGTATAGTTTTAAAATAGAGTTCCTACCTAGTAAGAACTAATTACCGTTTCTATAGTAATGCATGCACATAAAAAGCCGATAAAACAAATGTAGGTATCGATAACTTACTTCAATACCTACCTATTATAATAATTATTATAAAATTGATATAACATTTATTTATTTATTTTAAAATAAAAAACGTACAACTAGTAACATATAAGATAGTTTTTTCCATATAAAGTTATTAACAAGAACATGATTTTATTATATGATGTTCACCGCAAATAGACATCAATAAACTGCAATGGTCACACAAAAACTTCAATAGACTCAACCATGTCTATCGCCAAATGAAAGTTATATTTGTATAATATAAATATATGAAAAAAGACTGCGATATCAATGAATTCCGTTATATCAATCTTAGAGGAACATATTTTTGACTGGCCCTGGTTCGTATTGGCACAGTTTTCGTCTGCGGCACAATAGCTTAGGGCCACTTTAGGATTTTCTAAACATCGATCCATTTGATCCGTCGAATCATTACAACATCAATCGTGTAAAAGATTTATTACATTGTTTCGATTTTTAATAAAATACTACTTTATTCGATTATATTCGAGGTTCCCACTTAGTTCGCTACATGGTATCCCATAACACAAGCTATGCTTACTTTGGGGCCATGTAGTTGGTGTGATTGTCTGGGAATTTAATTTAATTTAATTTTAATCTTATTATGTCTCGTTTAATTAAATACCTAATACATTTAAACTCGATGCTTCGGTGTCTACAGACACTGTAATTACGATTGACTCTTGCAATACGATGCAAGTTCTTTTGAAAGATATTTAAAAAAGTCGATTAAAGCAGTTTCATAACTTTAGTTTATTTATCGAAGTCTAAATCTCAACACTACTTTGTGAACTGTTTTAAATAAAATATTCTATTATTATGTAAAATCAATTATGTATTAGGGTTAGTGTTAAATGCACTTTCTAACTTTTTTGAATATGTATAATAGTAGACTAGACGGAATACCCATAAATTTTGAAAAAAACATGTAATAACACGATTATGCATTAGAGGTTATTCATAAGCTATGATACTTTATTTATAAGCAACATTTAAAAAGATAAATCTACGGCCTAATCTGTATTTTTAAGTGTCCCGACGGGGGATTCGGGTCTTAGTAAACTTAGAAACGTTACATATCTTTGATGATCTCTAAAACCGATCAATAATATCGTTTTCCAGACAGCGTATGATTGTGTTGAATAAACATCTCGAGATTTCGTCACGAGAGCAGCCACCGGAAGAAAGTCTTGTACGCTAGATAACATTACTTCCATTGAACGTTGAGGAGATCAATGAACATCGGATTGATACGCTAACTGGATATGTTTTTCATATAGATTTTCATGCAAAAATATTTTTGAAAGAAGGCAAAAAAGCACTGGATTCGCTTGATGGGAAGAGATATAAAGTACCACGGACAGAATCTATAGGTACCTACTAATTAAATAAAAGGTTTTTAAGATAATTTCAGAAATTACATAAATAACTACATAAATTCACGCCAGTATCCATTATGGGGTAGGCAGAACACCGGAGGCTATAAAACCATCTGATGTCACGTTTGACAAATTTGGAGGCATTATAATGGCGGAGAGAGACTGTTGCAGTGACAGGGAGTCAGCCTATCGCCCGCAAAAAGACCTCCAATAAAGCCTCTATCCCTGAACTGACTTTTACAGTATGCCCGGGAAGAGAAGCAGCTGGAACATTGTATGTTTTTCTTTAGCTCCTAGTCTAACATGGAAATTCCACGCAAACTTCTAGATTTGGTATTCAGGACTGGACATCCTAGCTCTCGAGCAACTAACTAGAAATTCCCACGGCATCAATATATAAAGGCAGGACTAATGCTGATAAGCTGGAAATTACTGTTAAGTATTGTTCTCGTATAATTTAACTTGCAGATTTTTCGGGGCACAAACAACATGTACTTCGTTATTAAGACAGTTAAATTAGGAAGGACGGTAGTTCCCACCAAGGGCCTCTTAACACTATTACCGGTTCTTTAAGTTTAATTTGAAATAAGTTTGATAGCTTAATATAAAATAGAACCATCGTCATTATAAGATATCTTTTTACCGATTTTATTTATGTGTTTTTATTGATTAGGCATTTTAGTATCTTTAATGAAGCTCATCACGATATGTAAACTTTCTTAACCTAATTATTTTATGTTTGCATCTTTTCATGTTTGAAACTGATTTGAACGTAAATTTACATTGAAGTGGAGCCATTAATACACAATATTGGGTAATTTATTCGCACAAGTGAAATCAGGTAAATTTTAATTATCGTTAACATGTTATTTAAACGATTTTTATTTAAGAACTTAATTGAAAAAAAAAACAATGCATATTTGATTATTTCTTTTCTACGCATTTAAAAGCAGTTTCTTAGAATTACTTTTAGACGGTTTTAATCAAATGCCTTGTGAGTTATGCTACGTAACTCATAAAGAATTGGAATATAAATATAAAATCTCAGTCCTTCATCTTAGATTTAAATCCGGAGCGGTTATAATGGGCGGTAGATTTTATATGAAGCGCTGGCCAGTCAGGCTGCAAACTGGACGGCAACAAAAGCGGCGCGGGCAGCGATTTCCGCCACACGATAGAAAGTATTGAGTTTTTATGAAACCGCGACAAATCTCTCTCTCGCCCGCTGTCGTCGACGGCCCAGATTCCCCGCGTCGCTACCCGCCCCGCTGTCGCTGCCGTCCAGTTTGCAGCCTTACACCATTACGCGATCTTAACCCCAAGCGGGGGTCGCTTAGATGAGTCGTCGTTTACGACATTGATTATCCAAGGGCGGTACTCCTATTCTAAGACAACCCTTCACGGACAAACTACTACTTCTAAGACTACCCGTTACATAGAGTCGGTCGCTAGATATCACCGCTCCTGTGATGATATGTTCCGGCATTGTTAAAATGATGAGCCATTTCCTTCTCATGCTGTCTTGTAACGTATTTGATGTTATCGTCACTTCCATCAGCTACCTAAGATTGATATCAGCGGTGTTCGGTAACTAATATGTATAATAAAAACTCTAACATAGCGTCATATTGGGTACAAGCGTAACCACATTGTCAAAATTACTAAAACTAGTGGTTTGCAAGTGGACTCTTTATTTTAAATCATTTCATTTTTGTTTTTTATGTATTTTTTTCCTATATACTATTTAGGTAATTATGTTTAATATCTCACTGTTCCGTAAGCGCAAAGTGATAAAAATGTAGTTACAATATTTTTCCTTTACGTAATTATATCAACACAATAGTTAGGTATGACTAGGTATTATAAAAAAGTAAATCCAATATCTCCAAGACCTATGATAAAATTATTGTTATAAGAAAGTAGCCGAGTTAACAGAAGTAACACTACGACTATAATCCAATGCGTAGAATCCACATGTCGTGTCTACGAAATAAATGGAATTTCGTTCATAAAGTGCGAGAGTCTGTAGACCCGAGCCATCGTTACAGTAAATTAAGTGGAACGGAAACATACCTTTTGGTTTCTTTTCTTTGTAAATCATACAGTTTAGTTATGAAGGCTAATATTCTGATAATTTTATACTCAGCTGTGATAGAAGGCGTGATTTGTTTTTCAAGTGCGTCTTTTGCTTTGTTATAAATCGTAAAAAAGTTATAAGATGTTAACAGGGTGGATTGGAGAGACATAAAAGAAAGAAAATATAAGAATCGGCGTCAACTCAGCATGATGTATAACAAAGTTTTAGCACTATTGCAAGCAAAGTAATAACATAAAAAGACGTTAGTAGTCAGTTAAGAAACCAAGAAGCCAAATTAAAATGTAAAACTCAATAATTACGGTAATAAGACTTATTTTGTTTAATATAATCGTGAAAACTGAATACAATGCTGAAGACCGCCATTTTTTATTGGTGATTATTCTGCATTTGACCTTTATCACCTGATGGTGACGGACGATGACGATTAAGATCAGAAGAATCAACATAATGGTTCAGTATCCACCTGTAGTGTTGACAATACCGTCACTGCATAAGCAGGCTGTCTTAAGCAACTAATCCATTAAGACGAAGATAAGTTCTTACATATTTATTATCATTATGTGATGAGCTCATAAAGATTTGAATTTATGTGAAGCGCATAGCGCGGAATATTTGTGCGATGAAGCTATTTGCTATTAAGTCATGTATTGTTACATATTGATGTCTATCATTATTATTTGTCTTAAAACTCTTTTTAATGAGGTCACTGCAGGACTATAAGTATCAGTGTGATAAGGAAGTTTATAGGCCATAAACCAACAAGTGACTTGGTGGTGGATATCATAAGCTTTTCAGGGCGCTTAAAAGCCTTCTGACAAATCCTTTTAACTACTGTACAAGTTTACAGTTTTACAGGTTTACGACTGCTTAAAATGCTCTACGAATCATAAATTAATGGTCACCATAGATTGGTGAACGTTATTTTGCCAGCTATATCATACCTATGATATAAACTTCAAAATAACTCTCCTTTCTTCTTAATTATCAGATTTTTTTATAACTTTTCAAGAAGTTCGTGTACACCACCGTTCGATTCCTGGACGCTAACATAAAAAGACGTTACGATTACGTGGACGATTTTTGGGGACTGGAAACTGCTCGCGTCCGCAAGGTTTAGCCCTCGATGCCTTGTACGTGGTCCCTGGGTGGTGCTAAACGAGCAGTAAAATCTGGTGGTAGGCTTCGGCCGTGGCTTGTCACCACCCACTAGACAAAACCATGCCGCCAAGTAACCTAGTTGCGTTCCGGCATGATGTCTAGTGTAGCCATTGAGGAGGATAGGTCTGAGTAATCGTGCTGCATCGGAGAACTGTTTACAACTCGTAGGATAATGACTCACCGGGTAACTCGTTTTGGAGGGTAGCGGGATCCGAAGCACGGTGCACCGCTGGCCGACCGCAGGTAGTAGGGGGCCCAAGTAGCATGCCAGCCACATGCAAAAGGCTGCCCCGCCACCTCGCGAAAAATCCCGGGAGGCTCCATCGTGCCGGTTGGCGACCGGTTTGAGAGGACCCGATGGCGAACTCGGGGGGGTTCGGGCGTCCCCGCAGTCTCCAAGCGAGTTTCCCAATGGTGCGTCACCCCTATCGAGTTGCTTGGTTCCATTTGCAGCGCTTCACTCAACTTCTGTTCTCCTCCCTATTCACTCCACTCCAAATCTAATGAAAGGTCCAAAGAAGAGTAAGGTAACACAGCGGTTGCACTTCCTCTCGTTTAAAGTGCACTTCTGTAACATCCGAGGAGTGCACTCCAATCTCAATGATGTCCACCACCACCTCGAGACGGAGAGACCCCACCTACTCTTCCTAACGGAGACGCAGATCTGTGATCCGTCAGACTCGGCATACCTTTGTTACCCAGGTTACATCCTGGAGTCCAAATTCCACCCGCACGCCGGGGTGTGCATGTATGCCAGTGACAAGATCTGTTGTCAGCGTCTCCGTTACTTAGAAGTGCCGGACCTTTCAGTTATGTGGGTTCACATAGATACCGGCCTAGACCAAATGGTATACGCTGGTATTTATCGGTCACACAGCGGAGATCGGGAGACAACGAGGCTTATGGACTATCTCAGCAGTACAGCGGACAAGGTTCAGCAACGTTTTCCCACAGCGCAGTTGGTGTTCCTGGGGGATTTTAACGCACACCACGGACAGTGGTTATACCCGTTTCAGGACACTGACCATGCTGGTAGAGAGGCTTTTAAGTTTTCGCTCACTCATGGCCTCTCTCAGCTTGTTGACGAGCCTACGCGCATACCAGACGTTGCTGGCCACACTGCTTACTGCCTGGACCTTCTGCTGACAACCGATCCGGACAGATATTCGGTGTCCGTCACTGCACCCTTAGGGACATCCGATCACTGTCTGGTGAAATCTGTATCGCAGTACTCGCCACCTGACACCCGACCAAGTGGTTCTAGGCGAGTATGGCGTTACAAGTCGGCAGATTGGGATGAAATGCGACATTTCTTCGCATCTTATCCGTGGCGGCAAGCTTGTTTTACATCAACCGATCCATCGTGCTGCGCTGATGCAGTCTCAAGTGTGATAGGTCAAGCAATGGAGTTCTTCATTCCCTACGCTGATCTATCCCTTGAAACCAAAGCTCGCCCATGGTTTAGTGCTGAATGCTTTTCCGCTGAAAAGCGTAAGCGAGAAGCGTACAAAGCCTGGGCAACCGCTCGCAGAAGCAAAGCCGTGGATTCGCATGAACACAAAAAGAGGTACAATGCTGCCGCCAAGTCCTGCAAAAAGGTGATCAAGAGAGCTCGTTTCGCCCACATAGGCTGTATCGGAGACAGAATAGCCTCATACCCCTCGGGAAGTAAAGCTTTCTGGTCCCTCGCCAAGTCGGTCGAAACGAACTTTTGTCGCCCTTCGCTGCCGCCTCTGCGGAAACCTGACGGTTCTCTGGCCCACACCGCAAAGGAAAAGGCGGATTTATTTGCCAGTATCTTTGCGGAAAATTCTCGTCTAGATAGCCAAGGTAAAATCCCACCCCAATTACCTCAGTTCGGTCCTACAATGGGTACCGTTCATATTCGCCAAAAGGAGGTTCTTAAGTGCTTGCTGCACCTAGACGAGAATAAGGCTAGCGGTCCAGACGGTATTCCTGCAGTGGTGTTGAAACGCTGCGCAGCTGAGTTGTCTCCCGTTTTGACGCGTCTCTATAGACTCTCTTTGGAATCTGGTAAAGTCCCCAAATCCTGGAAGCTGGCTAACGTACAACCAGTACCGAAGAAGGGAAGCCGTGCTGATCCTGTCAACTATCGACCAATTTCAATCACCTGCATACTTTGTAAAGTCATGGAACGTGTATTGAACAATCGACTCCTGGCATACCTTGAGACCAACGAGCTCCTAAGCGATAGCCAATATGGTTTCCGCAGTGGACGCTCGACCGGCGATCTTCTCGTGTATGCCACACACTTATGGAGTGAGGCCTTGGAGGGTCATGGTGAAGCAATAGCTGTATCCTTAGACATCTCCAAGGCCTTTGACAGGGTCTGGCATGATGGTCTCTTAAGCAAGCTTCCAGCATATGGCATACCGACCGGGCTCTGCGACTGGATATCTGATTTTCTGAGGGAACGGTCGATTCGAGTAGTCTTAGACGGCTACTCCTCTGACCTAATGGCAATTAATGCCGGGGTACCTCAGGGATCTGTTCTCTCTGCAACTTTATTCTTGCTGCACATTAATGACCTCCTAACACCAGGCATTATTGGATATGCTGATGACAGCACTGTTGTTGAGAGATATATATCCAATGCGCGAACGAGCGCCCATGAAATCCAGGTTTTGAGAGAGTCTATGATTGAGCGCGTTGATTCGACCTTGCGGAATGTGTCCGATTGGGGCGAATCTAACCTGGTCAAATTCAACGCCTCCAAAACACAAGCGTGTCTATTCTCCGCAAAAAAGAGCACCTTTACTCTTACGCCCACTTTCCAGAATGTATCTGTTCCCATCACCGATCAACTAGGGCTTTTGGGCGTCACTATAACGTCCAAATTAAACTTCGGACAACAAATTGAGTCTATGGCAAAAACGGCTTCCAAAAAATTGGGTATCATCTCGAAGGTCCGGCGGTACTTCAGCCCTGAACGGCTCCTCAACCTATACACAGCCCAAGTGAGGTCTTGCATGGAGTACTGTAGTCACCTTTGGGATGGTTCTGCCAAATACCAGCTCGAAGCGCTAGACTCTGTTGACCGAAGAGCCCGAAAACTCATAAATAACAACAACCTTACAAATAAAAAATTGCAGACGCTGGAGCATCGTCGTAAGGTTGCTTGTTTGACAGTCTTTTATCGGCTACATTTTGGTGAGTGTGCGAGTGCTCTTTTTGACCAAATTGAACCCACCCCCTTTTACCACCGGACTACCAGACGCAGACAGAACTTCCATCCGTATATAGTAGATATACCAAGAAGTCGAACAAAACGCTTCGATAGTTCCTTTTTGGTACGGATTGCCAAGGTGTGGAACAATCTGCCTGCGTCTGTTTTTCCTGACCACTACAGTCCTGGAACTTTTAAGTGTCGAGTGAATAGGTTTCTCGTGGATGGACGTGTAACACCATAGTCTTCATGCGCACTTTCCATCAGGTGGCATGGAAGACAAACGTCCTATCCTTTCAATATAAAAAAAAAAAAAAAAAACGCTGTTGATGAGACGCGATTATCCCATGCTCTTAAGGAGTGTAGCGGTCCCTTGGTTATCTATCTTATTTTTGTATTTTCTAGATGTCTAGTTCACTAGTTCATGACTAGTTTCAAATTTTATTAACGTACGACGTCATTTGAAAAAATTAGAATATCCTTCGACAGGGTCATTTACTTTGCACCACCTTGTATATTATAAAATAACGTAGGTAAAATGAATACGTAGATATGTTTACAAATTTCTTTTATTTATCCGTCATCTACATTCATCAAAAGTGAATGCTAATTTCTTTGTTATTATTATTTTTTTAAATTATTCGTCGTCGATTGTTTTTCAATAAGAGCTCACATTCGCACTAGATGTCCACAAGTATGTGTGTCAGTGCGCAACAATCGCTGGACATTCTAAAGGCCTGTCTTGCCCCACATACGGCGCGTTTATGATTTAACAGCGGTAACACTTCCATAAAACATTTAGTTCCTTGGTTGCATGTTGTGATGTAAAGATTAATTGATCGAGGTAATATGTACGTTTAAACGTATTTGTATTTCCGTTATTTTTGTTTTGTATGAAGTCCAAAAGTTTGTTAGAGTAAGTGGCTATGTTGTATGTTCATGGATGTATTGTATGATATCAAATAGGCGATATCACCGTAAGATATTGGAAGTTTCTGCGCTTTTCAATATTTGCATTTCAGTTTTTTTGCGTCGTTTGATTAGAGGCTTTATGGCCCAAGCAAGTTTTTTGTTTCCCTATTCGTTAAACCCTATTACAGAATTATTAAGGTATATTTACCCTATTTTTATTTATCTAAGTTTTATTTATACTCACATTGAAAGTATATTTCTGATGTTTTAAAATTCAGCCACAAGATGCACAATATCCCGCTTCAGTACGAATAACAGAATTTCAATTCAAATCGAGACACGTGTCCCCCATCAAAGTGATCTAGTCTAATAGAACCTGTATTGACGAGAGCGATCATTTCAGCAAAAAACCCTTGTTTGGGAGTCATGGGAAATGTTAATTTACTTTTTATTAAGTTTACGATGAAAAAATAACGGTATAACTTAACGTTATATAAATGCGCAAAAGGCGGTCTTCGGTTTTATTACCAACATGGGCTACATGGTAATATGGAAATAATGGTTTTAAGTTGGACAATTGTTTTTGTATTGTTTCTTTAATACACAAAACATACAGTAATGCGGCCTTTATTACCTATCCCGTATTTGGCTTAAATCCTACCTAACGGGATGGTAACAGGCCGGCTCGCCAAGGAACTAGAAACGTAGACAAATTCAAATTCGGAAAACGTAAACAAGGAAATGTCAACTTCGAAGCGGAAGATCTTTGACTTTACAGCTTGCACAGCATTGTTTTTTTTTAATAATCGTATTGCAAACAACTGGTGTTTTGTCATTTTACTTTTAAAAATATATTTAAATTATAAGAAAACAATGAGATGTATATTGGAAATTGACAATTGAAACTAACATTGAAATACGAAAAGTTGAAAGAACAACGCTTTGTTTTGACAAACACTGTTAACGGATAAAACAGCTAGGTAATACACGAACTTGTGTTGCATTTTTAAGTTTTTTTCAGTCAATCTTTTTTTGTAATGAAGAAAATATCATTAATAAATAAAAGGTTTTTTTTAATCTGTTCGGTAAATAAATGTTTTCAATGATCATGGCATAATTGTTTGATTTATTAGGTATCAGCAATAGGTACCTATAAAACGTAGAGGGATCTAGTAATCAAACAAAACAACCACTAAAAATTTTGCATTTGTAATGAATATAAGTACGATGTATCTTTAGTACTGCCAAATACATGAACTAAACTGGATATTTAAAAATTAAAGTCATAAAGTATGCCATTTTTTGGCATTGTTATGAAACGGTGTGCCCATCTACTCAATTAATTCGAAATATAAAATACAAATGTGTGTTACGAATAAATTCGTGAAACTGTCGTAATTGCCAGTTTTCTTTGCGAAATAGTGGTATTTTGACGGTTACGCCGCTGCTAACATTGATAAACGAAAGGTTATCGAATAATTTGAATGATTACTGAAATCGAAAGCTAACTACTTTAAATCTAATATACATATTTTTCATGCTTTACATATCAAAAATATGTAAAACTTAGGTCCATAATCAACACGATATCTATGTTTAAATTCTCCACCTTCTGTTATCTGTAACGTTAAGTATTTGTAAATAACGATCGTATGGTTAACCAGGTTCATAGAATTGCAAACAATACAAAAAAAATCTTTACAGACATTAGCCAACGTCATATCCACGACAAACACCTGTTCAAATATACTTTGAAGATAATAGATAACGGAAATTCACAGCACTCACTAAAAATTATTAATTAGAAGAAAGAAAACACTAAAAACGAAAAATTATATTCAACCTCACACTTTTTTTTATCACTGGCCAGATCATCACAGTTTATGAGAAAAAAAAAAGAAAACTCAAAAAGAGCTGTTTCGTGATTCGTGAGCCGCGTTTCGCGGTTATTTTTTTCGAAGCGCGCGAAAGATGCGCGCGGGCGATCGGCGCCTGCTAAGTCGGCGGAGTTAATGCGAACGCACGCAGTTTACTCTTGCAGAAACTGAACGTACGGTCACAATATGGTGACTTAATATCGCTGCTTACGATATGTGAGCGCTATGAAAACCGGTAACTCATATGCTGTCATGTGTTTTATCTCTGAGGCAGGTGGATTTTGTAATGCTGGTGGAATTAAAAATAGTAAAGAAATAATTTGTTATTGTTTTGAAAAATTATGACGCAGTTATAGTGAATATGAAAAGATATTTTAAGATCCAATAGATACCTATTAAGGCGTTTCTTAAGTAATTCAAGAATTTTAATCCTTTTACTCTTAAAATTTACTTATTACTTTATTCAAACGAATACTACTTTTTTAACCATTTATTAGAAATATGCACGGGTTTCTGAATAATTAAAAATATAATTTTTACTGTATTGTTTTTTGTCATCATAGATCAAATCATTAGAGTAATACAAATGAAATCTCTCATTTACCTATCTCTAAGCCATCATAAACATAAATCAACAGATTGATACGAAGAAAACCATTAACCCAAAGCATCACCTCAGTAGTTTTCTATTGACAAGGCACACGACACACGTCCCCGACACGTGATTAACTCTATATAATCCGTCGTTAATCCACCATCAGTTAATCACCAGTTTACTAGTGGAAGCGGACTGCTGCTGTACAGGCGATGAAATGCTTTCGACCCGAAAAGAGGTCAATAAGTATTATTTACCAATGTAATGCGATACACTTGCGAAGAGAAAATAGAAACTTGAATATTGTTTGTGATGGTATCTATACTTATACAATTAAAAAGACTTTGTTTGAAGGCGCCTGTTTCTGAAAATATCAAATAAATGTTTGCATGTCTATGTCATCTTTTTACAATTTTGAACCTTCAGAATTATTTGCTTAAAAAAGAAGTCATTCCTCATAAGTTGCACTGTCAAAAATTCAACCGAATTCATTATACGAAGAAACTTGTAAGTTTAAATTACATTTCTGAAAGTATTAATCTGTTTTGAATTCTCAATACGTCATCCTAATACTGCCAACATTGAGATACTCCAAAAACAGTTATTAACGACAAACATTAAAATATGTTAACCACCAAATTCTGTTGTTCTTAATTGGAAATCATAAAATGAAATCCGAATCCGGAAGTATATTCGTTGTGTTCCGCTTCCGACCGCGAGAAGCGGTTTCGACGGATGGGCGGAATGTAGGCCGGCGGGAAAAGCCACGGCGGCCCCAGCCTAGCTTGTTGTGCAATGAAAAGGGACGCGATGGCTTTATAATGTGTCAAGGTGAAAATATTTAGTTCATGCGGCTAAGGTTAATTTGGAAAATATCGTATTTAATTGGGAAAAATATATTTATTTGTATAACATGTAATTCGCTTCTTCTGTCGCTAGATAAGCTTAAAGGTGAAATAAACTTATATTTTTGATAGTTTTTGAACTCTGAGTCAAGAATTAGTGGAATTCTGTAGAGTGACAAAATAAAATTATGTAAACCTTTTTGCTACTTTGACTCAGAGATCTACCTTTAAATAAGCAGGACTTAAACTCTGGCCCTAAAATTAAAAAATCGAAAAAAAATAGGAGCAAAATTAGTAGGTAACAGGATAATATTCCATTAATAATTGCAGAATCGCTGATAGATGATTGAAATTCTATTTTATCGGCAGTAACTAACTCTTATTTAATCGATGGTGCGGATTTGACTCCCGTTTGTAATCAAAATATTTGCTTATTTTCATGTGAGTTGTGTTTGGTTTAGTTTGCCCAATTTTTATTCCACGGTCTATTGTGGTACATTACTTAAATCGATGTTGTTTACATAAATATAATACCTACTTACTTATATGTTATAATACATCTAAATGTGTGAGTAGTTTGTTGAATTGGTCTTACAAAAACTTTCTAGAAATGTATACATTATTTGTCACCTTTTACTTAATTTAAAGTCTTTAAGATTTTTAATCAATGCTGTCAATACTAAAGCAGATGCCGATGGTATGCGATAATTAGCAGAAGTATTCATAAGTAACTTTTTAAGGTTTCTCTTGAGAGCCCTTACTTATTTTAGGAGTCAGACGTGCATGGGACCCTTAAACTTAAGTGATCACCATCGGCAGTGGACACCTGCGACTGCAGGGGTACTGGCAGTAAGATTCAGAACCTAGGACTAAGGTTTTTTATTACACAGCCTCTCTGTCTAAGTTTAGACAAAGCTAAACGGAATCCGCAACGATATATTTATTTCTTACAGGAATTACTATTAAAGGGCACTATTTTTTGCAGTTCAACAAATAAAATAACTATATAAGTAAGTAGATATAAAATAACGTGTGCACGTGTTTTATCTCAAAAAAGTTTAAAATATCTACGTCATTGTAGGTTCTTTGATTATACATGGTAGGCATTTGAAGTTGAAATGATTTTAATGTTTTTTTAGTTGATACGAATGTAGTAAGGCTAAGGAAGTAGCACGTTCGTTTGATATGATTATTTGAGACCTAATTACTATCAAATCATAGGTTCTTGAATTTGAGTACTTAGGGCGATAAAACACCAATCGATCGTGTTTTTTTTTAAACTTATTAAAGCCTTGGGATTGACATACCGACTTGAATAGTCTTCGTAAAAAACTATACAAATTAAATGTCTGAGGTTTACGTAATTTATCTTTGTATTAAACGGGAGAACTATTCTAATTGTTATAAAATACTTCCATGTATGTAAATATCAAAATATATCTAAGATCTCCGATACGATGTAAAACTTTTTCGATAGAGGTTTTATTGGCATTTTTGTGGGCGATAGGCTGACCCCCTGTCACTGCAATAGCCTCTCGCAATCATTATAATACCTCATTAGTCAAACGTGACATCAGTTGGTCTTATAACCTCTGATGTTCTGCCTACCCCATAAGGGATACAGGCGTGAAGTTATGTATGTATGTATCTAAGATACTAAAGATATAGATACCAGGTAAGTAGTGTCTATATTAAAATCATTTTTCAATGTTCATAACAATAGAAAACCAATTTCAAGTTGAAACAATAATACATAGTAATACCCATACAGCAGTTTAAGAAAGAATTGATACTTCCTCGTATCATTGCTTAATGGCTACCATATAACTTATACAAAATAACTGAATATAGGAAAACACGCGACACGAACCACTACCTGAACGAAGATCAAGGCTTCGACTCCCGCGCACGTGACTACAACAGACAACTACATCAGTAAACATTAACTAGTTACACGTGAGCCACCAAGTAGAAAACTGCGAAGAGAAAATGTACTGAAAACCGTTTTAAATAATAAGCGAAGTCAATTTTGAATTTGGAATTGGAAAACTATGTTTCAATTAAATTTAAAAATGATTTGTGAGTCATATTAACTATAGTTTATCATGCGCATGATAAACTATAGTCACTATGTTTCAAATTTAAATAAATTAGAGACATTTATTGCAACAGATAATACAAAAGACACAATAAAGGAGTTTGTGTGTGTCGCATAGTTCTTCGCGGCGCAATGAGAGGTTTTCTGACAGCTTATTAAAGAAACAAAACGGTACAAAAATGGTAAAAAAGGTTTTGTCTGTCATATAGCCATACTGCGTTTTTAAAAGTAAAATAAATTAATTGTCGTCTGTATCAGAAATTGAACTTATAAATAACCATAGATGGTAGATACCACTTACCTACATTATAGTATACAGAATTAACGCCTTCGGCTTTTTAAAAGTGCCATCTATAGAGGTTTTTTGGACTTATCTTTGTGAGCTCTCAGAAAACTCCTAATTTTATCAATGCTGACTATACTAATTGACACAAAGAAAGTCTTTCCTTTTTTTTTATAGAATAAGCCTGTGTTTGAACTCAATCTCATCTAAGTGAAGATGCACACAGGAATGAACTGGCTCTTCATAAAATTAAGAAATAAAACATTTTGGAAAATAGTATCTTTTGAATTAGGACCAAATTGCAAAACGCTTTTTTGCTTACGGAACACAAATATGCAAAAAATATATAGTGGAACGAAGAGGTCAACTTGTGATAACCAGTTGACCTCTTTGTCACTTTAATTTAATCAAATATTACATCAATATAAACGTACGAGCTTGTTAAGTCTGAGCAATATTTAAATAATTTTTTTTTATCTACAAACAAATTATTAAAATGTTATCTTAATTTTCGACGATGAAAGCGAGAATTTTTAGCTAAGCCAAAGAAGTTCGTGCAAGTTAAAGAAATTACGTTTTCTTATCTTTATTTGGATCCCATATCACAATTTCTATTAAGTTAAGGGCAGGGTGAAAATAGCGAAGTTTTAATTGAATTATTGCGCGTTGAATCTACGTAAACATCCGCATATAAAACAAGAAACTAACCTCATAAGTAAGTTTAAAGGTCAAGTTTGATGAGCTCACAAGTGTAGAGTCAACAACTAAAGTGATTTTATTTTCACAAAAACGAAAATCCAGTGTTACATTGAGCCATAAAAAGACATAGCAAGTAATCACATCGTGTTTTTCTTTACTAATAACATGTTAAGGTTTAGATTCACTACAAAAGGATTGCTACATGTGACGTTTGCTGTACCAGCATTTTAAGGATCGTATTACGATTCTTGCAATATTATTTACATGAAATATAATAAATTATACTTCGATATTATGTACTCCACCATGTTTCAATTGCATGATGTCGGTACTATCGAGAAAACTAGATATTCCTTATGATCCGTGTATCAAATAACATTTGTAACACCTATTAGTAATATGTTTTCTTTATAATTGAAATAATGATATAAGCCCATATTTAGTCAGAAGCATAAGATAGAGCTTGTTGGCTTTGGGTTAAAACCGTAAAACCGTATACTTAGCATCAAACATGCAAAGATATTTTTATCTTGGCCTTTTATTATGATATGTGGTCTTTAACAGGTGCAATAGAAGGGTTCTCCGATCAATTTTTAATAGAAAATTTATGTTCCTTTTGATATTATAATGTCTCTTTTTCTACAGGTATGTTGATCAGATTAAGTTAACTCAAAGAATTCGTCAAAAACTTTCAATGGAATTGCAAAAATCTCCATACATAAGTCTTGGAAGACGTCTAATAATGCTAGCCTGAACTTGTCCAGTAATCTATCTACAGGGGCTTTTCTGACAAGCAGCAAAACTTTTCCGGAAAATATCTCTTTTCTGAGTGAATGATTGCTCATATTACGTAGAGTCTATTCTTACTCTATCGCTGAGCCAGAGAAAGTAGCATTTCAACCACCGCATGTAAAGGCCACCGATGATATGGATGCATGACGAGCTTTTTGCACACCTGCAGCAGTGGCGATGCTTCCCCAAACAATAACTTTGAAATCCCAAACACCTAACGTCATTAGAGACGTAGATTATCTTAGTTCTTGCTCAACGTTGTCATCGTTGTCGAGCCAGCATCCTTAAGTCTATAGACTCGAACCAAAAAAGCACTCCCCATTCATGTATGTTTTCTCAGGTAAGTTATTTATTATAAAACTTGCATTTCAAGTTACGCAATTAGTATTTGTAATTAGGAAATTGAACGTATAAAAACATATTAATTTCAACTGGTTCGTTCATACGTTCAGATTTCCCACAAGCTCTAATAAACACAATTATTTAGACGAGTTCTTCCATTGTTTTCATAATTATCATTAATTAGTAAATATTTGATGCCAATTGTGTCGTGATTAATTAGTCATTATCTAATACATATACAATCAAGCAGTCTTATGTTTCTTTCAGCGTTCATTTAGAACTAATAAACAATTATCTAACTTTATTAGGGAATAACATCTGACAAATAGATATAAATATTTCGAATTAAACACTTTAAACGTACTGTCAAGCTTGATAAAAAATAATGTAGCAATACCTTAAATTCTACTTTTTAAAATATTTTTTTACGTTTTTTTAATTCACTCAATCAATTATTAAACACACTCTTTCTCGAAAAGCTTATTATAAAACTAAAGATTATTTTATTTAGAAGATGGGAAAGGCATGGGATTAAGCACACAACAGGATATTTCAAAAAGTTTTTTACTTATTAATTTTGTTTACGGCTTGGCTGTGCAGTATACATATGGCATACTGGTGATTGTTCCACTCACTTATTTTCTCGTCAAGATCACAGCAAGAACGTCATGCTCCCTCAGGCGGCATGGCTAGTGGTAGCGTCGGGTATCGGGTCACCCTCTTCCCTAAAATATGGTTGAGTGGTCGTTTTGCTGATGATACTATGACTATTTTATTCCATTCTTGTGTCCCAGTTTGTCATGTTCGTGTTGTGCATAGCTCAGTGCACCTACTATGTAAGTAATTTGGTTGTGGCATGACATAAGCTCTCACAATTAGCTGTCTTGTTTGTTTTTTTTTATGTCATCATCAATTTGTACTGTACCTATTTGTATTAATTCGTATAATCCTAAATGAAAAAAAGTGCCAAGAGTTTTTCCGTCTCTTGGTCTACTGTAATATCTTGTTCAATAACTATCAACACCTTGTTAAAGCCGAAGTACAAAATTATGACGTCATTAAGCGGCCATTCGATGGTTTTATGATGAAAAAAAAAATTTCATTTCATTTTCAGGTAGAACTGTTTTTCAGACATCACCACTTTGGCTTTATCTATTTATTAAATATCCAAAACAGATAACGGATAGAGTACAAGAGTTTTGTAAATAAGAGTAGTTTTGATTGGTATAAAGTAAAAAAGAAACTGTCAATGTATCTGCAAGAATTATCCTACTTATTCCCAAGGACGACGACTCGTCATTATAAATAGTTTCAGTTTATAAAAAGCACGAGCACGAAAAAAAGTTATAAAACAATACAAAAATACAAAAAAGGTTATAACTAGTTTCTTTTTGATTTTATGTTTGTTTACTTTTTAGAATCAACATTTCTAATACTATCAATGGAGTATAACTCATGACTTCATTAGAAAAATGAAATAAACATAAGTTCTAGCATTAAATGCGTAAATTGCGTAATATAAGCATTTTTTTGTGAATGTAGAGTCATGATTGGATTAAATAAAAACTATTTAACTGTACATCGATATAACGTCTTTTAACCATAGATATTGCTCATTGCACGAGTAAATTATATTGGAATGCTAAAAGCCTTTAAATATGCCGAGAAGAATAAATAAATCACACAGAATAACATCGTAGGCCTGTACGATAAAAGTTGTATAATTAAAACATAAAATAAATCGTAATCAAGGGAAGCTAGGTCACAAGATGGCGGTTAACAGCGGATGGTGCGCGTTCCGCTTCATCAAGTCCAATTAAAGATTTACCATTCCAATCATTAGGCACATGCAACACCTTGAATATAATTATTGATTGAAATGTGATATTAATCCTTGATCTAATTAATCTAATTTGGTCATTTGGTCGCAGTTTCTCCCAATATTTATTTTGAATCCACTGTCTAAACTTCAAAATTCATTTACCGATAGTCAAAACGCTTCCTATCCCAAATTATTACATCAAATTTCAAATATTTTGTAAAAAATCCGATTGTATGAAAGAAAATTTTAGAAATGCGATGATATTGTACTAAATAAGCCTAGTAAAATGTACGCCCATAGTGTACTACTATTTTGCTTTCAAGTTTAATCGATGAAGCATGCTCGAAATATATGGTGGTAACGTATTTATCCCATTTCAAACTTTAATTATCGCCTCAGGCGATTACGAAATTATTGTAATAAGTTTACCTTGCCCAGAAGGCGAACATATTGGAGTACGTGCCGAAAGGCGAAGGAGTGACTTTTGGGCAACCTTACAAATTATGTATACAGGGTGTTACAGAAAACCAAACATGTATTCTTGAGGCAATCACAAAAATTGTTTTCTTTTTATCTTATGAAAACCGGCAAACGGCAAACTGAATCCACCTGACGTTACCTTAGTAAGCAATAATATGTTCAACTAACCTACCGAGGCGCCTCATTGCAAAAGAAGCTCCTAAAACAAAATAATCAGTTTAAAAATACCCATTAAAATATCTGTTTGTGAAACCCAGCTGTGAAGGATCAAATTCAGAGATTTTGGGAGATTATTGCATGCAACTCCAAATTTAAAAGTCGTTTTTATTTACTTACAGATTTTAGCACTGAGCAGCTTTATTTGCGATTTCTGATCTTAAAAGTTCAACGTCATAAATAGACTATCGCTCTTCTGCTTGTGCCTATATTATGTTACACCTTGTATAAGCTGATCAGCGGATATCCGATGACAAATACGATCAAGACGTATAAGCTGATCCAAATGTTACATGATAAAAAGACGTATAAACGTATAATATGTTAGAGGACTATAATATGGGCGACTTTAATGTTAAAATTAGGTACTAAATAATTTAAAGTAGGTTAAATTTCAAGGAATGCGAAGATTTTTCTTGATGCATTAATTGATATGAATGATTATGAATTGATGAAATTCTAACTACATGTAGGGAAAAATTTACTGAAGTTCATCCATGAGGAATATTAGAAAATATCAGAGGGAGACTGCTCATTATATATTATTTGTATCTTATGTAGTATGCTGCTATAGTTCAGTTCTTTCCAAGAACCTATTTTTATTTACTTCAGGTAAGATTAAGGATATACACGACTTTATTTAAGTGGTTTCAATAAAATCTTAAAGCAAAATATTAAACTATCTTCATTTTTTTTTAAATAAATGTTAATAAAATAATGAACATGAATAGTATAGTACAATTGCTTTAAAATAAAATAATATGGAGATAAATCAAATATAAGTTGAGTTTGAAATGTTGAATTTAATTCGAAAATTGGCTTTTCGTTTATAAAATACAAAGAATAAAAGGAAGCAGATTTAAAATATAAATAAATAAATAAAATAAAACTAAGGTTCTAATTAACTAGATTTTTACCTTGTTCAATAACTAGTTTGTATAACATTATTTACTCACAATTATGCCATGATAATTTAAACATAAATTACTCTATAGTTCGAGTAGGTATCGAATCCACGACCTCTGTTATCTTAGACAGATACGTGCCTTAGTGCTGCCAAATATGTGTGCTTTTATTAATGTTACATATTATGTTTTTATCGATAACATGATTGAAATTGTTTCAATCTCAATACACACGTTGACATAAGATTGATTACGCATTAAATTGTTTGATCGAACAAGTGCCACTCGAGTTTAGTTGTGTCATATGTTTGTGTACGTCCCATTTCTATACTAGTGTTACGGCTCTTATCTACCTACATGAAAATTGATTACGACATGATTCTATATTTCTATGTGACATTTTACGAGCTTTCTACAAAATTATAAAAAAAATATGAAAAGTATTTCGTATGGGACTATTAAAAATATAACAATGCTGACCGAAGGATCTCCCCATGTCAAACCTCATTGCGATCAACCAGGTTTGAGATGCGGCGAAGGACAGAGTTCAGACTATAATTAGTACCGGCGGTGACGACGGACCATGATACAGCATGGGGCTATGGCGGAATTCATCGACGATATAATCTAATGGTTCCAATACTTCCATTAGAACTCCTTACCCACAGACTAATATTGCTCTAGTAGGTCTGGGTAGGATGAAGCATATAAATGACAGTTCACTTTTGATTATCTGCCAATGAAAGCAACAAAACTAAAGTAGCGTGGACCAATGTAACACGTGAGTATAGTAAATAAAATAAATAAATAAATATTTCTGACACTCACACAACATTATCTAGCCCAAATTAAGTTTCTTAAAGAACTTGTGTTATGGATACTAGATAACTGATATACTTAAGAGATCGGTTGGGTAATGCATTGGGAATTTCAAACTTTTGAAAAAATATGTATGATTTTGGAGAATGTTTACGTTGATGACATTCTCAACTCACCTGAAGTCGGTTTTTTAATGCTCTGCATTCTGTGATTATTAAGAAGTCACTATCAAAAAAGATATAAAGTAATTATAAAATCTTATAATTAAAAGTCGAGATATGAAGCCCTAAATATTACGGTTGTGCAAATTAGATAGTTATTATTATAATAAACAACATGTGTGTAAGCATGAGATTTAGTTCAGTGATATTTAGTAACAATATCATCACCATGAACATGGAATTTTATAAATTAAATAACATCATTATTAAATGAGCAACAAGCATCTAGGAACAATATGGTGAAAAGTAACTTTAAAAATTTCAATGTGTTAATCAACTTTTGTAGCTGACTGTACATGTTCATTCATGTTGCCAATAGTAAGGTACTCTGCCTATCTTGCCCTTCTATCCAGAACACAGCAAAATTAACTATTCGGCGTCGATAATAAGAAAAACAATGTGGTACCTTCATAGACAAACACGCTTCTGTCTGCGTCAACATTATATAGAGTAAGCGGGACACCCTGTATATTGCCGTTCCTGCTCGAACAGCAGATATTTGGAGACGTCACCATTTTAATTTATATTTCACCGACAGAACTCTATTATAAAGCATCGCGTTGTTATTCAGCCATCGAAGAGTCTTTAAATCTGCAGGGTAACAGGTTGCTGAAGTAATATCAGAACAAAATGCGGGGCCCTTGAAACATCTCGACCTAGTTTTTTTTAGACTTAAATAAATATACAAATAAGTGCTTATGTAGAGGCCGTTTATGTAGTTGCACAAAACTAGATCTTACTATAGTAAAACTTTATGTAAAACCAAATTAATAGATGTTGGCTAAGGGGTACTTCAGTTAGAAGTTTTCGGGTTTATCACAGACACTTATCATACGTGATTACGTAAGTCTAGCAGATGCGTTGTTAGTTTTAAAGGGCAAATAATAGTTGCTTAAAAATCTTAATATCAAATTCAATTATGATTAACAAACTCATCTTCAAGCCAAAATATTTGCATCATCGATTCACACGCACCTCCTTAGCAATCTCTATTGCATTTCTGAGCGCTTGCGCAACTGCGTAGTTCAAATTTCACGACAGGTGCGAGTTAGTTACAAGACGCGCTGATAGATGGCAGTTATCTGCGATTTCGATCAATAATGTGGTCAGTGTGCTTAGCGCTGGTCCGAGTTTAAAGCCACGAGCGGTTTGGAAGAAAGAGTAAGTTTATTCCAATGCTAATAATAAACAATATATAAAAAATGCAATCTCAAAAGTACAAATTATAAAATAACAAGCATAAAGAAGACAAGAAATTATTAAATCCACAAAAAGTAATCAAGAGATCGAATCGCAAATAACGATAGCTATATGACTATTTGTGTAACCATTAAGTTTTTAAGCAAGCTTTGTAAGTAACCATAAGATTAAAGTCAAATTTAGTGATTTGAAAAATAAATAGGAATATTTCCTCAGAAGGTAACGATGTGACAGCAATAATGCCTGGAAGAGGTCACTCTAACTAGAGCGATAAAACCTTTTGTTCTTTTTCAGCCCATGAAGAATAAATAAACAATGTCAATACCAGTATAGTTGCCGGACGCTCATGACTCGAACCAAGCATAACTACATTCATCTTAAAGCATTAGGTTTCGAAATTAAGTGACCAGTAAGTACTCTCTGATAGATCTATCAAATAGCATTCGAAAAAACATAATTCTCTAGATCCATTGTTTCCAAAGTAAAATATTTAGAAGGACTATTGCTGACTATCATTGGCAACATATCTTATTACGTAAGCTAATAATTTCCAATAGGTACTCCAGACTTATATCATTATCAGCCCGTAGACGTCCACTGCTGGACATAGGCCTCCCCCAATATTTTCCACGTCGCTCGGTCCCGCGCCGCCCTCATCCAGCTTTTACCGGTGACATTGACCAGATCATCGGTTCATCTTGCAGGGGGCCTGCCTACGCTGCATCTCCCAGTACATGGCTGCCACTCGAGAACTTTTCTGCCCCAACGGCCATCTGTTCTGCGAACTATGTGCCCTGCCTATTGCCACTTCAGCTTTGCAATCCTTCTGGCTATGTTGGACTTAGTTTGTGGCATAGTAAATGCTTATTAGATCAAATTTAGGTATGGCAAAAAGAATATCCTTTGTTTGCCACATTTTGAGATGCTTTCGCTAGTTCAAAAGGGGAAAGGAAGACGACTTCTCTGATTTGCACGCAACAAAATTAAGAGCCATCTCGAAAAAAAAAGAAGTTGAGTAAAAAAATATCAAAGCATCGCAGACACAGCAGACACAAATGTAAAACTTATAACGAGGGTTGAAAAACATTGAAACATAAGCTTTTTCTAGAAACTCATAGAAATATACTTTTAATTTAGACCAGGCATCAAAGTATTCACTAATTTTAAGTTTAAATTTTCTCTGAAACAGATTTGAAGTATCTAAAATTAGAGAGAATTAAAATTAGAAAAGAAAACAACGTAAATTACAATCAAAACAGCATAACAATTTTCTAATCTTCATCTTTTGTTTTCCTTGTTCATAGTATAAATTAAAAAAAGAACACTATTGCCACTGGCAAAAAAACAATTTACCTGTCAATGTCAGAGATATCTCAGTTCCCAGTCGTGTGTAGTTTTCCTATTGTACCCGCTTCTTAGGCCCACTTTCCAGTTCGTAACTTATCAACTACTGGGAAAGAAACTTATCTACTGTGTATTGATTGATTGGATAATTATTGTGTTTTGTTATGATAGCAATTCTCATGATCTACTTTGATTTGCAACCAAAAAAGCCTAGGGAAGAAGCTTTGTAGTTTAAAGTTTTTTTAAACTATGTGGTCTCATAATTTTCTTATGATAATATGGACGAAGATGGAGTAAGGGTTAGGAAATTTATGTTTAAACTATGGAAAAAACGATATAAAAGAGTCATGCATTGCTTCATTATAGATATTTTTCATTACATTTACAGGACATAGGCCAGAAACATCGCTGAATTCAGAAAGTTAAATTTTCGTATCCATATTCATGAGAATATAGAAAGCACATTTTTATCCTTGACAAATTTCTGGGAATCAATCACTTTATAGTGGTCAAAAATGTTCTAATAATGACAATTTGTGTCTAATGATCTTGCATAGGAATGAATAGTAAAATATAAATGGATGCTATTTTGTGGAGTGTTTATTTTAACTTAAACTTTGCTGTATATAAAACAGAAGGGCATGATAGGTGGATGTACCTATCATCTTACATTCCAACTTCGGCAACGCACTAGTAGTTGCCCTAAGGCCGGCGCCAGACTTAGCTTCAAATGTTTGAACAAATGTTTGAACAAATGTTTGCACAAATGTGTGGCGCTGGACTTTGCATATTTATTCAACGTTTGCACAAAGCTTTGCACTTTGCCATCCGGTGTCGGTCTTTTTCCACACATCAAAGCGTTCAAAGTTGAATGTGTGCAAATGTTTGCGTGGCTTGCCACACTTGTTCAGTATCCAGTTGCTCGAGCGTTGTCGAGCGGGACGGTTGTGTGCATGTAACACTGCATGCGGCGATATGATGGACTGGGGCAGCGACTGCGTTCTGGAATTTGTAGAGTTGTTACAGGGGCAACTATGTACAAGGAACCCGAAAAATAACAAATAAAAAAAATATAATTACATGCACACAAATAATACAGGCTAACTGAGTCTACAAAATCGTTGTCCATCTTGTTTGTTGTCTACTAGCATACTGTGGAGAAAAGTGTTTGCGAAGCAAGTCTGGCAGGTTACGTCAATATGTGTTCAAATGACTTTGCAAAGTCGTCAAAGATTTGTGCAAATCTTTGAAGCTAAGTGTAGCGCCCGGGTAAAGTTGCAAGTATCCATGGGCTGTGATCATTTTTTAAACCACATGCGCATTCGCACTTACACCATTAAAAATAACACTTCGTGGCAGTATTGTTTGTTCGAACTCCATGTAATAAGCTCAGCTTCTTTATTGATTTCAATACTTCAACAAACATAACAGTACAATAGTAAAACTATTCTAGCATGAAACTAATACATTGTTATGCATTTGTTTGTAATAAACTTTTCAACGAAAAAAAAGTTGTAATTTCATGCAATGCTTGCCAGTAAGAAAATTCCTCACACGGGATTGTCTATTGCTTTTTGTTCTTTTTTCCTGTCGCGGTCCCACGCTCCGCTGGACGCAATAAAAACTTCTGAATATTAAATGGAACCACTCCGGTCTGTATTGGAATTGCCTATCGGTTTTACGATCGAACTTCGTGGTTGCAATTTTGCTAGCGTGAAATATTCACAGGTTGAATTTGTAGCAAATAATATCGATAGGTGTTAATTTAACAGAAAATAAGATATTTTCTTATTTTCAAATATAATGTTCAAATTTTAAACTTTAAAGAAGGCATTTTGGGATTTTTGTCATGCGAAAACAACTAAGATGATTTTTTGAAATTTTGCACAAAAGTTAGTTATTTTAGTATCCTAATATTATATAAAAGACTATTACTATTACAAATATATGCATTAAACCAAACAAAATTGAAAGTAAGTGAACTTATAAGGGAATGTAACTTTGACAATAAGCGCTCTCAGAGCTTTGGATCTCTTCTCTGGGATACTGAGAAGTTCCGCTCGTTAACCAGTTTCGAAACCCAGCAGTGAACTTATGGGAGTAAGGTTTAAAATGATTATTTTAACGTCTTCGTTTATTTTTTCACTCTACCTAAACCTCTGTAGGTATTTCATCAAAGCAGACGCATTCAGTCTACTAGTTGAGTCTTCATGCTATCTTAGTATAAGTAGGTGCACCTGCAGCTATCTAGAATTTGCATTAATGTCTTCTTAGAAGCTCAGCTTGAGAGTGTTTTTGTTTATCATTCATTACGTAGCCATTAGCTATTTCAGTTTACCTAACTAATAACCACTTTAGAACTCATGCGTTCAAGCAGACGTGCCCTATCTACTTGTATATTTGAAGAGAAGTGTTTTGCGCGGAAACGACAATTTGTTAAGATGTATAAAGAAACGATATCTCTAGTAGAATAATTCGTATTGCTTTACAAAGTTGCTCTGAGATCATTTTAACAGTAATCTAGTGTTAATATACCACAATTAAATTCTTAGATATTTGGCATTCTTTAGAAGTTTTACATTGATGTTTTTCGTACCTAAAAAGCAAAATTGGAACACTATAGTATCAGTTTTGTTGTCCGTATGTCTGTCAAGATTGCATGTCTTAGAATTGCGTTGAAATACCGAGTTGAAATAAAACCTAAATAATCAAGTCTGCAGTTGATTAGAACAGAAAAATAATCGAACAACTTCCCAGTAAACGCAATCAATAGAAACGGCTCTTCAAGCTTTTTTAACATAAGGTAGATCATCAGTTCCCAAATATTCTAATTCTCATTTGCCTTGTATTGACCCTAAGCGACAATGAAACATTTGAATAAAACATTTTCTGCGTACCTCCTCTAGAGCCACTTCCCTTGAGTGACAGCTACCTGCCATAACTTTCTAGCTCGTCTCCACATTCCGCGTGTAATGTGCAAATATGAAACCGAAAGTCGCGGCGTCCTCCTACTTGTCTCTCTAATGGAGAAATTGCATACCTTTTGGTGCTACACCTCCATATGCAAAACACTATTGTTCGAATCTATACTTGAAGTACCTAACAACGGTCAGGCTAGTGGATGTATGGATTTGTGAGAGTATTTTAGCTTAGATTAATAAATTAAGTTAGTCATGGACGTACCTACAACATTGTCGCTCTTTGAAAATACATCAAATACTTGTAAAGTAATGTTGTCTGCAGTAAAACGCAAATTCAGTTAAAAAGTGAATAAACATTATTTATGGCAAAAATATCATATTGTAGAAAAAATCATAATGATTTCTTTCTGGTAACCTAAACATTGCTAAGATAGTTAAATACATTTTATGTAGATTACTATAAAAATATAAAATTAACCCATGCATCTTCAAACCGACGAGGCATATCTTTAGTCACGTATAAATTAATAATGTCTATAATGTATATTTTTCTCAGTTCGCTCAAGTCTATTCAACCAGGAAATCGTCTTTAAAGCAATAATGATGGCCTCACATTTTCATGCGCAGACGCATCGCAACACATAGAGCTCAGATGTATCGGAGATGTATTCATAATTAATACCCGTATCAATATGCAACGTTATTAGGATCCGTTTACAGTAGAGGATAATTACAAAAATCTTGAAAAATGCTGTAACGTAACAAGATTTTGCATACCAGTAATGAATATCATATAATGTAACCTAGCCTTAGTCTGTAAATTTATGAATACCTTTGTACCTTATTTATTTTATTTGGCATGAATCATGAAATATTATTATATTATTATTACTTTATGTAATTACATGATGCTGTTGAGGTTTGAGGGTGGTTTCTTTGCATACGAACAAAAGCGCATGAACTCAATTCCGTCGTCCGAATAGATTTGCTAAGAATAAGAAATCTCTATCGCTTCTGCGTGAGTATCTTGTACTAGACACACTAATCTAAGTGGGACCCACTAATATTCTTTAATTACTTCTGTCTACTACTCCATAGATTTCTGCTCTCTGCTGCGAAATAACATTGCATAGGCTATTGACAGCCAGTATTTCCCAGAAATATCCTTCAAACTTGGCCCTTAATATCAGCTAAGACACGGGACAAAACGGATTACGTAACTAATAAACAAACAAACCAAAAAATATAAGAATAAGTTACAAAATGGCACTTTCTTTGCGGAATTACTTAATTTTTTCAATGTGTTGTGGTCATGCGCATGCCCTTACCGCGAGATAACACTCATGACTAATTATAAATTATAATGCGTGCGCGCAGGTGGGATGGATATGTCGCGAGTGGACCGTGAATGGACCGATGCAGTAAAAATGGAATACTAAGATTCTACGACAAATCATATTTAATAAAGCCGGTTTTAACCGGATTATCAAAATGAATTGTACTCAAAGATAGGTGTGTCATGGGCTACGATTGGCTTACAATTCATTAATACCTACAAAAACTAGGGTTTGTAAGAAAATAATGCAATAGGTAGACGCAAAAAATTTACAAATCAATCAACTATACATAGCCTCAAAATGAGCTTTAATTATTGCAAAACTAGGGAATGTTCTTCAGTCTGCTCTAATAGGGTATCATAATAGGTTGGTTCAATATCCTTCTTGGTTTTATCCTATTTTGAATGTTAAAATAGAGCCTTTTGATGAATGCTTTAAAAACCTTGAAGGAATAAAAGTATTTTTTTTATATTTATTTATTTTTACCTCAAATTCATGAGTTTTTAGTACCTACCTAATGGATTTAAGTAGAATCCATAGGAAGATAGCCGTGGCATTTTGATATAACATTTATAAAACAAACAGGTATATTTACTTGTACAAAAATAGTCCGTGACTACGGCATAATGAAATAATTCACAGTATTTTTTAGAGGTAAAAAATAAACTTATTAGCCTGCCATCTATTAGCAATGTCATGAAGCTCTAAAAGATAGCTCCAGAGAGTAAATTACAACTGGCAATACAATATTAAGTTACTGGTGCAAAAGTATAGATGGCAGTATTGCAAACTGTTAATCGAGTGCTCCATATGATATGGAAGAGGTTTTTTTTTTGGTTTTATGGTTTTCGATGATGAAAATATATTTAATTAAATTCTTTTAAATATATTTTAAAATTTAATTGAAAAAAAAGCGTGTCATACTTCATGGCCACGCCACATCAAGCAATGAGAGGTTTTCTGACAGCTCATTAAAAAAACAAAACTGTACAAAATTGGTACAAAAGGCTTCGATAGGTGGCGCTTTACAAAAGGTGAAGGCGAAGAATTTATTCCACACTGCTGCGTTTTCAAAAGTAAAATAAATTAATTGATGTCTGTACCAGAAATTGAACGTATAACTAACCATATATGGTAGATACCACTTATCTACATTATAGTATACAGACTTAACGCCTTCGGATTTTTAAAAGTGCCATCTATAGAGGTTTTTTTAACTAATTTTTATGAGCTGTCAGAAAACTCTCCATTCTTACGGGATTTGTCACAACAAATGTCTTTTAAATATCGGTAATTGTCTGAAAAGGAAAAAAAATTTCGGTCAAAGGATTAAGAGAAATCGAAGAAAATTTGTCGCGTGCTTTCAAAATGTTAGTTTTACGTTGTAATTTTGACACTATTATTTCATATGATTAGAACCCAAAATTGACAGAAATTTCTTTAAGGATAAATATTAGTATTAATCTATCATTTTTAATGGTATTTGTGAGGTTCTTCGATATCCTTTGACCGACATTTTTTTTCCTTTTACGACAATTACCAATATTTAAAAGACATTGGTTCTGATAAATCTCGTACGAATTTATTGATGTGGCGTGGCCATGAAGTTATGTATGACACAGAAAAACGTAATAAATTGGCTCTCCGTCCGTCCGGGCTAGAGCCCCGCTTGCATATCCTTACTTATTCTCTAAAAAATTAGGACATTTGGTGATTAAGCAGAAATAGGTTCAGACTAAAAAAAAATTCAGGGTAAAAACAGGTGTTACCGACACAAACTTTAATTGACCGTATGTGTCAATAGTTCATGAAAATTTTATAAGTTATAATAATCGAAGATCAAAATAATAGTCCGTGGCACTGCAGGACAGGGAAAGAGAACCTTCAAGAGCACTTCTTAAAGCGCAACGAAAACAATTTGTAGGGAACAGTAGCTATTAGTTTTGGCATATTCCCGTTGTGTACGTACTTTGTGTGACTGTACAGATAGATCTTGCAGTTTCATTTATATTTTAATCCACTTAATACAGTAAAACCTTATTTCTTCTTGGAACCCACCAACCATTACAGAAATTAACCTAACAAAATGTTAAGAAGTTGTCATACTTTCAGGATCGTAACAACGACCCTGTTTATCACCATACAATAGTCCTTTCCGAAGCAAGGAAGTTCTCTTAATAAGTTGATGTAGAGTGGTCCTCTTTACCAGTACCTACCTAAGTAGGAACCTACTGAAGTCATTTGACCTGCTGTATAAGTTTGCAAATGTTAGATGTTAGTAATCAAAAAGATTCATGTACATACAATTAGTCACATTTAAGGATGTTTATTTTATTTGGCATGAATCATGAAATATTATTATATTATTATTACTTTATGTAATTACATGATGCTGTTGAGGTTTGAGGGTGGTTTCTTTGCATACGAACAAAAGCGCATGAACTCAATTCCGTCGTCCGAATAGATTTGCTAAGAATAAGAAATCTCTATCGCTTCTGCGTGAGTATCTTGTACTAGACACACTAATCTAAGTGGGACCCACTAATATTCTTTAATTACTTCTGTCTACTACTCCATAGATTTCTGCTCTCTGCTGCGAAATAACATTGCATAGGCTATTGACAGCCAGTATTTCCCAGAAATATCCTTCAAACTTGGCCCTTAATATCAGCTAAGACACGGGACAAAACGGATTACGTAACTAATAAACAAACAAACCAAAAAATATAAGAATAAGTTACAAAATGGCACTTTCTTTGCGGAATTACTTAATTTTTTCAATGTGTTGTGGTCATGCGCATGCCCTTACCGCGAGATAACACTCATGACTAATTATAAATTATAATGCGTGCGCGCAGGTGGGATGGATATGTCGCGAGTGGACCGTGAATGGACCGATGCAGTAAAAATGGAATACTAAGATTCTACGACAAATCATATTTAATAAAGCCGGTTTTAACCGGATTATCAAAATGAATTGTACTCAAAGATAGGTGTGTCATGGGCTACGATTGGCTTACAATTCATTAATACCTACAAAAACTAGGGTTTGTAAGAAAATAATGCAATAGGTAGACGCAAAAAATTTACAAATCAATCAACTATACATAGCCTCAAAATGAGCTTTAATTATTGCAAAACTAGGGAATGTTCTTCAGTCTGCTCTAATAGGGTATCATAATAGGTTGGTTCAATATCCTTCTTGGTTTTATCCTATTTTGAATGTTAAAATAGAGCCTTTTGATGAATGCTTTAAAAACCTTGAAGGAATAAAAGTATTTTTTTTATATTTATTTATTTTTACCTCAAATTCATGAGTTTTTAGTACCTACCTAATGGATTTAAGTAGAATCCATAGGAAGATAGCCGTGGCATTTTGATATAACATTTATAAAACAAACAGGTATATTTACTTGTACAAAAATAGTCCGTGACTACGGCATAATGAAATAATTCACAGTATTTTTTAGAGGTAAAAAATAAACTTATTAGCCTGCCATCTATTAGCAATGTCATGAAGCTCTAAAAGATAGCTCCAGAGAGTAAATTACAACTGGCAATACAATATTAAGTTACTGGTGCAAAAGTATAGATGGCAGTATTGCAAACTGTTAATCGAGTGCTCCATATGATATGGAAGAGGTTTTTTTTTTGGTTTTATGGTTTTCGATGATGAAAATATATTTAATTAAATTCTTTTAAATATATTTTAAAATTTAATTGAAAAAAAAGCGTGTCATACTTCATGGCCACGCCACATCAAGCAATGAGAGGTTTTCTGACAGCTCATTAAAAAAACAAAACTGTACAAAATTGGTACAAAAGGCTTCGATAGGTGGCGCTTTACAAAAGGTGAAGGCGAAGAATTTATTCCACACTGCTGCGTTTTCAAAAGTAAAATAAATTAATTGATGTCTGTACCAGAAATTGAACGTATAACTAACCATATATGGTAGATACCACTTATCTACATTATAGTATACAGACTTAACGCCTTCGGATTTTTAAAAGTGCCATCTATAGAGGTTTTTTTAACTAATTTTTATGAGCTGTCAGAAAACTCTCCATTCTTACGGGATTTGTCACAACAAATGTCTTTTAAATATCGGTAATTGTCTGAAAAGGAAAAAAAATTTCGGTCAAAGGATTAAGAGAAATCGAAGAAAATTTGTCGCGTGCTTTCAAAATGTTAGTTTTACGTTGTAATTTTGACACTATTATTTCATATGATTAGAACCCACAATTGACAGAAATTTCTTTAAGGATAAATATTAGTATTAATCTATCATTTTTAATGGTATTTGTGAGGTTCTTCGATATCCTTTGACCGACATTTTTTTTCCTTTTACGACAATTACCAATATTTAAAAGACATTGGTTCTGATAAATCTCGTACGAATTTATTGATGTGGCGTGGCCATGAAGTTATGTATGACACAGAAAAACGTAATAAATTGGCTCTCCGTCCGTCCGGGCTAGAGCCCCGCTTGCATATCCTTACTTATTCTCTAAAAAATTAGGACATTTGGTGATTAAGCAGAAATAGGTTCAGACTAAAAAAAAATTCAGGGTAAAAACAGGTGTTACCGACACAAACTTTAATTGACCGTATGTGTCAATAGTTCATGAAAATTTTATAAGTTATAATAATCGAAGATCAAAATAATAGTCCGTGGCACTGCAGGACAGGGAAAGAGAACCTTCAAGAGCACTTCTTAAAGCGCAACGAAAACAATTTGTAGGGAACAGTAGCTATTAGTTTTGGCATATTCCCGTTGTGTACGTACTTTGTGTGACTGTACAGATAGATCTTGCAGTTTCATTTATATTTTAATCCACTTAATACAGTAAAACCTTATTTCTTCTTGGAACCCACCAACCATTACAGAAATTAACCTAACAAAATGTTAAGAAGTTGTCATACTTTCAGGATCGTAACAACGACCCTGTTTATCACCATACAATAGTCCTTTCCGAAGCAAGGAAGTTCTCTTAATAAGTTGATGTAGAGTGGTCCTCTTTACCAGTACCTACCTAAGTAGGAACCTACTGAAGTCATTTGACCTGCTGTATAAGTTTGCAAATGTTAGATGTTAGTAATCAAAAAGATTCATGTACATACAATTAGTCACATTTAAGGATGCAGTTGTATACTAAAGTGCATGCTACATCTCGTGTGCTGCCACACTGTGAACACACTCTACACACAAAACAAAACAGTGCCCGTATTTAGGCAGACCTAGGTTAATCTAAATAGCCCGTGCTGCCTATTATACGAGGGAGTGAAATCAAGTTATTCATGTCTTAGATTTTGGATTAATGCATTTCCTGTATTAACATTTCCTATTTTTAACGCGTAAAACACATTTAGATTCCAGATAAGTGTTTCTATAATCATAATCATCTTCAGCTCTCATTAGCTTTTATTGATAAATATTTCGTGAAAAATTACTAAATATTTTTATTACTAGATAAGTATATAGGTAGGTAAGTATGACAGAGATATCAATTTGACAAAATGAAATTGTGTACGCAATAAAGCTCGGAAAAGAAAATTGATCATTTTAATAACTAAATCAGCCGTTATTTACTATGATCTACGAAATTCCGTAATTAGTATCATGACATAACTCTGGAATAGTTATTCAAATTCAAATGATTCAATTTATTTATGTTTCTTATCTGTCGGTAGCAAGTAAGTGTGCAGTTTTTTAAAAAACCTACCAACAAGTAGGAACTTAATTTCACACCCTCAGTAAAGTAATATAAATATATATTCTGTGCATGCCGTGCTATATAAAGTATAGCTTACGTCGCAACGCGTCTCGTAGCGCGGAGGCGAGCGAAGTTAGCGCGTCGCGTAGCATCGCGTGGTATCGCACGAACATTCGCATATCTACGGACATTCTTCTTGTTAATTACAATACACACAAATACAAAAATTTATCTGGCAGATATCGAACAAGTTAAAGAGCCATCCAAGAATTATATTATCAAAAGTGCAGCCTACAAGAATTCAAAATGTCTCAGCCTATGAGTAGCTCGTTACAAATGTTAAGTGTCGAAAGTATTTCTATTTTTTTACTAATATCTTCTTTATTTTCAATATCAACACTAGTAGAAAACCTCTTTTTGGTAAAAAAGAATCAATTTTATTGCGGTACAGACCTGTGTATTAAAAGTAAATCAAATTGGGAGTCTCTTTATAAGCATTTCACTTAAAAAATTGTCAATCGTTCCTTATGAATTAAATCGGAACAATCCGCGAAAACAAGAAGCTAGAAAATTTGTCGGTAACGTACTTACCTTTGATGAGTGTTTAAACTGGCAGTATCGCCTGTTCGGAAGCACTTACCTGGTGGGTTCTATCGTTCTTCCTATTTTTAACATCTAAAATAACGTATAAACATATGTAGTTGTATTTCGGGTAAAGAAAAAGATCAGCCAGTACAATCACAGGGCTTGTGTAGTTTTAGCAGCATTTATAACATCAGTCCGTGAATCCGAATGCCACTTACCCGCAAGGAGATCCAGACCTCGTTAGCCAGACTTAAACCCACAAAATCCAGATAAAATACAAAGTATCCTGAGAGTAAGCTTTACCCTAAATTACCAATAATTCAGTGTTTCAAACGAGTTTATCTGGTAAGTCAAAAAGACTCTCAAAAAGACTTTAAACGAGAAAACATCGATTCATTTGTTTGAAAACCAATTGGAGCACCCTGTATTAAAACAAATGAATCAACTTCATCTTTTATTAAAATGATTTGGATTGAAAGTTGTTATAAAAGAAATTGATTCAGATAAGTTATTTATTTAGTATCATCAAGATCAATAACTTTCCAGACTATTAAATATGGAATCTATAAATTTGTAAAGTTGAGTTAGGTTTTTTCACTGTGTGCAGCCTCCTGCATTTGCAGGCATCATCCTCAACACAAACATAATCTTTCTTGTTCTTTGGTTTAACCCCTTTGAGAGATTCACCTCCTACAGCACGCGTACAGAGATTAGAGTATCTTTACCCCCGTTTGACGTAAGCAAGGGTTTTACGTCTCAAACTGTGAGAATTTCTCCCCGGAGCTAATAACTGTCAGGAATCTCATGTTTGCAGGAGGGTTATAGAGTAACGTCCTCTTCCCGAGGATAGTTTATCCTCCAAGCTAGCCGGGCTAGTATCATGAGCTAAAAGCATACGGCAAAAAATGAAGAAACACATGCTCTTTATCCTGACACCCTTACTACTTATATCTATCTACAGCAGCGGGTGATTCTAGCAGCTGATAAGTTGTTGAAAGTACTTACAGGATTCGTGGTGGTGCGACCCGAGTGACTCCAGTGTGTGCTTATCATTACATTGTTTATCATCGGATGAAGGTACTCCAGGAAGGCCTCACATTGTTTATCTGGTGAAGGTACTTACAGGCTTCGTGGCGGTAGAGCGGCGCCACGCTGGTGGCTTCCAACGGCCCCCCCGCCAGTCGCGACGCCAGTGACTCCAGGAAGTGCCTCACATTGCGCAGGTCTCCAGCGACAGCGGCCTCGCTGCCTTCAGACTCCTCCTCTGTAATGTGGTAGAAGGAGAGGTTTGTAAAGTGAGAGGAATAGGTTTATAGAGATCCACTTAGAGGTGATTGGAATTTTACGGGTTTCCCAAAAGCGTCAGATGCGCAGTAGACTAAGGGAAAAACTTGTTGGTGGTATGAATCACGGACGAAAAGCTGTCCAACAACAATAATAATCTTTTTTGATAAAAATCAGAGGTCCTAATCTAAACCAAAATATACTGAAGCCAAAACTATGAAAGTTCTTGTTTATAGGCGACTATACCCGCACCTAATGGATTACATCTCACCTAATGGAAGTGAAGATGAGGTTACATATGAAGGCACGCAGAAAGAAACTGGCACTTCATAAAACATTTCTAGCATATACTACAGGGTTAATTTTAACTAGCGCAACACCTCACGCAGGTAGCCGCTCCATATCAATCCCAACATCATTTGTTCTACCTACGACTTTTTACAAACAAATTTTTGTTCCCTCTGTTATTTATCACTCTGTATTTTGAGCAACCCGCGCCCGCTGCACGTGGCGTGACGTGACACAAAGTGCGTGGCATCAGTGTAAATAGAGAATTTAGAGACCGTAAATATTTTGTGTATGGAAAAACAGTTTTTTTTTATTTTTATCATTCATTTTAAAAAGTCGTTGAACAAAATGTTGTTGGGATTGATGTGGAGAGATAACCTGCAAGAGGTGATGCGCTAATTAATAAAAGTGATGATGATAGGCGGCAGTTATTATTTATTTTAAATTTAGAATATTTCACTTTTAAAGCTACGAACCTATGAGCTCCAGGCGGTCGGTACTGAGGTTCCACGGCATGAGGCTGAGCGCTTGGCGCAGGCGCCGCAGCACCCACGGGTCCTGCTCGAACAAGCTGGAAGCAAAGGAACATTTTGTGGTTTATAAATATAAAATATACGGATTTCAATATTAATGCGGCTAAGTAAACAATAGAATTAAATATTTGAATAAGAATTAGTTTTTGTCTTCACAAAATAATTACTGGAAACGGTGTTGAAAAGACATCCAAACGATATCACTCAAGAGTCCTCACTTCAATGTTTTTCCAGATATTTTTGTTTTTTACAAAACTATAGTCTTAGTTTTTGTTTGAGTAAAATAGTTCTTAATTTTTCCTGCAAGATATCCTCAGATTTTTCATTTATCCCCAAAAAACTACACAGGAACTAAAAATTATCGTAGGTCACTAGATACCTCTAAAAAAACATTTATGTAATGTGGTGCAATAAAAATTAAGCCAAACTAAAGCTTGATTTTTCAATGGTCAGGTAAAACTTATCTGATGAATAAAGTATTACTCAATAGCTTCAAGTTCCTGTAAAGTTTAACGTTATTTTCTTTCATCGTCATACAGGTGGTGTCAACGGTATGGCTCTGAATAGCAATAAATGTTATTCAATTAAATTTACACGTAAAAAAACACTATTGCAATCCTTATATAAGATAGAAGGATATTTTATTAAGGATGATGTAGAAATCCGTGATTAAGGTGTAATTTTGGATAGCAAATTTTAACTCAATCGTATCTAAAGGGGCTCGTATGCACGGCTGCCTTATCACGTAACTTGCAAGAGCAAAGCGATGGCACGAATTGCGCAAGATTTGCTAAAAAATAACTAATTCGTATTACGTTACAGCAAAAGCAAAGCCATAACAATCCGACGACTGTGCTGCCTCTATCGTACAATCGATGTACTAAAAGTGCATATATAATGCCTTTGACTTTCATACTTTTCGTGTGTACTTTTCTGCGAAATTTTAAAAGCAAACATCTATTTCACATTTTATTAGTTTCTTTTTTACTACCAAATTGTTTTTGGCGCTAGTATCGTAGCAATAAATGTATTCTGCAATCAACGAACGATTGAACAGCTATCGCTTACATAATACGGTGTAAAGCAATGGATCGCGCGTCCATGGCGTGATGACTGCGCCATTATAGCTGATCGCTAATATTTACGTGATAAGGCAGCGGGTTTATTAGGCGCAATACTAAATACTTTAGATTATCCAGTATTATCCAGTAACAATGTATCCAAAAATAATATTGTTTAATGCATTAGTAAGAAGTCACATGGAATTTGCATCTTTTTTGTGGAATCAACAGTATTGTGTGCATTCGCAACGCATTGAATCGATTCAGCGCTCCTTCACGAGATCTCTGGACTTTCAGTCCTCTGGTGTTTCGCACAGAGCACCTTATGAAACCAGACTTAAGTTTTTTAATATGTTTTCTTTGCATAAACGGATGCAGGTTTTAGATCTTAAATTTGTGTATATAATACTTAATAATTTTACTGACAGCCCTACAATTCTGAATCACGTCATGATAGCTGTACCACGACGCATACCTAGACATCCCATTACTAAAATACTAAATGTCCCTCTTTGTAGATCTAATTTGCTGGCCCACTCTCCCCTACCCAGGGTAACTAATTTGTCGAATAAAGTGACTTCAGAGATCCCAGATTTAGATATTTTCCATGACTCACCATGCTTTTCCTAAATAGATTACACACCTTTAATTTGAATAATAATTTTATTGTGAATAAATTGCTAAATTGCTATTTTTGACATGTATTTTAAATAAAGAAATCAAATTTGAAATTTTAATTATTTTATTGCCACAATTTATTTTCTCTATGTAAGTATTTTAATTTAATTTTCAACACACTTGCTCGTAAAGTGATCGTTATTCTATTGAATTTAGAACTATAAACTGGGCTATAAGTCACGCGTGCATAATATATTATACCCTAGTGCATAATATAATGAATCCTACAACTTTGTTATCAAGTGTGTTTGTTATTTTATGACCACGTATGTCTGTCTTTTACTCACAAGTGTGTTGAAAAACGTCGTATGTAACTCGTGAGCGTTGCTAATTACAGTCTCGGCTCATTATTAAGCCCTCGCCTGCGGCTCGGGCTCAAATCACAGCCTCGACTGTAATTAGCAACTTCGCTCACTTGTTACATAATATACTATTAGTCAATTGTCAATTTAATCACTTATTTGTAATGAATGAAGTTTCACTGACAACTTTTTAATGCCTTTAATTTTTAATTTTAATTTAAATCTATCTATCTATATCTATCTATCTATATCTATCTATCTTCTTCTATCTATCTATACTTATAATAAATCTGTAGAGAGGTCAATTCTGTACATGAAATATTTTTTCAAAATAACTATCAGGGGGTGATTAGTGATCGATACTGATGCCAAAAATGCAATCAGTAAAATTTTTGTCTGTCTGTCTGTCTGTATGTTCCTTATAGAAACAAAAACTACTCGACGGATTTTAACGAAACTTGGTAAAATTATTCTTCATACTCCTGGGCAGGTTATAGTATACTTATTATCACGCTAAAATCAATAAAAGCAGAGCAGTGAAGGGAAATGTTGGAAAAACGGGAGAAGTTACTTCATTTTTTAAGCTTCCGTCGCGTGTGCAGCCTTAATGGTTAAAGCTACATAGATATCATGTATGACAGAAATATTCTTCATAAAATTATATAAAAAATATCCCACAACAGTATATGTCTATATTTTATGGTTGGCTCACAATAACACGTGTAAATCCCGATAGCTTAGCAGTTCGGAGCTTTCTGATTATATTTGTTTACTCTATAATACTCTCACTCATCCCTAATTAAAAAAAATTAACATTATTACCTATTCAATAAAAAAAGAATCATAGAAATCGATATAGATACACCAAACTTATACATGAAATACGCTAATAACCCATCGCGCGTGAATACTGAATGATATAGGGATTATTTTTGCGTAACGGTTGCCGCGCTCGACGCGGCTCGCGGCGGTAGAGTATAAAAAGGCGGGAGGCGAGCGCAATCTTTTGCGCGATTTAATATAGGTAGGTACAGAAGGAACAAGCGTTACATTACCTGTCAAATTCCCCCAACCAATTTTAACTTATTATCGAGGTTATAGAGTTCAAATTCAAGTAAAAAATTTTGACAGATTTGTAACGCTTGATGTACTGCCTTCTGTACATACAGAGATAAAATGGAAATCAAGGTTTTGTTTATTTCATGATTGTTTCTGCCTCTTGGAAGTCAGAAACCGTAGATTTCTTCGGAATAAAAAGTAACGTATGTGTTAACTACTATACCAAATTACATTAATATTGGCTTAGCCGTTTGGCAGTGAAAAGCAGCCATACATAACTATAGGTAGTATTGTATGTACACTGATAATGGCTGGATGGATGGATTTTTTCTATTCTTTCACGCAAAAACTACTTAGCTTTACCTAGAATAACAATAAGCTAAGTATAATTAATGAAGATATTGCATGAATTAATTAAAATTGAAGGCATTAAATAAAACACTTTTTAACCGGATTAATGGCGTCTAATTTATATTTATATTTTACATTTTAACTTTGCAGACCCCGTGGTCACGAGCGACTGTTAAAATTTAAAATGTACCTAAATATACGCGATAATTCCGGTTAAAAAGTGTTTTATTTAATAGTCATACATAATAGTTATCGCGAAAACTTAAGACAATATTAAAATTTAAGCCACTTTGGCAACCGATTTGTTTATAACGCTATGTGCCTAATAGATTGTTACCTACCTATGTTTGTGGTTAGGAGTTATACTTATTATATGGGCGAAGATTCTTCATTTTTATTTTTGTTATTAAAGATAGTTAGGACCTTGGAGAAGAAAATAACCTACTCGAAATACTAATTCAATACAGACGAAGTCGCGGGCATCATCTATGTAATATACCTATACTTACTTTAACCTACTTATACTTTTTCACAAAACCTAGGTGAAACTGCGGATCAATGCTTTGTTGTAACAGTTTTTTAAGTAATTGTGTCTGTTTATCTCTCAGTAACGCTTTCACAGCTAAACTACTGAGTCGATTTTGACGAAATTTAGAATAAGGTAATTTTTAACTTCAAGGAGGATATAATAATAGTATTTATCCAACTCTAATAAACGGTATCCACGCGGACGAAGTCGCGGGTCACAGCTAGTTGTATAATATTTTGATGAAAAAGTACTCTGAATAGATTTTAAGATTTTTTTAAATTCTATCTCATCTCCTATATACATAATTTCATCCTATAAATTGAAAATTAGTAAAGAAATTATCCGTAAAAGATTCGCGTGAAAAGTAACGAATTCGGACTTTTTTCCCCGGCGGATACGATACCGATCTCCAGAACATCACTAATTTTAACTCATAACGTAGTTGTGGTTCAAAGTGTGTGCCAGGATACAATCATGTTTTATATATAGTTCACGGAGGGCCAAAGGGCGGAGCGCCATGGCCGGTGGGAACAGTTAATCAACGTGAGTTGATGTTGATGAAGTGTTTTCATCGAAGATTTCCAATATTTCAGACTAATGTACTTACTTCTTTGGACAGATGCACGGGACCGGCCCTCCGCGCAGGTCACCCCCGCAGCGTGCGCAGTCCCCCTCGCCGGACACTCTTGCGCATCCTTTGCTGTCACCGATCTCAGGCCTGGAAACATGACAAAGAAGCCATTATTATCTTCATCTTTTTCTAGTCCCCACTGCAGGGCCATGAGTCTCTACCATGTGAGAAGACTAAGTTACGGATTCAAGCCGGCGCAGAGCCGGCCAGTGTTCGTGAGAATTATCAATGCTTCGAAATTGTTTCTTAAATACCCTAACGACTACTATATTATTTACAAGAATATAGCACAGAATTTGCGATAGCTGTTTACAAATGTTTGAAAGTGTGAATCTTTAAGAGGCAATTTATTGACCTTAATCGAGCGATCAAGTCATTGATTTTGAAAAAAAAGATACTATCTTTTTAACGTATATTGTGTTATCTACTTTTAGCAATAGTTATCATTGGATCTTTATTCTTGTGAAGGTGGATTAGCTACAGTCGAATGGTAATGTGCTAAGTCATGATTATCATTCAAAAACTTGTATCATTTCGTAACTTTTGTCTATGATTTGTGTGCGTACTTAAGAATCTCAGTAAAAATGTAAAAAATGATAACAAATCACACTGTCAGTGTTTAAATTTAATTAAAGTTGCATTTAATTGTTACTATTTTTGTTTTTTCCTGCAAATAAATAAATGTCCGAGTCTCACGCGGGTAGCCACTGCGGACGCGCGTTCCTAACTGCTCGCTCGCCTCGTGTTATCGTGCCTATTATTGTGTTAGTGCGTGGTGAAGAATAATAATTTGGACTCTTCGTACAATATAAAAGGGGAACTCCTGTTTATCAGGAACCCCGGAATAAATAATGAACCTCAACCCAATGTCTCAAACAAACCCAACGTCTCAACAAACCTCAAAGTTACTACAAATGTCTACAAAAACAACTAGTTACGCCAATATTACCTCAACTACATGTTTCCCAAAGAAAGATCAAGCTATAATCTTAGACTCGATTGATGGAGTAACACTCAGGGAGTACCTTCTTGCGTTATCATCTGTATTACCTGCAACATCTATCCGTTTTATATCCCGCATATCGAATGCTCGTATATGTATCTACACAGACTCGAAAAAAACAGCGGATGAACTTATAGAAGGTAAAAAAGAAATAACTGTTCAAGGTAAAACCCTCGAAATAAAACCACTGATTACTAGAAACAAAAGAATTGTACTCTCAAATGTTTGTCCAGTCATCCCTCATTACGTAATCGAAAAAAAATTTGAAGAATTAGGTGTAAAAATAATGTCATCGATAACTTTTATGAAAATTGGAGTATCAGATCCCGGTTTTTCGCACATACTGAGTTTCCGGAGACAGTTATATGTTTCTCCTGAAGACGAGAAACGACTCCCCGAATCATTCCAGGTAACTTTTGAGGATACAAATTACTGGATCTATATATCCACTGACTCACTTAAATGTTTTTCCTGTAATAGTATGGGTCACCTGGCAAAAAATTGTCCACAAAATGTAACTAGCCTAGAAAATAATACACAACTGGACGAAGAGATCATGACAGCCTTTGAGAGAAACGATGACTTAAATATAATACCTAGTTCAGGAACACCCATACCTATACCCAGAACCCCCATATCAGGTATTATACCAGTAACAGAAACAAATATAATATCAGGGGCGATAACTCAACCTCTCCAAGTTAATATACAGGGTGTAAAACGTATCCATTCTCCCACTACGACTGAATCTACTTCGAAAAACTTTATAAAACCTTCTGACAGCCCAAAGGAACAGTGTTCAAAAGAACACAACTTTGATTTAAGGGATTTCGAAACCGATGACTCATGTAGCAACATCTCACTGGATGATACTGAGAATAGAATAAGAGCTAAGAAAAAGTTAAAGAAAATTGATCCTAGAGGAGAAGAAGAGGTCTGGACAGACATACAGAAGGAGTTAACAGAATTAGACAAAGAAACTTTTCCCTTGAACTTGGATCAATTCATAAGTTTAATGGACAACATAAAGGGTAAACAAAATGTAAAAGAAGTTGTTTATTTATATACAAATAACATAAAAGACCTTATTACTATGTGCAACAAGTTATATCCTAAAATGAACAAAAGTCTTAAAAATAGATGCTCCCGACTATCTAGAAAACTTAATGAAATGTCAAATGATATCATGAGCTCTTAAACTATTTTTTTTTGTACAACATTTAAAAATATTAATATTATAGTTTTTTATATTTTAGTTCTAAATTATATAGATATGAACATTCTTCAGTGGAATATAAATGGATACTATGCACGATTAGAAAATATTAAGTTATTGCTTAGCCAGGTAAGTCCAGCCTGCATTTGTTTACAAGAAACTAATTTCACCGCTAACCACTGCGCATCCTTGAAGGGTTACGAAGTATTCTATAAAAATCGAACTCAAAGTAGTAAAGCTAGTGGTGGAGTTGCAACATATATAAAATCTTTCACAAATCCATATCAGTTACAATTAAACACACAATTAGAGGCAGTAGCAATTCGGCTAAAGTTCCCATTAAATATAACAATATGCAATATATACCTTCCGAATAGTAGCTCTTTAAATATAAATGATTTAAATAACTTGATATCTCAACTGCAAACACCTTTCATAATTTTGGGAGATTTCAATAGCCATCACTTCCATTGGGGATCCGAAAAGTGTGACACTAGAGGTAGATTAGTGGCGGACTGGTTGGATAGCAACAGTGAAATGCTTTTACTGAATTCTGGGCAGCCAACTCATTTCAATAGCAGCACCGGACGTACTAGTGCTATAGATCTAACTTTTGCTTCACAAAGTATAGTGTCATACTTTGAATGGAACGCATTAGAAGACCTATACGACAGTGATCACTTTCCAATCTTGATTCAAAGCCAGTTCCCGGAATTCTCTTCAGAAAATATAAAAATACCCCAAAAATGGAAGTTGCACGATGCTAATTGGTCGAAGTTTCGAGATGAGGTTACCACAAACATCTGCAGACTAACAGATTTAAAATCTAACGTGAAACTATCCATCAATGATATTGTAAACCAATTTACTGAAATTATTTTACTAGCAGCCAACAATTCTATACCAAAAACATCTGGCAATTATAAAAAGAATAGCCTCTCGTGGTGGAATGAAGATTGTACGATAGCAGTTAAAGAAGCCAAAAAAGCCCTAAGAAAATACAAAAAATATGCAAGAAATGATCAAGATTCAAGTTTAAAAATAGATTAAAAAAAAAAGAGAGCCAACTGTAGAAGAATACTTAAAGAGTGTAGGCGAAAAAGCTGGGAAGAGTGGGTTTCATCTATTTCTGCCAAAACACCAGTAGGTGAAATGTGGAAAAAGATACATAAGATCAAGAACAACAGAAACAGTTTTAATAATATAGTGCTTGAGAAAACGGATGGTACACTAACATCAGATCCCATCGCCACCACTGATATGTTAGCTGAAACGTTTGCCTCTAATTCTAGCTCACGCAACTATGACAAAAAATTTATCACACACAAAATTACACAAGAAATCAACCAAGCTAACTTAGAATTAAACAATAATACAAATTCAATTAATAATGATATAACAATGCATGAACTGTCGTTTGTGCTCTCCCAAATAGGAAATACTAGTCCCGGACCAGATAACATATCTAATACAATAATTAAACAATTACCTATCAGTGCGCTCAACTATTTACTGGATTTATACAATTATATTTGGACGAAACAGGTATTTCCAGATAGTTGGAAAGAGGCCTTAGTTATCCCAATACTGAAACCGGGAAAAATACCTTGTTCAGAAAAAAGTTATAGGCCTATATCATTAACATGTAACCTTTGCAAGATTCTCGAAAAAATTATTAGCAGACGAATAAGGTGGTATGTGGAAACAAACAACTACCTTTCCCCATTTCAATACGGTTTCAGACAGTTTCGATCAACTATCGATCATTTGATGTGCATCGAAAATGAAATACTGGAAGCATTTGCAAATGATAACGTCCTGGTGGCTGTAGCCTTAGACATTGAAAAAGCCTACGAAATGGTATGGAAACGCAGAGTTCTAATTCTTTTACAACAAATGGATATTAAAGGAAATACATTAGCATTCATACAAAATTTTTTAACTGGAAGATCTATTAAAGTTAGAATAAATAATATACTCTCTAAATCTACCCCTATCGAAAATGGTTTACCTCAAGGCTCAGTTCTTAGTGTGATATTATTCCTGATAGCTATAAATGACGTTCTCTCTAATATTTCAAAACCAGTAAAAGGTCTTCTCTTCGCGGACGACTTAACTATAACATGTAGCGGTAAAACTCTCAAACCTACTCTGAAACTCATTCAAAATACTTTAAATAAACTCCAAAATTGGTCAGAAACATGTGGATTCAAATTTTCAAAAACAAAAACTGAATTTATTGTGTTCTCAAGAAAGAAAAAGAAAGTGCAAAATTACAAATTAAATTTTAATGAATCTACAATCAAAGAAGTTAAAACAGTAAAAATTTTAGGCTTGACACTTGATACTAAACTGTCGTGGATCTCACATATAAATAAATTAAAAACTGAGTGTCAAAAGAGGCTAAATATCATAAAAGTATTGTCATCAACAAAATGGGGAGCTGATCGAAACTGTTTGTTAAATACCTATCGGGCAATAATTAGACAAAAATTGGATTATGGATCAGTAATTTATGATTCCGCAAAAAGACGCACCTTAGATTCCTTAGGAAGTATACAACATACATCGCTTCGCATGAGTATAGGAGCTTTTAAAACCAGCCCAGTTAAAAGCATTTTGGCTGAAGCAGAAGAAACACCATTAGATTTTAGAAGAAAAGAATTATCCATAGTTTACGCAGCTAATATACTAGCCCAACCTAAAAACCCAACGATTAATATCTACACAAAAAAACAACTTCAGATTTAGAATATCAGTTCCGACCTGGCTTGCCACAACCATTAAGGATCAGAGTATCGAAATATTTAAATGAACTGAATTTAACTATTCCTCCTGTTTTTACAAAAAAAATATTAAGCCTACCACCTTGGGAAAAGAAAGTCCTTCCTATAAATTTAGAATTAACAGAAAACATCAAAGACGACACACCGCAATATATTTACAAAAATCTATTTTACGAACTTAATGATAAATATAAGCATTATAAGACTTACTTCACAGATGGTTCTATAATTAATGGTAGATCAGGATGCGCTATTGTGTCTGGAGATGAAAAACACCTATACAGACTTTTGGATTGCCATTCGATCTTTAGCTGTGAAGCATTAGCTATACTTAAATCTCTAGAATTAATCCAAAATGAACCAAATTTTAAGAAAGTAATAATTTACACCGATTCTAAATCTTGTTTGACAGCGTTACAAAATATTACTAACATAGATCCACTTATCATAGAAATAAAGGAAAGATTACTTAACCTCATAAAAAATAACTTTGAAATTGAACTGATCTGGATTCCTAGTCATCAAGGGATAGTAGGGAACGAGAAGGCCGACTATGAAGCTAAAAATGCTACTAATATTATTCAGGTTGATAAATCAGTTAAAGCAAGTCAAGGTGAAATTAAAAAACTCTTTAAACTACAAATTAGGAAACTTTGGGATACTTATTGGAAAACTGAAAACACAAGTGATCTATTTGGTATTAGAAAATCTATTTTTGAAAAACCACCAACTTCTTTTTCATGTAGAAAGGATCAAGTGGCAATCACAAGACTCCGTATTGGGCATACAAATTTAACTCATATCCATTTGATTAAGAAAACTGAAAGAAACAAATGTAATAAATGTGGGCTGGACTTAACTGTTTTTCACCTCCTAGTTGAATGCAAATGTAATGATGATGTGAAAATCAATTGTAACCTTCCCAATAATATAAGTGATTGTTTGAATCAAGAGGGATATCCACGAACGCTAGAATTTGTAAAAATCTTAGATTTGTATAATTATCTGTAAAATACCCACTGTGGTCGCTGATGACCTTTGATGTTAAAAAGTGACCTTAAATAAATAAATAAAAAAAAAAAAATGTCCGTGGTATGTAGAGTTCAGCAAACTCTCGTTACCTACTCAATGTTTTTTTTTAATGACTCACATAACTTGATTTTTTTATTAAGTTTTATTTAATTGCAATATTGACATCAACTTCTAATACTTAATTAGTTTTTAAATCAATATATAAGTATATACCTAGCGGGACTCCCATGGCTAGGCAAAAATGAATGCGAAGAAAAATTAGTTCTATCGATATACGTGTGAACCATAATTTGTTCCGTCGTTTTTTTCGAGATATAGGTTTTTTAAGTCAACCTTCGCCTAGCGGACTACTTTTTAATTACTTAAAACAAGAACTTCTAATTAGTCTAGGTAATTAGGGCTACATCATCTATCTAAATGTGTTATTACTTTCGATCTATCTCTCTCCGTTAATGAATTATATCTCCCTAAAGAAACCTTCGCCTAGCGGACTACTTTTTAATTACTTAAAACAGGAACTTCTACATAGTCTTGATTAATGTAGTTAGGACTATATTAGATCTATCTAAATAACTGATAATTAAATTTGAGAACTGCGGACTAATTAAATTTGATTATTTGTAAAGCACTCCACGTGTCACAACTGGAGATCACTAAACTTATACAAAGCAAGTTCCTCTAATTCATTATTAACAATACGCGCAACCAAATCTTCGCGTTTAAAGAAATACATAAAAACCGCCGCGGGCGCGATGATAACTTTCAAACGGTGCAACGGAGCAAGCGAAGACGGCTGGGCCGCTCAATATTTTTAGGATGCGGTAAAATGATCACAATAATTTTAATATATTTTTTTACCTGTAGATATCAACTTGGGCTTGCGATCTATTAAAAAAATGGATTATTTTAAATAAGTCTAATTTTTATGTCCAAAATCAAAAAAAATATAGATTTTTATTTATTCTACCATTCCAATTTCATCGTTTTATCTTATTTTAGACTCTATTGTTCCAGGTTTTATGGCATACTTTTACGAGGGCAACTTTGATATTGTAAAAAAACTAAATATTTTCATATGCTAATATGAACCTTATGGAGATTGTAGGGTTATATAACCTCTTTTACTTCATATACATCATTTTACGTCGTTGTTACACGCAACGATATCCCTACAGGTTTCCTTGGAAATAGTAAGATCAAATCGTTGTAATAAAATAGATGTAATGGAGGCTGTAATAGCACCAGGCTCAGATTGAGATATCTTACATACTTTGATGTCGCCCTCGGGAAATTATTAGCTTGTGTTATTTATGCCCTGTAATTTTAAAAACTAATATGAAGAAGCAAGGTAAGGCTCGTAAAACCAGTAGCTAGTGCTAGTTTTTTGGCATAAAAAGGATGGGGCGTTTGTCTTCCATGCCACCTCTTTTTTTTTAATAAAGTAAGAATGGGTTATTTGTATTCCATGACACCTAGTGGAAAGTTAACATGAGAACTAAGACGGCATACGCCCTTTCATGAGAAACCTATACACTTGAAAGTATCAGGAAAAACAGACACACGCAGAAATGAGAAAGGAACTGTAGAAGCGCTTGTAGCTATTTTCAAAGATGATTCTTGTTGAGTTTCGTGCCATTTCTTCCCAATAGATGGAGATTCTGACAAGTTCGTTTATAAGTCTGACAAGGATCTATTGGCTCGTGGCAAAAATTGGAACAAACCACTGTCTTAGGAAATGTCACTTCATGACGTTTACCGCTCATATTTGTTCATGTACTTTTAAATTCCATATTAAGATATGAAATACGCCAAAATTTACAAAATATGGGCTTACTTACTGTAGTTATAAAATTGTAGAAGTTGTTTTTAGGAAGAAAAACAATTGAACGTCTCAATAAATCCCTTTTTAAGAGTCAAGAAGCAAGTTGCTCTGCAATGTTTACATATTGCCACATTTTGAAAAATACACTTTAAAACATATTTTTTTTTATCTCAATAAAAATTACGATTTCAACAGATTAGTCTCTTTAGAAAGACTGTAAGAAATGTGAAGAAAGATAAGCAGATTTTTTACAAACCTTTCAAAGTACAAGCATTTCTAGATACGAGTAGGTATCTAATGAAGAAAGTAGTGGTGACGAGGATGACGAGGAAAACATTTTATCATAAAAAGATGATATTCTATTCATGTTACTCTATTTTTAATACTTATTTTTTCTTGTTTAATCTTCTATTTATATCTTTAACCCTGTGTTTTTGTACCACTAACATTTTTCTCAAAGTTTACGCCACTTGCCTTTTTGAAGTTCATAAAATGAAATAATTTCCGTTTCCAAACATGTAAAAACTAAAATTTTATGCATTCATATTTTTCCCTGAAAAGAGGTAAATTGTGCTGAATGGTAACCCTTATTTCACCCTCACGCCCTTCTGACATCATCATCTAAGCGCCAAAAAAGCCTTGTCGGACTGTACCTACATTTGCGAATGACGTGACGGTGTCAAGTATATGTAAATGTAGCGACGAAATGAAAAATATTTTTACATGAACTTTTGACTTAGAATTTGTTTAACCTTAGCCACTTGCGTATTAATGTTTTATTTTTAGATCGTCTTTGCTGCTTATTTGGTGTAATGTTCTTAATATATGCATCTATAGTTTTGCCCGCAGACGAGGAAATATTCGGTTAAAAATTATTAAGTATTTTTTTATCGGTGATCAAAAAATACTTAATAATAAAAAAATAGTCAAAATTTACAGAACACAGGTTAAGGAAAGAAATAATACCTAGTGCTGACCTGCCTTGAAATGATTTCAGCTAAATGCAGAAAGTCATTTTAGGCTGAAAATGCCACAAACATATCCAGTCATCCATACACACAACCTTTTACCTAACGATAATTGCTCGATTCATTAATGTAGATATCTTATTCACAAAGCTACCGAGGATATTAATTAAGATTAAACATATCTGTTTGCAGACCTCGGGCCATTTACTAAAGTACCTATCCTTTTACTCCGGGTGATCTATACCCGTTATCAGTTACAGGAAAAGCCTTAGCAGTATTGATAGCCATGTGTTTCCAGGAACCTATTGTAATGTAATATGAAATGCAACAAATCCTCATGACTTTTGGTGAGTGTGCGAGTGCTCTTTTTGACCAAATTGAACCCACCCCTTTTTACCACCGGACTACCAGACGCAGACAGAACTTCCATCCCTATATAGTGGATTTACCAAGAAGTCAAACAAAACGCTTCGATAGTTCCTTTTTGGTACGGATTGCCAAGGAGTGGAACAATCTGCCTGCGTCTGTTTTTCCTGACCACTACATTCCTGGAACTTTTAAGTGTCGAGTGAATAGGTTTCTCGTGGATGGACGTGTAACACCATAGTCTTCATGCGCACTTTCCATCAGGTGGCATGGAAGACAAACGTCCTATCCTTACAATATAAAAAAAAAAGACTTGGAGAATTGGTTGAATTGCATGTTACATTACACCAATGTGTACCCGGTTGTACCCCTTAGCCGGTTGTAGCCTCTTCTGTGCCTGGTGGTCTACAACCGACCTTTCTATTGTTTTCCAAATTTGTGTTATGTTTTAATTTTCCTGAACTTGTTTTGTTGGCAATAAAGAGTTATTATTAATTTTCCTTTATTATATAATCCTTTATTATTGTTCGAAATGTGTTTAAAATTTTGCAATTCATTCGTTTTTCTTAATTTAAATATGCAATAATCTATAAATAACATTTGATTTCAAGTTTTGTGTATATTGTATGATAATAATATGTCTCTGGATAAATAAAAAAACGGAATAAAAAAAAACAAACAAGATGTTTATTTTCTTAAGTAGGTATTTTTTGTAATGTGTTAAAGTCTTCAAAATGGCATTTCAAACAGTCCCCAAAGGTTATCTTAACTAATTTTGACTAACCTGCAGGTATTAAACAAAATGATGGATTACAGTTACAAGAATTTAACAAAAAGTAAGTATATATTTTTAAACCCGCGTGGTGACATTTCCTGTATAGTTTCCCAATGTATGGAACGAAATTTATACGGGTGGGGTATGCCTTCTGTTGCTTAAATTTTTCTGTTACTAAATAATTAAAAATATTAAAATTACATTAAATAAAGAAATTAATAAATTCTTCTCGACAAACTCTACTACTTTGCTGTGCTCGGCTAGTAGGTATTTAATGTGTTGTTAACTTTATGTACCTATACTATACTTATGTACCTATAATACGACGATGTCAAAAATGCTCTCTCAAATGTTGTGCAGTGGTTCAATGTAAATAATCTAGCTTTCAATGATAAAAAAACTAAATGTATAAAATTCTCTGCACCAAATATAAAACAGGTCGAGTCTGATCTGCGTCTTAATGGGAACAGGTTGAATCTAGCAGATAACACTGTTTTTCTTGGAATTACCTTAGATTCTAAATTGCAATGGGGCGCCCATATCTCACAACTAGCGAGTAGACTGAGTTCTGCAGCGTTCGCGGTAAGGAAAATTCGCTCATTGACTGATGTAAATACGGCGAAGCTGGTATATTTTAGTTATTTTCATAGTATAATGTCCTACGGCATCCTTCTTTGGGGCAATGCCGCAGATATTGACACGATATTTACACTGCAGAAAACGGCTTTAAAATACGGAAACGGATTCTCTATTTCAAAGTGAAAAAACTTTGAAATAGAGAATCTCTAAGAGAAAAGTTTAAAGAAATTGGTATCTTGACCCTTGCATCGCAATATGTTTACGAAAACATTTTGTATATTTATAAGAATAGTATTAAATTTAAAACTAGGAAAGATAATCATGATAAAAATTACTTTGTAAAGACTAGGAACGACCATAAGTTAGCGTTTCCCAAATTAAGGCTGGCTAAAAGCAGCAAATGGTTGTGGCATGACATTGGCTCTCACAATAAGCTGTCTTGTGTTTGTTTTTCTTTTTCATGTTATGATCAATATGTACTGTACCTATTTGTATTAATTCGTATAATCCTCACTGAAATAGAGTGCCAAGTTTTTTTTTCCGCCGGCATTTTTTTCTCTTGGTCTTCTGTAATATCTTATTTAATAACTATCAACACCTTGTCAAAGCCGAAGTACAAAATTGTGACGTCATTAAGCGGACATTTGATAGTATTTCGAAGCTAAAATTTGTATCCAATAAAGTAAATTATTGTAATTCAGTCTCTCGTGACCAAGGCTCGGGAAATAGAGCCAAAACTTTTTACAACTTTCAAGTTGAATTATCCTTAAGACGTTCATTACTTTGCTAATAGTAATATAACCATCAATGGTACTGAAGATATTCTCGATTTATCGCGTATATTTACATTTTAAATTTTGACTCGACGTTTCGGTGTCTTTTCAGACCCCGTGGTCACGAGCGACTGAGGTGTCAAGCGTCGGATTGATAGATTGAAAAAAGTTATACATCATCATCTCCATCTGTTTCTCAGTCTTCGAGCGTAGCGTTCGGGATTGACACAAAACGAGCTGACAGTATCTTGAGTTACAGGTCGTGCAGCTTGCTGGATGTTAGATTTAATGTTTTTCAGGATAGGGTCCCATGTCGGTGATAGTTTCCAACCATCTTCTCTATTGAAATTAGGGTGTTTTTTAATTTCAATCGCTTCTCTGATCATTCTAGGAATGTAATGCTTCTCTCTAGATAAAATTTTCACAGAGTCAAACCTTAAGTAGTGGTTGGGCTTGTCCATGGAATGCTCACAAACTGCAGACTTTGAAGCTCTTCGATTTTTAATATCAGCTATGTGTTATTTTACGCGGGTTTATTTATTTATTTATTTATTTATTTATTTATTATTTAAAATTCAATGTTAACTTACAGACTATATCCAACACGTTAACATGACACATAAAAAATTATAAGACTAAAAACTAAAACATATTAAATTAAATGAAAATTGGGTTGATACGTTTCTTTTGGTTTGACCAATGTAGGAAAGCCCACAGCCGCAGTCAATCTTGTAAACACCTGGGTCTTGTAAAGGGATGCTGCATTTAACTGAGCGAAGATGTTGACTTATTTTTGAATTAGGTTTAAATACTGTTTTTATTGAAGCGCGCCTAAGAATGTTTGAGATTTTATCTGTGACACCCTTTACAAAAGGTAGAAATGCAGGTTTGCGTTCGACTGTCTGAGGCTTCACGTGGTCACTGCGGCGGCGACGAGGTGGTTTGAGGCCGTTTTCACGAAGCACCTTGACAACATGTTTTAGTTCATCATCAATGTGCTGAGGATCGCAGATTCCATGTGCTCTCTGAAACAAAGAGGAGCCTACGGCGAGTAACTGGCTCGGGTGGTGGTGGGACTTTCCATTTAAATAGCGGTCAGTATGGGTGGGTTTCCTATAAACTGTGTGACTGAGTGTACCATTTGGATTTCTTTTAATTAAAACATCAAGAAAGGCTAACTTATTATCCTGTTCTGATTCCATAGTGAATTGTATTTTAGTATTAAGGGAATTAAGATGGTTTAGAAAAGCAGTTACTTTATGTTGAGGTAAGATTGTATATGTATCGTCAACGTACCTCTTGTAGATCTTCGGCACGACGGGTGCCATGTGGAGAGCACGCTCCTCAAAGTCTTCCATGTAGATGTCAGCAACTACAGGTGACACTGGGGAGCCCATAGCAACACCATCAATTTGTAGATAAAACTCATTATTCCACATAAAGTAGCCCGATGTAAGGCATAATTCTAATAATTCTGCATATTCAACAGGCAAATCTGATTCAGTTAGCTTTTTCTTGACAATTTCAATGCAGTCTTTGACAGGTAGTGATGTAAACAAAGACTTAACATCAAAACTAACCATGGTTTCATTGTTTGCAATTTTAAGATGTTTTAAATCACTAACAAATTGGTAAGAATCCTTTACATATGCTGCTGTTTTGCCTCTCAATTGTGAGAGTACACCTGCTATATGTTGAGCAAAACAGCAGCATATGTAAAGGATTCTTACCAATTTGTTAGTGATTTAAAACATCTTAAAATTGCAAACAATGAAACCATGGTTAGTTTTGATGTTAAGTCTTTGTTTACATCACTACCTGTCAAAGAGGCAAAACAGCACAATTGAGAGGCAAAACAGCAGCATATGTAAAGGATTCTTACCAATTTGTTAGTGATTTAAAACATCTTAAAATTGCAAACAATGAAACCATGGTTAGTTTTGATGTTAAGTCTTTGTTTACATCACTACCTGTCAAAGACTGCATTGAAATTGTCAAGAAAAAGCTAACTGAATCAGATTTGCCTGTTGAATATGCAGAATTATTAGAATTATGCCTTACATCGGGCTACTTTATGTGGAATAATGAGTTTTATCTACAAATTGATGGTGTTGCTATGGGCTCCCCAGTGTCACCTGTAGTTGCTGACATCTACATGGAAGACTTTGAGGAGCGTGCTCTCCACATGGCACCCGTCGTGCCGAAGATCTACAAGAGGTACGTTGACGATACATATACAATCTTACCTCAACATAAAGTAACTGCTTTTCTAAACCATCTTAATTCCCTTAATACTAAAATACAATTCACTATGGAATCAGAACAGGATAATAAGTTAGCCTTTCTTGATGTTTTAATTAAAAGAAATCCAAATGGTACACTCAGTCACACAGTTTATAGGAAACCCACCCATACTGACCGCTATTTAAATGGAAAGTCCCACCACCACCCGAGCCAGTTACTCGCCGTAGGCTCCTCTTTGTTTCAGAGAGCACATGGAATCTGCGATCCTCAGCACATTGATGATGAACTGAAACATGTTGTCAAGGTGCTTCGTGAAAACGGCCTCAAACCACCTCGTCGCCGCCGCAGTGACCACGTGAAGCCTCAGACAGTCGAACGCAAACCTGCATTTCTACCTTTTGTAAAGGGTGTCACAGATAAAATCTCAAACATTCTTAGGCGCGCTTCAATAAAAACAGTATTTAAACCTAATTCAAAAATAAGTCAACATCTTCGCTCAGTTAAATGCAGCATCCCTTTACAAGACCCAGGTGTTTACAAGATTGACTGCGGCTGTGGGCTTTCCTACATTGGTCAAACCAAAAGAAACGTATCAACCCGCGTAAAAGAACACATAGCTGATATTAAAAATCGAAGAGCTTCAAAGTCTGCAGTTTGTGAGCATTCCATGGACAAGCCCAACCACTACTTAAGGTTTGACTCTGTGAAAATTTTATCTAGAGAGAAGCATTACATTCCTAGAATGATCAGAGAAGCGATTGAAATTAAAAAACACCCTAATTTCAATAGAGAAGATGGTTGGAAACTATCACCGACATGGGACCCTATCCTGAAAAACATTAAATCTAACATCCAGCAAGCTGCACGACCTGTAACTCAAGATACTGTCAGCTCGTTTTGTGTCAATCCCGAACGCTACGCTCGAAGACTGAGAAACAGATGGAGATGATGATGTATAACTTTTTTCAATCTATCAATCCGACGCTTGACACCTCAGTCGCTCGTGACCACGGGGTCTGAAAAGACACCGAAACGTCGAGTCAAAATTTAAAATGTAAATATACGCGATAAATCCGGTTAAAAAGTGTTTTATTTAATAGTATGAATCGCGAAAACTTAAGACAATATTAGATATTCTCGAAATACGAAAATATCTTCAAAAAACGAATTAAAGTCTAATTGAAATGAAATATTAGGTTCATTTTTTATTGTTTACTGATAAAATACGAACTTAAATAACTGAAAAAATGTGCTAAATAAAAAAAAGTATTTTTCAGTTATTTAAGAATAATTGAGCTTTTAAATGCAAAAACTTTTAAACATTGCAATGCTTCGCTTTAACTGGGATTCACAATAACTGAAAAGAAATTGGTCTTAGCTGCAAAGCTATACCATTAGCTGGAGCTACGTTAGCAATATAACGTAGAAACAAAAATGTGTTAAGTAAGCACTCGTCCGGCAAACGAGAGGTTCCAGGTTCGAGTCCTGGTCGGGTGATTTTTATTAAATTTTTTCAGTTATTTAAGAATACTTGAGCATTTTAAATGCAAAAACTTAAAAATATTGGTAATATACCTTTGACCTGCATCTCATCTGATGGTAAGTGATAGGTATTATTAGGTCGAAGATGGCGGCACAGGGGTTTAGGTTTTAACCAATTACACTCGTAGATTTGTATCGCCATTTTCATACCAAGAATATATTTTTTTTCGGTGCAAAGGAGATGCACTAATACTTTGTGATAAAATTAATCATGCTCAAGTGGCAATATTTACTACATACACAGTAATTAACTCTTGTGAGCCAAACTTGGGTACATCTAATTCGAATTAAACTAGCTAGCGTGACACCTAATCTATCATCCTAATTGATTACCGGAACACACTCGCGAAATATTAATATTACTCAAATAAGAAGTTTCCTAAATGTGTTGCTTGAGGAGTTTCAAAACAGAGGTAGACTCAAGGTTGACTCCGATTGCCAAGCCAACTTTGCTATGTAGTTTTAAATTTGATTTCGGAACTCTCGTTTTTTTATTTCTTTATTTAAATGTGTGCATAGAGTATTTTAGTTTTTAGGAATGAGAACTTAAATCGACTGTTTTTTTTTTAAGTTTGTTCAATTTTGATGGTTCTTTCTTATTTGATAGAATATGCTGAATATAAAGGTAACCTTTTGAAAAACTCAATGAAAGTGTAAAATATGTTCATTCATGACGTTTAGGTTCGTGTCAAAGTTTTGGAAAGGACTTAAAATGTGAATGAACTCGGTATTTGAAATGGTTTCCATTGTTTGTAATTTTAACAAACAATAGCCACCATACTTCCCCTTCTAGTAATAACAAGATGATTTTAAACTGTTTTGAACGCGACTTTTAAAATTTATCTTTCAAGACTCTGTTTTGGTAAAAAAAGGAATGTTTTTGGTAATCATTTCGGTATTCAGCGTACTGACACCTTATCTTTTTATAGAATTAAAAAATAATCTATTTTGATATTTGATACGATGGGTATTCAAAATCCTTTTTTTATAAAAACTCTCTAAAGACATTTTTCTTGACTCTGGGTGATTTCCGTAAAAAAATATTCATCATAATTCAGCCAGGAGATGTCCACTGCTGGACAATTATTTATAACTAACACAGTACTTAAACAGCACACAGCACTTCAATACAGCACCAGTTCTACTAACAAAAGACGCAAGGATATTGTATGTACTAATCGCACGCGGGTAAAATACACTTTGACTACACGATTTTATAAATTCCTAGGGCCATTATTGTATTACAAAATAAACGCTAAAGTGTATATATATCCCTTAAACATAAGAAATTGTAAAAAGGCTTTAAAAACAGTTCTCCAGGAATTGTCGTACGATGAAACCGAGATGCTACTGACTGATAAGTTAATTTTTGATGTTAGCATAAATGTGTAATTAGTTTAATAAATGAAATAATTATGTAATACATCTCTTAGATTTAAAATTGTCACAATTTCCTATTTTATTTTTATTTCTTAAGAATAGTTAAATAGATTCTACTATGTTTGTATTTAAGATCCATATTTTATTTTATAGAAGTTATATTTAATTTGAATGATTTTTAAATATAATTTTAGCACGCTCCAGCCTGAAAAACAGGATTATCCTAGTTCAGGCACCAATGTTCTATCCTTACTTGTATATTTAAGCCAATATTTGTAATTTATGCTTTTCTGAAATTAATAAACATTTTTTTTTATTTAAACTTATTTGAATAACAAATACGCTTAAATTTCTAACTAAATCGTAGCCTCAAGTAAGAAAAAGCGGACTTTGGTCAAACATTTCAAACAATATACAACGTAGTCACCAGAGTTCGCTGCGGTGTCAAGTTCAGCACGCAGTCATTGTTTTCACCCAACTACGTAAACATTGTAAAATGGGCCACTTAACAATAATGCTAAACATGTACTCTTAGCTCAATCAGGTAACCTTCCAACACGTAAACAAGATACTACGACGCACTATGTAAATCTATCCACTGTAAGAAAATGCATAAACAATGGAATACCTATTTTTATAAAGGTACTTGGCATTTTGGCCCTTGAATCATAGATGGAAGGATAAACTAACCCTTTGTCTTATCCGGAACACAACTACGATTCTAACGATGTGTATTTTACCTAATAAGTATCATATTTAAAATACTTAAATCATCATCATTAGCAGCCGATAGATGTCCACAGCTGGATATAGGCCTTCCCTAAGGATCTCACTGTGCTCGGTCCCGCGCCGCCCTCATCCAGCGTTTACCGGTGACTTTGACCTGATCGTCGGTCCATCTTGCGGAGGGCCTGCCTACGCTGCGTCTCCCAGTACGAGGCCGAACTTTTCTGCTCCAACGGCCATCTGTTCTGCGAGCTATGTGCCCTGTCCACGCCCTGCTCATTGCCACTTTAGCTTTGCAGTCCTCCTGGCTATGTATGTACTTTGGTTCGCCTGCGAATCTCCTTTATAAATAAACTGAAGTAATATCCCCAGACCAAACCACACCAACTAAATGGCCCCAAACTAAGCATAGCTTGTGATATAGGATGCCATGTAGCGAACTAGGGGTAGGCCAAGAATATAAATACGTGGACAAACAAACTTTATAGACTTGAATAGGATTTTTCCATATTTTGAGATTGCGATTCAGATTTATAGTGTTAGGTCACAGGGGTCAGCTACTTCACTACCTAAAAACCTAAATTTATAACAACTACATCAATAAAATACAAAAAAACTACAAATAGAAAAAATAGCTTTTAATCGACTCGACTAATTGTCATAAAAGTAGACGAAACGACCTCGCGTTGTTGAAATGTTGTTGATTGTTTGTTATTTCCATTTACTAAAAACGTAATTACTGTGGTTGCATAAGGGCATACCCTTGCAGTACCGCCCCAGGCAATGGCCCTTCGCTGAAGAAAAAGTAAAGGTCTATGTCTATTTTCCATTCGCTTTCTGAAGGTAAAAGAACAAGTCATGAACTGGTTAAGTAAAAGTTTACGGGAATGGTACTTCTTCCGATTTCAATTTCCAAAAGCGCCTTTTTTTCAAGAACGAATGAAAATAATATGAAAAATAAAACACTTCATACTAGACTCAGAGTGAAAGAAAAACATGGACTGTACAGAAGGCACCACATCAAACGTTACAAATCGGTATTTTTTTTTACTTGAATCGGAACTTTATGCCTTCGCCATTAAGTTGAAATTGGTTAGGGAAATTTGACAGGTAATGTAACGCGTGATCTACTGCCTTCTGTACCAGTTGCTTCTCTTCCCTGGCATACTGTAGAAGTCGGTTGAGGGACAGAGGTATTTTTTGGTATTTTTGTGGGCGATAGGCTGACCCCCTGTCACTGCAATAGTTTCTCTCCATCATTATAATACGTCTGAAGTCAAACGTGACATCTGATGGTTTTATAGCCTCTGGTGTTCTACCCCATGAAGTTATACAGGCGTGAAGTTATGTATGTACGTATAAAACACTTCTTTAACCGGATCAATCACGAGTATATATTTCACATTTTGCATCGACGTTTTGGTGCCTTAACAGACCTAGATTACGAGCGACTAAATGATAGGATAGGTCAGAATAACCATATCCCTACATAACGTCACGTCTGTATCCCTTATGGGGCAGGCAGAACCTTAGAGGTTATAAGACCATCTGATGTCACGTTTGACAAATTTGGAGGTATTAGAAAGATGGAGAGAGACTATTGTAGTGACAGGGGGTCTGCCTATTGCCCACAAAAACGCCTTTAAAGCCTCTGTCCATTAACTGACTTTTACAGTATACCCGGGAAGAGATGCAGCTGGTTCATTCTATGTTTTTGTTTCGCTCCCAGTCCAGCATGGAAGACAATATCCCTCTAACAATATCCCTCTAATAATCTAACAGATATTTCTGACTTACGACCAATATACTTAATCATGAAGATTTTATCCTTTTTTGATTTTCGTACTCCATTTCCTTACGATTCTTATCATGAGGTTAGATTGAAGGCCAGTCGGTAGAGCCATGCCGGTAAAGTGACAGACGGTGCCTTGCAAGAGGGAAGATTCCATGCTCAGATTGTCACTGGACCAGTTTAACAAATTTACTTTTCTCGTAGCTGTGTTTACTCCTAAACTCCCTTCATAATGTACGCAATTACCTAACTAAAAAGCAATAAACTAGCTTCAATGCTAGAATCTTAGTCTTGAGTGATTATAATGCCCATTTTAGGATAAGTTACATAAGTAATGATCTCTAAAAGTAGTTTTCTAAATTACCCTTATAACTTGCTAGATAATTCAACCATCGGAGGTCATCAAAACCAAAAAAAATGTATTAATTTATTAATTACACATTCCAAACGAATTTTTACAAGACAGGGTAGGAATATACCTATACAGGTGGGTCACTTTCGAAATTCCAGGACGTGATAGTTTGAGATCATATATGAAGAGAAAAAATAAAATAAATATTAAATATTTAGGTACTGAGTAAATGCGTAATGAATTCCCTAACCGAAAGTAAGGGAATTCATTACGTAACGCATGGTAACATAAGCGTAATGCAATAGATACTTAGCGGGTGGTTGTGTGCGTGTGGCGGGAACACTGCTGTGTGCGTATTGAGTGAGTCAACGCGTCGGGAAAAATGTAGTAAGGTCTCTTTATTTATTCTTAGGGATTTCTGGTGAAAAATTAAATACCTACTTTTACTACATAATTATGACCAAAATCGAGTTCAGAGTACTCTCCTTCAGTATCTAAAATTTGTCACCTGTCACCCTGTTTATAATTTAATACAGTTTTTTTAACAATGTACTCGTATAGCCTTTTCTAGCTTTTTTCTAGTTATTAATCTCGTGCATGATAAAAATCAAGACGAATATACCTATATTATTTCAAATTTTTTTTTTTTTCAAGAAATCGATGGTTGTATGGGTGCTCCCTCTGAAGTTTCCTCTATCATCTATCTATACTAATATATAAAGCTGAAGAGTTTGTTTTTTTGTTTGTTTGTTTGTTTGTTTGTTTGAACGCGCTAATCTCAGAAACTACAAGTGGGATTTAAAAAAATCTTTTTGCATTTGATAGCCCAACTCTTGAGGATGGTTATAGGCTATATTTTATCCCGAAATTCTCATGGGATCAAAAGTTACGCGGGTAAAACCGCGCGCGGTGGCTAGTATGAAATAAAGATCAAAGAATATTCAAAATCGATTAATAACTGTCCAAAAAATCGTGTGACAAAGACACAAAAAAGACACATGAATTAAGAACCTCCTCCTTGTAAGTCGGTTGAAAATGGCTTGTTTTCGGAATAAAATGTTCTCACAGAAGTAATTTAATGTTATACGCTACTTGAACTTATTGCCCAACGGAAAAGTTTCATTGGCGGAATGGTAAAATAACCTTTTGCAATAAGTATTTACATTTTAATTTAGCGGAATTCTTTACTTGTTCTTTTTAAGACTTTTCCAACCTTCTAATCGACTCCTTTAGTAATTTCTTGAAATATTTAAGTGACGCAGTAGAGCTTTCATAATGTTACCCTTTTTTTTATGACATTTGTCTCCCATGCCTACTGATGGAAAGTGCGCATGAAGACTATGCTGGTACACGCACGACTATCCACGAATTACCTATTCACTCAATACTTAAAAGTAGGTACCAGGACTTGAAAATACCAAAAAAAAGTTTTAAAAGAATTCTCTTAAAAAAGATTCACAAAAAAAAAACATTTCCAAACTTCAAAACAACTGAATCGCAATGTTTTTATAACTAATCAAAATATCATTACAATCAACCAGTCATTTCCAGCACTTAAATAGCTTCATTTACGATAGCTCTTATATTCTCAGTAATAGAGTCGTATTCTCTTCTGGTCTAGAGCAAGGTAACGCGAAGCTCACCTTGCTTTAGCCAGATAGTCGAATTATGGAGCAACCGCGAACATGTCCACCTTATACAGAAGTTGTGCAACCCCCACGTGGCCGTTTTGAAACAAACCTGGCTTGCGCCGCGGAAAGGTATGGAAGGGCCGGCTAGCTAATTGTAAGGTCATCGGTGATATTATAGTGTCTAGCTCTAGGCGTTTTTTAGTATTTTGAGGTTATTATTTTTATTAAAAAAAAATTACTCGTACATCAAGCTTGTGAAATGGAAAATTTATGACGGAGACAATATTTAAAAAAATGTGGTAAACATGTTTATCACGGAAAAACACACACATTTCTTATAAACATACTCGTATTGGAGTCACTGGTAAAAGACCCGCTATTTCTTGAGTACAATAAGTATTTCAATAAATAATTTTAACGTTTACCTACGTCCAGGCCTAATTCAGTTTCATTACGGATTAGAAAGTCTATTTACATATACACCAAGAAAGCTAACTTCTCAAAATTGAAATATTGGAAGTGACTGCAAATTCGTCTGTTTACATATCATAAGTTATTTAGTTCTTCATATACACAAATAATTCGCAAATACGCTGCATTTCAAACAACATGCAACATTGCGCCAACTGTTTTCGAAACTACGTTGGGTTAAAAAATTACTACAACACAATTTATTATTTTGTGGGAAATCGTAAAATTTTGTTATTATTGAAGGGTGCATGCTTTAAATATTAGATTAGGAACAATGAATGTGAACCTATTCTTGATATAGTTAATTTATATTGGAGTCAAACTGACAATTAATTGTTTAATTAAAGTATAATTTCATTTCCGATAAATTTGCAGCTCTCATGTTTATCATTTAACGTTCTGTCCGGTACAGAGACCGCAAATTCAATAATGAATCAAGCCTTTCATTTCGATGTCCTTAAAATTCTTACATCCACTACTTCCAGCAGCACTGGGACAGCTTGGTCCACCAGCTAAACATCTTCTGCATCCAGGGGAGAGACTTACCAAAGTGAACCCTTCAAAAAAGGATATGATACGTCTTTAAAAAGTTTTCTTTGATTTTGCTGGCTAGCTTAAGCCGATCTAGCGCAGACATACGAATAATAATATTATAACATGGTTATATTATAACCATGTTATTATATTAACCATGTTATTGTTTAAATAGCAAATCATTTAAAAATCAAAAGAGGTTATTTGTTGTCTGTGCAAATATTCACTTAGAAATAAATAGAAGGGCCTTGAGTAAAGGAAATAATTCAATTGTGAACTGGTTGATTTATACATTCTTTCAGATTCAAAAACAACTGCAAATTCAAAATGAACACATTTATATAAAAACAAATCACATCAAAACTGTGGTAATTGACACTATTTTTATATCATACCCTAAATATTTATTTCCTATCAAACTTTGTGCAGTACCTATAGGTGTACAGTACCTAATGTACGAATAACAACTAATAAAATTAGTTTGTTTTTACTTATATTTTGTAACTAGCCACCGCGCGCGGTTTTACCCACGTAACTTTTGATTCCGTGGGAATTTTGGGATGAAATATAGCCTATAACCTTCCTCAAGAGTTGGGCTATCAAATGCAAAAAGAATTTTTCAAATCCCACTTGTAGTTTCTGAGATTAGCGCGTTCAAACAAACAAACAAAAAAAACAAACTCTTCAACTTTATATATTAGTATAGATGTGTTAATAACAACGAATGAATTAGTTTGTTTTAACTTATATTTTGTAATTATCATACTATTGCGCAAAATCTGCGGTAAAATGGTTGCGAGTTTCCTGGGTTACAATCCGGTTGAACCAGCTTAGAAAACGATCTGCCTAGCTTGCTCGGGAGTAGCTCAACGAATCATATTGGTGCGACATGCTGGGTTTGTTAATAAAATAGGTTTAACATAAAATAATGCATTAACTGACTACTTTCAGAATTAACATTACCATTTGTCAATGTTAGTCAGTTTACAAAATTGTGCTGTACAGATGGAGTAAAATAATTGGTTCGCTGTAAATCAAAGTCTACAAATTTAGTCTAAATATATTTCCCTACCACAACACCGAGAAGAAAAAGTTCATCATCTTTGGAATCTTAATATTTTAATACAATTATAAACCTTACATTACAGATTGAACCATACATCAATTGTTAATGAAAGTTCCCCTTCGGACAATAATAGAGGGACAAAAGGGCTCACACAAACAATACAATAGTGAATTTTAGTATTCGAGCCTCATGTTGGTTTTTACTTAGTCTAGGAGTCTAACGTTGATTTCCGATAAACTAACCTGTGGCATTTGCTTCCTGGAACCTTTCTTGTGTTGGTGCAAATAGAATTATTATGAAAATTTCAACAGTATTTTTTAAAAGCCGAATACAATAATTTCGAAATTGTGATTCTCAAATTAAATATTGCTTTTCTTTGTAATTCAAAGGCTTTTCTGTTCATTTTATAAGTTTATGTTTTTTTTTTAAATTAACACTTGTAAAAGAAAACCAAGCAATTAATGTTATCTCAATATTAAACTAGAGTATGTACCTATTTTGGTACATTTTTACTTAAATGAACGCTCTCTGTCTGGTTGCGAGCGAATACATCCACAATTTTCGTTAGATCACAATAGAAAATGATCAGCCACGCGCATTAACTTCGTTTTACATAAACTGCAGAGTATCAGCTACGTTTTGTAACTTCACACCGTTCAATGAGGGTTTCGCAACGTTCACAGCACGAACAACAAATCTAGATAACCCTAGACTAAAACATTCACTTTTAAGCACTATTTAACCTAAATTCACTACATCACTAGGAGTCACATAGTGTCGTATTTATCACAGGATTAACCATCGCAGCTCGTCAGCGGGCGTCAGTCGTCGTCAAGCTCGAACCACATGGAGGTGACGCTGGGCGGGCTCTGGTCAGCTCGTGCCTGCTCCTCCGTCATTATCCTAACCACCACCACCTCCATCATGCATAGCGCGAAGAGAATCACGAAGATGGCGAAATTGGAGCCTTGATGGTGGAACTGAAATGCTGTGGGGATCGGTCCTGGTGGTGGCCAGGCGGCGACTCCGAATGTCACCAGGTTGGAGACTTCCATTATCACCGTTTCGTATTCATGATTAGAAGTTAGCCGGAGATAGTTAGCTGAAGTGCGGACGTAGTGCGCAGGCGCGCGGTGGAGAGGCAATGTTGTGCGCGCGCGCTGCAAGGCTTGTGAAACGCGTGCAGTTAGATCCGTTGGGAAACGCGGCGCGCAGCCCGGCGGCCGCGGCGGCGCGGGTGAACGCAACTTTGAGGCCAAGGACACGCGAGTGACCTTTGATTGCTAGTTTGTTTTGAAGTATTGTTGATATCGTTCTACTGGGCATACGTGTTTTTGGAATTTGAATTAGTAGATAAGCATTTTTTAAAGTACTTATAAAGTTTCTACCTTTTTAATAATTCATTTATTAAATGAAGTGCCAGATGTTCCGGGAGAATGTGCTTCGGAAGGAGAAATCGTTGCAAGCTTAATTCATTTTTGATTATATGTAAATATACAGAGTTCATTTTAATTAGCGCATCACCTCTTGCAGGCATCCTCTCCATATCAATCAATCAATCAACTTTTTAAAATTAATAGTTTTTAAATTTTTTGTTTTTTCATACAAAAAAAAACATTTTATAGCCTCTGTTTAGAGGCGTAACTCTATTTACTCTGAGCGTAGGTATGCCACGCACCCTGGGCAGTAAAATATCGCTTCATAATAATAATAGGTACCTACTTCTTACAAAATGTAGAGTAAGGAGCAAAAATTTTTTTGTTTTTATTTTTTGTGATATTTATCAAGATTTGTAAATAGTTTTAGAACAAATGTTGTTGGGATTGATGTGGAGAGGTATACATTATTTGGGTACTGATATAATTAAGTTAGATTTCAATAACTTGTACAGGTATTGTGTTTGAAGAAGCAGTACACTATAATAGGGGTACTGAGATTTTACTAGTACTATTTGAAAAAATTATACCGATATGCAGTCCCTGCTACAAGGTAAGACAGATTTGCTTCCTCAATTGGCGACTTCTAAGTTTCTCTTTTAAATCGATTCAACGAAAACTTTTTCTGAACAATAGAAATGAACTAGACCTAATTAGATATTTGAGGAAAGTTTTACTGATTAATATGCATTAGAAATTCAAAGTGCAACCTTAACATCGTAATTAATATAATTTAAAGTGTAAATGGGGAAATGACAATTCATCCGCGGATTATTTCCTACTAGTGGCCTTGACCCGCTAGTAGAAGAGTTTCCTCATTTCGCCACCGCACGGCGCCACTCGCTAATGGCCGAAGTCGTTGAAAACTATTATTAAAGTTACAAATACATTCGCAATATGTGCTGCAGGATTTCAAAATGGCTTATTTTGGGATTGTATTTTGCTATTCTTTAAATTGCGGTTCTTGCATGAAATCGATTTTGAAACTGAGCTTTTATGCAGCAACTTAATCTTCTGCTAACAATATTCTATTTTTAATCATTGAGTTAGTCTCCTTTTTCGACACGCGTATTCAAGGGTGGTACGGGTAGAGTTGACTTCATAAAAAACTTTACGTCCCTATTCGGAAGAAGTTCCGAAACTAGGATTGAATGATTGAGAAGGATGGAACCTGGACATCTCATAGCTATGGATAGAGAGAGACACAAACTGATAATAGTGATTCTCAAAGTGTAAAAAAGCACAGTCCCAAATATAAAAATCAAATAAAACTCACATACCTACCTATTATAGTATCAAGAATACTTTTTAGAACAGGAAAATTTTGAAGTAAATACCTACGTTTTTATTCGCCACGCGGATTAGGTACCTACCTACTAAATTAAAACAAAAACATTCTACACATGTAAATATTCAAAAAGTCATATTGATTACAATAGGTTCATTTTGGAAATTCTAAGCAGATACTTGTTTAAGTTGGTAAAAAATACAGTACCTACCTATAATCCTTTTGTTTTATAATATTCTAAAAAGCCGTAAAGAGTCGAAAAACCGAACGCATTGGCTTGTCATGTGTCAAAACAAAACATGTGACATTCAAAATCAATTTAATAAATGTAAACAAAACCCACATCCAAATCATCCAACTCATAAACGTGATCCATGTTCATAAACGTAATTTGGAAAGACCCGCCTGAGCTGTCGACATTCCGTCGGAAGACTTCCACCAGCACCATCGACGAGTCTGGCGAGAAGTCCCTGCTGGTGAACCCTCAATGCCCCGTGAGGATCATGCTGGAATTTATCAGGAAGAAGTGCAAGCTGGGACCCTACACGGAGTTTGACCTCTGCGATGAGAGTGGAGGGCTTTTGGGCCTCTTTCGGCTTGCCTCTTATGTGTACGCCACGGAATTGTTCACGCAGAAACGTACCTACTACCTGATTGTGTTAAAAGCGGTAATTATTTTTTCGTTGGTGTGAATATCTACTGTGGATTAATCTTTTGTGGGCTATGTTATTTGGGGATTATGTTGAGAATGGTTATTTATTATTTTTACTGCGAGTTTAAAAGGAAATATCATGCACTATGTGAGAAAATTTATGACCTGAAAATGATATACTATTTCACACTAATGTTAGGTAATGTTAAATCCTCGACAACATACTAATTAGGTACTTAATACCTATAAATTTTCTTTCAAATAAACTTCGTAGGCTAGAATTTTATTTTGTCGAAAATAAAAGAAATTGGTCAACATAATATGTGGTCTATAAATAGGCCGATAAATATCCGTTTGCTTACTCCGCAGTTATAAGTACAATAATGATAATATTCATACATTCATAAATTATATATTTAGAAACATATTTTGAGCATCTCTAACTACATAATCCCTATAGGTAATACAGATTTACAGTTTTTAAATTAAGTGTACACCGTGTAGCAATTGACGAGAACATCAGATATTTATATTTCGACACTGTCCTTGGACTAATGTCGCAACTATATCGTGACCACTGCATTTCAGTTGTAGTTCCATAATAAATTAAAATAACCCTGACTTCGCAGACTAAAAGCCTTAAAATTTTAAGGAAAAATACATGCTGGATTATTTTTTGCACACGGTGGCGCCATCTTACCCCAAAATAAATTTAAGAATACGCAGTTACACAAAACATCCCCTCTCTACTATAACGAAGTTATCTTGCTAATTACGCTGCTCCAGAACACTCCAACTCAGTTTTAAAGTAGTCCTCAATCCGAGAATGCTCGTGGTTGTAGCGAAACACGGGATGAGCTGTCGAGTGTGAGCCTTTGTTTTCGTTGCACTGCTTGCAAAAAATGCTGCAAAACTAGTGTTTTGGTTAATTGTTGTGATTTTATATTTGCTGCTTATTAAAATAGTGAGATCTTTTTACAGAAGTGTGTTGAGAATTATTTTTCCGCCGCCTTTTTCCTGTTGGTCTATGTTATACAGGGTGACTGGCACATGACCTGCCATAAAAACAGAGCGTGTAGAGGAGATCATTCGCAAGTAATCAAAGTCTACATAAATCTACTTAGTCTATATAACTCAAACACTGGCACGTATAAGTTACTTTTCAACGATACCTCAAAAAAAATTGAATTAATAAAAAAGTTGTTAGAAAATTCAAAATCTCCTTCTCGAAAACTATAAAAATTAACCATTAGAAAGTAGGCTTTAAACACTTGCAAATGATCCCAGCTACACACTCTGTTCTTATGGCGGGTCATGAGCCAGCCACCCTGTATACTACTTTTGATAAGTTTTAAAAGAGGTTGAATATTCTGATGTCCATTTTGTTTCATTTTTTTTATATCACTTATCATATAAAAATAATCAAACAAAATTTTAGATTTAGTTGGATTTCAGGAAAGGCATTCCTGATCAAATCAATTTCATTCTCTCCTCTAGGAAGAAGACAAGAAGCAGTTGACTGTCCTACCGCAGCTGAACAATGAGAATCCCCTCCACGAGGCCCTCCACGACCGGGTGAAGCGGTTCATGGTGACCGGCGACGTGACCCCCGTGATTGTGACCCCGCAGGCTGCGGCGCCGACCCCGCACAAAGCCAAAAGTGCCGTCAAGAAGAAGGGTTAGTCTGTAGTGGGAGAAGTGGCAAGAAGCAGATAGTCTGTAGTGGAGAAGGAGATGACTGTATAATGAAGCAGTTTGCTCTCAGGCTATGAATGTTTGTATAGTTTTATTTATAAATTTATTATTGTATGTTTATGTAATTTTTTATTAATTTGTTACTTAGTTTCAATCGCTCAATTACTTAATTTTTGTTAGTTAACCTGACCATTTTCACATTCTTTTTTGTTTAGGTACTGAATTGTATCGTATTATTTACAACGTGTTTTGACAAAAATGCTTTGTGTCAATCCAATAAAGCCAATTTGGGTTGGGTTAGTTTGTGCAAGGAAAGGAAAAATTTATACTAAAAAATTACATGTGTCACAAACGAAATTAGATTTTTTTTTGTAGTTTTTACTCATATTTTAAGAGATGTGGATTGTTGAAAATAATTTGATTAAATGTGCCAAATAAACCTCATTATTATTGTCTTAAAAGGGCATTTGCCTCGGTTAGAAATTAGATAACAAAGCATCATCATTCTACTTTACTCTACTCTAGCGGTACTTGCAAATACAGTTTATAAAAGCAGTTTTTATTGCTGTACATTAAAAACAAATGTATTAAAATTAATTTGCGAGCATATAATACTAGTAAAGTCCATGGAACCAATAGAAGTACAAATAAATATGCAGATATGAATATAACAGAATTATAATTGCTCCGATCTCCAGCGCCTGACTCAAGACAAATGTATAATTTGTGCAGCGGGAACATTGCTTCGCTAATAAGAGCAGGCGCTTCGTCAAGCGGTCTCTCTTATGAACTTAATTTAATTATGATAATCCTGACATAAGTTATTATGTAGGTATATAAATCAGGAAAAAATGCTTGTGTGATGTATACCTACATTCCGAATCAAACATAACACAAAAGGTTGAATTTTGGAAAATAAATTGGACCTACAAATAAATGTTCATAGTTAGATAAGTCGGAGGTTTAAATAGAAAAAAAAAAGTACTGGTTTGTACTTAAAAATAATATTCAATCATAACTTATTTAAACCTTATTATTTATGGTTTATTCATATCGAAATAAAATCAATAAAATGTCTTTTTAAATAGTTTGAAAGAAATCGCTATAATGTTAAAACAACGTGCCTAACTTTCTAATATAATTTGATTTGACGTAAGTATATATTAGAATAAAAGCAGATGCTTAGCATTTAAATAGTAAGTTAGTGAAATCGACAATATTAATTATCGTATTGGATTTAATATCAATGATCTCATACTAACCCTAATGAAGTTTGTGTAACTAAGATATTTTAGAAAGATTCGACTGTTTAATCCAATAGATAAAAGTTCAATGAAGCGGTGAGGCACGGGCGAGTGCTTACAATGCCCAGCACGTGCGTGCCACAGACGCCACTGAATACAAAACATTTAGTGGAAGCACCAGGGTTTATTTACCTTCCGGTGCAATGGCGGTGTGTTCTATGTGTTGCTTATTAATTAATTACTATTTCATTAATTCAAGAATAGTGCGAAAATAAAGGTGATTGTATCTTTTATTGGCAATAGATTTTTTATTGATGTTAGCTCTCTGAGGAACGCAGCGGCGAGGTTTTCGTCTCATTTCAATTTGTAAGTCAAGATATTCTTTTCGGATGAAATAAGGTCGTGGTAATTTATTATCATACCAAAATCAAAAGTCATACCTTAAAGCCTCTCTAGACATGAATTTCAATCTTAAGGCAGACCTTCGTATATCACCCTTATTTAACAGTGCCAGGTTATATTTATTTATTTTTTCTTCATTTGTTAAAAAAATGAAGTGTAGAATATTATCCTTAGAAGAGCTGAGGAGCTTAAGGACCAACATCCGAGCAAAATACAGTCAATAACTTGTCATGTTGTAGGGAGAGTTGATTGCAGAGCTCTTGGGAGAGAACGTTGTTGACAGGCTGCAAACATTAGGTAAGTAATCAATTATTCACGAGAATAATATTTAAAATCTGAGTAACATTAACTTCAAGGGTTCTGTTTTTTTAAGTGATAATACTCGTTTTATAGAACAGCGGGGCTAGCATGCTACCGACAACGATAAATCGGGCTTTTTATCGATATTTTCTTAGAATATGGTATTTAGTGTATGTAATTTATTAAGATTATGACATATTTGGTTCTGTGGTCTTAATCATGGTATCAAATCGAGTAATTCTATCTATTATGGTGCGCATATTAGCTTACATAATGAGATAAAATAACAAAATAATATTTATCTTGTCGATTCGACTATTTATCTATGGTTGCATGCTAGCCCTGCAGGAATAAATTTATAAGTAGAAAAATGGTCGAGACCCTTTATGTGCCAACTTGAATTGGCTGTACCTAATATTTTTTATAATACCTAATGTATTGAATATCAAAATATCTTCTAAAAATTTTCTAACGTGTTAAGGCTTAAGGACAAGATTATCCTGTATACGGAAAAATTATTGTAAAGGTTCACAAGATATTTTTCAAACATTTCCATTTTTTTTATTGCCGACTTCATAAAACACTATCGGATCAATGTTCAACTCGATATTTAAACATACTTAGAAATTAGGAAAAACAAAATTGTTCATAGCTATTTGTTCCATACGCGCGGTTCTATGATGTTTGCTTAGAAAGCTGGCTCATTACGCGAAAATAAAACATCTGAGCGTCTGCGTCGTCGCCGCGTCGCTGCATTTTGGCGCGTTTGTGAAAACGCTTCACGAAACCCACAGACCGTAGTGCTGCTATGCAAATGTCATAATTTTAGGTGTAATTAGCTCTGTTTTGCAATTATAGTCTTTCGGCGAAAGTGAGTAAGGTCGTTCCGAGACGATGGTTTTGTGTACCCACTCTAAAGTGTTACAAAATTTAATGTTGTTTATGACTTTGTAAATTAAATTTTGATACACGCGTTACAACTTGATGTGACACGATGATAAGGGAGAATTACTGATAATTAAAGTCAGAGTCGATACATATATGTACCTAATACTGGTCACTCCGGAAAGAATTTCGTGGTGTTTAGCAAGAACTAGGCTATTAAATGGCAAAATATATATTCAAATTCTGCTGGTCGTTTCAAACAAACAAACAATCATTTTAGCTTTATTATATTATAACGAGAATCATAACGAAGAACTTTAGTAAAGAAAATTAATCCTGAAAAGTAAAGGGGTTCCGCTGCAAGTAAGAGTGACCCAAATCACAAGCTCGTACTAACCGTTTATTTAGGAGTGTTAAGGAGCCAATTTTTAGCCAACCCTACGAAGACTAGAAATAAACATCATTGTAATGATTTTATAGAAATTGTAACACATCAGCAATCCGGAATGCAGTTAATAAACAGCGTTGATTTAAACATAAAAACAACAGTTAATACAATGCTGGCAACTATTAAATATAGCTGACAATCCACGCTTTAGAGACAGCATACCAACACAGTACAGATATATAAAGTAATTCAACTCGCCGCATCTTTAAAATAAATGCCTGCAACGCCGCGGTCCGTTCAAATGTGATATGGCTGCCCGCCTTCAGCGTTTAAATTACATTTACCTACTTTGTGTTCACTTCCATTTTGTTTTGTGACTGCAAATATACTTTCTTTATATAAAAAATAAAGCACTTTGTAAATTGAATAGGAAGTGTTCAACAAAAATACGTTTTATGTCAACCTTTTTTACGTTTGTATAACAAATCGGTCTTATAAATTAGCGACCAAAAAATACTTGCGCCTCGACTGAGATCCACGAGAAGATGTATTATTACATTTTAAAGTATAAACAATCCGCATATTAACGTAAAGGTCAATCAACAATTGTTTCGACATGCAGACACTCGCGACTGGCCGCATGCCGAGATCGAGCCGCGTAGGTATAGCTCGCGTTTCGTCCGTTTGTATGAACTTGAATTACTGTAGATATCTGTTCTGTGATACCAATGTTCGGGCAATTAGCTTCAAATAAAATGAAATTCAAATTGTTGGTTGTTGAGAGCAACTCAGTGGAGCGTGTAGCCGCGTCCAATCTGCCACGTAAACCGACCGGATTGCGAGATGTCCCCTGTACAGTTAATTGTTACGACGATGGAACGTTGCCAATTTCTTCGGATTACATTCTGCGGTTCTCAACCGTTTTCGGGACCAAAGTATAATTAAGTACATTTGCGACGGTAGATCTTTTGATTGATCGTGTTCATTATCGGAACTTCATATTTCAGTTACGGTTTATCTGATATATTACAAGACTTTTGTGGTGTAAGTGGAGTATTGATGGCTCCTGAATGGCAAGTCAACCGTGATGGAGTGAGCATGAAGTTATTATAGGAGATCATGTGGGAATTCGTCAGTCACGGTCTCAATCGGATTAATGCCGGATACAGTATTACTTAAATTAAATTAACGGGAACGTTTCATGTTCCTAATATCTATCAGGGGTATCCACACGATAAGCTGTTTCTATTTTTTCAGAACCAATCAATCAATACAAAATTATCTTTAAAAAATAACTAAGTGATATCATGTAAACATGAAAAACACCTCAGTTCTAATGTAGTATTTCTGTAACGTTCTACCATACTGATTTTTGGCACTAATATTTGCGTATAGATATTTTAGTTAGTAAAGAAGGCTATTTTTAATAAGAAAAATATATGAATATCCGGGAAAAATATATCTCAGGAATGAATCCACTATGTTAGATTATATGTACTCGTACTATATTATCATTGCTTAAATTCCATTTCTTCTCGGTAGCAGCTACTTATTAAAAAAACATCATTAGGTAGGTACATCAATTTTATGAATAGGACCTATTTCATGACACGACATTGCTTAAATATTTTGTTTCAGTAACCAAAGTAAATATATTCTCGTTTTTTATTATTTCGCTTCCAATAATGAAGATTTTGTATGAAGCTTGCCGGCAAAAATCCACTATTTCGATGGTAACTTCCAGCATTGATTCATAAGAAATTATTATCTAGAGTTGGTATTCGGAACACGTTCAACAAAATATGTATTTATTCGCTGTTAAAATAAGAGTTAGCTATAGCAAATTATTAATTATAAACAACAATGCTAGTGTTTAAATTATACTGGGATATTCATCGGTTCTGATAAATTTTTACATATTAGAAATATACTACGAGATTGACTAGATCGACTTTGGCAAACGGATGAGAATTTTTTGTCACCTTATTAAAGTTATAAAACTCTACAGCTCAACCTAATGTAGATTTAAATTGCCTGCGTAGGGTTAGTAATGAATAGCTTTACCGCTCTAAGATACGCTTGTCATAAGAATCACCTGATCCAAGGGACTCCGATAGTTGCTTGGGACCCCTTCACCAATTCTACAGTCTGCCAGTCATCGCTCTGGCGGTGATGTGCATTTACTAATATTATAAAGTATATTGGTTCGAACTGAATAGACAAAAAAAAACTAAAGAAAACTTTATTATCTAGCAGTAATAAAGTCAGTTATCCAGAAATATCCGGGGAGTCAGAAAATATGCAGATAAAACCGTTTGCTTGCCAGTTCTTTAATAAGGCCTTATATTCCATGTCCGATCCGATTTAAATCATTAAGACGAAACGCAAATTCTGTTACCATCAAACAAAATTGAAAAACTTTATTTACATAAGTTCCAATTTTGGATTAAAATGTTGAAAACATATAGTTTAGATTTAGATGAATCGCAAAAGCAGGAAGCTACGTCCGTTCACGGTTGACGAGTCCGGTTGCGACAGTCCGTCACCCGGGCAGCGCGCCGCGCCGCCACTAGCTACTACTCGAGTTATGACATTTTGATGAATGTGGATACTCAGATGAACGGAAGTGCCAGAAATGCTGGGCTTATCTGGGCCTAGTTGCACGTAGATAAATTTGGCTTTTCAATGGAATAGTTTGATATACAGCTACGGCTAAGTCAAATTAAGGGAAAATATTGGATTTCTATCTACAGTAGATAGAAAATGTCACTTAAAGTTATCACTTTGATTGGAAAAACGATTTTATCTGCATTTAAACTTTTACTTAAAGTGTTTTCCTGTCCGATTTACATTGTAGCGGGAATCGTATCTTTTACAATGTTATTTTACTGCACTGATCGAAAGGTTTTATCGCAAAGATATATTTCTTTTAAATAACGAAATAACATGAAGATCGTAACGTTACACCTTTTCTGTGATTTTGCTTAGCTATTTGCAACAATTTATTTTATATAAAAGTATTATTAAAGAGACACTGTATAAATATTTGTTCCTCCGTTATAAGTATCCGATAAATAATTAAATGAACGTAAATTGAGTGTGACAAATGCCAGTTATGTTATGTCTCCCTACTTGGGAGAAAATTTGAAAAAAAAAAACATATTAGAACTGTAGACCTCATCAAAAAGCAAATGCTTCAAAAGTGCATGATTGTGACCATCAGTAGATTCCGAATTTAAACATGGGATTAAGTAAACACATCTTAACAAACTCTACGGTGCGCTGCTGAATATCTAGGTTCGATTACCTAGGTACTCTACATTATTGAATTCTGGGTATGAACCAAGCCATCTCCAACCATCCTGGTATACATGGCACTCATGCCTATCAGATAATCTTATTTTGCACCAAAAAAGTTGTTTGGTAGTTTTTAAATAGGTACTTATTAGAGCTATCATAACGCTACTACTGACCGTAATCGAAGCCTCGTTCAAGAAAATCCCTGACTATTCTGCCTCACTACATTGATCCACAAAAACACTGGCCACAGATAAAAAAGTTACACCAATAAAGAACGTAATTCGTATTTGGAAGCGTTTGAAGCGAGCAATTGGCGCGTACTGGCCGCGCCGGCGCCGGTAAACTGACGACCGGTGGAGCGCGCGCGCAGCTCCCGCGACGATATGCAGCGTGCATTACAATTTGAAAAGTCGCCCTTTTTCACAGTCCGCGGTTTTGTGCTAATAGCGTGGGAAAATGTAATTAAGGGTTGGTGTGTATATAAAAATGTTTTGGAAAAATTAATACCGGTGGAATGTTGCACAGGCACAGGCATAGGTAGAGTTTGAATCTTAAAAAATATAGTTTTTATTGCTACAAATCAATCGTTTAAGAGTTTTTGCATAAGTATAAATTATTCAAAATAATAATAGTCAAAAATCTACTCAAGAATCTAATTTATCCATTGTCCTTTTAAATTTATCTCTGTTTTTCTAATTCTTATAGCAATTAAACATTGCCGTATCCTATGGTGAAATCCGAAGTATTGAATAGCATAAACTATAAAAATAAGCTAAATGTAATTGTTAATGAATCCTAAATTCAGTGACCGGTGCGCTGGCGCAGTGGTCATGGTCGACCTCCCCTGGCCGCCATATTGTGCTCACCTACTCGAGTCCCGGATATGAGTCAATGAACAGCTAAATTACACCTTGAATTACAACCAAATAATTATACTAGGTAGGTCCCCTTATTTTTGACTTTCACTTTCGCTATCCGATGGACTTAGCATCAAAATGTATGAATTATTTATTGGAGCATAGAAAGTACGATTAAATAAAAATGCTAAAATAAAAATTAGTATAATAGTATTGAGCAAGTAAGTATGCTTTGGCTCTATTCGTTTTTATTTCTTCGGAAAAAATTAAATAAATAGCAGAAACTTATTGAGCCCTAAATCCTGAAGGATCACAACACTGCACTACAGTTTATTTCTACGGAAAAAATCCGCATTAATTATATCTGAGCAGAAAAATAGACAGTATTAGGTGCTTTTGACAACAAATTTTGGGCGCACATAAGCCTCTTACTCGAACTGTTTAGTTTTTACGAAAAACTCGTTCACGAAAAGCTTTTCTACATAACTTAATCTGATGTTACTTAAACGCACGCTATGACGGGTTTGAATTTAAAGAGAATTCAAATTTCCCTACAATTTTGGTAAATTATATTTAAGTATTAGTTTGTTGCCAAGTACTGAAAGGGTATGTATATTTATGTTTGACCCAATTCCCGCCTGTCACATATCGTGCAATGGTTGAGTGCTCTTGTGCGGCGCCATAGGTCCTTGATTCAACTCTCAGCCAAGTCTGTTTGATAAACGACCCTCACTTAACTGATTCGTGTTTAATGCTTAAAAAATGTAACGTATACACTTCAGAGTTTATTATTACAGTATTCTGCGATTATACCTGATAACAAATCAAACGCCAAAAGCAACGAGTTGAGTCCAACTGGCCGCAAAACTTTTCGAAGTCTAATAATTTTTCACAAAATGAGTTGTTAACTGGTTTAGCAAGGCTAGATATATGGTTGTCTATTGTTAAGTATTAAATAGAAAATAACTATTAAAATTATATAAGAGTCCTCTGTAAAACGATTTCAAATGTCCTCTAGTATAAAGTGAAGTAGTGAAGTTCATTTTCAAAATTGTATAAACCACAAAACGTCTTATGATAAAGGTCAGTAACATAATCTGCTATACAAGAGTTCCAGGTTCATTTTCAGGCATGAATGGATAGTAATGTAATGAATTCAGATTGCTCAGATGTATGATGCTTTTAAAAACTAGATGTTTTTATTCTTATTTCTAATATTTTTAACTTGTCTTCAGTTTATTTATTTAATATCTAATAGTATTTCAAATCAAATCACATAATCTTGTCTAAAGAAATAACTGTTTATTTATTAATTATTATTATTTTCAAAGTAGCACCTTATGTCTCTACATATAAAGTCTTCAATTAAAAACTCGTTTGAGATAGATTAATTGTGGTTTTCCAAAGTTAAGTCCCAGAACAAAAATCGTAAAATAAGAGAATGACTCACCTCGACCAGGACATTCCATTGGCCACCAGGTAGCAGACACCAGACACGATGCTGGCCAGCAGCCCCAGGCTGAGGCTGGTGGACAGCGTCAGGGTATCCGGCATGGCGACTCTTGGCTTGACACAGGAGCTATGGAACCTTCAGGATGGAGCTCACAACTCCACTTTAGAGTACATCTTGAGGCTATGGAGTTTCACTTGGTAGAACACTTCACTTTTGTTAAACACTTTTTGTATACACTTTTTTGATTTACCTTGTTTTTTTTCTTTCTAATAGATACGTTCAAGTTTTAAGAATACCGCAGTTTCTGTTAAAATTTCGTATGTTTGTTTTGTGTTAGCTGATAGGTACGTACCACCTTACTTAACTTTATCTTATGGTCAGCATTAGCGGCGCAGACTCGTTTGTTGTTCGAAACGGTGCGCCTACGCCGCTGCGGTTGATTAAACATCTAGTAATTGACCAAATTCACAAGCTTGTTGAAATTTGTGATGTTCATGTTAAGGAGAAAGTGGTATATTAGAGAAGCAGCGCTGATACGAATCTCTGTATTCCGTAATGTGATCGCCGAGCACACACATGGCATGAAAGGCGTTAAAAGATTTGGTTTTGTATTTGAAAATATGTATATATAAATATTGTAAATTGTAAATAAATAATATTTTGAATTTGTCAAAATATCGCGGTATATTTTGAAGAATGACAGGTTTTTTTTTCTTTTAAATTTGTGTGGTATAGCTCTACGAACAACTTAGAAAAGCACGTGTGCATATAATATTTTATTATATCATCTAATTATAAAAATCCCATCTGAATACATTTTTTAAGTTTCGCAATATGTTACATACCTAAGTAAAAGCTTATGAGAATTAGCATAGATTCCAATGAATTGAAGGTTTATTAAAAATCAAATATCTTATTTTAAAATAATTATTATTTTAAATGTCCGCTTAGTAAATTTAACTTGCAATGCGTTGTTTAAGACCTTTATGTTAAATATGTGAAATGATAAAAAGACGGATTAAGTTATATTTTTTAATAATAATGCAATAATATTCTTTTGTCATTAAAGCAGTGAGGTCTGCAGTTTATGTCGCTAAAGGTATTAACAAGTCTTACTCTCAAAAGGTTGCATTTTACAAAAATACTAACTAAATTTAACCCATGTAAACCCCTGCCTGACCCATAAGAGAAACTGCTGAGGTTTTGGACAGCTTGTTGTAATTAATCCTAACCTATCCTACTAATATAACAAACGAGAAAGTTTGTGATAACCGATAAAGGATGGAAAGGGGATGTATGTTACTCTTTCAGGTTGTAACGAATTAAGCTGAACATTTACTTGCGTAGGGCATAGCATAGAATAACATAAAAGTCTTTTTATCCTGTTGTTCCTACGGGATGTGGATTTATGCAAATTAAACGGCGCTGCGGAAGACAGTTAGTACGCAAATATAAAATTTTGCTGCTAGTTTGAAACTTTAAAAAATAAAAATATTGTTATAACTCGTCCGTTTAGTCGCACTTTTCTCTAATACTAGTAGAATTAAAAAAAATATTGAAACTCCTGTGTCTGTAGGTACTTACCTATTCTTAACTTACTTTATTTTGATTTTACAAAAAAAAAGGCACACAATAAAAAGTAATGATGTTAAAATCGCGCCACGTTGCTATTTTCAAATGTGTGAGATAATAAAAATTCAAGAAGATATCGTGAATATTATGCAATGTTTCGGTGCGATAGTGAGAGACTATATGACGAGTTACAACAATGAATAATCTAATGCTTCATTACTAGAAAGTGCTTTCAACAAGAAGATATTAATTTATACTTAGGATTGTATAACATTTTAATCAATCTACTAGAAATGATGGTTAGAAACACGATGGAATAATCAATAGGTATAGAATGTTAAGAAAACAATTGCTGAGCAATTTACCGTGTCCTAATCGTTGGTCGGTACATATCCATAACAATTTACTCAATGACGTCACTTATGTTCACAATCCTAGGAAACTTCTGCCATGTAACAACGTATTATGATCTTAAACATTTTTACCTTACCACAGCACCGATTTTAACAAATCTATACTAATATTGTAAAGAGGAAACCTTTGTATTTTTGTATTGAAAAGGTTCAAAAACTACTGGACCGATTTCAAAATTTCTTTTACCATTACTTAGAGGGATTCTTCCGAATCCGTATAGGCTACTTTTTATCCCGAAAATCCCGCGGGAATCGAAATTGCGCTCTAATAAAATGAACTGCTCACTTTTTATTTTATTTACTGTTGCATACGGATTTCCTATTCTCTGCAACATCTTTTAATGAGCTCACTGGAAGGCCATGAATCTCTTCCATAAATGACGAGGATTTTAAGGACATAAGGCATAATCCACCAATCTGCCCACTGGTTGGTGGATGTCAGAATTTTCAGGGTGCCGAAATGGCAATGTCGAGTGAGGTAAGTAGGAATCATGTTACCTTCTGAGGATTTCATCTACCTAGTTGTAAATAAAATATTTTTGAGTTACAATACAAGACTTAATTAAATTACCTATTTTACAAACAGATTATGATTATAATAACATAACAAACCGGCTAGGAGCGAGTCGAAGTTTCCGGGTTATGAAAAATACATTGGTGTTTCAATATTCAAGTACCTACTTATGTGGCAAAGGTCAACATGAATTAATAAACCAAATCGCAAAAAAAAACATTATTTTTATCAAAAGTATGACTTTTCCTATATTTATATTTCATACAGTAACTTATTTAACTGCAACAACATACGTCTAATTTCTTCAACAAAAAAGTTTTTAACTGTCTTTTACGAGTGACTAAGGTGTTCAATTTGCTATAATTAATGTTTTTAATATTAGATTCTTTTAAGTAATATGTACTTGTAATCTTTCTTGCTCTATAAAATAAAAACATATCAACTTTACATCAACGTCACCGGGAAAGGTTGATAAAGGTAGACAAACTAAAATAGTTATATCGGAGAATAGTTCGTTCTTGCTCCGCTAGAGGCACTGGCAGCGCTTTGTTCACAGTGTGACATCACGACGACGACGGTGTGAATTTTGTTAACCTCTTGCTCTAACCCTGACAAATAAAGGATCCAACGTATGTATGAAATGACGTGATTTTTATGCAAATCCCCTAAAAAGCTTTGAGATATTGTTTACTGTCGGCTACATCACGGATTTTGCATGTTTAATAATACTACTGTCCTGGACTCCGTGACGCTTAATCCCCGTATATCCCTACCTCATTTATCACCATATAAAGTATCTTATTTAGTTTTTCAGGCTTTGCTTAACCTGTGTGCAAAGTATCAGCTCAGTTTGACCAGCCATTTTAGCGCGATGGAGCAGTAGAGTCCATTTACTCATTCTTAAAAGAAGTTCTTACCCTACTTATTAATTAGCATAATAGGTCTGCATTTTAGAGTAAACAGATTTTTAAATTAGGAATGGAACAATTATTAGTCAGCTCTTTACTGCAATTCGACGACATGCCGCTGGAAGACTCGTGAAATGCGAAAAATAATAGTAATCCAAGATCGGCTTACCTGAGTTCGTGTCACATGCAACGAATGCGTTATGTTGAGGTGCACCTAGTTTATTCTCTTGTCTTGACAAACGTTCTAAGGCCATATATTAAATAATAATGTAAACTCTATGAAGAGCGATTACTTACATTATGGCCACCAAATAATATGTTGTTATAATTATTTGCGTATTTTTCAGTAATTTTCGTTCTTTACATTTTAATAAATAATGTTCCTATTATCAGCTGTCGAGAGTAAATAAATGACGTACTTACACAAAAATAGTTTTATCAGTTAACGTTCTTTTCTGTAAATACTCCTATAATCTAAATTGCCCGCTACCTTTATATGCCCGTTAAGATTTTCGGCTTCAAACCAAACCACAGGCTTAACAATTTCTTTGGCACCCACACAAAAGAAATGTGTGCTGGCCGCTGACTTTTGGTGACCACTCATTCTATGACATCTGTAACGTTTTTGACAGCCTCAAGTATAGAATGAGTATGACAATGCCGGCTAATCACAACAGCTCGGATAAACATGGAAACGTCAATTCAACAGTTTTATCATCGGATTCGGACAGCAACTTGAACTCTCAAGACTGCTGCTTCGTGCAACTATTTTGTTTCCTCGTCAGGCCCTTTTTGAAATTTAAATCATAAATAGATATGGCAACAAGTCTATATTTCCAGTGTTTGATGGGGATGGCATGCAGGGACTTCACGATACTGCTGGCTGACAAGACGAACCTCCAGAGTATTATTTTGATACAAGATGGTCAGTATTTGTTGACTTATCTCTACAATACTGTATTTACTCATATTTTAAAATAGAAAAGTTTAGATTTTTGGTATGTTTGCTTGTACGGTAATTACACGAAAACTACTGAACAAAGAATTGGAACAAAGTTCCAAGCTTTATCGGTAAGGGTTTATCATAGACGATAATTATTCATCTATGATAAAATTGTCATATGCTGGACTGGGAGCGAAAGAAAAACTTATAATGTGCCAGCTGCTTCTCTTCCCGAGCATACTGTAAAAGTCAGTTAAGGGACAGAGGTTTACTTGGCGTTTTTTGTGGGCGATAGGTTGACACCCTGTCACTACAATAGCCTCTCTCTATCTTTTTAATACCTCCAAATTTGTCAAACGCGACAACACATGGTCTTATAACCTCTGGTGTTCTGCCTAGCCCATAAGGGATACAGGCGTGACGTTATGTATGTATGTATGTAATTCATATCCAAATTAGTTTGGGTTCAGGAGGAACCTGCGCGAAACCGAGCGAACCTGTTAATAAACTCTGTGTTTTTTGGTGAAAACTACTATAAATCTAACTGTGACTATAAAACTAAGTATTTCTGGATGTGAGATTGAATCTTCCGATGTACTAGCAGTTTCTCGCGGTGTTACCCGCACAATTTCTTATCCTGAATATTGGACTAAAAAGTAGCACTGTACACAATCACTATGCCAAATTTCATCCAAATCCGTTGAACTATGCTGCCGTGATTAAGGAACAAACATCCATACATCCTTTCACGTTTATTATATCGTCGGGTCAACAAATAATGTACAATTTTTTTGCGAAATGGTTGAAAAAGATCATCCGGGTTCCCTGGAAGAAATTGCTTTAAGTGATAGCTTTGTTGTCCAGATTGTCATTGTTAATTTTTATTAACTTACCTACTTCGTTTTTGTTTCAATCAGCACGTGTTCCTGAATATGGCATTTAATAACAGCTTTTATAGTTTATCGTTAAAAATAAATCAGTGTTTATATTCCTGAATAGCAACATGTATAGAAAGGTCAAAAGGTTAATGGACATACATTTTGTCGTTTTTAAAACATATGGTCGTCAAGGAAAAAATATTTGTTAATTAATATCTTGTTTCCCACCCAACGGTAATGGCAACTCTGCCAATGCATTTTTAAGTAATCTATACTAATAAGCTGGAGAGTTTGTTTTTTTGTTTGTTTGTTTGAACGCGCTAATCTCAGAAACTACAAGTGGGATTTAAAAAAATATTTTTGCATTTGATAGCCCAACTCTTGAGGAAGGTTATAGGCTATATTTTACCCCGAAATTCCCACGGGATCAAAAGTTACGCGGGTAAAACCGCGCGCGGTGGCTAGTTAGCTCATAATTTCACAAGTATAAAGTATTACATGGCCGTATTATATTACATCCACGGGATAATTAGTGTTATCTATGTTAAAGTTACGTTAAATTACAGTTAATCGTGCAATGTTTGCCTCTGCCCAGCATCTGGGTCATCATCAAGATAAGCTAAAGTACCTGAAGATGCATCTTAAACATAATTTATATTTATAATTGTATAAGTTTTATGGATGGGAATACATTAAAACTAAAGAGACATTGGTTAAAATTGATAATCTCATGCAATGAATCGTAAGAACAGATAATAAGGTTGGAGAGTTCGTGTGTTTGAACCCGCAAAAAGACATACAAAACGCTTCGATAGTTTCTTTTTGTACGGGTTGCTAAGGTGTGCAACCATCTGCCTGCATCTGTTTATCCTCACCACTACAGTCCAAATACTTTCAAATGTCGATTGAATGGTTTCTTGTGCATAGACGTGCACCACCATAGTCTTCATGCGCACTTTCCATCAGGTGGCATGGAAGACAAACGTCCTATACTTAACTAATATAAGAATATTGGAAAAGCGGAGCAATATTAACCAATAGGATTGCATTGGTTAATATTTCTCCATTTCACCTTAGTCCGCATCAATGGAGAGGCACCCTAAGGGTTGCCTTTGAAAAAATATTTGATCATACGATAACCAAAATCTAGAGACAGGTCTTTTTATCAAGCGAGCTTAACAGTTTAATTTTTTAACTCCTTTTGTAAAAGACTTAAGGTAACATCAGGATAAAGATGTTCTGTGTATTCTCTTCAACGTCCTACATAATCCACATGCTCCAATTTACTTGAGTGAGCGGTTCTCCTTCGTCCATTCTGAAGATACGCTATGCCGAGCACATAAACGTACTCTCTTATATATAAAAACCTCACAAAACCGATTTCTTTTCCTATTCCTTCAATATACATGCTGTCAGATTGTGGAATTCATTACCGTTCGAAATACGCGAGTTTAAAACCTAAACACTTTTCAGAATAAGAGTAAGGGAGCATTACCTCTCTCATGCATGACATAATAACTTAAAGTCAAATACTAATCAATGAATATAACTTGAAATATTATATTATATGTATGTATGTGTTTAGTATATAGATACGTATGTGTTTAGTTATTTGTAGTATTCAGTATTCGTATATTATATTGGAATATTATTTCTGTTAGGTACGCACGCACTAATTTTGCTTCTGTTACAACTCTCCATTCACAGGTCTGCTGGTAGAAATTTCTTTTAGAAATAAGCAGTACTTAGATTTAAGTAACCCTGTATTTTTATATCTGCGTGTACCTACATAAATAATTAAATAAATAAATTTGAAATGTATTTATATCTTTTTTCATAAAACCATTATAAAGTTTACGACGCAATCTATTTACGAGGGTGGATTGAAAAGTTCGCGGCCTGGTCAAGAAAACAGAATAAAGTACATACAAAAATATTTTTATTTTTCGACGTAATCTCCATTTAGCTCTATGCACTTCTTCCATCTGCTTTCCAGAGCTTCCATACCTGTTTTAAAAAAAGATTCCTCAAGGTCTTCAAAATACAGGTTAACAGCGGCTTCGACCTCTTCATTCGTTAAAAATTTCTGCCCACCGAGGTGTTTTTTCAGGTTTGGAAACAAATGAAAGTCCGAAGGTGCCAAATCAGGAGAATAAGCTGGATGTGGCAACAATTCGAAACCACAATCACGAATTTGAGCCATAGACTCGACAGACGTGTGGACTCGGGCGTTGTCCTGGTGAAACAACACTTTCTTTCTCAGTAATCCTGGGCGTTTCTGTTTAATTTCTTCACGTAAACGGCGCAGAAGGGTGCTATAGTACGCAGTTTATTGTTTCGCCTTTTGGAAGGTAGTCCACCATAATGACACCCTTAGCATCCCAAAAAACCGATGCCATCACCTTGCCAGCCGACAGAATTGCCTTTGCTTTTTTCGGAGTTGGTTCACCGGATTTTTTCCATTGTTTGGATTGTTGTTTTGATTCTGGGGTATAGTGGTGAAACCAGGTTTCATCCATTGTCACAAATCTGTCAAGAAAACCTTGTGGATCAGCCTCGAACATCTCCAAAGAGTCGCGAGAAATCGTGAGTCGAATTCGCTTTTTTCACAGTGGTATAAGACGGGGCAGATTCCCCTAATGTTGTTTGCATGTCATCATGGATCTCCTTTCGTGTTAATCTTTTTTTAAACAAATATTTAATCACAGCACGTTGTTCAAATTTCTCCATTAGTGAAAATTTGTTCAACACACGTATTTATATTGTTCGTAAAATTTTATTTAAACAAGATATCAAATTGAAAATTCGCGGGCTGACAATTGAATAATGACAGTTCAAAATGACGGCAGAAAAAATAACAAAAGTTTTTTTTTTAATGGCCAGGCCGCGAACTTTTCAACCAATGTAGTACCTATAAAAATCGCACGCAAGTAATGAGAGTCTTTATCGTTAATAGATACAGAAAAGCTGTATTCCCTCTCGGAGGACATGGTGATGGGGGTGAACGGAGAGCCGGGAGACATCCAGCAGTTCATCCACTTCATCAAGCAGAACCTGGTGCTGTACCGCATGAGGAACCACTACCCGCTGGGCACGGAGGCGGCGGTGCATTTCACCCGCAAGTGCCTGGCAGACGGTTTAAGGACTGGGGTGAGTACTGTTGACGGACTTCTATTTTTAAGCTATTGCATAGCTTCTATCGCTGGACTTGAGCGTGGGGACCGAAACCAGAAATTCCGTAACGAAAAAAACCTAACACCCCCCACTCCGACCGGCACAGCGGTGATACTTTGATTTCATAACTTTACATGCGGGCTTTAATAAACAATCAGCGCCATCTACTAGGAACTTGTGGAACTACATATTAGATCAAACATTACTGCATTAATAAAATAAATAAATAATTATAATTGCATAAGTTGATTAAAAATGCTATGCAATAGCTTTACCGCGGCAGTCTCCGAGTGCCACACGTCTTTTTTATTTAATAATAAGTTTAGTAATGTGATCGATTTGTCGATCTCGCTTTTAAGTCGCTTGTGGCCGTAAGGTCTGTTAAGATAAGACACCGAAACGTCGAGTTAAATTTAAAATATACTACATTATATGGGGCTTTAAAGTCTTTAAGTTAATTTAGTCTTATAGTTAGATGACCACTTTGGCGATGGGGTAAACCTGACTGCCTCAAACGCCAGTGGTTGCGGGTTCGATTCCCGCACGGAACAAAAAGTAATCAACGAATGCAGAGCATTAAAAAATCTGACGTCATCTACGTAAACATTCTCCGAAATTATACACATTGTTTCAAAAATTTGAAATTTTAAATGAAGTACTCAACCGATTGCAATGAAATTTATATGGGACCAACTATGAAGTATCCTCTATCACATGAATCAAGAATTTTTAAAATCGCTTCATAATTGTCCGAAATGTCGTGTAACAGTGTATCGTGTAACCTCCCTTTTTTGGAAGTCGGTTGAAAATGTTCTGTGTCTGGGTGTTTATCTATTTATGTATTTATATTCTAGGTTCCCCCCTAGTTCACTACACGGTATCCCATAACACAAGCTATGCTTACTTTGGGGTCATGTCGTTGGTGTGACAGTCTGGGGATTTTATTTAAAAAAATATGACTTATTAATTGGGTTCTTCATTATCTGAAGTTTATTTGTCACCAGCGGCGATTCGTATTCTCATCACGGTTTCATCACAAAAATTCCTATTCCGTAGTAAAAGGTATCGTTTTCGTTTATTAGCTGCAGGTATTAACATTTCAGTTTATAAATATACGTGCATATTACAATTCAAGGTGAAATTGGAAATAAATGTTATTGAAAATCATTTTTATAATGGTTTAATTTAAAGAATTTATGGTATTTTTGATTCTTACGATTTTCAAATTTAATTCGGCGCATCCGATATTTCGATTTTGTTACAAGCACAATGATCTCAGGTACTTTAATTATTTCTGTTTTATTAAAACTTAGTTTACCTCAGTTAAAAAAAAGTAATTTTCAGCAATAAGGGCCAAATACAAACTGAACATTTTCAAATATCAAAGAATTTATTAGGAATGGAATCTTTGCTCTGGCTGTTTATTTCTATTTCACATTATCCGTTTGCTCGGTAAGCGCGTCACTTTAGGTTTACAGAACTGTATTTTGTAAAACGGTTTACCATTTTTATCTTGTCTTCAGACGCCTACGGTGGTGAACCTCCTGATAGGCGGCTACGATGATATCAACGGTGGTATGCTGTACACCTTGGACTTTATGGCGTCTTGTGTAAAGGCGCCTTTTGTTACCCATGGATTTGGAGGAATGCTGTGCGCCGGTATTCTGCAGCATTATCACAGTGATAGTAAGTTTTTAATACATACATACATACATAACTTCACGCCTGTGTCCCTAATGGGGTAGGCAGAACACCAGAGGCTAAAAAACCATCTGATGTCACGTTTGACAAATTTGGAGGTATTATAATGATGGAGAGAGATATAATGATGGGTCAGCCTATCACCCGCAAAAATGTCTATAAAACCTGTCCTTTAACTGACTTTTACAGTGTGCCCGGGAAGAGAAGCAGCTGGCACACTCCATGTCTTTCCCTCGCTCCCACTCCAGCATGGAAGAATAAGTTTTTAATATGAGATCAATATTTCCTTAAAAGAAAGTTTTCATTGAGGAATTGTTTTATGAAATACAAAAATATTGCAAAGAAATAGATAAACTGCTAGAAATGAAATTTAGCGGAAAGGTAGAGCATAACATGAAAAACTACTCCTCAGATACTTTAATCATGATATTTCCATGGGGTTGGGAAATCTACGGGAAACAATTATCTATTGTATTATAACTAAACAAGCAGCTTCACCTGGTGTTACTTTTGATTTCGAAGAAAGTCGTTAACTTAAGAATTCACAAGCAAATAAATTCTACAGTTTTATTATAATAGATACCATTTATCTGTAAAATCGTATCATAGAGGCTCCTTTATCCCTCGATATAGCAGATAAGGCAACAATCTGCGCGTGGTTTGTATGCGAATGGGTATCCCCATTTATAAACAAATATAATTGAATAATGTTTTTTAAGTTTTTTGCATTTACATTGCAATGCTTCACTTTAACTGGGATTCACAATTTCTGTAAACAAATTGATCTCGGGTGGTCTTAGCTGCAAAGCTTATACCATAAGATGGAGCTACGTTAGCAATATAACGTAAAAACAAAAATGTGGTAAGTAATTTTGAGGCGTAGCGCCAAGCCCCGGTAGCTCAGTTGGAAGAGCACTCGTTCGAATCCTGGTCGGGTAATTTTTATTTATCACATTTTTCATTTATTTATAAATATAATTTAGTTCTGAATAAACCCTCCTATTGCAGAGTTAACAGAAGGCCAAGCGTACGAGGTGATGAAGCTTTGCGTCCGTCAGATCCAGAAGCGGCTGTTCATGAACCTGCCTAACTTCCAGGTCAAGGTCATCAACAAGGACGGCATCCGAAGCCTTCCGGACATCACGCCGGAGCTCGCCAAGGGAACCGACCATGACGTCATTTATTTGTAAACACCTCACTTATATGAAAAGGTTTTATATGGCTAGCCATTGTATGAAATGGAATATTTAATTTCATAATTTTGGGGGAAAAGTCATAGCTTTGCTTAATGTCAACAGTATTCCATGTCATGTACATAGAATAACGCAATTCAAAACGGAAAATCACGTTTTTTACTGGCTAGCATCTTCTGATACTCGACCGTTGTTCCACTTTGTGGTATCCATATCAAAATAAATTGTTTGTAGTTGGTGTCTCAGTTAGAATAGTTTAAATTTACTACTGATTTTAAGCAATTTGGCACTATCTTTAGTTCGCTTTTACATATATGGTGTTACAATTTAATTTGTGAGATTTAATTTTTAATGAAGTTTTTGTTTAGGGATTATTTATAATGTGTATTTTAGAGATTTTAGAAAGTAGTACTATTCTAATTATGTTATGGCTATTTTAAAGTAGCTTTTATCTTAATTTTAATTTTGATAACATTGATGAATATTGTTATAGTTTTCGAGTTTTACTTTCTGAAATCATATATCATTTACATAGCATATGCCCTTGTATTATGAGTGTTTATTAAATATGTTAAAAAAAACTAATTACTTAGCATCATTCCCAAGAATCTTGAAAACTCTAAAAGGCGAAGGTAACTTAACCTTTTTTAGAAATAGCTGTAATTTCCGTTTTTAATGATTTCTTTAGAATTAAAAGATATCATCAAAAGCTAGAGATAAGTCTACGAACAAGCTCACGAGACAACAGTAAATGGGAACGTCGCTAATGCACAGTTTGCACCAGATAACACCCGTGGGAGCATCCCACAAGAACACTGGCATACAGTACAACCTTGTAAATCGGGCTTTAGAGGTTTCCACACCTCAGATACTATCTGAGAACAGTTACATTTGTTGAGAAAATTGTTTTTATAATTGTAAGAGCAGAAAAAACTAATTTATTTACCCTCAATGTTGATGTCAAGTCTCGATTCGAACTTGAGAAACAGTTGAAGAATGCGATTTGAATAAAGAAAACTAAGGCCTGGGATAACAAACATGGGTTGTAATGGAAAGTTTCGTTGTTTTTCAAAACTTATCTTGAATTTGGGCAAGTATGACCTAGAAATGCTTGTAGTGTTTTTCTCTTTTAGAGATACGATATTTTGTTTTGCGGCGAAACCTAATATTAGCAAAGGGTATTAGATATACGATATAGCAAACATTTCGAGCTCCCCACGACATCGTTAAAAATAATATGTTCAGAGGGTGGGAATTCTCGATACTAACATCAAAACATCAAAGTATTTTTTGATGAAATAAACCATTTAGATGCAGGAATTCCAAAGCGAAAAGCGAGCTTTCCAAAAAGTGTAAACAGTGAACGTCAGTTATCATAGTAGATCTATACATACATACATAACTTCACGCCTGTATCCCTTATGGGGTAGGCAGAACACCAGAGGCTATAAAACCATCAGATGTCACGTTTGACAAATTTGGAGGCATTATAATAGTGCAGAGAGACTATTGCAGTGACAGAGGGTCAGCCTATCGCCCACAAAAAGGCCTCCCATAACACCTCCGTCCCTTAACTGACTTTTACAGTATGCCCGGGAAGAGAAGCAGCTGGCACATTCTACGTTTTTCTTTCGCTCCCAGTCCAGAATAGAAGCAATTATCATAGTAATCAGCGTTAATTAACATTCTGTCTTTATTATTAATGTGGATTGATTGAACTTGGGGGAGGCCTATGCCCAGCTGTGGACGTCTACTGGCTGTTGAAGATAAAAATGATGAGTAAAACTTCATTATCAAAAGGCATTAAAAAATCGTTGGACAAAATTTCGAGTACCTCTTTTCACCATAGAGTTGATGATATTTAGCATTTAGATTTATATGAAGTGTGATCGCTAGGTAGGAAGACCTCAAAAAGATTCTTGCACCAATAATAGAACTCGTAAATTACCTACTTTATTTAAATTAATTGCTTATACAAATATTGAGCCATAATTGAATAATGTGCCTAACATTCAACCCATATTTCCCTTTCTGTTTGAACTGAAACAAGAATGACGGCCTTTCAAGTACATGAGGTACTTTACGTTATCTATGTAAACACAGCAAGGAGTGTCTACACACGGCTAGTGATAAGAAGATGCGCACGAGTTTCACATTATCACCGCATTACTTCAAAGTCTGCAACCGCAGTCTTACGACACTGTGGGTTTGTGAGGACGAGATTAGGTACCTATGTGTATGAAGTAACGTTTGCTCGAATTTAAAAGATTTTAAGGTAGATTTTTGTATTGTCGAACAATTTTTATTAAAAATATCTGTAAAGTTTTAATATAGATCGAAGTTTTTATATAGTACCCACGTGGATACTGTGTATCATTTAGTTATGAAAACAGGTAGTAGGCTTTATTTACTCGAAGATAAATTTTCTGTATACCCATTACTCTTTCACGCCTATATTCCGCCAATTGAAAAGTTTACACGTCAGTATCCATTTTGTTACCCAATTACCACAAAACTGTCAGGATATACTTTATTCTGTTAATTCCCTTGTAGAGTAGGTATCCACCATGTTAAACACGAGAAGATTTTGCCACAGGTCTTAATATCATTAACGGCGCCATATTCGTGGGAGGAAATGGGGTTGTGTTTTTTGTACTGTGACATGATGGAGCATAATGCTTATTAATATATTGAACAAATTCAAAACAGAGCACAATATGGTACTTATATAGAATACGGAATACAAAACTGTGGTCGTGGCTTTAATTCTTTTTTGGATGATATCAACGAGTGATTTCACATGCGTAGCTCTTTCGGAATTTCTGATAAAGCACATGTGTTAAATTAACTAAGTAACTAAAATCTGTCCAGCAATTTACCAGTTTTTAAATTACAAATTAAAAAGTATACTTTCTTTTTTATTGTGTAGGTAAATGTAATAATTTGCGAAATATAACCAAAAATGTTCATACAAATATCATATAAAACATTCTTATTTACAACATTATCTAGGAGGATAATGTTAGGTAAAGTCACATCGATAAAACGTTTGAATATTTTGAATAGAACTACGTTGGACGTAATATATTGCGGTTATTTACATGCGATTGTGTGAAGTAATTCAATTGAATAGTGGTTTTGTATATTTGAGGTAATAACCGAACACAAAGCGCTTTAAACAAAACCCAAACGACCGGAGATTAAGATAATGGTGGACGATTAGTTCGATGGTGAATATAATAGAAAAGGCACTACGTATTTGTCTAGATATTTTTTATAAACTCGATGAGTAAATTTTGATGTTCTTGGTTTAATGAGGACCTGTGTTTAAATGATACTGCTGGAACTTGAACTCGTCCACTTAATTTCTATTTTTTTAGTTATTTTTTCTACTTAATATACCACATATATAGTTTATATACAATTGAGTATATAATGGGTGCACAATAGTGAAATAAGAAAGAGATGCGGATTGAAAGGAGATGTAGTGACTAAGATTGAAAAGGGTATGCTACGGTGGTTTAGACATTTGGAAAGGATGAGTGAAAGTAGATTTACGAAAGAGGTGTACAGAGCAAGAATGGATGGTGCTGTCGGAAGGGGCCGCCCTAGGCGAACGTATGCCAATCTTATTGGCGACGTTCTTAAAAAGGGCCTAGTTAAAAGTACCCGTAACCGGCGATCATGTATAAAAAGATTAATGAACCTAGAGGAAGCGAAAGAGCTATGTCTGGATCGAAGCAATTGGTGTTCCCTTGTCTCTGCCTACCCCAAAGTGAGACAGGCGTGAGGTTATGTATGTATGTATTTTGGGGTATCCCGAAATTTCATTTTTGATAATTGGCAAAAGTTTGTTTTTTTTAAGTGAAGTTATCAGTCTTGATTGAATCAGGCATTACTTTGTTGAAATCCAATCAAGTAGGTATCTTGCGTAATTGACTGCACGATTTTCGTGTAATGCATCCCCTACTTTCCTGATAAAAGCAAGCAAAACAGCGAAAGCAACAATCACAGACTAAGAACAATACCAACCGCAACACAACCACGTTAACAATCATTAGATAAGGTGACGATAATTAGCAAAATGACTTAGGAATTGTAATTGTTTGTATTGTTTATTTTAACTTGTATTTGGACCTTGACGTGCGTCAATTCCTAAATATTTTATCTCAAATGCCAATAAGTGTTTTTTAATTCGGAGGATGCTTTCAGGGTTCAGCGAGCTTAAACGAACAAACTCTTTAGCTTTGTTATATTTATAATATTTCAATAAAAGCCCTACGGTCGAATTAAACTCACATTTGAACTTTTTTATAACTTTTTTTTTTAGAATTTTTTATATGTTTTTTAGTATTTTTTTATCTGCTTCGGTAAAATACAAATCATCTAAAATAAGGAAGATGATTTTCTCTACTTCAAAATATCTGCATTTAACTTGTTCTGCCAGAGACTAAAGTATATTTATTTAACTTCAAAGTGAACATGAATTAGAAAGCTTTGTAATCCAGAACAAATAAACATAATGAAAAGCAAATATTTGGCAAATATCTTAATTAAACATGAGAACAAGAGGAATAAGAGTTGTACTATTGTTGGAGATAAATTTTATATCCTATTGTTGAATTAAAACTAATGAGTAACACAACACTTTCGTTAATTAATAATTAGATTCTTTAGGTGTCTATTAGATGAAGTTGAAAGGAAGTGCAACATGAACGAGTTTCAAATACCTGGATGGCTTCGATTGTTCAACCAACTTCCAAAAGCAGGAGGCTTTTCAATTCCTTTGTATGTTTTTTGTGTCTTTGTTACGATATTTTGGGCAATTATAAATTGATTTTAAATATTCTTTTACTTACTATAGAGGATACTTCAGCGGTTTTCCCATATAAAGAAATCGAAGAAGTACTTCACGAAAACAAAAAAAAATGCTATGAAATAATCAACGAATGCAGAGCATTAAAAAAACCGACTTCACGTCAACACTTTGGCTGACTAATAATGTCATCCACGTAAACATTCTCCGAAATCATACATATTGTTTAAAAAAAAATTAATTTTCAATGAAATGCCCAACCGATTCTGATGAAATTAATATGGGACCATCTTTAAGGTATGCTCTATCATATGATTTTTTTTTTAAATCGATTCATAATTGTCTGAAATATCGCGTAACAAAGACAAAAATCGGTTGAAAATATATTTGAGTTCGGAGAATATTTACATTGACAACCTTATACTTCAGCAAGTTTTGGACGTGAAGTCGGTTTTTTCAATGCTCTGTATTCATTGATTATTTATTTTGCTACAAAATCATAATGAGAAAATTTAAATAAAAGGCTTCCGTTGCGCAATGATTGACTGTTAGCACGCTTTATGTCTTCGGTTCGATTCCCTTTGGAAAACAAGGGTAAAGTGGTTTTACAGCAGGTCACATTGTCTGAAATGTATGGTGTGGTAGGTGCTCCCGGAACAAAAAAGGTTTCTGATCTAAAGGATTTATTCACTGTAAGTATATGCTATACCTTTAGAGAACTTCAAACTCTGGATGAGGGCAGTGATGGACCGGGTGACGAGGTGACGAGAATACCTTGGGGGATGCCTTTGTTCAGTAGTGGGCGTCCAGTGGTCTGAACTATAAATACGATTTATACGCATCTACCTAATTCTTAATCTAGACTAATATATAAAACTGAAGAGTTTGTTTTTTTGTTTGTTTGTTTGTTTGAACGCGCTAATCTCAGAAACTACAAGTGGGATTTGAAAAATTCTTTTTGCATTTGATAGCCCAACTCTTGAGGAAGGTTATAGGCTATATTTTATCCCGAAATTCCCACGGGATCAAAAGTTACGTGGGTAAAACCGCGCGCGGTGGCTAGTCTAAATGATAAACTTGATTAATATTCTGTTACGTAAAGCCAGTTCCTTCTTACTTTCGTGTGTATGTATTGTCAGTTCAAGACGTCAAACGCGGTTTCAGTATAAAATAAATATAAAAAACTCTCATAATATAAATATTTAGACTGATGATAGAAATCGCTTATGACTTATGATTAAGTCTTTTTAAACTCTATTCGTACGACATACTTACCTTCTTGCACATTGTTCTCAGCAGTATATCTCGACACATCTTTTGTTTAGTTTTTATAATTTTGGAATATTATTATGAGCACTTGACATAACTTTAAAACATCCATTAAATATGATCTTAAAATAAGCCTCCGTTAATGAACCTCAACTATAAACACGTATCGATAACTATAAACAGTTAAATGAAGATACAGTTACTTAGTTTCGTGAAAGAATGAGGTTTAATTTCCTCTGGGAATGGACCCGTAGCCTTCAGGACAGGGTATTGAAAACACATCGCCACACCGCAAACGGTTTTTGTGATATGGAAATGTTGTTATTCATTGGTACGTTTGCAACGTTAGAGCTGCGTTCAATTGATAGCTTTCATCAATAACAGAGCTTTCTAGAATGTCTTTTGTTTAATTGTTTTTTGATAGAAATTTTAGCTTTTAAATACTGGTTAAAATGTACAGAATTGTATAATCACACATATAAAAACAAGTTCATTACATAACATTTAATTTATTAATATAATATGAAATTATAAACCAACCGCATTTTAACATTTTCTCAAAATTACGTCAAACATTTGACGATGAGTTTCTCAATTCTGGCAAAATTCAAGGGACTTATACCGTATAAGACGAGTAATAAAATGCAATTATTTGTACAGGAGTTAATACCTACATGATTCAGTGATTGCCTTGTTTACTTTACCGATGGCATAATACAATACAATAATTTCCTATATTCTATACCATGGACGGCTGTGTGCTGGTTTATGATGTCAGCAGTTTCAGGACAACGGAATGACTAGGGTGACACCCAGGGTAAAACATGCCCAATCCCAGAGGATACCTATCTGTGTAATCATGTACCTATGCAAACTCGACCTATAAATCTTTACGTTTCTTAGTAGAATTAATTTCGTTTTTATAAAGTGGTTGTTAGCTATCTCAGCCTAGAAGGGATTCAACAGCCTCACATTGTATCGATAGAAATATAGAACACCGTTGTGTAGAAATAAAGTAAATAAATACCTTCTAAAATCGCGGAACTCGTATAATACTTTCTTAATTTTAAATGCCTATCTACATTACAACGTATAAATTTAAATTAAAAAGCAATTAAGTTTGTAACGGTATTCTTTAAACTTGGACTCTCACATACCTTTTTAAAGTCACTATATTATAAAGATGATCCACAAAAAGGTAGCATAACACTTAATTAAGAACCGACGTTCAATATTAGATAAATTTTCACAAGGTAAATCTTTTCACCTTCAATAACACTAGTATGTCACCAACTTCACTCGAACGTTATTATTTTAGAAAATGACTTTCAAACATAAGTACGTCAAAATCTAATTAAATACTGACATTGCAATATCACGTTTTGACGATAATAGTTCTTGTTTCGTACACGTTGGGTGTAAGTTCGTTTGGCAGAGTAATAAATCGCGGTATGAGAGTCGCACGCGCAGGTCGCGGCGCCTGCTCGGATGAGACTAAGAGGCTGTTATCACAGGTCTGTAGGCAGTGACATGTGGTGACTATCATGATGATTTTATCATGGATGGAGGCGGGAAAATATTAGAATATATTAAATTTTGTGTTTAAATTAATTATCTTTTACAAATTAATTTTACACGATGTTTGTAAATCTGTACTTTTTACGTTGAACGTTTTTAATATATCTAGTATAAAACAACACCCGGAAACTAAAAAAAAAGAAATATACTTAGAGCAAATAGATAAGAATGAAATAAGTCTAGCGATGTTTTATAAAAAAAAAAATATTCACTGTTATTAGGTAATTTTTGTAATTAAACTTGGGAAGCTGGCCGCGGTCCGTAGAAGTTTAATTAGTTTTAAAATTAGATCGTTATCGGGGATCCGTCAGAAGACAGCTGTTGGTGCAGATTAAATGCTTTTCAAAATCAAAGACTCTCTGTTTTTGAATAAAATAAATAAAATCCCCAGACAATCACACCAACTTTATGGCCCCAAGTAAGCATAGCTTGTGTTATGGGATACCATGTAGCGAACTAGGGGGAATCTAGAATATAAATACATAAATAAATAGTATGATCTCAAACTATAACGTACTGGAATTTCGAAAATGACCCAGTCATTTCTCCCCTGTCTAATTCACCTGTATAATTCTGTCTTTAGTTTTTCCGACTACGTATACACATTATGACAACTTTTTGCAATGAGCCAATTATAGTCTCACCCTGGGGCGACCAGGAGTTTTAGGCCATAAAACACCAAGCCAGTGCCCACCTGGACCAGTGCTAGTTGGTGAATTTTCTTGATACATTATAATACTCAAAAGAAAAAATTTTTTTTTTGAAATTAGAACTATAATTCAGGTTATGAAGACCATACAGCGTATGTTGGAAACATTCTATTTTACAACTAGTTCCGGCCGAAAATAGAAAATTTCGTTTATCAACCTGGGCCGGTTGGAAATCCAACCTAGCATAGCTGACTAGCACCAATGTGGCACCGGGGTGAGCTCTAAAATTCTCACCCAGATATGAACGCCAGATACGCCAGATATGAACGCAGATATGAACGCCAGTTGTCAACCAGTGACGAATGTAAGTAGTACAAATGCTATGTTGTCTCATCATGTTATATTTGACCCCAATATTTCAAGAGCTTGGTCACACTAATGCCAGCGTGAGATGAATGAAAGTGCAAGCGCATCATAGCTGCGCGCGATCAGTTCGATCGTTGCGTGCGCGCAGCGTGTGACCGCAGAGACGCGACCCGTTACGCCTGCTTACTGCTCGAAACAATACGTTTTAACTGTTTACGAACTGTGCATTTGATTGATCATTAAAGACTGCATCTAAATTACTGCTAAGTTATTGCATACAAGTGAAAGTCTGTGAGAAAGGATAGATTTTTGTTTGTACTAGTAGAGCAAAGTATAGAAATACGTATTCATAAAACACTGACTACCACTTTGGCAATGGGATAAACCTATTTGCCTCAAACGCCAGTAGTTGTGGGTTTCATTTCCGCAAGGAACAAGAAAAAGAATGTTCCGGGTTTGGACGTATCCCTCTATATGTATATGTATGTATTTATATATCTATATTCTATTTTCTATTTATGTATTTTCTATTTATGTATTGATATTCTAGTTTCCCCCCTAGTTCGCTACATGGTATCCCATATCACAAGCTCTGCTTAGTTCAGGGCCATGTAGTTTGTGTGATTGTCTTGGATACGGTAAAAGTTCCCTGAGCAAATGCTAGTAATGGAAGCCGCTAGTAATGACACGCATTTCATCCCATCGTATGTTCTTCTGAAACAGATTATCTATATTCTTATATGACAAACATCAAGCTTATTCGGGAGAGGACCGCGCTTTTTATTTATTTATACATACACACATATCTTCACGCCTTTATCCCTAATGGGGAAGGCAGAACAACAGAGGCTTTAAAACCATCTGATGTCACATTTGACAAATTTTGAGGTATTATAATGATGGAGAGAGACTATTGTAGTGACAGAAAGTCAGCCCAACGCCCACAAAAACGCTCATAAAACCTCGGTCCCTTAATGGACTTTAAGAGTATGCCCGGGAAGAGAAGCTGCTGGTTTATTTATATATGTTTTGGAGAACCGATAGCTTTGTTACAAAATAATATACTCATTGATGTAAGCTGTGGAAAGCCAAATAAAGGTTCCCGCCTTTAGTTTCACTAGGTATACGCCGCCTATAGGAAATTATGGTTGAAGAAAACATAGCATTATAGATACTCATGAGATCGGTATTGGTTTACATACTGACCAATGAACATAACATATGCTTTTTAATTAATATATAGCTATGGGTTCTTGAAAGAACGAGAGCAGATATGGCTATACGTAGATGCGCATCCACAGTTTCGGAATTCAATGACTCAACCTACAAAAACATTAAAAATATTTAAGTTTTACCTTACTTTTAAGTAAACTCATACTTACTTCAAATAATAATTTCATATATTGCTTTTTCATTGAACCCTTTGCACTCGATAACCAAGAGAAGTGATAGGGTAGTGCAATAGAAAGGTCGAATCACTGTTTTATCGGTTTTTTATTTTAATAGATTTTATTTTATAAAGAAGAGGCCAAGGAAAATAATAACGTTTTATTTCCTTGTTACCTGCCTTGAGCGATTGCCAATGAAAATATTGCAGCTTCTCTTTTCCTTAACTCTCTTAAATCAATAACTTGAAAATTTAAATTCCATTTTTACATGCCAAATCCAATAGATGTCTCATACTAGTACTCTGTAATTACAGGAACAAAAATAATTCTGACCGAGAACAAAGTATCCGTATATTTCGATGTACCTACCTACCAAAACAATTTTTTATCGATAAAACCATCTTCAGGTACAATACATACTTTACAAATTTTATTTAAAATTTCTCTACAAATTGCCAAACAAGACGGTAAAAAACAAAATATTTACAAAAACACTGTCTAAGTATATCTTCAAGATTCTGTCTCAAGTCTCGTGTTCTTACAATCCCAGCTTGTTTACATAATCATACATCACGCGCGACTCGGTAATGAACTCGCGACCTTCAGAGCAGACCTCTACGTCACCATACCACCATGCAAGTTATAGCTTCTAAGGAAAGTGGTTACCTCGCTGATATTAATGTTCAGTAATGTAGAAATGGCATTGCAATTAAGTTACTTAATTTATAACAAATGTGTGAACTTGAAGTTTTAACTCAATGTATGAACAGTGAAAGTGTTTCGCAACAGACATCAGTTTGTAATTTAAACGGTAAGAGAAATTCTTGTGTGTTTTTTGGTACAAGCTTCGCCTGCGGTGTCGTTTGATAATTAATCCCATTAAATCTGTATGGGTTAACAACTTACTATAATTCCATCGAAAGCTCAGCACACAATTAATCATTAATATAATCAATTATCTTGAGGATTAAGATAATGTGAAATTCTATTTAAATTTGTTTAGAATTTATCTGCATAACAAATCCATTTATCTACAGTGGGGTAGAAAACTGCCTTCTTATCCCACTAGAGCGTTGATTACGCTTGACCCATAACAACTGTCAAATACCAAGGTAAAAGTTAATTTTAAAGTGATTTTGATCAAAAAATTAGAAATGCATCATTGCGTAGTAGTCAAAATGGATACCACAGTTTCTCTGAGGATCTACACATGCGGAAGTTGTGGATGTTACTTGATTTAAACTTTTGTGGAAATGTACATATTACGGTCCACATTTTTCATATTTTGATACATGTGCTTACATTATTTTATAGGTTTGCAGTGTATTTATTCAATCAATTTCATTGTGTATTCTCAATTTAGGTTTAATTTGTGATTGCCTTTTACAATGATTGGACAAACTGAATCGAGTAGATTTTTAGGCCTACTCTAACTTTCTCGTATCTCGTTTACATATTAGCAATAATTTTGTTAATTTATTCTATTTGTCTAATATATTAAAATAGTTAGGTGGTCTTATGATAAATATATGCAAGTTTTAGATATCATGTTTTTAAGTGCTAACGTAACATGCATTAATATTAATTTACTTGGAGTATCAATTAGTTGTTTAACTATAATTAAATACATAATATGACAAATACCTAATATATTATATTAGGTGTCCTAAAAATGTAAAAATATTTCAATGCTATTCTGATCATCCTTGCATAACAGTGATTACATGAGGGAAAATTGAACTTCTTCGGGACAAATAATTCAGAACTACATTAAACATTACAAAAAACTGAATACCGTCCTTTTTTCTCAACAAATAATGAACACAACTCCTGCCACAAGCAGAATGTTTAGTAGGTAGGTCCTGGCCTCTGAATGTATACTGAAGTATCTGTCAAAGCAAATAGGTAAACTATTTTGATTTTCACTAGTGATCACACATAATAATGACAACTAATAATCAAATTGTGATTTTGGTAGTGATTTAGGATAATCAAACTTTTGCGATAGTAGTGTCCATGTGAAATGACACGCTAGGGCGGTACGTGGAAGTGTATGCGCGTTTCGGGCTTAGGGTAGGAGAGCCAGTGAAATTATAGGAACAAAAGGCTAAACAAGCCGGCTTAGCCAGGGTCGGCAACGCATAATTAATTTTACCATCTTTAATTTATGATATGCATGACCCTGGTAACCGCTCACCGTAATTGAAGTTATTAGATAAAAAAAGGCAAACTTGTAAGCGTAAGATGTGCGTAACCCCTAGTTATTATTAGATAGCAAAATTTTGTGCCTACTGTAGGTGTATGTACACCATGACTTTCCAGCGGGGCTAGCATGCGAACATCAACACCGACAAATCGGGCCTTTATAGATATTTTCTTAGAATATGGCACTTAGAGTATGTTTTTTTTCTTCAAACATGTCAGGTTTGGTTCTGTGGGCTTAATCATGCTATTGAATGGAGTAATTCTATATATTATGGTGCGCATGTTAGCTAACATGATAAGATAAAATAATTCGGTAATATTTCTCTTGTCGATTCGAATCTTTATCGATGGAGCATACTACCCCTGCAGGAAGTAATGGCAGAAATATCTAAAATGTTTAAACTACTTTTTAAATCAGGCACAGAAATGCGTCGCAGGTAGCACACACTTGGCTTCAAACTCTGGGTTGTCGCGTAATTTGAATATGCATTTCCGCATTGGCAGCCACCGGAAGCTCTATGCCCGATTAGGCAACTGGCATTTGCGGGCTATACTAAATTAAAATCTCTCGGGAAATAAAGGCCTCTCTACCATAATTTAAAAGGGATTTTACAAAAAAATTGGGATACATTAATTACAATACATTATACCTTAGTTCAAGAAATCCACCGAAGATACATAATGCACCGAAGGTAGCTGGGTTATACAGTTCGTTGGTATTCATGGCTATTTTTTCGAGAGTTCAAAGATAATATGGTTCTACTTGATATTGTTTTTTTTTTTTCTACGAGATGTTTTTATGTTCCGATAGATGCGTCTACAGCTTAACTGAACCGTAAACAGATAACCAGCAGGAAATCGCTCTATATTGCAGTTTATCTACACCGCAGTTTACCGGTGAGTTATCATGGCAAATTGCCGAATGCTTATAGGTATTTAAGTCAGCAATTTGAGCCTCAACACTTTGAAATTATCTTAGTGTAACTTCAATCTGCCTCTTATGTTATCTAAGGCTAAAAGGCAATCAAATTTATCTTGGCTGCATACATAATTGCACTTTATTCATCCAGCTCTACACTCGCAGGACCTCCCCTCTACACTTTCAGTACAAATAGGCAGCAGGTAGATACAACTTATCATTCAATGTATTTGTTTTAGTGTTTACATAAATCGTGTGTAAATAAACAAAAAAAAACAATGAAAAAAATTTATAGGCAGCCATACAAAAAAGATGACCATGCTGGATCATTCGGTCTATTTTCGGTCGCGAGAAGAGATAGAGCTATTCTTTTCGAAATCTATGCGGACAAAATATGTAGAGTGTAAATTAAATTAAAGGAATTATAACCACCTTGAACTGCCTTCCTGGATTTTCGAATTTTTTAACAAGACCTTTATTTTGATCTCATTCGAAGGTGAAATCGAATGATTTTTAATTTATTTTGATAACAAGCGTATGGTGTGAGTGCTTCTTATACAAAGTGATTTCTACTTTTTCCGTCGTGATTTTTTTATAGTAACAGGACCACCAACAGCCAAGGCAACAATTATTATCAATAACGATAGTATGAGTGAGTCAATTATAGATATTCACCAATGCAAACTAATTACAACCAATCCACAGTGATACTTTGATAAACAATTCAAATCATATACTTACCCAAATCTGCTCCTCGATGACTATAATTTAGTATGAGTATTATTTATTTCTTCAGCACTTTAAAAACCTAATTGCTGGTTCGAACGTCTTACAAAAGTCTGACGAAGTACTGGATTTCAATTAATCTTAAAATTTTTGCTTGCCGAACAAAAGGTATTTAATTTTGTTGCATGTAATTTTGTAGATGTAGCAACGCAAACAAACATCCTTATGAAATAAAATCTACTCCTTCGCTGAACTCATTTAAATTAAAACTAAAAACACATTATTTATCTACTGTATAAGATCGCTAATTATGTATTATTTTGTGTATTTTATTATAATCCGACTTCGCCGGGATACACATATTCTTTCGTTACTGTACCGGGTGCTGTTTAATTCCGCGGGACCGAGTTATCTCAAAGACTTATTTCAATATCGCCATGAGAACCACGACAGAATATTACGATCTGCTGATAATCTCATGCTCAGCACTCCTCTTCATAAGTCCCACTGTTTTAATAATTCATTCTCTGTGAGAGCAGTGTCGTTATGGAACAAACTTCCTTATGAAATAAAATCTGCCCCTTCGCTGAACTCGTTTAAATTAAAACTAAAAACACATTATTTATCTTCAGTATAAGATTAAGAGAGTATTCGTTAATTATGTATTATTTTGTGTATTTTATTATATATTATGTATTTGTTTATATATATTATCATATGTAGGTATATTATGTTTTATATCGTTATCTCATTATGTGTTACTTATTTTTATATTATGGGTCGATACGATATAATGACTAAAGTTCACATACTTACTGACCTATTTTATAATGTTTCTCTTTTTGTTTTTTTTTTTGTGTTTTATTTTTAATTGCTAAATACTTTTGTATAATTTTGTAAAGGTTGTCTGGTAGAGATCGCTCTAGAGCGATAAGACCGCCTTTTGTACCTTTTGTTCCATGTTTTGTATTTCCTATTTTTGTTACTGTACAATAAAGTGTAAATAAATAAATATATTATGTATATGTTTATATATGTTATAATATATAGGTACTTATATTATATTAAAGGCGAGTAGTTATAAGTATACAAAATAATAATAATAATAATAAAATCGTTTATTCGACGGAAAAAGCACTTATCATAAAATTAAAACTAGGCTACACAAAAAAAAAAACAAAGAATAATTTACAGTACTAATTTTTACGCCGAAAATGCTTGCACTCAGCATTATGCTGAAATTTTATTAATAAATTTCAGCGCTGATTTTCAGTGCACGCCTCACCTTATTGACTTCACGGACGCTTTACGCTAAGTTAAGTGAATGATAATTATTGTTATAAATAAGAATTATAATATTGTTATACATGGATATGAGATTAATATATTAATTCATATTATTATGTACATGTATAAATGGGTGCGATAGATAACAAAATATATATATACATATCAATAAAAGAATCAAATACGATAATATAACACAACACAACTAATCAAATAAAATGGTATGTTATATGGTACAGGTATTTCAGGAGGCTGCCTTTTGTTGTGCGAAGAGGTATTCTGTCAATTTATTTTTGAAATTGGTGATAGTTGATAAATTTTTAAGTGGTGGAGGGATGTTGTTCCAACATTTGGTGGCAGCGTATTTAAAACTACCCCTGAAAGCAGAGGATTTGTGAGTGTGTGTCCTAAGTCTATTATCGCTAGATCGAGTGCAGTATTTATTATCTGACGAGTAGGTCCATTTTAGTTTATTGTACAAATACAAAGGAGTATCGCTTTTTATAACTTTGAATACTAGACATGCTAAGTGAAGTTTTCTTCTATCTTCCATTTTTAGCAGGTTGTGTGTGTTCATGATGGGTGTAACATGATCCCTGCGGTTTATGGTGATGCAGAACCGAACACAGGCATTCTGTAGCCTTTGCATGACCTTTTTAGTTCGAGCGAGTAACCTAGGGCCGTATACTGTGTCAGCGTAACTTAAGCGTGACAAGACCAGTGCGTCAACTAATTGTTTTCGCATTTCTACACTAAGAAAACTACGAGACATGTATAAAAGTTCCAGTTTGTAAAAACAGGCCTGAAGAAGGTTCGCTATGTGAGCTTCAAAGTGCAGTTCCTCGTCGAAAATAACTCCCAAATTTCGTGCTGATGTGACCCGATCAATTGGAACACCGGATATTGTAACGGCGAAAAGCACTCGTGAGGCATTAGATATTTGCTGTTTTGATCCCAAAATTAAATATTTTGACTTATTGGGATTAAGTACAAGACAATGTTCTCTAGACCAACAAGCAATTCTATCTAAATCTGTGTTTAATTTAGTGATCGAGCTAAGGGTGTCAGAAGTATTTATGGGCGTATATATTTGTAGATCATCAGCGTATAAATGATACTTGCAATGTTGGATGCAGTTAATTATATCAGCCGTGTACAATATAAAAATATGGGGCCTGAGGATCGATCCCTGAGGAACACCTCTAGTTAGTGGAAGAGCAGATGAAATTGATTTAGAACCATCATGCGATATAAGTTCCACTTGTTGCTTGCGGTTTTGGATATTATGGGTCGATACGATATCAATATAATATATAAAACTGTTCCGTTACTGACTGAGTTACTGAGTGACTGACAGACAACGTACAGCCGTAACAACTAAGCGTAGAGAGCTGAAATGTAGAACATAAATTCTTTAGGGGATGTAGGGGTGCACTAAGGAAGGAATTCCCGAAATTCCCACGGGAACGGGAATTATTGGACATTTTAGTTTGTATGAAAAATCTTATTCCTTGAGTGTACGGACACGATACTTGGCATAAAGGTTCTTAAAAAAGTGACTGGTTGTTTCATGAAAGGAATTCCCGAAATTCCCAAGGGAACAGGAAATATATGATGTTTTAGTTTGTATGAAAAAACCTTATTCCTGGAGTGCACGGATGTTATACTTGGTATGAAGGTTCCTTAATAAGTGTCTGTTTGTATTATGGAAGGAATTCCCGAATTTCCCACGGGAACGGAAAATATAGGACTTTTGGGTTTATGTTGTTATATGTTGTATATGATATAAAGTTGACCAATTTTATCATGTTTCTCTTGTTTTTTTTTGTTTTATTGTTAATTGTTAAATACTTTTGTAAAGGTTGTCTGGTAGAGATCGCTCTAGAGCGATAAGACCGCCTTTTGTACTTTTTGTTCCATGTTATGTATTTCCCATTTTTTTACTGTATAACCCACTGTATACCCAAATTTTTTGCACGGTATAACAAAATAGTGAAGACGTCTTTAATAATTCCAAGCAAGCCCGCCTTAAATTAGGATCAAGCGTGTTAAGAAACCTATCAAACACGATGCAAAATGTTTATCTAGTTCTATGACAAGTTGTCAAAGCTTTGTTTACAAATCTATTTATTATTGACCGCGTGTGTACCCAGCGTACACGCGGCAACTCGCGGTAAATCATGGGGACTTTCGATTTAGATCCGACGACTTTTACGTTTGCAATTTCCTTCGTTTGATTTAATGTTGAGTTAGTTTGTAGTCAGAGGCTTTTGAGCTTCCTGCTAAAGGATATAGCTTTTATTTACATTTTTCCCGTTATTCCAGTTATTTTTCCAGTTACATTATTGCCACTTTCTATTTCTAGAGGTGGAATCAGAATTGGAAAAGGTTTTTTGTTGCTAGAATGAGGAACTCGATCGATAAACTTAATATATGTATGTCGACGCTAAGAGGGGATTATGTAAATTTTAAATCTTTTAAAATGATTTTATGATTTTTTTGTAACTAGTCTAGGCGTGATTTACGTACTTATTCATTAAATCTATTTTAAACATACATACTGGTAGGTAGGTACCTATGAATAAATTTAATTCTATTGCCTATATTACGCCGAGACAATATCTGAACTTACTATTTTTTTTTTTTAGTGGACTGTATTTAAAAATGAGATGGTTCGTAGCTAAACCCTAGCCAACCTACAATACCTTAATTGGCAATACGGATTTAATCAACAATAAATGTGAGAGACAAGTTTTGCTTGCTGTATGAGAGTAAAGAAAGGTGTGACTTACTTGGATATGGTGGTGGGATGCGCTGCTGCTTGTAGGTTATACTGCCAAGCGAAGATCCACGATTTTTCTATAAATATTTTTAACGCGCACCAGCACAATGTCTTAATCTCACTAGATGACACCAAAATTATTTCATTAAGGTGGTTGGATTTCCATACAAAAAACAATTGGTATTCACTGATACAGGATATGGTTTAAAGTTTTAATTATGAGTTCCACAAACTATTTTCTAGTTGAATTTGTCGCTAGATGAACAAAAAACATACCGTTCATTTAGAAATCACAAATAAATCAACTGAAAATTTTCATCTAAAATGCGAATGTGTGTGTGAAAATAACACGATAAGCGACGTTGCCACTCCATGCAATCACCGACAGAGACAACGCTCGGGCGGGCGGGACAGGTGCTCGTGTGCTATGTTGCCGTTCTTACTTTCTTTACTACTGCCTGTTCGCTCGCGCTCGCTCATTCAATTGGACGTAGTTTAGCAATAAGGATCCAACCCACACTGACTATGTTTTGAGATATTCAAAGTTTAGGAACAAATCATGTTTGTAAATAGACGACAGAATATTATTGTAATTTTAATTGTCAACTTTTAGGATTGGTTGTTGAATTTTTAAATACAAGCAACATTTTTAGAATTTACTGACTAAAAAATGATTTTTTATTATTCATTCATTGCAAATAATATCAACATCGCGTCTTTACTCATATTTTTAGTTTATTTATTTCCGAATTACTTGTGCATTTACTTTGTCGTTGATTACAAAACGCCAATTAGTTGTGAAAATAAATAAAATGGAAGGAACTTCAAAGGCACTTTACAGAAGACACAAATATTCCGGCCCAACAAAATCTAGAAAAAGGGTTAGAGCTAAACTAGAGAAACTAGTTTACTTTTATAAAAACTCTATATTGCCAGAAATAATACTAAGGCGAATACCAAAGGGAGCTAAATGTAACGATCTAGAATAAGTTTGCATGAAATAAAAACCCATTTGACCTATTGTGTATCTTTCGATTTTTATCATTGACTTGACTTCTAATCGCAATAATCCTGCTTCCTATCCTATTTCCTACATAAACACCTAATTTATTTATTACAATATAAATAAAATTGCCTACTGAAAAATATTCAATATTTTGTAACTGAACCATAAATTGCATAAACAATAAACCATAATTCACTTTGTAACTGAACAATAACTCCGAAACGTACACGCTTCCCTACCTACATAATTAGCTGATATCTATGAATAAAGGTAAAGGTCTTCACATTTTCTGACTATCTGTGTGTATGTAAACAAAAAATAAGAAATGTTTGTGAAATAAAAGAAATCTTTGTGTCTTTGGCGGCCGACTTCGGTCGCAATATCTGCATGGGATTTCTAGGAATTTGTTACAAATGATTACATTCGCTACAACCAAGGTCGTAACAAATGAAATCCACTGTAACTTCTTGGTTACAGTGTAACTACTGTATATCTGATCACCCTGTAGAGTTTCACCAGCGTTTTACAAATCTACCTGTATAAATACACATCCAAGACCCAGAGCCATAACATATTTATTTTTAATTCTTGTCCGTGCGGTGATCGAACCCTCGACCTCACTATCTTGCAGCTAGCACTTTAGGCATTGCGCCACGGATGTCGTCCGTCAACATCTATGTATTTTTTTTATATGTGACTAAACCTGCGTTTGACCTCAACCTCACCTGATGGTAAGTAACGATGAGGTCGAAGATGAAAGCACACGGGTTTAGGAAGGAACTGGCTCTTTATAAATTATTGCCGGAACACAAGCGGGAGTCACTCGGAACAGTCGCAATTTTAGGTACCCGCCTAGTTGGCTATTCATAATATGATAATCCATAACACAAACATTGCTTTCTTTGGCGCCATGGATTACTACTCTGGGTATTTATTATACCAATACCATAGACGGAAACAAAATATTGTACACCAGAATTTCGCAGACTCCTTTTGTATTTATTTGAAATCGAGTAAAAATATACTATATTATAGACATCTTTTTTATCTCAACAAAAAAAAGAAATTCGGTGCTCGAACTGAGAACTCGCGGCTTAGAATCTGGGCCCACGCATAAAACGCCAACATGCTAGATTCGTAAATAAATAATATCGTAAAACTAAATATCAAACACTCGTTACGAGGAGGCCATAAAACATGAAAAAAGGACGCTATCTGTTGCGCTCTCTGTCGCACTTGTGGGAGTTTCTTCTGTGCATGTGTGCGTTATCCTTACACAACGTAAAGAAACATTTAATTGAATTAGTTGGATAGTACAATACAATAAATCGTGTGAATTACTTTTTGGAAATTCTATATTCATATAAAGATGTCGCGGTTCATTTTTAAAGTCAGAAAATTGGAAAGCTGATTTCACAAATAAATAAAAACCAGAAATTTGTGGATCTAGCGCCATCTAGCGGGACTTTAGCTTTTTGTAGGCTCATCCAACCACCTTAATGATTTATTCTTAGATTGATGAGGATTAGAAGTTTTTATACAGCATACGAGAGTCGAGAGAGAAGTCGTTGTGGCGCCGTGGTTACTGTGTGTATCAAACGATATCACAGGTCAAGCAACGTTCGGCGTGGCCGGTACTTGGATGGGTGACCGCCGACCATTCGTTTCTCACGGCGACTTCCGTGCTTCGGAGGGCACGTTAAGTAGTCGGTCCCGGGTGCTGTATACTTGTATACAGCAGTCGTTAGGGATTGTCAGAAGCCATTTTCGGCGCCCTGAAAATTCTGACATCCACCACCTAGCACTGGGCCAGCTTGGTGGATTATGGCCTATACCTCCTCGTCACCCAGGGGAGAGACTCACAGCCCTGCAGTGGGCTCATTACAAAGAGTTGTGATGATGATGATGATGATACGAGAGTCGTGCAAACCACGGCATTTAGCCATCTTTGTTTTCTTTTCAGCTTGACAGCGCAATAGGAAGTAGCGAGAGGAGGAACTGCCCTCATACAAGCAAACATTTTACTAAATTAAAAATGAATGAGCGGTAATTTAAAACTAAACCCGACAGATACGACTGAAATAAAAAATAAAGTATACGATGTGAGTATATTGAAATATAGCACTAGATAAATATTTCCACTAGCTTCCATGCTGAACTGGGAGCGAAAGAAAAACATAGAATCTACCAGCTGCTTCTCTTCCCGGGCATACTGTAAAAGTCAGTTAAGGGACAGAGGTTTTATTGGCATTTTTGTGGGCGATAGGCTGACCCCCTGTCACTGAAATAGCCTCTCTCCATCATTATAGTACCTCATTTGTCAAACATGACATCAGTTTTTCTTATAACCACTGGTGTTCTGCCTACCCCATAAGGGATACAGGCGTGAAGTTATGTATGTATAATTTTTTTAATATAAACTAAGGAAAATATATACCTACTTACCGGATAATTCAGTAACACAATGTACTTAATACTTCCTTAAAAAATAACATTAGCAATAACAAGTGCTGTAATATTTGCTTACCATCTCAATAGTGGGAACTACTGCTCATTGGCCTTCTATAAATATTCAGTTATAATTATTTAGTATACTGTAAGTTTTCTTAAAATAAATAAATAAATCACTTTTCAGCTGGATGGAGCACTGCTCGTGAACTCATGTCGATTTTTATTCTTAGATCATAATTTTAAACCAAAGTAGGTTCATTGACGTTTACCATACCTAAATATAAAGAAAATCCTGGCGACTACTGCAAGATAAAATTCCAACTCAACAGTAGAAGTTAGTTTCAGTACTTACTTGATTTTTGGAAGATCCTGAAGTGAAGTGCAGATATTATTATTAACTGAATAAACACACAAACTCGTTTTTTGGTGGACAAAAGCTTCAGACAAGTGTGACGAAGCAACTGATAAGGCTTTGATTCATTATTCGGTTATCAATATCAAAGCTACCTATATTACCTATACTGACTGCTATTAGTAAGAATCGATAAAAAACTAAAGTGAGTACAGATTAAAAATAATGTAACTGTAAGAAGTTGTCTTAGAGGTAAGTAAGCTTCCCATTTTCTTGTTATTGATTTTGGAGACACTTACGTGAATCAATCAATCATCGTGAATCAATCAAATATAATAGTAGACTCCAGAAGATCACCAACTCGTTCACGGGACAATGTATGCGCTTTTATAATAAAATTCCAAAATATTTAAGATTAACCCTTCGATAATAGATTTAAGGATAAGTATAAAATTTTACTATAAGATATCCGGATGCAAGAAGATGGGATTCCCTGGTTGTTAATTGTTGTTGTGTATTTTTAAAAGATGATTGCTGTTGAGTTTCTTGCCACTTCTTCTCAACAGATCGAATTTCCGAAGTGGTGGTAGATTCAGGTCAATTTGTAAATTGTTTGACTTATTTCAAATGTATTTAAATACTTACGAAATAAAGATTCTTTTGACTTTGACTTTGATCACTCAATTCGAAAAGCACCAAAATAAACGCAAGGTTTTTAAATTAATTTGTTATTCCAATTAACATTGTTGAAGTACTAATTGAAAGCTCAGTACAAAAAGCTTAATAGTCTTTCTTCATCATGATTATATTATACATACCTATATTACTATCTTAGATATTAAAATTCAATTATTTCGGTCCTATTTTATATTTATTTTCTAGGCTAGGTGATAATAACCTGAAAACCTGAAATTATTTGGGTGAAAACTAAGTGCAGCAAATTTTCCGTTTCATGAACGATACATGAAACGAAATCAATAGTAATATAGAATGTAAGACCCGACTACTTGAAACTAAAAAGTAAAATACAAGAAAGAGCATAATCTCCGCTGAAATATTTATGTACTTTTATACGTCATACATACTGATAGAGATATGTTTAAAATATGTACGTGTCCGCCTTTAAAACCTCTGTCCCTTAACTGACTTTTACAGTATGCCCGGGGAGAAGCAGCTGGCACATTCTATGTTTTTTTTTGCTTCCAGTCCAGCATAGTCTCAAAGTCTCTATTTAAAAATATGTTTCCTTAAACCTTAGACATAATATGTTCAACTCTCTTTTATTCTCATATCTACATATTATACAATTTTTACTTCTGAGTTAAATTCACTCGTCGTGCACACTGAGATTTTCCTGCAATGAGTAAGTAAAGGGAACTTTTCTGGCCGTGTAGGTTCGGTTTAGCATATAACACTACCGCGCGCCCCTGGAGAAGTGGATACACGGTGGCATTCCGTCGGCGAGCGGTTGTCACTGTCGGCGGGGATTTATTCCCGTTCAGGGTCCAGTTCGTACTAGGAGTATTCAGCCTTTCCCTATCTGTGGTCGGCCTTTTGGGGCGTCACTGTAGGGTGTCATTCTTTGGCAGGAAAAAAAACCCTGGAGAAGCGTGTCGTAAACGGCGACTAATCCAACTGGCCCTCGCTTGGTGGTAGAATTCCGTCGGTACCGGACTACTAGCGGACCACCCTTCATATAAAATGTGCCGCCAGATGTTACCGCTCCAGAAGTTATGAGTTCTTCTCCTAAGCCCATGTGCGTTCATCAGTTTGTCTTCTACCTCATCTTTACTAACTAGCCATCACGTGAGATTTAGTTCAAACTCGTACTTAGTCTGTAATATAAAATAATCAACGAATGTAGAGCATTAAAAAAACCGACTTCATGTCAAAAGTTTGGCTGAGTTATAATGTTTACTTTACTTTAAAATTAATTAATAATAATAAATTCATTTATTTCAGGCAATATTTACAATGAGATCTTAACAATTGAAAACAGAGGCCCATAGAATAAATACCTTACAGTCTAACATATACAGGGTGTCTGTATGAAAGCGCGCCATATTGTACAGGGTGTTACAGTATCGATATGGGAACACAAAAAAAATGATTTTAAATTTCTTTGTTTTTTTTTTTTAATTATGCGAGCCCGTAATTTGTGCTGTATTTCATTACTTAACCATAACTTGTTACGTTTTGAATTAAATCTGATTAAAAAAATGCAATATCAACGCTTCTGTAATAATAGGAAAGTATTGAACAGCTGACGCACGGCGGGTGAGTGACCGGCGCGCTATCACCGCGGCGGCTGAGCGCGGCAAGCCCCGCACAGCTTCCGCCCGGCGCGTGAGTTTACTTCTAGTCTAGTAGATGTCCATGGGCCTGGATGCCTGTCAGGTGAATCCAGTATTACAAGTAAAAGAATACGTGTGTCATACCTAGGTTGAAATAATTAGGATATCTACCAACATCAACAAGTAATGAAATATAGCTTTGGAGGTGTTTCATTGTCGACTATCATGACCTTAATAATCGTGTACCTACGCGTCGTGAAATCGCGTACTTTATTAGATAAATTCATTCTAACATGCAGCAACGAAAAAGGCTATTCAATTTCAAATCGATATTAACGGATCTTTAGCTTCAATAAGTAATAGGTTGATATACCATACATAAATTACATGGCAATAGTTTTACTTTAATATTTAAAAAAAAATACTTACTTGTTTCTATTTTGTATCACTATCTACCTACATCAACAAGTAATGAAATACGGATTTGGAGGTATTTCATTGTCGACTGACCATACAGAAGACATCCCTGAGAATATTTTTTCATTTCCCGACGACCCATTAGCGCAGTGGAACGCCAGTTGAGACGCAAGGGTCGCGAGTTCGATTCCCACACCAACACAAATGTAGATAGGGCATTCATTTTATTTGTCGACGACCAGTGTGCATTATTTTTCTCAAATTTCACCACTTTATCGAGTTGTCAAATGACCACCTATGAGGATTTCTTAAAATCCATGATGATATACTTACCTTATTACCTTATAAGACTTAATAATTTAACCGCAAAAACGATGCTATGTTGCATAGGTAATAATCAGAATAATGTTACATAAGTTGCATTTTGTATTCAACTTGAGTAAAAGTTTTCATAATCAGAAAGATATAAGATAATTCGGTACCTACCTAACCTACGAGGATTTCTTAAAACCCATGATAGTATACTTACCTATTAAATAAAATAAGTAAATAAAATCCCCAGACAATCACACCGACTACATGGCACCAAGCTAAGCCAAGGCTTGTGTTATGGATTACCATGTAGTGAACTAGGGGGAACCTAGAATACCTATACATACATAAATAAATAAACACCCAGACCCAGAACACATTTTCTTTTTAAATGGTCTGCACTGGAATCGAACCAACGACCTCACGAACTGCTCGAGGTTTGACGCCTTAGCTCATGCGCCACGGAGGCGGTCAAAAGACTTAATAAAACTTAATAATTAAACCACAAAAACGATATTATGTTGCATATGTAATACACAGAACAATCTTACTTATTTTTTAACGTTTTGTATTCAACTTGAGCACAGAATAAGTAATAGTACCGTTGGTACAGAAGAATTACTCCGCAAGAAGATCTAAATAAATTGGAGTCTTGCTACGACGCGATACGGTGGAATTCAGCTCGCACAGCATTACGTAGGTACCTGCAAATTTATATACCTAGAAGTTTTGCCTCTTTCTATCGCATGCCTCTTATCTTTTCTATTAACACCCTGTACAATATGCTGAGAACTCCTCAATGAAGTGCTCAACCGATTTCGATGCAATTTATATGGGACGAACTATGAAGTATCCTCTATCACATGAAACAAGAAAGAAAGAAAATCGATCCATAATTGTAAGAAATATCGTGTAACAAATACACAAAAAAAAACATGCAGACGAATTGAGAATTTTCTCCGTTTTTGGAAGTCGGTTGAAAAAACTTTGGCATATGTCGACGACCAAAACAAAAAAGGTATTAAGTTTTCCAACTAATAATTTATTAAGTCTTATAAAGGTATCTCATGAGTTAAGGTAGGTACAACATTAATGTGAAACAAATAATCCGAGTATGTACTACCGACGCACATCTTTTTCATTTTTATTTAATTACCTACATTTCAAACCTTTTTTGTTTACAGTTTTAAGACAATTCAAAACTTGCAATTTAAGTATTAATCTAATCAGTCGCTCGTGGTCTGCAAAGACACCGAAACGTCGAGTCAAAATTTAAAATTAATCTAAATAAAAATCGCTAGCAGAAAAAAATATCAAATACCTATAAAATTAAAATTAAAAATAGTAAAATACACAAAAGGTTGATGAATATTAATAAATAGGTACCTTTGTATAAGTAATGTAAAAATAAGTAATAATAATAACCACAAACTATTTAAGAAAATACTCATTATAAACTTTATTTTGATCGAGCTATGTTCACAGACAGAACCGTTCACTATAATAGACCGGATATTACTCTACAAGATAAAATTAATAAAACCACGTACTTAATAGACATCGCAGTAACACCCACAACATTCAAAAGACAATAGCTGAGAAGATTAATAAATACTCTGATCTTAAAGATGAGATAATCAGAATCTGGAAATAGGATAAGGTTTACGTTGTCGCTATAGTAATCTCTACTACTGGTTTAGTTCCGAAATCCATCCACCAATACAAAACTATTAGCTCTGGAATCAAATATTTTAAATAATTTACAAAAAGCCGCCATCTTAAACACCTGTCGAATAGTGCAAAAGTTCCTGCAGCTTGAAGAGTGAATTTATGCCTATACACACAACACATTCTGCAGTTACTTGGCGTATGCCCGTAACTACGGACTAAACCAGCGTTTGCTGAGAAAAAAAAGACTTGCAAATAATAATAATAATAATCATCTTTTCAATATAAGTGTGTCATAAGTATGAAAAAGATGTGCGTACAACAGGACTCAACCCTACATTTCGCAAACATTTTTGACCACCCCTCATCCTTACTCGACATTTGATTCACGGTCACCATGCAAACTTCACAAGGGGATGAAGGGGACCATCCACCTCGCAACGCGCATGCGTCGCTCTCACGTCACCCTTCACAACATAACCTCAAATGTGTTCATCAAACCTGCCGATTTACAAATAACGTATTCAATAAAATGAACAAGTAGCGACGGTCTCTATTGGCCGACAACATCGGACGATCTGTTTTTAATAAGACTACTTAAGATCCATTCAATCAGTGACAGTATCGACTTGGCGGAAGCAACATTATTCCGGATTTTAGATATACGATATTGTTGACAATAACTTGTGTTCAGTGCCTATGTTAGTGAAAATAAAACGTGCTTAAAGTTACTGTGATATTGTTCTTAGAATCTGTGCTTGTATATAAAAAAGCTGTGAACTTTCCTACTTTTCAACCGGTCAGTAAGCAATCTTTTTCTTTTGACTATTTTGAGTTTTAGTTTACAAATAACTAGGTATTCTGTTTTTACCCAATCAAGGAAGAGTAGACATCTATTAATAAATCTTGGATTCGGTCCAGCAGTTCCAAAACTTACCTCAGACAAACTAAAAACCTCTAGTTCTTTACAAATTATCAGAGGCCAATGGTTTATGAAGCGTAAAATTTTGTTCTATATCTTCCATCCTAAATAGATTAATAGTTCGTAAGATAGAGTATCGTATTTGTATAACAGTAACCAAGTAGGATAGAAAAATGTAAAGCTGGCACTAGATAGTCGGCTTTTTACGACGACATCGACGTAGAGGTTGCTCATCAGTATCCACGCATGAATGCAACTCGTGCGAGTAGCTAACTGTGTCAAATAAACAGAGTGCTGATTGTGCTGTTTTTTTCTGTCGATTGTAAATCATAATTTAGGCTAAGAAAACGATATTTTTAATCTTAAAAGACAAATATAAAAATTTATCAATTGTCAGTCGGATTCTCGCTCGAAAGGTTTCGTACAATTATCTATAGAAATAGTAAAAAGTTGCGTTTTTTTATTATGGGAGCCTCAAAGTTGTATACGTAATGGATGTTTGGAGAGTCACTCGCCCAGAAACCTCAATGAAGAGCCAAATTTTCCTACAACAAGATGTAGAATTATTAAATAATAATAATCAAGGTTACGTCTATTTCCTGTCTACTTTGTTATTGTATTTTAGACAGCTGTGTGTAGTTTTTGCAAGAAACTATTATAATGTCGATAAAAAATAAAATATCACTGATTTTTTTTGATAAACAATAAAAGCACATTATAATGTATTTCATAATTAATTAAATGATGATGATGATGATGATGAACCTTAGTTGGCGATTTATTAAGATTTAATACCTTGAATTGTACCCTACATTTTATTCCTTTCTAATTAAGAACCAACTTTTTTATAATAACAAAATTTTGTAACGATTTTGTTTAATTATTAAAAGTTTGCAAGAAAAATTATCAATTTTCTTCCGATTTTCCTTCTTAGTTACCTTGTGAATGAACATGACATGTTGTCACCTATATTTTTGTTTGGAATAGTTTGAATAACGTTGGTACGAGCTTACGTCGACAACTCTATGTGAGCTGTTTTAAATACAATAATATAATGAAAGCAGTATATTGAGGACAAGGCTCTGTTGGCGTTTATGTCATATATTTTGCTGGTTATAAAAAAATTTACATCACGTGTACATAGAATGATGACAGCGTTACATATCCACTTTACCCTAAATCTGAGTTAAGTCCGAGCTCATCAACACTGCTCTTCTAACAATGCTTACGCAAGAAATAGCTTAATATGTCCCTGTAGAATCGGCAAAAAATAGCCAACCCTGAATAAGTGAGTATCCCACTAATTCGAGAAGCCCTTTTATATCACTTCCAGGATAATACATTGTTATAAAGAGCCAGTTTCCACTTAAGTTTGCGACATTATCGTCACTTATGGTTAGGGTAGAAATGCGGAAAGATAGTAAAAGAAAGTTAAATACCTATTGTACTAAGTTTTCGCGATTCATACGATTAAAAAAACACCTTTTAACGGGATCTACCGCGTATGACTGCACTTTAAATTTTAACTCGACGACGACGTTTCGATATCTTTACAGACCCTATTACCACGCGATAGGTAAATCCGGTCAAAAAGTGTTTCATTTAATAAAGTTATTCAGTTTTGTTATAACAACTTGATTTAAACATTTTGTATGCCAATCTTAGCCGTATCAGTCCAAAATGGAATGTTATTTGTTATAGTTCGGCCGTTCAGAGAATGCGTTCCTGACACATCGCGATTGAACTGACGAAGTAACTTTGTAATGGCGTTGCAGTTACGATCAAAAATATTTTTGTTGGTTGTTTACCGTTTTAACAATTGATGAGCATTAAAACAACATTATTATATCAATAATCAATGAATTTTATAATTTTGTGCCAAACTGAGTGTCAAATAACTTGGTAAACAATATTTTTCAAAATCTATACTGCGCTATTACAAGGTTATGTCAAAGCTTTATATTTGTAGTGCTGTGCTAATAATAACAGTATCGTAATCTGTTCTTAAACAGGTATACTTTATGAAATAATACGTTTTGTTTTTCTTTTTAAGAATTTGAAAATAATGGACTATAAGATAACTTTTATTAAATTAAAAAATAAAACTATGACCAAAGCGAATGCGCGAAAAAAAGTTTTTTACAAGCAAAAGGCATTGACGCAAATATGCAGATGCTAAAACCAGAGCTAAATAAATTAGTTAAAGAAAATAAAGTGGCAAATGTGCGATACGAAATCGATGAACTGGCTCTGGAGTACGGTCATCGCGTTCTAAGAATTCCATCGTATCATTGCCAATATAACGCGATGGAGCTAATCTGGGCTCAAATAAAAGGTTACGCCGCCCGCCACTATACTTCCCCGCCATTCAGCACGAAAAAGATGATGACCCTATTAAAAGAAGCCTGCGGGGAAGTCACTAGAGATGACTGGGCAAAGGTTGTTGAAAGACTAAAAACCTGATTATGGAACATTTTGACCGAGATATCAGGATTGATTCTGTTATTGATAATAAAATAATTATACATGTAGGCGAAGATGATGATGAAGACACTACCTTCTCAAGCGAATCGGAGTCTGGTTAATATTCTGTACGCACATTCAATTAAATGTACTTTATTGCATAGAAATACAGATTGTAACTTTGTAACAAAAAATAAATAAAACAGTTTTATTATATTTATATTACCTTTTTTTGGTTTCTTAAATACTAAAATATAAATTTTAAATGATTCCGCCAATTTAAAACGAAAATAATCTTAAAAATAACGCAGCGTTTCATTTTGGAGGAACGGTAACGAACTCAGTGTTATGTTGTGCCCATCACTAGTCGTGACTAACTGATAGGTGTCAGGAACGCATTCTCTGAACGGCCGAACTATAATGATTAATAACAATAGGCTCAAATAAGCTGCTGCCGGTAGCTCGAATGATTATTTACGTTCAGTCATACATACATTCATTGCGATCATTTGCATAAATCAATTGCTGCATCTCTATCGGATGACGTCGGAGCTGCATCTCGAACTTCGCACCTCATAAGACACGGTGTGCATTTATGATCAGGAAGCAAGCACTGATTTCTATAGCAATCGAACATAATTTGTGACTCTTTATGTAAGTTTATGAATTAATTTGATGTTTTGGTTCACTATGAAACACGCCAAAGTCGTTATATAAAAGTATTCTGAATTTATACTACTTATATGTATAAATTGTTAATGGAAGCAAGAACTGATTTCTAGCTTGATGTTATTGATAGCAACCGATATAAAATAAATAAAGTGAATATTAATCGTTGCAGCTTAAGTATTACACTTAATCTGATTCAGGAAAATTTTAAATGCCTCGTCCCTAATACATTTTAACCGGATCTTATATTTCACATTTTAACTCGACGTTTGTTTTTTCTTTAGATATAGACTTTCTGGTCGAGGCGCGTGATTTCATTAATGAACCGTGAAAACGCAAGACAATATTAAATACATCCTACTTAGGACTTTTTAGACGTAAATGTTTTAGGTACTATCGAAGATAATTCCACCTGACCACCACCAAATTCATTTTTGCTTGCACAAAATATATCGGGGCGCCGCTTCGCAGCGATGTTAATGCGACATTTTTAAGTGATCAGGTAGCAATGGCTGCAATAGTATCAGTCTATAGACATCATAAAGCGCCAGCCAGACTGTTGAAAACACGCTGAAAACCAATGCTTCCAACCAAGGTTAAGGAAGGTTAAGTTGTTGACAACCAATTCCGAGTCATCCACACTGTTACAAACGGTGGTTGCCAACAAGGAGACAAACAAGAACACAAGCCAAGGTCACGCCAGGCCACGCCTCAAATCGTCAGTGCGCTTTGATCTCTCGCGTTGGCAACATCTTCGCGATGGCAGTTTTGTATGCAATTGAGGATATAAAGAAGGAAAGATTGAAACGCAGGCTAAAAAGCTACGAAACTCGAGTCATTTATAGTTATAGTTACAAAGTACGTCCCATCCATATTTTATAAAAAAAAAAAAAAAAAATATACAATAACAAGCGTACACACTGTCCTAAACACAGACATACATCTACATATAATAACGCAAATGCATGTTCTTTGCGTGTCCGAACCTCGACCAAGCGTCAAGGTTGGTCGCCTGTAGATTTAATCCGCGCGTATGTATGTCTGTTAGAAAATCTGTTAGAAAATCGAGTCCACAATAATCGATTTCATCGGCGGCATAAATGTCTCTGAATCTATCTGTATTTCCCAGTAATAAATATCAGCTGTGACGTCACAATAGGTCTTAAAAAGTCGGCACGCTTGGTTCCAATACAAATCGTGGCACTTGCGTTGTCTATGTAGATGTATGTCTGTGTTTCTAAACACCGCCGTTTACAACCCGCCAAGGTCATGTTATTTGGTTGTCAACAGCCGTCTTCACTGTTGTAAACACGTTGTAAACTAGCAAGGTCACCTTGGTTTGATGTTTTGTTTCCAACAGTCTAGCTGGGCTTTAAGACCAAGCAAATATCGTACAAAATACATTTAGTTTACTTAAGGATAACGAACTTGTTTGCTCTTCTGAACGATACTATATCTTGTATCAAAAAAGAATAACAACGTCTATACGAGTAATGCACATTTAGATTACCAGAACGACTTAAGCGGACATAAATATATTAATCACCTTTTTGTTTAGACTAGCCACCGCGCGCGGTTTTACCCGCGTAACGTAACCGTAACCCGTGGGAATTTCGAGCCTATAACCTTCCTCAAGAGTTGGGCTATCAAATGCAAAAAGAATTATTTAAATCCCACTTGTAGTTTCTGAGATTAGCGCGTTCAAACAGACAAACAAAAAAACAAACTCTTCAGCTTTATATATTTTGTTTAGATAAACCTACTTGCTTTTGTTTTTATTGAATTTGTATTATCGTTTCGCATTTGATCGAGGATATTTCTCAAACTTATTTTATTTTTAACTCAATTTTAATATGAAGTATGTGTTCAATATCTTCTTTATCTATAAGGGTTAATTGTTCAGGAACTAACAGTAAATTACTGTTCACAAAGTAGATGCTTCAATAAGTTTCCATTAATCATAATTTAAGGCAAAGGAGAGATTGGAATCACGTATGAATGGCATGCCAAACTCAAAGAGTACTTTGTTGTAAAAAAAAATGTAGTATGGACAGTATGTTTACTCATTGCAAATTTTAAACAAATCTTTAAAATACTATAAGTTTTGCGGTGGGGCGTTACCTATTACCTTTTTCTTACAACGTTGTTTTCATTTTGTAATACCTACTGCTTTGTTCGACGATCTATTTTTTATGGTATTGAAATAACAGTCTAGATCTTGAATGATTTGATTTAATTTGATTCACAGTAAGATCACTCTACGCTTAAAGAATAGTCAGCAGGTTCGTTACAAATCTATCATTATAAGTATGGTATATTGCCCAGAACCAACTGCTAAAACAGGCTTACTTCCTGTATAGAGTCCAATCAAAAACTAAAATGTCGTGAGGCCTCCGTTAATTTCGTTGGTATTGATTCTGAATGTGAAGGACGATGTAAGCATACACGCAATGTCAATTACTATAGACAAGTGCTTACACCAGAGTAGATAACCTAGCGTGAGGTACAAAAGCAGACGAATAGTTTTCGATTAGGACTCCATTGAGGCGGACTTATTAGTTTCAGGCGCCAAAGTAACGTACTTTACATTAAAGCAATCGTGTATCTTCCTACCAAAACAATCTAAAACCATTACAGGAAGTACTTGTGGAATAGTAATCGTTTTCCCATTAAAAGTGCTCTTACCAAACACTGATCTCTCGGCTTAGGGTTCGGGAATAATGGAAATTTCTTGTATGAAACTGAGATCTCCATTATCTCCACAGAGAATCGCAATGGAAGATGGCGCCTTTTAAATAATAGAAAATGACGCCGCAAATAGCTACACAGTGTTTTGTTTACTTGCCTTTTCATGTTGATTTGTTTCGACAATTAAGTTATTGTGTGTTGAGATACTTAGATTATTTATAAAAAAACAGTGTGCGGTATTCTTTAAGGTACGAATACAGTGACAGTGATTAAGAAATTTTTTGGGGCAAGTTTTTTTTTTGGAATCGTTATAATTAAAAGTTAGTAGTGTCTGGCATTTTATTCAATTTATTAACTTTAGCAAATTGAATAGTTCATTGACCTAATATAAAAAAGTGCCCTGAAGATGTTGTGAATTTCATTGAAAACTTGTACTTTAAACACGAAGAAAATATTCGTTATGTTCTCTTGGTTAAAATTTTCACTTTCATTAGTTTATTATTGAAATCAGGATATATTTTAAGTTTGAAAATATAGAAACATAGTTCAAATCCTTATATGAATAAAAAAAATATAATAAGTTTTTTTTTATTAGGTTATCCATTAAACCCTGTATTCTTATTCCAGTTTTATTCTCAGTTCCTCCATACCCAGGACTTTTGGCACTAACTTTCGACATTTCGTAATTTATCGCCTTTTCCGACTGAATCCACTGAACCGGCTTTTTCACACGATCACTTTTGGAATTCGATGCTTTCATTAAAAACCCCGTTCGAGTCCCTCGCCTGCCTCTCCTGCTCTCCTGCCCTCTGTTGACCTACTTTATGAAATCGCTTCTTAAATCAGGCATAGTTATTTCCCTTTTTATATAAAATTTATATTTTAACTGGAACATTATAACAGTGAAATAAGAAAAGAAAACGATGTATGAAAGCTATAATCTTGTCGTTATAATAATGCATATTGTCTATCATAGGAAGTCAACTTCGCTCGTGTGCATATTAATAGGTAAATAGGTATTATATTCTTCGACCAAACAATATACTATGGTCGAAGATTATATTATCATGTTAAGCAACGTCCGGTCGCCGATCATTCACTCACGCCAAATATCATCGGTAAGTTCGGATGTGTTTTGGCAATGCTTTGTGAGCTCGTTCCTCCCTTAATACCTGTGTTTTCAGTATCGTCCTTACCATCACTTACCATCAGGTGAGATGTTCCAACTTGAGTTGAGTCACTGATGAAAAAAAAATCTTCGGGTACGTCTCCATCATAAGTTCAGTATCGTTTTCCTCGAAGCTCCTTTGAAATTTTTGGTAGGTGCATAAGTAAAAGTTTGGTTCAAATTAAAACCTTTATAATTAGATTAATTCGTTGAAATAATTACGTTATCTATGGAACGTTTTCCCTATATTACTTAATCAATAAATACTAACTCTAATATTTGAGGAAAAATGAGCCATACAAATTTAATAATTATAACGAATGGAATACATCGTCTGCACTCCGTGCCTCACTAATTAGAAATCTAATTAGGAGTAATTTGTCCGAGTGTTTTAAATGATCTACATTTTCTATTACAGTATGCAAGTCTTCGTCATCATCAGAGGTGTACCTGCTGCTCAATGAATAACTTGATTTAAAGAATCAAAAAGAAAAAGGCTGCTTCTGACTGATATTGCTTCTAAGAATAAAACTTTAACACATCGAAGACACAAAAAACGTACGTGCTACAGTTATTTCAAATATTGTATATTAGTGCTATTAAAGTGAAATATTTACGATAAAGAACTCAAGTGCCTTTACTGAAAACTATATTAGATATCAAGATGTTATCTGTAACAAAGACGATCTCATAAAAACGATAGATAAGTATTTGTGTATCTAATACTGGATTAACGATCGATAGATGGTGTCACTACGCCAGGGACCAACATTTGATAACAATGTCTAGCGCTTAGTTTCACTGAAAATATTTTAGAGAAAAGAATTCAAAATGAACGGTGAAGCGTTTAAGACCGAGGACAGTGGTATTTACACTATAGACGGTAAACTAGATCCTGGTAAAATAGTGGATGCAGAAATTTCGCCAGAGAAATTTCGGACGGAGTATAAAGTGAGTGCGTATAGATGGGTGATTTTGTTCTTTTTCGTGGCATTTTCTGCGTCGAACGCGATGCAATGGACGCAGTACACCATCATCGCGGACGTGGTGATGGAGTACTACTCGGTGCCGGTGAGCGCCGTTTCCTGGACGTCGATGATCTACATGGTGATGTACGTGCCGCTCATCTTCCCCGCCAGCTTCCTGCTTGATAAGAAGGTAAGTGATTAGTCATAGTTTTATTTGAGTATTCTATTATACATGTTTTGTGCAGTTTTATTGATACTCAAGTCTTTTAATGACTGGATAAGTCCCTACCTACTAGCCTTAGAAGATCGCTAAGCGTGGAAACTGAAGGTTGCAATGTGGCAGTTATTTATTTATTTACTTTATTGGAGACAAAACAGAAATAAAAGATACAACAGATATAAGCAAATTTCAAACTAAACATAATTACAATTATTTCCTTAGAACGTCTCACTGAGGACATACACAGATATAAAAAAGTGTAACAATTAGGCGCAGCAGTATCTTGTATAAAAAATAAAAACAAAGAACATTTAAGAATTGCATAAAATTAAGTAGGTACTGCTTGTTATATTATTAAGGTACAGAGGTATATCCTGAACTAAATAATTTTGTGAGTTCAGCTTTATACTTAGAAAGGGAGCACGAAAACATATCTATATTATTTAAATTGTGATTTTGGAAGGCACATAGTCTGTGAAGTGGCGCACGCTTACCAGCATTAGTTCTTGTTAATGGGATGTGAAATAAATTATTTGATCTTGTTGCTTTAGAGGGTATACGAAAATCTATGTTTGATAACAACTGGGAACATTTTATATCTCCAGTGCAAATTTTTTTTAGCGTTAGAGCGTCAATTAGTCGTCGTCTGTCAGTCAGGGATAATGTATTGTGTTTAGCTAAGAGTTCCTTGTATGAGCAGCGAGGGATGCGCATTCGATAATTAAGCGATCTTAGGAACTTCTTTTGCACCATTTCAATTTTGTCTATGTAGATGGCGTATAGTGGGTTCCAGATCGGAGATACGTACTCAAGATGCGACCTAACTAGACTCTGAAAAAGGCATGTAAATGTTTCTTTGTGCTTAAAGGATTTCGTAACTCTTGTTATAAAACCTAGCATGCGGTATGATTTTACCATAATATTTTCTACATGCGTGTCAAGTGTGAGTTTAGTGTCAAGATATATACCAAGATCCCTGATTGTTTTCTTAGTATTCAGAATGTGACCACCTAGTTGGAAGCTAGTAGGAAGCACGTTATTTTTTTTTGTAAATGTCACGTGAATACATTTATCATGGGCTAAAAAAAGTTTATTAGTTCTGCAATACTCTTCAAATCTATTTAGATCATTTTGTATTAACGTAATGTCATTTCTATCACGGACACTTGAGTATAATTTTAAGTCATCAGCATATAGAAGAAAGTTGCAGTGTGTGAAGCAAGATGAAATGTCATTTATGAAGAGAATGAATAGCAATGGCCCTAATATCGAGCCTTGGGGAACGCCCGAAGTGGCAACTACGGAGGAAGAAACATATCCGTTGACAACAACAGACTGGACGCGATTCTTAAGGTACGAGCTAAACCATCGCAAAAGATTGCCTTTGATGCCGTTGTAAGCCAACTTTTCCAAGAGTATCAGATGATCCACTTTATCAAACGCTTTTCTGAAATCTGTATAGACAGTTTCAATTTGGTGTTTTCGATCTAAGCCGTTAAAGAGATAGTTTGTGAAGACAAGGAGATTAGATAAAGTGGATCTTCCTCTTACAAAACCATGTTGTTGATCCACAATATTATTTTTTACACTCGAGTAGACGTGATCGTGAACCAATTTTTCGAAAGCTTTCGCAATTGCTGAAAGAATGGATATAGGTCGGTAGTTTTCAATGTTACTTTTCGAACCCGATTTGAAAATAGGTGTTATATAGGCCTGTTTCCATTGATGTGGAAATACTCCAGCTGCCAAACATTTGTTAAATATAATTTGTAAAGGGATTGAAATGGTTTCGTAAGTATTCCTTAAGAATATTGGGCTAATATGATCGGGACCAGCACCCTTGTTAGGATCTAAATTTTTCAATACTTTACAAACCTCAGAACGGGTAAGTACGATTTTATTTAAATGCACGAGACCATCCGAATCTTTTCCATTTAAGTTACTAGTGTCATATGCCCCAGATGACGCAGGTTCAAAAACTGATTGAAAGTAATTAGAAAACATCTCGGTAATAGCAGTAGGATTATCTGAAGATTGGTTGTCTAGTGTCATTGTTTGAGGGTATCCTGAGTTTGTTTCCTTAAGATCAGACGTATATTTCCAGAAGAATTTTATATTTTCTTTCATTGATGATTCGACATTTTCAATGTACTTTTTAAAGCAATCGCTTAGTAATAGCTTAACGCGTTTGCGTAGTAAGGCAAACTCTTGATAATCTCTTAAAGACTGGTAAACTTTCCATCGTGACCAAAGCTTAGATTTACGGCGTAATGTACTTATCAAACCTTTTGAAAACCAGACTGGAAACCTGGACGATTTGTTTTTTTTTAGAGGAATGTGACGTTCAATGATGTTATTAATAAGAGTGTAGAAATTATCTACTGCGTCTTCAGGAGATAAAAAATTTAGCTCAGAAAACCAGTCAATATTCGAAATAGCATCGTTAATTATGACATAGTCAGCTTTAAAAAAGTTTCTTTTTATTTTAGGCTTTGGGGACATACAATTAGTACTTGTTATCGAATATGAAATATCTATAGGGGGATGGTGAGGTACAGTATTCAACAGTGGATCGTCAGAGATGTTGACCGTGCAGTTCAGCATAGTACATAACACTAAGTCCAGTATTCTATCATTTTGGTTCTTGATAGTATTTATTTGTTTTAAATTCATAAAAGCCATGGTGTAATTTAATAATTTTGAAGGTTCTGTGTCACAGTTAGATGGTGGAGATGATGGATCATTAGAAGACCATTTTAAATATGGAAGATTAAAATCACCTAATATTAAGTAGTTATTAAAGTTCATGTTACTATGGATGTCGTGAAGCTTATAGAAAAAACTATCATAAACTGAGGTTTTGGATGCCGGTGGTAAATAACATGCGCATAACAGTAGACTATCATGTGCAGGGAAATTTAAATATATTTCTTCTAAGTCAGAGGCCTCCAAATCAAACCTCCTTACTGTATTTATAGTTTTCTTCACGAATACCAACACACCCCCACCTCCTCTTTTGTTACTTACCAACAAGTTTCGGTCGCGGCGATATATAACATAATCGTTTGTTTGTAATTCAGAGTCTAGGATTGCACAGGAGAGCCAGGTTTCAACGAGAACTATAATATCATAGTTACATGCTAGTAAGGTTAGCTTTAAGTCTGAAAGTTTTGATTTTAAACCACCACAGTTTTGGTAATAAACTAATAATTTATTGGAAATCATTGTGAAAATTAAAGTAGTATAAAATATAAGCTAAATTAAATTTAATAAAGATATTGGTTTTCGTGCTTCCTAGTACTAAAATTATATGAGAAAATTTATAAACTAGATGTATAGTGAAAAAATTTAAGAACATGCAATTAAATGTAAGTAAGTTACTTAGTCATATTTTACATAAGTCGTCGTCACAACGGATGTGGATAACACGCGAATCATCGCTCTTCCGCAGTAAAATACAACCATTTTTAATCCATACAAATTTATATTTTTTTATTTTAGCTTGTTGTCTTGCATTACTAAATAAAAGTTTATTCTTTAGTGTTAAGTGTTCATTTATATAGAATCGTGTGTTTTGTTTTTGAGTGATGGCGGCCGCAGAGGTCGGGACTCCATTGAACAGCTGGTCCGTGGTGAGGGAGCGCCGGGCGCGCGCCGATGCTATAACTTCATCCCGTAGGCGTCGGGTGCACAATTGTAGCACTATGTTTTTAGGGCGATCGTTCGGGGCCCCGCGGGTCACACGGTGTACGGATCTAATATCGTACTCCTTGATGTTCACGCCGATTAGTTTGCCAATCTCTATACAAAGCTGGGTCAGGTTTTCGGATTTCTTTTCTGGTATATTTTGTATTTCGACATTGCAGTTTCGGGATGTCTGGTCAAGGTCGTCGAACTTAGATTGTAACTTATTTAAATCGGTGCGTAGTATGTGGTTTTCTTGAGAACATTCTCCATCTGTATGACGTAACTCGTGGGCGGCCAGGCTCTGTTCCAGTTCTTTAATCCGTTCTTCCGAGCTTTCCAGGCGTTTCTCGAGCTTTTCAATATCTTGTTTATCTTCGCTGAAGGACACTTTTGCCTATATTCCTTGTTTATTCAAAATTCAGGATTTATAATTTGAAGTTGAAAATAACCATATATCTTTTACTCAATACAATCAGATAAAAAAATAGCCAACTTAAAAAACTTACTCTCTTGGGTTCCTAGTAGGCAGGCAAATTCTAATAACAAACCAAATGGTCCATCATACTTTAACTGCCAAAAAAACAGCGTTTAACAATGGCTGTACCAACTCATTACCTGCTTATTAATGAAAAAATATATATTATCTATTAGCAGTACAACAAGTTACCTTCAGCGCGGTCAGAGTTTTATTTCATGCCACATTTTATTTCAGCCGTAGTTGGTTAGACGTGGACTACGTCACAGAATAGATAATAGTACTACGTGAAATAGTTCGATGACATCGCAACAATTAACATTCCACGTAACATGGCATCACTTGTTACATATTTAAAAAAAAGGAAATAAAAAAAGGATTAAGGCATTTACTGAAGACATACTTAAAAAACGTCCAAATTGGCAACAATGACTTTTCAAACGTTACCTTAAAGAAAATCAAGTTAGAAGATTTTTTTTATCACTGTGCTTATTGGTGAAAGTGTTTAATAAAAATTGTGGATTACAAATTTACTAAGGTCATGATAATAACAAACGCAAGAACTATATTCATACGATGTTATATATTTTGTCACAGTCACACCCTGGGAGAGCTTCTTCTGAACTGCGAGTATATCGTATGATCGCTTGCAATGTTTATTTTTGGTCTTCTGATATCCACTGCCACCACATTCTATCAAATCTCCTGGAAATTCAAGTTAATGTCGCAAGAATATATGCTAAGCCGTTGTGGCTGTTGTATACAGGGTGACTGGTGGGTCACTTTCAAAATTCGAGGACGTAATATTTGAGATCATACATGAAGAGAGTTTAAGAATTGATGGTACCGTATTTAAATTATTTAGCCAAACATATAAATAAAGAAAAGATTTATTCTGCGTTCATAATTGCAAGCTTATATTGAATGAAGTGTCAGTAGTAACTGCCAAAATCTCTACATTTCTAACAAGCAAAGCACGCCTTAGTTACTCTTCAGTTTAAAGCAATCGTGAAATCATTTTCCATTCAACGGACGAATTTTAAAAATCTGTATATTGTGATTAATTTTCTTTCCCATTATTCTTTTAAAATCTCAAATTTCTCCCTCCACTCCAATCAGCTAATATTGAAGAAATCCAATCCCGCTAACTGTATCACGATCGACGCTTATCTTTTGTAACTTTTCATCCTTTGTTGACCGACCAATGTCATCTATCTCGGTCGCCCGGCCAACTCCGCAAGACCCCTGCGAACTTTGACTTTTTAAAACATACCTTATAGCTTTCTAACAAAGTAAAGGATGTACTAAAGGTCTTTATAATCTGGCAACATTAGCCTCGAGATATCAGAGCAATGTACGTAATTAAGAGGTTCTAGAAAGATCGTTTTAGAGCTGTAAATCTTTAATGAAAATCTTTCCGTCCTTTAGGCTTTCACTTCAGATTTTATGAAGGGTAAATATTTTAAATAAATAAATAAATATTTCTGACACTCACACAACATTATCTAGCCGATGTTAAGTTTCTTAAAGAACTTGTGTTATGGATACTAGATAACTGATATACTTAAGAAATATATAAACATACAAATATTGGATAAATGCTTATTTTTTATTAGAATAAACTTAATACATACATATATAACGTCACGCCTGTATCCCTTATGGGGTAGGCAGAACATCAGATGGTCTTGTAACCTCTCTGTCACGTTTGACAAATTTGGAGGTATTATAAAGACGGAGAGAGACTATTGTAGTGACGGGTCAGCCTATCGGCCACAAAAACGAGAAACTTAAATAAACATTATAAACATCCATGACTTGACGACTTATATCTGTGTTCAGCACACCGATATCCGCCGCCGCCGGGATTCGAACCCACAGGACCTCTGGCATAGAAGGCAATATATGTTACCACTACACCAGCCGGTCGTCAAGGTACTTTTTGTCGTCAAGGTACTTTTTGTCGTCAAGGTACTTTTTGTCGTCAAGGTACTTTTTATGTGAATGAAAGCCTTTAATGTGGCAGCGTTATTTTGTTGACTCTATGGCTTCCCTGCGCTTGGAGCGGCCATGGTGATAATGGTGAATTACCTACAGGACTTTCTCCAACGTGCACAGGGTCTGACTTTTGTGGGTGCATGGATTTCACGTCGATAAACTTAAGTTTTCTGTGTATACATGAGCTATTTTAAGTGCCATTAAAATGCTACAGGAAATTATTGAACTTATAAAAGAAATCTGCAGAGCTTGTTTGTTTTTAGTTTGAACTTATTAACCTTGAACTTGAAGATCAATTAAAAAAAAATTGATGAAGATTTTATCTTAACATAACTACAAGAGGAAAAACACGAAAATTTTACTGTTAAGATAAGGAGTAACATGAATTTGGAACTTCATATTTCAGTAAAAATAATCTCATCATCGGTGCGGTGCGGTGGCTTAAAGAAGTACCTACTTATAGATTTTACGAACGATAAGAAACAAAAAAGCATCAAAACAGCGCGTGCTCGATAGTAAAACTATGAATAGTATTTGATAATCAAAATTATATTTTTCAACCGACTTCCAAAACAGGAGGAGGTTCTCAATTCGTCTCTATGTTTTTTTCAAGCGACTTCCAAAACAGGAGGAGGTTCTCAATTCGTCTCTATGTTTTTTGTTCCTGTGTCTTTGTTACACGATATTTCGGACAATTATCAATTGATTTTGAAAATTGTTGTTTCATATGATAGAGGATACTTCATAGTTGGTCCCATTTACATTTCATTGAAATCACTTGAGTACTTCATTGACATTTCAAACTTTTGAAAAAATATGTATGATTTCGGAGAATGTTTACGTTGATGACATTCTCAACTCAGCCAAAGTTTTGACGTGAAGTCGGTTTTTTAATGCTCTGCATTCGTTGATTATTGAAAAAATATGGTTGGAGACAGGTTTTATTGCAACTAATTAATTATTAATTTGAACTTGACTTTACGGTGCCTTTTCGTTATAAATATGCCGAAATATGTGATGACCGCCTTCATGAAGTGTTTTGTGAAATTCCTAAGATGAATAAAGCTTTTTGAATTTTGATTTTTTTTTGAACAATCAATAATTTTCAACTGATTCTAAGTTTGTGAACGTAGTATTTAGGATTAACACAATACTTGTTGATAGTGTTTAGAGCTTGATATCTTGCAGTTTATTTGATGCAGTAATAAAAATCACCCGACCAGGATGTGAACCTCTCGTTTGCCGGACAAATGTGCTCTACCACTGAGCTACCGGGGCCTGGCGGCACGCCTCGAAATTACTTAGCATATTTTTGTTTTTACGTTATATTGCTAAAGTAGCTCCATCTAATGGTACAGCTTTGTAGCTGAAACCAACCGACGCCAATTTCTTTTCAGAAATTATGAATCCCAGTTAAAGTGAAGCATTGCAATATTTTAATAATATTTTTATGGTTTTGCATTTAAAATGCTCAATTATTCTTAAATAACTGACAAAAGGTGCTAAATAAAAATCACCCGACCAGGACTCGAACCTGGGACCTCTCGTTTGCCGGACGAGTGCTCGTTATAAGTAGGTATTTCAGGTCCCCGCCTGCTGCTACTATTCTTTATTACAAATACAATTTAAGAGCTGTTATAGGCTTATGTGCTTATTTCGCGCTTTTTAGTAGGAACTTACTGTATTGCGCAATCGGGTTTTTAGGTTTTGTAATTCCTTTCTTATTTCTTTATTCTCATCGATACTAAAATAAATATGCAGGCACCTACGTTTTTATCCGACTAAAAAACAACCCTGTATATCAGTTTTTATATTACAATGCAAATCTGTCGAATCTATGAATCTATGCGTTCAGTCAGGGGAACGCAGGCTGGAATCGATTTAGTATTCCCATATCAAATGTATGTCATTCGATTTTGTTTTTAAATCGAATTCCGACTAACGCATGATCTACAAAATAATAAATTAGCTGCTCACTGATTTATACCTAAGACATAAATGCACCTAGATTCCTATTCAATATTAAAGGAAGTAAAAAGTTTTTTTTTAATAAATAATCATAGAATGCATATTATTAAAAACCGACTTACCGTCAAAACTTTGGCTGAAGTATAAGGTCGTCAAGGTAGATGATCTCCAAATTCATACATATTGAAAAAAAACGTGAAGTTAAATTTATATGGGATTCTCTATCATATGAAACAAGAATCATCAAAATCTGTTCACCCAGTCAAAAGTTAACACGTAAGAAACATAAAAAAACACACAGACTAATTGAATGCCTCCTTTTTTGAAGTCGGTTGAAAATCGTTATGATATTTGATAAGAATAGAATTTTTGACTAGTTTTTTTGGGATTTCGTAATAATAGACATGGTTACAATATAATACTTGAAATAAGTAATACTATTTATTAAATTGACATAGTTTGTCTATAGGAAGTCGATCTGTTCAGTTGGCATGAAACTCGAGGGCAATCAAGTTTTGTTTATTTCCAAAACTTTTCTCGTCCATGTTTTCTAATATTTACAAAAGCTCAACCTTTTCACACAACTTTCGTTTTACAGTAATTTTATTAAGTATAATACGACCAGGTTGTCTTATACCATGCACAATAATATCAGGCATAATAATATTATTTGAAACAAGATGTTGAGTTTACTTTTATTCGCTACCTACATGATATTGCGGATTCCCATGGATGGACGGAGGTACAGAAGGCAGCAGATCAACCTTTCCAAATCTGACAAAAAATAATTGAATCTGAACTCTGACATTAAGTTAAAAATTGGATACAGAAATTTGACATGTTTCTAACACTTGATCTGCTACCTTTTGTACCATCATAATTCTCAAATTCACTTTCCACCAGGTGGCATAAAGGACTTGTCCTTTACGCCACCGACGTTTAGACGTTTGCTGACGTCTCATCCTTCATAGGTAAACAAATATGTTTTGATTCAAAGGTTTATATTGTTTTCTCTAAACTTGTCTCTGAGTGATCTTGAACCGATGATGTCGAAGAATGCGCAAATTGACCGCATTTGCAGCCCAAAAAGACATTTAAAGACGCAAATTAGAATTCTTGTTTTTAATAAAAGATTCAAGGAAATTTTGTGATCGTAATAATTACATAAATTATATTAAGCTGATTGTGGTTCCTTGTTTTATAACTGTATAACTTATTTGATAAAAACATAAGTATCAAGAAAATGTGTTATCGCTAGGAAAATTATAAATAAATTGAATAAAATAACAACAAACATTAATGTTCATTCATTCGTCTGCATCAGTCATTGATGTAGATAAACAGATAAAATAAAACAATATGAGGTACTGGTAGGATAAGAAATACGAAGTGCGAGTGACGGTTTGTCTTGGAATTGCCGAAATTCGCAAAATCATCGTTCTTCAATTACCTCGCCGCAGATATTCAATTACAGATAGCTGGCAACACCTTTAAGAATAACTTTTCTCGTTGAGTCATTTTGCGCACTTAAAGAATTTAAGTAGGGTAAAACACGATGAAATTGTAAAACATATGAACATACTAGCTGTGACCCGCGACTTCGTCCGCGTGGATACCGTTTATTAGAGTTGGATAAATTCTATTATTATATCCTCCTTGAAGTTAAAACTTACCTTATTCTAAATTTCGTCAAATTCGACTCAGTAGTTTAGCTGTGAAAACGTTACTGATAGATAAACAGACAGAATTACTTCAAAAACTGTTACAACAAAGCAGTGATCCGCAGTTTCACCTAGGTTTTGTGAAAAAGTATAGGTAGGTAGGTAGCTATATTACATAGATGATGCCCGCGACTTCGTCTGTATTGAATTAGTATTTCGAGTAGGTTATTTTCTTCTCCAAGGTCCTAACTATCTTTAATAACAAAAATAAAAATGAAGAATCTTCGCCCATATAATATGTATAACTCCTAACCACAAACATAGGTAGGTAACTATCTATTAGGTGGGTATTTCTCTACTAAATGGAAAATCACTGTCCCAAGCAAATTTCATCCAATAAATTGCAATAATTCTCAGTTTTTTGTATGTATAATGATATTTTATTCGGTATTCTAGACCCACTACAACTTATTTACTAATTAAAAAATTTGATGTTTTATTAAATCCACATCAAACAACTCAAAAACAGTTCCCTGGTATGTCCCACTTCCCAAACTACAAGCCTTGTGAGAAATATTACCTTTTTTGCCGGTGAAAGCTGTATAAAAAATATTAAAATACTCTTAAAAAGCATTAACTATCATTACAAATCATAATTATATTTTTATTGTAAATTTTAAATAAAAAAATCTAATTTGAAAGCTGTCCTCTATTTTTTTAAACAGTCCCCTGATAAAATTTGAAGCCTGCATTAAGGTCAAATTTTGTATTGGCACGAAACTTTGAAATTGTGAAACGGAAAGCAATCAGAATTAAGTTCGTTCAGGTGGATCGTTCAGCAGGCAACCGCCATTATGTTAGTGCTACTGTTGCATCTGCTGCTGATGAACCACGTTAGGTAAAACAGTCCCCTGGTAAGCAGTAATTTCTCTTGAGTTTTAACTCCTAATATTTGTCCAAATAATTTGATTATTAAGTATAGTAATATAGTTTTTTTTTTCGTTTACATTTGTTTCTTTAGTGTGATAAGTTATTTTTTATATCAAAATAGTAGTAGTTTTTTTATGTTTTTATTCATAAAAACATTCCCCTGTGCATTTACCATAGTCTCTGTCACGATTTTTAATAAAATCGTCTATAACTCCAAAACCAGGTCGAAAATCAATTGGCTTTTCAAAGATATATAATTCATTTAATAGTGTCCTTTATTTTATGAACAAAAACTCTCATAATTTAATAAAATTTGCTTAGGGACAGCCTTGTATGGGCCATTTTCCAAATAGCAGAGAAACACCCAGGTACATTACAAAGGCACATAGCGTTATAAACAAATCGGGTGCCAAAGTGCTTTAATTTTTATATTGTCTTAAGTTTTCGCGATAACTATTATGTATGACTATTAACTAAAACACTTTTTAACCGATTTTATCGCGTATATTTACATTTTAAATTTTAACAGTCGCTCGTGACCACGGGGTCTGCAAAGACACCGAAACGTCAAGTTAAAATGTAAAATATAAATTATACGCCATTAATCCGGCTAAAAAGTGTTTTATATAATGCCTTCAATTTTACTTAATTCATGCAATATCTTCATTAATTATACTTAGCTTATTGTTATTCTAGGTAAAGCTAAGTAGTTTTTGCATGAAAGAATAGGAAAAATCCATCCATCCAGCCATTATCAGTGTACATACATTACTACCTATAGTTATGTATGGCTGCTTTTCACTGCCAAACGGCTAAGCCAATATTAATGTAATTTGGTATAGTAGTTAACACATACGTTACTTTTTATTCCGAAGAAATCTACGGTTTCTGACTTCCAAGAGGCAGAAACGATCATGAAATAAACAAAACCTTGATTTCCATTTTATCTCTGTATGTACAGAAGGCAGACATCAAGCGTTACAAATCTGTCAAAATTTTTTACTTGAATTTGAACTCTATGCCCTCTATAATAAGTTAAAATTGGTTGGGGTTTGACAGGTAATGTAGCGCCTGTTCCTTCTGTACCTACCTATATTAAATCGCGCAAAAGCTTGCGCTCGCCTCCCGCCTTTTTATACCCTACCGCCGCGAGCCGCGTCGAGCGCGGCAACCGTTAGGTACGCAAAAATAATCCCTATATCATTCAGTATTCACGCGCGATGGGTGCTGCGTGATGGGTGATGGGTGTTAGCTTATTTATTAAATAGGTAATAATGTTATTTATTTTTAATTAGGGATGAGTGAGAGTATTATAAACGTAAGAGGAAACAAATATAATCAGAAAGCTCCGAACTGCTAAGCTATCGGGATTTACACGTGTTATTGTGAGTCAACCATAAAATATAGACATATACTGTTGTGGGATATTTTTTATATAATTTTATGAAGAATATTTCTGTCATACATGATTTCTATGTAGCTTTAATCATTAAGGCTGCACACGCGACGGAAGCTTAAAAAATGAAGTAACTTCTGTGTAACACTGCTCTGCTCTTATTGATTGTAGCGAGATAATAAGTATACTATAACCTGCCCAGGAGTATGAAGAATAATTTTACTAAGTTTCGTTAAAATCCGTCGAGTAGTTTTTGTTTCTATAAGGAACATACAGACAGACAGACAGACAGACAAAAATTTTACTGATTGCATTTTTGTCATCAGTATCGATCACTAATCACCCCCTGATAGTTATTTTGAAAAAATATTTCATGTACAGAATTGACAGAATTGACCTTAACTATTGACTTAATGAAAAAATGTTGCTTATAAAAGTTGTTCCTCAAAAAACGATCTACAAAAATGGTCTGGTATAATTTTTTCGTAAAATGATAAAAAAAAAGTTATATCAAAAAATATAAATTATTTTCTCGAATTTCTAAACATTTTCGCTTATAACTTTTTTATTTATAGTTCTACGACAAAAAGTTACTTGACCTAAGTTATAGAAGATTTAATTTGAAACAAAAAATGTTAATACATTTTTTTATCAGATAAATAGTTTAGACATATAGCGTAAAAACCATTTCAACCCCTATTTTCAAGATGGCGGCCGTAGGACAAGGGTGGCGACCCCACAAACTTGGTTTTAGCTTAACACTGACCCCCCCTACATATCAAAAAAATAAAATTGCGTCCTCTGAAAAATGCAAGGTTAGGCCTAAAAAATGTAACATTTCAATGGACTACATACTTTTTCAAATATTTGAAATTTTCAACGAAGTTCTCAACCGATTTCGATGAAATTTATATGGGACCAACTATGAAGTATCCTCTATCATATGAAATAGATTCATAATTGTCCGAAATATCGTGTAACAAAGACACAAAAAAAACATACAGACGAATTGATAACCTCCTCCTTTTTTGAAAAAAAAAAAGAATTGACTACTAGTGAGCACTTTACGAGCTGGGTGAGAACGTCAACAGCCGTACTGTATCTACATGAAACTATGCTGTCTTAAGAAACAATACACAAAAAATGTTATTCTTAAAATAAGGTCATGTTGTATGTAGTTTATATTATAGCACTTGAGACAGTATATTATTTGTGCAACAGTTTTATTTTTGGTTTAATGAATGCCATTACGATGTGGCATCATAATAGTTATACATCATCATTATTTAAAATCGTAAATAATGAAAACTATACTTTATTTCTATTTTAAAACCTTTTTTCTATACAAGAAGTCGGTTTCTTTAATGCTCTGCATTCGTTGATTATATATTATAGTTATGTTAACTGCGATAAAATATGTTGAAAACCTTTTTTTGTTAAAAATGCTGAAATATCATTATCGTATCAAAACTATTATTTTATTAAAACTAGCAGTTTCGGTACTACCCGCATAAAATTGATAGTGGGGATAACCCTGGGATAACGAAGCGGTGATAAAATACTTATGAAACATCTGATCGTTTCTCGCTATGAAATTAGTTTAGTTTAACCTGTCAATCAATTGTTTCATGAATAAATCTGTCGTATCTTGCAACATGCTCGTAGGACCGCTTAACATGCGGCCACCATAGAAAACATGTCACAAAAATCCGATGATATGTTGCTGGAATATTCAACTCCACTCAAAACCGAGATGCTCTACCGACATAGTCGCCACTTACCATCAAGTAAGACTAGACAATCACCATCTTTCTTCTTTGGTGTTCTATTACACAGGGTGAGTGGTGGGTCACATTCGAAATTCGAGGACGTGATAGTTTGAGATCATACATGAAGAGAAAGAATAAAATAAAAACACGTGTGGCACTCGGAGACTGCCGCGGTAAAGCTATTGCATAGCATTTTTTATCAACTTATGCAATTATAATTATTTATTTATTTTCTTAATGCAGTAATATTTGATCTAATATGAAGTTCCACAAGTTCCTAGTAGATGGCGCTGATTGTTTATTAAAGCCCGCATGTAAAGTTATGAAATCAAAGTATCACCGCTGTGCCGGTCGGAGTGGGGGGTGTAAGGTTTTTTTCGTTACGGAATTTCTGGATTCGGTACCCACGCTCAAGGCCCGCGATAGAAGCTATGCAATAGCTTAAAAAATCATATTATTTATTTACTGAGTAAACTTAATCGAAAGTAAAAAATAATTCATTGAATCGACTACACTTTAAATATCTGCTGAGTTTAATCCACTTTTCATAGTCTTTACAGCAGTGGCTCATCTCCCGGAATCGTAGTTTCATTTGAGCATGAGAAAAAAAAATACGTTTCAAAAACACAACTTTCAAATTATGGCAATATGAAAACATTGCAGGGGCAACTTTCTTGTTTACTCTTTTTATGGATTTATAGGGACTTTAAATTGTTTTTATTTCTTAAAACAACTTCTTTTCTTTTACCACCACCATAAGTAAGGCCACATTTTACATATTTTCGTGTTTTTTAATTTTTTTTTTGTATTTAAAGTACAACAATATATATGAGACGGCAAAAGTCATGAAGTGACACTTTATAAGATCGCGGTTAGTTAATCTTTTTGCCACACGCCAAAAGACCCTTGTCGGCCCATACATTCATAGATATTAAGATGAGCTGTGTGTGTATAATGTGTATTTTTTGTTAAATATATTGGGTATCACCTTGCGCGCATCTATCCTTTAAATCTTGATCTTAAGTATAAAGAAAGCCTATTAATTACCTAGTATTACGTATTAAGAAAGCTCCTATTTAAAAATGTTCTGTAAGGTAGGTATTACTTGGTGGTAGGCAGGTGTTCTTTTTCATGCGAATAAACTATTCTATTCTATTCTATTCATGCAACATGGCTTATTTTTGTACAGAAGCATGTTATAGGCTGGTTATAACATTATTTCATTATTACCATAACTTTATTTTGAGTGGTGTAGCTAACTGTAAACTTGGTAGCCGGCAGATATATAAAATACTAGCTTTATCCCGCAACTTCGTATGCGCTTAACTACCCTTCCCGTGGTAATTTCAGAAACTATACAACCAGACACCCACTGAAAGAACCTTTATACCAAGTTTCACACCCATGCACTCAAGGAATAAGTTTTTTTCATACAAACTAAAAATCATATATTTCCCGTGCCCGTGGAAATTTTGGGTTTTTTTTTCGTAGCACAACCAGTCACTCTTTGAAGAACCTTCATGCCAAGTATCACATCCGTACACTCAAGGAATAAGATTTTTCATACAAACTAAAAAGTCCAACCCCTTCCCGTGGGAATTTCGGGAATGTTCCAAATTTCAGCTCTCTACGCCCAGTAACTACGGCTGTACGTTGTCTGTCAGTCACTCAGTACCTCAGTCACTCAGTCACTAACGGAACAGTTTTATATATATTGATGACGGAAAGCCTTTGTCACCAGTCACCCTGTATAAAACAAAGAAACTTACATATTTATCGACAACTAGATAAATTTTCCGCTCAACACAAAGTCTTATCAACAACTGTATAAGAAACTGTCAAAGCTATTATTACGTACTAACTTAGTAATATTCTTCACCTTCGCAGTTAATCGTCTAACAATAAAGAATAAAGTCCACTTATCTAAGTGCCGCAAGGACCCAAGCGGGAAATAATTAATCCTTCCAAATGAACGGCTTCGGGACTGCGAAGTTACAGGCGGAATTCCCGGCATGTTCGGCTGGATTTAGGAGGAATGAGGTCACGGGAGTACTAGAAGGTTCTAAAGGAAATCAAGCAGTTTTAAGTTTATGTACTCGTAGTATATAGAGGTTATTATTTTTTGATTTATTGGTTTAGTTATATGTTTTCTTAGGACAGAGTATTTCTTTTCCTATTAGAACACTTGAAAATCTCATAGAATTATTAAGCTCAAGAGTTTAAGTGGTATTAAAATTGGTTTTTATTTTATTTCTTAACGTTTTCTATTAGAAATGCACGATATATTAGCAATAAGGTAGATATACAGGGTTGATTTGTAGTCACCGGCCAAATTTTTTTACACAATAAGTATAATTTTTTGCAAAAAAAAAGTATAAATTTTTTTAACAAAAAAATAAATGTATCCGCTAACATGTTAAGCAAACCACGGTCACTCTAAATTATCATTAAAATAAAGATAACTACGTGCTGCTACAAAATATCTTGCAGTACTAATCAAAGAAATGCCGCGTCGTAGTAGCTATGTTCATCAACAGCGACTACTTGCATAAAATTTTGTGGTGTCATACTTTTGTACCGAGCTATACTAAAATAAATATGAATTTAAATTTGGCTGGTGACTACAAATCAACCCTACAAAAACCCGACAAATATAACCATGGATGTTGCTAATATAAATACGTAATCCGCCTTAAAGCTAAGACTATTAAAATTATCTCATAAAATAACATCTAAGAAATCTCCACTGGCCACTAGTATGATTAAAAAGCAATTTATTCTTGCCCTACCCGAAGTAATAAGACGCCTTACAGCCAGTGTCCTATAGCGCTGCGGCGGTGCATTGTGCGCAGCGCTGCAGCGCTTTGTATACAGCGCTGCCAGCGCTGTAAGAACATGCATGCAGTGTGTTCACGCCAGCAGCGCCGCAAAGGATGTCATTACTTGGGGGATTTCCTCTTTGAAACACGACAGAAGCTTGGAATTCAGTGCATTGTAATGAAAATCTCTATCTAGGAGCAGTGGGCTGTCACTAGATATTTGCAGGGTTTGAAAATGTGTTACAAAATATGCTAAGAAAAAGTGTTTTTTTATCTCAATATGTTGTTGGTACTATTTCAGTGATTGTATTTTTGAATCTTTCAACTTAGGTTTCTTCGCAATATGACCAAGAATTTCATTAAAATTCCTTTTTAAAATTTTATTTATTCACACATAGTTGAACGATGATGTGATGGATCCATGACATTGAAAATTATAAATAAGGGTACACATGAAATTTCGCGTTATAGATGATTGCATGTACATCCATGACTTGCGAACTTATCTATTTAAAATACATTTGAAGTTAATCCAGGATCTTTCTATGGAATCCAAGGTTAACGTGATCCCTGCAATCTATCTAAGATGCGATCTCTGATCTCCAGTCTCACTTGTAAGCTAGCCGTTTACATCACACTTACCGAGGGAAGAAATTTATCGGTTATTCATGATAAAATATGTAAGATTTTATCTCAAGTTTTCCTAGATATTATGTAGTTTCAGAACATCCATTTAGGGCATCTTAGCGAACACAAGTGGGGCGGCCCGCGGGTCCGTGTACCCGCCATGGAGAGAACGGGATTAATGTCGGGACGCTCGTAAATCCTGGGATATCTGAGCAGGGATGCTGGGCGGGCTGGATTGGGCAGCCGTGCGTGACATATCACCGTTAAAAAAAGTTTGGTTTCCTGGGAGAAAACTGAATGTAACTCTATTCTTGAAGATGTATGGGTTTCAATCAAACTAAAAAACGTTACTCTGAATATATGCTGTGTTTATTTGCCTAATTATGTTCCTTTTGAACACTTTCAAGACTTACTCGACAATTATGAAACAAGTATTCAGTCCTCGCTAGATAAAACTCTAATTATAGGCGATTTTAATTGTCCTGGCATCGATTGGAGTAGCAAATATTCTACAAACCTAAATCAAAAGGAACGTGCATTGCGTAAATTTGTTGAAAGATTAGACTTAGCCCAATCAAATACCATTCTTAACATTAAAAGTAATATTTTAGATCTCGTATTACATAACTCCCAGACGTCTTGTACCACTCAAGAAACTGCCGAGTTGAGCCGTCGTGATAATTACCATCCTCCTGTAGAAATCACTTTGAATTATTGTAAACAAACAAATTTAAAAATTAATGATGGCATTAGATATAAATTTTACAAAACGGATTTTGATGCTTGTACCTCCGATCTGCGTAAAATATGTTGGGATGACTATGAAGATCTAAGTTGTGATGATTTTCTTAATTTTTTTTATAAACAACTTTGGGAAATAATTAAAAACCATACGCCAACTTCTAAATCTAAACGTTCATGGCCTTCATGGTTTTCCTTTGCTTTAATTAAAATGATGAAAGAAAAGCATAAATTTCACGTGAAATATAAAAAGTTTGGCAACCCTCGTGATTTTGATACATTTTCCTTAATTAGATCAAGGGTTAAGAAAGAATTTGACAAATGCTACCAGTTTTGTACCTGCGTAATACAGAAGAAAATATTAAAACAGATCCAAAGGCATTCTGGAGGTACACGAAATCTAAAAAAATTACACACGATTTACCAAACCAAATGAGCTATGACTCAGTGAAGGCCAATAACGGTAATGATATAGCCAACTTATTTTCCATGCACTTTGCCTCTGTCTATAGTCAAAAATCTACAAATACATACAGCCCTGAATTTCCAGAAATGAATAATAATAGTATTTCCTCAATTCACATAACAGAAAACGATATCGTAACGGCTATTAAATCCCTGGACGTTACAAAAGGTGCTGGACCTGATGGAATACCAGTAATATTTGTCAAACATTGTGGCTTGGCTTTGGTTCGACCTCTGTTTATAATTTTTAACAAAAGCTTAGTAACTGGAAAATTTCCTGCAGTATGGAAAATTTCCAAAATCGTTCCCATTTTTAAATCAGGGAGCAAAAATGATGTTAAAAACTTCCGACCTATTAGTATAATTAGCTGTTTTGCAAAAATTTTTGAAAGCCTCATATACAAACATTTATATTTTAACCTCAAATCAGTCATAAGTAGTAGGCAGCATGGATTTTTTACAGGTCGATCAACTACCACAAACCTTCTGACATACACTCATCATTTAAATATAGCTTTCAATAATCACATACAGACTGATTCTCTATATACTGATTTTGCCAAAGATTTTGACAAGGTTGACCACAAGATTCTCTGTTTAAAAGCACACCACTTAGGCATACATGGTACACTCTTATGTTGGCTTTCTTCTTATTTATCAAATCGGTCCTATGTAGTTACTGTTCATGGCTTCGAGTCAATGCCCTATGTATCCATTTCTGGTATTCCTCAAGGATCAAATTTAGGACCACTTTTGTTTAACATATACATTAATGATCTCATTGAATCTTTTACATGTAACTGTATAGCTTACGCGGATGATATTAAAATCTATCAGGATGTTGTTAACCAAGACGATGCCTTAAAATTACAAAATAATATCGATAAGTTACACAAGTGGTGTGATAAAAATAATATGTTTCTCAATATAAAAAAAATGTCTCGTGATCACTTTTACTAAAAACAAAAATCCGGTACAGTATTTATACAACATCAACAATGTAGCAGTTAGTCGACAAAATATAGTTAAAGATCTTGGTGTGTGGCTGGATTCCAAATTAAGTTATACACATCATTATGAATACTTGGCGTCTAAAGCTAATAAACTCGTTGGTTTTATTTTCCGCACAGCTAAACCCTTTCGGAGGCCAGAGAGTTTAATAAATTTATATTATTCACTTGTAAGAAGTATACTGGAATATAGTGCAATTACCTGGTCTCCTTTTTACAATATCCATATTGACAGACTAGAAGCTATTCAAAGACGTTTTCTTCGTAACTTGTGTTCTAAGTTTGATATGAGACGTAAGCCAGGCTTGAATTTTATCGTGTTGAGACACTGCTGTCAAGACGTAAACGCCTTGAACTGTGTGTAATTCACAAAATATTTAACAAATGGGACGCCTCGGATTTATTAAGTCAGTTTTCACTAAAAGTTGTGGGTAGTCAGAGGGTAAGAACCTTGTTTTATTTACCTTTTTGTAATAATAATGTTACTTATAATGATGCTGTGTATCGCATGTGCAGATCCTATAATGAAAATTGTAAAAATATTGATATTTATGCTCAAAACCTAAATTCTTTTCTCAAAATTTCAAATATGTAATTTCAAAAAATGTTTTTGTTCCTTTTTTTTAGTTTGTTTCAGTCGCAAGTTAATTGAATTGCTATTTGAGTTTTATTTTTTATTTTAACTATTTTTAAGTCATTTTTAGTTTTAAGTAAATATTAGGTGTGTACTATATTAAAATTGTGTTATTTAAATGCTGTGCATAACAATTATTGGGGTGCAATTTAGAATGTGTAATATTAAAATGTAAAGTGCTATTTATTAAGATTGTACTCTGTTCGTTGTGCCTTTAAATAAATAAATAAATATTGGTTATAATAATTGCACTCATCTTTACCTCTTAGTTTTTTTATTTAGACCAGACTTTTACAAGCTCGAGCGTCTCTATGTTTCTCAAACCGTGATGCTACCGGGACCGTAAGACCTATATAGGTCAATTAATTTAGTAAGTCTATAAAGGAATATACATATTTTTAGCTGTATAATTTTCATAACTTAAAACTAGCTTTTTCCCGCAACTTCGTATGCGCTTAACTACCCTTCCTGTTGGATTTCAGAAACTCTTTCCATAATACATCCACACACCAATTGAAAGGATCTTTATACCACATTTCCCATCCGTGTACTCAAAGAATAAGATTTTTAAGACAAAAAAAAGTTCGTTACTAATCGTTCCCGTGGAAATTTCAGGAATTCCTTCCACATCCTAAGGAATGTATGTTCCAAATATCAGCTCTCTTCGCCCAGTGGTTATGTCAAAACGTTGTCTGTAAGTAAGTAGACAGTAACGGAACAATATAAAAAAAAACTAGTTTTATATAAATTTTGAAAATATTCTTCTTTTTTGTTGTTTCGCCTATGCACATACATAAATAAACCTCAACTCGTAAGACCGACAGCCCAAAGTACCTACAAGAAAAGGACACAATCATCTTCGCCGCAAAGAAATAAACCCATCAACGTTCAAACACAAAATGATCGATTTCCCCCGAGTTTCCTGAAGTGAGTCGAAACACTCATCCACTCGTTCTGCAACATTTACTTTAAACTTTCAAGATACCGCCGTGGAGCTTTCACAAGAACACTTGGAAACGACTTACAGTCAGAGAGTTTGGAGTTTTTCTAAAACGATAAACTTATGGTCTGTGAGTTGTTGTTTAGGATGTCGATTCTATTTGAAGTTCAATTTGTGATAAGTTCTGTTGTTGGTTGTGTTTCTGTGTGATTTATGTTCTTGGTTGTGGGTAGGTACTCTAACTCTACCGATGAGTTATGAACGTTATAAAACAGTTACCTACCTATAAGTTAAAAGTTCAAAGACAAAGACCGATTGACTTTATTATATGTATATATCACCGGATATCGTAATTGATACGTTAAAGAAACAAAAGGATAAAAATTAAGATTTTATTAAATATTTGACTAAATTATTTACGTATATTTTCAATGCCCTTTTGCAAGCCTATTCCTTTTTTTGTTCTTTTTTTTTCCTTTTAAATAATAATAATGGAATGTTAATTCTTTTTTTCAACCTAACAGTCGAAAAGTCAAATTTGGGCTAAGTTATAAAAAAAAGTTTTTATTCAAAAGCAATTGTGCGTGTAGATGAATTTGCTCTATATAATTTTAAGGGGTATTGGTCGTTATGGATTCAACATTTATCGATTTGATAAACCATAAAGTACAGTGGACTTTCTAATTCACTCACATGTATGCTAAAAGGGCAAACAAATCGTTTGAAATCATAATTCGTGGTTTTCAACATTGTATTGACAAACTAGGACGTGTACAGAGTGTTGGGTTAGTGAATGTTTGAATTTGCGTAGCGTACCTACTCATTGACATTACAATAAAACAACAGTTGTTTTATTATATTCCAATGAGCGTACTTATATTTTTTACCTTTCTGTTTTAACTTGTATTTGTTGGTATCAAGTATTTTCTTATCTGTGGCTCAGTGGTTTGAGTGAGCTGTCCAGAGTTCTAGTACCTCCCAGCGGTCTGGGCGGGTTATTCAGGCAGTTGTTAAGTGTCTGACCGAACTTATCACCTTGGCTACTAACAAGCGCCGAAATTAAATAAACTGTGAGCAATTTTAAATTTCTCTTAAGGTTGGTTGCATGCATAGTGAATTAAGCTTTTAGTTTAAAATAATCTATTATTATTTTGCCAGAAGACATTTTTTTTGGCGTCTGCCGAGCGTTGTTGCGATTGCGAATCGGCTTCTGCTGGAAAAACTAGGACACTTCCAGTACCTGCACCCTAGGTTATCCACGATGGACTCTTATTTAAGGCACCCAGGATGGTGTGACAGCTTCCCTTTTAGTTTCCTTTAATTATTAATCTGATCTGTGTGGTCTCAATTTTTAGTAAAAAAGCACAAAATTAGTTCTTACAACTCTGTTAACAAAAGTTTCAAACAACTAACAAATATTTGACAGGACGTTTTAGTTAAACTCTAACATACATACATACCTTCACACCTGTATCCCTTATGGGGTAGGCAGAATACCAGAAGCTATAAAACTGATAAAATGATGGGAGAGAGACTAGTGCAGTGACAGGTGGTCAACGCCAATAAAACCTCTAAAAATTCCAACATTAATCTTGTATTTTGTGGGCGATAGGCTGACCCCCTGTCACTACAATAGTCTCTCTCAATCTTTATAATACCTCCAAATTTGTCAAACGTGACATCAGATGGTCTTGTAACCTCTGGTGTTCTGCCTACCCCATAAAGGATACAGGCGTGACGTTATGTATGTATGTATGTAATCTTGTATATTATTAACTTAGTATATCACTTACAAAGTGCCTTCTTGCGTAAATAATTGAATGAATGTGAATGTCCTTCATTAAATTAGAATAAGGGTTTGGTAGAAAGCAATTAATTCTCGTCTTGCCGTGTACTTCATGCAAAGCTGTTTTCCATCCACTTCGACGGCCTATTCGTCCCTTGTAAAGGTGTGTTTAGGGCGCACCAGGTTTCTATTAATGCTCTATTACAGTTATTTTTAGTGAGAGGTTTTCTGTCAGCTCATTAAAAAACAAAACGGTACAAAAATGGTACGAAAGACTTCGATAGATGGCGCTATACAAAACGCAAAGTCTTGTCTGTCATATAGCCTCTTATTCCTCCCTGTGTTTTAAAAAGTAAAATAAATTAATTGACGTCTGAATCAGAAATTGAACTTATAAATAACCATAGATGGTAGATACCACTTACCTACATTATACTATACAGACTTAACGCCTTCGGCTTTTTAAAAGTGCCGTCTATAGAGGATTCTTGAATTAATCTTTATGAGCTGTCAGAAAACTCCTCATTGTATTAATATACTGTAATGCTATTCTAACGAAAAATTAAGAATTTTAACGTAATGGAGATAAGTGCTGCTATGCCCAACAGGGTCCATAATTTATGTACTACCAAATAATTTAGATCAAATTTACCATTGTGGAATGCAATAAACTATTGAATTGAATTGAATTGAAGTTATTTATACTTTTTACACTGCCATTATTACTAACGATAACGAATTGAATTAAGTTTTTTTTAATAGAGGTTACAAATATCTAAAACCGTATTTATAAAATATTTTTACATTTTTTTTTGTTGGAGTACTCACAATCGTCTAAAATAGGTAATTTAAATGTTAAAGTTACTCGATAGAGTCAAGAAGCATATGTACATATAATTTCACAAATGTTTAATATTCGTATTTAAAATTCTATCCTATAATAGAATTTCAAATATTTCAATCCTTTTCGTATTTAGTGTCCGAGTTAAACTGTTCTGTGCTCCACTGCCCCGAGTTTCAATATTTATTTTATTTCCCGTCTGAAAAGTTTTTGATATCCCGATCGTTTGTTTCAAAATGCATTTCAGGGCAATTGAGCCCAAAATCGTTAGCTCGATCCTATGAAATCTACGCCTATGCCTTGGCAAATAATTCAATGCAGTAAAATGACAGTTAATGATTTTTTTTTAAATATAATATCTTAGCGATGTAGGGAAAAAATATTTTGAGTCACAAAATACTTTATACTTTCATTTTCTCATTTCTAAAGTGGAGATGCTTTACGTCACTTACTTTTTCGTTGTTTTTAAAAAAAATGCAAAAATCTAATTTCGCTTCTTATATGACCGTTTTAAAACACCAAGGTATGTTTGTTAATTATTTGGTTTCGTTAAAGTTACTATAAAGATAAAGTGTACACCTCCAATACACGTATTTATACTTTTGTTTAAAATTTTATTCTAAGGGGACCATTCAATTTCAATCATTCTCATTCAGTTTCTTACACTACAAAGATTATAACTGGTAACTGTTATCATTATTTTTCTTTTTGACATTTCCACCTATCAGTTCACTGCATTGAATTATTTGCCAAGGTGTAGATATACGAAGACATTGGCAACATTTTGCTCTAGACAAAGAGATTTCGAAAACTAACTTTGTCAATTTATCAGAAGGGAACTATCAAAATGCTTTACTATGGCCAACTACGTGTTGTGGTCGTGATGGTAAACGAATCCGAGTTTTAATTTGAACTATAGGGCACTCATAGTTCCCAGAGAAGACTATAGCTAATGATCACTCTATTTCTGAAGTATCGTACAACAAATACTTACTTACAGCGTCACTTTTTTAGAATGTACCTAGGTCTATGTCAGAAACCACCTACGATCGCTGCCCTACAAGTCCGAACAACCAGTCCAGTTAAATCACGAAGTTAAACAAACAACAGAGCAACAAAAATGTAGAAACATTTGTAAACATTGTAGTTATATGGATGGAACCTTTGGAGCCTGGGTCAATTTCTCTTGTTTGCCATTCATACTATAAAATATCTTACCTATCTCTGTACTCTCGGTTTGATCGACTGAAATATAAAAATTTGCTGAACAAACATATAAAAAAATGACGATAAAAAATTTGATACGCACGATTGTAAATACACTGATATAACTCAACCCTGGGCCATGTCAGCATTATCCGTCAGATAACGCGCATTGCAGTTACAGGCTTTAAGGTTTAATGCCCTTTTACAATACCACTGCTGAACGATTTGTACATTGCTTGCACCCCACGTTCTAGTAGAGGTCAGTAGAAAATTATATATTTTTAAGGCCAAACTCTATCGAAATAAATAGAGATAGATCGATTTGACTTTGAGTCTCCCTGTGTAAGTCCAAATACTTACTTCAAATACGTATAAATGGTCTACAATCTTACTGAAAATGAGCCCTTCTATAAAATATTAGTATTGAAAAGAAAATGAACAATAAGATTTCTCCATATTGTAGATCACACCCATTTTTTCCATGTATTCAGTTATTGCCAATAAATAAGTAATTAAGTTATAAGCTCACTCTTATGAACACTGGTTAAGAGTTTCCATTCTAACGATCTCCGCAATTAGCCGAGAATGCTGACTTTGGTTTCATTAAGCAAAACGGCAAAGTTTAAACTGTCTCCTTATTGATTGCTAGCTGCTTGACTGTGACTCCACTTGCGTAAATAACGTAAGCGTAAAACCATAGCTATTTTATATGGACACTGCACGAATCATTCTGTTTCCGTTTTAGCCGTGACTAATCCAAGTGCTTGGTGCTACGGCTAATTCAATGTTTGCTTGACTAGCTATAACTCATATCAAATTTGCCGCCAAACATGTCCATAGTATGTTTTCCAGCAATGTTTCTTAAACAGCCAGTTCTTTCCCTTCGGACTTCACTTAAACGTTGTTTTCACTTACCATGAGATTTAGGTCAAACGTACTTTTATCTGTAGCAGATTCACCACTATAGAGTTGGATTGAAATTGCCGTCTCAGGATAATCGCTCTGAAGACGTCTATGCCAAGTGAAAGAGATCACGATCAACCTAAAGTGAAAACATATTGCAGACTAGTTACTAGTACTTATTGGATTTTCATAGAAAACAAGAACAAATTGAAATTAGCAAAGGATGTAAGAATTAATTTTAAGCACCTCATAAATTTTCTTTATTAAAATCCTAAAGAAAACTCGAATCGTTTATCGTCGATGAAAGCAAGAATTCCCGGTATTCCCGACACGTGCGGGCGCACATTAGCTCACCTCCTGTTGTGGCAATTAGCGAGCAATGGCTTCCGCGCTTACTTTTTATTGTTACAATCGAATGGATCTCCCGTTAATAAATGTTATATTTTTATTCGTTTTGTAGAATAGTTATAAAATAGTAAGTGATTTGCATTGCTTGCGCTCCTTAGTAAGGCAAATGTTTTGTCTTTTTAATTATTGGTTACAAGCCAATTCTTGTGGGTCTATTATTTATGCGGTCACTTGAAATGCTTATAGGCTGATATCGACTCAATTTAGGGCATTTAAGAGTATAAAAGACCGAAATTCTACCATCATCGCCTTGTATTACCGAATTAGGTCTATTTTTAATGTATTTTATTTTCTTTTACCGCAATTGTTGAAACATAAACGTTAGGATTACTCATTTGATTACTTTAAAAATAAGTACGTAAGTTTAACGTATCTGCAATTACTCTTAGCCATAGCCATGAAAGATAATCCAATAGTTTCGCATTTTACGAGTTCCTCATATCCGTCTAAGTTTTTTAAGAGATAAGCAAACAAAATAGTCTAATTATCAGTGTGCCTCCATATAATTGTAGAACGTTTATCTAGACTTAAATTATCCGCCGTGTTATCTCCTGGAGTTATCTCTAGTCTCTATGTGACATAAGTTTGCGTCAGAGATCATACTTATATGCAATGAAGCATATAAAATCCATTTAACTGCTTCAGAAATCAAAACAATGAGCATAATGTAGAGTTTTCTCGCTTCATTATGTTAAATAAAAGAGAGTTTGTACTAATTATCGCTTTTATCGTTGCAAATCAGTCAAAGCGCTTAAGTAAATAAATAAAGAAAAGTTTTAACGCTTATTTATTTTTCATTATAGCGCATTGCGAAAACTTTCAATACCTAGCATAAAAATTTGCAGCCAAATATTACCGCTCCGGCGGGGCGCGGCGGCGATGTTTTCTGGCCATACTATATTCAAGGCACTAGGCTTGTGTGCTCTTCGACCTCAACCTCACCTTCCATCAGGTGAGGTTGAAGTCAAACGCGGGCTTAGTCCTTTATAAAAAAAAAAACAAAACGTTTATTAATAAACATATAATAAACATAGTATGGTGGTTACGAATAATATACTGATACGGTATAGGATGTGCTTTCATAATTTGCCATTTTCATCACCTTAATTGATCCGTAGGATAACTCGTATGTCCATAAGCAATAAATCCATGGGCCGAGGTGATATGAAGTACTTCGTTTTCCTACACTTTAATAATCATATACCTAACTAAATAAAAATAAATAAAATAAAATCCCCTGACAATCACACCAACTACATGGCCCTAAACTAAGCAGAGCTTATTATAAAACTAGGGGGGGAAACCTAGAATATAAACACATAAATAGGTAAACGCCCAGACGTGGAACATTTTTTTCCCCTTGTTCCGTGCGGGAATCGAACCCGCAACCACTGACGTCTGAGGCAGACAGCGTTGTGGCTCTCGCACACGGGCCACCGGCCACAACGACAGCCGCCACCGGCATATTTCCTGTAGTTTTCATACATTTTATATGGACTCGCAGCACACGGTAGACGCCGGTGGCCCCCACACGCTACAACGCTCTAGCTTCTCGTGGCGGCGTTTGTGGCTGTGGTGAGTGGCTCGTGTGCGGCGACACTTACCCCATATCGCCGCGTCTGAGCGTTTATCAACTCTTTTAACATAAATTGCTTGATTTGTTTTATTTTAGAAATTATTAGTTTGATATAACTACAGTATTCCGTACAGGTTTATTTAATTAAGAAATGTCCACAGGATCAGAAGCTACGAAAGCGTAAAAACAGAAATTGCACAATGTGTTTATTTTTATACTACTATCAGTCTCAATATATGTACCTATGTAGAAAGAAGTAATACAAATGCTCATAAAGTGTCCCCAAATAAGGGGTCGATATCTGTATCATGCTTACCCTTGAATAAGTTCAGAACGCCGCCTCTACATTATTCTCCCAAGGTTTGTATCTATTAAATGAGAATGATTGAAATGAAAAGCCATTTATTCTCAAAATTATATGAAGTGGATTGTTATAATTATATGAAGTGCTGTTTACAGAATATTAAATTACCTACGTTCAATAAATCTTCTGTAGGTATATTTAGGTACCTTATTTAATTGATATTTTACTCAAATATAATTATCTACTTAGTTTTTTCGTTGTAATAGTAAGGAAATATTGAAATTATGGAGAAAATTGAGAACAAGGACAGAAACACAGTATTATCGCTACCGTTTTTTCCAAACATCCTGAAAATTAAACAAAATTGCGAATTAGACATTCATTAGTAATACTGCACTATTTGTAACATAAATAAATAAATAAAATCCCCAGACAATCACACCAACTACATGGCCCCAAAGTAATCATAGCTTGTGTTATGGGATACCATGTAGCGAACTAGAATATAATATATACATAAATAGATAAACACCCAGACACGGAACATTTTTATTTTCTTGTTCCGTGCGGAAATTGAACAAGCAACCACTGGCGTCTGAGGCTGATAGGTTTACCCCATCGCTAAAGTGGTCGTCTAATAAACACTTAATTAAATTTACAAATTTTTGGTGAATCATAGCTGTAAAGTCACCTGCGTCCATCGCGCGTCTAGCCTTATTCAGCACATCTATAGATCTCAAATCACTGGGCGCAGGGTGGATGCTGAGTGGCCGCAAGTGGTCTTTGGTAATTGCAATTTGAGATGTATTGGTGTGTAAAATAATACTCAAATTATGTACGACTTGTAACTTGTTGCAAAGCGAGTGATGAGGAGCGTGGCGTGCGCTGGGCGGGCGCTGGGCTGGTGCGTGCGATCTGAAAGCGCTCTGAGTCCGACTTTTACTCACGCGTCAGTGTCGGATGGGGCCGACTAGTTTCCGACTCTAGTGAGTTTTTCTTCTGTGGTGAAGACTGCAGTCAACGCATAATATTATTATTATTATGTGTCCAAATATTTGGGTTCTCGACTCGGAGTCGGTTTATCAAACCAGAAACGGGCTTAGCCAAGTATTCTGGTTTAAGAGTGTTTATGTGTTGTGATTAGTGAGATGCGTGGTGTGTGAAGTGTGTGTGTTTGGTGATTATTATTATTATGTGTTTATACTTTACATTCACCTTAGTCAAAAAGACTAAGGGTTAAAGATGGAACATCTATGCGAGCTATTAGTAATATTATTATTAATAATAATATTAATTATGTACATAATTATACACTTAGCCTTCCATATGAATTCTCTGTTCATTGGTGTAACATGTGAAAATCCGATTAGTACTTTTTGGGTTTTTTACGTTCAGGTAGACAGCCCTATAATACGTAGTTCTATATTTGTTTATTTAATATAACACAAGAACTATATAAAATTATAAATTATTACATATTATTTCATACATTAATTCGGTAAATGTGGAAGTAAAAAGCGGAAGTAGGTACCTTCTGTTATACTAGCACTAATTTTGTGGCAAACCAGTGTCATCTAATTTTCTTAACTTCAACGGCAACAGTTTTTTAAGCTTCATTAATTCGTAAAATATAAAATTACAGAAAAATATGTATAAAAGTAACAAGAAATAAATTAATAATCCAAATTAATATTACGAATAATAGAACTTCAATAAATTATAATAACAATGATCAATAACGATGGCAATTAATCATAACGGAAATCAAGTTTATTATTTTTAAGTGTTAAAACAAATATTCATTTTAAATAATTGGCTGAAAATATGAATAACACATTTTGAAAGAATTTTACGTTACCTCGTCTCTTAGCATTTAATTGCGTCGTGTAGATCGAAGCAATGTTTTCAACTGTAAAATGACAAACGAATTGTGAATTTTAAGGCTAATTATTTAATTTGATTTTTGATCGCAAATATCGATCTGATTTTTTTGCATAATGAGGCTCTTGCCGAATTTGATCTTATTTGATTAATATTTTGGGTCGATTTTCATTTGTAGAAAAATTTAGCTTGTATCGATTACATTTTTATTGATTCGATCTAGAGCTGTAGAATTTTTCATTAACTGTTACAGAGGTGTTGGTACCTACTTGATTATTGATTAATTAAAAAAACTATACAGGCATGACTTTAATTAGCTACGATTAATTTCCAAGTAATACCTGCGTACTGCACTTGGTGTAATTGTCAGGGGATTAAAAAAAAAGAAGTCAACAATAGTGGTTGTATCATTTATATCAATGACAACAAATCTTCAATTTACATAGATACTTCCTAAGTACATAAACAACCTGTGGACGCATTACGATGTAAGATAAGGCCGTTCCCACAGATCAGAAATAAGTACATGATTACGAGTAGGTACATACGAGCACTTGCGACAATTGCACTCGCACCCACGTCGGCTGCGTTTACAAACAATCACAGCAACTGTTTGTTTCCGCCGGCGGTGCTGATTGCGCGGTGCAGACCGAGTGTCTGCGGAGGCTGGTGGCTGTCAGGTGGCTGTCAGTGTCAGCTGTCAGGTGCAGCGCAGCCTCCGCCGCGGCCAGCAGTCGGCCGCACACCGCCGCGCGATGCTCACGCCGCCGCCGCCAACCTGACCACACGCGCGCGCCAAAACAAAACGACAATAAACACGTAAACTTAGCATTTAGCGTAACCGAGACAATAACACATTAGATTTAGACTCTTAATAAATTATACAGTAGACATCCTATAAGGATAACGTTGAGTAGTTTTAAATTAAACAACATTGTACCTGTTGAATTAGTTGTAGGGAATACCCCGAAAGTTTAGAGATGACGGAAACTAAATTAGAAGTCTCCGGGAGCGTGATGGATGGAGTAGGTGAGAAGGGAGGCGTACTGGAGTCTCCTACGAAGAAGATGCCGGTGGAGTATGTGGTGTACCCGGTGCGCTGGGCCGTGCTGTTTATATTCGTGTTTTATTCGGCGTCCAACGGGCTGCAATGGATCCAGTACAGCATCATCCAGGATGCCATCGTGGAGTACTACGGGGTATCCAGCATCATGGTCTACTGGACATCTATGATTTACATGATTGTGTACATCCCGCTGATCTTTCCTGCCAGTTGGCTTCTTGATAAAACGGTAAGGATTTCACGATAGAAAACTTATTTAATTTATACTGTTTGACATTGCAAAATATCTAAAACTTGAAATGCATTTAAACCGGTTTTGAGTCTTAAGCGCAGAACAGGATATTTATCTTCTTCGTATTAAAGTAACAAAAATACTAAAATCTAGAAATACTAATAACTTTAATAACTTCACGCCTGTATCCTTCATGGGATAGGCAATAAATACAAACATATAGGTTTCGCGATCTGACGCCGCGTCACAGTGCACGTCCTCGCATTGTTCAAGTATAGTTATGAAATTACAAGAGCAACTAACAATTGCTAATTTTAAGTGTTTTCTATCTGTAATCGATAATTAGTGGAATATTAATGTCCTCAGTTTACAACTACTGATAAACAATAATAATGGGAATGCCTTATCGAGAACTAAATAAGGTTGTTAAACAAGGTTAAGACAGGTAAAAAAAATATCAATTATCTTCGTGTAGTACTAGCGCGTGTGTCAACAAAATCTTTTTTCAGATTGATATTATTAAAATCATGCGACGAAATTAAATGTTTTTCCGGTTTTTTGTGCGCTAACAAGTTAGCGAACATGTCATTGTGCCGACAACGTTGTAAACGCGCACAACTTAGTGACAATCAGATTAGATTTTATTTTATTGCTGTTTTATCTCACAGAACTGCAATTTCGTACGGATATGCCTTATGTGTCGCCAGGCATACACTACGTGACTAGGAAAATAATTATTACTTAATTTTAGCTAAAACTATAGTATTAACTATGTTCTGCATAGAGAGATATATCCGTCATGCTCATTCCCACAGCCAAACAGCTTTCTTGTGCTCTAGAATAAAGGCTGGCAGCAGAACTTCCTCCTATGTCTTAGGGTCGGCGATATTCCTGGGCTACTCGTATCATGATGGTCGTCTAACCCTTATGTTATATCTGTACCTGAGAAGCATATTACTGTAAGTGCCAAATCGCAAAGTTTACGTAGTCAGAGATTTAGCAAAAAAAATTGAAAATTGTGAGTTTAGGAGGTTATAAAATTGAAACAAGTGAACTTAGCCGAATGTTTTTATTGTTTTTTAAGTACTTATTTAATAAACTTTAAACTGACTAACAATCACGAGATCAGTGTTTGTGTACTTTGGTTATTTTTTTTTAAATAATAAAATCTGCGTCACATACAATGTTATGCCTCTAATTAAACTTTGCACATAATCTTACTATCCTAAATTTTTTATAATCAAATTACCTTTATTGAACTAGATTAATGTAGTTTTATAAGATTTTTTTTACGAGACTACTATATGGTATTATTTGTTAAAAACATTAATTGCACGTATCAGGATTTTCAGATTCCTCGGCAATATCAGGTCGATTGCCCGGTCATGCGACCCTTTGCGTTCTGGCACTGGGAAGCCGATTTGGCAGCCAGTAGCGATTGAGTCGCAGCCCGGCTGCGCTGACCTGAAACGATAGAAGTAAAGGTCTTGGAGGCCTTTGAAATGACTGGAGGAGCGTCCGAGCTAGGCTGAGGTCGCTCTCTTCAGTTATCGATGGGCTTCACGGTAGCCCTGGCAGCACGCAGTGCCTTGGGGCAGCCGCGAAAGCTTGCTGTGTGGCCCGACTGGCCGCACAAGACACAGGACGGAGCGGTGGGCGAATCGGGAGTGCGAGAGCACTCCTTAGTCCCATGCGGATCTAGGCACTTGACGCACCTAGGGGAAGCAAAACAGTTTGCCGCCGCATGACCATACAATTGGCAGCGGTAGCACTGACCGGGGAAACCACGCTTGTATGGCATCTCGACGCGGATGTTCGAAAGACCGCACACGGTGGGCTTGCCTCTGAAAATGGACTGCCCTTTCGGGCTGTTGGCTAGGATTACTAGCGCAAGTGGGAACTGCTTGCCTCGGCGGCTGTGCATTTTGTGCACAGATTCGACGGGGAAGCCTTGAGAAGACAAGTCCACTTGGATTTGCTCGTTCGAGAGTTCGAACGGCACGTTCCTGAGGACGGCACAAATCTTACGCTCCTCAAGGAGAGCGTAAGTGTGGTACTCGAGCTTTTGATCAGCAAGAAGCCGAGTAAGATTCCTGTAATCGGAAATGGAACAGACTGCGACCTTAATAGAGTCACCCACGTTGGATGCCTTGACATACTGGATCTTGGGATTGTGCCTACCGCAGAGAGCTGAGACCTCGGTCCAGCGGCTCTTGTCCCGTAAAAAGACGGGGGGTGGAGACTTGACTTTTGGCGGAGGAGCCGAGACAGATTGCGACGCAGGCTGTGACACCAGGATCGCTGAAACGAGAGGCGCAGGAGCAGACGCCGGTGCGACTTTTTGCGGAGCAGGAGCAGCGGCTGGAGCAGCTGAAACAGTTGGAGGTTAGTTAAGAAGAAGAAGCATTTTGTATCTTCTTCGTTGATTTTGATTTTTTTCGAACCTCGGTGAACGGAGCAGGAGATTCTGGAACTACAGAAGCGGAGTCGGACTCACTACCTGGTGGGGTAGTTTTCCGTTTGCATGCGGAAGAATTAACCGACATGAAATCTGACGTAGTATCGATATACTCGGAGTCTGGAGACGCCGGGGAATCTGTTGGGAAGCTGAGAGAAGCTGAGAGAAGTCGGAGTGGCCGGAAGGGGCACGGTAGGGGCCTGGAGTTTTGATGCTATGATCGCTACTAATTGATCGAGTTTGCTATTGAGCCTATCCAAATCCTGATTTTGCTGACTTACCTGAGCCCGAAACTCATCAATCGTTATGGGCCTAGCCCTGGATTCAACGGAGTACTCCATCGAACCCGGGGAACCTGACCTACTCTGAAAGGAAGCCTATTCCTAACAAGAACCTACGTGCCGGTGAACGGCGAAAGGACTACACAAACTGCGCTGTAAAAAAGAGCAACCTAAAACGGACCTATTGCCGGTGAACGGCGGACGACCAGGCTTAGTTGTCACGGTTACGTATCCACCTGATCAGCGATGCTTCGGTCGGCAGCAGTCGGGTCCGTCCCGAAAAGGGCAAATGAAGGGCAAGGGCAGCGCAATACGAACTTTCGGGAGCGGCCGAATACACGACCGTTCGGGAGCGAACGCAAACGGGAAGTGTTGATTTTTGTGGAACAATGTATCTCCAGCGATCTATTTATAGGCAAACGGTGCCTAGTGTCGTAGTTGGCGGCATAACAATGCAACTCCGCACTTACAATAAAATGCACGTGATTTTGAAGAGGTTTTTTAATGTATGGTTATTTACACTATCATGCCAATAGATTGTTTGAGAAATACATTATAATAAAATTCCAAATAATAAAGAGTACTTGGCTTTGCTCAGTTACAGTTTAATGGCTGTATAGAGTAGAGCACATACTATATGATGGTGCAAAAATCTGAAATCCATCAAAAATGGAGTTACAGTTTTATGCTTCTCAGGTACAGATATTATTATGTCAGTAGATCAAGCATTTCATTCGACTTACCGAAATTCTTAGACTCTAGTTGAAAGTAAATAAGCAGATATCCCAAAAGTTTCATCGCGTTTCGTAAATATTATTTCTTAAAATTCAACTCGATGGAAATGTGTCTTTTATAGACCTCTATACGAGGCTCGTGTTTTTCGGTCAAATCATAATTTAGGCGCCAAGTAAACTTTCTGAATCATAACTGTTTTAAACTATCGCGGTAATTTTTATAACAATTTCATTATTTCATTCAAAGTACGTATTTCACCCACAATAACAATATTTTATTTCAATAATGTCAGGTTCAGGATGACAGTGGTGAGCTTCATGGCATAAGCCAAGCTACTGTATGCCGCATTTGCGCTAGAGTAGCAAGAGCTCTTGCCCGATTAAGTAAAGAGTTCATTTTCATGCCCAACACTGTGCAGGAGCAAGAACAGGTGATGAGGGAGTTCCGAGCAATCAGGAACTTCCCAAATGTAATCGGGGCAATAGATTGCACACACATCCGCATTAAAAAAACTGGTGGTATTTTTCCAAGAATAGTCGGGAGTCGGGGCACAGAAAATTTAAATAAACGAAGGCACTGAACAAGGCGATAAATCTATAATAATTTGTGACGAAACTGACGAAAACAAAAATAAGTAATAAAATGAAATGTCTGTATCGACCTGTCAAATGCCAATTATAACTGCAAGTAAATGAAATATCCATAGCCCTAGGGCAAAAAAAAAACACAATTTTATCTCTGGTGCAATGAAATGCGACGTTTCCGCTCATGCGTAATGTAATCCGTATAACAACGGTGTATTAGTTAAAATAGGATTTTCAGATGTCTATGAATCACCTTCACTTACAACACACTATAAACCTTAAAGAGTGTTGTAGCTAAAATGCACTTTAAATGCTTTTTAACTATTTTCTATGAATTTGACTGTAAGTATCAACTCAGGAGCTATCAAAGTTTAGTGCAGACGGGTATAAAACTGATAGCGCATATTTATGAATATCCTAAAAGCAGTGATTTATGTCATACGTTGCTGCTGCTTTGTCAAATTTATTTTTAATTCTAATGGCAACCCAGCCTTCGATTTTTTTCTCAAGATGAAGTCGAAGACAAGTAGTTGCTAGGTAGGTGAATCCTGAAGGTGTCCTGCCACCACGCTTGGTCGAATAAATCGTCTATAGGACTCGCTCTTCTTACCGCTATAGGACCAACCAAGCCGACTCGACGCGGCTAAACAAATCATCTAGCCAAGCCAAGACTAAACTAACCCTGGCGCTAAAGAAAAGTGTTACAGAATATAACAAGATTGAAAATCCGGATCCAATAATGAATTGCGTATTATATTTCAATATTATGTCTTTTTGTAAAAAAATAAACAATTTTAACTGAATTTCATGGTTACAAAAATGATGAACGCAACAATTCCTCAGGAATATTTGTTATAAAATATATGTTTTAAACTATATTTTTAGGACTGGGTGCGAAATAAAAACATAGAATGTGCCAGATACTTCTCTTCCCGGGCAGTTAAGGGACGGAGGTTTTATTGGCGTTTTTTTGTGGGCGATAGACTGAACCCCTGTCACTGCAATAGTCTCTCTCCATCTTTATAATTCCTCCAAACGTGTCAAACGTGACATCAGAGGGTTTCTGCCTACCTCAAAGCCTCCGGTGTTCTGTCTACTCCATACCTAAGGGATAGGTAAAGGCGTGAAATTATGTGTGTATGCATGTTTTTAGTATTTACCTATTAAATACCAATGTAAACCGAATTAAATTAAAAACTTAAATCATGTGACTAACCAGATTAGAAATTCGATATTGTTTTTAAAATTATTAAGATAATTATATGTATCCGGAAATAAGGACGTAAAAAAATTATAGAGCATCGTGAGGGTTCCGTAAGACTCTTTCAATTTGCTCAGCGCTCGCTCGCTAAAAATAAAGTAGGTACCTACATAATAGGAAATGGACATTCTGAAAAAAAAAATTGTAAAAAGAATACTTACAACCGCACAATACTCACAGTTATAAAATTATATACTTAGGTGTCTTACATTGTATCCTCAAAAAACATAAAACACGTATCTTTGACCCTGAAATACATTGAAGAAGGAAAAGCGACATAATCGTGAAGACACCTGTGTCTAGAATTGAATATGCACGCATGAAATTTCCCACAAGGTTGTCATTTTTGCATAATAAGATTATTTATAATTTTGTCATGAGATTTCACGATTCGTTGAAGTAAATAGAAAACTTTTTTAAACGATTATTAACGCGTACTGTTTTAATCCCGAACGCTGCGCTCGTAGACAGAGAAACAGATAAAAGTAATGTTAGATACCTTTCTTACTGTCAACTGTCTTTCACCTCAAATACTAATAGGTTCTGTGTATACATATCAAATATTATTGCAAATTAAGCAACGCCCAGCCGGGTCAGTACAAGGCTAAGTGACCGCTGACCATTCATTTCCCACGGCTACTTCCGTGCTAATTCCGTAAATAAATAAATAAAGTCCACCAACCAACCACCAACCAGCCAACCAGCACCAGGCGCGGTCCCAGGGGGGGTGGTCATAGGGGACATGACCCCCCCCCCCAAATCATGAAAAGATTTCTTTAAGAAGAAAAGAAGCTAGAAAAAGATATTTATGATTAAAAATTTCGTTGTGACCCGCCCCAAAATTCTGTTGTGACCACCCCCAAAATTTCAGCCTGCGACCGCGCCTGACCAGCACTGGGTCATCTTAGTGACCTAAACCTTAGGCTCATTACAGAGTTGTGATGGTGATGATATCCACGATAGAACGAAGTGGTTAAAAAGCAAAAAAATACTTAGATACAGAGGCGCTTGAGACAGTTTAGACCATAAAAAATTAATAACTGTATGCAACCTTCACACAAATTGCAGCGTAACACAAAATCATACGTACTGAAAAAACAATGGTGTGTAAATAATGTGAGGTGTAGATAGAACTAAATGGCTTAATAAACTCTAAGCAAAGGCTAGGTAACTGTAAGAGGCTCTGATATTAATTATGGTAGTGAAATGTTTTGACTCAATATAATTTTATGAATTTACGGGATACTTACCAAGATACCTATAAGAGATGTTGCGATGCTGTTGCAAGGACCATGATCGTAGACTGGCGTAGTACTACAGTGATCGTGATCTCAGTCAATGAAATAGCCTTTTTAATGTAAAATAATAATATGGTCCCTATTGCCAGACAAACGAACACCAAAGTTAATCTATAAAGGTACCGTTTTTACTTTTGAGTTACGTAACTCTACTAGAGGCATTTTAAAACCTGAAAAGCACTTCGCTTAAAAAGGGAAATATACAGTAATGAAACTTGTTATAATGAATTCAAAAAATATGTTTTACTTAATATTACTTAGGATTTAGATTTCGCCGTCGTTACTTTCGTAAAAAATGTTTTACCAATTCGGGATAAACCATATTTTTTATAGTCTTTATACGAATGAATTCTCGAACTAAAACTTTTTATAATTTTAAGTATAGATATATTAAATATATAATTGATACATGAAATATAATTACAACACTTTTAAAATTAATATCAAAGCGTATATATCTATTATACATTTTATCTTGACGTTTCCGTGTCTTAACAAATAGGTACCTACCATGGTCACTGAGGTGACAGGCATCTTGTTGATATGTTTAATTTAATAAGGAATTTAACCGCGAAAACTTCCAACGATATTATTATTAATAGATAGGTATATCTGTTACGGTAAGAGTGAATTATTGAAGATTATTAATAATTATCAATTATTATTAATAATTACCGAAAGTCAAGGTTAAAGTCATATAGCCAGAGGCTATTAAACCATTGGATGTCACATTTGAAAAATTTAAATTTATTATAATGATACATACATGCATACATAACGTCACGCCTGCATCCCTTATGGGGAAGGCAAAACACCAGAGGTTACAAGACCATCTGATGTCACGTTTGACAAATTTGGAGGTATTATAAAGATGGAGAGAGACTATTTTAGTGACAGGGGGTCAACCTATCGCCCACACAAACGCCTTTAAAACCTCTGTAGGTATTATAATGATGAAGAAAATAAAAGTGAAAATTAAGTGACAGGGAGATTTACCGTAACATATACATCTCATAGGACTTTTATCAATTGGAGGGCACCGTGCGAGCTGGAGTGGCTGAGGCTGGTTGCTCAGAACCGACATGGATCGGTTTGGTTAGGAGGTTATATTCGCACAAAACAGAGTATATCGCATTTTCAATATTTTGTCCATGGTTTAATAGCCTCTGGCTATATGAATTTAACCTCGACTTTCGGTAATTATTAATAATAATAGATTATTATTAATAATCTTCAATTATTCACTCTTACCTTAACATATCTAATTAATAACATCTATGAATTTTTGCTTAAATATTCCTAGCGGCGCGCTGGCGCAGCGTTTTTTATTCCATGTCATATATGGTACCTCTGAAATATAAATATAACGAGAGAGAGGTAAAACATTATTTATGTAGGTCTAATCAATTGAAAAAGATCCTAAAATAACATTAAGTGAAATCAAAGAAATAACGCTTTTGTTACCATTACCACTATGTGCGTTTAGCTACAATTGTAAACAAATTCTCGGCGAGCTAGTGATCGAACTTGTAAACACTAAACTGTATAACTAGGCGGCTGTGATGCATCCTATGTTTTGTAAATATACTTACCTGTTGAAGTGAAATTGAAGTTATTGCTTATGTCTGAAAACTACTTTACATATAACGATACAACGATACAACATACAATAAATACTAGAAAAAATAACATGAAACATCTAATAGAAACACGTGCTAATAATTTTTATGGTGAACGGACTACCGCGTATATAATACCTAGATTAATAAATCAATTACCCAGAGAAATAAGAAATAACCTTAATATAAACAACATAAAAAGGACACTTAAAAAACATTTCATAAATAACCTTAATTAAAAACAAATATATTATGTACTTAAAAAATCAATATAATATTTACATTCTAAGCTAACAACATTATTAAAATAAAAGATAAACATAACTTGTAACAAATAAAAAAAAAATAACTATCAAAACAAGAGCACCTTTTACATGATCGTGTTGACCTGTCTTTTGTTCTTGCGTTAACCGGTCCAGTGAGTATGAGCGGGACGAGAGATGCTAGACTGGCGATAACACTATATTCATATGCACGCACAATAATTTTATAATATCGCTCCCGCGCATTTCTATTTGTATTTGTTTATAGTTTAAAAAATAGGTTAAATCAAGTATTTTTATTTTTTTTGAATTTTTATTTCATATTAGTGGTCTACTTTAGTTCATAAGTATTTACCTTTAATTTGTGCTTAGTAGATATAGTTAAAATTAGTTATAAGTATAGAATAAGAGGAATTGCAACTTCCAGACAAACCAGTCATGGTTTTTGGAAGTCAAGAAATGTATAATATATATGTAAAATGTAATTAAATAAATAAATAAAAAAACAAAAAAAAAAAAAAAAAAAAAAACTTGACTTATTGAACTACGTAGCTAGTTAGCAATTATTATCAAATTAAATCTATGTTTTGTTCGCTAGTAGCTTAATAGCTGAAAACGAACTGGATTATTATGGCACTGCGACGATGAAAAAGAACAATGAACTTAAATAACCGTCCCTAAATAAGCCTTTAAAAGATCATTAATACGAGCGACCGTTCAGGATCCCTTAGACGACCACTTTGGCGATAGGGTAAACCTATCTGCTTCAGACGCCAGTGGTTGCGGCTTCGATTCCCGCATGGAACAAGAAGAAAAAGTTCCGGGTCTTTGCGTTTATCTATACAGGGTGACTTGTGACAAATTTTATATATTGAAGGGGAGCACTCTGTACTCGATTCTGATCATAATTATGTAATAAAAATAGGTACTTAATATTTCACCAGAATGGCCTATAATTAAATAAAGTTTTCTTACTGTCTACTTTACATACGCCTAAGTCAATCGCGGCACGTGACTTGGCACGCGGATCGCTGCCGACGCTAGTGTAACCTTGCGTTACGTAATCAATTCTTTAACTTACGGCTGAGTTTACTCAGTTAATAATAAGTATCTATCTTTTATTATATTTTTTGTCCTAATGTATGATCTCAAACTATCACGTCCTTGAATTTCAAAAGTGACCAGTCACCCTGTATATGTATTTTCTATTCTAGGTTCCCCCTAGTTCGCTACATAGTATCTCATAACACAAGCTTTGCTCTCTTTGAGGCCATGTAGTTGGTGTGATTGTGTGGGGTTTTTTTTTATTGTTTTTTTTTTTAAATGGGTAGTGGTATAACCCTTCATATAAAGTAGATATGCGGCAATGTGTTGGGAGGAACCAGTTTCTAAATTCACCTGCAATAATCTGTGATCTCATCGAGCTGCATTAGCTGCAAGTGTCGTAGGGTAGGATGGATTTAAAGAAGATGGATAGTTTGACTTTATTCAAAAATACGCTCAAAAATATCTGGTTGAAAAAATTCTGCTATTCCATTGACGATTTTAATAAAAAACAATGTTAATTTTTAATATATTACTTAATTTATAATATCATTGATTCCATATACTGTTATTATTTTGATTACATTCAAATACAATGTAAATTGTTTTGTAAATAAATAAACTTGAGCTTGAACTACGAGTAGATGAGATCGCGGTCAATCACAGATTTATTCACTGTGAAAAACTTTGTACAGGGTTAATTTTAATTAGCGCATTACCTCTTGCACGCAGCGTCTCTACATCAATCCCAACAACATTTGTTCTATGACTTTTTAAATTAATAGTTTTTAAAATTTGAGATTTCCCGTACAAAAACTATTTTTAGGCTCTGTTCAGAGGCGTAACTCTATTTACTCTGAGCGTAGGTATGCCACGCACCTTGCGCAGTAAAATATTGCTTCCTAATAATAAAAGGTACTTCTTACAAAATTAGAGTAAACACTATTTTGTTTTTATTTTTAGTGTTATTTATCAAGATATTTGCAAAACAATTTACAAAATTGTCGTAAAAAAAAATATTGTTGGGATTGATGTGGAGACGGTGCGTGCAAGAGGTGATGCGCTAATTAAAATTAAGCCTGTATACAAAAACCCGAAATAATGCAAAAAAATCCGTAATTTAAAATTGATTTGTCATCACTGAGTATTAGGTAAGTAAGTAACGTTGTTAATATTCAAGCCTCTATTTCTAGTTTAATGGCAAGGCTGAACGTTAAATCTGATACAGAGCACACGTAAACTCACCGAAATATATTCTAAAATAATATTTAGACACACCACAATGGTATTTCCGTAACAAAAAATTACTTACTGACATTATTGTAAATGTGTCCACGTGCCTGTATATTAAATAAATATCCTATAAGTAATAAAACACAAACAAAGTGTTTCATTACATCCGTCATCTCCGAGGGAAGAGAACATAAACTTACAAACACATTGCCTTTGCTTTTAGGTATTATCTCTTATATAGAGTCTAGCCCTGCAGTTAGCTCATTACAATTTCAATAATGATTGGCATAAGTATTCAATATTGAAGTCAAAGCTCGAAATCTAAGTATAACTTGCAACAAATGTCTGTATGATTTCCGTTATGTGGATGGATAAGATATTTTAACAGATAATTTTCATTGGCTAATGCGCTCATAAGTGAAAATGGCGAACTGAACGTAGGGTTTCTACGTAACTCGTTTGTTTTAGTATGGACCTAATGAAATTTATTGCAGTTTTACCTGATGTTAAGTTGAATTGAGACCAAACACGAAGCCTAACGGTTTAAGGTAAGCGTCCGCATGTCCGATCGTAGTTTATGTGGATGGCGGAAAGTGAAGAAGAAAAAGTCGTTATTGCTTGATTCTTAGCAGAAGAGGAAGAAAATGCATAAAAATCTAAAATAAGGAAACATAAAATCTGTATGCACGACATATTCAAGAAGAGGTCGAAAAGTAGAGAATGTCACTCACTATTTCCTGATTTGTTAATGGTGACACCAAATTCTTTTGATATTTTCATATGTCTCAATCTAAATTCAATTTTCTTGTCGACCTTTACTAAGACAGAATACAACACACATTGAGGCGCGTCCACTGATCGGCATCCCGTATAACGTCATCGGCACGCAACGCAACTATTGCCTCTCGGAGCATCAGTGTCGGCATTGCTGATGTGCGATCCGTACAGTGCGGATCAGTGGAAGTACTTGTATAACTATTAAATAAAACACTTTTTAACCTTTTTAATCGCGAAAACTTAAGACAATATTACTTGTATGACTCTCTATACAGCAGTGCCTGCACAGAACTTTATCGACTCGTATGTTTACGAATGTTCGTATAGTATGGAATCGTCATCTATTTTACATTTATTTAACAATACAACATGTTTAAAAACACTTTAAATTAGTTAGGCACATATTTATTTAAACTTGTCCTGGGGCAGTGGCTAGTTTTCAATTGTTGCTTACAAACCTACTCCATACTGTATGAACTTTCGTGGAAAACACGAATCGATAAAGTTCTGTGCTCGCACTGCTAATTATATACTACAATCTTTTTGATGCGATACGTACGATGCTTACGATACCGACCTGTGGACGCTTACACATGGAAACGTTTTTTTTTTAAACATTTACATGAAGATTTTTGTCAGCGAATTTCTTATGAAGGGTTTTGTGGTGGGTCCGAATCCTCCTCTTTAACATCCTCGTTAACATAGAGTCTACTTGGATTAGGTACATACAGATGGACTGGTGACAAATTTTAGATACTGAAGAGGAGTACTCGTTTATGTTCATAATTATGTTATAAAAGTAGGTACTTAATTTTTCACTAGAATTCCCTATACAGGGTGACTGGTGGGTCACTTTCAAAATTCCAGGAGGAGTTTAAGATTATACAAAGAGTTCATCATGCAACGCATGGTTACATTAGCGTAATACAATAAATACTTAGCGGTGGTGGTGTGCGTGTGGCGGTAACACTTCTGTGTGCGTGTTGACTGAGGCAGCGTGTCGGGAAAAGTGTAGTAAAATCTCTTGATTTATTTATAGGGATTTCTGGTGAAAAATTACGTACCTACTTTTATTACATAATTATGATCAGAATCGAATACAGAGTACCCTCCTTCAGTATTGCAAATTTGTCACCAGTAACCCTGTAAATAAATACTACAATTTTACTATTTACTTTACATACAACTGAGTCGATCGCGGCACGTGACCTGGCGCGCGGATCGCTGCCAACGCTAGCTTAACCATGCGTTGCGTAATCAATTCCTTAACTTTCGGCTAAATTTACTCAATAAATAATGAATATTTATTCTTTATTATATTTTCTTTTATATTATATTACATTATATTATCTTTTACCGACGTCTACGAAGAAACGGACGCTGAAAAAGCCTTTAATATATTTCACGATTATTTGACATTATTTTATGATTTATGCTTTCCTTTAGTCAGGGTTAAAGTTACAAATAAACCTGCAAGAAAAAAGTTTCTTTCTAGAGGGCTTAAGCGATCCTGTCTCATAAAACGAAAATTATACCTTCAATACAGGTTATTCCCTAGCAACAAGGTAATTAATAAATATAGATATAATACCTATAGTCAGATTTTGAAAAAATGCTTTGCCTACTCTCATAAAGTAGAAAACACTAAATACTTAGCAAAATGTAAAAATGTATGTAAAGCTAGTTGGACTTTGATAAAAAATAATGTAGAGTCCAATAATCTGCACAAATCTTTTCAGAAAATCAAATTTAATGACCAAATTTATTCTGACCCCAATGAAATTTCTATAATATTCAATAAATACTTTATTAATTCTTCCAAATCTAATTTCACAAACCATAATAAGATCAACTTGTCAAAAATTAAAAATAACAATAGTACAATTTTCTTGATGCCTGTAAATGAAGCTGACATTTTAAAAATAATCAAGGGTCTAAAGAACACCAGGACGACAGGATATGACTCTATTTCCACACAAATTCTAAAAGATAGTGCTAATTATTTAAGCAGACCTCTAACGCATGTCATTAACTTGTCTTTAACTGACGGCGTCTTTCCGAACAGATTAAAAAAGTCTATAGTGAAACCCCTATGAAAAGGTGACCTAGAAGAAATTAATAACTTCCGCCCTATTACGAAAATACCAGTGCTATCTAAAACTTACGAAAGAGTGGTATATAATAAAATATATTGCTTTTTTAAAGAAAAAAGTATACTCAATTTAAATCAATTTGGCTTTAGAAAAAACTGTTCCACTACCTTAGCTTGCTATACACTAATAAAAGATGTAACTGAAGACTTAATCGCGGTATTTATCCCATCTCGGTATTTTTAGATATGTCGAAAGCTTTCGATAGGGTATCACATAATATTCTATTAAAAAAATTAGAATACTATGGCATAAGAGGAACAGCTTTAAACTGGATAAAGAATTACTTATGTGATAGAATTCAATGCGTTGAAGTCGACCGATTGGAGGGAAATTATCTTAAACAATTTCAATCTCCATTTTTATCCAACGATCGTGGAATCCCCCAGGGCAGCGTGCTCGGTCCGTTGTTATTCTTGACTTATATAAATGACCTCCCAAATCAAATCAATCATAAATGTATATTATTTGCTGACGACACAACAATTACAATTAGATGTGAAAAAAATATAGACGCTGAAAAAGAATCAAACAAAGCTATTAATGACGTTATAAATTGGTTAGATGCTAATGAATTATTAGTCAACATAGACAAGACAAAAATTATTCAATTCAAGACATATAATAGTAGTTTATCAAAGCCTGACATAAAATATAATAATACAAAAATTGCAATATCAGATTCAACAAAATTCCTTGGAGTTATAGTGGACGAGTACTGTAACTGGAAAGCCCATGTGAATAATTTATGCCAAAAGTTAGACAGATTCATATACGCCTTAAAACGACTTGCTCAGGTTGTGTCGATAGAAGCAGCAAAACTGGCTTATCATGGCTATGTATCAGCTAGTATTAGATACGGTTTAATTTTATGGGGTAATTCGGTAGAGGCTGACAGAGTCTTTATGATCCAAAAGAAATGCCTGAGATCTATCTGTAATAAAGATATGAGATATAGCTGTAAACCACTTTTCAATCGATTGAAAATTTTGCCACTTCCATCACTGTATATTTATGAAATATGCTGTTTTGTAAATCAAAATAAACACTTGTTCCCATGTAGTAGTGACATGACCGGACGGCGCGGAAGGGATAAGGAAAAATTGTACATTCCTTCACAAAAACTAACTGTATTTAGTAACAATGTCTATTGTATGGCAATAAGACTGTATAATAAGTTGCCATCTAAATATAAAAATCTGCCTGTGAACAAATTAAAAACTACCAAAGACCAAACATTATAAATTTACATTTAAAAACAATATACTATGTTTATTAATTCATCTATAATGCGGCTTTTTTTTCTTTAATTTTATAATTTAATGTAATTTTCTTTTGACATTTAATAATATATCTCAATGCTGACATTTTGAATTTGATGACATTTTACTTTTATTGACTATTTGTTATTATTATGTGACAAATGTTTAATTTATTTTATTTTATGTAATTTTGCACGCTGACAATGCAGCAGTATATGTTTCGGACGATAATCATAAATATAAGACCTATAATTGTAACGCTTATACTTGCAAATAAAGAATGTATTATTATTTATTATTCTCTTCATGTATGATCACAAACTATCACGTCCTTGAATTTCAAAAGTGACCCACCAGTCACCCTTTATATTGAATTAACCACGAATGATAGGGCTAATCGAAGTCTAAGTATACTAAATATAAATGTACTTTAAGCAGTTGATTGGTCGTATCTAAACAATTTTCTTTGGCTCGGTAGGTACTTTACTTACCTACGTAGCCATTACCGTCGGTAAATATGAAGGTCAGCGGCAATATAAGTAATTTATGTGATCTGTATTATCTAGGTACAACATGCGGATCTGCAATTCACCATGCAGTCCACATCTGAATTCACTCTACAAAATAGAGAATAAAAAATCGAAGCTACGGAAAACACTTATATAATCAATAAATACCAATACAGCGGTAACAATATCCAACATAGGAATTTAATCTACTTCTTTATCAACACATTTTTACATAACGTGCCAACTACTTATAGTAAAAATCATCTACTTTTGGATAGGACATAGGTACTCGGCCTATACCAAAAAAGTACCAAAACATAGAATTTTATTTAGCATTTATGTTTGGAGTTTCCAATGGGAGATTGAATTGTAAATTCACAGGTAAACCCAACGAGACTACCCAAAATACCTTGAATAATCGCAATGTTGAAGTGGTAATGGGCAGGGCACATAGTGGATGACCAATGGATGGCCATTAGGTTAGTAGAGGTTTCGAGAGGAACCGGAAAGGCAGGTGCCCCGCAAGATGGACCTATGACATGACGATCTGGCCAAGGTTGTCAGTTATCGCTGTAGATGTGGGCAGGGACCGATCAAATTCCCTGAAGATCTTTGTCCAGCAAAAACCATCTTCTGTCTGATGATGGTAATCATGAGTACCCAGTGTTTACTGGTTGTTATTTCTATGCATACTATTTTTTACCGAAAATAGTGCCAGAAGTTACGCAGATGAGCTTGCATCTTATTTATTTGAACGCATTAGTTTTAGTGTGTTCTAGCGTCACTAACGGACTACCCGACAAATTTAATAAAAATCACGGGGTACAAAAATCGTTGAGAATTATTTTTTAACACATCTTTGCTTTATGGTTCATTAACGCAATAATTGCAGAAAGGATTGAACTCAAGGGGAACAATAATAAGATTTAATACTCAGACGTTCCCCCGATCCTAGGAAAAAATCCTACACAAATCATCCATCTGCTGTCGAGCAAAAAAAAAATTACCATTTTTCTCGGAACCGTTCTTCACGGAAAAAATACGGTGTACACAAAAAATATTAAAACGCTTATAAACATTACTTACATTATAGATATACCTATAAAGATACATACTACATAAAAAAGTCATCAATACAGTATATTTTGGCGCTTACTGTACATGAGTTGTCCTTGGGTTTACAATGCACCTGCTGCCTCAGCTTACTGAAGAATATACTCATGACATGATCACATCTGCGCGGTCTTCTGGCTGCATAGGTTAACAGTTTGAATGACATTGACGTCATATTTAGTAAAGCGGCGTAAATAGGCATTTATATTTTCCATCATAATTTATATTCTAAACGTGAAGGTTTTATGGATTATCTTCTTACACATCCTTACTTTTTGTACATTATCGCAATAACTGCAGAACGGATTTAAACTGAAGGGGAATGATGAGATTACACCTTCAAAAAATGCCAGAGATGGACAGAGATTACTTTGAATATTAAGGAATTACAAATAAATGATGATTGTAATATGGTAATAAATGGAAAAAAATTGGATTGATCTCAAGACCATTTCAACTACCAAATAACAAACATAATATAGGCGCGAGTTTCAATTGCGTTACAAAAGGTTGTGGCAGAATAGTAAAAGTTGTTTTATACAAAACAGCAATTGGATGAAAATGAAAATATTTAAAAAGACTACAAAAACGCACGCAAACAAATGAAAGTACGATAAAGTGTTTATAAACTTCAGTCTAATGCTCTGTATGTCGTCGTGTCATAGATACTCGTCAGCAACCGTGCAGCAGAATTCACTATAAGTACCTACTCGTATTCACATTATAACATAATATTCGACATAGATCATTGGTTCAGATGCTTAACAAAAGAAGTCAAATAATATTTAGGTAAATAATATTTTCAATCCTTTTATTCAAATTTAAATAATTCATATAGGGTCGCCATATAATAGTCAATAATATTTTAATTGCAGATTAAGACTGATGAGTGAGTCAAAATTACGAAAATAAAATATATATTTTTACATATTTTTCATAAATTCAAGTTCCAAAATTCTTCTAAGTGATCAAAATTTAAGTTTGATCTGTAGTTTATGACTACACAACAAGTAATAAAAACGTTTCCATCTAATTGTGTATAGTAATAAAATCTAGATTAATCTTAAATTTTACTCACAGAGAACAATTTTGAAATTTTAATTTACGAAAAACATTGAAAAAAATTTTTTTTTTCGAAAGTCATACCCACTCATCATACCTAATCTGCTATTAAAATATAATTGACTATTATATGCGGACCCTGTATAAATAAAAGACATTGATCTTTAAACTATCATCGTTATTACCCTTTTTCTTAAAAAACGTCTGCTTTGAGATGACTAAGTCTACCGCAAATAAATATTTTCTTCGAATAATCACCACCAATATAATAAAGCCGTAGCTTTTATTTGTTTAAACACGCCAATCTCGGAAACTATAAATCAGATAAAAAATATGTATTTGCAATTTTCTAGTGTAGCTCTTGAGTTAACGTGATTACACTATGTCATATGAAAACGTATACTTAAGAAATTATGATACTAACGACAATTGGGATAACCTTTTCTCAAAAATACTGTACCATAAATCCTAATGATGTCAGTGGCATACAATGATATAATATCCGAATCAGGTTTAAATAAATGAATATAATTGATCAAGGTATGAGTAAAACTGGCATTTGCTTCCTTTCCTAAGAAAAGCTGCAATGTATCCATATTTATACCTATAGGACATTTACTGCGCACAAAATAATTTTGTCCGTGTGTGTTTTTCCTGTATAAATACATTAACCTTCATTGGCTATTGTTTTTTTAGATTTCCACTCTTGCCAATTTTGGAAGAATTACATTTTTGACTCCATTTATTGTATAAATTCAATTTAATTTTGGCGCTCATTACTACGAAAATAAAAACTCTACGACAATGTTTAGAATCCTCTCATGTTTCGACTCACGTTTTGTTTTTTTCTGTTAACTGGTTCGTCCGATATGGAGTTCGCCTAAAATTATTCCTAATGTCTTATTTCAGGATACAATATTCAACGTTTTCTGCTGACAGTTACTGATTTTGACAGTTGACGTCAAATGCCGACCCTTTTCAAAAAATACATTTCTTTTTCGTAGTAGGTGTACGTACGATATGATAACAACACATTTTTTGATAAATCAAAACAATGTTACTGAGTTGATGCATTGCATTACTTTATTCACGAATTTAGAAAGTAACATACATAAAGTAGTGTAATTTGGGCGGTCTTCGATAGAACTATAAATCAATATCTTCCAGGTAATGGTTATTTACATAAAAATATACCTATACAGGGTGTCCCGTAAATAGTGGACCAACGGAAAACTGGAGATACATGGGGTATCTGGAATAATCGAATACTATTTATGCGTGATAAGATAACTGAACATGATATAAATATGAACAATGAAGAAAAATATGTTTTTTTTTAAGTGCCTGGTTTAAAATAAAGTTTTCCATTTTCTATCCAGCCAGCATCTTTTGTATATTTGTATACCTTTTTGAAATCTGTACAAATTGTAGCTGTTTTTAAAAAAAAAGATCACCAAAACTGCCATACTTTTTTTTACATCGGCATAATTTCAAAATGAGTATACAAATTTTAGGATTTTAAAAAATTACATGTTTTAGCTTTTATTTTCACATGTTACCAATAATCCCTCACAAGTTACAAATTAATTAGAGAGATTAATCTTTTCTTAACTATCTGCAAAAATAAATAGTCAAAAAAAAGTGCAATAACAAAGTGAAAGTCCTATACATATTCAAAATCGGTATATCTCAAAAATTCTAGCCTAGGAAAAAAAAATTGGTGTTTCGGATTCCAGAAAATCTCTTGTATCTCCAGTTTTCCGTTGGTCCACTATTTACGGGACACCCTGTATTACAAAGTAATAGACTGATATAATACCTGCATAGAAAAATAATATAAAGGCAAAATTTCAAAAGACAATATTTAAAAACATCCATGAAGACCAGGAAAAACCTTTTAAAGACCATGAGTCATCGCAAGCGACGGAACACTGACTTGATCCCGTATGTCAACGAACGTTAAGCGTTTAAACTGCTGAATAATAAAGAAATAACTTGATAACAGTTTATTATTCTTAATCAGTTAATAACAAGCTTGCAGATCTGATTCTCCGTAATAAAGCAAGCGGAACTATTTCATGTAGATTACAACAGGTATGGATTTACAATTGATTTATCATCTATATATATAAAAGAAAGTCGTGTTTGTTACAACACTTATAACTCGAGAACGGCTGGACCGATTGCCATGGTTTTTAATTTGTTGGATTTGTTTCCGTCCCGAATAGCAGAATACACCTTAAAAACAATGAAAACTCGATATGTGTAATGAATACTTAATCATTTCAATTACTACCTACCATGATTTCAATAGATGCTTTGTTTATTACATGTCAAACATTTGTTGTCCAATCCTGTCAAATAGAGTAACAACTATTTTTTTTGGAGCTTATGGCCTGGTTGCTGAGACCTTTAAGCCACAACTTTATTTTTTTCTGAAGACATCATGTGTGCGTCCAGAAATTTATTTTTTGTAAAATGATAACAAAGTTCAGGTACTGTTATATTTGTTTGTTTTAGACATTAATTTTCGAATAATTTTTATTTATTTAATTTTCAATTCCCGAAAATAATACCTAAGATTTATTCTACAGTAAAAACATAAAATCATCGGAAAGGAACGGAATTTAGGGAATAAAATCAAGTGATCGACACGACATCACCGAATGTGTTTTCAGGCAAAAAAATCGGTCACTAATAAATTACATTGTTAAGCAACACGTCTTTGGGAATACTCGATGCTGAATGTATTCAATCGAATGGCAAAAACGAGGCCTACCGCATGCTCACATTCTGATTTGGTTAGTCGAAAGAATTCGGCCAGATCAAATAGATGACATCATATGTGCGGAGATTCCTGCTCCTGAAACCGATCCAGACCTACATGATGTTGTAGTCACGAATATGATTCATGGACCGTGTGACACTATCAACCGACAATTACCGTGCATGGTCGACGGCAAGTGTGCCAAACGGTATCCACGAAAATTGACGGCAGAGACCATTACAGGCAACGATGGTTATCCATAGTATCGGCGTCGATCGCCCGATGATAATGGTAGAAATATCACAATTAAAGTGAAAGGAAACGATTTCGTAGTTGACAACAGTTGGATTGTTCCATATTCGCCACTTCTTTCCAAAACTTTCAAAGCAAATTGTAATGTTGAGTATTGCAATTCGGTCAAGTCAATTAAATACATTTGCAAATATGTCACGAAAGGGAGCGACATGGCGGTTTTTGGTATCCAAACATCCAATACCAACGATGAAATCACGCGCTATCAAGTTGGTAGATATGTGAACTGCAATGAAGCAATTTGGCGTATATTTTCATTCCCTATTCACGAACGTCATCCCACTGTTTTACATTTGGGGGTGCATCTAGAGAACGGTCAGAAAGTATATTTCACAGTTTCTTTGCGATTTGTCAAAGCGATCCGTTCGCACGAACTTTGCTTTACTCAGAAATGCCACGTTATTACACTTGGAACGCTACATCGAAGAAATTTCAACGTCGGAAGCAAGGCGATGCAGTTCCTGGTCATCCAGATATGCGTTCTACTGATGCTCTTGGTCGTATTTACACAGTTCATCCGAAGAATGATGAATGTTTCTATTTGCGGTTGTTGCTGGTACATGTTCGAGGGCCAAGATCATTTGAATCACTACGAACTGTTAATGGTATCGTGTGCCCCACATTTCGTGCAGCATGTCAAGAGCTAAATTTTCTTGAAAACGATACTCATTGGGACACGACAATCGCTGAAGCAATTATTTCTGCATCTCCAAGTCAGATACGTACATTATTTGCTATCATCATTTCAACATGCTTCCCATCGAACCCACGTGACCTGTGGAACAAATAACATGTCAGAAGGTATTTTACATCGAATTCGCGTCAGCTCAAGAAATTCCGATCTTGAGGTGAATGAGGAGATCCATAACCAGACTTTGCTCTTGATCGAAGCTATGTGTTACCTCATGTGCGGCAGTTTGTTAGTTAGGTTAGGAATGCCAGCGCCAGATCGCGGAATGAATGACGCATTTAATAGAGAATTGAAACGTGAACGTGAATATGATCCACATGAACTAATCCAATCAGTTCAAACGAATGTACCTCTGTTGAATCCTAAGCAGAGGGAAGTCTATGATACACTGATTAATGCAATTTATGATGGAAATGGCGGCTTATTTTTTTTGGATGCCCCCGGTGGAACTGGGACGACATTCCTCATGTCATTGATTTTGGCCACTGTACGTGCGAGATCCGAAATTGCGGTAGCAATTGCTTCTTCTGGAATAGCGGCCATTGTTAGACGGATGCCGTACGGCACACTCAGCGTTAAAATTGCCATTAAACCTTCAAACTACTGAACAACCGACATGTAACATTTCGAAACACTCCGCAATGGCCAAAGTTTTAGTAGCATCAAAAATCATCATATAGGACGAATGAACAATGGCGCACAAATGCGCATTGGAAGCACTAGACCGAACATTAAAAGATCTGCGCAATGACTCGAGATGTTTTGGTGGTGCAATGATTTTACTATCTGGCGATTTCCGACAAACACTACCAGTTATTCCAAGATCTACTGCTGCCGACGAAATAAACGCTGGCCTCAAAGCATCAAATCTGTGGCGATATGTAAAGAAACTTCAACTGTCTGTAAATATGAGAGTTGCATTTTTGAACGATCTATCTGCTGATGATTTCTCGAAGCAATTGCTGACTATCGGTAATGGCCGTGTTCCTGTTGACAAATCGAGCGGTTTGATTTCATTTCTTCCAAATTTTTGCAATTTCGTATCATCAAAAGACGAGCTTATCAACAAAGTATTCCCGGATATCATTGCTTACCACAAAAATACTAAATAGTTAAGTGAGCGAGCAATTTTGGCCGCTAAAAATTTGACCTCAATTTTATAATTCAAAATCAAATCGTAGGTACTCTGTATTCATTGAAATCTATCGACTGTGCTGTGTAACAAACGACGAAGAAGCCACTAATTATCCAGCTGAATTTTTAAACTCCTTGGATGTGCCTGGTTTACCACCGCACAATTTAAAACTTTAAGTTGGCTCGGTAGTCATCATGCTTAGAAATTTAAACCAACCAAAACTGTAATGGAACGCGTTTGGTGATAAGAAAACTGATGATCAATGTGATTCACGCGTCGATACTCAAAGGAAAACTTAAAGATGGGGAAGTTCTTATCCCAAGGATTCCGATGATCCCAACGGATTTGCCCTTTGAGTTTAAACGAATTCAATTCCCGATTCATCTTGCCTTCGCCATGACGATCAACAAATCACAGGGCCAGTCCTTAACTATTTGTGGACTTAATCTAGAAAATGCATGTTTTTCTCATGGTCAATTGTACGTGGCATGCTCACGTGTCGGCAAACCATCCGCTTTATTTGTTCTTGCGCCTGACCAAAAAACAAAGAATGTCGTTTACCACAAAGTGCTTGAATGAAAATCCTATTAATGAATTAATCCGAGTTTTTTTTTCCCAATCTGCACAACATAGTTTTCAATCATTTTTTTCTGACATGAGTTTGAAGTACTAAATTATTTTTTATTTTTATTCTCATTTTGTATGTATGTTTTCATCATCATTCATCATAATAAAATACTTTTTTGTTTCTATCTATATAAATATATTATTTTGTATCATTGTTTTACGTTCATCAAAGCCTAAATTAGTTCAGCTAAAAAGTAACACGACATTCATTGACTGTTAGGCGGTACGAAGTTCGCCGGGTCAGCTAGTTTCTTAAATAAATTAAAAATCGTATAATCACACCACATTATCTGGCCCAAATTTAGTTTTATTGCGAACCTGAGATATGGAAACTAAATAACGGTTATTGAACTCACTAAATGCACTGTACTAGCTGCGGCGCGCGGTTTTACCCCCTTATAACGTTGATGACCTTAAATCTTAATAATATTTTAAAGTTTTTGCATTTAAAATGCTTAATTACTCTTAAATAAATGGTTTTTGTTTTTATTCAACACATTTTTTCATTTATTTCAGACCTTTCATCTTCCCAAAGAGCTGGGCTAATCTCTGTTATGATGGCAGTATTACATAACTCTACACCATGAATATCATTGTTGTACAAAGCCTATTTAAAACAGGTGGCACATGCTACATATAGACGTAAAATGATTATGACTACGAAAAAATACTATGACCCATCCTTCTTAATCCCCTTATCGGATATTTAAACACCCTTATGGTAAAAAGGAGTGATCTATAAGGAGAGTTCACTCAACGGATGAACAAAATTTATCTTCCCAACGTAAACGCAGATTACTTATGTTACGCAGAGATAGCGTCATGGTTTTGAACCTTTAGCTTTCCATTCTTCGGGTATGCAATGTGGTTAAAAGTTTTTAATTTAACTGCAATGACGGTTTCAAGACTACACTTTTCTAGATGGCAACCGAAAGCAAATTTAATTGATATCGATTTTTATCATTGTTTATGATACCCTATACCTAATGCTATGTAGGTATTGAAGTTAGTCCTTGAGTTTGTTTTATGCACGAGCTCTAACCACCTGTCATGTGGAAAGTAAACGATAAAACATTAATGTTTTAACATATATATATCATAGCTATATCATTCCATGTTCTTAGGTGATGTTCTGATGAGGTCGTCCGAAGATGAAGAAAGAAAGAAAGAAAGAAAGAAAAAGACTTTATTTGTGACACAAGATGAAATAATGAAACTCTCTTCGATTAATAATAGGTAGAAATGAGAAGGCAGCTTTTAATGCTCTGCATTTTTTTAATTTAATTAGGTATATTTTGCTAGACCCATTCATTAAAAGTTGTTTCATTACAAAAGAAATCGAGAAACGAAACTCCCCATTTCAAAATGCAATGATAGGTACATACAATTCTCAAAATAAGGGCTTAAATTCAAGCTGAATGGCACGGGATTTGTGGAGCTAAGCACGGTGCAAAATAAGATATTGTAAGAGACAGCCTCCGGAACTAGTATCTATGGAGCGGTGCGCCTGAGCGAGCGCGCGGCCCTCTCGCGTGTGCATTTGCTTCGAACATTCACAGGGGTTTTAAATCTCTGCTTTATCTGTTGCTTTCAAATGGAAGTTGCATGTTGTGCAGAAAATATCTGCAATTCTGGTGGTTCGGTGGTCTGAATTGATTGCTGTAGTAGGAGGCATTCGCGGCATGATTGGATAACCGAATATGTGTCTGTCTAATCTTAATCGGTACATCTTATCTTATAGTATAACAGACATTTAATCTATGAAAATTTATTTCTAAAAATAAAGATCTATCATAAATGATTATAAAACTATTTTCGAAAGTTGGGAGCACATTCCTTCCCAAACATTTGGAAATAATTCATCTTGGTCAGAGTAATATTTTTACGCGATCTGAGGGCACAGCAGGGCCCCAGCCAAGTCTCGAGCAAAGTGAGCATGTCTGTACCAACCTTTTCTCGAAGTGTTTCGCGGCTATTTTACACCCCTGTATCATCGATGTGAACAAAGCTAGGTGTTTAGCTTTTCTATGATCAAGAGTAAGTATTAGAACAAGCTCAGTCTCAAAATTACATGACATTTGAACCAATGGTTTACGAGTAATGAGTGATCAAAGTTACACCATTTTGTCACTCACTGACTCACTCACTCTCTGTCCGATCATCAAAAACCTAAGGTACTTCTAGCAAACTTAGAAACTTCAAATTTGGCACTAAGCTAGGTTATTAGCTACATATAAAGTAAAAATTATAAAGAAATTAATAAATTATATACTTTAGTAAATAATAGGAATGAATGAATTTTGACTGCAAACATTTTGTATGAATTTTGACTGCATTGTTAACTTTGTTCTTTGTTTATGTACAAAATGTAATAAATTGGTTTATACTATTATTTTTATGTAGTATGATATATTGCTATGTATTAAAAATGTGACGGTTAGTGCTCCATCAGGAATAGCTGCATTCAATGTGAATGGATTAACTATACACAGACTATTGCAGCGACGTGTGGAGCACAAGCAAACAACAAAGTACAAGCCACTTTCAGATGAAGTGCTCAAACTGAGATCAGATTTGAAAGAAGTAGTTATGTTCATCATAGACGAAGTGTCGATGATATCCAATGTAACTTTAACGTATGTATATTAATTTACGCTTGTCTGAGATATTTGACACATGTGACGATGAAAATAGGTGGTTCGGAAAAAAACATCTTTTGGTAGTTTTCGGGGATCCCTTACAGCTTACTCCTGCAAGAGAAAACTCACCTTTTGAAAAACTTTAAGTGTTAGGTTCCCTCAGTATGCCGAATCTGTGGATTGAACTATTTATGCACGATGAACTTACAATTAATATGCGACAGCTCAATGATGCTGATTTTGTTAACATGCTAAATAGAATAAGATGAGGTGTGACTACAAAAAAAAAACAGTGACTTACAGCTATAAAGGGTACAAGTCACTGTTATTATAATGTGAACAAAACTATTGATATAATCACAAAATATTGATTTATTATTACAAATTAACTTGAACAGGGCCTGGCTTCTATGCGTTCTCAAAACTTTTTACGATGGAAGAATTGCGTGGAGAGACTTGGCTTTTTTTACATTTAATGTTTTTGTTGGGATAGACTTTATATGAAACATGATGATTGACTTGGCCAATCGCAAAGGCTTTACACCAAGTTTTGGTCTCTTTAGTTAGTCTACTTTCACGTCACAATTATCAAAGGCATGGATCAGTATTCTCAGTACCTTCACCGAACTTGAGCGAACATTTTGCCGCAATTCAGGCAACTATTTAGATCACTAGGATTTAGCGACTATTATTAGTTTGTTGCATAAATCGCATGGATAAAGCGGCAGCTTACTGTTTCACTTGCCAGTGAGCTTTGATGAAACAAAAGCATGTTTATGTAGAACCCAAAAATATCTAAACACGCTTTGAAATATTTAAAACTCAATTTTATACGTTATGAAAGTCCCGCCTCCGTTATTACATTTACTTGATGATTGATGTTTTATTGAAATAACTGTTTTGATTGTTATCAGCCTGTATCAGATATATTACTGTCCTTTTTCATGTTAATTATGTAAACCCTTATTTGTCTTCAGTCTCACCGTAGTACCTAAGGGATGGTGAAATCGAAGACAAAGGTCTTAACCTTACGGGATTCACTAAGTACGTAATCATTTAAAATAATAAAATTGATTTTCATCGGAACGGTGCGAGTTTGACCTATAACGTTTAGTTTCCCTGTAATATTTCCATCGCAAATATATTGTCATAATCCTTCCCCAAGAGCAAAGCAACCAAATTAAAAATGAAATAAGCTTTCCTAGATTATTGCGTTAAATCAAACAAAAATATTCATATTCATAATATTATGTACTCGCACTCTGTGTGATCAAAAAGACACCAAGACGTTAACTTTTTACAAAACTTTATAATTTACTTAACTATGGTGGCATGCTGCTGTGCGAGAATAAAGCAATAACTTTAGCGCTCTTTAGAATGCTAATTAACCATTAATTTACATATTGAAAATCAGTTAATTTATGCGACAGCACTCGGAATACATTAACAACGCACTATCGCAGATGTAGACTACAATTAACATGTGTAAATCCTTGTAGTGATGATAATCAGAATATTAAATAAATTCCTAAACTCTATCATAAACTATATAAATTGGATAAATAATGTAATTTGTAATGTAAGATAAAGTTATAAATGATTCATAACTTAATTTTATATAATTTGAATAACACAATTCTGAGGATGATATTTATAAGGTACCTACTCAATCATGCAATAAAAAATTACGGTCTAGCTAAAATACATTTGCCCATAAATATATAACATTTTTATCTCGATCCTATGCTCTTTTGGGATAATTTCAGTATCAGCAGTGCAATCAATAAAGTGGAAAAATGTACTACTGAATCAACTGAACTGGATTTGAACAAAAAAAATCCTTAAGATATCTTTTCTCCACTGTTGTCTTTGAAATAGCCGCCTACGAAGCTCCTTACGAACGAATAAATACTCGTGTTACCAAAATACTCCACCATCAAGAAGACATTTTTTCCTGAATATCAGCTTCCATATACCTATTTGCATTTCCCTTATTAGCATCGAAGACAGGGACATCGGAAACGGGTGTAACTAGCGGACTACTTCGCTTCGCTTTCAGCGATTTCATTTCAAATAGCTTCTTCAGTTTTTAGTTAAATCGATTGGAAGAATCATTGTTCGGAAACTCGCGCTCGGAGAATCGCTGAAAGGTTGACTGGGCCGATTGTAGAGTCACGGGAGCTTGGATAATGCATGTTTGACTTGTTGTTGGAAGTACAAAGGAGATTAAAAGGTAAACTTTAAAGGTGCAACTTTATAATGGGTTGGTTATTTATATGGTTAGTAGCATTTAATTTTAAGGGCAAAGCTAAGCAAACGGTTAAATGGAGCTGTGTACTTCAATACGAGTGGCTCTTTTGTAAAACTTACCGTTATAGGGAAAACTATCCTTTCACATTGGTTGGTCCTTAGTTTTTGCCATAACAACATGTTTAGGAGATAAAATTATTGACTTTAATTGTTCGAATTATTATTTATATTCCATTCAAAATTTTTATTAACATTTGATATCGAAGTTCAGCTGGAAATACAACTTTGCTCAGTAATTGTCTTTTATATTTGACCCGGTGTTGACAAACATTAATAAAAACTTGTACTCATCTTATGTGAAAAGCAGACGACGACGGACAGAAAAGACGTTTTTGTAAATAAACATTAAATAGATCTCAAAATCATCAATGGCTAATTTCCACGTTAGGGAGTTCTTCTGTCCACCATTTTAATGCGGTGCCCTTTGGGCTGAAATTGCGCTTTGGTCATTTTTTTTAGACATTTTAGTGCTTAAAAGCCATGGCTCTGTGCTCCAAATGACAATTGTCATGTCATTTATGTCAAAAAATTATTGAATAATAGTACAAGATTATACGGGTTAGATATGATAAGAAAATCAGAAATATTTATTTATTTATTTATCGGTCATAGCACCATTTCGTCTTATTTTTTCGCGGATGGCTGTCCTACAGTTCATTTTTTTGCTATACCCTATAGCTCAAGCACTGAAGCAGTTAAAATTGTCTTAAATTTTCGCGATTCATACTTTTACTTTCATAACTTTTTCCACTGTCAAGCCACCTCAGTCGCTTGTGAGACCCCGCAAAGACACCAAAACGTCGAGTTAAAGTTTAAAATACAAATAAACGCGAAAAATCCGGTTAAAAGTGTTTTACAGAAGCAGTTTTTTTTTTGTAATAGGTACCTATATCGGGAATACATAATCCGCACCTCAGGCGCATTAAAAGGCTTTCTGCACATCTTGCCGCGAACTAATAAATTTACGAAGATAAGTCGTTAACTTTCTATATGTAATAACTTCAACAAATTCAAAATTCAAAAAATTTAAATTCAAAATTTCTTTATTGGCAAATTTCGAAGTACAAATGTTGAAGTACACTCCTTTTAGGTACGCAGACCTGTATTAGGAGTGAACACTCTTCCCGAATTACATTATGTTACCAATAACAAGTAGGTATTACTAAACTTATTCATAAAGTAAGACTAAAATAACAATTTAGCATAGGTAACTAAAAACAACACAACATTTATTTTTAAAGAAATAAATGATGGTAAATTTTTATAAGTTTTGAATTAAAATTTTACGATTAATTAACAAATTAAATTAGGTATACATTTTTATTATTTAATATGACTCGATAAAAAAAAAAATATATATATATAATAGATGATTAAACGAACTTCTAAGTGAAGTTCTATCGCTATTATATGAGTCGCTTCATTCGAAGATATTATATAACAGGTAGTCCTTTTTAGGTACTAGGTAACTTCGCACAATTTAAAGTATCATAAAAAAAACACTGTGGTGGGGCGCCGCGTGGCATGATCCACCCGGTTCGCGCCAAGCCCTCATTCTTTAGAGACCCTAAACGAAACTTTTAAATGGGTTCTAGGGTGGGTGGGTACGTCATATCTTCGAATGAAGCGACTCATATAATAGCGATAGAACTTCACTTAGAAGTTCGTTTAATCATCTATTATATTTCGTCGCTTCATTCTTCAGATATTATATAACAGGTAGATTTTCAGAGATAGAAAGTTTTGTTTAGGTATATACTTGGAATTGAAATAAGTAAAGATATAAATAATGTAATTACATATTTTATTATTATAGTACTTAATAATTAGTATTATTGCATAATGAGCTTTAAATAATCTTACTTTATTTGAGTTGCTAGAAATTATAATCAGCTTAAATTAATGAAACTTAGTGATAGTCTATTTATAGACACATAATTTTTAATGTAGTAATTTACTTAATATCAAAACGTAACGTAATATTCAATAACTATTTTTAATATTAGGTTAAGTATTGTTCATGTCTCGATTAAGTATCGACAAAGCAAAGTTATTTTGTTGATCATCTAAAGGCCGATGGTAAAACTTTGCGAACACCTGTGAGTTTTGTGTCCACCCGGCCGTTTTTCGAATGACATCGACACTGATACCGGCCGCGCGCGCGGCTGAGGTTGACGCGTGTCGTGTGCTGTGCGCACTAAAACGCTCATGTCAATGCCACTCGTGGCGAGCGTTTGCTTAATCCATCGACTTAGCGTCTGACTTGATGCAGTTCTGTGGGGAGCTTTGAATGTTACGAAGAGATTCCCGGAGTTTGAACCTCAGATATTTTTTGTAATAAAAATATATTCTTTTAAAGTTCATACTGGGCATATGTTGATATTGCTTTGAAAGTTTGGGAGAGATAATAAGGGCTGTTTACGATTTGGAGCGGAAGTCTTGATTATATCTTTTATAATAATATTTACTTTATCAGATTGAAAAATAATATTTTTTAATTTAATTAAAGACAATGTCTGTACTCTTTGACCAGTACATAAAGCTAATAATGTTTTTTAATTTAATTAAAGACAATGTCTGTACTCTTTGACCAGTACATAAAGCTTATATTTTCTAATCATAAATTAATATTTGGATACCAAGAAGACAGTTGATTTAGTACTAAATTTGGATCCCAAGTAAATGAATATTTAGGCTTAATAGGTTTAGTTTTATAGGCTCCTTTTAAGAGGCGTTTAACACAACTATTATCACTTATCTCTTCTCCTAATAAAAGAGATAATGCAGATCGATGCGTATTTAATGAACCGTAAGAACATCCCTTATTAAATTGAAACCATAACTTCAATGAGACGTTGTACTGGCGAACAGTAGCGAGCGAGGCGAGCATCAACGTGAGAGCCTCTGGTGGGCAGCCGCGCCGGCTGAACGACGCCCGGAGAGCCTCGCGGCACCCAGGGTAAGGCTGGAGTGCAGTGGGTGCTGACTCCATGGCTGAGAAGGCCAGAAGGGGAATACAAGTACCCTTCGGCTTTATCATCAATGATTTTTCGTATACATTTTAATACAAGAGAAAAGGGAGGAAATGCATAAAAATCCAAGTCAGCCCAGCTTATTGTAAATGCATCAACTGCGACTGCATCAGGTTCAGGCTTCTAGGTGACAAATAATTTACATTTGGCTCGACTTGAGAACAAGTCGATCTTAATGTGCCTGAAACTATTTACAATAAGTTGGAAAGCGCTATCCGAGAGGGCCCATTCAGTATCAGGGTTAAGTTTTCTGGACTCTTTCTTTCTTTCTTTTCTTTTTCTTCACTAGCTATACTTTTGAGACCTAACAAAACCGCGAGTAATTCTAAAAAGTTAATATGATTTTCTTTTTCACTGTTCGTCCATGAACCACTATATTTATTATTTTTGCATACTGCTCCCCAGCCTGTCCTAGATGCGTCGGTGTAAATTTCTAACTTATAATTTTGAGTAATGATTAGACAAGAAATAATATTAATATTATTTTTCCACCACTATAAATCTTTTAGTAATATCTTATTGAGATTCATTTTTGCCTCATAGTTTCCTTCGAACTTATTTAAGGCTAAAAAATTTTGTCTCTAATATTTTTGTATATAAGAATCCATATTTTGTGGCTGGACAGGCTGCGATCAATACACCTACAAGTTTAGCAAAATTTCGTATTGAACAAGTTTTAAGATTAATGTACCTATTTATTAACTGTACAATGTTATTCCGCTCATCGCCAGTTGACGTAATAGACATCTGTTCTGTGTTGAACATAAAACCTATGAATTTGATTGACTTTTTTGGTACAATGTGACTTTTATCGAAATTTACAATAAAACCTTGACAATGTAATAACTTCAAAGTTTCTCTTACATTAATCATGCATTCTTCATATGTATCTCTAATAAGAAGATCGTCTTAATAGTTAGTAGACTTAAAACCTTGTTTTCTCAAATGACTCATTACTTCACGCATAATTTTTGTAAATACCCACGGAGCTACCGATAATCCATACGGCATTGCTGTGAACTCGTAAGTGATCGGCTCAGACGAATCATTTTCTTGGAATTCGAATCGTAGGTACTTTCTGTCACTAACAAAAATCGGTATTGTTATTGGTATTGTTGTAATATATATATTGGGTAAGTATCCATTACGAGGAATTAATTTCGAGGCTGTTTTATAAGATTCCATTTTAAAATGTACTTTTGTTACGAACTTGTTTAAAGATTTTAAATTTAGTATAAACCTTTTTTCTCCGTTAGGTTTCGGAGCTAAAAATATATTTGAAATACATTGATCATTTGAAGGAGAACAAGGTTTTATAGCCCCTAAGTCTAATAATTTATTTATAGCTATTTTAATAAATTAATTCATGTTTTTCACATGATGACAAATTATTTTTAGGAATAGAATACTGACAAAGAGTATCGAATGGTATTCTAAATCCATACTTTATCCACTTCAATATAACTTCATTTTTAGTTATGTTTGTCCAACAATCATAAAATAAATTAATTCGACCTGCATGTACCTTGATTAATGTTGGGTCGGAGCACGCATCCTGGATGAAGTCTGCGGCTGGAACTTGGCGTTGAACGCAGAGTCCGATTGTGGGCGCTGCTGTGTTTGAGCTGCTATCGGTTTCCTCTGACCTCCCCGCCGGGTAACGAAGAGGTCCAGTTTCCCTGCTGAGACGACCGGTTGACCGTTGATATTTGAGAGTCGACTGTTTTGGCTGGGCCTTTTTTAATTAGGGCTCCCTGCTTTTCAATGGCTTTACTTGCCTTTATTTTTTCCGGCAATGAACTTCCAAATAAAGTTTTGTCTCTTTCGGAGTCTTGTATAACATGTTTAAAGTTTGTATCCAAATTAGGTAAAATCAGTTTTACCCTATCTTTGGTTAACATAAAGTGGAGGTCTGATAATAGGCGGCATCCATCACTTACGTGACGGAGGGCCTTCATTTGTTTTCTTCCTTCCCAAGGAGGACGTCAATCCCTCGATTTATGGCGGTAATACCGTACCCCAGCTGTTGCTGAAAGTTTTGGATTTTTTTTTTTTTTTGTCACGTGCTCCTGCTAGGTCAGTTATGGCTGCCGAGATTTCCGCATTTAATTTTGGGGCTTGCAAGTTTTTGCAGTTTTCGGGTACCGTATTTTCTATGGTTAATTTATCTTTGTCTTCTTTGGACAGTCCTTTTCTTAGTAAAGGTGTCCATAAATTTGAGAGCGTATCGTGTATTTTAGCGCCAAATTCGGGTGTATCGGAATTTGCAGCTCCAAGTGCAGTAGGCAGCTCTGGATCCAGATCGGGATTAGGTTCTCCCGATATACCTGGTGCGTCTTGTGATATTGACGGCTCCGGATTAGGGAGCGTCTTTGCAGATAGCTTTTGATCCACAGTGAATGACGCGGCCTCTGGTTATCCAGGTTTACATCATCCAGTGGTAGCGGTAACTCATACCTTGGAGGCGACATGTTTATGTCTAATTCATATTAATATAACGCCCATAACGTATTACAGACAACGAGATAAATCTCCTTGAGATTACCCGCATTTTCTGTAATCGTATTGAAAACAAAAGGTGATCGATAAGATCAAATAAAATTTATTAAAGTTTACATCATTACGATATTGAGCAGTTAACGTGATATATCTATTATAGATTACACGCATTTTCTGCTCTGATTTTTCAAATAACCTTGAAGGCGACATGTTTATGTCTAATTCATATTAATATAACGCCCATAACGTATTACAGACAACGAGATAAATCTCCTTGAGATTACCCGCATTTTCTGTAATCGTATTGAAAACAAAAGGTGATCGATAAGATCAGATAAAATTTATTAAAGTTTACATCACAACGATATTGAGCGGATAACGTGATATATCTATTATAGATTACACGCATTTTCTGCTCTGATTTTTTAAACAACATTTTTAAACCGAATAAGTAGGTCTTGCCTTGTAAGATTTCTTCTTCATCGGTAGAAATAATTCGCTGTTTCCGTTTTTTATTTATTTTTTGTTCCAACTTTTTTATCTTTATATTATAATGTTGAAGCTGTTCTTCTGCTGTACGTTTAACATTTTGTAAAAACTTAAGTAAATGATTAAAGTAAATGACGTATGCTTGTTACCACGCACGAAAAAAGAATGAGGGCTTGGCGCGAACCGGGTGGATCATGCCACGCGGCGCCCCACCACAGTGTTTTTTTTATGATACTTTAAATTGTGCGAAGTTACCTAGTACCTAAAAAGGACTACCTGTTATATAATATCTGAAGAATGAAGCGACGAAATATAATGTAAGTGAAATTACAAATTAAAAAATTTAAAACACTACGTAATGTTTATAAAATTATATTCAAATATAATGGTTTCACTTTGTTAACTACATGAAATATTACAACTGAAACATTGCTTTCACTAATTCAATTCAGTCCGCGCATTACACGAATTTATCTGATTTATATGCAAAGCAGTACCAAATGTAACATCTCTCTCAAACAGTGCAGTAAGTTCGCATGTTCTCCTAAACTCAGCAAATATATTGCGCAGTCGAGGATTCAGCCGGAGTGGCACGTCGCCGGACGAAATATGGCAACAATCCGGGAACACCCGCTACATGGAACTTTGCTCATTTTCATTTTGCACTGACAACTTTCGAATATTTTTATAATCGATGCGGAAAACTCTGTGTGGTAAAAAATATTATGTTTTATTAATTATTTCAACATCGAGCGGTAAGTACTTGTGCAAATGTTTTCGATGGTGATACATATACATAGAAACGTTTGAAAAAGTATTGTGTAGGAAAAAGTTATGTCTCAATATTACATGAAAACTCTAGATATGTGAAATATTAATATAATAAAAATATGTATAATTCTAGTAAAAGTATCCTGAATAAACAATGTTTTCTAAATTTACAGAAACCTTTCATATCCTCTTTGCTACTGAAACTTTCTCCAAACAATAACTGATTATTTTTACGAAGCAATATCTAAGAATGCAAATTAAAATGTTTGAGAACAAAGAAAGTAAAAATACCGCGTTTATTAGACCGTCCCACAGTAAAACATTGTTTCCTTTTTTAATCGAAGTTTCAAATTGTTTTTCAAAAATACAACGATTTTTCAAAAAGGTTAATTAATTTCTTCTATAGGTATGATAATGTGTAGTTATTATACGGCTGGTATCCTTTGATAGTATCAACTGCAAGAAAATAACTATGATTCACTTAGATATTCCATGGTCAAAGGAAGGCCTCAAATCAAGTTCTCATGCTTTAAGAAGGACACAGACAATACGTAGATAATAAGGAAGTATCATTTCCGACTATTATTTTCCCCATTTTACCTTACGGATTCCGTATGGAAATTGATCTTCATATACGAGGGCGAATCAAAAAGTTCTTATTCGGGACATTTACACTAAGGCTATTCCTGGTCAGCGAATACTAGCTAAACATGTCCTCTACATGTTAAGGATCTCAAGGAATTTGCTTTTGTTGTTTAATTCTCTGTACAAAGTGTGTTTTGTATTTATCTCAGTTAAACCCGTTAATGTTGGGGTCACGGGTTTTCATTTAAAATAACCGTACAGAACTTGTTTATGCAACCAGCGCATCTTTTATTTCCTTGCGCAACTTAATATTCAGCACGAAGGTCTTTGACCAGTACTTTTTGCTAATGAACAACGGAACTTCTGGGCAATCATTTGAGTGTTCAAATTTACTAATAAAAAGCTTTTCCAGTTCAGGCACGCGGCAGAAGATCTTGAATAATTGGAATGAGGAAAATAACCAAAAGGCAAACTAGATCTATCTTGGTGATCTGAGCTCAAAAGGAATCTTCCTAAAGTCTGCTACCATTTTTAACATTTTTATCACTTTTACACGAATTTTAGAACCTTTAAATTCCATCATGTAATACCAAACGCTCATGACAGATCAAACGAGATACAAACAAACGTGAGTAATTTATAGTTCGTTTGCAAACATTTAATTGACTTTCGTTCGTTATGAACAAAGGCTCTGCAGTAGAATTCAATTAACGCATCACCGGTCAGTGTTGCAGTGACATGGCGCGCAATAAACTCTGATGTTGGAACTGGGATGGTACCCGCGGGACGAGCTGAGTCTATGTGTATGACATGCTTTGTAATACAATCACACAAACAGACCCCAACTCAAAAAAAAAATGAGAGACCTTGTAGATCGTCTAATTAGTCATTTAACAGGACCAGCGGGATATAGAGGTTGAAAGATAGGCATTCTCATTTAACCGCCAAACTCTTAAAAAAATATCTTATAGAGGTGTTTCCATCTTGAACCAAACTGTAGGTACTTTTCAGGTTTTTAGGTCGTCTTCAGAACAATCTTTATTTTGAAGATTCCTATAATCATTATGACATTATTAACTTAATTAAAAGAATCTGCTGCCACTTTGGAAAGTCGTTCCACAGAACAGAATTCAGCAGAATCTTCGAAAGACAGTTCAATAACACCTTGAGAGATATTATCATTAACTCTTTTTAATATTTTATGATATTTTTAGTTCTTGTAACCTACTTAACGATGTTTTTTTATTTTATTAATAGTCTAAGCCTTTGCACAAACTGCTCTGAAACTGAAAGAACCAACTAGTTTCCCGCCAAATAAACAGCAACAAATGGTCCGTGTCCATTTAATTTGCAATTCGCTTTGTGTTCGCACACATTAATGATTTATCACGATATTACTAGAGCAACAATGTGTTTACTCGTACGAGAGTTTATGCTAAGATCAAAATACGGCCAATTTATTACGGCTATTTACCCCTTGCATGAGTGTAATAATCAGAGTGCTACATAAAGGGTGCGACAGACTGAATCGAGAATATTCTTCATATTTACTTTATGTTTCGGAAGTTTTCTTCCCACGCCTTCAATCTGTTTTGGTTAATATAATAAATCCGAAGAGTTGTTTTGTTTGAATTCTGAAGAATTAATTATAATTTGAAATGAAAAGAAAGAAATTTATTATAATAACTAAAAGTAACAGTTATATTTGAAATTTTCAGAAAAATTATATATCTACGGAATCCAAAGGTAAAAAAGTACAAAATCCCTAATATTAGATCCTGAATAAACATTTAGATGTCGCGCGCGAAGTTTCTAGTAATGTAAACACACGAGATGATAACATCCAGCAAAATTCATGTTATAACATTATATGAATCGTGAAAATTATGACAGTATTACCGGTTCAACCGTCGACATGTATTAAGTTAGGTCTCAAATGACTAACATAAGTATAATCATAATTTATGTTGAAGAGACGCGACCCCTTCTTTACGCACCGTTGGGTGCAGGCGGAGTTCCTGTCAGGAATAACAGTTTTGATTGAAGGCTTCTTTCCTTTTTAAGGTGTCAAATAAGTAGATGGGCTTAATGATGTCGGTATATTGTTATTGTTTTTACAAAAACATGAACTCAACAATCCTCAAGCGATTTTGTTAATTATTGTCAGTTACAATAATTGTGATCATTGAAATTATTTTGATCACAAATATTGTAACTGACAAAACTACTTCCATGCTGGACTGGGAGCGAAAGAAAAACATAGAATGTGCCAGCTGCTTCTCTTCCCGGGCATACTGTAAAAGTCAATTAAGGGATGGAGGTTTTATTGGTGTTTTTGCGAGCGATAGGCTAATCCCCTGTCACTGCAATAGTCCGACCAAATGGCAAATAATGCCGGGGTACCTCAGGGATCTGTTCTCTCTGCAACATTTTTCTTGCTGCACATTAATGACCTTCTAACACCGGGCATTATTGGTTATGCTGATGACAGCACTGTTGTAGAGAGATACGTATCCAATGCGCGAGCGAGCCCCCGTGAAATCGAGAGTTTAAGAAAGTCAATGATTGAGCGCGTTGATTTGACCTTACGGAAAGTATCCGATTGGGGTGAGTCGAATTTGGTCAAATTCAACGCGTCCAAAACTCAGGCGTGTCTATTCTCCGCAAAAAAGAGCACCTTCACATTTACGCCCACTTTCCAAAATGTATCTGTCCCCATCACTGAACATCTAGGGCTTTTAGGCGTAACTGTAACATCCAGTTTAAACTTCGGTCAACAAATTGTGTCCATGGCTCAAGTAGCTTCGAAAAAGTTGGGAATCATCTCGAAGGTACGGCGGTACTTCGGCCCTGCACAGCTTCTTAACTTATACACAGCTCAAGTGCGATCATGCATGGAGTACTGCAGTCATCTTTGGGATGGTTCAGCCAAATATCAACTAGAAGCGCTGGACTCCGTTGACCGAAGAGCCCGTAAATTAATTAACGACGTCGACCTTACAACCAAAAAACTGCAGACCTTAGAGCATCGTCGTAAGATTGCGTGTTTAACCGTGTACTACAGGATACATTTTGGTGAGTGCGCCAGTGCTCTGTTTGAACAAATTGAACCCTCACCCTTTTACCATCGGACTACTAGACGCAGACAGAATTTCCATCCGTATGTGGTAGATATTCCGAAAAGTCGAACTAAGCGCTTTGACAGTTCCTTTTTGATACGGGTCGCCAAGGTTTTTTTTTTTTTTTATAAGTGACTAAACCCGCGTTTGACCTCAATCTCACCTGATGGTAAGTGACGATGAGGTCGAAGATGAAAGCACACGGGTTTAGGAAGGAACTGGCTCTTTATACAATATTGCCGGAACACATTACCGCCGGAGCGGTAACATTTGGCGGCAGACTTTATATAAAGGGTGGTCGCTAGCCAGGCGGACCCAGAAGGGATCCTACCACCAATTGGAATGAACTGCCTGCGTCTATTTTCCCTGACCAGTATAGTCCTAGTACTTTTAAGCATCGAGTGAATAGGTTTCTCGTGGATGGACGTGTAACACCTTAGTCTTCATGTTCACTTAACATCAGGTGGTATGGAAGACAAACGTCCCATCCATAATTAATAAAAAAAAAAAAAAAAAGAGTCTCTCTCCATCATATGAATACCTCCAAATTAGTCAAAAGTGACATGAGATGGTTTTATAGCCTCTGGTGTTCTGCCTACCCAATTAGGGATACAGGCGTGAAGTTATGAATGAATGAATTCATTTTGTTTGGGTCTTGTAATTTTGAATACCTATGGCTTATCTTGATTGTAATGTGTTTAAAAGTACGCACCGGTTAAGGGTCCGTAACCGGCGATCATGTATGAAAAGATTAATGAACGTAGAGTAAGCGAAAAAGGTATGTCTGGATCTTAGCAATTCGCGTTCTCTAGTTACTGCTTACCCCAAAGGGAAACAGGCTTGAAGTTATATATGTATGTTTAATGTAACGACGCAGCTGTATGTGTCTCGCATGCATCACGCCTTCACGGCGAAGAATGTAGTGGAGTATCTGCACGCGAAGACACGACTCAACATGAGGGTCGAGCGGTTGGAGTCCCGCCACAGAGTGAGTTCCAACTCCTTTGTAGTGAGAATGCCGACCGATCATCTGTCAACCTTATTATTATTTTGTAGATCCTATTATAAAAATCACTGGACTAGGTAGTCCGAATTATTTTATTCTTTATTACGATGACTATCTATACGCAGACAGTACTCAATCAACCGATACTTATAACAAAGATTAACAAGGTGCTTGCTACCTAGACATACACAGTTGATGCTTTTAGATTCTTACCATCTATGTAGAGGCTCTTGTCGGAACTTTAAAATCCAGTCAAAATATACTGTTCTATTTCGCGCTATTCAGTGCCCTAGGCGTTCTGTATGCAGGGAATAAATTCGTGCAGCTTGGCAACCCCAGCAAACAACCACGCTCGTTGTCATTTAAAAAGGCCCACTGGCCATACAGAAACGACTTTATCGAGAAACGAAACGAAAGGCTGTGGTCCCGTGACGATGACTATCAATGTGCCTTCCTTACCATAAAAACATAGAAACAGGAACTATTTTTCACCTGTGGTGGTGAAAATTGTCTTCCCTGTTTAGCGGGGAAAGACTACCTAATTTGTGTGTCTTTGTCTTTCACCATGAGTCGCACTTGCTCATTAGAGAATTTGCAAACAATGAATTTTCACCCAGATAACCATGACAATGTAGGTTTTTTAACAAAACGTAAATAAATAATCATACAATCAATTATGCCTTCGTCCATGTTCGTAACTAATCTTTGGTAACCAGTTACCAAAAAAGATATTTTTTTCACCTTTTGGTAACTGGTTACGAAAAAAGAATAATTTTTCCACATTCGTAGATTTGTTTTTTTGCCATTTTGGTAACCCGACACATGATTGATTTATGCAATACATAGATATAACCCTTCTGGAATATAATGTTGATCAGACCTCAATCCCATAAACGCCTATAAATATCTAATTAAGTACCAGGGAAGCAGAAAGATGTGAGAGCCACTCCATGGGATCCAAGTGGAAAATAAAATTATATTTCGATCTCATGCAAGTTGCTGGATGGAAATTATTAACTTAACGTTTTTTTTATTATTCTTGGCCCCATGTTAAGCTTCTACAAGCTTATGTAATTATGAGACTAGCTGAGCTAGGGTATCCAAGAATACACTCAGAATATTATAGAAAAGTTTCACCAACTGCCAGGGTTTCGAAGTAAGGGCCAAAAGTTAAATCAGTTGCTGTTTGGCGCGGTTTTTCCCGCGGAATTTGAAATATCGAAATAAAAAATGTACACTATCTCTATGCCAAATCTCATTCAAATTTGTTGAGCCGTTCTGTCGTGACTGAGGAACAAACATCCATACATAATTACAGCCATCCATTCAAACATTCACGTTTATAATATTAGTAAGATTGGCACATAATCAAAAGCGGAGCTTCCGGGTCAGCTCATGAACTTAGATCTAAGAATCTACCTGTTATAAAAATACATTTGTCGACTTAAATATAATAAAAATAGTTACACTTTGTTGAAAAATTTGTTACAAACAAAAAAAACATCATAAAAGATATAAAAAAACAACATTAACATGTCTTATATAATATCTTAACAAACTCGAGCTCATTAGTCATAGATACACAAAAGAATATTGCATAGCCTCAAGGAAAATGGTAAAATCATTGAACGCGACAAAAATATTTCAATTATAAACGAGTAGACGATCTTCAGATTCCTCACAGCTGTTCACAAGCAATTTGCACAATCCATTTCACTTTTCTTTCTGCATTTTTTTATCCATTCGGTCTTGTGCAGACATTTTTTTTAAACAGCGCTGCTAACGAGTGGTTTTCGCGTTATAAAGTTATTTTCCTTATTAATTTACTATCAGAGTATGGAAACAAATGAAAGACTACACTTAAGCACTGCGAAAAGGCCAGCCTTACTGGTTTCATGGTTTCTTGGAGAAGGGCAGTGGAAAACCAACCCAGAATTCCCCTAAGAATCATGCTTCGATATGTTCTTTTCTTCAATGTTCAAAATATTTATTACATTTTAACTAGACTGCGCGCCGTCGTTGTCTTTACAGACCCCGAAGTGGCTAGTGCTTTTTTTTATTTAATATCCGTAATTAATCGTTTGCAACGGTTACCCCTAAACTCAATATTTAAACTCTTGATTGCGTTTAAAGATTGAGTTGTGCAATTGTTAAGATTAAGATCATGAGTCACTTTGTTTGATAAACTCGTACGTAGTCTCACGTAAACAAACGTTTGAGCGGAAATTAAAATGACAATCTTGAACTCCAAAGATGTGAATTCCCAAGTGAAAAGTTTTTATCTTTGTCTCCACGTGTGGATGTGTATTTCCTCCAGAAATAGCATTCCTGTAGAAATGTCTGAGTCGTAATTAAAACTAAGTCGACAGTGCGCCGCGCCACTAAGCACCTCTTCGTCTATTGTTTGTGTCTTCACTTGACGACGCAACCGCCCACCCTTGTTCTAAAGAATCTGAACTTAATTTTGTTGTATCGTCAGAGTTAATAGAAACTTAAAAGAAATGTAATTGTGTAGAGTTGGAGTTAGAGCTATCTACTAAGTAAAGACTTTATACTGTGGGGTATATGTATTACTTGGTTATATATATCATGTCCATTATACATAATCATGTCCATCTCAGAAGGAAAGTCAATAAAAAATATAATTACTTCACTTTGTTTTATTTCACTCACATAACAGTACAAGTACATAGCTCGGGTGGCGGTAGCAGACTCACGACTTAACGTCTCACGCATACAATGGTAATAAATGCTGGTTAGGATTAAACGCAACTAAATATAAGTATATAGTACATGTGTCCCCACAATTAAATTATTAATTATTATTAATTAATTTGGATAAATTAGACTCTAAAATCAACATAAGCATATTACAGAAACAAGCAGCCATCCACACAACAATAATTCTAAGTAAAGTACTAGGATATTCAGTATTCGTACACAACACACAACCTTCGCCAGATACATAGTTACCGTTAGAAACACAGCCATCACCAATCACACAGTCATCACAAGTCACACAACCGTCACCAGACGTATAAATATTGCCAGATACGCAACCATCAACAAACACGAGTCCATCTCGCACACCAACACTCAGCAAAGAAGAAATAAAAGGAGAAGAAAGTATATTTAAAAAAAACTGGAGAAATAGATACCTTTTTTCCTGTGGGTTACAGGACGAGGTATTTATTAAACCGACGTAAGTCGAGATAGGGAATCAACCCAAACATAAGATCTACTTACATAGTAGATAGAGAAAATTTTGGATTAGCGTCCCAAGTGTTTGAGTATTCACCTATTTGGAAAAGGCTTTTCTTTTATTCAGACTTAGTTGAAGGTGTATAGGACCCTTTTCCGTACTTCCACTGTATGGTTATCATAACACTTATGGCTATGTAATGTGTTTATTTCCATCAAATTTATTGACGCTCTAGAGTCGAGATTGAAGTTTGCACTAATTGCCCGTGTCTGCAGTACAAAAATAGTTTGGATATCGGTGGCTTTCCGCGCAATTTCAAATGTCATAAGGCTCGAAAAGTTACCGATATAGTCTAGACGTGCTTAATTAAATACAGCACTATTTGTAGTCACTTAGCGATTTTTTTTACACAATAAATATCTTTTACCTACACAATCAATTTTTACAAAAAAACATGAACGTATTTTTGCGCTAACATATAAAACAAAGCATGGTCACTCTAAAGTATGAATGAACCATTAAGAATAAAGACGACTGCGCGCTACTACGAAACATCTTGTATTACTACGTAGTAGTATTATCGTTAACTGTTGTATTTATTTAGTTTATGGAAAATCAGCATCATAAATTATATTAAAATAACTTGATTAGGTAGGTTATGAGTCAATTATAATCAATCTGAATAGAGTACTGAGAGTGCAGATACATGTTTTCGTCGGTAACTGGGATAGCTCGTATATGCCACCAGCACTTTTCCTCTCGGTCTACTTTGAATTAGTTTTGTAAAGCCAAGGCAGTGCATAGGGTATATTCTGATTATATTAACAAATTTAATAAAGTAATATGCCATATCAAATTCATATTTTAATTTTTTTTTATACATGCTCACATGCTAAACCCCACCGCTCATCTCATTTATTGGGTTGCTTAACAAATTGGAATGAAAATCCCTACTCTTAGTGTAAAAGTTGTTGTTGTTCAAAAATACCCCTTTGCTTGCGGTAGCAAAATTTACATTCATGTTTTACAAATTTCGCGAAAGTAAAAATAAAAGTTGCTACAGAATGACAGGATTTTAGAATTGACCCACCATACGGGGTATTTTCGTCAATGGAATTGTGTATTGTTACTGCTCCTAAAGTTCTATTGCTAATGCGGGTCACACTGTATATTTTTCTTTCCAGACGGATGAAAGGTTTCCTGTCAACTTAGGTTAACTACATAAAAATCGTTTTTTAAAGGGCCTCTGCATATAAATCAGTATGAAAAAAAAAATTAATTTTCGGAACTTTCGGTGTAAATGTTTGTTTTTAGCGCGGTGGCCTATCCACACAAAAGCTTTATACCACGGACCGTATCGTGCCGATACCTTTAAATAGCGGGTGCTGTTTACTCGCCAGAATTGCTTTTACAGCGATCAACATATTGACACTGCCGGCAATAGGCTTACAAATTGTGTGTAAAAATCTGAAGGAAAAATATTGCGATCCAAAGCAATACACAAAAAGTTGTAAAGGATATCTGAAGAGACTGTTTACTTTAATCAAAATGTTATTTACTCTCTACATCTAATAAAAGGTAATGTCTGTTTCTTACCACTGTAGGAATATTTCTTGGGACTAAATAATATAAGTTATTAAATACAGTTGAGTTATCATAGGTTTGTTCGATGAACTCGGTGGAAATATCGACTTGAAAAGGTTTCAACTGAAAATACAGAAATAATTTAAACTCAAACTGCACCCAAGCGGATGTGGGTAGCTTTTGTGTACCACATTTGGGTACCACAAAAAATAAGGCCACGCGCCACGGTAAGATAATAATATACTTACGCCACATTTACTAACTTAATAATAGTACCTAATGTCTTCCTTTGTTTTTGAAGCCTCGGCGATGCATTGATAAGTTAAGTCAATAAACTTTACTAGAGTTGCTTAGGTCTGGAGGCAGAATAGGATACCCGCTAGTTTCGCCTTAAAGTATCAATAAAAAGCTAAATTTTGGAGCTGCGCGGTTGATGATACATTTTGTCTAGTGGTGTCTATTTATTTAATTTATACTATTTCCATGCTGGACTGGGAGCGAAAGAAATACATAGAATGTGCCAGCTGCTTCTCTTCCCGGGCATACTGTAAAAGTCAGTTAAGGGACAAAGGTTTTATTGGCGTTTTTGCGGGCGACAGGCTGACTCCCTGTCACTGCAGTTGTCTCTCTCCATCATTATAATACCTTGAAATGTGACAAATGTGACATTTGATGACCTCTGGTGTTCTGTCTACCCCATAAGATATACAGGCGTGAAGTTATGTATGTATGTGTATGTACTATTTTGATGGATACTGTGTCGTAAGGTACACGTGATAGAATTTATTGTCAATATGATGGGGGATAACAAGCAAAGTGGCTGTTGCGCAACAGTTCCTGTTTATACGCTCTCGATGGCTGGTTACGCAATCTTTACGGTCAGTACAGTCACCAAATTTAAGGACAACTTCCTTGAAATGTCCTTTATTTTTACCGTCTTAAAGCAATGAGGTTGGTTATTCTAGCTTCCATTTATCTTATGGTCTGTTTCACAATGTACGGATAAGTTCTACATAAGTTCCAAATAAGCTATTTATTACTTATTGGTAGGATAAACACTATTGTTGCATTTCACGACTGTCATATAGCGCTATTTGTCACATAAAGTCCATCATAAGTTATAAGTCGGATGAAGTGGCAAATAGCAAATTTATCTGAAACATAAGTTTATAATCTATGGAAGAGATTTGCGTTTGCCAGATGTAAGACAAGAAAACGTTGTGTTTTAATAATATGATGGACGTTTTTGAAACTATTGAAAATGAGTTTGATGAATATTTTGATCGCATCACAACACCGCGCAGGAATCCTGTATTTCAGCATAGAACTAACTATATGGAGATATTGGACGAAATGAACTTTAGGACACGGTTCAGACTAACTAAAGAAGCCGTAATGTTTGTTTATTCAATGACAACAATTGATTGATTTTTTAACAATATCATATCTTTGACTTTTTCCTCGATAGGGGTAAGAGGAGGAGCAACACAAGGGCCACCTCCTGTACGATAGGTTTCAGCATGTATCAAGGCAGACATTTTCTTGTAGCCCTCTTTAAGCCTTCGTATTTAGCTTTTAAAGTTTTAGCACTGCGAAAGTTTAGCCCACTTGTGCTATTAAACAGCGCCTCCAGCGTCTTCCAGCACTGCTCTTTCTCCTGCCAGGTGACTGAGTCACTCTTTTTATTTTCAAGTACATTTTTATGTTCAGCAACAAGCGAAGTTAGAAGGTCAACGTCTTCCCGACTGAAATTGACGCTTCTTTCACGTTTTAGCGTCGACATTTTTTGAAGTTAAAGATTTAACCACTCTCGAATCACAAAAACAATATACACAAACTACTCAGAGAAAATTAATACTTATTCACTTTATTTGTTCGTAACAAAAAGACAAACAAAAACGGAACATGCGAATTTTGGCACCGCAATCTCCTTTATGTTTCGGATAATTGTGTACCGGATAAAATATGATTGTGAAACGCGAAGTTTCTTATTCGGAACTTTTATCTTCCAAATAGTTTATGTGCTACATAGTTATTTGGTACTTTATCCATACATTGTGAAACAGACCCTTAGTGTCATATAAACAGTGCCCATAACGATGTCAATACTAACTACCTTTAAAAAGAAGCTGTGTTCTCTACTCTGCGTTGTTGCATCTTAATTGGGTGCCAAATTAAAATTCGTGTCTATGCAAGAATGGCTGACCCCTTTCAGAAACCTAATCTATTTATAGCAACGACTTCAGTCAAGGCGTCGGTCCCAGGCTTTATACTTAGAACAGTGTACGTAGGTCACACTAAAAGTTTTGCGTTAAGTACTTAAAAATACACTATGTTATAATCAAAATATTATGTTTATTGCTTTTCGAAACCTTGCGATCGAATCATTTTTTAAAGCAGATGGTCCAAAGATCTAAATGCATGTTATCACTACCTCTTCGGAGTTGGTAAAAGTGAAACATTTCATCAAATCTTTAATTTTGGGGAAAATATAGAAATCCTAGGGTGCTAGGTCGGGGCTATGAGCAGGATGGGTGACGAATTGTACTTTTTCGGAACCTTATATTGACTTTGTTTTGTTGGCCGTGTCTGAAGCGTTGTCATGATGTAGGAGACCGCGGCTTTTTGGTCGTCTTTCGTGAACTTTTTGTAATACCCTGACTAAAAAATAAATGATAGAATACCACTCGGCATTAAAACTCTTTTGATCTTCAAGTACAATTGTGCCGAAAGGACTCCTAGTTGAAACAAAAACGCGATAATTGTTTTATCAACGTTTCCCGCCTGCCTCACTATTGTTGGCCTGTTCTCATTTCCAAACAGCCATGCACAAGATTACTGTTCTTTTCGGGTTCATAATAATATAACTCCAACAATGGACTCCTGTAACAATATCATAAATAGCATTAAAATGTCCGTGGACGTACTTCAGTAGCATCTGTGTGCACCATCTGTCGCGACCGGCTTGTGTAGTGATAACTTCTATGCCAGAGGTTCTGGGTTCGAATCCCGGCGGCGGCTCATATTTGTGTGATGAACACAGATATTAGTCGTCAAGTCATGGATGTTTAATTTTTGTTTAAGTTTATTCTAATGAAAATATGTATTTATTCAATATGTATGTTTATATATTTCTTAAGTAGGTATATCAGCTGTCTAGTATCCATAACACAAGTTCTGTATGAAACTTAATTTGGGCTAGATAATGTTGTGTGAGTGTCAGAAATATTTATTTATTTACCATTCCACGCGAGCCCGCTTCTACTTCGCTGTCAGTTCATGAGGGATCAACGACAACAAAATCTTCGAATGGTTAATTCTTCGTTTGAAATTTTGTGTATTTGGCTCATACCAATCCCCAATACTCACCGGATTGTGTGCCCCATGTATCCAATTTAGCACCTAAAATTTTTGCATTAATCGAACTGCAATGGTTTCGATGATTTACGATCAAAAATTATTCACGAGAGAAAGTAGTCTAATAAGAATTGTGATTATGATACGTTCAAGTATTGACTACACTCCATATTGAAGTATTATCTTCAAATTATTGAATAACTTATATCACCTTCTATATTAGAACGCGGCTGAAACCTTTCGGATCCAAGGAATTTAATTTCGTAAATGTCTTTTTTTAACGTAGTCAATAAGTCAAATATAACTCCGGTAGGTCTCAGAATAACAAGATCGAAGAGTGCTTAATAATACTTCTAATTTAAAGGCCAAATGCAGCTTTAGCTTGTTCCTATTATGCAATCACACTTTCAACTTCAAATAAATTTGAATTTTCAGTTCTTATTATTTTTAATTTCCTTTGTTTACTTAAAGATGGTTTATTCTCTATCCAAACTAAAATACAAAGTATGTAAAATCTTTATTCACACCTTGGCAGCTCTTATCTTATACGTAATTGTAACAAATATCAAATAAATAAAATAATGTGCTTTGTATGTTTGACATCTGTTATTGACACCGCTGATTATCCAAAAAGTCACGCATCGGGTGAGGGATCCTTGTTAGCATTTACCGGTTGAAATATATCAAATTGTATGGCATACGTGTAATTTAACAAAATGTCGAATAATAATCCTTTATCAGACAACTAATGTAATATTTATTCTTAGAATTAGTTTGTTGAAAATTTCCGTGAGTTTTCGGTGTTGATATAGTGGGTTCCAATGTCATTTAGTTATTGTAAACATACTCGTATTATGTAACTAGAACACTTATTGATTTCAAACTAATTGATTTCAAATCAATTATTACCTATTTGATTAAAATACAATAGCTTAACCTGTACTTTTTCCCTTACTGGTAACCTGAAGAACATGTGTGTTCGAGACACTGTGGCGATGGGTTAAACCTATCTGCCTCAGACGACATTGGTTGTGGGTTCGATTCCAGCCTGTATTTATTATGTATTTATATTCTAGGTTCCCCCTTTGGTGGTGTGGCTACATGGTATCTCATAACACAAGCTTTGGTTATTTTGAGGCCATTTAGTTGGTGTGATTTTCTGGGGATTTTATTATATTTCTTTATTATTATATGCTCTGCCTAGTTAATGTCCTTGCCTTCACGTGTTTTGATGACTTAACCCGTGTTAACCTTAATCTTACCTGATGGTGAGTAAAGATGAGGTCAGACGTGACAGTATAAGGATTTGGGAATGGCCCGGCTCTTCATAAAATGTTGCCGAAATACATCAACGTAGGAGCGGTGATATTCTTTGGCAGATTTTATAAAAAGAGCAATTTTTCCTTTATGTAAAATATTTTTGAACTTTGTCAATTTTGATTAATTTGGAAAAGCAAAAAAAAGATTTATTTATCATTACTTTTTATTATTTAAATAATCTCTTAACGCATGCATTGTAACCTTTATCGTATTGCATCGGAAATCTCAGCACTCAGATAATAATATGTTTACTATCGATGCATTACTGTAAGCTATGCGATAAGCTAGATAAAGCGAATGCACTCTTGCGCACGTGCGCTCGTGCACCTACTGACACACTTATTTGCCGTATTGATAACAATGTCTTGAAGGTAAAAGAAACCAAAGGTACAGATAAGTGTTTAATATATCTAATAACGTGTAACACGAACAATTATTGAAAGTAGAAGTAGGTACTCAGAAATCATTACTTTTTTCGCACAATTACATTATTTTAAAATAATTATGTATTTTACTACCGACATTAAAACAAATAAAAATACGCATGATATGTCCATCGATCCACTTAGTCTGTAGAGCATACTGCCAAATAAATATAACACTTAGTCGTAAGTGCTCGAAAAACATAGCTCAATTATTTGGTGCAGTTATGTAATAATATCTAAGCGTTGTAACCTAGAAGTAATATTTGTCAAAAAATTTGACTCAAGATAAAATAAATATATTTCATTTTATTTTACACTTGGAATGATTACCTAAACCGCCTTGCGCTGAAACTTTTATTGCCATGTCGTAAAAAAAATATCAAAGAGCTTTATTGCATTGATTCGCCCAATTTCCGTTAAATGCAAAAGCGATTTTTTTAAATGGGATCCAATAGGATTCAACCATATAGATAGGGATAGAAATTATAAAATACTTTGGTCTAACTTTTTAAAAGTGTATTTTCGCAATTAAAACAAATTGAAAAATCCTTTTTTGTGTTAAAATATTTTAGAAATAAATTATTTTTGAAATTTGCACGTGAGATACGTCCCTCGCAATTTCGGAAAGTTATTAAATAGGCTGTACGAGACAGACCAGTAATTAATCGATACCGAAGTGTCATCTGAACCACTTGTTAACTTAACGACCAATTCTAATATCGAATCGTTAATACTGGATAGCATACAGCGTTAAAAGAGGGCGACCAATTTATGAATTGTCAAAAACATTATTTAGTATTATTATTTTCTGTTGTTTAACTTTTTACCCGAGGTTCTCAATGCGCCTGTATGTTTTTTTTTGTGTCTTTGTTACACGATATTCAGACAATTATGAATCGATTTTGAAAATTCTTGATTCATATAATAGAGAATACTTCATAATTAGTCCCATATTTTCATCGAAATTAATTGAGTACCTCAAGGAAAATTTAAATTTAGAATAAAAAGATATTAATGGATACTCGGAATGTTTACCTTGACGACATTATAATTCAGCGAAAGTTTTAACATGAAGTCGGTTTTTTAATGCTCTGCATTCGTTGACAGCATAAGTGCATGCGCATTTCAATTAATTTATATTTCGACGGTCTCCGTGGTGCAATGGTCTAAGTCGCTACTTCGAAAATCATGAGGTCGCGGGTTCTATACCCGCACAGAAAAAGAAAAATATATATCCGAAAAAAAAACAAAAAAAAACCGACAAAAAATCTGGTCCGCAAACATAGGTTCATACATATTTTTTGCGTTTGTGTAGTCCACATAATTAATAAGAAAAATATGAATGTATGCGAGCCTAGTAGGTACTGTATTTAATATTCTTTTCCAGTAACTTTAGAATTAAAACTTTGTTAGACTGCTCGTTGGGTAGCCTCCAGCTACATAATAAATAAATAAATAAATTACAAAGAAAATTTTTACAGAATGCTCTGCGTTGTAAATCCCAGTTAGAGTGAATTTGGCGTGATGAATACTGGTTTAGCCATCAAGTTGTAGATGTTTGTCTATTTGATAGTGTCATGTGGGCTCTGAGACACCGTAAAATGTTTCAGTGATCCATGATACATTAAAAGCTCTAGGTTTTAATTAGCATTTTCTTGTTTACATACCACTTCTTCCATTGAAGCGGGACAGTAATTCTTACCCCAGGATATTACAGCGGCTAAAACAGAAATAACTTTTGACGTGTTCCAAAAAAATCTACTACAGGTAGAGTCTTCATAGCACACAACAATCCAATCAGTATATTTTGAGAGTTATGATTCCCAACATAACCCGTCGCTGCGTGCAGTAACTCCCAGGACGGTCCCCGACAATCCCGTTAATGGCGTACCTACATCTGGCAATTGCCGCGTATTTCACCGCTGCTGTAGCGAGGTGCGGCTGCTGCTGATGCTAATGTCGTTGCAATGTGTGTTACTGCTGTTTATGGTGGCTGTATGTCACTGGATGCTCATTTCAATGTTTGCAGGACAAGGTTAATGAGTTTTGTAATGGAGATGCTAGTCATGTTTTGTAATGAACTTGCTTTTACTGAGCAAATATTGATAATGAGGAGTTAAAAGACGTTCTTTGCATATTCTAGGTCTTTCTATTTATCTAAATTAAAACTACATGCAACTTTTATATATCCAGCTATTTATTATCTAAATTTCATAATTGCTTTTTCCGCTTTTATAACCGCTTTGGGAGATTCAAAAAAAGAATCCTTTTTGTCGTTCATTGCTTTGCTTACACAAGGTGAGACATTTTTATTTCTATCCAATCAGCCGTTTCAGCATTATCTGTACGAAAAATGTAATGGCTTGAAATTTGCAAAGAAGTACATATACCAAATCTCCATTCAACAACTCTCTAAATTATTCATGAAGAAAATATTTCATAGCACAACTCATAAATTAATTAACAATCAAAACTGACACATTTACTACTTATATGGCCCCAAATTGAGGTTGTTGAAACTTGTACTGTACATACCACTTAGCAGATGAAGAAACATCTAATACTGGCCTGGCTAGGACTGGAACCGAGTCTTGATAAAAAAAAATTGACATCTTGTTCTTTTTACAGGGTCTGCGCGTGACCACGATCATCGGCTGCCTGGGAACATGCGCGGGCGCATGGATCAAGGTGTTTTCCGTGCCGCAGGATATGTTCTGGCTGGGCTTCGTGGGGCAGACCGTGGTGGCGGTGTCGCAGGTCTTCATCCTGAACGTACCGCCGAGGCTGGCGGCCGTGTGGTTCGGAGCTGACCAGGTGTCCTCCGCCTGCAGTATTGGCGTCTTCGGGAATCAGGTAAGGAATTTCGGCATTTTGTCATATAGATTATCTGCCATAGGTAAAGCTGTGCTGTACTACTCGTAGGTCATGTCCCAAGGTCAGCAATGCAGCGGTCGTTCTTCTAAATTACCTGGTATTTCATCACGTTTGCGCGTTAAAATAAAATATAAATGTGATTTTTATTTTATTTTATTTTTGATTTTTTTATTTGAATTCCGTTTTTGATCTAACAAGTTCCCATATTACCCGCGTAATTTTGATCCTGTGAAAATTTCTGCATAAAATCTTCCGCAAAAGCTGGATTACCAAACGCAATTTTTTTTTTAAATCTGTCCCTCTATTGTAATTATACATTTAAGTATAGATAGATGTGTGATATATAGCAAATTTTTAAAATAGGTAGGCATCCTATAGAGTTATTCGACACTTTGTGTAAAATCTGCAGCCTAATTAAATTTACAAATACAAATACAAAATAGAAAATTTCTTTATTGCAATAAGTATGGTAAAGTAGGTAGGTAAAATTTTCTTATAATAAATGCAGTTCTACATACTTAGCTGTTTTACAGCATGCAACGTCTTAAAAGAGATCTAGTTAAAATATAAGGATTACATTTATGTCAATAACAATATTTCATTTATGTCGATAACAATACAAATTTGTGTATCACATGTCCCATTTTTTATTAAAATATTCATTGATATCATAAAAACATTCATTTGAAAGCCAATTAAATAATTTTCGTTTAAAAATCCGAAGTGGTAAATCTTTAACTTGGGTCGGTAAATGATTATAAATTATTACAGACATTGTGTAACTGTTCCTTCTACTAATATCGGTTAATATATTAGGCAAGCATAATCTGTTAGGAAACCTCGTATTGAAGGTACAATATTGTTTTTTAGTTACAAATAGTTCTGGATTTTCTTTTACAAAAATACAGGTTACATAGATATAAATACATGGAAGCGTTAGTAGTTTCAAAGATTTAAATAATGGTTTGCAACTGATCCAGGAACTAACATCTTCTATTGCTCTGATACATTGCTTTTGAGCAATAAAAGCTTTTTTCATTTTGGTTGAATTGCCCCAAAGAAGAATACCATACCTTAATATGGAGACAACATAACCGTGGTAAGCTTTAAGAGCTGTAGGTTTATTCGATATTTTGGTGAGTTTCCATAGTGCGTGGGCAAACCTATTTATTTTTCCGCATATTTTATTTATGTGGGCGTGCCAGTTACAATTCTGGTCAAAGACAATACCTAGAAAGGTAGTCTCAGTAGTTTCTTTTATGGATTCGTTTTTGTATTTGATGTCCAACTGCAATTTTTTCGCACCTCTACTAAAAAACTGAATGTAATTAGTTTTGTTTATATTAACTTTTAGATTATTCAAGTCAATCCAATTAATTATGTCATATATAGCAGAATTTATAGTGTCATTAAAATTATTATTAGGAATGTCATTTGGAATTACGATTGATATGTCATCTGCATATAGAGTAGTGTGAAAGTTGGTTGCGTTCGGCAAATCATTGATGAAAAGAAGGAAAAGGAGGGGTCCCAGCAAAGTTCCCTGGGGGATTCCCGTTTGATTGATTTTTGTGTCAGATCTCCACGTTTTTTCATAACCATTGGAGTCCAAACCGTTCATCTCTACGTACTGAGACCGATTACTCAAGTAGCTTTGGATCCAGTCAAATGATGGACCGCGAATACCGTATAAGTCACATTTCTGTAAGAGTAGAGAATGCGACACATTGTCAAATGCTTTACTTAGGTCGAATAGCACCAAAACAGTTTTTACTTTTTTATTAATATGCTTGATAATTTGGTCTATTAGCTTAAATGCCGCTAAACTCGTTGATTTTCCCTTTTGAAACGCATATTGGTTTTGATTTAAGATTTGGTATTTATTAATAAATTTCATAAGTCGAATATGCATACTTTTTTCGAAAATCTTTGCAAACGGTGAGATCAACGCTATGGGTCTATAATTAGTTGGCTGAACTCTATCACCTTTTTTATAAATAGGTTTTATAGTTGCAACTTTTAATCTTTCTGGAAAGATACCTTCTTTAAACGATAAGTTGATAATATGTGCCAACACGGGGGCTATAATATCACTGCATAATTTTATTATTTTCGTTGAAATGCCATCGAATCCTAACGAATTAGTGTCGCTTAACGATTTTATTATGCCGCTTACTTCATGTGCACCCTTAGGGAACAGGAACATGCTGGCGTTGTTTGAATTAATCGTGTCATGAACATACGGTCGTGATGTTTTTGGTGAGTCAAAGTTAATAAAATGGTTGTTAAAAGAGTTACAAATGTCAATAGGATTGCAGCAAATATTATTATTAATGTCAACTATATTTTTAATGTCATATTGTGTTTGATTAGATGTCACATTGCTTTTAATGATATTCCATGTCATTTTTGATATGTTTGGCGCATTATTGATAAGACCAATATTATAGTTTTTATTTGCAGTTATTACACATTGCTTAAATAGTTTGTTATAGTTTTTAAATTTCAATTTGTCAACTGTGCTTTTTGTTTTGTAGTAATTGAATCTAAGTTTTCTTTTGACAGTACTAGATACTTTAATGCCTTTAGTAATCCATCTAGATTTTGCCACTTTTGTTGTCTTTTTAATTAGAAATTCAGGAAAACATTGATTATATAATAGAGTAAACATGTCATGGAATTTATTAAATGCTGTGTTAGTAGTCGTTTCAGAATATATGTCATTCCAGGATATTGAGTATAAATAGTTTAAAAATTTAACAATATTTTCTTGGCTCATGTCTCGTTTTAAAATATAAATCGTCTTGTGGGGAATTTCTTTGTTTAACACTTTAAATTTAAGTATCTGAGCGGTGTTGTGATCTGATAGACCTAGAGGTAGGATATTACCCATAGACTCCCTGTCATTACTTACTATGTGATCGAGGCATGCGTTGATCCGTGTAGGTTTAATAATATGACTAAAGTAATTATAGTTTTGTAGTATTTTTTCGTAATCACTTCTAGTTTCGGAGTCTTTTAAAGTGTCGATGTTGAAGTCTCCTGTGATAATGACTTGTCTGTTAGTTTTTTTTCGTAAGATTTCGAGCAGTTTTTCAAATTTTCTTAAAAATAATAAGGCATTGCTATTTGGTATTCGATAAATGCAAATTATTAAATATTTATATTTAGGTATGTCTATTCCGCATGATTCAAATATGTAGTCGCATTTTAATTCGTTTAGAAATGATAAGTTTTTGAATTCTAAGTAGTTCCTAACAAAAATGCATGTGCCTCCACGGCTATGGTTTTTGCGTGAATACCAAGCAGCCATAGTAAACCCTTTAAAGTTAATATTACATTCACTCCCTGCCTTAATAAATGTTTCAGAGAAACACAAGAAGTCGATGTACTCCTGTTTAGAAATTTTATCTATTTCTACTTCAATTATTTCTTTTTTATTTATTAATCCCGCAATATTTTGGTGAAATAGGTAACGTTCGTTGGACGGTTTATTCACGAAAAAGATTTTTACTATTTGTTTGCGGTGTGCGCATAGGGGATCTAACCTGAGGGTGGCTAGAACAGCTTGGCTCAGGCTCTTTGTTGTCTGTACACTTGGTCAGGTTCGTAGGAATTATCTTCTGAAAATAGTAAGGTATGGTGCCCCTCTTTGGTTTGATATTTAATGATTTTATTGCAACAGGTTTTTGAAATTTATTGTTTATTATATGCTTCCTAGCGTGTTTAAAGTTTATGAATGTGCTCTCATAATACAAACAGTCTAGGATCATATTAATTTTAGTACTAAAGTGATACAAAACTGAACTATGGAATAATTTTTGTTGATATATTTTGTTCTGAGGTGGATTTTGAATGAAGAAAGCGTTTTTAAATAAATTACATACACGATTAATTTCATAATTCAACTTTTTTTCATTCAAGCTGGGGTTATTAAGTACACTTAGAACTATTACAATATTCCTTTCTAAGGTGACTAATGTAGAGTACAAGTTGGCTATTACCTTTAGAGGGTTGCGGTCATTTTCACCTATACATAAAATAAATACGTCTGAGTCGTTTTTACCCTTAGAGCAGTTTCGTAAGATTTCTTCTGTAGTTGCGTTTGGCTTTGTCATAGACTGGATGCTGTACTTCTCATATGGGCTGTCTCTTCTGGAACGCAGTAGAGTCATTGTTAAGCCAACACATTGTTGCGAGCTATATATCTTAATATTTTTTCCTTGAGGTCTGGTCAAAGGTATTATCGGCGTATGGTTTTCAGGAAGGTTTTCGATACTTTGATTATTATTTGTACTACTTTTTTTTGTATTTACCATGTTTTGTGTATTTTTTGTAAGCTCAATATTTTCACACTTACTATATTCAGCAGTTTTAGTTGGACGAGTTTTGGTGGTAGAATGGCATATATTTGATAATTTCTTTATTTTGCAATCTTGTTCTTGAATTTTATTTTTTAATGATTGATTTTCTGTATGTAGATTTTCAATTTCTAAGTGGGCACTTTCTAGTTTTATATGTAATTCTTGAATAATTTGTTTAAACGAGTGACACAGCATGACAGCATGACACTTCTGTGTCATGCGGTAAAATTTTACGAAATGCTTATGTGGCTGTGATTACCATCTTCGACCTAATCTACATTTGACCATAGCATGAGGTTATGGTCAAAGGTGGGTTAAATCACAAATGAAAAGAATGTTAGTCATGTTGGGTTAGACAATGAAGCGCCATCTATAGAGGTTTTTTGAACTAATCCTTATGAGCTGTCAGAAAACTCATTGTAAATCCATGCATGATCCATGCTAATGTTATAAATGCGACAGTCCCGCTGTATGTTACGTCATGCTTCGACATCGCGCCTTTTGTACCATTTTTGTCCCGGTTTGTTTTTTTAAAAAGCTGTCAGAAAACCTCTCATCGAGGAAGTAACATCAGAAAACAACACGTTTCCTTTGGGCAACGTTCGAATATGTTCAGTAATACACTAGAATGAAAGCAACGATTTTTTTACGGCGACGTTGTATTTCAATATACCTACGTAACTTATACTGCTTACGATTAACAACCATTAACAATACAAATCAGACTAGATCTATTTTGAACTAACATGTTTATTCAATTAATATACATAAACTTAACGATTTTCACACCAACTTCACAATTTAAGTGTCCTTGTGATTTTTGAATAATGTAAAGTCTGTCCGATTATGGCTCGATATAACTATGCTGATCAAATTTAAATAGAATTAAGTGTCAATTATCGATGCGTTGATGAAAATTTTGTCCTAATCAGTAACGCTCATTGAACAAATAAGCCAGTCAATTTAAGAGGATATACTAATGATAAATTATTGAACATGTAAGTATTCACATTCAAACAATGCCAGATTCATTTCAGATGTTTTAAGTTACATTGACTGTAAATAAAAAAGTATATATGTATATAGAAAATAAAAAAACTAGCTACAATAACAGAAGTACTGTAAGAGGTTTAATGACAAATTTTGGAGTTCTCGTGGAAAAACCTTAAACCTTTAAATAAAAAAAAACATCACACTTCGTTTGAGACGTGTTTGACTCAAAATGTTCTAAATAGTTTAGACTATCACCTCCTTCCACCTTTGCATCCTGTTACCATAGAGAGATCGACAGCTTCCATAAAAATTCAATGCATTTCAAAATTTCAAAATGTTTAATATAGTATTTTTCTTAGAATGTATAATGGGATAACTTTGCAACATTGCCTTAGTTCTATAAAGGGTACTCGTTTATCTGTTGAATTGATACCGCTGACCCAAAAGTTGTCAACTTGGTGAAACACACCTTTTATCATAGGTTAGACCACCATTATGTGGGCATTATCTCCCAAGTTTATTTTACATAGGCTAGGGGTCGCTTTGAAAGTCGATTCAATTCATTTTAATGAAATCCTCCGTAAAAGGGGTCTTTGACATTTTTCATGATAATTTCGTCGTTGATTTCCATAAATTTAGCGGGCCTTAAGAGCATATTGGAAATTGTAAAATACTTTCGTAAATTATAAATAATTGAATTATTGAACCTTTTTTTGAAACGCAGGAGGGAGTATTCAACTTATTCTTGACCTTTTTAATTGACATGACTGATAATAAGGGAGAATATAATTTTAGCACCAATATTTTTGTTAATCAGTTCCCAAGTAGACTATATCAGTGAAAATTGGGCAAATTACTTTTTTATATAATTAATAAAATCATTCGACCAGCCCGGCTAGCATGCAATCATCAATAAATACTCGAATCGACAAGATAAATTTAATGGGTAATCCCATTGATTTTATCCTATCATGTTAGCTAATATGCGCACCTTTATATAGATATTATTACTTGATTTGATACCATGATTAAGCCCATAGAACCAAAACTGTCATATTTATTAAAAAAACATACTCTAATTGCTATATTTTAAGAAAAGGCCCGATTTATTGTTGTCGATGGTCGCATGTTAGTCCCGCAGGACCAGAATAAAGTTCCTGTTGTAAATGAAACTCATTATTGTCATAAAACTCTTCTCTTAGCGTAGATAATCATTAGCTTCCTGACTATTATTTGCACAAGTGTAGACAGCAACGTAGGTATTACATAGGTACTACTATACAAAGTCTGAGTCTACGTTACTCTAAACCGTGGCATGATCGATACCTCCTTGTTTATTTTCGATCAAGTATAAATAAAGTCCGTCTTAAAAGTTAAGAAACTTTTGACGATTTGCAGATTGTTTTCTTAGTTCTAGAACTATTTCTATTTCCGTTGTGTAGTGTCGAAAATCACTTGCTTTGTTTTGGGCTAGCTAACGCAGTGTTCAGCCCGTGAAGTCATTAGCCGATTGTTGTAAGCTGCATCTATGAAAGAGACATGCGGAGGGAAGGCCCAGCCGACTGAAACTGTGTTTCGCTAGCGATCCCTCGTACAAAATCTATCGCCGAACATCATCGCTCTGGTAATGATTTGTCCGATAATGTTCTATACATACTTAGCCACTTTCTTTCCTGCCTCTTTGACATCTTAAACCTCATCGTCACTAAGGCACCTACCTACTATCAGATGAGACCCGGAGACTTGATTACGAAATTTTGTTTCACTATCGAAATCCGAAAAGGTACAGAACATTCATTAATTCTCGTAAAAGTTTACATTTATAAAAATAGGATAGGATATTGCTGAGAGGGGTTGGTGACTGTTGGTCATTGTGTCTTTTTTTTATAAAAAAAAAACTAGTATCGTTTGGTCATTGCTATTAAAAATTTATTATTTTAAGGGGCCTTTCGTCATTCTTCATAATTTATTAAATACTAAGTACCTAGTTAGATTGCCCTCTAGTTAATGTATAAATTATATGAATAATATACGCCCAACAATTATAACTTTATCTTTGGGTGCCTGCAGCTGATTAGTTGATTAGTCTTTTAACTTTTTAGTAGCTGTGATTGAACATTTGTGATTTTTCATTGTTGATTTTTAGTCTCAAGTCATTTTGCAAAATATTTCTATATTATTTAAATTTTCTTTGATCTTTAGTCTTTAAAGGACTTTTTATGGATAGACATACCTGGTGATTTTTAAATTGTTATTTTTTTATATTATTGCTTTTTTATTTTAACCCTAATTTAGTAGTTTCTATGTGATATATGTTACATATTATGTTGATATATTGAAAACATGCCTGTGATTTTTAATTGTTAGTTTTATAGAGTTGTATTGCTGTTCCATTTAAAATTTTAGCCCTGTTTTAGTTGTATGTAGTATGTGATTTATACTGTGCTTTATAATTGTGAATATAAAGAGTAGTTTTAGAAATTAAAATTTTTGCCTGAATACAGAATTGTAAAAATTACACAAGTGAGTTGTTTCATTTATTTTGTTTGTTGACTGTACAATATTTAAGAAGCAGATGTATCAATGGCCCCGTAATATTTTTAAATTATTTTTTTAATGTCGAAACAACACTCTTTTTATGAAAGTTAAAAATAATGTCAAAACCTATATCATGACCAACAGCCCCTAACCCGCTAGGAGGGGTTAGTATATTTATTTCATACTACTTTGATTTATCTTGAATACTGCACAATAGTGCTTAAGTAGATCATAACTTTATTACCTTGTTGCTACTTCTAACAACTATAAAAAATCAATTCGAAAGAAACAAGGCCATATCACTCAGAGATGACATAAAACTACTCATCACAGGAAGAAGGAAATACAGATCAACTTTATTTGCTTACTCAACAGCGGCACTGGTCCCCCGCGATAACATTTCAATTTAGCTCTTATCACACTATAATAAGGTTTGATAAACGCGACCTTATTTCATGGCCAATTTTCTACTTATTCCGGTCTGCTCCTCCTCTGATAAGACTGCCGAGGGTCTCGAGGACCCTAGTTGAATTAATATTTTATTGCGCTGTAGTAGGTTGGCTTCCTCTCTCTTTTAATAAGATTGATAGTCTTTGAGAAACCAATGTAACTCAACATGATTTGGTTCTGAGCATTTAAAAAAAGAAAATTTCTGTATCACTTGATCGAAATAAAAAGGGAACAAGTTTTTAACGGTTTTTTACGATACTTTTTCGTAACGAGAATATGTGACAATGTGCCATTCCCCGAAGCTATTGGCAGCTTTTATTTTACACCTTGTATAGGCAGTTGTTCTTTTTGCATTGGACAGGTATTTCGTTTTCTGTTTAAATGAATGTAAAGCTTAATTGGAAATGGAACGTTGTCGCGTTTGAAAAATCTCTCGTTTGCCTTCAATCTTACGAAATAAATAATAGAGCACACGAATCTTTCGCATATTTAATGTGGATAACTAAGTAAAATAAATAAAAATAAATCCTCAGAAAATCACACCAACTACATGGCCTCAGAGTAAGCAAAGCTTGTGTTATGAGATACCATTTAGCGAACTAAGGGGGAAGTATAAATACATAAACGCCCAGACCCGAAACAATTTTTTTTCTTGTTCTGTGCGGGAATCGAACCCGCAACAACAGGCGTCTAAGGCAGATAGGTTTACCTCATCGCCAAAGTGGCCGTTGAATATTATAAATTCTATTATTTGTTGCTGGCTATAATATTTTTTGTACTATTTAAAAGTACTTTTTACGAATAAAAAAAGCGTAAAAATTCATGTGACCTACTATTTACGAGCCGAACGAAGATTTCTACAGTTTTCTTTCTGTTTGCAAAACGTTGCATGTAAATTAAATTAAAAAATATAGTTTTGAGCTTATGATGTACAGTCATGTTTACATTTTCATAGAGCTTTTAAGTTTTAACGAGCCGAATAAATATACATTTCGTTTGACGTGACTGTGTAGACTATGTGCCTAATATTTTCCTGATAAATTGTGGCTAATATCAGACTGCGAAATCACAGACGCTAGTGAAAATCCAGGCTTATCCAGAATATAATGTATGGGTCCACCGCACTAAATTAATCCTATTATCTATAAGGAATGAGTGGATAATCTCAGGTAGTCTCTTGCTCAATTGACAACATTTTAAATATTGAGAAATAACATTTTTATAGTCCAACCTGTAAATATTTCCATTTGCAGCAGGTATAACGCAGCCGAGTAGCTTTATTTTTACAAGAGGACCGGACAAATTCGCAAACAAACCGACAGTATTTGTATTTTTATAGTGGCTATTCTGAACGGGCATTTCCATTTATTCCGGATATAAGTAATATTCATTTCTCTGGTATATACGGATTATGTGTGAAAGCAAAGACGACCATAAGAGCCGGGTCCAGACATGTATCATTTGCCCGATCCGATCACCGTATCCGTATCGTCGACGCGTATCATGATCGCATATGTGGACGGGTAATGATATACGTATCATGATACGGGATCTCGATACGCCGTTATGATACGGCCCGTCCCATGTCGTGTCGGTTTTTGTCCGATCATCAAAGGTGATACTGATACGCACGTGGGTCAGTCTGGACGCGTCACTCGCGACGCTCGGTCGGTTGCACGTGCGCGTCATTTTCAGTCCTTGCCGTGAAGTAAAAACAATGAATTGGAACAATGAAAATGTTATTAAATTTATCGAGGCCTATAAAGAAAAGCAAGTATTATGGGACCCCAGCCACGAAAGCTATTACAACAGGAATCTGAAGCAGGAGGCCTGGGATGAACTCTCCGTCGAAATGGAGTGTCCAGTTGGCGAATTGAAGAAAAAGATGGATTATTTGTTGGCTGCCCTTCGCCGTGAAAAATCAAAAATCGCTAAAACCAGCACAACAGGAAAAGGTAAGTAGATACTGCTAGTGCGTGCAAAATCTATGCCGGTTTGTGAAGTTCGCACAAGTCGCTCGCCCTCCCCTCCCCGGTCTGCGAACAGAGTGGCATTATTTTGCACGCACTCTACTCGTACCCGTTCATGAAAACTCAATTAATATTTTATTATTATTCCTCTTTATTTATCTTTAATCTTAGATTAGGCTTTTTACTATATGGATATAAAAGTAAAATACATATTAAATGAAATTACAAAACATAAACACATTATAAAAAAATGTTATTATTATTTTTAATTTAACTACAAACTAATACCAGAAAAAGCCAGAAATTAAAAACTTTACTCTGAATGTGATGGGATTAGAATAGTTATACTTATTTCTATATCGTAGTAGTAGTCATTGCATAATTTTAAATTATAGGAGCTGATGAAGTATACCAGTCTTCTTGGTTCGCTTTCAAATATTTGCAATTTCTGATGGACAGAAACAAGCCTCGCCCGAGAATTAATACTGTGAGTATCTTCAGCACAACCACATTTATTACATTTAACTTTAATTATTTTGATTCAAAAAAATAAAATAAAAAAATATTAGGAGACACCATGTGGTTGCCGCGGCGGCATATGCTACGGCCTTTAAGTCTAATTCATATGATCTTGCCATGATAATTTTCCGACTGTACAGCAATATTCAGCAATTTTATCCCTCATTACCTGGGCCGACAAAGAAGGTCTGCGTGGGGTATTCGTGATAGGCAATAATGAAGTTATATCGTTATTTTCGAGACGCCATCTTCCCATTGTTACTGACCCTTTTACTTCACTATCAATACTACCTGGTGGTGCATAAATTTTAGCAGAATTAGTACTTTTTATTAAGAAGTTGTGAAGATGACATATTGTCATCACAATCAGTTGTGCCGTTTCAGGTTGGAGTAGCATTGGCTTTCGTAGTACTCTAAAAACACTAGCTGAAATGCCAAAAGCATTTTCAACCACTCGTCGAGCTCTTGATAATCGATAATTAAATGTTTTTTTTAATGATCCTTTAGGATGTACACCTGGATATGGCTTCATAATATGGATACCTAACGGGAATGCACTGTCTGCTACAAAATAGTATGGTATAATGCTATTCGTTCCTTCTAATAGTTTCGGAGATGGAAGATTTAATGAGTTGTTTGAAATTTTTTCCTTGAGAATGGAATCATTAAATACACCTCCATCGGAAATTCTCCCTTGACTCCCTACATCGACAAATATAAATTTATATGAAGCATCAACTAAAGCGAACATAACAATACTAAAAAATTGTTTATAATTATAAAACTCCGATCCGCTATTGAAAGGTGCCTGCAACATGATGTGTTTCCCGTCCATAGCACCAACCACGTGTGGAAGATCCCAACAGTTTTGAAACTCGGAACTAATTTCCTCCCATTCTTGATGCGATGTAGGCATCTGTAACAAATATATTATAATTATTTTATTTTGCTTGCAGGAAGGCCAAGACCGCGCTTTGAAGGATAATACATCTGAAAATGAGGTAAATGACGACATAGGTGAAGATCATGATCAGTCACAAGATAAACAACCCTGTTCCACCGCGAGCACTGAATCGGACAAAACAACCGATAATGCAAAGAATTCATCAAAATCGCAATTCAAATCTCCACTTCCGAAAAAGAGAAAATACGTCGCGAACCAGAACCCAATGTTGCAATCGGCATTTGATTTGCGGACATCATCAGCTTCGGCTGCTAAAGCGGTAGCTACTGCTTCGACTGCACCTGCTACTGGATTAGACCAGTATCAGCTATACGCTAATTATTTGGCAGGCAAATTTAGGGGTTATTCCAAGCAAACCTACATGACTGTGGAACATCAAATAAACAACATCCTATATAACGCTGATTGTGGACAATATGAATATCAGCGCGGGTACTCCACTCCGGCATCTACATATCCCATGGCTGAGACTACAACTCCACAAATGTCTGTAAATTCTTTTTATTCAAACAGAGCACAAAGTTTAACCCCGTACATGACTGAAAATCAAGCACATTCTCCAGTGACTCAAGTGGATGATTCGTCAATGGAATCCGAAGATTCTTTTCGTGATTTGATCCATGACATCAATTATTAGTAATAAACAATAATTGTTTATAATCTTATAAATAATTGATGACATGGATCAATAATTATTTTTATAATAAAAAATATCCTACCTTGATGTTGTCTTTTAATGCCTCCACGATAGCTTGACAGGTCTCTGGCACTATAACACTTATCGATTGTTTCGAAACCCTGAATAAATATTGTAGGCTTGTATAGGAATCTCCGCTGGCTAAAAATCTCAAAGTGATACTTAATCTTTCTTCAACAGAAATTGCTTTCCTGTATGTAGTATCCGTTTTTTTAATTTTGTGGCCAATCAAATTTATCAAATATTCGAAGTCACTAGGTGCCATACGGGTGAAGTTTTTGTATTTACCACTTATGTGTTGAAATCTTAGGTCTCTCATCAAAGCTCTTCCTCCAAGTCTGTTTCTGTTTCTAAATAATTCCGTTTGCCACCATCGTCTCTGTTTTGGTTTTGAGGTTAGAATGTTGTGAATGACAATAAAACAGGCACATGAAATTGCTAAATTCTCGTACATTTCAACCAACTGCGACGACATGTTTGATCGAGAGCAGAAATTGAACTGGGCAATTTGATACGCGATCATGACTATTGCGAAGATACGGATACGGAGCAAATTGGAGGCGTCCACAACTTGATACGGGGCTTGATACAATACGCAGATACGGATACGGTGATCGGATACGGTGATAGGGTCGGTCAAATGATACATGTCTGGACCCGGCTTTAATGTATGAAAATAAAACTACTTTTTAACCGGATGAATCGCGTATAATTTATATTTTACATTTTAACTCGACGTTTCGGTGTCATTGCAGACCCCGTGGTCACGAGCGACCATATAATGTATGTAATTTATCGTTGTTTAAGTTATAGAACTATTTAGCATTACTATTCGAATGTGGTTCTTTAATGCTAAGCTATCCTTTATTTTTATACACAATAACAAAGTTAAAAATAAAATAAAGAAGTTATGTCCTCACAAAAAGATGCAGGCATTCCTAGCAGTGAATAGTGCTATACAAATACAACATTTAAAAATAATATAAGTACTCATAAATTTTCAATCACGGAATATCATAGAATTCATATAGGACAAAAATATAATTAGAAATTCCATTATAAGTTTACCGATAAGTTATTTATCGCTCAGCGGAGCAGGGTAACCACACATCGAGGACACCGCAACCCTGCCATTATTCCCGAGGACAGTTTGAGTAAACGAGCTTAGCTGCCGTCTCAGGAAGATGATTAAGTATCCTTGCTTCCTTTTGGAAGGTCCGGTGTCCTTCGTCAAATAATACAATGCGGTAAACAAACGACAACCCTATTGGGACCGTAGCTTTTGGGAACATGATTTTTCTCGAATGGCCTAAATTTTCCGCAAACTCTGCTGAATGTAAAATTTTGAAAGCGTTGAGTTAATTTGAATTTGGAAACATCTCACGAAATATTGTTATGTTTTTGAGTTTTGTGTATTGAAAGTATGAATAATTTATTTTATTCTTAAGTTTGTCTCTGCCAAAGACGTAGTATCGGGTACATATTAGTTTTTCTTTAGTTTTCAACTGCATTTATTGCTGGAGAAGTGATTATCAATCCTTTACTATTTGAATAATTTTTAATCACTTCTTATTTATTCTTTTAAGTGCTATCTGTATCAAAATGTTGATCAATAAACAATAATTACGTACTTACGCTATCTATCGATAAGTAGTTAATTTGAATTTTGTGTTTTATCTACCTATCTCGTGAATAAATTAATTAACGAAGCATCTCGTCTAAAATTTCTGAATAACAATGTATGTTTCATGTTAGAGTTTTGAAAATTGGGAATTTTAATAACCACCAAAGCCGATAATTTATGGTGCGAGAGGACATTTGATGCGAAAGGACAAAAGGTCGTTAAACTGATTTATGGGCCAGCTTTGTGCTGTCCAACGTTGCGGCTCTATGGAATACATATTCAAAGAGTTAAAAAAAAAAGAAATTTGATAATTTCCTAATTTTCATAACAGTAGGTGCTGCTAGCACATTATCGTAATGTATAACATTATTATTCAATGGCGTATGCCAAAAGGCATTGTCTTAACCCCTGATTCATAATACTGAGTGTACTTAATGGAGCCTTAAAGTTTTTTGTTTCGTTCACACCTTTACAATATGAAAGGGAACCAAAGTACTTTGGTTCCCGTACGTTTATGAATAAGAGGGTTAATGTTAAGATGACAATCGCTGTTATAGTAAGTTTCTGTGCTGGGCATATAATAGAAAAACAGTAAGTAATCGCAAAATAATAAATTTACTATCAAGTAACAACTTTCACTGAAAGTAACTTATTTAGAATATACTGACATTTATTTTTATTTGTTTGTTTTCTGTCACACTTATAATTTCAGGCTATTAAAAAAAAATTATGTACCTAGTATTGTGCGCCATAGTCCGTACTATGGTAACTTAGGCTACAAACTGTTCGGCAGCGACAGCGAGAGCGACAGCGGCGCGGGCAGCGACGCGCGGAGTCTGGGCCGCTGCCTTATCACGTAAATATTAGCGATCAGCTATAATGGCGCAGCCATCACGCCATGGACGCGCGATCCATTGCTTTACATCGTATTATGTAAGCGATAGCTGTTCAATCGTTCGTTGATCGCAGAATGTATTTATTGCTACGATACTAGCGCCAAAAACAATTTGGTAGTTAAAAAAGAAACTAATAAAATGTGAAACAGATGTTTGCTTTTAAAATTTCGCAGAAAAGTATGAAAGTCAAAGGGATTATATGCACTTTTAGTACATCGATTGTACGATCGTCGGATTGCTATGGCTTTGTTTTTGCTGTAACGTAATACGAATTAGTTATTTTTTAGCAAATCTTGCGCAATTCATGCCATCGCTTTGCTCTTGCAAGTTACGTGATAAGGCAGCCATTCTTCTGGGAGTCTGGGTTTGTCGCGATTTCATACAAACTCAATACTTTCTATCGTGTCGCGGAAAACGCTGCCCGCGCCGATGTCGCTCTCGCTGTCGCTGTCGCTGCCGTCCAGTTTGCAGCCTTAAAGTTACTCTCCTTGAGGTACAATTTCTATATTAAAATTTTGCCTCGGAAGCTTACCTAATAATAAAGCCTCCTATTTTAGTCGTCATTATAAACTGGGAAACACTGGTTAAAAGAAAGAAGAGCCAGAGCAACTCTGAGAAAAAAGAGTGTCCCATCTGAATCCTGGAGTCGATAACTTATCGTTGACTACTTACACTTTTATTTTATGATGTCCCAGACCCGGGACATTTTCACTCAGATGGCTTCGGTGTGCGTTTATTGAACTGATGTTGATGAAAAAGTTCTCGATGTAGAGCAATGTTTGGAAAAGTAATAATTGCCAGATCGATGGAGATGCGGTTACCCAGTGTTAATGTGATAAGTGCGTGATTGGCTATGGTATCTAGTATATTGTAAATCTCATACATACTCGAATGAAACAGTGCTGAAGTATTTGTTTGGATAAATCGCTAACCTCGGGAAATACCAATCGGGTCTGTAGAAATATCGTACCTTCAGATTGTATAGACTCAATTCAAAAATCCATGAAATCGAGCTACCATCATAGAGGTAATTTTTTTTGGCGTTATTTCACGAAAAATAAACTTAACTTTATATAGAAACCAAATAACTAACATGTTTCATACATTATTAATGAATTAAATCAGTTCAAAGTTAAAAGTTTGCAGTTTTAAAATTTTGTCAAAACACGTATTTTTAAAGGCTAGTAATTAATTAGGTCAACACTAATATTGAGTAGTATTTAATCAAGTAACTGTAATCAAAAATATTAAATTTGGCTTACTGTTTAAATTAAGTGAACGACTGACTGCGAGTAACGTACAATCAATGAAACAGCGACTTAAAACATTATTTGAGGGTGCTAATTAAACAGACTTCTTTTAAATAAATTTATTTACCAATAAAATAAAAAAATGTACAAAATACTTATATCTACTTAAAGGTAACATACCAAATTAAATTAAAAATCAAGTAAAGAATAAACAAAATGAAAACCTTAAACTAAGTACATAAATGACCTTTCTTAGTGCCTAAATATATACAAAAATTAATCTAAGTATTATTCTAATTGAAGAGGCCTCCCCGGGTCATACCGGGCGCAAAGGTACCCATCACACTAGTTTTACTTTTTTATCTTTTAAATAGGTCTTTCTTTTTAATAGGTATTATTCTCCTCTAAAAATCTAAGTTGCCTTCTAAATTACTATGTTAGCCACAATCCGTGCCACTAGCCACGTCGGGGTTATTTAAAAAAGCTCTAGGATTTATGGCGCTTCGCCAGCCGCTGCCGCGGCACCGCTCGCTTCGCTCGCTCAGCTCGCGTACGTATATTACTATATGCAACCTAACTGCTCCTCCTCGCTGAGCTTGTCGTCGCACCTAACCGTACCGACTACGTCTTCCGGAACGGGAGCCCTTCTTGTCGCATAATAAAATCAGACATGATTGTAGGTGAGTGTACGTAAATGAGGTCGCAAATGGGTTTATTATAGCACTGGTTTTTCATAAAATGTTTTCAAGACACATCACCGCTGGAGTGGTGATATTTGGCGGCAGTTTTCAGTCAGGCGACCCTCAAGGGGTCCTACCACCGACACGCTAACAACAAGTCATTCTAAGCCGACCCTACGCGGCTAAACACATTCGTATACTTACTAAATATCGTCAAAATCGATTAATGCAACATTCAACGGACCATCATTTGTTTTTTTTTTACTTTCATGTAGGACTTTGAGCAAACACAGAATGTACTGCTTCTCTTTCCAGGCAAACTGTAAAAAACAGTTAAGGGACAGAGGTTTTATTGACGTTTTCGTGGCCGTCAGGCTGACCCCCTGTTACTGCAAAAGTCTCTTTCCATCATTATAACACATCTGAATTCGTCAAACGTGACATCAGAGTTTTATAGCCTCTGGTGTTCTGCCTGCCCCATAAGGGATACAGCTGTGAAGCTATGTGTGTATGTATGGTAGGCTCAACGAAGAGTTCTATGATTTTGAAATACGGTATTATTAGTTTAGCTATGAAAGCGTTACAGATAGTCGAGCAGACAAAGTTACTCTAAAAGCTGTTATAACATCTCTGTCTCAACAACCGCGGTTTCACCTGGATTTTATGCAAAAGACATACAAAAAACTGAACTATAGTAAAAATAAACATGGAAATAGGAATTCAACAGAAACCCTCTTGGTAAAAGTATTCGGGGCTTATCAAATGTGGAGTTGCAGTAATAACAGTAGTTATTTATTCATAACCACATATGTATACGCCCCCAGTACTTTTAATCATTTTGACTTTCGTAAGTATTCCTGTTTTATTTTTACTACAGTTATTTTTTATAGCACTTTTCCACAAAACCCAGGTGAACCTGTGGAGCACAGGTATATATTAACAGTTTTTGAAGAAACTCTGTCTATCTATCAGTACTTAACGCAGCTATATAGTCCAGTCATTTCGTCCGAAAAAAAGGCAAATAAAAGAAAATGAATTTGCGCTTCTAATTTTTTAATATGTTGTAGGGGATACCTAGAAAAGCTTAACTTGAGATTGTCGACCAAGCTTTCCTAGGAGCTTTCGCCGCCATCTTGGAAAACGCATAAAATTTGTTTTTCGGCAATAACTCGGCTATCCGATGAGATTCGAAAATTTTTGTAAGACACTTTTTGTAGCTTTCTTTGTGCTCTACAATAACGCCTGAATCATTTTTAGCGTATCATGCATCGTTATCGAGATATCGATCGATAAAGTCAAAAATTTAGGACACAATTTTTTTTTTCTTTTTTTTTCTTTGGGTCTTAATAAATATTAAAAATTGTGGAATTCAAACTTGTAGAGCATATTCAGACCTACAATTTCCTTCTTCGATTTTTTTATGTTGGACAAAAATTACGATCTCCAGCGCGCCGCAAAGTTGGTGAATCCACGCTCAGCGTCGAGCGCGCTCAAGTTAGTATATCGTATCGTGTTGAGTTTTTGCTGTGCGTAGTGTAAATCGAGGGTTCCGATATTCTGGGCAAAAATTTCGATATCTAGTTGGCTGTAAACTCGTTATAACGGAGTGCCCGCATAGAGCGCACAGTTTCAAACACAAGTCAGTTCTGGAGCACATTCTTTTCATTCACGCTTTTAGCGGTTGCGACACGACATCATCTTTCTATAACATCGGCAAGTCGAAGTTCATTAACACTCTCGAGAAAAATCCAGAGCTACGGTCATCGGTGGAATTATTCAAACAAGAAAAGGCCGATCCGGAGGTTCTCACTTGCGCGGGAGAGCAATTCCTTATCGCCCTATATGGTGGTGATAAGCACGAGAAGTCCATAAATATTTTGCGATTCCATCGCTTCGCAAAATCAATGACAGGGAATAAAGTGAATCACCTCTCACTACTCCCGCCAACCAAAAGCGCTGTGCGTCAACACATTTTCCGGACGTATCTCCAAGTTCAAACCTGGCTCGGATTTTTCAAGGATCCACCAGGATGGGGTTGGCGACAGACCAATCGAGGGCTTGAACCAATCACCAGCACCGCCGAACCCGCTCCGCCTGAACTATTAAAGCTCATTTCCTGTAAGTGTAAAGGAAATTGTGAGGCCGCCTGTGGGTGTAGAAAAGCGGGAATCAGTTGCTCCGTTATTTGCATGCACTGCAGTGGGCAAACATGCAGTAACGTCGCCAGAGTCGACATTTTGCTTGACGACGACGACGATGCCTGTAACGATGATGATGACGATGCTCTCATCGAATCAGCATCATTTCCAACGTTTCAACAGACACAACAACTCGAAGAGTTTACGGAGGATGAAGATCCTCAGCCTGGACCATCCAAGCGAAAAAAGACATGAAAAAAGTCCATCGTTCGTGTCTCGAGTGCAGAAAAAAATATTTTTCTTTCCGTTTATTTTGTTTTGTTTATTTTGTATTGTAAAAAAATAATATTTTTTACTGCACAAACAAATTATTTGTTTAATAAATTACTATTGTGTGATCCTTAATTTGTTGCTCTATGTACTTATTTTTTATCCCATCAATTTCCTGAACAATTTCCCATTCGATTCGAGATCCAGACACAACCGAGCGAGCAGCTTGCTCGACGCTGAGTGTGGATTCACCGACTTTGCGGCGCGCTGGAGATCGTAATTTTTGTCCAACATAAAAAAATCTAAGAAAGAAATTGTAGGTCTGAATATGCTCTACAAGTTTGAATTCCACAATTTTTCATATTTATTAAGATCCAAAGAAAAAAAAAGCAAAAAACAAAAATTGTGTCCTAAATTTTTGACTTTATCGATCGATATCTCGATATCGATGCATGAAACGCTAAAAATGATTCAGGCGTATTGTAGAGCACAAAGAAAGCTACAAAAAGTGTCCTACAAAAATTTTCGAATCTCATCGGATAGCCGAGTTATTGCCGAAAAACAAATTTTATGCGTTTTCCAAGATGGCGGCGAAAGCTCCTAGGAAAGCTTGGTCGACAATCTCAAGTTAAGCTTTTCTAGGTATCCCCTACAACATATTAAAAAATTAGAAGCGCAAATTCATTTTCTTTTTTGAATGTACGTAATGACTGGACTAATACTACTGAATTGATTTTGACGAAATTTAGTAAAGAGTAAACTTGAACTTCAAGGAGGATATAATTATTAAAATTGTAATAGCCGATATTCACGCGGACGAAGTCGCGGGCAACAGCTCGTTTCAAGTAAACTCAAAACGATCAGACAGTTTTATTTTTAATTTTTTGAACTACAATTAGAAAATACAAAAAAATACAAAATAATTTATTCAATCTTTACATTGTTACATAACATAAACTTGAAGAACGACATGACTATATAATTACAAAGCCAGGTATTAGATTTAAAGACATTCGTTAAGATTTAATGTAACAATACAAGGGTGCATTAGCTGTGGATCCCACACTAGGAAGAACCTGTATCGTGGGCATCCAGGTATAATTAACAGGATAGCGACAAATTTAGATGCATTAGTAACTTTTATTTTATTAATTTATGTATTATTGTTATAAAGAAGTGGGTGTTTGTGTAGTTGGGTATGTGTGTTTATGTGTTTGTGTATAGGTGTGTGTGTGTGTATGTATTTAGAGCAATGACAGTTAGATAAACAGAATAGTGGGCTAAGCTAAGTGCTTGACAAGGTCTTCTGTCTCAAGGTATGACATAGATTGTAACCTATTAGAGAGTGTATATTTTGCTTCTTTGACTGTAGCTGTCTTTATGTCACATATTTTAACCATTTTGTTATAGACAAATGGGAGCATGTGTGATGGCAGACGTTGCGCGAAAGCAGTTCTTACTGAGATACTGGGGGCTTTAAATACTCTCTTGCATACCGCAGATGGGTAATAAAGGGAGTTAAGGACTTTACGGTGCATTTTCAGAGACGCCTTAAGAATATAAAGTTGCCGTACGTTCAATATTTTTGAATCGGCATAAAGACAGTCAGTGGGATATAAAAGTGGCTTACCGAGCATTGCTTTTAGAACAGCTCTTTGAGCTCGCTCCAGACCCAACATGACCGTGATTCCAGATCCACCCCAAATAGGGATGCAATAACTGAGGAGAGATTCTCCAAGGCTTGTATAAACCAAGCGAAGGACTTTGCTGTCTGCACAATGCCTAAGGTTCTTCATTACGTAGATCAGTTTTCTGATGCGAGAAGAAGTGGTTTCTATATGTTTCTTAAAAGAAAGATTTTCGTCTAGGACCACGCCAAGATATTTGGCACAAGCTACTCTCTTTATACCTTGGCAGGAGCTGTGGCAGGAGTCGCATGCAGAATGCAGACGCAAGTTTGAATGCGAAAAAGAAAGAAAGAGAAAGCCACATTATGCAGTTTTTATTTTATTAATCAATTGCTATTGGAGCACAAGTTATGAGGTTGGAAGCAGTTTCACTCAGTTCCAAGTTGGAACTGTATGAAACTGCTACTCATTCATGAAGTTATTGAACGCATCAATGTGTTAAACAATTGACGACCACTTTGGCGTTGGGGTAAACCTATCTGCCTTAGACGCCAGTGGTTGCGGGTTCGATCCCCGCACGGAACAAGAAAAAAAAAATTTTCCGTGTCTGGGTGTATATCTATTTATGTATTTATATTCTAGGTTCCCCCCTAGTTCGCTATATGGTATCCCATAACACAAGCTATGCTTACTTTGGGGCCATGTAGTTGGTGTGGTTGTCTGGGGATTTTATTATTATTATTATTATTAATTGATAATTAAAGTTGTCAGTAAAGAGCAAGCCGCCACAAAGGAAACGTGAACTTTGCCGTCATTATTTTCAACTGCGGTTCTGTAGTAGAATGGAGCGGACAGGCGGAAACTTCTGTTAATGCAAACCTTAGAAATATGATTTATTAATGTATCCATAAATCAAGAGAGGCCGTGAGGATAAAGTTGTAAAAAATATTTTTAAGTAGAATATGGGGTGAGGAAACCAGGCCAGATAAGATTTTATCTAAGGATTAACATTTTTTACTAATTCCATATATTTATAATAATATATATGAAAGAAAGAAAGAAAAAGTATTTATTTCACAAACACAGAAACTGTTTACAAAGATAAAATAGAAAAAAAAAAAAACTTAAATTAAAACAAAATTTTGAACGTATAAATAATAAATAAAAGTAAAAAAGACTTAATAATAAAACAGTGAATGTGAAAACGGCAAACCACCTCAGCATTATGTCGCAGCTAGGCTACGACGCTGATTTTCAGGCAGCGCCTCCGTCCCACTGAGGTGGAAGGGGACATATTATTGGCCGAGGGATCTGCTTTAGTGTTAAGATCACTAAAATTGAATAACAATAACAATTAAAATCTAAGATAAAAAAGATATCAAAACCAATATATCCAAGCACCGAAACTCAATATATTTAATATATAAAATAGTAAATAAAAATGTATATTAATATTAAAAACTCATCTGCATATACCTACATAATATAATGGTATAAATCAACCTGTTATAGTAATAAACTTAAATATATTCGTAAATTGCAATAACCAATCGTTCAAATTAAATGATTCTTAAAATTTGCCATGGCAAGCTTCTCTTTTTTGTATGGCAAGCAAATGATTTCTTAGTTTCCGTTTAAAACTTATTTTGGAATTTAAAAGCTTTAATGGTGGCAGTATATTGTTCCAACATTTGCTTGCCATATACCTAAAACTACCACGAAAAGCCATAGTTCTGTGTCGAGGAGTACTGAGCCTGTTTTGTGACACTCGAGTGTAACGTTCATTTTTACTTGACATCCAATGAAGCTTATGGTATAAGTATTCCGGTCTCTTATTTTTTATGACATCAAATAGAAGACAGGTAAGATGTAATATATATATTATAATATTTTTATTCTGAAAGTAATTTTAATCGGTCATAAGAAAATACCGACTGTATTTTACTACGCAGTTGTAATGCTGTATTTATTTTCAGGCCTATAAAATCTTGTCTCGACCACTAACTACTACTTAACAATGCTAAAAAGGAAATGTTCAAATCAAATGAAATAGGTACATAAACTTACAAAAGAACAGGACAACTAAATAAAGGATACGTAGTGCTCTCTGACCTCTAATCTATACTAATATATAAAGCTGAAGAGTTTGTTTTTTTGTTTGAACGCGCTAATCTAAGAAACTACAAGTGGGATTTGAAAAATTCTTTTTGCATTTGATAGCCCAACTCTTGAGGAAGGTTAAAGGCTATATTTTATCCCGAAATTCCCACGGGATCAAAAGTTACGCGGGTAAAACCGCGCGCGGTGGCTAGTTAAATCATATGTTTTTGAATAAAGTACCTAATTTTTATGTTCACATCTGGGCAGTATAAGTAACGTGCCTACTGACCTCTGACTTATAATTCTATTGTTTTTTAAATAAAGTAATGTTAATGTCCACAGCTGGGCATCGCCGTGGGCTTCGTGCTGCCGCCGATGCTGGTGAAGGCTGGCGCGCCGGTGGAAGAGCTGGCCAGCCAGCTGCGCCTCATGTTCGGCCTGGTCGCTGGACTCACCACCGTGCTCTTTGTCATGGTCGTACTCTGTGAGTTTGTCTTTATCTATTCCTTTTTTGAATAAATAACAGACTTGTGGCTGGCCTTAACATCGTGCGCTTAGTCATGGTAGACGTTGTAGTATAGATAAATACTCTTTTCAATATGTTAAATGAGTGATCAACAGAATACCATGCGTCGATGGGAATTTGAATATAGCAAAGTTCTGTTGTCCACCCAATAGATGCAGAACTTAAGACTTTCTGACATGTTGCCACATATTTGAACGCTGCATTTAAAAACACGCATTTTGATGCAACATGTTCAAGATTAATTATAATATTTTACTTTAAACAATAATTTCTTCAAAAATATAAGACAAGTTATTATTCGTGTGTTTTAAGCGTAAAAAAACATACCAAGCTAAACCATAAATACACCACAACTAGATCCAACAACAGTAAGTTAAAGTAATGGCATAGAACATATTCATGAACCGCAATAAGAAATCTACATAACAATATTTCGTTTCACGTGTCGATGGTGGCTTAAGGTGCAGATTGGACTGTTTCGTCGTACCGCTTGCTTCTTGGGGGTTGGCGGAGCACACTAAAACACTGCATCATTACTGTTTTGAAGACATTGATTAACTAAATCATTATTCACATAAATTCCAGTCTTCAAAGCGGCGCCCGCCACGCCCCCGTCGGCCGCCGCGGACCACGGCGCCAGCCTGGACTCGCAGTTCCTGCAGTCCATCAAGAAGCTGCTGATGAATCGCAACTACGTGCTGCTACTTATCTCCTACGGCCTCAACATCGGCGTCTTCTACGCGATATCAACTTTGCTCAACCAAGTTGTGCTGGCTTATTATCCGGTGAGTACGTGGTCATTACGCTTTTGGCTTTTCTTAATGTTCAGATTTTATATAGGTAAACCTATGCAAAACTAGAAACAAATCTCTAAGTAATCTAATTTTTGGAGATGCGGTAAAAATATTTTTTACAATTGAAATGATGAGTCGTTTTACTTCCATGTCACGTAACAGAAAGTGATTTTACTGACTAAGGTATTACACACCCTTCCACCAGAAACCTTAGTGACCCGTATCAACGAGGGGGTATCGAAGTCTTTCTTCGAGTATTTGGAACCTGTATAAGGCTCAAAATTGATTAGCCCTACCGTCCCTGCATAATCACCATCATCATCATCACAACTCTTTGTAATGAGCCCACTGCAGGGCACGAGTCTCTCCTCTGGGTGAAGAGGAGGTATAGGCCATAATCCACCAAGCTGGCCCAGTGCTGGGTGGTGGATTGCAGAATTTTTAGGGTGCCTAGATGGCTTCTGACAAACCCTAACGACTACTGTACCGACTGCTTAACGTGCCCTCCGAAGCACGGAAGTCGTCGTGCGATATGAATGGTCGGCGGTCACCCATCCAAGTACCGACCGCGCCGAACGTTGCTCAACCTGTGATATCGTATGATACACACAGCAACCACGGCGCCACGACGATTTCTTCCTGCCACGACGACGTCCCTGCATAATCGAGTCGTTAAAGGCGACTAATCCAAGGGCCCACGTCCGGTAGTACTCCTTCAGGGTCTGTCCTTCCGTGATGTGTTTCGGCACCATTTTATGAAGAGCTAGTTCCATCCTAAGCCCATGTGCTGACATCTTCGATCTCATGTTCACTTACCATCGGGTGAAATTGAGGTCAAAAGCAAGTTTACCAGACCATGGTTGTCTGTAAGAAATCGCTCGTCAGCGATAAGACCGCCTAGTAGTACTTACACAACACACTGTTTTTTTTTTTATCATTTACTATCTGTACTGTATACTGAAGTGTAAATAAATAAATAAAAAATAAATAAATAAGTTTAGGCACTAATAAAAAAATAAAACAAATAACACGTTTCATTTTAGAATGGATGTCTGGCCAGCACCTGTGCCAAATAAAATAGTTGTGGAATAACATTATAAAAACACTTAAAATAACTGTTAGTAAAAATTTTTGTTACTTTTCGTGTACATTAAGAAAAACTACTTGAATCGACAAAGACCATAGGTGACTGCAGACGCCATTTTTAAGTAATATTTTCACTGTCTCGAAGTAAAACATGATTTCAATAAAACAAAACTAGAAAACCAAACTGAATTCATAAAATATTGCATATTTTTGATAGATAAGTAGTAGTGAAATGTCACTTCCGTACATTATGTTGACCTTTCAGGATCATCTCTCATCAACCGTTTATAACTTTTTGTTTAAAAAGCCGTATGCTTCGAAGTAATAATATATTTTTTAATTTTTAGTTTTTTTTTATACAATCAAAGAACAAAAGACAAATCTCTATAGGTTTGGAACACATTTTATTGATAGATTGAGTACCTACATACAGTAAGTACTTACGGCCATTTTGTAAAACTGTGGAGATTTATGGCAATAACGTCATTTCGTTTTTCCATTTGTAAGTACACCTTAATTACTGATTCAACTTTATAGTTGTAATTTTTGTTTGACTTGTAAATAATTTTCACGATCCTGAAATTTGGCACAGGTTGCGGCCAGGAATGCAACGGAACCTTTCATATCAGTATTAACGCCTCTGCCCTATCGTGTCCCAGAAATGCACAACATAGTGACATACTAATTTTGAAGTTGCCTCATTGCAGGGTGCGAACGAAGACGCAGGTCGCATCGGGCTCGTGATCGTGGTAGCAGGCATGCTGGGGTCGGTGCTGTGCGGGCTGGTGCTGGACAAGACGCACCGCTTCAAGGAGACCACGCTGGCGGTCTACATCGCCTCCGTCGTCGGCATGCTCATCTTCACCTTCACGCTCAACTGCGGGTACATCAGCGTCGTCTATCTCAGCAGTATTATTCTTGGGTGAGTCAATGGTTCTATATTTTTTTCCATATGAAACTTGGAGTCATATAGTTTCACTATTAGGTCTTCGAACTAATTGATTATTTATCAGTAAGTTTTTTTCTTTTGTTTGAATATAAATTAAGTAACTTTATCATAATAATAATAGTTACATGAGCTTTCCAAAATTTAAAATGTCAACATGTCAAGCTGCGCAGGAAGCTCAATGATAGAGTAATGGAGCAAAACTATTTTGCCGCGGCCAAGATTGTATCGTAGCAGAATGAGCATCTACTCGTACAATTAAACGATTGCTGTGTTTACCGAATATAGCCAGTTTGCGTATTAATAAGTCTTAGTCATATATTAAGCAAACCCACGCATACAAAACCTAGGCATTTTGAAAGTTATAGTTACTTTTGTAGCAACAAGTAAGACAGACGACGAGTTAAGCTTTTTATATTTAAGTAAAATTTCTATAGCAGAAATTTTAGTAGATTTTTGATCAGTTAAAACGTTTGGAAGAACGCCAAAGAAAAAAAGGTTTTGGTTGCTTTTGAACTTTTAAATTAAAACTTTCTGAGAAAAAGCTTTTCAAAGGAATAAACAAAGCATTTTCTAATATGAAAATAAAAATGGAAGCAGAATCTATAAAAAAATATTTATAAGGCATTATTTTTTAGAATTACAAGGGCACACGTATATGATTCTCCCTCTGTTCAATTACTACAACAACACAATTTGTATGATGTTGCAGATTCTTCATGACGGGCTACTTGCCAGTCGGATTTGAGTTCGCTTCCGAGGTAACCTATCCTGAACCAGAAGGCACCACCTCGGGGATCCTCAACGCTGTCGTTCAGGTATTATTAATTTTCAATAAAATAGTACACACCAGACATCTGTACTCTCTCTAATTTTTCAAGATCACAATCAACTATTTCCATAAACGATATGCTTTGGTAGTCGCCAGTGAGTAGGAGTTCATATTTTTTTTTATACAGGCCTATTGGATACCTTCTTACATGTCTTTAGAAGTAGAACTAGTTTTACAAAATTTTATTGTTTACAAACTTATAAGCTAGGCAGAGTTGTCATTTTGAAATTGCAGAATGCATACTTACATAACCGTCCAAACCCATGATAAATATCTGCAATTAATGTTAAATTAACATAATATATATAAATCCCTCAACTTGATTATGAGAAGTTCTTATACTTTTATCTGCCAGACATTCTACTTAACATTCCTCCTTTATATTTCCAGATATTCGGCATCATCCTGACAATACTATACGAGAAGATGCTCCTTTCCTTCTCTGACCTGTGGGCCAACCTCGTGCTGTGCGGGTTACTCTTCATCGGAGCTGTCATCACCGCCTTCATCAAGTCCGACCTGCGGCGACAGGCGGCGCAGAACAAGTAAACTACAGACGGCAGTAGCGACGCACTGCGGCGCGCGACAGAAGCTCAACCAGTCATAGAGTTCGTAACGTAGATGTCTTTTGAACAAGTATTTTGTCTTTGTCTATGTCGGGGTTATCTTTCTACCTTTGGATTCAATTTAAGGGATGCGAATTGAAGAAATTTTAGTACCTACATCACTTGTTAATTAATTGGTGAGATTTGAAGCAATAATGTGAGCCAGTGACTTTACTCAATTGTAAGAATAGAGTCGTCATACTAGACAATTAATAAATGATGTAGGTGTAATAATTTCGACATTGATAACGAACAATGAAGATGCGCTTATGTAGATATAGGTCACATTCATAAATTAAATCAAAAGTTTATAGATAAACCTGTTTAGTCTGTATTTTATTGTTCTCTGTATACCTATTCAGATTCAGGATTTTACTCTTTCTCGGTATTTAGCGCAATATCTAATGTTACCTTATCCAACGGTTTAATGATAGATTAGATTTCAGATATTTTTGTGATATGCGATTTATGATGAGCAGATTTTTTCTGAGTGTTAGTGATACAAAAAAATGTAATATTGCTATGAAGGTACCTTAATTGATTAACTTGATGTAACATAGAGCTGTATTTTGTATTCAATCTATTGATTATTGAATGAAACTACAAAAAGAGAATACAAATCAAAGAACGATGTCATGAGACAATTTGTGTTTCTAAAAATGAATACCAATAACTGTTTCTCAATAATAAGTAAATATAATATTACTTACAGCTCATTAAAAAATCATACGTTACCCACCGCCTTTTCTCCGCTTATTCGTTAGTATCATTGTTATGAAAAAGCATTTTGTATTTTTACTCAACAAAGTTTTTGATGTAATACGAAAGATGTTAAAAGTTTCAAGGATGTTCTATTTGTTCCGACAAAAGATTATGCTTGGCAGTAATAAAGAAGCAGCGGAAGTACAAGTTGGTACCGTACCAATCTACTACCTACAATAGTTAAATGAGCTCAATTCGTTATTTATTACACTATCTCACTTTAGAAAATTTCAAATTAAGGTAATATCGAACCAACCGAATCATTAACTATTTTTCTGATAATTCGATTGAAACTGTCAAACTTGTAAGGTCTATCGCGAGTAACTAAGGATATTTTGAGATACTGTACGAATTCTGTACTCAGTAAATGTCAGTGTCGAATGAAATGATAACAAGTTCGTCACCTGGGAAACCTTCCTTCAAGCGAATTTCGACCTACTAGCATTTAGACGGTTTGCCAGAATGAGCTTATGGTATAGATAGTATGATAGTTCTTCAAATACAACAGTTGCTTGCAAAAACTGACTTTGATGCCTTTGGCAGTGTATATACGGTCCAATACCTTGCCCATGATAACTGAAGCATTCAATTCAATTCAATTCTTTATTGCATGACTTTTATTAATAGGTTTATTGTTTCTAAAAAACTATAACATTGTTTTTTAAGGCCTATTGTATTTCAATCGTTTAGTTGATTATCAATAGTCACTTTAGAATTAAGAACAGAATGGGCCGTATTTGATATAAGGTACATACAATAGTTTTAGCTCTTTCTAATGGCAAGTTAGGGGACTTCAACAGTTGCTAACAAAAACTGCGGCCTCTAAGTTGTCATCAGCAAGATTAAAAATTTCAAGGCGAATAAAGCAAAGCCCCATATACTTACCTTTTAAGTGATTTAGAAATAATGCCAAGCTATGCTGTTTTACGGCGCTTAAAATGAAAACGTATAAAGACAATAATATCTTACATACAAAGTGACTTAAATATGAAATACACACTAGTTGATGGCCAAATTATGGACATCGGTGTTTTAATAGGTATGATAACTATATTTGTATACCTAAGAAAATACAAAACTCATTTTGGAGCATTTACATATATTTTTTAAAGTTATATAATTGCTAAATCTTGGCCTAGATAATAATGGGGTACCTATACCGAAAAGCCTAAACGCGATAAGATGAAAATTCACAACATGAAGTCAATGCGAACCTTTGAATACTGATTCCAAATATAAGAACTGCATAAAAATAACTCTGTATAATTTAATAATATCTAGAATAATAGTAAAATAACACGATTCGTGTAGTTCATTAAAAAAATGGGCTAATATACCTATATAGCTTGAACTGAACTGCATCAAACATTCAAGCTATCAAGTAGGACTAAATATGTTCATTAAAGTCAACGAATAAGACTTGAAGAATTGGAAAAGAAATAACACATTGCAAAATAAAAAAACAATCGTCATAAAAAGTATACCTAATTTTCATGATCGGATGCTTTCCGTCGATGAATTAAGTCTTACCTAAAGTTTTTTTGGGAAATAAGCTGTGTAGATTGATCAAATAAACATTTGTTTCTGAAACCAATGATATTTCATGGTTGTATACGAATAAGTCGCCAAAAAAGTTGTAGCGTTGAGTAGTAGATACCTATGCGTAATAATTGAATAAATATGTTCAAAAATACACCTAAATGACAGTTTGGTGTGATGTTCGAACGACAAAATTGTTATATTTTTTTATAAGAATAAGTAAAAACCACAATTCCTTAATGCGTAAAGTGAGCTGGAAGTGACAAACGTCGATTTAAGCGTCACTGCGATGGTTGCATACGTTCGGTTATTGCCAAACATTGAGATTATGCAATCGAAGCTGTACCACTGCAGGACGTATTTTTTACAGTTCCTGAAAATATCTACAAGAACGGTGAATGTTTGTATAGAGTTCTATCAATTCAGAAGCTGGTTCTGAATGGAATTTCTCTTGGTAGGGGAGTGATGACGAGCAACAAAGATAGCGGGATAGGTAGCTCTAGAGGAGAACTTTTCCTTATTACTCGCTGAAAGTTTTCATTATTTTGTGGTTTGCTTGGCTATTAAAACTTTTAGTCGACATTCCCAACTAATAATGTTGCCGAGAAAGCAATTATCAAAGTCTAAGGGTGCGTACAGACCATGTAACATAATACATTATACAACATTGCTATATAACGTGTTTCAGATAGTGTGGACACTTGATTATAAAACAAGTTATAATAGCATGTGCAGGGTGGCGCATACAAACTTGGGCAATTCTAGCAAGCCCGCGAGCCTACAGCAGTCCTCCAGTTTGCAGCCTTGTTGTGCAATATTGTTAACCATAGTTAATCTAATGTAGATTACTCTTTTATTTTTTAAGGCTTGTGATTTGGATTTATTTTATAATATCCGTTTATTTAAAAGTAAGTTATTCATGTACGTTAGCTAAAAAGACAGTATTATGTTTGTATACTAAGGTCAATAAAATACTTTTTAATTAAAGAGGTACATACATTAAATGATAAATTCATTATTTAAAGCTTTTGCATTGATATTATTATCGAATATGTTCAAGTATTTGCTTGCGTGTTGCAAAAGGGGATTAGTACCTATATTACTGTATGTCACAATGAAATATTTTCCGAAGATTGAAGCATCTTTCTTCCCTTCCATCAAGTACGAACTTAAAATTAATATATTGTTAACTATAATATTTTTGCTATAGCATGGTCCCAGTTCCTGTAACGTATCGTTTCACACCTGAAAGTTGCCACGATTTACCAATTATGACAAGTGTACAACATTCGTAATATATAAAATCATTAATAACTGTGGTAAATTGAATCAAACCCAAACATAATGTTCTAGTCTACTAATATCTAAGAGGTATTGACAGATTTAGCATCCTTTAGGATACTGTCATCTGCTCCATGCTACAGCACAAATATAATATCTAAGCTAATAACTTTTTCCAAGTTTATTTTATCTTAGTACCTTTATCTTAGTTTATCTTAGTATTTTATTTACTACTAGCCACAGAGCTGTTGAGTTTACCTCGCCTAGCCTCTCAAATAGTATTTAATGCAATCAGTTTAAGTACACAAAAAGGTATACATAAGTGAAATGACATTAGTATTTTTTAACAATATTTAAAATAGTAAATATTAAAATGTATTTATTAGTGGTATTTTAGCAAAGAATGATGCCATACTTATGTAATATTTAAAATCTAGGTTAATTTGATGTATTTTAATACAAAAACCGTGGTACGTATACCGACTTTACGTCTACAAAAAGAATAATAGTTTTCAATTTCGAATTTTTTATTAGAGAGCTATTTGGAGCAAATTTTTAGATATTTGTGGCTTTTGAAAATTGCAACATTCCCATGTTTCAGACTTAGCTGTGTTAAATGTTTAAAAGGCCTAGCCTATAGAAATTAAGTAAGGTGATTGTTTATGTGAGACAATAAAATAAAATAATAAGGTAGAGTTTGTTAAATACTTAGAAAAATGTTGTCATTTAGTAAGTATGTGTATTTAGACTACATAGTGCTAGTGACGCTGTGAAAACGTTGAAGATGTTTATTGTTCAATTAAATAAATAATCTCAAAATAGACTGTCTTTTATTTCACTTTTTAATTTACCTTATTCCCACTGCTAGGCAAATACCTCCCTCCAATTCTTCTGTCTTTTATTGTTTCAATTGACACCGAACTGCGATCGCGCACCAAGATCACCGACGTAGGTTCCCATCCAAGCAGCCTCATTGAAATGAAACTGGGCTAGATATCTCGATAGTTGGAGGAGTCGTGGAAAAAGGTGGCTCCAAACCCCAAGAGATGGAGAAAGAAGAGAGACCATGTCCTTTACCATGCTGAGGCTGGGAAGCGAGAAGTCCCCTCCGACGTTAACTCATGCCGTGCTCTATAGTGGTTCGTCTTGTTACTCAAACTCAAAACTCAAACTCGAATATTCTTTATTTCGTAAGTATTTAAATACATTTGAAATAAGTCAACAATTTACGTATTGAACTGAATCTACCACCACTTCAGAAAGTCGATCTGTTGAGAAGAAGTGGCAAGAAACTCTACAGCAATCATCTCTTAAAAATAAGAGAAAAAAAAAATACACAATAACAATTTACAGCCAGGGAATCCCATCTTCTTGCATCCGGATATCTTATAGTAAACCTTTTCACATAACACTTATCCTTAAATCTATCGAAGGGTTAATCTTAAATATTTTGGAATTTTATTATAAAATAAAGCGTACACACTGACCCATGAACGAGTTGGTCTTCTGGAGTCTACTATTATATTTATACAATAGGCAATCAAGTACTAGACAGAAACGTAGACATAGATATAGAGGTAAAGATAGAAGAATTAAAGAACTTTACTCCGTTTCACGATTAAAGAGTTTTTTTGTAAACAAAGTTGATACATTCTCAACGTCCACACATACTCATCTCCACAGCATTAACCCTTATTTCATGTCTCTTCTTCCATACCATACCCAAGATTCACTACCATACATAAGCGTTGGCGCCAAAACTACTTCAAGACGAGCCTTATTCGGTATAATTTTGCTTACCATAATCGAGTATAAGGTGCAATTAACACAATTTCCTGCTTTTACTCTCTTTTCAATATCATCGTCATACTTCCCATCTCTTGTAAAAAAGAACCCCGGGTAGACAAACTCTTTCACTTGTTCCACATTTTCGTATCCTATCCTAATATTGCATTCCGTCATATCTTCATTCCTCTCCATAACCATGACTTTCATCTTTCCGACATTCACTCTCACACCTTTTGTTTTAAACGACTTATGCATCACAGTGACCATTTGTTGCAATTCTAACGCTGACGTTGTAAGTAGAACCTGGTCGTCGGCGTAAAGCGGAGTTTTGATCACTTTCTCATTCATTTTTAAACCCCAATCAAACTCTTTCAAACAGCTCTCATTAATAGGTTGAACAGCCATGGAGACGCTACACAGCCCTGTCTCACACGGCGATCGATGCTAAACCATTCTGTGTAGTCATCATTCAACCTGGCTCGATTCTTTATATAAGGATTTGAGTTCCCGTATCAAGCCAAACATTTCATTGCTCATCACACAATCATACGCCTTTTCCAAGTCAATGAAGCAGCAGAAAACCTTTCGGTGTTTCGTCAGAACCTTCTTAAGGCAAGACTTGATCCGTGCATCCCATCCCCTTCGGAATCCCGCTGGCACATCCCAAATCTTGCTTTCTGTTTCATTCATCACCCTCTCGATTAATATCTTTGCATACATTTTGCCTACAATACTCAGAAGACTAACGCCACGGAAGTTTTTGCATTCCTATTGTGAGTGGCACCTTAGAGTGGCACAATAACGGCATTGTACCAGTCATCTGGAACACGGCCAGACCGCCGACACTCATTAAATAGCTGGTACAGCAGGTTTGCTGTGACACCTTCACCTGCCTTGAGCATTTCGGCATCTATCCTATCATACTTTTTTTTTATATTGTAAGGATAGGACCTTTGTCTTCCATGCCACCTGATGGAAAGTGCGCATGAAGACTATGGTGTTACACGTCCATCCACGAGAAACCTATTCACTCGACACTTAAATGTTCCAGGACTGTAGTGGTCAGGAAAAACAGACGCAGGCAGATTGTTCCACTCCTTGGCAATCCGTACCAAAAAGGAACTATCGAAGCGTTTTGTTCGACTTCTTGGTAAATCCACTATATAGGGATGGAAGTTCTGTCTGCGTCTGGTAGTCCGGTGGTAAAAAGGGGTGGGTTTAATTTGGTCAAAAAGTGCACTCGCACACTCTCCAAAATGTAGCCGATAAAATACTGTCAAACAAGCAACCTTACGACGATGCTCCAGCGTCTGCAATTTTTTATTTGTAAGGTTGTTGTTATTTATGATTTTACGGGCTCTTCGGTCAACAGATTCTAGCGCTTCGAGCTGGTATTTGGCAGAACCATCCCAAAGGTGACTACAGTACTCCATGCACGACCTCACTTGGGCTGTGTATAAGTTGAGCAGCCGTTCAGGGCTGAAGTACCGCCAGACCTTCCAGATGATACCCAATTTTTTTGAAGCCGTTTTTGCCATAGACTCAATTTGTTGACCGAAGTTTAATTTGGACGTTATAGTGACGCCCAAAAGCCCTAGTTGGTCGGTGATGGGAACAGATACATTCTGGAAAGTGGGCGTAAAAGTAAAGGTGCTCTTTTTTGCGGAGAATAGACACGCTTGTGTTTTGGAGGCGTTGAATTTGACCAGGTTAGATTCGACCCAATCGGACACATTCCGCAAGGTCGAATCAACGCGCTCAATCATAGACCTTCTCAAAACCTGGATTTCATGGGCGCTCGTTCGCGCATTTGATATATATCTGTCAACAACAGTGCTGTTCAGTGCTTCTTCGGTACTGGTTGTACGTTAGCCAGCTTCCAGGATTTGGGGACTTTACCAAATTCCAAAGAAAGTCTATAGAGACGCGTCAAAACGAGAGATAACTCAGCTGCGCAGCGTTTCAACACCACTGCAGGAATACCACCTGGACCGCTAGCCTTATTTTCGTCTAGGTGCAGCAAGCATTTAAGAACCTCCTTTTGGCGAATATGAACGGTACCCATTGTAGGACTGAACTGAGGTAATTGGGGTGGGATTTTTCCTTGGCTATCTAGACGAGAATTTTCCGCAAAGATACTAGCAAATAAATCCGCCTTTTCCTTAGCGGTGTGGGCCAGAGAACCGTCAGGTTTCCGCAGTGGCGGCAGCGATGGGCGACAAAAGTTCGTTTCGACCGACTTGGCGAGGGACCAAAAAGCTATGCTTCCCGGGGGGTCAAAGTCAAAGTCAAAGTCAAAAGAATCTTTATTTCGTAAGTATTTGAATACATTTGAAATAAGTCATAAAATTTACAAATTGAACTGAATCTACCGCCACTTCGGAAAGTCGATCTGTTGAGAAGAAGTGGCAAGAAACTCAACAGCAATCATCTTTTAAAAATACACAATAACAATTAACAATCTTCTTGCATCCGGATAACTTATAGTAAAACTTTATATAATACTTATCCTTAAATCTATCGAAGGGTTAATCTTAAAAATTTTGGAATTATATTATAAAAGCGTACACATATTGACCCATGAACGAGTTGGTGATCTTCTGGAGTTTACTATTATATTTGATGGAATAAAACGCGAGCAAGACTTGATTAACTTGGATTTATTTTATAGAGGAATTGCACAACAGTAAGCAATGGCCTTTTACAAAAGAAGAGAGCAGAGAGAAGATAGCGGCCAAAGAGTAGAACATCATATAATACTATTATTTGTACAGTGATACCACAGATTAAATAAACACAGATTATTTAATATTTTGCGTCCTTAATTCCAACAGCCTCCTCTGGACGCAAACCCATTGCCTTGGTAAACATCTCATGTTTCGGTCGGTGTAGGCCCTTGGTCAAAACGTCTGCCACCATCTCCTGTGTGCTTTTGTAGAGGACAGATACTTGTTTACTTGATATTCTTTCCCTCACGAAGTGGTAACGAACATCGATATGTTTGCTGCGGGCGTGGTATGTGTCATTACCTGAAATACTAATGGCACTTTGATTATCACAATAAAGTGTAATTGGAATACCTGATTGACTAGGCCAAAAATCTTCTTCTAATTGCTTAAGCCAAACAGCTTCTTGTACTGCTGTGGCTAATGACATATATTCTGCCTCAGTGCTAGAAAGTGCTACTGTAGGCTGCCTTTTCGAGCACCAGCTTATTGCTGCACCCTGGAAAATAAAAACATATCCAGAGCAAGATCTCCGGTCTTCTTCTGGATTGCTCGCCCAGTCAGCATCACAATAGCCAACAATATTACTGCTGTTCTTTCTAAATAGCAGTTTCTTAGAAATGCTTCCTTTCAGATAGCGTAAAATTCTTTTTACAGCAACCCAATGTTGAACAGTTGGTTTATTATTGTATCTACTGAGTGTATTTACTGCATATGCTATATCTGGCCGAGTCCCTTGAGATAGGTACAACAAACATCCTATCAGTTCTTGATATGGGACATTTCTTATTATATCTTCTTCATTTTCAGTCTTTTTTAGGTATAAATTTGGCTCGCACGGCGTATAGACAGATTTGCAGTCTTTCATGTTAAAACGTTCGAGTATTTTTTCAATGTACAAAGACTGATCAATCGAAATTTCATTTTTATCTTCATTTTGAATGATTCTGTAGCCAATACAACATTTTGCTCGACCAAGGTCCTTCATATGAAATTTTTCATTTAATTGTTTCTTCACAATAGTAACTGTGTTTTCATTATTGAAAAATATTATAAGGTCATCGACATATACAGCTATAAGTAATATATCATTTTCATTAATAACTCTGTAGTAAATACAGGGGTCAACTCTTGATCGTGACAGTCCAATCTCAAGTAGAGCTGCATTCAGTTTTTTGTTCCATTGACGGCTAGCTTGTTTTAACCCATATACTGATTTGTTTAGTCGACAAACCTTTTGACCATTTTCGAAGAATGGTGGCTGGGTTACATAAATTTCTTCTTCAATGTCACCCTGCAAAAATGCAGTTACTGCATCCATTTGATGAATACACAGATTATATTTTACTGCCAGACCAATCATGTATCTCATAGATGTGTATCGTATGACCGGTGCATAGATTTCATGATAATCAATACCTTTCTTCTGCTGAAAACCTTTAACAACAAGTCTTGCTTTATATCGTGTTATTACGCCATTTTCGTCAGTTTTGGTTTTATATACCCATTTGCAAGATAGTGTCTTTTTATTCTTTGGTAAGTCAACCATAGTCCATGTGTTATTATGTATCAGTGACTGATACTCTTCATTCATTGCCTCAATCCATTTTTCAGCTTTAGTACTATTCAGAGCTTCAGATAGGCTTTGTGGATCACTGTCTATATAGTTCATAGTGGACTCAGAATTACACATGAAACCAGCAGGAGAGACTGTACCTTCATCACAGTCATTTTCAGCTTCATATATTTCATTTCGCCGTCTTGGTCTCAGAACCATTCGGTGATCTGAAACATCAATGGTTTCATCCGGTATGTATAAGGAGTTTTCTGGATCTGAATAATTAGATGATTCACTTGAATTTATTTGTCTTGAACCATCACTTGAAATTTCAAAAATGGTATCATTCCTTTCAGTTCCGTCATCCTCGGGTCCATTTTTTGGTGAGTCAATTATGTTTGTTAATTGTAAGTATTTTTTATTTAAATTATTTTTATTTTCTTTGGTTTTATTATTATTTTTAATCTTGTTTTCTTCCTTTTCAGGTTTTGATACATTGGTTTCAACATCAACTTTATTTCTTTTGACATTGGCTTCAAGAAATATAGCTTCTCTGCTTGTGGTACATTTCTTACTCTTTGGGTCTAAAAAACGGTAGCCCTTTATTCCATCACAGTATCCAACAAATATTAATTCACGTGACTTTGCATCAAGCTTCCTTCGGTGTTCTTTAGGTATAAGAACCATTGCTTTGCAACCAAAAATCCTCATATATCTTAAATCAGGCTTTTTATTTGTCCACACCTCTTCTGGAGTGATGTCACCTAGGGCTCGTGTTGGTGAGCGGTTGATTATGTGCGCCGCTGTGACCACTGCTTCGCCCCAGTACTCCATCTGCAATTCAGTATTTAATAGCATACATTTAGCTCGTTCAATAAGAGTTCTATTCATACGTTCACTCAAACCATTTTGTTCTGGTGTGTATGGATTACTTGATTGGTGCAAAATTCCAAAGCCTTTTAAATATTTATCAAAATTGTTATTTCTATACTCTTTGCCATTATCACTTCTGAACTTCTTTATTTTTTTATCTAATTCATTTTCTACTCTGTTTTTAAATTCAATGAACTTTTCAAGCACCTCATCTTTACTTTTAATCGGATATACAAATACTTTTCGAGAAAAATCATCAGTAAAAGTGACAAAGTACCTGGCGCCTCCAAGCGATATTGTTTGCATCGGTCCACATACATCGGAGTGGATAAGCTCTAGCAACTCGGTTGCCCGGGAGCCTTCACTTGGAAAAGGCCGTCTCGTCATCTTTCCTTCTATGCAGCATACACATGTTATGCTCTTCTGAGATGGTGTCAACTTTACTCCGGTTGTACAACATGGAATTTTATTCACATCAGTAAAGTTCAAGTGGCCCATTCGCTGATGCCACAGATAGGTGTCAGTTTCAATTATAGCTGGCAGGGCATGAACTTCATTTAAGGTATTTAGCCTATACATATCATTTATTAAGTCAGCATTAGCAACATAGTTTCCATTTTGATTCAATATTTTGCAACCATGAGTATTAAATTCAACTTTGCAACCACTTTTTATTATTTTGCTCACTGATATTAAATTAGTCGACAACTCAGGTACATATAATACATTTTTTACTAGTATTTCACTGCTGTGTCCTTGTGAATCTGGTACTTGGATCATTATATTGCCACAACATACCACATTGAGAACTTTGTTGTCAGCAATTCGGATATTACTTACAGGTGGTCTAGTCTCATTTGTCAACCAATCTCTGTGCATTGTCATGTGCATTGATGCACCAGAGTCAATGTACCAGTTCGAGGAGTTGTTGGTTGTTGTCGCTGAAAAAGCTGCAATAAACCCACTGTTTTTATTTTCACACTTATTATTTGTAACTTCTGGTTTATTCTTTTTATGCCAACAGTTCTTGCTTAGGTGGCCAAATTTATTACAATTGAAACATCTAGGCCCCTTTGACTTTTGTGCTTGTTGATTTTGAAACTTATTATAACATTTATGTTGATTTTTAGAGTTTGAGTAAAATGCGCTTGTCTCAGTTGTTTTCACCTCTTGTAGCAACTTTGTTTTTATTGAATCAGTGCATATTTTAACTCCAGAACTCTCCATAGCCATTATCATGGGCTTGTAACTCTCCGGCAAGCCCGCCAACATCAAAGTTCCCAGCCATTCATCATCTACTGTGAAATTAATATTTCTCAAACGGTGTGCAGATGTCATAATTTTGCTAACATAATCCTCTATACTTGCACTTGTTTCCAATGAAGTGTTTATCAAGTCTTTCAGTAATCCTACTTTACGGGTCAATCCTGAATCTTCAAATGCTCTAGATAAATTGTCCCAGACCTCTTTCGCTGTGTTAGCTTCTCGAATATGTACATAAATAATAGGATTAATCAATAATATTAATTTAGATTTAGCTTTGACATCTTTCTTTGTGTCGATCGTGGGCGACCCGCCAACAATACAATCCCATAATTCTTCGAGTTGTAAATATGCTTTCACTGCAAAACTCCATGAAGCATAATTTTCTCTCCCAATTAGCTTTTCAATGCTCATAATGCTATTTGAAGCCATTTTCAATATTTTTCAAGCTGAAAGAGAAATACGGTGCCGGCCGGCCGCGTGGGTTGACTTGGTTATGTACGTACGTAATTTGATTTTACCGAAAAAGTATATATTTACAAAAATCACTTTACTTTCAATATAATATGATAATTTTAGGCATGGGACGGCCCATAACCTGATGGAATAAAACGCGAGCAAGACTTGATTAACTTGGATTTATTTTATAGAGGAATTGCACAACAGTAAGCAATGGCCTTTTACAAAGAAGAGAACAGAGACAAGATAGCGGCCAAAGAGTAGAACATCATATAATACTATTATTTGTACAGTGATACCACAGATTAAATAAACACAGATTATTTAATATTTTGCGTCCTTAATTCCAACAATATTTATACAATAGGCAATCAAATATTAGACAGAAACATAAGACATAGATATAGAGGTAAAGATAGAAGTAGATAGATGTAGCGATAGAGGTGAGAGATAATAAAGATAATGTGCATGGAGATGGGAATAGTCGTGGAAAGAGACGGGACACAAACACGGACGTGGACATGGAGATGGGGAAGTCAGAGTCAAATTCAAAAAAGTAACATAGTCATAAAGTCTTCAGCAAAACGACCTGGCACCGCTAGCAGCACCCGTTCACGAGTATAACGCAAGCACCAGCCATCACCCTCCTCAACCATATTTTAGGGAAGAGGGTGACCCGACACCCGACGCTACCGCTAGCCATGCCGCCTGAGGGAGCATGACGTTCTTGCTGTTGTATGGATTGGAAGGAGATGGAGATGGCGTTGGATAAGAAGGAGATGGAGATGGAGTTGGAGTTGGAGTTGGAGTTGGAGATGGAGTTGGAGATGGAGTTGGAGATGGAGTTGGAGATGGAGTTGAAGGTGGAGTTGGAGATTGAGCACTTTAGAAAAACAATTACAACCAAGGACTTTTATCGTCCATATATTCAGATATTGTATAAAAGCCTTTATTACACAATTTTTGTTTAATAGTTCCTTTAAATTTATCAAGTGGTAAGTCTTGAATATTTGTGGGAACCTTATTATAAAAACGTATGCATTGACCCATAAATGAGTTAGTGACTTTATGAAGTCTACTATCATAGCCGGCTAGCTTGTACTTATTTCTAGTATTAATATTATGCAAGTCACATTTTCTACGGAACATGTTTAAGTTCTTTTTTACGAACATAAGATTTTCAAAGATATATTGTGATGCAAACGTAAGAATATTTATTTCTTTAAACTTATTTCTTAATGTCGCTCTGGAATTAAGTTTGTAGATTGCGCGAATAGCCCGTTTCTGCAGCACAAAGATGGTTTTAATATCGGCAGCATTTCCCCACAGGAGAATGCCGTATGTCATTAAGCTATGAAAATAACCAAAATAAACCAACCGCGCAGTAGCTTCATTAGAGATATTTCGCATCTTTTTGACGGCATATGCTGCAGAACTAAGTCTCTTCGCCAACCTTTCTATATGTGGACCCCACTGTAGTTGTGCATCTAGGGTTATGCCAAGGAACACTGTTGAATTTACAGGTCTCAATTCTTGTCCCTTTACAATTAAGTTAGTATCAACATACCGGACATTAGGCAATGAGAATTTTAAAAATTTTGTTTTAGTTTCATTGAGGAGTAGTTTATTGGCTGAAAACCATTTCTCCACAGTTTCAATACAACTGTTTACTTCAAAGCAGTGCTTCAATTGCCTACTCACTTTAAATAGAAAAGAGGTATCATCAGCAAACAATATGACCTCACACTTGTCTTTTACCACAAATGGCAAATCATTTATATAAACTAAGAATAAGAAAGGCCCAAGAATCGAGCCCTGGGGCACTCCCATATGAACTGCTGATCCCGATGATCTCTTTCCATTAATATCAACTCTTTGAATTCTATTGCATAAATAGGATTTCATAAAATCAAGTGCCCTATCATTGATTCCATAGTGGTGTAGCTTCATGAGGAGTGTATCGTAGTGAACACAGTCAAAAGCCTTGGACAGATCACAAAAGACACCGAAGGCATCACGTGACTCCTCCCAGGCATCAAATATATGTTTGATAAGCTCAACACTGGCATCAGTTGTTGAGCGACCCCGTGTGAAACCGAACTGATTTGGATTCATCAAATTATTGCTGTAGAAGTGTACCACTAGTTGGTTTAAAATAAGCTTTTCAAAAATTTTACTAAGTGTTGGTAGTATAGAGATTGGTCTAAAGTTACTGGGGTCGATTATGCTTCCAGCTTTAAATACAGGAATAATTTTACTAAGTTTCATTAAATCAGGAAACACACCACTATCAACACAATTATTAAATATACTAGCTAAATTAGGTGTAATAATATCAATGATGGATTGGATGATTTTAACGGAAATGCCATCCAAATCAGCAGTGTTTTTAACTGTAATACTATTAAAAGCTTTCAATACCTCACTTTCAGTAACATGCCTGAAAGTAAAGGTGGTTTTGCACTTATTTACATTTTTTTCAAGAAAAGACTGTGCAATTTTGACTGATGAATTTAATGTCTTGGTGGTCGAAACTGGAATGTCTGCAAAGAATTTTTCAAAAGCTTCAGCAACTTCTGTATCTGATGTCAACAGTTGATCACCAATTTTCAGTTTATATTCCGCGTTTCTAATGTTTGACTTTCCAGTTTCGCTGTTTATAATTTGCCAAGTAGTTTTAGGTATATTTACACTATTTTGAATTTTATTATTAATAAAATTTGATTTTGCAATACTACACACACTTTTGAACATTTTAGAGTATTTTTTAACATATTCCTTAAAGGTTTCACTATGATTATATGATTTTTCATCATATAATTCATATAATCTGTCTCTGCTTTTGAATATTCCTACTGTTGCCCAGTCACTAAACTTAAATGAGTTATCATTTATTTTAATTGTTTTAGATTTAAATACTGTATCATACTCACATTTAATTAAATTAAAAATACAATTATATTCCTTAACAGGATCATCATAACATTTAAGTTCCCACAACTTATCCAAGACATTACTTCTGAATCTCTCCAGCCGACCCTCGTTCATGGGTACAAACTTAATCTCTCTTCTTAATGCCTTGTTTGTGTTAATGTCAAAAGATGCTAATTGTCCACTGTGATCCGATTTTAATTTATTAAATATGTATTGACTGTTGGGTGATGCATCTGTGAAAATGTTATCAATACATGTAGCTGAAGTGGCTGTAACTCGTGTAGGCTCTAAAAAGAGATTTTTAAGTCCATAACAAAGAAACAAATTTGTTACCCTTTTACTCAGCGATGATTGTATTAGTAAGTCAATATTAAAATCACCACAAACAATGATATTTTTTTTAGTATCACTAAGTTTCAGTAAAGCTTCCTCCATAATTTTTTCAAACAAATCATAGGATGAAGCCGGCCGCCTGTATACGCTTATTATAATAACTTTCCCTAGCTCAATACATGCCATTTCAATGGTTTGCTCAACAGAAAGACTAATAATATCCATTCGTTCTTTAAATTTCATTCCTTTGTGTGTAATAATCAAGGAACCGCCACAATTTGCCTGGCTTCTACTGTATGAACTAGCTATTTGATGATTATTGAATGAAAATATCATTTGATGGTCTTTTAGCCAGTGCTCCGTTACACATAAAATATCTATATTTTCTTGATTCATGAAAAGTTCAATTTGTAAATCCTTACCCAGCATGCCTTCAATATTTTGGTGAGCTACATTTATTACATTTTTACTACATTTTAATTTTGCAGCTGGGGCATATGTGCTAATAACATTTTGATTATAGCTAGAAGTCTTATTATCTATTGTCATTGCCTCTAGTTTAAATTAACTAGACTAGTCCTAATACTACTACTTGGAATGTTATATTCCAACGGTTTTACAAATATAAGTGGCTGCTCAATAGAAGCAGAGGTTTCAGTCAAGATGACTGGTAAATCATTACTAATAATATATGATAGCGAAATTGCTATTTGTCTTATATAATAATTGTACAAATTGTACTTATCATGCTTAAAATAAAAAGGTTTACTAACTATAATGTTAGTATCGATCATATGAAATTTATCACTATGCCTACATGTCATAGTGTGTAATATTTTATTCAGATGGTGCCTTATATTGTTTTCTTGCTCTGAGAAAGAGTGGCTAAAAGGTAATGCAAATAAAATTATTCTACATATATTTTTCTTTTCATGTAATTTGGAAAAACTGTGAATCATGTCTTTTTTATTAGCATGATCCCGTCTGCCAACTAAAATGACCAAGACTGTTTTGACTTTAAAGTCAGTCACAAAAACTTTATTCAATATATCACAATATGAAGCACCAGGGAAACAATTATTTATTATTGGCTGCTTTACATATTTACTTACTTGGAAGCCCATTTTTTTCCCAAGTTCATCGCTGTACATAACTACTTCTGGTTGACTTATCTTATTATTACATAAATAAGATGGCTTTGGTTGTATAGGCAATACATTATCCTCTATAACACAAGGCATCTGAGACTGGGACTGGCATGGCTCGGGCTGTGAACAACTTAATACACTTTGTTCACAATTATTTTGGGAAGTCAAATACTCAAATTGATTCAGATTATGTTTAGATAGTTCAAGTAAGCTGTCCATGGCTAAAGTGTGTTCTTTTATCTCTTTCTGAGCAACCTCATATTTATTAGTTAAACTATTAAGTTGCTCATAAAGCCTGTTTATTTCCAGCTCAAGGTGCCTTGTGTCACTTTCATAAGTTAACCTATTTTGCTCCAATTCAGAACTACATGATTTTAACTTACTTAATAAATTTAAACGTTCTTTTCTATAATGGATATTTTTACATGAGAAAATTTTATTCTTACTAATATTTTTATTTTTATTATTGGCCTTTATACATTGCTTACTTTTGTTTGATTTAGTCCTACTTTTATTACAGTTAAGTTTATTGTTAGTGCTTGTAGTAGGACTAACCGGCAACTCTGCATCAATCGAGCAATCACTGGTAAGGTCGATAGTGGTGGAAGTATTTTTACATATAGATACCATTGAGGGGGCAGATTCAACCAGGTATGACGCTATTCTGTCTCCAATACAGCCTATGTGGGCGAAACGAGCTCTTTTGATCACCTTCTTGCAGGACTTGGCGGCAGCATTGTACCTCTTCTTGTGTTCATGCGAATCCACGGCTTTGCTTCTGCGAGCGGTTGCCCAGGCTTTGTACGCTTCTCGCTTACGCTTTTCAGCGGAAAAGCATTCAGCACTAAACCATGGGCGAGCTTTGGTTTCCAGGGATAGATCAGCGTAGGGAATGAAGAACTCCATTGCTTGACCTATATCACACTTGAGACTGCATCAGCGCAGCACGATGGATCGGTTGATGTAAAACAAGCTTGCCGCCACAGATAAGATGCGAAGAAATGTCGCATTTCATCCCAATCTGCCGACTTGTAACGCCATACTCGCCTAGAACCACTTGGTCGGGTGTCAGGTGGCGAGTACTGCGATACAGATTTCACCAGACAGTGATCGGATGTCCCTAAGGGTGCTGTGACGGACACCGAATATCTGTCGGGATCGGTTGTCAGCAGAAGGTCCAGGCAGTAAGCAGTGTGGCCAGCAACGTCTGGGATGCGCGTAGGCTCGTCAACAAGCTGAGAGAGGCCATGAGTGAGCGAAAACTTAAAAGCCTCTCTACCAGCATAGTCAATGTCCTGAAACGGGTATAACCACTGTCCGTGGTGTGCGTTAAAATCCCCCAGGAACACCAACTGCGCTGTGGGAAAACGTTGCTGAACCTTGTCCGCTGTACTGCTGAGATAGTCCATAAGCCTTGTTGTCTCCCGATCTCCGCTGTGTGACCGATAAATACCAGCGTATACCATTTGGTCTAGGCCGGTATCTATGTGAACCCACATAACTGAAAGGTCCGGCACTTCTAAGTAACGGAGACGCTGACAACAGATCTTGTCACTGGCATACATGCACACCCCGGCGTGCGGGTGGAATTTGGACTCCAGGATGTAACCTGGGTAACAGAGGTATGCCGAGTCTGACGGATCACAGATCTGCGTCTCCGTTAGGAAGAGTAGGTGGGGTCTCTCCGTCTCGAGGTGGTGGTGGACATCATTGAGATTAGAATGCACTCCTCGGATGTTACAGAAGTGCACTTTAAACGAGAGGAAGTGCAAACGCTGTGTTACCTTACTCTTCTTTGGACCTTTCATTAGTTTTGGAGTGGAGTGAATAGGGAGGAGAACAGAAGTTGAGTGAAGTGCTGCAAATGGAACCAAGCAACTCGATAGGGGTAACGCACCTTTGGGAAACTCGCTTGGAGACTGCGGGGACGCCCGAACCCCCCCGAGTTCGCCATCGGGTCCTCTCAAACCGGTCGCCAGCCGGCACGATGGAGCCTCCCAGGATTTTTCGCGAGGTGGCGGGGCAGCCTTTTGCATGTGGCTGGCATGCTACTTGGGCCCCTACTACCTTGCGAACGCGAGGTTTAGCAGTTTTCAAAACTCTGCTCTGCCACTTTACCCAATTTTAAACCTGCCATTGCTTTCATTGCTTCTTCCATGCTTATCTCACTTTCACCATCGGTTACACCACTCGAAGGTTCTTTCCTTCTTTCCAAAACATCACTCTGTTTCGCTCAAATAAATTCTCGGAATATTAGGTCCTTACCTATGAAATTGGCGTTTTGTATGGGAGGAATAATAGTCGTTTATTTTTTTGATATAATGATCCATTGCTATCTATGCATTTCTGCCATCTCACAGGTAGTTCATTTATTTATTTATTTTTATTTATTTTATAATTTATGTACACACTGTTTAAAATGTACAATGATACTTAAATACTAATACATGTACAAAGGTACAGCTTATTTCTAAGAGAAATTTCTTCCAGCAGACCCGTGACTGGAGAGATACATTGAAACAAAATCAGTGCATGCATAACAAAAACAATATTCAAATAATAAAATACTTTTTCAACACACTTGCTCGTAAAGTGAGCGTTATTCTATTGAGTTTAGAACTATAAACTGGGCTATAAGTCACGCGTGCATAATATATTATACCCTAGTGCATAATATAATGAATCCTACAAAGTTTAATTGTACCTTTGTGCAAATAACATGCGAGAAAACAGAGCATATTTTATTGGTCCGGGTTATACACTAAATATTTTCAGAAACAACAAAGAGGTTTTATACCACTTCAAATCCATATACATTTTTAAATGTTTGCGCCTTATATTAGTAAAATAAATTTGTATATTAAACAAATTATTCACAATTTACAATCATTTGTCATAAAATATATTTGCATTTACCACTCCAAATTAAACATTTTCACTTAAAATAGGCTGTATATGCTATACAGACATTGACACATTTGACGGAAAAAAAAACCTACGCGCATACGCGAGGTTTGGCGCCATTTTTCAATCACAATTCACAGCTTTGTTATCAAGTGTGTTTGTTATTTTATGATCACGTATGTCTGTCTTTTACTCACAAGTGTGTTGAAAAACGTCGTATGTAACTCGTGAGCGTTGCTAATTACAGTCGAGGCTGTGATTTGAGCCCGAGCCGCAGGTGCAACTTCAACTTGCAACTTCGCTCACTTGTTACATAATATACTAAAATACAATACCTACACTAAGATATAATAAATACATTACTAATAAATAAATATATAAGTACATACATACCTATATATAAATAAAATATATTCGTTGATTAATTTGACTTAAATTTTATGCATTTTGAGAAAAGTAATGTTCTCTTACTCTTTTTCTAAATGAAATTATAGTTTTTGATTCGCGTATTTTGAATGGTAATGAATTCCACAATCTGACAGCATGTATATTAAAAGAGTAGGAAAAGAAATCGGTTTTATGGGGTTTTATATATAAGAGAGTACGCTTATGTGGTCGGCATGGCGTATCTGTAGAATGGACGAAGGAGAAACGCTCGCTCAAGTATTTTGGTGCAGAGGGATTACGAAGGACGTTAAAGAGAATGCAAAGGATGCGAGTATTTCTTTGTAATCGAATTGGAAGCCACTTCAGTTGTTTGCGGTAATCTGAAACATGGTCGTACTTTTTGAGGCCGAAGATGAAGCGAATGCAGAGTTTTTGTAGCCGTTCTAGCTTACTCAAAAGCTCCTCAGTAGTATCTCAGTAGCAGACGTCGGCATAATCAATGATAGATTTATGCCTTTTCTAAAGAAACATTAGGACGGGAATCAATAAAATCTTTGAAGGCGGTTTGGACTGCCTCATCGGAGTTGAATTTTTTCCCCTGCAAAAAGTTATCCAAATTTATAAAAAAAATGGTATTCTGTTGGAGCAAGGTCCGGGGAGTACGGTGGATGTCTTAATAAACATTCCAATTGAATTGTCCACGGTGTGTGTTTTCTTGTGTGTTAGAATAAAAAAATAAAGTGATAGACATACATACATACATAACTTCACGCCTATATCCCTAATACCCGGAATCCTAATTAGGCAGAACACCAGACGCTACACAACCATCTGATGTCACGTTTGACAAATTTGGAGATATTATTATGATGGAGAGAGGCTATTGCAATGACAGGTAGTCAGCCTATCGCCCTCAAAAAAACGGCAATAAAACCAAAGTGATAGAATAAAATCATAAAAAGAAAACAATGCAAAATATGCTAACGTTTTCACACATCGTGAACGTGAAAGGAACAGTGTGCATCTGCTTAGTAACAGTGACAATCAATTCTCTTTTTAACGCTTTTTAAGGGAGTGTGCTCGTATATCTATTTTGACGGGTTTTTACCTCGTGATCCTTTTCAATTTCGTTATAACATTTCGCAACATGTTTTTTGCATGAAACTATTAGAGCCTGACAATTTTCAATTCGTTCACTTTCATTATATTATTATTGTGGAGTTACGTTATTTTATTCCATAAAACAGCCTAGTTTTCTACTGAATATCCTAATTACTGTCCAAATAGTGCTTGTGTAAAGTATCTTAATATACCCTAATCACTACGACCAAGTTTTACAACAATTATAACATTACTTGAAAAATGAAAATTCTGACCTTGATCAGTGGTCTTGCTCCTGTACCTTAATATTGCTTGTAAACTATAAATTGTTTATTTCCTCTTTACCATAAAATAAGTGTAAGTATAGCGAGGAAGTGATTTTATAAAATAAAAAAATCTAACGGGCCTATAAATTCGTTCATTAGGATAAATAAGCAGGTAATTTTTCAAGAATGCAAGCTTTTTGGCCGCTTGGCGGCGCGGCGCTTGAAGTTTTTTGGGTGAACTTGTTCGATACATTGTAAGTTCTGCAAGTATAATTGGCTGCATAGGTACAACATTACATTCAACGAAACAAAGATTTCCATGGGATTTATTACTTTTGTAAAGCTGTATGAAAAATGTAGAATGAGCAGTACATACCATTTTTTAAATAATAGAGAAAGTAGTGATGATTAGAACATTGATTTTTGATAATAAGGCTTCTTGATATTGTAAATTTATGTAAAATATGCTGAATTTTTTCATGTTTATTAAATGTAAAATTTGTACAAAAATAATGCGTTCTTTGTTATTTTTTTAGTCATTACATAAAAATTATTGTTGTAAACCTAACTGGAGTACTGGCTGCGGTAAAAGAGGTCCTGTGATGGAGACCATACGAGGCCAGCTTGAAAAATTGAGTTGTATAAATTGGCTCATGTCTGGGTGTATACTAAGCTAACCCCTATTTACGATGTGTCTTCCCCATAAAACAAGCTCATTGAACTTACTTTTGGCTTACATAGTTAGTGTTTCAGAGAGTAACTTATTTAATTAACTATTGCAGTGATCGTATAGATGTGTAAATAGAGAAGAATGTTCAGCTACTATTACAATAAAAACGAAAATGAAATAATACGCAAAACACCTCACATATGTAAAAGCGATATTGTAAAAAATGAATTGCTTTAGTGAAACATGAATCTAAGAAGGAGGTGTACCGAAATCTAGGATCGGTACAATCAATTTTTGAAAATAAATTTAAAAAGTTAAAGACGAGGGGAGGACAATATGTAGGTACGAAGTTCCTTCCTATGAATGTTATAAAAATACATTGTACAGGTCAAGAAAAATAATGAAACGTTCTTAATTGTGTACATTTCAAAGATGTGGAAATACTGAAAACATTAGCTGAGGACTTCTTAGTTTGCGATGACGGTGACGAGGAAAAAATTTTGATCTTTTGTCCCAAAATATGTAGGGAAATAGTAAATGATTTTATACACCACCTTCGTTTAAAATTCGCATTGTGTATGACATAAACTTAATCCTTTATTCGATATTATCCGATATTAATCCAAATACTTTAATCCTAAGGGTTATAATGTCATTTGATTTTGGACGATAATAATAGTTGTTTCCGTTTTTCGAAAAATTAACATGCATTAAGTAAAGGCACCAAAGGTTAACACTGCACCAATGCTTGACACCCTTTATTTGAAGTATGAAAAGAAACTATACCTTGATAATATGAAATAGGTACTAATATAACATTTTATACTTAGTATCCTCTATAACTTGATTTTGTAACTTCCCTTTTTTGTTTTGCAATATTTTTGTTTGATAAAACAAACATACAAACTCAATCCGGTCAAAGTGACAGTATATTACGCCATTTCTTACGATTGTGCTTAAGGGCGCTCATTCATTTATGGTGAAATTTAGGACATTTTAAATTAGATTTTATGAACAATAGAGTTACATATTACTTTTAATTGTTGAGTAATGATTATAAATAAGATTTCATAAGATTTCATCATATTTCAAGTATGGTTTACTAGTTATCAGGGTGTCATCTAGTGGGTACCAATATATTTAAAATATCCAATGCTTGACGTTGATGACAAACTATGGGAACTTCAATTCTTTCTCAATGTGATAGTTTTGCGTTATTGTATGTTATTTATTATTATATTTAAGGTTCAATGTTAAGTTTTGTCGAAAAAAAAAACGTCTTCTAAAACAATTCTATCCCTTCACTTAACAGCATGTCAAACATTAGACATTCAGGAGTTAGTCCAGTCATTTCATCCGAAAAAAAGGCAAATAAAAGAAAATGAATTTGCGCTTCTAATTTTTTAATATGTTGTAGAGGATACCTAGAAAAGCTTAACTTGAGATTGTCGACCAAGCTTTCCTAGGAGCTTTCGCCGCCATCTTGGAAAACGCTTAAAATTTGTTTTTCAGCAATAACTCGGCTATCCGATGAGATTCGAAAATTTTTGTAAGACACTTTTTGCAGCTTTCTTTGTGCTCTACAATAACGCCTGAATCATTTTTAGCGTATCATGCATCGTTATCGAGATATCGATCGATAAAGTCAAAAGTTTAGGACACAATTTTTGTTTTTTCCTTTTTTTTTCTTTGGGTCTTAATAAATATGAAAAATTGTGGAATTCAAACTTGTAGAGCATATTCAGACCTACAATTTCCTTCTTGGATTTTTTTATGTTGGACAAAAATTACGATCTCCAGCGCGCCGCAAAGTCGGTGAATCCACGCTCAGCGTCGGGCGCGCTCAAGTTAGCATATCGTATCGTGTTGAGTTTTTGCTGTGCGTAGTGTAAATCGAGGGTTCCGATATTCTGGGCAAAAATTTCGATATCTAGTTGGCTGTAAACTCGTTATAACGGAGTGCCCGCATAGAGCGTCCGTTGGAGTTGGAGGGGTCAGGTATAAAGGGACCCTATTGTTAGGGTCTACGTGTTGAAACGTGTTCTTCTTTTCGTAGCATCTCGGTAAGTTGCCTCGAGCCTTTCGAAGTGAGCACACGTGTTTCAACAATTTTGTGACTATGGGAGACTGTTTTATTTGTAAAAAAGCGTTAATCGACGACATTTATGTTGCTAAAAAAGAGCTGTTCGAACTCTCTTGACGGTGAATGAGAAAAGAGGACATGTGGACCATCAACGCATGCTAGAAAGTGTCGAATCTGTGAATGTGCACAGGGCGTGTTACAAGAATTATGCGAACGAAAGACTCGCGTCGTTTGTCGCTCGTCGAACAAAATCAGTCTCGGAAGAACAGGAACCTGAACCTGAACCGGAACCCGAACATCAACAGCAGCTCGAAGACCGTTTCGATTTTAAAATAAATGTTTGTTTTGTGGAGTACCGTTTTATCGCCCTATATGGTGGTGATAAGCACGAGAAGTCCATAAATATTTTGCGATTCCATCGCTTCGCAAAATCAATGACAGCGAATAAAGTGTATCACCTCTCACTACTCCCGCCAACCAAAAGCGCTGTGCGTCAACACATTTTCCGGACGTATCTCCAAGTTCAAACCTGGCTCGGATTTTTCAAGGATCCACAAGGATGGGGTTGGCGACAGACCAATCGAGGGCTCGAACCAATCACGATGACGATGCTCTCATCGAATCAGCATCATTTCCAACGTTTCAACAGACACAACAACTCGAAGAGTTTACGGAGGACAAAGATCTTCAGCCTGGACCATCCAAGCGAAAAAAGACATGAAAAAAGTCCATCGTTCGTGTCTCGAGTGCAGAAAAAAATATTTTTCTTTCCGTTTATTTTGTTTTGTTTATTTTGTATTGTAAAAAAATAATATTTTTTACTGCACAAACAAATTATTTGTTTAATAAATTACTATTGTGTGATCCTTAATTTGTTGCTCTATGTACTTATTTTTTATCCCATCAATTTCCTGAACAATTTCCCATTCGATTCGACATCCAGACACAACAGAGCGAGCAGCTCGCTCGACGCTGAGTGTGGATTCACCGACTTTGCGGCGCGCTGGAGATCGTAATTTTTGTCCAACATAAAAAAATCCAAGAAGGAAATTGTAGGTCTGAATATGCTCTACAAGTTTGAATTCCACAATTTTTCATATTTATTAAGACCCAAAGAAAAAAAAAGAAAAAACAAAAATTGTGTCCTAAATTTTTGACTTTATCGATCGATATCTCGATAACGATGCATGAAACGCTAAAAATGATTCAGGCGTTATTGTAGAGCACAAAGAAAGCTACAAAAAGTGTCCTACAAAAATTTTCGAAATCTCATCGGATAGCCGAGTTATTGCCGAGAAACAAATTTTACCCCTTTTTCAACATGGCGGCGAAAGCTCCTAGTAAAGCTTGGTCGACAATCTCAAGTTAAGCTTTTCTAGGTATCCCCTACAACATATTAAAAAATTAGAAGCGCAAATTCATTTTATTTTTTGAATGTACGTAATGACTGGACTAAGTACCTAAAAATAATTGAATTTGGTTATTACGTAGGTATTGTTTAGGGTTTTCCTAATGACGGATTGCACAGACGGATGGAATAAAAGAAGAAAATACGTCAGAAATGTGAATATGAATATTTACTCTGCGCCAGAAACATATACTTAGAGAAGGTTATTTATCATGAGTAACTGAATTTTCCTGGTAAAAATAAATTCTACAAATATTTGTGTACAAGCTATTTCACGCGGTTTTACTCGCGCAATTTCGAATCCCGCGAGAATTTCGGAATAAAAAACAGCCAATATACTATTTCAGATTGTACACTATCTCTATGCTAAATTTCATTTAAAACCGTTCGGCCGTTTTTCGGTGATTTAGAAACAAACATCCATACGTCTATCCAAACTATATTTTCTTACCATTTTGATGTTGATATGTGTAATTAAGGTAGATTTTTGATCATAAGGTAAATGTAGGTGCTTAAGCGTTGCAGTAGAATATATTATTATTTGTTCTTGATTAAAATTTTTGATAGTTAAGTCATTACAAACATTATTTGTTAGACTGTCAACTATTGGAGTAGAGGAGTGTTCGTTTTTGTTTATCAAAAAAGTTATTTTTATTGTGAGGAGACACTACTTAATAAAGATTTTAATAGTATAAGAAAAAATAAAATACATTTCTATTTTAAAATATGAAACGGTTTTCATAAAATAATACGTTATTTTTGAACAATCCCAATAGTGTCAACCTTTGGTGCCTTTGCTATAACTGAGTAGAAGAAATATATTTTACGGAATGGTAACCCGAACAGCACACATCCGCCTTGACAACGTCATTCTAGACAAACAAATAAAAAAACAAAAAGGTTTTGATTTCATAAAAAAAAAATAGAAACTTCATCAGAAAGAACTATATTCAGTGAGAGAACTTCTCGCTCGGACCTTTACTTCAATCGTAGTGCGCATAGAGTAACTTATATACTGGTATAGAGTCGTCACTAACAAATTTGGTACTAGCGCGATCTAGCGGAAAACAACCGTACCTCGACAACCAAAACCCAGCTGCGCCGCTCTAGTTTGTATTTTCAAGAAGGGTAATTTTAAACAATAACTTGGACTTTGGAGTAGCTAGATTCATAAAATTACGGGTTAATCAGGTTTAGGTATGATGAATCCAGCAGTTCAATCAAAGTCTATGTAGTGAAGTAAATAAAAAACAATTTAGCAGTTGCGTGATTTATTAGGTTTTCTTTTTTGGTGTCCTTGTAACGTGCGTAAGTCCAACGTGTTATGCGCAGCTGTCTTCCTCGGTGAAGGTGCCAGGTACGGGTACTCGCGAGGCACTACCCAGTAGGAAGTGGTTTGGAGTAATCGCCTCTGGTTCTTCAGCTTCCGTCGAGACGTGTGTGAGAGGTCTGCTGTTGACTGTGTTCTCTATTTCAACCAACAGCGTCTGCAGGATCTCTTCTTTGGGGGCTCGTTCATGTAGAGTGACATTTAAAGCGGTTTTCACACTTTTAACCAGCCGTTCCCACGCGCCGCCCATAAACGGCGCGCTAGGAGGGATGAAAAGCCACTGTATCGAGTGCGTCGAGGCTTCGTCTCTTAAGGCTTCGTGCGCTGCTTTCTTCAGCTCTATGTCGGCGCCGCGGAAGTTAGTTCCGTGGTCTGACCAGAGTTCTGTAGGGCATCCTCTTCTATTTATAAAGCGGCGCAGGGCCATGATAGCCGAGTCCGTGCTGAGGCTGCCGGCTAGCTCCAAGTGTATTGCTCTCGTAGTTAGGCATGTGAAGAGCGCTCCGTAGCGTTTTTGATGTGTATGACCGACTGTGACTGTTAGCGGGCCGAAGTAATCCAGACCGGTGAAGGTGAACGGTCGCTTGTGATGGGCGAGACGACTTTGAGGGTGGTCTCCCGTAGCCGGCCACGCTGGTTTCGCCTTTCTTATGCGGCACGCTTGACAGGTTTTTATTACGTTTCTAACTGCGTAGCGTAGGCGTAGCACCCAGTAGCGTTGACGTACTTCATTCGCCGTTGTTTCGAAACCACCATGTATAATCGAGTCCAGCGATGACTTCCGTCGATTATGATGGGCGTCTTCTGGCAGTCTGTGATGTCGGCGGCGGCAGCTACTCTTGAACGAAGTCGGAAGATCCCTTCAGCGTCTAGATAAGTCGACAGTTGAAGTAATCTACTATTTGTGTTTACGTCGTTTCCTTTACGTAAGGCTTCCAACTCGTCCGCGAAGGTTTCTTGCTGCTGAGCTTTCACCCACAACATCTCAACTTGTAACAATAAGCGAGCTTCTAAGGGCTTGAAGTTGAGAGTTTTTTCTATTTTAGTCTTGAAAGCTTGCGTTTTCTTATCGGAATTTTGTATTATTTTCCAATCTGGATCTATATTTTCTATTTTCTTAGTTCGTTTTCGTGTATTTGAACACTTTTCTTTACTACGAATGATTTCTATGAACTGTAGGGCCCGTGCGGTCGCCCTCTGAAGTCTGATCCAGCTTGAAAATCTTGAAATATCCGGTAAGGCTTGTGTGAGTGTGTGTTTGTTTGTGTTAACACACACTCTTTCTTCACTATTATCGATTGGTGACTCTGACGGCTCTTCAGTCGGCCATTCGTCCTCGGGTGAGAGTAAGAACGAAGGCCCTTGATACCAGCGATGTTGTGAGTTGAAATCTGTCGGCGTTGTTCGTGTCGCGTCGTCTGCTACGTTGAGTTTCGTCGGTACCCAGCGCCATTCATTAACTTTCGTGGTTTCTGCGATTTCGGCGAGTCTATGTGCGACGAAAGGTTTGAAGGCTCTCGGTCCCGTTCGAATCCAGGTTAGTACCGTTTTCGAATCAGACCAGTATACTCGACGTGTAGGCTTGAAGTCGTATTCTGTCGATGCAGTTTCGGCGAGGCGGGAACCCAGCGTGGCGGCTTGAAGTTCTAAGCGCGGTATTGAAATTACTTTCAATGGAGCGACTTTCCCTTTGCTGCAGGCTATAGATACGTGGATTCTTCCGTTTTCATCGACCGTTCTCCAGTATACGACCGTAGCGTATGCAGACGAGCTGGCGTCTACGAAGGTATGTAGCTCCCGAATCGTAGCGCGGGCCAACTCGGCGTGACATCTTTGTATTTGCAACTGCGGTAGTATTTGTACGTGAGTCATCCAACTATTCCACATTTCAGTTTCATTATTGTGAAGTTCAGCATCCCATTCTATGCCGGACCTCCAAGTTTCTTGGAATATCTTCTTAGCTTGTACGGTGATCGGCGTAGCGAGCCCGAGGGGGTCATATATTGACATGACTGTGCTCAGGGCTTCTCTCTTCGTAGGCCTCTTTTTTCCACTGAATATTTCATTTGTTAATTTGTTCTTATTTATGTTGAATGATAAGGTGTCGAGCTTCGGGTTCCATATCATCCCCAGGATCTTCTCGGGCGCTGTCTTCTTTACTACCCGGCGCTAGCGATTTTAAGACTTTGGTGGAGTTTGAGGACCACCTTTGAAGCGTATAGTTAGCGCGGCTGTGTATGAGGGCCACTTGTGACGCTATTTCGATTGCTTCGTCTTCATCGCAGTAGCTCGCCAGATAGTCATCGACGTAGTGGTTTTTAACGATGACTGTCGCTGCTCGGGGATACTGGTCTCTGTGGTCTTCCGCGTTCTTATCCTTCACGTAGATTGCAGTGCACGGGGAAGATGTCGCTCCGAAGATCACGCTTTTCATTCTGTATTCAGTGGGCGCCCCTGTACGTCGATCTCCTCGCCAGAGGAAGCGCTGCATGTCTCTATCTTCTTTTCTGATTTCAACTCTCAAAAACATATCTTTTATGTCGGCTGTCACTGCTATGGGTTGTTGTCGGAACCTCATGAGGACTCCCGGCAATGATTGGAGCATGTCGGGGCCCGAGAGTAACATGTTATTGAGGCAGACTCCTTGTGACTTGGCTGCAGCATCGTGTACGATTCTCAGCTTCTCTGGTTTCTGAGGGTTGATCACCGCGAAGTGAGGAAGGTACCAGAGTCGATTATTTACTGGTTCAAGAGCTATCTCGGCGTACCCGTTCGCGAAGAGTGTTTCCATTTGAAGCTTGTATCTATTTTTCATCTCTTCATTTTTATCGAGCTTCTTTTCTATGTGTTCTATTCTCTTCATGTCGTAATTATTGTGAGGTACGTAGTTGTCGATTTTCCAGAGAAGTCCTGTCTCGAAACCTCCCGCCGGTATGCGCTTAGTTTAATTTTGAAGTATGTCAAGCGCGCGTTGCTCTGCCCTGTTGTATGAGCGTCTCTTTTCAACACCTATTGACTCGAGCGCGAAGTGTTCATTCATCATACGTTCCATAGACTCTTGCTCTTCGAAGTTGTGAACGTGCGTAGTTCTATGGATAGCTTCTTTCTTCGCCCCTTTTGAGCCGTGTAGGACCCAACCGAGCTCTGTGTAGGACGCGACTGGTTCATGCTGCCTTCCTCTTCTCATTTCGTGTGTGACTAACAAGCTCCAATTATCTTGACCTATGAGCACTGTAGGCTTCTGTGTTTCATTTGTAATGAACTTTTCTATGTCTTGTAAGTGTGAGCTGGTTTCTATTTTCTGCCATGAGATGGATTGAGGCGATAGTTGCAAGTCATCCATCGTGCGTGCTGATATTCGATGGCGTTCAGTGTCGCGGCCTTGGATTTCGAAGAAGACGCGCCTGGATTTCTTGGCGTCTACGCGGGCACCAGCCACCCCCTCAATGTAGAAAGGGGATGGTGGCCCTGATACTCCAATCTTCGCCGCTACATCTGCTTCTATGAGGGTGCAGGTCGAGCCGTCGTCCAGCAGGGCGTAGGTATCTATCGTGCCCTTAGGTCCCGAAACTTGAACTGGAAGTATCTTCAATAATGCTGTTGAATGTACTCGTTCTTTGACCGACGTTACTATGGCGCAGTCTGCGCTTTTCTCGTTTTCTTTTGCGATGTGATGAAGGAGTGGATGATGAGAATAGTCGCACCCGTCAATATCACATTTCTTCGTCTTGCTAAGGTGGCGGTAAAGTCGGCGTCGTAAGCATCGAAAACATAGCCTGTGTTGTTGAGCTAGTTCCTATCTGTTTGAAACTTCAGCTTTCTTCATCATGGAGCAGTCTGATGGATGATGGTTTTCTTTCTTGCAGACGACGCAGATGTTTGTTGAAGGTGTTTTCGACTGTTGCGTGCTTTCTATGTGATAGTTTCGAGCTCGACGCTTCTCCCGCCGGTCTTCAGTCGGTGTCCCTTCAGCTGGCGCGAACTTCCCGCATCTGTCTGCTAGTCTATCGAAGAACTTTGACATGATGATGAGATCTGGTTGATCTTCACGCTGCTCTTCTACGAAGTTGAAGTAAGAGAGTCGTAGCGCAGCTGAAAGCTTCTCTATAATAACGCGTACTATTTCTGCGTTATATAAGTAGTGCGGCTTCTGTAACACTCGCACTGTCGCTGTGACGTTGTTTATTCTCGAAGCGAAGTTGCAAATATCTCTCGGATTCTCTTGAAGTCGCGGCAGGCTTCTCAATTTCTCAAGTTTGGCGGCAACGAGTGCGTCTGGGCGGCCGAACCGTGCTGCTAGTAACTTCATGACTTCTTTCGTAGTTGTAGCGCCGATGAATAAACATTGAACGGCATCTTTTGCTATTCCGCGAAGGCATCTTCTTAACCTCGATAAGTTCTCTTGTTCTGTTAAGTAGCTTGCGGATTCTTCATATGCGGCTTTGAAAGGAAACCACTCTCCCGATGAGCCGTTGAAACTTGGTAGCTCCATAACTCGCTGCGTGTGAAGTATGGTAGGTTGATTCACACGTGCCGCTGTATTTAATACTTTACTCAAAATTGAGTATACTGTTTTTGTGTTGGCTCTTGATTTAATTCTATTTTATTAGTATTTTATCATTAATTAATAACAAAAACCGGATTAATGTATTACTAGAAGTTAAGCCTACTAGCTAAAATACTTTCATTATCACTTCACTAAAAATTTACAAGTACACTTATCACAATGGAAAACACATCTCTCAAGCAAAGTTTTTGTGAATTACAAGAAATGTTTAACAGCCGAATGACCAGCTTTGAGCAAGAATTTCTTGGCAAGAATCAGTGCACATCATCTACTTTGCCAAAAGAATTCCTGGACTTCAAGGTCTTTGTTCAGAAAACATTGCTGATTTTACAAGGGCAAATAGACCATATTGCCAAAGATTGTGATCGTCTGGAGATGCAGGGACGCAGGAGAATTCTTTTATTACATGGAATATCTGAAGGAAACAACGAGAGTACTGCTGCCATTGCCACTAAGCTGTTTCAGACAACAATGAAGATTACTCCTTTTAAAGAATGCGACATCATGCGTAGTCATCGTTTAGGCCAGCCGAAGGAAGGTAAATGCAGACCTCTTTTGATTGAATTCAATGAACTGTCTGTACGGGATAAAATTTGGTCAAGCAAGGTTTCGCTTAAGGGCTCTGGTATCACGCTGTCTGAATTTCTGACGAAAATGCGGCATGATGCCTTTGTAGCCGCGCGCCAGCGATTCGGTGTTACAAAGTGCTGGACTCGCGGTGGTACCGTCTTCGTATTGAGTCCTGATGGCACTAGGCATCTGGTATCCTGCACAACGGATTTGGACGCCATACCGGATGACAGACCTTCGAAAGAAACTTTACCGCAACCAAGTACAGAGCCACAAAATAAACCCAGTAATGCAGCAAGACGCCGAGTTATTAAGAAGTAAGCCGCCTTTATACTATAGTATAAATAGTATAGCATACTTTAATTATAATATCAGTGATTTACTATCACCCTCAACAAATTTACAAATTTATTTTAGCTACTATTAAAATTTCCTAACTGACATTGAGTGACTGACAGAACTGTCAAAGTCTGTTTTTATGTTAGCTGTCTAGCAGGTTACGTTCATAACATAACTTATGATTGTAAAGTTTTTTTTTTTTTTGTTTTTGATTTCGGCTGTTTAAGGCTTCGTTAAAATTTTCATTAAAGTTGTTTATTTATTATTATTATTATTTCATAGTACCGTTGTCTGGAAGCTGTTATGCTTATTGGTTGTATCTTTTTTTTTTGTTTGTAAATTTCTTTTAAACAGCTAGTGGGTTAGAACTTTATATTATAAATATAGGTTTATATATTAGTTATAAAAATATATTTGTAGTTTATATATACTACATTGTATAGTATATTTATATTAAATTTATTACTTTATTTATTTTATTAGTAATATATGTATATTTTATTTTACTATTGTAAGTAGTTATTTTAAGGTAAAATGAGTTCATCGGATATTGAAAGTGATGAATTTTTGGATCCTCTTTCCTACTCATCGGATGGATTGAACAGCTCTGCAAGCTTTCACAGTACCTCACTTCCTTTATCCCAATATCTTGATTCACAATTCTCAGGTCAACTGAAAAATTTCAATGTAATTCATATCAACGCCCAGAGTATTCCGGCACACTACTCCGATATGCTAGCATCTTTCGATTGTATGAATGTTCACGCAATTTTCGTCTCTGAAACATGGATGAAACCGTGTTTACCAACGACTTCCTATACCCTGCCCGGTTATCACATGCTCCGTAATGACCGTACCCACCGTACAGGAGGCGGAGTGGCTATTTACTTACGATCCCATATACCTTACAATATACTAAAGACTTCAAATTGTACATCGGGATCACCTAACACAGCTGAATACCTTATCGTTGAAATCACGTTACTGAATACAAAACTTTTGTTAGGTGTAATGTATAGCCCAAACTGTACAGTAAATTATTTTTCGACTATGGAAGAAATCTTCGAAGAATTTGTTCCCCTATATGAACACATTATAGTCATGGGCGACTTTAATACCTGTTTGTTAAAGAACGACACTCGTTCGCAGAGACTTAAGTCCGTAGTCAAGGCAAGTAATTTAAATATTCTCCCGTCCGGTGCGACACACTTCTTTCCAAACTCTGCCCCTTCTCTTTTAGATCTAATGATTGTGTCCTCTTTAGACCACGTTGTAACCCATGGGCAAACTGAAGCAAGTGCTTTCTCATATCACGATCTGATCTTCCTCTCCTACAAAATTAAAACTCCTAAAGCCAAGAAAAGTAAGCTTCTGCAGCGATGTTTTGGTGGTATAGATCTAGATAATTTAATTCATGATGCACAGGAAATCGACTGGGGTGCTGTAGTAAATGCCGAAAACGTAGATGATCAGATTGCTATATTCAACTCTCTACTCGTTCAACTTTACGATCAGCATGCACCAGTGCGACCTGTTAAAATAAAGCATCTTCCTGCTCCTTGGCTCACTGAACAAATAAAAAAATATATGAAAAAACGCAATAATGCTCGATTAAAATATAAAAAGAATCCAACCGCTATAAATTTGGAAAAGTATCGAATGTTGCGCAATCGCTGTAATACTATGTGTAGGGACGCACAAAGACGCCATATTCATGACTCTGTTTCGAAGGGAAATCCGGCAAAAGCCTGGAATTTCCTCAAAACCTTAGGTGTTGGCAAAAATAAAAACATAGATCTTCCTAATAACTTTGATATTAATGCACTTAACAAGCATTTCACATCTTCCGGCATTATTGAAGCCCAAACAAAACACCAAACGTTAAATCGACTTTCAGCTTTGCCAGTGCCTTCCTATGAACAATTTACTTTTAATCAATTTACTGAATGTGATGTTAAGAAAGCAATTAATTCCATAGCCTCCAATGCCATCGGGTCAGATTTAATAAGTCGGAAAATGATAATTCTCCTGCAAGATCTCCTCTTACCAATAATTACTATTATACTTAACAAGTCCATTTCTTCGAACAAGTTTCCGACTTTATGGAAAGATGCCGAGATAATTCCGATACCCAAAAAAACTAGTCCTTCTTCTTTCAATGACATCCGACCCATCTCCAAACTGCCTTTCTTATCTAAAATTCTCGAGCGTCTTGTCCACCTTCAATTGACTAAATTTATTACGAAAAATAATATTTTGAACACATACCAATCCGGATTTCGATCTGGACACAGTACAGTCACCATTTTGACCAAAATCACAGATGACATTAGACATGGCATGGAAAATAAAAAGCTCACCGTGTTAACATTATTAGACTTCAGTAACGCATTCAACACAGTTGATTTTGACATTTTGTTAGAGTTGCTGCGCTCGCTTAACATATCTCCATCGGTAATTGATTGGTTTCGTAACTACTTGTGTGGACGCCGGCAGCGTATAGTTGCACGAGATTCTTTCTCCTCTTGGGCCGAAGTACATGCAGGAGTCCCACAAGGTGGCGTGTTGTCTCCTCTCCTTTTCTCTATTTTTATAAATAATATTTCTCAAGAACTTTCTTCGTCCTACCATATGTATGCAGATGATGTTCAAATATACTTTCAGTGTAGCTTGGATAACTTATCTCAAACAATTAATGCTGTCAATTTAGACCTCTCAAAAATAATGTCTTGGAGTACGCAGCATGGTCTAATGTTAAACCCTTCTAAGACGCAGGCTATAATAATTGGTAGTCCAAATTTAGTAAATCGGATAGACTGGTCACTCTGTCCAAAAATTGCAATTAACTCAGTCACAATCGAATACAGTCGGAGTGTCCGAAACCTAGGTCTGATGTTTGACAATACTATGACATGGAATACCCAGATGAATGAAGTGAGCAGGAAGATGTTTTCTGCTGTAAACTCACTCAAGCGCTTGCGTAATCTTTTGCCTCTTCCCACCAAAATATCAATCGCACATTCTCTTTTTCTCCCCATACTTGACTACGCAGATGTTTGCTATCTGGATATCACCGAAGACCAACTAAACAAGCTTGAGCGCCTTCAAAATCTCTGTATAAGATTCATATTTGGATTGCGTAAATATGATCATGTATCTGAATATCGCACTAAGCTCAAGTGGCTTCCTATTCGCTCTCGCCGGAATATTCATATTCTTTGTCTCCTGTATCGCATTCTGTTCAATCCCATCATGCCAAGTTATTTTCAACAGCATTTTAAATATCGCCATGCTCAACATGAGCGTAATCTACGATCAACTAATAACCTTATGCTTAGTACACCTATACATTCAACGGACTACTTACGAAAGTCTTTTATGGTTCGTGCAGTAAATCTATGGAATGAGCTGCCTCTTCAGATCAAATCTGCAAGTTCTCTTCTAAGCTTCAAAAAACATTTAAAACTGCATTTTCAGTCAGCATATGAAGTCATTTAACCTATAACTTCATATATACAGGGTGTCAGTATGAAAGCGCGCCATATTGTACAGGGTGTTACAGTATCGATATGGGAACACAAAAAAAATGATTTTAATTTTTTTTGATTATTTTTTAATTTTTTTTTTTAATTATGCGACCCCGTAATTTGTGCTGTATTTCATTACTAAACCATAACTTGTTACGTTTTGAATTAAATCTGATTAAAAAAATGCAATATCAACTCTTCTGTAATAATAAGAAAGTATTGAACAGCTGACGCACGGCGGGGTGAGTGACCGGCGCGTTATCACCGCGGCGGCGCGGCAAGCTCCGCGCTCCCCGCACAGCCTCCGCCCGGCGCGTGAGTTTACTTCTAGAGTAGGTAGTAGATGTCCATGAGCCTGGATGCCTGTCAGGTGAATCCAGTATTACAAGTAAAAGAATACGTGTGTCATACCTAGGTTGAAATAATTAGGATATCTACCAACATCAACAAGTAATGAAATACAGCTTTGGAGGTGTTTCATTGTCGACTATCATGACCTTAATAATCGTGTACCTACGCGTCGTGAAATTGCGTAGACTTTATTAGATAAATTCATTCTAACATGCAGCAACAAAAAAGGCTATTCAATTTCAAATCGATATTAACCGATCTTTAGCTTCAATAAGTATTAGGTTGATATACCATACATTAATTACATGGCATCAGTTTTACTTTAATATTTAAAAAAAACACTTGTTTCTATTTTGTATTCGACTGTCAAAAAAAGAAAAACGATACATGAACTTTTATGAGGCAAGAAACACAGGCACGCAGTTGTTGCGAGAACAAATAATAATAATTATAAAATCCCCATACACTCACACAAATGAAACAAACTACATGCCCCCCATGGTATGGTAAGTAAGTTATGATTGTGTTATTTAACGAACTAGTTGTGAACGTAGAATAAACATGCATTGATAAATACATGCCCAGAACCGGATTTTTTTATGCTCCGTTAGGGATTCGAACCCGCGACCTCATGATCCGCAATGACTAAAGTCTTACACTTTAAGCCGTAATGGCCACAGAGGCCGTCATATGAAACAACAATAAACAACTCGTAAGTAAATTCATTGCTTACGGTGGAAAGGCAGCTTTATAATAGAGTAACACAGTTACGTATACGTTTGATAACGTATGGCTAGTATCGGGAGACAAAGAACCATGGCACAGATAAACCTAATCCTAAATAATGTTTAAGTTACGTTAATATGTAAATATTCAAACCCCCACGAGTTGCACTTCTCCGTATACAGTATCTTCAGGTTGACTGGTAGAAAATTCGTCAAGGCATTAAGTCCGCCCTTTTTACATAGTTTTAGTGCAATAAAGTTTTAAATAAATAAATAAATATTTTTTCACAGTAGTAAATGAATGAACAAGTCGGCGCCGTCCAATTGCGTCCGCGATAAATAATCGTGTACCTAGATTACACTTAATAATTAAACCATAAACAATACGCTATGTTACATCAAATAAAATGTGTTTTGTATTTAACTTGAATTAATTAGGTTAGGTAACTATCACAGATATGGAGGTGTTCGACGCGCGAGTTTTGTTTTGTAGGTACCTACTCATCGATATTTCAACATTTAATTATCAAAAATAATTATCAAATCCTTAATTGAAAAGTAAAAAAATACTCACCCGTTCGTTTGTGGAACTATGACTGCTTTCTGTACATTTGGTTTTCTCACCACAACACAATCACGGAAACAAGATTTATAAAAATTGAAACATTTTTGTGATATTGCACGATGCACGCATTTACACGTTTTATTATTTCTCATCTCATGGTACTCAATTTCACTGAAACGACGAGACATTTTCACTTAAACTGCACAAATCGATATCACTAAAAACGCACTAGAACCGATATAGCCGAGAATTAAGAAACAATTGTGAGATGTGACATTGACCGTGACCTAATTTCGACTAATTACTAATAGCAAAAATCGCAAAGTCGTCCTTCAATTACTTTCTTTTCGTCACTCGCGCGCCGCCGCCGGTGGGTGAACAAGGATGGCGCTATGTAGGCCATCCAACAATAAAAAGAGATAGCTGTTGGTTCTGTCGGCGTTGTCGCGAGTCTGCTAAGTATAGGTACCTAACTCCTCCTTACGTATCTCATATCTTTCAGATTATGGAAACTAACTCATGTTGAATACAAAACGTTAAAAAATAAGTAAGATTGTTCTGTTTATTACCTATGCAACATAATATCGTTTTTGTGGTTTGATTATTAAGTCTTATTAAGTCTTTTGACCGCCTCCGTGGCGCATGAGCTAAGGCGTCAAATCTCGAGCAGTTCGTGAGGTCGTGGGTTCGATTCCAGTGCAGACCATTTAAAAATAAAATGTGTTCTGGGTCTGGGTGTTTATTTATTTATGTATAGGTATTCTAGGTTCCCCCTAGTTCACTACATGGTAATCCATAACACAAGCCTTGGCTTAGCTTGGTGCCATGTAGATGGTGTGATTGTCTGGGGATTTTATTTATAGGTAAGTATACTATCATGGGTTTTAAGAAATCCTTGTAGGTTAGGTAGGTACCGAATTATCTCATATCTTTCTGATTATGAAAACTTTTACTCAAGTTGAATACAAAATGCAACTTATGTAAGATTATTCTGATTATTAGGTACCTATGCAACATAGCATCGTTTTTGCGGTTAAATTATTAAGTCTTATAGGTAATAAGGTAAGTATATCATCATGGGTTTTAAGAAATCCTCATGGGTGGTCATTTGACAACTCGATAAAGTGGTGAAATTTGAGAAAAATAATGCACACTGGTCGTCGACAAATAAAATGAATGCCCTATCTACATTTGTGTTGGTGTGGGAATCGAACTCGCGACCCTTGCGTCTCAACCGGCGCTAATGGGTCGTCGGGAAATGAAAAAATATTCTCAGGGATGTCTTCTGTATGGACAGTCGACAATGAAATACCTCCAAATCCGTATTTCATTACTTGTTGATGTAGGTAGATAGTGATACAAAATAGAAACAAGGAAGTATTTTTTTTTTATATTAAAGTAAAACTATTGCCATGTAATTTATGTATTGTATATCAACCTATTACTTATTGAAGCTAAAGATCGGTTAATATCGATTTGAAATTGAATGGCCTTTTTTGTTGCTGCATGTTAGAATGAATTTATCTAATAAAGTACGCGATTTCACGACGCGTAGGTACACGATTATTAAGGTCATGATAGTCGACAATGAAACACCTCCAAAGCTGTATTTCATTACTTGTTGATGTTGGTAGATATCCTAATTATTTCAACCTAGGTATGACACACGTATTCTTTTACTTGTAATACTGGATTCACCTGACAGGCATCCTGGCCCATGGACATCTAGGTACTAGAAGTAAACTCGCGCGCCGAGCGGAGGCTGTGCGGGGAGCGCGGAGCGGCCGCGCGCAGCCGCGGTGATAACGCGCCGGTCACTCACCCCGCCGTGCGTCAGCTGTTCAATACTTTCCTATTATTACAGAAGCGTTGATATTGCATTTTTTTAATCAGATTTAATTCAAAACGTAACAAGTTATGGTTTAGTAATGAAATACAGCACAAATTACGGGCTCGCATAATTAAAAAAAAAAATAAAAAAATTATCAAAAAAAATTAAAATCATTTTTTTTGTGTTCCCATATCGATACTGTAACACCCTGTACAATATGGCGCGCTTTCATACTGACACCCTGTATATATGTAGCGTTTATATATTTATGTATGTATGTCTATCATAGTACATTATTTGTGTATATTCTTATTTAGTGTATTTATAGTTAAATTATGCATGCCTTATCCCAACTCGTATTTCACCAGTTCTATAACCCGGGTTGTCTGGAAGAAATCGCTTGATAGCGATAAGACCGCCAATTGTTATACAATAAGATACATATAATTCTTCTTATTTGTAATCCATTTTGTAATTTGTATGCAATAAAGAGTAAATAAATAATAAATATTTATGACAGCGGCTACCTTGTTGTAGTCGAAACACGAATCCCTCGCGTCGGTAGGTTCGATACCCGGCGCGGTCGATCGGCAAGGTTGTGTTTCTTTTAACTCGTCGACGCACGGAGGAAGTTGACTATTTTCTATGGGTTGAGCTTCCCTCGTGGTTTTCTTGTTCGATTTGGTGTTCTGGATCACTCATTCCGACGTCCGTTCCTCCCGAAGCGTTTCTTGAGAATCATGATCTGATATTTCCTCTTCTAATTCCAGCATGGCTATTCTGTGTTTCGAAAGTTGAATTTCTTTTTGTAGTAGCTCCTCTCGCGCCTTCGCTATTTCAACGCGGCGTGAACGTGTTTTGGCAGTGCTTGCGACGCTGGGTGGTCGGCTTCTATTCTTCTTTTTCTTTACTATTGAAGATTCTTCAGACTGCGTGGTAGTTTCAGTAGACGCGGTTGCGGACGACGAGGCGGAGGTGGTAGTGTCGGTGGCGCTAGTGGAAGAAGCGGTTGTGGTGGCGGCGATTTCGACTGGATTTTCGACTGCGTGTTCGACTGCGTGTTCGACTGCGTGTTCGATTGCGTGTTCGACTCCGTGTTCGAGTGCGTGTTCGACTGCGTGTTCGACTGCGGCTTCGACTGCGTTTTCGACTGCGTTTTCGACTGCATTCTCCGACTGCTGTGATCTTGTTACAGGCATCTTCTTTCTTCAATAAACTGAACTGTTTGTGTGGAACAATATCCGCGCCTCGACAGGACCATAAATTTACCAGATGAACAAATCCTGCCTCGAAGGAACATAAATGTGAACGACTAATGGCTTGGACAAACTATACTATTAAATAGCCACTAGGTTCACGGCAGGGTTTTATTCGCTTCTATACAGTTCAGTTTTGTACAGGATTTTCGTCAGGATTTTCGCCAGGATTTTCGCCAGGAATTTTCGCCAGGAATTACTGCAGGGATTTATTCAGGAATCTTGATTAAAACACTTTCTTCTATTTTTCAGGACACTTGTTGCTTCGGGAGGTCGGAGTGCCATACTGAGGTTTCGCCGAATATATATTTAATTTGGGCGGCCCGCAACTAGTGTAGGCTTGCGGGCGAGCAACTATGCGTGTTTCTACCTATCACGCTTAAAGTATGGTACTCTTTACTCCGTCTGCGTACTGTCTCTTTCTTTATTAAATTCAAAATAAACTTATCCTATACAAATTAAGTGGACTGTATTTTTTAATTAAATTCCTATACGATATGAACATAAACTATTATAACAACAACTATAAATTTCTTATAAGCTATTAAATCAATTCAAAGTTATCTTTATTTACATAAAATTAAGAATTATACGAATTTCAAATTAAAACTATCTTCAGTCGTGTACACTATATTATAGTCGGGTTTTAGTTTATAAACTTAAATTTTTATGCATCATGAAACGATCTAGATTTAATATTTAGTTAAATAATTTCAAACGTGGTTAGACGCTAAAACAAAGTTTCATTCTGTTAATTTTGTCGCTCAAAATTTATAACAAATTATTTATGTAAAATTAATTATTGACTACCAACTATTTGAAATTATTGCAGGCTATATTAAACTTACGAAAAAATAAATACAAATATTTTTAAACTTAATACTAGGCTGTATAATCTAGTTACATGCCCCGCACTGATAATCAAATAAAAAAAAATTGTTGATATAAATCAACATTGGATAAATGTTTGTTTTAGATCCCGTAGCCATGGCGGCTACGCAGTATTCATATTAGTTAATTTAATTAAATTGTTTCCAGTTATGGTTCAAAAAAAGCGTTAATATTATTATTCTTAGCCCATGATGGCATGATAAATTATCAATGAAAATTCAGGCAGGTAGATGTTGTATTTTGTTGATGTGGATTTGTAGGCATTCAACTAACCTAATTCGCAATAGGTTACCTACCCTTGTAGGTACCTATTAAACTAAATTCCAGAAAGCTATAAAATGTGTACTGATGGAGAAGAAACAATAGACATCTGCAAGAGTCACAGGGCGAGATCAAACAACTGTGGTTCGTAGATCTTACCTTAACCTTATTAAAGTTTATTAGCTAGTATCCACAGAAGTCCTATATTTTCAGTACTATTTTGTTGTTTAGAAATTATACGTAACTGTTACCCGGGTAATCTTACCCGAAAAGAGCTTGAAGACATTTACTACAATTTATTTGCTGACAACATGCAACTAAAAACTAAACTGGATTCTAAAGTAGATCAAATCAAGAGCCTGAACAACAAAATATTTAGGCTGAATAGTGTACAAGGGACTACTAAGACTAACAACCAAGGAAGTTGCTGTTCACAAAACTGTGCTGTTATCACTGAGCATAGAAATATGTAAGTTCCTCTCTATTGTATGTATTTCAAGTTTCACTATATTATTTAGTGTAGAAGGTACAGCTGTTATAGTAGCAGTAAATGTTATAAAGGGTGTTTGGTGGCTAGGTGCAAACGTTAAAGGAGGTGATAAACGAGGTATTGTTGAAAATTTCTAGCCATACATGTCTTTGACGAAACTTGCTATTTTTTATTATTTTTTGTTTGTTGTGTGTGGAATTTTAGAAAAAGGGTTGGCTGAGCATAGAAATATGTAAGTTCCTCTCTATTGTATGTATTTCAAGTTTCACTATATTATTTAGTGTAGAAGGTACAGCTGTTATAGTAGCAGTAAATGTTATAAAGGGTGTTTGGTGGCTAGGTGCAAACGTTAAAGGAGGTGATAAACAAGGTATTTTTGAACATTTCTAGCTATACATGTCTTTGACGAAACTTGTTATATTTTTATTGATGTTTTTTGGAATTATAGAAAAATACCCAGAATTTGGTAGATACGAATTAATAGTGCCCGAATACGCGTTAGTTTGTAAACACTATCTTTTGTGGGTTGGCTTTCCAAACTTGCATGTCTACATTCGGACTTTTGCCTATAGGGTGGCCTAAGAGGACGCATCCCCAATTTATGAATATTTTCCATAACATTCATGTTATTAAAGTTTAAGGTTATGGCACTCGATATTTCGATATTCGACGACCACTTTGGCGATGGGGTAAAACTGTCTACCTCAGACGCTAGTGGTTGCGGGTTCGATTCCCGCACGAAAAAAAAGGTTCCGTGTCTGGGTGTTTATTTATTTATATTCTAGGTTCCCCCCTAGTTCGCTACATGGTATCTTTTTAGCCTGCGTTTCAACCTTTCCTTCTTTGTATCCTCAATTGCATACAAAACTGCCATCGCGAAGATGTTTCCAACGCGACAGGGGGCCTAGACAAATTCCCTTTTCCGCAGGCGTTAAGGAATGAGGAAACACAAAAATATATGAAAGTGACGTATGGTGAAGCTAAGCCAAGTGACAGCTGCTATATTGGCAGACAAAAGCCACTTGTCATTTTGTGCGGAATACCTACAACTTTATCGTTAGCGTTTCGTTAGCGTGACGGCAAAACACAATTCCATACATATGGCAGACAATTGCCACTTTTGACAACGGTTAACGCTTTTTTATCCTTTCTGTTAAACGCTATAATAGCGTGACCTCAGACCCTGCTGCTTGAGCTGAGATTCTTTAGTCATTGGCTAAAACAGGTTTCTTAGTTATTTTTAAGACTAAAAATAAGTTATTAAAATGCATACGTTGAGATTTATGTGGGCTGCTAATAATGAAGAAGCGTTGCAAAGACGTAGAGCCAGGATCAATCGTCGAAATATGGAACAAATCGCGTCAATGCCGCAATTGGAATTTATTCACCGATTTAAGCTTGACTATCAAAGTTTTAGGCGTCTTTGTGATGAACTTCGCCGACAAACTTCATTAAAAGGCACCAATGAAATAAGTTTGGGAATAAAGGTAATATTACTGCTATTGCTTTGATTCTTTGGCTGTCTTACTGTAAAATTTTAACCTCTACCAAAACACAATAAAAAAATACCTAGGTACCTGTTTCAGGTTCTGTGCACTCTCAGCTTTTTAGCTACTGGTTCGTATCAACGCATTGTTGGGCTCAGTCAACAATTAGTTCAAAGGACTACAAGTAGGTGCATACATCAAGTGGTAGAGGCACTTAATCGCCCGAATATTGTCAAAAAATGGATTAGGTTCCCATCATCCCCACAGGACAGGAACGAGCAAGAATCCGACTTGAGTAGGTTTACTTATGCATTGTCAAGAATAATTTGCAGTTTAAGTCATGACTGCAATATTACTTAGGATACTAACTTAATCAATTAAAATATAAATCTTAATAATTGCAGATTTCACAGAAGATTTAGATTCCCTGGCACAATTGGATTACAAACTTGCGCGCGATACAACTGTTGAAACTTGCTTAACACATAATTTGACAATTGCCTCACATTCAATCACCCTTCAACCGCAGAGTTTTCCGCAAGATGTGCGGAAAGCGCGTTTTCCGTATCGTATGGCACTTGTCTGCCATTTCTGCTAACACTAAAGCGTGACGTGAGCGTGACGTTAAACGGAAAACGACACGCTTGGATTTTGTCTAGGCCTCCAGATCAGAGTGCACTGACAATTAAGGTTCTTGTTTGTCTCCTTGTTCGCAACCACCGTTTGTAACAGTGTGGATGACTCGGAATTGGTTGTCAACAACTTAACCTTCCTTAACCTTGGTTGGAAGCATTGGTTTTCAACGTGTTTTCAACAGTCTGGCGGCCCCTTATAAAGGATAAGATCTTTATCTCGAAAGAAAGCCAGGATTAAATAAGTATATTTGGATTTATTTTACACTTGTTCTCTCTACTAATGTCCACACACGAATCGATCTCAACTCACTGTTCAAAGACAAACGTCAACGCCGTACACGGTTGACAAATGTCAACCGTCGTACGCGCCTGACGCCTGTCATAGATAATTTGTGACTCGATACAATGTAAAAATATAATCTATGAGATGAATGATTTAGTAATACAAAGTGCTGACAATATCTATTATTCTACATCCTCACTTGTTCGTACATAAGCATAAACTTCTTTGACTACATAAAGGAATGTAAAATAATACATTTAAATAATATTTTAACATAATGTTACATACTAAAATTCATGTTTTCATATTGTTTCATTATACATTATCATAAAACTAATTCAAATTTAACTACATACAGTTCAATAATATGTAATATTATTATCAAAATCTATATTTATCATACATTTTCATCATAATCTAAATTTAATCTCATTCACATCACTTATATCAGTTCTTATATAACTTATATAATTATATAATCTCTATAAATCATACATCATTATCATAATTCTTTATTCATATATCATTATCATATATCACAAATCACACATCATATAATTCTTTATTCATATATCAATATCAAATATCACAAATCATATATCATTATCAAAAGGAATCTCATTCTTTCACAAACTGTCACAATCTTGGGTCAACTGTGCGGCACCGTTATCTTGGCAGCATTCAAAATCTGCACTGACACCTCTTGACAATTTGTGCTCCCATCATATTATTGTAATCTAAGTCATTATCTTGCAATCATAAGTGCGACATCAATATCGCGATGCCATTCTGTTTTATCTGCACTGATTGCTCATAATATTATATATAAATAAATAAGTATGATATCTTGCAATCATAAGTGCGACATCAATATCTCGATGCCATTCTGTTTTATCTGCACTGATTGCTCATAATATTATATATAAATACATAAACATTAAATAAGTATTCTTAATCGTAACACGCAGTCTCCATCGGCTTTTATCATGACTCGACAACTTCAATAAACCATCAAACTCTTTTATCATAATCTTTTATCATTAATCATAATCACTATCAATCTAACTCAGCGTCTGAACCCTCAATCTGATCACTGTCAGTGCTTTCATTGAACCCTTAAAGTTCATCCAGGGATGTATTTTAACTAGCGCGACAATATTTTCATATCTCTTGTTACCTTTTCTCGTTAAAGGGGTATCTTCAACGAGAAACCTGTCATTTGGTAATATTTTAAGTATACGATACGGGCCTTGAAACTTGGGTATGAGTTTATGTAATTTACCTACATGTTCTTTATACTATACTTTGTCCGAATCTTTCTGTGCTTATCAAACTGCCTTTTAGCATAATCCTGTTGGTTTTCTATTCTTTCCCTAGCATTTGACCTCATTTGAACTAATGCGTCCCCATCAATTCGCTGCGAAGTTTTGGAAATCACATCAGCCAATACAATTTCCGAGACATTCATCAGTTTGCAACCGAACAACAACTCAGAAGGGCCTTTCCCTGTTGTTTTATGAATGGTGGTATTAATACCTAACTGTACATCTTCAATGTAATCGTTCCATATATTATCATTTCCACCGTGGCATTTCGCACTTAGGGCATCAATTGTGGTTCGATTAAATCTCTCGACCTGTCCATTCGCTCTCAGAGTTGCTACAGCATTTAGAATGTGTTTTATTTTTAAATTATTTACATATTTCTTAAATTTTGTACTTATAAAACAGAAACCACGGTCCGTTATGAGTCGAGTAGGGACGCCGAAATAACTAAAGTGTTCTTTAAGGATCTTGATCGCTGTCGTCATTTTGGTGTCCCTTACGGCTCGTATATTAACAAATTTCGTAAAAGCATCTACAATAACAAGCGAGTACATATTACCTCTCTTAGAGCGAATGAACGGGCCAAGATGATCGACATGAAGTGTATGGGATAGCTTTTCCAACTTAAGGATAGGATGAAGTACTCCTTCTTTGACACCACCAGGTGCCTTGTGGTGCGCACACTCCAAGCATGCCGAGACATATTTCTTTGTGAACTTACGCATTTTAGGAAACCAAAACATGCTTCTAATACGACTCAAGGATTTTTCGAAGCCAAAGTGTCCCACCTCGTCGTGGTTCATGCGCAGCACCTTCCACCTGCAGCCCCTAGGAACTACCTATCGTAAGCCTTCGTCTAAAATTCTGTACACATAACTACCCTTTAACTGATAATTGTTACGCACATCAGCCACAAGCTTTGTTTCGTCATCTTCTAAGATATCTCTCAAACGCTTAATTTCACAATCATCGCTCTGTACAGTAGCGATCCAATCACGCACGTCAATATGTAGAATGTCAAAAACGTGGTGTGTATCCACATGGGTAGGCTCGTTGACAGGCGCACGACTAAGAGCATCTATGTGGGCCATACGAGAACCCGGTCTGTATTCAATTTCGCAGTCATATTCCTGAAATTGAATCCACCACCGAGAAATCCGTGGTATGAGATCCCTCTTGGTTAATGTGGTACGAAGTGAGTTACAGTCGGTTACAATCTTAAATTTTAGTTCTAAAAGATAAACTCTGAAACGATTCAATGATGCAACAACTGCTAGAGTCTCTAATTCAAAAGAATGACACTTTTGCTCATCAGCTGTAGTTTTACGACTATAGAATGACACCGGTCTAAGCAAACCATCTGTACCTCGCTGCAGGAGAATTCCGGCAACGCCTAATTTTGACGCGTCCGTAAGCAATTCAGTTTCTAAACTAGGGTTGTACAGAGCTAATATAGGTCGATCAACTAATTTTGACTTTAGAATTTTAAATGATTCCTCCTCCTTTGCCGTCCATTTCCAGTCGAATTGGGACTTTTATAGATCTGTTAGGGGACGAGTGATAAGGGAGAAATCTTTTACGAATCTCCAAAAAAAACTAGCTAGGCCGATAAATCGAACCTGTTTGCGCTCCGGAAGGGAGAGCCTATATGGGCGGTAAAATACCGGTTGCGACTCAATTAAATCTATTTCCATTTGAACTACATTAGTCAGTCCCAGGTCCATTAAGTTATCGGAGAAACATGTTTCATATCTCTTAAGCAATACTTTCAGTCTTTTTACCTCATCTTCGCTAAGTTGTTTGCCAATATTAAGGATCGAATTAGCCTCAGCATGTTCAAGATCTAATAAATTAATACTCATACAGTCTTTAATACAAAGCGCCCGTGTAACAAGCGTACCCTGCCTTAGATTAATTCTATTCTCACTTAAATTTTGTACTAGCAATCTACCCTCTCCGTTTTGTACCTCATATTCACCTGGCATCAAGTAATATTCATTTTGTGACAAACCACGCAAGGAACCATTAACTCTAACTACACCGGAATATTTATTTGTGGAAACACATGGCAATGCGAACATTTCTTTAGGAGGTATTATGACATCAATTTTCAAATTTAATTGCAGTTTAATAGGAGGATCATGGGTGAATATCAGAGAATCTGTTGTTTTCATTATAAATATGCCTGGCTTCTCCGTAAAGCTATGCCCAATCAAAACTGGATATTTAATGACGCTATCATCAACTACATACACGTTAACTTCTTCAACAATGCCTTGAATTTCAATAACAACGTTTGAGGCCCCTATTGGTAACTCTAAATTATTGCCTATTCCTCTCATAGAAGGTAGGTTCATATTAGTCCACGTTAATCCCCTTCTTACAGCCTCGCTGTAACGAATAAGCGTGCATTGGCTACCCAAATCTACATAACCTTGAATAACCTCACCGTTGAGTTTTAAACATATAAGATATTTACTATCATTGTCATTATCAATATCAGTTTCAATACGCATCACATCTTTCGGTTTATCAATCTTACTATCTGGATCAGAAGGCAACCTTTGGCAATTTATTGACAAGTGACCTAATCTAGCACAAATATTACATTTTAATATCTTCTTTGTGCATTTAGAACTAAAGTGTCCAGGTTCGTAACAATTAAAACACTTATTCGACGTATCATTGAGAGATTTAGATATCTTAGTTTCACTACTGTTTACCATATGCCTACTACCAAAGGGTAAAGAGGGGGCAGCGTTGCGTTTGATATTGGTGGTTTTCGACCTTTCGAGTTCATGAAATTGCTGCTTGATTGATTGAATTTGAGGAGCTGCTCGGGCTCCTGACATATGGCTGCTTTTGCGCCTAATCTCAGTGACCGGTCCTCGATGTCATATAATATGCAGTCTACCGCCCGTTTACCACGTATTTCGCAACGATTTAGTAAATTTATTTTTGAGTAGTAATAATGCTCTAACGAATCATTGTATTTCACGCGTTTCGATAGCATCTCGGTGAGTAACTCATCATAATCGTCACTATTCGGAAATGATTCCTCAAACTTAATCTTCCACTCAGACCATGAATAAGACATGGACGGCAGAGCCTGATACCAAGATCTTGCTATACCGGACAGTTTCGGTAAAGCGTAGTGTATTATCTGATCGTCGCCCCAGTTATAGAGCTTCGCACATTCATCAACCTTATTTAACCACATACTTATGGTTTGATCCTTAATCATAGGGTCAAAGTCTGGTATCACATTACCTAGCATAGGGAATTCGTTGCCCTGAGGTCGGCTATTAGTTATAACTTCTACCAGAGACGTAAGAAAAGACTGCGTATCACTATTAAGAACGTTGAGGGTACTCACGTGACCAGGTGGTGGTGGTGTGTAACGCTCCAAGCTGGGCTCTAAGCGTTTACTGTAGCTCCGTCTGTTACGCCTACCCTCTAGGCCCTGGCCAGAGGTATGATGACAATGCTGCTCATAGCTGCTACTCCGACTGCGATATCGGCTTCGGCTGCGGCTGTCTCTGCGGCTGCGAGTGCTTCTGTGCTGGTGGCTACGGCTGCGCCTGTCTGTACGGCTGCGGCTGTCTCTGCGGCTGCGAGTGCTTCTGTGCTGGTGGCTGCGGCTGCGGCTGCGACCGTGTCTCCCGTTCAACCGTTCCTTGCCACGTCTTGTAGACCGCTCACGGAATCTTCTATCTTCATTACGAAAAGATTCTAACGAACTTTCGCGGTTTTCCGATCTTTGCCTTCCTTGTTTCAGCTCATGCGTTGTAGTTTCCGGATTTTTACTTCGATCATGATGTCGTCGTTTAAGCTTATTGCTCTTGCGTTTATGACTACTTGTATCCATTTGTTATTGACGATCTTTATACACCACACCAACACGTGGTTATCTTGGTTTAATTCTTTTTCGATATTCTTTTCTTCGAAATAATGGCCGTTGTGAGCTTATCCCACTTCTGAGATAAAGGATAAGATCTTTATCTCGAAAGAAAGCCAGGATTAAATAAGTATATTTGGATTTATTTTACACTTGTTCTCTCTACTAATGTTCACACACGAATCGATCTCAACTCACTGTTCAAAGACAAACGTCAACGCCGTACATGGTTGACAAATGTCAACCGTCGTACGCGCCTGACGCCTGTCATAGATAATTTGTGACTCGATACAAAGTAAAAATATAATCTATGAGATGAATGATTTAGTAATACAAAGTGCTGACAATATCTATTATTCTACATCTATCATATCAACCTTACACTTAAGAGTCTGAATCGCCTTTGTACTCAGTAAATAATAAATATTTATTTTTTATTATATTTTTTTCTTCATGTGTGGTCTCAAACTATCACGTCCTTGAATTTCAAAAGTGACCCACCAGTCACCCTGTATAGCTAAGTTAAGTAAACGATTAATTAATGGTCTTCTAACTTGAACTACCAAAAGAAAAACATTTATTTGATTTAACAAATCCTGTCCATTAAATAAAACACTTTTTAACCGGATTTATCGCGTATATTTACATTTTAAATTTTGACTCGACGTTTCGGTGTCTTTGCAGACCCCGTGGTCACGAGTGGTCACAGTCGCTAATAGTATGAATCGCGAAAACTTGAGACAATATTAAATCCTGTCCAGCCTACAAGATGTTGCAAGTTCCACGCACTCACCTCATCCCCATGCAGCGCTTCTACTTAATAAAGATGTTCCGAAAATTTTATCTTGCATGCTTGTGCATCAATATTTTCCCCGAGAGTAGGAAGATTTTACTGAATGGGAACACTTATTTCAAACTAAGCGCCAAAAGAACCTCGTCGGACGTGTCAGTAAATTTTGGACAGATATATATATATATATATATATATATATATATATATATTTTCTTTATTTAATGAGCTTATTCACAGCTGAATATGACACTCAGTTAATTTAACAAAAAAGTTAACTTAAAACTGTAATCTACAACATGGACAGATATTTTGTAGGATATGTAGCGTGAAGTAGAAAAAGGCGTCTCCATAGTGTTCTTTACCTCACTGACCATGCCATATTTTTTTTTTTTAATTTTCAATGATAAATACTTATAATTGAAAACCTTTATAAATCAGGCTGACTAATGACAAAATTTTGATATTGAAGGAGAGCACTCTGTACTCTATTCGGATCATAATTATGTTATAAAGGAAGGTACTTGATTTTTAGGCAGAATTTCCTATAAATATATAAGTAATTCTATAGATAAATATACCAAATAAAAACACTTTATATGCTAAACTTTTATTAATAATTTGTGCAAGAAATTCTAAAAATATGAGTTTTAAACATTAAATATAGGTACTTATTTTATTTTATAACAGTATAAATATTAATTATGCTATAAAAACTTAAAAAATACAACACGAAATTTGAAAATTTACAAAAAAAAATATAGTATGTAATACTAGAATGAACTTAAAATAGATCTCGACTGGGACTCAAACCCAGATTTCCCGATTTTATTTGGTATTTTTTATCCATGAAACAAAAGTTGATGATTCTGTCTTTAAATTCAATCATTCTCAGTCATCAATCTTTAGTTCATTTATATAATTATATTCTATTATTTGTTGACCTTATTTTTAGTAGTGACTTAACCTGATAATATGACATTGAATCTCATGAAAAATGTTCACCTCCTAAGGTGAGGAATATTTAGTAGAGGTCCGCATATCCCTTTCAAAAAAGAAACTCATTTCGCGATGTGAATTTCAAATAAATAATAATAATAATAAAATAATAAAATCCCCAGACATTCACACCAACTACATGGCCCCAAAGTAAGCATAGCTTGGCGCTGCAGTAAACATTTGTTTGTAAAAGCCAATGTTACCGTTTATCTGCAAAACCATTGGTCGGATTTAAATGCTGTTTTCAGTGATCGCTTTGGAATTGATTAGCGCATGTTCTGAGATAGGTTTTACGGTAACAACTCACCAGGGGGCGCTGCAGTAAATATTTGTTTGCAAACCATTGGTCCGATTTGAATGCCGTTTTAAATTATCGCTTTGGATTTGATTGGTATAATGTTCTTAAATAGGTTTAACGATAACAACTCATCAACTCATCTTGATTTCTCACTCATTATAATACTTCAAGATGTATTTAAATAAACTACATGGGTTTTCCAGCATTGGTGGGGACATTAGAGGGCTGATGAGGAACGAGGTGTTTTGTAATCTAATGTATGGTACCTATATTATGCTCTTTAAAAAGTTTGAAATAAAAAACAAAATACAAATTTGAACTACCCACGACGCGACGGTTAAAAAGTAATTGAAAAAGAATAAAAAAATTTAAAATCCCCCGACTGAAATGATTTATGTGACGAGAGATAATTAACGTGAAAAGCTTTTTTAAAAGTTCACTTGATCTCACACAGAGTCGGTCATATTATGAACAACATACCTACTATTCGTTTTCATAGCACTTCCCTACCTATTCGGTTCTCGAAGATGTAGATGTCGCAATAACATAGGTATTCAACTCCCTATGAACTTTATAAGAAGAGCAAGAAAATCCGTCGAGGGCTGCCATCAATATTTAAAATTTCAATATAAAACTACAAAACGAATTCATTCAATGGCAGCCCCAGACGGATTTTCTTGCTCTTCTTATAAAGTTCATAGGGAGTTGAATACCTATGTTATTGCGACATCTACATCTTCGAGAACCGAATAGGTAAGCGTAGGGAAGTGCTATGAAAACTAATAGTATGTTGTTCATAATATGACCGACTCTGTGTGAGATCAAGTGAACTTTTAAAAAAGCTTTTCACGTTAATTATCTCTCGTCACATAAATCATTTCAGTCGGGGGATTTTAAATAATTTTATTATTTTTCAATTACTCTTTAACCGTCGCGTCGTGGGTAGTTCAAAATTTTTATTTTGTTTTTTATATAAATTCATTGCGAAAATGGTGCCTATGCGTAAATCGGAAAATTCCAATCTGTCACCGAACTCCTTGTATTTGAAAAACATATAGAGATAGAAAAACACAATATTATAGTCGGGTTTTAGTTTTTAAACTTTGATTTTTATAAATCATGAAACGATCTAGATTTAATATGGTGTCTTTTTCATCCAAAATCTGATATGTTATAGTTTAATAATTTCAAACGTGGTTAGATGCAAAATGAAAGTTTCATTCTGTTAATTTTGTCGCTCAAAATTTTTGAATAAAATTAATTATTGACTATCAACTATTTCAAATTATTGCAATTATTTGAAAATATTAAACATACAAAAAAAAATACAAGTATTTTTAAACTTAATACTAGGCTGTATAATCTAGTTACATACCCTGCACTGATAATCAAATAAAAAAAAAATTGTTGAGAAAAATCAACTCTTTAGTCATTGGAAAAATGTTTGTTTTAGATCCCGTAGCCATGGCGGCTACGCAGTATTCATATTAGTAAATTTAATCAAATTATTTCCAGTTATGGTTCAAAAAAAGCGTTAATATTATTATTCTTAGCCCATGATGGCATGATAAATTAGCAATGAAAATTCAGGCAGGTAGATGTTGTATTTTGTTGATGTGGATTAGTACGCATTCAACTAACCTACTTTACAATAGGTTACCTACCCTTGTAGGTACCTATTAAACTAAATTCCAGAAAGCTATAAAATGTGTACTGATGAAGAGGAAACAATAGACATCTATCTGCAAGAGTCACAGGGCGAGATCAAACAACTGCGGTTCGTAGATCTTACCGATATCTTTTTAAAGTTTATTAGCTAGTATCCACAGAAGTCCTATATTTTCAGTACTATTTTGTTGTTTAGAAATTATACGTAACTGTTACCCGGGTAATCTTACCCGAAAAGAGCTTGAAGACATTTACTACAATTTATTTGCTGACAACATGGAACTAAAAACTAAACTGGATTCTAGAGTAGATCAAATCAAGAGCCTGAACAACAGAATATTTAGGCTGAATAGTGATCAACGGTCTAACACTAACAATCAAGGAAGATGCTGTCAACAAAACTGTGCTGTTATCACTGAGCATAGAAATATGTAAGTTCCTCACTATTGTATGTATTTCAAGTTTCACTATATTATTTAGTGTAGAAGGTACAGCTGTTATAGTAGCAGTAAATGTTATAAAGGGTGTTTGGTGGCTAGGTGCAAACGTTAAAGGAGGTGATAAACGAGGTATTGTTGAAAATTTCTAGCCATACATGTCTTTGACGAAACTTGCTATTTTTTATTGTTTTTTGTTTGTTGTGTGTGGAATTTTAGAAAAAGGGTTGGCTTTCCAAACTTGCATGTCTACATTCGGACTTTTGCCTATAGGGGGGCGTGACGGGGGCTAAGGGGGCGCAACCCAATTTATTTCTCACCTTAGGAAATGAATATTTTCCATGACATTCATGTTATCAAAGTTTGAGGTTATTTATTTATTTATATTTTCGGAAAACAAACAGCATAACAATATTTCTCACAACTCAAACAAATAAGTATTACATATGCCAATGAAGTTTCCACTGTAAAATAACACATTAAGAGCAGAATATATTCTTATTACAATTGATAGAAAAAATACATGATATTCTATACAATAACAATAAAATTCGGAAAATAATATGATAGATTATAATAATACAATATAATAGAGTTATAAATGTGGATGATTTCACTTTTTTAAAGTTGCAATTATGTTTCTTGAAAATTGAGGAAGTGTCAATGCAAAAATATCGTTCTGACAAAGTCGGTTATAGCTACAAGTTCTGGGAATAAACGATTTCATGGCATAATTTGTTTTATAAGTAGGACCTACGAAAATTTTTTGTTTACGAGAGCCAAGGCAAGGACAATGGATATTTATTTTATAAAGAAATATTTGATCTCTTACATCGCGGCGAACTTGGAGGGATTGGGAGGCCCCATATTTTCTAAATTATATTGCGGCCATCTGAAAATATTTAATAAATTTATTTTGAATGGTTTCAATGCTGTTCTTGTAAATTTGGTAATGAGGGTTCCACAAAGTTGAAGCGTGATATTGCGTGATATGTCACTCGATATTTCGATATTCGACGACCACTTTGGCGATGGGGTAAAACTGTCTGCCTGAGACGCCAGTAGTTGCGTGTTCGATTCCCACACGAAAAAAAGGTTCCGTGTCTGGGTGTTTATTTATTTATGTATTGATATTCTAGGTTCCCCCCTAGTTCGCTACATGGTATCCCATAACACAAGCAATGCTTACTTTGGGGCAATTTAGTTGGTGTGAATGTCTAGGGATTTTATTATTTTATTATTATTTATTTGAAATTCACATCGCGAAATGAGTTTTTTGAAAGGAGGGTATGCGGACGCCTACTAAATATTCCTCACCTTAAGAGGTGAAAATTTTTCATGAGATTTAAGGTCAAATTGTCAGGTTAAGTCACTACTAAAAATCAAACAAAGTCAACAAACAATGGAATATAATTATTTAAATGAACTAAAGAATGATGACTGAGAATGATTGAATTTAAAGACCGAATCATCAACTTTTGTTTCATGTATAAAAAATACCAAATAAAATCGGGAGATCTGGGTTTGAGTCCCAGTCGAGATCTATTTTATTTGGTATATTTATCTATAGAATTACTTATATATTTATAGGAAATTCTGCTTAAAAATTAAGTACCTTCCTTTATTACATAATTATGATCAGAATCGAGTACAGAGTGCTCTCCTTCAATATCTAAATTTTGTAATTAGTTATCCTGATTTACAAAGGTTTTCAATTATAAACACTTATCATTGAAAATTAAAAAAAATATATGGCATGGTCAGTGAGGTAAAGAACACTAGGAGACGCCTTTCTCTACTTCACGCTACATATCCTATTAAATATCTGTCCAAAATATACTGACACAAAGTCCGACGAGGCTCTTTTGGCGCTTACCTGACGGGGCCGGGGCAGGGGGGGGATGAGTGTGAAATAAGTGTTCCCATTCTGTAAAATCTCCCTACTCTCGGGGAAAATATTGATGCACAAGCATGCAAGATAAAATTTTCGGAACATCTTTATTAAGTACAAGCGCTGCATGTGGATGAGGGCGTGGAACTTGCAACATCTTGTAGGCTGGAAAGGATTTGTTAAATCAAATAAATGTTGTTCTTTTGGTAGTTCAAGTTAGAAGACCATTAATTATCGTTTACTTAACTTAGCTATACAGGGTGACTGGTGGGTCACTTTTGAAATTCAAGGACGTGATAGTTTGAGACCATACATGAAGAAAAAATATAATAAAAATTAATATTTATTATTTACTGAGTACAAAGGCTATTTGAGTCACGATTCAGACTCTAATAGAGGAGCTTTTGTTTATGCATATTACTCGACATTACCTCATCTACCTCAGTAAAAAAATTGACTCAAATGGATTAGCTTTTGGTCTTGAAATTTTTAAAGAAATGCAAAGACAAAACCTAGTACTGTATAATACATATTCACTCAAATAGATAAGCTTTTGTCGAGATAAATAAAATAAATAAAATCCCCAGACAATCAAAGTAAGCATAGCTTATGTTATGGGATACCATGTAGAGAACTAGGGGGAACCTAGAATATAAATAAATAAATAGATATTTTCACATTTTACTTACCAACAAAACCTAATCTAGTAGAGGCTCACCGCTATCTTTGGTTATCGCGAACACGATTAGTCGGCGCCGGCGACTTGTTAATTCGTTCACTTCTGTTATGAATTAGGATTATAATATTAAGTTGCCGCTATTGCTTTGTTTTGAGGTTGTATGCAGTGCAATTATAGCACAAAGATCATGATAAAATCTGGTTTAAGTGACATTTATTACAGCGTTTTCTTGCAGCACCAACACTAATTGGATTGTCAACAAAACTTTTCCAAACATTTCTCGTCATGAATTTCATATTAAGTTATATACATATCGAAGAAAAATAAAAAATAAACACCTATGTTCAGTGGAACAAAATTATGCTGTTTTCTTAAAAATATCCTTACTACTAACTAAAATAGTTCGCCAAGAGTGCGTATTTTGATAAAAATGTCGGATTTCTGTTGCTCTATAGGCTGTTTTTCCTCCTTGAGCAATGATTTTACTTACGGTTGTAGTATTTTTAATTCATTGTGTTATGCATATCATGTGCCACAGGTACATAATAATCTTTTTGATAAAAAAAATTATCTGCGTTTTGTATTTTGTATTGTAAAAAATAATTCAGTATTTTATTATTTGTATACGAAACAAGTGTGTCATAATGTGCGTGTGTACTTATTTCTTACCTAACAGAAGTTTGATTGTTGTAAGTCATTAGTTTTTCTTTCTTTTTTGTCTATCAAAAATACAGAATAGGCCTGAGAATTTAATTACCTATTTTAGTACTAAAATCAGAACAATTGCCATTTAAGTATCAACCTATTATTGAAGCTAATGATCAGTAAATATCGTCAAGTAGAAATACTTTTATTTCGTGTTTTTTTTCTGGCAGATTTGGAACGTATGAAATTTCGTTAAAAAAATATAGCCACCTACTTAGTAAAGTATAGCTGAACTATTTGATGATCATTTGAATATTTGAACCTTATGCTTCAACCGGTTTTTACTACTCGCTACTAGGTGACAAATGCCATCGCTTATTTGGCTATGATTGGCCATAACCAACCGCATACCCCTCCCGCACCCCGCCCGTAGGCTTCACTTGAGTTCCCGGAGAAAACTGGATGGGGCAGCTCCTCCATATATTTCCTCCGTGGTTGTGATAGAATGTGAGAAGTTTTTAGGATTGACACTAAGATATTTTGATCTAAACTTTGAACTTTTTTTTCGGCCAAACCGTAAGGATTACAAAATGTTACTGTTACTTATAAACTAAACCAGCAAACATACAATCCCTTACGTATTATCTCTTCATTATGTTACACGTCATTATGTGTTACGCTATAATTGCTATGTTCTCTATGAGCTATCATCATCATCATCATCCACAGCCTGTAGGCATTCACTGCTGGACATAGGCCTCCCCCAAGGTCTTCCACGTCGCTCGGTCCCGCGCCACCCTCATCTAGCAATTACCGGCGACTTTGACCAGGTCGTCGGTCCATCGTGCGGGAACCTGCAATCCTTCTGGCTATGTCGGTGACTTTGGTTCGCCTGCGAATCTCCTCATTCCTGATTCGATCCCGCAGGTAAACTCCGAGCATAGCCCTTTCCATTGCCCGCTGAGCGACTCTAAGCTTGTTTATAAGGCCCATAGTTAGCGACCACGTCTCAGTGCCGTATGTTATCACTGGCAACACAAACTGGTCAAAAACCTTTGTCTTCAGACACTGCGGTATTTTTACGAGAAGATTTTACGGAGCTTCCCGAACGCTGCCCAGCCGAGTTGGATTCGACGATTGACCTCTTTCTCAAAGTTGGACCTACCTAACTGGATTGTGAGTTATAATCCAGTTATAATCCAACTATGAGCTATAATTGTCTGAAATAAACGACCATATTTTGTTATTTATTTTATTTATTAATTTCCTTGTATCAAACTAATACTTTTTTTGCAAATATTGTTTCTATAGGTAAATGATTCTTATTGTTTAAAAAATTTGGCCGGTGACTAAGAAATAGCCTAGAAATGTTATATTGCTTAATTTTGAGGAACCCTATAAGTTAAGTGGTTTGATTGTCTGGAGATTTTATTATTTATGTGTAAGTGGAAAGTAAGAGTTTAATGAAGTATAATATCAATATTAGCCAACGGTTACAACTATAAGGCGACAACCCTAGGACCCGCCATGTTTTGAGAAAGTTTTTTTATTTCTAGTCCATAATGTCAATGGATAAGTTTGATAAAGTTTATTTAAATAAGTATTTAGTTGTGGCACTTCGCCAGGCGCTGCCGCAGCGCCACTCGATCGGCTCGGGTACGTGAGGCCTACATGCAACCTAACAGCTCCTCGCTACGTTCGTCGTCGCACCTAATCGTTCTGACAACATATTCTGATGCGGAAGCCCTTCATATGTTTCTGATGTTTACGTTACCGATGTTAATACAGTATGTTAATAACATATGTTGTAAATACTATTTAATTGGCCTACATGTAATAACTATTATTGGAAATATATATTACTTTCACTAAATAGCAACGTAAAGTTTTCCATGTTGAGATGTTAAACTTTAATCTTGTGGACTGCTGACATTCTGAACTATTGAGATTTTGAATCGTCGGTCTCACGGGGTTGATGTTTTAGTTATCGATGTTAACGAACTGAACTGTCGATATTCACTATCAAACCGGATTTGGTCATATCGAGATGTAGTCTTAATGATTCTATCTCGCAATACAATTTATATTATTTGAAATAATACGAATACCTAATTAACTGAAAATACGACTTCATGAATGTAATACCCATCAAATGCGTAAATCACACATCCGTAATAAATAACATTATGTAGGTACGTTGACGAAAGAAAGATGAAAACATTTTCATTGAACTTCCAACCTTATTACAATAGAATAGTTATAACTAGGTACTTAGTTTTATCATGAATAGATGTAGGTAGGTACAGTGACGAGTAGGTAATACTATGTACCTATACACTTAGCAACTTATTCGGTTGCAACAAGGTTCAAAGTCCAATGAAAATGTGTCTTTTGTTTTGATAATTGTTAATTGGATATGTTCTAGTAGAATAATCATATACAACGTTGATACTAGTGAGAGGCATGAAATGAAATCACACATAGGTACTATAAGTGCCTACTGTTAATATTGTGTTAAGTTTTCACGATTCATAATTTAAATAAAACTACTTTTTAACCGGATTAATAGCATATAATTTATAATATAAATTATACGCAATTAATCCTGCCTACTGCTAATCGGAAACTATTAAAAAAAAGATTACAAGAAGTACCTACCTATACGAAAAAAAATGTTCAAAGAACTTAGAATACGTGCTGTAAGCAAAGTCGCACAGCTTCAAATCTGGGTAGTGACGTTACAGCTTCAATAGTTCAAGCTACTCCGCAATAGAAGAACTGGCGTCAGCTCGAAGCTTACTTTTGTGAAGTATGTACACTCGTCAATAAAATTTATATTGTTTTTCGATCTTAAATTAAGTTATCTCTACTTTTACAAGGGAACGAGCTTTTTCCCGCAATTTCGTACGCGCATAAACAGAAAAGTCTTTTCCCGACCCCGTGGAAATTTTAGGAATTTCTTCCATAATAAAACCAGTCATACATTGAAGTTAAAAATAAATTGAAAATCAAATTGAAAAAGTATTTATTGTCTTCTTTAATGTAGCTTTTTAAATAAGTACCTAATAAGAAAATTATGGACTCTGGATCCCACAGTCAAAGTGTTTAAACAGTTTTGTGGGACTGTTTTCTTAGAAATAAGATTTTTTTTTGTAAACTTGTTAATAAACAATTAATAAAATAATAATAATTAATAAGAATTTTTTACCAAGTTTCATATCACAGTGCACTCAAGAAATAAGATTTTTTATACAAACTAAAAATTCCCATTTTCCCGTTCCCGTAGGAATTTCGGGAATTCCTTCCATAATGTAACCAGATGCTCCTTGAAAAATCTTTATACCAAGTTTCACATCCGTGCACTCTAGGCAGTGAACGAAAAACCACGCATGGAAGAGTAGGTAGTGCTCGAAAATGGCCCAACGAAAATTATGTTTTAAGTTGTTGATTCGGGTGTTTTCGTGTTTAGTTAGTAGTTGGCAGCCTTTTATTTGCGGTATAAAATGTTTTATTAATTGATCCCACGCATAATAGAAATGCGAGATTAAGTTATAGTATTCAGCTATAACGTATATGTATAAACACCCGTAAACTACCAAATTCAATAAATAATATAAGTTATACTTGGGACAACTATTTTCTACGAGGATGGTGTTATGCCCGATGAACTAAGTAAATTTTTGAATGTAATTTAATTTGATAATTGTATAATTTGAAGTCAAACACATTTGTGCGTTCTGTTTGCAAAATTAAAAAAGCTTATGTTGAACTGCCTGTCAAATGTAGGTAGTCAAAAGTTACGCCCACAAAAATACCTAATTTATTTACTAAAAATCATTACATACTTGAGAACGTTTTTGGATGTTATCTTTTTGAATTTCCTTAATAAATATATCAATCTGACAGTACTTACCTATTCATGCAAAGTTTCACTTAAATTAGTCATTTATGTTTTTACATTGTACCTACTTTTTTGCTTACACTTGTAAAAAACACTAAAATATTGTCAAAAACGAACAACTTACGTTGATTATGTACACGCTGCAACAGAATAATGTATACCACCCAGCCGCACGCACACATACAATAAGCATTCGCGTTGTATGTGTGCTCAGAATCAGTGCTAAGACTCAGAATAATGTTGACCAATAGCCGCACGCACACAACTAAAGATCAATTGTAACTAAGCTAACAACATCGTGTCACAACAAGAAATATGACACGGATGTATAGATCTTTAATTTCAGTACTTCACGTGTAGACGAGCCTATGTCAGCCGTATAATGTGCAGATTATTATTTTATATTATAGAACTCTGAAAAGACTGCATTTTTTTTTCTCCGTTGCTATATTAATATGTCTTTTTTTATTGTAAAATTATTGATTGATTGTTACAATAATAATTTTTAAAGATATTTCTTCAATACCCTTTTTTTCTTTCAAATTTAATGAAGAAATATTCAATAACAAACACAAACCTAATAAAATATACTCATTTAAATTAAGAAATATTTTAATAATTTATTATAATTTAAAATGATATAAATATAATTTTCATGTTCTATATTCTAATTATATTTATATTCTAATTAATCAATAAATTAAATATAGTGCAAGCAATCTAAAAATAAAGGTGCAGGTAAAAACTACTAATAAAAACAACACAATCTTTTCCAGATAATTATTTATTTTTTGCATTTCACAATATGTTGCGTCTGACTAGAAATTTTTATTTCACAAATTTATTAAACGAGTAATTTTAAAAACAATCATAGTTTAGGTAATAGTTGTTATTTGAAAGATTTGAATGACAGTTCTCACTTTAATTTTTCTGTCACTTGGCGTATGAACTTATTATATAATTGAAGTAATAATTCCATTGTAAATATGAATCAACATGTTATTAGCCAGAAACTATAAATAAGCTAAGCTAAGCTTATTTCTAAGCTAATCAACAATAACATCATTCACTCCGGATTATCTACTTTTTAAAAGACAACTATTTCCTCACTATTTTATTAATAGGTAATTTGCGCCGTCGGTGTCTATGACCTGCTGCAACCGAGATCTCATACTGTCAACTAAATTCCAGCACAAGGCAGATCCTCTCATCATCTCCCAAGTTGAAATAACCCGCCCTTCTAATTTGGCTCTGGACCTCACTTGTGATGAATCCAAATTTAAAATCATTTGACCCCACAAATTCTCGATGGCGTTTAATGCGGCCGCTTAATCTAACAGGTAGGGTGTTTCGAGCATCATAACGTTGGCATTTTCTCCTCCATAATATTTTACGGCCATCTTTGTCCGACTTGAATGTCTTTTATCCGTAAAAATAACTACATTGTTAGACCAATCAAATTCCAAATATTACTTTCGTTCATCGATATCTCTTTTGCTAGCCTGTAAATGAATAAATAAACTTAAGTTCCCTTGAAGTTTAAACAAATTATATTGCATGCGTAAGAAAGTTAATTCATTTTAAGTTATAATATATTGTATATCTAACGTCGGATTATATACTTCTTTATTTACCTGTAACAATATATGCTGCTTGCTTTCAAATGTCGTCACACAGTTTGCAAACTCACATCATATGTGGTGGCCGTCGAACGAGTGGGTAAAAATGAATATATCCCCCGGTTCCTCTTAACGACGAACAGATAGTTGCACTGTTTTTCTCTGAAAATAAAATGATTACCATAGAAATAACGATCACGTTTAATACAAGGATTAAGTCAGACTAATAATTAACTTAAACTTACAGATATCATCAATCGACGTGCAATTTCCCTGATGGAAAAGTATTGATTGAATGAAACAATGATTTCAGCTCTCTGCAGCAATGTTAAATGATAATTCATTTTTAATTTCACTTGAGCACAACAATCTGATAGTAGTAACGAGTATGCAAACCATCTTGAAACACGACTACACATTATTAAATAATAGAGGGTAGATTTAACTTCTTTTTTCTCAAGATATGACAAGCTAAAAATATACTAGCAACACAATAAAAGATAATCGGGGGAAGATTCACTTATTTTGTCTTAAGAAATGAGGCATCGTTATTTCGAATAGTTACGCTAATAATAGCTACCTACTTCAAATTCAAGCTTATAATAAAAAACATCAAAAAAAGTTGTAATATATTTCTTTCAATTTCTAAAAATGAAAAATCACAGTTTTTTGTGGGATTCGATACCCGACCTGTCCAGATCTCATTCCTAGACACTTATACCACTAGGCCATGGACGCTATGACTTGAAGTTGCGAAATTAGCATATTATGTTGTCTGCCTGCTATTCATCCATATAGCTCGTCATGTGAGACTTGAGAGTAGCTAAGAACGAGTTTAACAAATTAATGAATCAGCAGAAGTGAAGTATTTTCACAGTGTGCGTGTGTGCGTAAGCACGTCCACTTATTATGCTTAGATTGGGTGACTTTCGTGGTGTGAGTAAGTATGGATGAACGCGCGTGTGCGTGCGACGTCAGATGGTGGTATACATTATTCTGTTGCAGGTTGTACCTCTGCCTGAAAAAAAGGTCTGCTAAGATTTTTTGAGACATTAGGGGGATCATGCTTTATCCTAATCAATGGTCGCTTACTGTGATGCTGAATTTAAATTAAAACAAGGAGATCGACCTATGAAGACAATCAGCGCATATTGAAGCCGTTACAGATGAAAATGTCAAAAAAGTTTAGAAAATGGTTCCGGAATATAGATGAATAACCGTAAAATCCTTAGTCAAGACTTCATTTGGCATCATTCTTTAGATTTTAGAATTATAATAATTAAATGAATTCATAAATTGTAATAATCAAATGAATGAATTAATAAATATTTCTGAAATTCACATAACATTATGGCCCGAGTTAAGTTCCTTGAAGAATTTGTGTTTTGGATAATAAACACATTCATATACCTACCTGCTAATTTATAATCATCACACATATTTTTATAACAAAATAATATACTTAAATAGACAATAAATATCCTTGACTTGATGGTTAATATCTGTGTTCATCTCAAAAATATCTACCGCCACCAGGTTCAAACCCAGTTCTGGCCTTGTTACCTCTACACCAGCCAGTTGTCAAATTATAAACGTAATCTTTTTGTCTAAATCATAAACAAAATAAAAAAAAATGCGTTGTAAAAATATTCATAACTTTCATTGCTATCTTTTACATAAATCGTCCACTATGACGACTCTTTCAGGTTCGTAAATGTTGGCAAATGTGCGTTTCAACGGCCAATGATGTTATTGTTACTGTGTGTTGTCTAGCCAATGAGCGACGTGCGTTGACAAATAAAACCAATCACTTTTTTATCATTTTCAAAGAAAACAACTAGGTGTTAGAAGAAAACAAAGGTCGTCTGTCGCTTTTCAAAGAGATTTGGTTTGAAGTTACTCTTCTATGCTTTTTTCGTTCACTGAATCTAGGAATAAGATTTTTCATACAAACTAGACAGTCCTATATTTCCCGTTCCCGTGGGAATATCGGGAATTCCTTTCTTAGTGCTCCTCTACACCGGTTAAGGAATGTTTTTTCCAAATTTCATTTCTCTAGGTACGTTGTATGTCAGTCACTCAGTCAGTAACGGAAGAGTTTAATACTTATATTAAGAAAGAAGAAAGATGACGTCGTTTCTTTTTACAAAATAACAAAGAAACAAATAATTTGAAACCTCGGCCAATTTCAGGAAACTTCTAAGTACTATTCAACGCATTATGATCACAAAACAGTTTTATTTTACACAAAAAATCGAAACGCTTATTAAAAACTTAAAGAAGCATGGGCCAATCCCGCTTCTGATGTGAGCGAATGAAGTTAGTTAAAAACATCTTAATATCGCTGACATTTTCTTATTCTATTACCTACAATGTTTGAGATGCTTAAAAAAGTTGTAAACCAATCACTACCTACTCTCGGTCAAACAGAACAAGAGTTATTGTTCATCAAAAATATTCAGTCTTTTGCCTTTAATATAAAACCAACAATAGTTCGCAACAGTTATACAAAATGAGGTAAATTTTGCTAAAGTAAAAATAAAAATGTCTACAGATTGTCAGGCTTTTTGAATTGACCTGACATATGGGGTATTTTCGTCGATGAAATAGTGTGTAGTAGGTTACTGCCCCTAAAGTTTTATTACTACATGCGTGGAAACACTATAAATGAATGGAAAAAAACAAATATTATCTTCATGTTTAGAAACATACTAGGCTGTTTAATCTAGTTTCCTTGCCGTGCACTAATAATCAATTAAAAAAACTAATAAAATTGTTGACATTGACAAGAAATGTTTGTTTTGGATTCGGTTGCTATGGCGGCTACTCGGTTTTCATGTTAGTAAATTTAATAAAATTGTGCCAATTATGATTAAAGTAAAGCGTTAATATAAACATTCTTAGCCCATGATGGCATGATAAATTATAAATGAAAATTTAGGTTGGTAGATGTTGTATTTTGTTGATGCGGATTAGTAGGCATTCAACTAACCTGATTTAAAATAGGTAGGTACGTACCTATTAAACTAAATTCCCTAAAGCTACAAAATGTTTACTAATCAAAGAGAACCAATTTCAATAGACATCTGCAAGACTCACAAGGCGAGAACAGAAAACTTCGGTAAGTACTTAGATCTTACCGTTAATGAATGGTTATTATCTAGTACTTACAGGATATTTCATTACTATTTTTTATTTAGAAATTATACGTACTGCATGCCCGGCTAATCTTACCAGAAAAGAGCTTGAAGACGTTTACTACAATTTATATGACAACAACTTGTATCTAAAAACTAAACTGAATACTCAAGATGATCAAATCAAAAGCCTGAACAACAAATTACTTAGAATGACTAATACACCAAAGTCCTCTGGTAACTATGGTAGAAGTTGCTGTTCGAAAAACTGTTCAGTGATCACTGAACAGAGAGATATGTAAGTACCACAGTATTGTATGTTTTAGAATATGGGTGTGCTTTAGCAAGTGCTTTTTGGGGGTGAGATAGGTAGGGGTCCTCCCCTTTCCAAAAATACTAATCCCAAGGTGAGGAAGTGCTTACTTTTTTAACAGTAGATTTTGTGTCAGTGGAATGGAACATCATTATTCTGTATTTTTAAGCAACAACCTAAAATTAAGACCAAAAGTATTCACAATTTACATTAAATAAAAACTACTAGATATATAGGTACTAATACTAGATTTATAGTTTCTGATATAAAAACATTGGGAAAAATTTGAAAGTGAGGACTTTCAACTAGAAGTTGGCCCCAAAAACATTAGATCTGTGAAAGTTTTAGTGCCCTTTATAAAGAATCATGTGGGCACAACATACACATGAATTGCCAGAGTGGATATAATTGTCTGTCAAAATATGGATATGCTCATAAAAAAGCTTACCACAGCAATCCGTATAACGCATTAGGGCGGAGGACGGGACTCATTCTGATAATAGAGTCTCAATGGATGGTTAAGAGTTTTTTCATACAGACAACTATAACCACTATGTTCACAGATATGATAGTGGATTATTTATTGAGAAGAGCTCTGAAAAAAAATGAAAAAGGTTCTTTTATAAAATAAAAAAAATAAAATCCCAGAATAAAGGAGAATAAAGGCCCCAAAGTAAGCATAGCTTGTGTTATGGGATACTATGTAGCGAACTAGGGGGGAACCTAGGATATAAATACATAAATAGAAAAACACCCAGACTCGAGACATTTTCTTTTTTCTTGTTCTGTGCAGGAATCGAACCCGCAACCACTAGCGTCTGAGCCAGACAGGTTTACCCCATCATCGCCTAAGTGGACATCAAAAATTTTATGTTACTAATGGAAGTTTTATAAACCTTAAATGCTCTTTGTTTAATTTTATAATCTATGTTTATTGCCATTTTGGTTGCTTAAACTTTTTCATCATAATGTTGTATATAATAATAACTCAAATAATTAATATAATACATTAAATAACATAGTGAAGAAGAATATGGGACAAAAAGGTTATTGGCACCAGGACATGTAGTTGGACGGGTTAGGTGCAAAAACAAGTGTGGCAAGGAGGATTATGTTACGATGTATATAGGCCGCACATGATAATAATCTTATCCATTAATAATTTAATTATTTAAGTATATTTTGAGCTTCCTGTTGCAGAAAATTAAGTTTTTATAAATCACCTTTTGCCCGAGCTGAGCAAAAATATGCCCTTATACAGCATATACCAGATAACTTTTTTTTGTGATTTTGAGGTAAAATTATAACCTCAAAGTTGAAACTAAAAATTAATATTTTTGAAACTAGGCATCTCCTCATGGGGACTACCTGGAGTGGGAAGTGGGTAGTACCCCTCTCTCCCACCCCTCACCAAATCCGGTGGCACGTTTCTAAAGCACAGCCAAAAAAGGAATTTATAAAGAGAGATTTTGAATAATGTTTTAGGCCAGCTGGCGTAGCACTAAAAACATTATCTTCTGTGTTAGTGTGTTGGAATTTCAAGGGGGTGGATATTTGCATGATAAAGATAAATATTAGTCATCATTAAGGACATAGTACCTACATAAAATGTATGTAAATAGATTTCTTAAGTTTGTTTATCTGTTGGCCACCCTTAACCGATTCAATACTGAATATCAAGTAATAATTTCGACAATTAAAATAACAGCACCCTAAGTCTTCAAAGTTTAAAGTCTCAACATGCTAAAATTTTGCTTGCTATATAGTGGAAGTGATAAAAATATATACATATTTTACTACAGGTAAATAAAATTCAAATTGTTATCTATTAACAGTCTAATTCAATAATTATCTTAATAAGAATGTATTTTCACATTACATTATTCACAGTACATTGGTAATCTAAGCATCGGCCACATAATATGTAAAAAGCGCTCCCACATCAGAATACTTCAAAACGTTAGGTGCGGCGACAAGCTTAGTGAGGAGGAGCTATAAGTTTGCATGTAGCCTACACGTGCGCGAGCCGATGGAACAAAGCAAAAACGTGTTATAAATTTGGCATAGCGATAGTGTACAACCTGTAGTAACTCAATAATATGTTTATGTTATCATCCATCATCATCCACAGCCAGTAGACGTCCACTGCTGGACATAGGCCTCCCCAAGGTTTTCCACGTCGCTCGGTCCCGCGCTGCCCTCATCTAGCGTTTACCGACGACTTTGACCAGGACGTCGGTCTATATTGCAGGGAGCCTGCCTACGCTGCGTCTCCCAGTACGTGGCCGCCACTCGAGAACTTTTCTGCACCAACGGCCATCTATTCCGCGAGCTATGTGCCCTGCCCATTGCCACTTCAGCTCTGCAATCCTTCTGGCTTTGGTTCGCCTGCGAATCTCCTCATTCCTGATTCGATCCCGCAGGGAAACTCCGAGCATAGCCCTTTCCATTTCCCGCTGAGCGACTTTAAGCTTGTTTATAAGGCCCATAGTTAGCGACCACGTCTCAGTGCCATATGTTATCACTGGCAACACACACTGGTCAAAAACCTTTGTCATCAAATACTGCGATATTTGGGACGAGAAGATTTAACGGAGTTTCCCGAACGCTGACCAGCCGAGTTGAATTCGACGATTGACCTCTTACTGAAAGTTGGTCCTACCTAACTGGAGTTTATGTCCTAGGTATAGATAATCATCGACAACTTCGATCGTGGTGCCTCTAACTACCACAGGAGCAGGTGCAACACGGACATTCGATATGATTTTCGTTTTATCCGTGTTCATTTTAAGACCGACTCGCTGCGAGGCTCCACGGAGGTCATCCAGCATTTTACTCAGGTCCTGCATTGTCTCAGCCATGACTATGATGTCATCCGCGAATCGAAGGTGAGTGATGCACTCGCCGTTGATGTTGATGCCGAGCCCATCTTAGTCTAGAAGCTTGAAGGCATCTTACAATGCTGCGGTGAACAGCTTAGGCGATGTAACATCGCCTTGTCTGACGCCCCGCTGCAGTTGGTTAGGTTTCGAATTCTGATCCTAAAGACGGACTGACATAGTGGCATTATTCTACAAAAACTTCAACGCTTCGATGTATCGATAGTCAATTTGACACCGCGCTACAAAGACTGGAGTACAATCCAGGTCTCGATCGAATCAAAGGCTTTCTCATAGTCCACAAACGCCAAGCAAGTGGCTGGTTATACTCCTCCGTCTTTTCTATAACCTGCCGCAGCGTATGGATATGGTCTATGGTACTAAAGCATTTTCGGAAACCGGTTTGTTCGGGAGGGTGGAAGTCTCTTGAAAACAGATTGTACACATGGCGCAACAAAGTAATCGGTCTGAAGTTCTTCAAAAGTTTTTTGTCACCTTTTTGTAGAACAACACCACTATGCCTTGTGGCCACGCTTTGGGCGTTTTGCCCTCGAGGATGATTTGAAAAGCTTCTTGAACAGCTTCTGAAAGGTATTAAGCACAGGTTTGCCACCAGCTTTCAGAAGCTCGGCTTTAATTCCATCATCACCCGGCGCTTTGTTGTTTTTAACCTGTTTAAGGGCCATACTAATCTCGTACAGACTGACGTCTCTGATATCTTCGGTAGGTATAATGCCGGGTTAATTCAACTTCCCTCTAAAGTTCGACGAAACAACCCTGACATCATCCGTTTTCAACTTCATCAGTTGGTTCTGCCCTTGTTTTGCTCGATAAACGTTACATACGCCGATTTAATACGGTCTGTGTTAAACCGGCGTAAGTCGCGTTTTAGGGACTTGGAGGTTTGTCTATTAAGCCGCCGATACGGAGAACCATCTTCAGGGGACTGCAGGATCATTGTGCGTCTTTCTTCCATGAGTTTGAGGGTAGAGTCTGAGATTTTTCCGGCTCCTTTTGCACGGCGGGTTTTAAAGAACTTAGACCCAGCCGTGGAGACAGTTTCCACAAACCAGTTATTGAAGTCGTCCACATCGACGGATTCGCCGTTTATTTAAATAAACATTATCAAACTTATCGTGTCTGTTTTAAAATATCACCATCTATTCAATCTCGCACTTTTCGACTGGCAAAAAAGTCAGTTGACAAAACTCCCTATCTCAAACACTACTGTATTGATCCGTATGTACCTAATATTGACAATTCTGGAAAAACTCAAGACTATATAGTAAAAGTCTTCGATAGCGTGTTGATGTTTTAACTGTTAATATTATTACTGGACGAGGGTGGCGCGCAACTGAGCGACGTGGAGAACCTTGGTGGAGGCCTATGTCCAGAACTGGACATCACCAGGCTGATGATGATTATGACTGTTGATATTCAGTGTCAAACCCACTTTTAATATAAATTCATTGAGAAACTTGATTGGAGCTTGATAATGTTATGGAAATTCATTAATTGAATATAATACAAATGAATACCAAAAAAATGTTCCCAACCGACTTCCTTAATAGTTCTTACTTATTATTTGGTAAATTTTATTTTATAATAAAATATAATCCCTTTGCATTAACCACATTCTTATTTGTAATTTTTATAGGATTCAAGAGCTGAAATTATCAAATGAAAGATTGATTGAGAAAAATAGACAGTTAAATAGACATCTATGTTCCGCTAAGCAGTTCTTAAAAGGAAGCAGCTGTATGCGCTGCCCCAAATGTCGTGGGAAGTGAGTGTCTTTGTTTCACGTCACATGATTGATTTAATAGGTAACAAGCAGAAAACATCGGGTTGCGTAAATTTATTGTTATAATTACGATACATTTCATGAATTTATGCAAACTCCCAGACTACACGATAGAAAAAAATTGTTGGAGCTAACGATAAGTTAGCGATATAAAGATATTTGTATGACTTTATGGCAACGGAAGTATGTTGGCAGTACTGTTATAGAGGGCGCTAAATGCAATGAATGACTGTTTGACATTCGATTGTAGCGCCATCGGATATATCTTGAAGAAAGATGATGGCAAGTGACAGATAAGGTTAGGAAGGCTAGGCGCGCGGACGTATCTTAAACTGATTGTAATAGAGTTTTTGTTGTGGTTAAGCCTGTGTTATACCCAAGCCCACCTATCGTGTTTTCTGAATAACGCTTTTCTTCTCTTGCTTGTTATCCGACAAATTCATATGGTTGTTGGCATATTCATAAAATACATCTTCATTTTACGTTTTAACTGATTCTTATGTTATAGAATGAATGCTTCAATGAGCTTTGGTATCAAAAGGAGTGATGTTTGTCTAAAACCAGCAATATCTCACTCATGCCCGGGTGCGCCAGACCCAAATAAGTGAGTATAAAGGAATTATTTATATTTCAGGTTAAAAATATATTTCAGAGTATATGATTCTCTGGTTACATTGATAAAAATGTTCTATAGGATTTTTTTTACCAGACAGCGATTTTATTGCGTGGCAAGCCCGTTTATTTACTTCCGTGGATAAGTTATATATTACTTTTATTAAATCCATGTTAAGAAATGCATGCTACATATTAAATCATGATAATACATATGTGAAGCATGTGCCTCGATTTAAAAAGATATTACCTATACATTGTGTAAATGCTTAGGTAAAGACATCAAATGCCTTATATTGTTTATTGGTCGCAATTGGAGTATTCGTAGGCATTTTGTAATGTAGATATTGTACCTATAACCTACAGGGCTTATAAAATATTAAGTAGGTACTAAATTAGTTTCATGAGCCAGGCAGGCCAATGTGTTTTTTTTTACATGCCTACGGAACAGCCTAAAGGTGGAATGACTCTTGACTAAAGTTACTAATTGGAGGTTAATAGCACTATAAAAAACGACAGTTGTATTTTACAGAGTAGAAATAACCTCAAGGACCATAGGAACAGTTACAAATTCAAGGCCAAATTCAGCAAAATCCGAAGAAAATACGTAAGTATCACTGCTTAATAAAACTAACAATACGATACAAATACTTAAACAGGCTTTCGAGGAACATAATCTACTAAAGTATTTGTGTGATTATATCTCATTAGAGTATAAATCTCGTAACCTTCTCGTAACCTTGCCACCTTGCAAAGATCACATGCCTATTTGGATGAAATAGAAAGCATGATAGCACACATTGAGATGTCTCTAAGCAGACTTAATACACTTTAGGTAGGGAATCGAACCCTCTGTTTACCGACTTTTCACTTTATTTTAATACAAAAAGTTTTTCAACGGTTTTATTGGCATTTTTGTGGGCGATAGGCTGACCCCCTGTCACTACAGTAGCCTCTCCATCATTATAATACCTCATTTGTCAAACGTGACATCAGATGGTCTTATATCCACTGGTGTTCTGCCTACCCCATAAGGGATACAGGCGTGAAGTTATGTATGTAAAACGCTTTTTTCAAAGGCCTGCAACGAATGTCAAAACTTGTCTACATTAACTTCGCACGGGCATCTTTGTATTTTTTTATCCTTAAAAAATGTTCCTAGTATACTCGTAGATACCAATCTATATAATTTTTTCCTCAGATGTACCGTTGGTGGCAAATGTCCAAACAAAAGGTGTTGCTGTGAGATTCAGGAGCTCAAACAAAGAATTACCGAGTTAGAGAATGTGAGTTGGGTATATTGTTGGGTAAAGAATGTTTTTTTTAAAGCAAAGATGGTATTCGCTTTCGCCGGAATACTCACATCCTATCTGTAGTTTACCGTATTCTGTATGATAAAGCTGTACCCGATTATTCGAAAAATCGCATTAAGTATCGGTTTACAAATAACGATCGCAACTTGCGGTCTTCTTCGAATCTCCTCCTAGCGACACCAACACATACCACCACCTTTCTGGGAAAATCGTTTTTTATCCGATCAGTATCATTGTGGAACGAGCTACCGATGGAGCTCGGTATTTTATTATTATTACATGACATGACACCTGATTTTAAGTGATTATGAACCAAAGTAGTACACGACATCTACAAGAAACCTATTCAATCGACTCCATCTACGAAAGTAGCTTGGTGATTCCATCAATTATTTGCTATATAAATCGGAATATCATTGATTTTCGTCATTTGGCATTTGGCATCATGGGATTTTATATGAGGAGTGGTAGCTAGCCTGACAGACCCTGGCTCCTTCCACCACTCGGTTTAGTTGACTTTTGTATCCGCTTATACAATCATGGCTGGATGGTCAATCTGTGCAAGAACCGAACAACCTGAAACTAGCGGTACGCTCAACATACGTCCATTGTGCCGTCCCTCATAAAGTAGGTACTTCTTGTGACTTTATGCTCGTTTACTATTCTTTCAACAATAAAATATATTTTGAACGCTATTTCTTGCGAGGACAATTTTAATATGTTTGCTTATAAATATTCATCACCATTATTTTTTCTGAAAAAGAAATGTTTTTTGAGGGTGTTTCCTAACAGGTAATAATTTTGAAGTTGCCGATGGGGTAACCTGTCTACCTCGGATGCCAGTGGTTGCAGGATCGATTCTATCACGGAACAAGAAAAAAAAAATCCGTTTCTGGGTGTTTATCTATTTATGTATTTATATTCATGGCCATGTTTTTGGTGTCTGGGGATTTTTTTATTATTTATTTTAATTTTGGATTTTGGGTGTTAATAATAACAATATAATAAAAAATAGGGTAAGTCTGATCACGGGATTCGTTTCGACTGCAACGGATCACGCTCCAAGTAGTATAATCCTAATCACGTTATCAGTTTCGCCTAATTTAAATTTCAACGATACAACGAATACTTGTTATCGATAAATCACTTTAAACAAGGCACAAGTATTTATACTTATTGAAAGTAATATAGAGTATAAAATTAAAAAAAAAAAAACAATACAATAATGCAAAACAAATATATTAATATTTTCAGTATTTTCAAAAATTAACCAAATGTTCATGACCTCTTGCAAGATACCAATTGAATAAAGCCTATTCCGCCAAGAAAAAGTGATGATTCAATTTTTAAATATCGAATGAAAATGAAAATGAAAACTTTTTATTCGTAGTAGGTAATTTTATACATTTTACGAACGTCAAACGCTGGATGAGGGCGGCGTGGGTCCGGACGACATGACGAATCTTAGAGGAGGCCTCCGTCGAGAAGTGTGCATCTAATGATCGCTCATTATCCACCAATATCTTGGTGTAGTATACTACTACTACTTCTTCGGCTTTAAAAAACGAAATGAAAGTAGAACCCTAGGTAGACCGAGAGGAAAAAAGCCGGCGGAAAAGAAAGTCGGCACTCTTTTGTAAAAAGTGCTTATTATAGCTACAATTTGGCAGAAAAACAGCTCTGCTATGACATGGACAAACAAACAGAAGACAGCTATTCGTGCTTGCCAATATCATGTCGCAGCCAAGCTGCTTACATAGTGGTTAATGTTTAATATTTGTAAATAACCTGTGGAGACATCAATCCCACGCTCTTTTGTCATCTAAATAATCTTTGAGTTTATAGTAGCCTTTTTTGCATAATGTTTCTTTGATAGTTCTTTTAAATTTATTAAACGTTAGAGATTGAATTGACTGTGGTATTTTATTATAAATACGTATTGACATTCCCATAAATGATTTGGTGCTTTTAGCCAGCCTTAATTTGGGAAACGCTAATTTATGGTCGTTCCTTGTCATTACAGAATAATTTTTATCATGCTTATCTTTCATGGTTTTAAATTTACTACTATTCTTATAAGTATACATAATGTTTTCATATATATATTGTGATGCAAAGGTCAAGATACCAATCTCTTTAAACTTTTCTCTTAGAGATTCTCTATTTCCAAGTTTATACATTCCACGAATAGCCCTTTTCTGCAGTGTAAATATCGTGTCAATGTCTACAGCATTGCCCCAAAGTAGGGTGCCCTAGGACATTATACTATGAAAATAACTATACCAGCTTCGCCGTATTAACATCAATCAATGAGCGAATTTTCTTTACTGCGAACGCTGCAGAACTAAGTCTACTCGCTAGCTGTGAGATATGGGCGCCCCATTGCAATTTAGAATCTAAGTTTATTCCAAGAAAAACAGTGTTATCTACTAGATTCAACCTGTTCCCATTAAGCCGCAGATCAGACTCAACTTGTTTTACATTTGGTGCTTTTTTATCATTGAAAGCTAGATTATTTACATTAAACCACTGCACTACATTTGAGAGAGCATTGTTTACAGCGTCGTAATTGGTTTTCTGCCTTATCATTTTAAAAATTAATGATGTGTCATCAGCAAACAATACAATATCGTGATTATTGCCTACCATATAGGGTAGATCATTTATAAAGACTAAAAATAAAAATGGGCCCAGAATTGAACCTTGAGGCACTCCCATTCTCACAACCGACCCAGGTTATTAATTATTTATATCAAAAAGGTTAATTTTTTTTCTATATTTATTATATCGATCCCTTATAACAGCTAGTGTGGTTCATGAAATAAAGAGAATCACCACGTTTGCCGTATTTACCTTTGTTTACAAAAAAAACTCTTTAATCGTGAAACGGAGTGTAGGTACCTATTTGTTAGTTCCGGGCTAAGAAAGTACCAAAATATCTATTGTATTTTTTTATGCACCTATTAATTAGTCATTGACAGCCAATGCCGTATGTGATGGGATGGATTCTAAATCAATTTAGCCGTGCGCTGTTTAAATATTCTCACACCTTTTTAAATCACCCTTTATAGGTATAACAAAATTCCAAAGTGAATTCAATCCCTGCCATTCAATAAATTTAAATCAATTTTTAAAGACAGTCTATCTCGAAAAGCTTATTACAAAACTTAAGATTATTTCGACGATAAAAAGCCATGGGATTAAGCACACAGCAAGATATTTCTAAAAGTTATTAATTTTGTTTACGGCTCGACTGTGCAATATGCAATGCGGCATACTGGTGACTGTTCCACTCACTTATTTTCTTGTCAAGACAACAGCAAGTACTTCATGCTCCCTCAGACGGCAAGGCTAGTGGTAGCGTCGGGTGTCGGGTCCCCCTCTTACCTAAAATATGGTTGAGGAGGGTGATGGCTGGTGCTTGCGTTATACTCGTGAACGGGTGCCGCTAGCGGTGCCAGGTCGTTTTGCTGATGAAACTATGACTATTTGAAATGACTATTTTATTGACTATTATATTCCATTCTTGTTTAAATACCCAAAGTATCAAGTTAGCGTTCTGTGCCCATGCATCTACTATGTAAGCAATTTGGTTGTGGCATGAAATTGACTCTCACAATTATCTGTCTTGCGTTTGCTTTTTTTTTCATGTCGTGGTCAATTTGTACTGTACCTATTTGTATTAATTCGTATAATTCTGACTGAAAAAGAGTGCCAAGAGTTTATTTCCGCCAGCACTGGAATATCTTATTCAATACGATATCTATATCGATCGCATTGAAATGATACAAAAACGCTTTTTAAAAGTTGTGCAATATAGATCCAAGTCGTACCAGAAAGATTATATTTCACGGTGTAAACATCCATTCATCCATACAACAACCATATATTACCCCTATGTGTGCCAAGACAGATCAATGATGTTGTAACCTTCATGAAAAGTGCGAACAATAGGCTAGATGTCCCTGAGCTTTTGTCTGGAATTAGTGTTTGCACTCACACGAAACTATATCGTGACCCGAGCCTGCTTCACGTACCTATCGCAAGTGCTAATTACAGGCAGAACTCATTTATGTGTAGAGCACCGAAATTGATAAACAAATTGAATAAAGAGTTAGATTATTTCGATCTATTCAATAGCAGTACTCAAAGTGTCAAGGCAGCCTTGGCCAAACAGTTCTTTTTTGTTAAATATCTATTAATGTGAAATGTCTATACCTACTCTTTTTTTTCCTTTTAAATTTTAAATACAATGTCCACTGTAGTTTGTATGGATAAAGTGTCATTTTGTAAATGCTTATATTAACATACGAACGTATAAAGTCATAGTCAAACACAATTCTATAAAAGAAGTGTGCAAGTATATAATGTTTTGCATCTTGTATAATGTTAAAAACTAATAGCGACTAATTTAATATTTAATCATTAAGCTATATGTGAAAACTTTGTAAATGGCCATCAATATATTATTATGTAAGCTATAAAAACTAACTAGCTGTAAGTTTTCCTAAAATTATAAAATAAAATAAAGTATTTAATTATTAACACCTTGTTAAAGCCGAAGTACAAAATTGTAACGTCATTAAGTGGCCATTGACGAATAAAAAATTTTTTTTTTTTTTAAATTTTGTAAGTACTTACAATCTATCTTTTCGTAAAAGATACCGAGTCTGGACTTACCTCCCTGATAGAACTTGTAAATGTCTCTGCATATGCATACTGCAATCTGTCATATTGTATCAAATTCAGCCAGTTAAAAACAATACCTACAACTACAAATATTCGACTTTATACATTCAAATAAGACTTTTAATTCGACCTTTTTTTGTTTATATTGGGCTGGGGAAAAAGTTTCTTCGCATTTTTTAAGAAAATTCAAAAAATTTTTTAATATAGTTTATTGACATTTAACTAAAGTATGTATGTACCATTTTGTTCGGTAACCTTTTGCCATCTTGTAGGTAGGGACATGATCCCATTGCTATAAAAGTTTTGGGACCTCTCATCAAAATACCGCGCCAAGTGGATTTGGCAGTCCTCTCGTGATGTTAACCTAAAACCTCCTAAAGAATTCTGAAGAGTCCGAAACAGGTGGAAATCTGAAGGTGCAAGGTCAGGACTATACGGCGGATGAATTAACACCTCCCAGCCAAACTTTCTTAATTTTTGCTGAGTGGCTATAGATGTGTGAGGTCTAGCGTTATCATGATGAAACACCACACCCCTTCTGTTGGTCAATTCCGGCCGCTTTCTCTCAACTTCTTGTTTTAATCTCATAAGTTGTTCGCAGTAGAGTTCAGAATCGATAGTCCTGCCTGGTGGTAACAGCTCATAATGAATAATGCCCTTCCAATCCCACCACACAACATCACCTTATTGCGAGTTAACCCGGGTTTCGCCACAGTCTGTGAAGCCTGACCGGCCTTTGACCACGACCTTTTTCGCACGTCCTTGTCGTACGTGATCCACTTTTCATCACCAGTTATCAGCTTCTTCAAAAATGATTCGGTTTCGTTACGTCGTAATAAAGAATCACAAATGAGTACACGGTTCATTAGGTTTCTTTCAGTTAGCTCGTGAGGTACCCAAATATCGAGCTTTTTTGTGTACCCAGCTTTTTTCAAATGCGCCAAAACTGTTTTGTGGTCAATTCCCAGTTCTTCAGCTACGTCGTAACTACTGATATGTCGATCTTGCTCCACTTTTTCAAAAATGGCATCCATTTTATCCGTAATATGGCGACCAGAGCGAGGTGCATCTTTACATCAAAATTTACGGATTGAAAACGCTTAAACCACATTTGTGCTACTCTCACAGACACTGCACTAGGTCCATAAACATCGCAAATTTTTTTCGCGGCTTTTCTTGCATTTTTACCGTTGAAATTTTAAAATGTATCGAATTTCTTCATTAGATTCACTCATCTTGACAGTACGAAAAACAAATGAAAATCACATATTTTCCTAATTTGAATTTGGAATTATGTTCTTTAAAATTACAACACCAGCCAGAAGAGATTTTATTACAAGTTCATACATACTATAATGCGAAAATACTTTTTCCCCAACCTATTATATCCTACGACATTTATTTCCCTAACAATGCTTTATTTGCTATCAACAGGAAGTCATCAACGTCCACGAGAAGCATTTGAGTTCGGAGTCCAACACGGAGCGGCAAGTCATTCAGATCGACCAGGAGAAACGCCAGCTGAAGCAGGTTAACGAGCAGCTGGAGCAGAAGATTCAGGAGATCACGCAGAAATTGAACGCATTGGAACAAGATCGGAGTGAGATTCTGTTTTTTGTTTAAGGGGGACTTTGTCTCCTTTTCCCTCTCTATTATTTAGAAGTTGGCTCAAAGCAGACAATTTTAATCTCTATACGGTGATTATTATATAATTTTAAGAAATTATTTCGGTTGCCTTGTGGTAACGGAGTCATTTGTGGAATTGTTTATTAGAGCTCTTTTGATGAGCCCTCTGTAGTGCCATGAGAACCCTTCTGGGTGATGAGGTGGTTTGAGGCCATACACTACAAGAGCTGGCCTGGCGCTGGTTAGTGGAGGATAGATTTTTGTTCAAGAAATTACTTTTTACAATCTCTGGCGAGTTAACCGTGATAAACTAATGATCGGCTGTCACCCATTTTTTTTTTCGGGCCGAACGTTGTTTAACCAAATTAATCGAATGATTCACTACGCTACGATTTCAAAAGGACATGAGACCTTTTCAACCGACTTCCAAACAAGGAGGAGGTTCTCAATTCGTCTATATGTTTTTTTATGTCTTTGTTACACTATATTTCGGACAATTATGAATTGCTTTCGAAAATTGTTGTTTCATATGATAGAGGATACCTCATAGTTGGTCCCATTTAAATTTCATCGAAATCAGTTGAGTAATTCATTGAAAATTTCTAACTTTTAAAAAAATATGTATGATTTCGGAGAATGTTTACGTTGATGACATTCTCAACTCAGCCAAAGTTTTGACGTGAAGTAGGTTTTTTCAATGCTCTGCATTCGTTGATTATTATAAAATTTTTGATTACTTCATCAACATTTATTTGTATACCTATCGATTGTGATAAATCTTGATGAGGTGGATTATATAAATGTCATCAAAAGCGCTTTACGAAAAATTAGAACTTTTAGAAAAACAAAGCAATAAAAACAAAAAAATATTACACAGCTGACAGTTTGGTTTGTGGTTCCTTTGATTTGTGGTATAGCCAAAGTTATGATTGACACTTGGAAATATGGGTGTTTTTTAATGCATTTGTTGATTATTAAACTGCGTTACGCGGGTGCGAAGTTCAATAAAAAAGTGACACGTCGTGTGTAATTTACACTCATTCCTTTAGGTGAGCGCAAATTTCTGTTATGTAACATTGTATATTTAATTGCGAATTTTCTCTGCGCGCGCGAACGTCCTACCTTTGTAATGCACAGAACGTGATCGACTCAGGCGCAGTTCGAGAGCTCAGGTTGAATTCTAATCTGTACCACCTTGATATTCTCTTTTTTGTCAAGTCTAACAACTACCTCGTTCTGCAGATGAGTTGCGCACGCAGTTGACGATAGAGAAGCGCAAAGTGACGGAGCTGGAGACCAGGGTGCGGCTTAGCTGCACGTCCAGCGAGATCACGCGCGTCTTGAGGAAGCACCTCAGCCAGGTCTGTTGTCGTCATCACCACACCAGCAGCAGGGGACATAGAGAAGCAAGGTGAGGAGCTGGAGACCAGGGTGCGGCTCAGCTGCACTACAGCGAGATCACGCGCGTCTTGAGGAAGCACCTCAGCCAGGTCTGTTGTCGTCATCACCACACCAGCAGCAGGGGACATAAAGAAGCAAGGTGAGGAGCTGGAGACCAGGGTGCGGCTCAGCTGCACGTCCAGCGAGATCACGCGCGTCTTGAGGAAGCACCTCAGCCAGGTCTGTTGTCGTCATCACCACACCAGCAGCAGGGGACATAGAGAAGCAAGGTGAGGAGCTGGAGACCAGGGTGCGGCTCAGCTGCACTACAGCGAGATCACGCGCGTCTTGAGGAAGCACCTCAGCCAGGTCTGTTGTCGTCATCACCACACCAGCAGCAGGGGACATAAAGAAGCAAGGTGAGGAGCTGGAGACCAGGGTGCGGCTCAGCTGCACGTCCAGCGAGATCACGCGCGTCTTGAGGAAGCACCTCAGCCAGGTCTGTTGTCGTCATCACCACACCAGCAGCAGGGGACATAGAGAAGCAAGGTGAGGAGCTGGAGACCAGGGTGCGGCTCAGCTGCACTACAGCGAGATCACGCGCGTCTTGAGGAAGCACCTCAGCCAGGTCTGTTGTCGTCATCACCACACCAGCAGCAGGGGACATAGAGAAGCAAGGTGAGGAGCTGGAGACCAGGGTGCGGCTCAGCTGCACGTCCAGCGAGATCACGCGCGTCTTGAGGAAGCACCTCAGCCAGGTCTGTTGTCGTCATCACCACACCAGCAGCAGGGGACATAGAGAAGCAAGGTGAGGAGCTGGAGACCAGGGTGCGGCTCAGCTGCACTACAGCGAGATCACGCGCGTCTTGAGGAAGCACCTCAGCCAGGTCTGTTGTCGTCATCACCACACCAGCAGCAGGGGACATAGAGAAGCAAGGTGAGGAGCTGGAGACCAGGGTGCGGCTCAGCTGCACTACAGCGAGATCACGCGCGTCTTGAGGAAGCACCTCAGCCAGGTCTGTTGTCGTCATCATCACACCAGCAGCAGGGGACATAGAGAAGCAAGGTGAGGAGCTGGAGACCAGGGTGCGGCTCAGCTGCACTACAGCGAGATCACGCGCGTCTTGAGGAAGCACCTCAGCCAGGTCTGTTGTCGTCATCATCACACCAGCAGCAGGGGACATAGAGAAGCAAGGTGAGGAGCTGGAGACCAGGGTGCGGCTCAGCTGCACTACAGCGAGATCACGCGCGTCTTGAGGAAGCACCTCAGCCAGGTCTGTTGTCGTCATCACCACACCAGCAGCAGGGGACATAGAGAAGCAAGGTGAGGAGCTGGAGACCAGGGTGCGGCTCAGCTGCACTACAGCGAGATCACGCGCGTCTTGAGGAAGCACCTCAGCCAGGTCTGTTGTCGTCATCACCACACCAGCAGCAGGGGACATAGAGAAGCAAGGTGAGGAGCTGGAGACCAGGGTGCGGCTCAGCTGCACTACAGCGAGATCACGCGCGTCTTGAGGAAGCACCTCAGCCAGGTCTGTTGTCGTCATCACCACACCAGCAGCAGGGGACATAGAGAAGCAAGGTGAGGAGCTGAAGACCAGGGTGCGGCTCAGCTGCACTACAGCGAGATCACGCGCGTCTTGAGGAAGCACCTCAGCCAGGTCTGTTGTCGTCATCATCACACCAGCAGCAGGGGACATATTTTTATTTATTTATTTTTATTTATTTACACTTCAGTTTTTACAGGTAAAGTAAAAGAAAAAAAGAACACTTACACTAAAAATAAAAACTTGGCGGTCTTATCGCTGAGGAGCGATTTCTACCAGACAACCATGGTTGTGGAAGAGACAAAAAAAAATAACTTAAACTAAAAATCACACAAATAAAAAAAAAAAGAAAACTTAACAAACTAAATAAAAAACGAAACAAAAAAAAAATTACAATTTTGTTAATTATTTCGTTATAAATAGATGTAATACATGCGTAAAATTATAATACATACATACTAATATTGTAAATAGAATGCATAAATACTATTATAATAAACATAATATATATATATATACATATATAAAATTAACATATTGCATAGATATTACAATAGCATACTTCTTTATGACTGTATTTGACTCAAGAATTGATTTTTTAATTTAATTTTAAAAGAGTGTAGAGATGAAGCAGATTTTACGGCAGTGGGAAGCTGATTCCATAGTGACACAGCCCGAACCGCAAAGGATTGGTGGTAACAGTGCGTTAAATGTAAAGGGGTGGAGAGCATTAGGTTGTAAGTAGAGCGCAGGTGTCTCTCGTGATTCTCGTGTCGGAACGTGAAGTGATGACTAAGATAGCTCGGAACTACAGGATTAAACAGCAACCGATACAGTAAAGAAAGAACATGAGTATCCCGGCGAAGACGAATAGGAAGCCACTTGAGTTTAGCACGGAATTCGGAGATATGATCATATTTACGTAAACCAAATATGAAACGTATACATAGATTTTGAAGCCGTTCAAGTTTATTTAAAAGTTCTTCTGTAAGGTCAAGATAGCTAGCATCGGCGTAATCGAGAATGGAGAGTAAGAGAGTGTGTGCTAATGAAATTTTGGTAGGTATTGGCAAAAGATTGCGCAAACGTTTAAGGGAGTTATTGACAGCAAACATCTTCCTACTCACTAAGTCAACTTGTGGTTTCCAGGACAAGGTCTTGTCAAATGTTATTCCCAAATTTTTGACAGTGTCGCTGTAAGGAATTTTTACACCATTAAATATAATAGAAGGAATAGCTTCGTAATTCATCTTGTTAACTATGCCAGTGCTACCAATTATGATGGCTTGTGATTTTGCTGGGTTTACTTTAAGCCCATGAGACGTACTCCATTGAGAAATTCGTGCAAGATCGTCATTGATTTTGCTGTATTGCAACATTAATTCCATCGAGAGAACTGTGAGTAAATATCTGCAAATCGTCTGCATACATGTGGTAGGAAGAAGTTAAATTCTGTGATATTGAGTTTATAAAAATTGAAAGAGGAGAGGAGACAACACGCCACCCTGCGGGACACCGGTTTCGAGTCGGACCCAAGATGAGGATGCGTCGTCCAAGTTGATACGTTGCCGGCGTCCACGCAGGTAAGTATGAAACCACTCAATTCCTGATGGAGATATGTTAAGAGAGCGCAAGATTACCAGTAAAATATCAAAGTCGACGTTATTAAATGCATTGCTAAAGTCTAGTAAGGTTAATAACGTAACTTGTTTGAGCTCTTTAGCCTTGCGAATATCTTCTGATATTCTTACCAGAGCTGTAACAGTGCTGTGACCCGGTCGAAAACCAGATTGAAAGGAATCAAGAATATTATTTTTATTTACAAATAAAAATAACTGCTGATGAATAAGACGCTCAAGTACTTTGGAGAGAAAAGGTAATATGGAAATGGGTCGGAAATCACTACAGGTCTGGGGAGAGGCTTTTTTAGGAAGAGGAATTACATGAGCGTCTTTCCATAATTTTGGGAAAGTATTGGAGGTGACAGATTTGTTCAAAATTAAAGTGATTAAGGGAAGCAGGAAGTCAAGAAGAAGGACAATCATTTTTCGACTTATACCGTCACAGCCAACTGCATTTGAATTTATGGAAATTATTGCTTTCCTAACATCACATTCAGAGAATTGTGATAAAGTAAAAGGAGTATAATTAGGTGTAGGCAAAGATGAAATGTGATTTAATGTAGAAGACTTAATATGGATAGAATGTAGAAGACTTAATATGAAGACGACCGGCTGGTGTAGTGGTAACATATATTGCCTTCTATGCCAGAGGTCCTGGGTTCGAATCCCGGCGGCGGCGGATATTTGTGTGATGAACACAGATATTAGCCGTCAAGTCATGGATGTTTATATGTTTATTTAAGTTTATTCTAATAAAAAATATGTATTTATTTAATATGTATGTTTATATATTTCTTAAGTATAACAGTTATCTAGTATCCATAACACAAGTTCTTTAAGAAACTTAATTTGGGCTAGATAATGTTGTGTGAGTGTCAGAAATATTTATTTATTTATTTATTTATATGGGCATTCATAAGACCAGCAGAAGAGAAATGACTATTTAAAAGGTTAATATCAATGTGTTTTGGGACTTCGTTATTTTTAGCCTTTCCTACACCCAAAGTCTTTAAGAATCTCCAGACTTTAGCTGGGTTGTCATTTGTGACCGATTCGTGAATATAGCGTCGTTGTGCATTCCTACACATAGTATTACAGCGATTATGCAGTTCTCGATATTTGTCACAATTAATTTGATTCGGATCCTTTTTATAGCGCAAACGTGCTCGGTTACGTTTCCTCATGAGCAATTTAATTTCATCGGAAAGCCAAGGAGCAGGAAGATGTTTGATTTTCACAGGCCTTATGGCGGCATGGCGGTCATAGAGTTGAGTCAGTAAGGAATTAAAAATTTCTACCATTGAATCAACAGTCTCAGCATTTACAACGTTGTGCCAGTCCATTTTTTGAGCATCCTCTAACAAATTATTTAAATCAATACTACCAAAATTTCGTTGCAGAAGGATTCTCGGTTTGACTTTAGGAGGGCGAATCTTGTAAGATAGGAAAAGTAGATCATGATAAGAAAAGGCGTCAGCATCAAGTTGTCCATATTTTTGAACATGGTCCTTGGAAGAGACTACTATAAGGTCAAGAAGGGATGGGACAGAGTTAGGAAAATGGTGTGTTGCATTCAAAGGCAAAATATTTAAATTACACGAATTTATAACAGAACGTAATTTATCTGCCCGGTTATTGTTTTTGAATAAGCAGGTATTAAAATCACCCATGATTATTGTGTGCGCATATAGGGGAACCAGCTGTTCAAACATGTTTTTAACCGACTTCAAAAAAAAGGAGGAGGTTCCTCAATTCGGATGTTTATATTTTTTTTTTTTATGTATGTTCGTTCATAACTCTGTCAAATATAGACGGATTTGCAAAATTATTTTTTTGTTCGAAAGGGGATTATTCCGAAATGGTCCCATATAATTTTTATGGCATTCGGTTCACAACTTTTTGAAAAAAACGACAAAAACCAAAAAAATATATTCAATTATTAGTAAACAACATTAGTTGTTTTTTCTATACTTATATTGATGAGCGCATGGTATGTCTGCAAAAATATTGATTGTTTCCCGAAATTGTTCAGCACTTAATATATATCTTGTATTTCTTGCCGCTTCTCGAACTACATTTAATCTTTCGACTCTGGCTTCTGGCGTTTCATTAAGCAACCTCTGACTGGAACGAGCACGTAGGACGCTCAATCGTTGTGATCGTTGCTCGTCAGTTTCATTCGCTAAACGAGCATGTATTAAAGAAAGGCGGTGATCGTAGTCTTCTTGGCTCTCATTAGCTAATCGGTTGCGGATTAAAGATAGACGATGATTATAATCTTCTTGACTTTCATTAGCCAAACGAGTGCGAATTAAACTAAGATGATTATTGTAATCCTCTTGATTTTCGTCATTTAATCTACGTAACATATAAGATCTCATTTTTGACAATCTAATTTCGCGCTGGTCAGGCCTCTCTTTTGAAATGCTTAGAGATTTTCTTTCCCTATTAGCTTTTAACCGTTTTCCTTTTGCGGTTCCGGTTTCAGTTTGACGCAGTTTTCTCATACGAGCAGCATCTTTACTAGGTCTACCCATATTTCGTAATACCTACGTATAAAAATTAAAGCACTAAAAATTTAAAAATAAAAAGCTTTTTAACAAAAAAAAAACCGACTTCAAAACTCTTTTAGCACTAAAAAGATTAAAATAATACTAAATCTAATCAATCAAAACTGTAGCCTATATAACCTAACCTATAACAATTTTTTTCAATTTTTGGAGTCGGTGCCGACTGCCAAGCCCTACGCAATAGATCACAATATTACTAATACGAACTACTATACATACACAAAATATAACATGAAACTTAATGCAATCAAAATGAAATATAATGATTATAAGGTTACTAGGTAAAAAATTAAGTAAGAGAAAAAAAAATAATAATAAAGAACCAAATGGAGTTATCAGCTAACTTTGCCCAATAACAATCGAATTTGAACGACTTAACTACTATAAATTAACACACACAAACAATATATTACATAAATCTAACTAACTGCGTCAAGCTAACAATTATTTATTATAAGGTATTAATTTCGATTATAATGTAAAGAGAATAAAAAAAATTCAGAACAACAACGACCAATTGCGAACTTCGACCATTGACCAATTACGAAACCTTACGAACCAAAGACTCCATTGAACGACCAAATTCTTCATTAATCACTTATACAACTAATTAAAAACAGTGCTTGCGCGATTTAATATACAACTAACACCATCTAGTGTCGGAAGGTGAAACTAAAGTAAGAGAATTTTAGATATCACACGACGTAAGGACGATTATGATCCATGGAGCCCAAGGCTTACTTAGAAAGTTGAATACTTGGCACCGACTCCAAAAGTTGAAAAAAATTGTTATAGGTTAGGTTATATAGGCTACAGTTTTGATTGATTAGATTTAGTATTATTTTAATCTTTTTAGTGCTAAAAGAGTTTTGAAGTCGGTTTTTTTTTTGTTAAAAAGCTTTTTCTAAACTCGGAAAGTAGTTACGTGTTGTTGGAGGGGAGTAAATAACACCTAGTAGTACTTTTGTGAGGTAGAGCGAAATTTCAATAAAGAGATATTCAGCTTCGTCGGAGTTAACTGACATGTGTGAGGATACCTTGACCACCTTGTACGGGATATGAGAACGTAGATAGATAGCAGTTCCTCCTCCAGTTCGTCCAAGGCGATCATTGCGTATCAGTTGGAAACCGGGCAGGGAGTAAGATGCTGACGGGAGACAGGGTTTCAGCCATGACTCAGAAATAAGTATGGCATGAACACCTTTACAGTCGAAAGATGCTAGCAAGTCAGGATAGTGTGCTGGGATACTTTGCGCATTTAAGTGAAGGACATTTAAATTTTTCAGTAATCCTGAGAATTGAGATTCAATTTGGGAGCAAAGAGGGATTGATGAACTGTAATAGCTTCCGGAGCTGTCTAAATCTGTAGATGAGCACGAAACGAAATCTGGAAAAATATCCTTATCAGAAGAAGAATGCATAATAATTACAATATAAAAATAAAAAATAAATAAAAACGAGGATAAATACTAATAAATATACAAATAATATAACTATAAATAATAAAGTTTAATCAGGTTTTTGGGAACAACCCACCAGCATTTTAACTTTTTTGTTGGAATTCACAAAATGAATTTTAATAGACACAACGAAAAAATAAATAAAACAATTGAACTCCAAACGTCAAAAAAAAGAAAAAAAAAACAACAGGTACTCATGGCAAAGTCAATGCCAGTTAATGTCATTTAAATAGACATGTCACAGAGTTTGATTACGTATAAAAAATATAAAATAAATGAATAATGTCTATAATAATAAATAAAATAAGATGATAATAAATAAATATGAAATGGTATAGAGAAGCAAGGTGAGGAGCTGGAGACCAGGGTGCGGCTCAGCTGCACGTCCAGCGAGATCACGCGCGTCTTGAGGAAGCACCTCAGCCAGGTCTGTTGTCGTCATCACCACACCAGCAGCAGGGGACATAGAGAAGCAAGGTGAGGAGCTGGAGACCAGGGTGCGGCTCAGCTGCACTACAGCGAGATCACGCGCGTCTTGAGGAAGCACCTCAGCCAGGTCTGTTGTCGTCATCACCACACCAGCAGCAGGGGACATAGAGAAGCAAGGTGAGGAGCTGGAGACCAGGGTGCGGCTCAGCTACACTACAGCGAGATCACGCGCGTCTTGAGGAAGCACCTCAGCCAGGTCTGTTGTTCCAAAGACTAAAATCTTAAATCGTTTTAATTTTAATCGAAGTTCAGCCAAATAGTAAGGTTAAGTATTCCATGGACACGACTGTACACGTACCCTAATGAAATTTTACTAGCGACATAGCGTTCCGCTTGCCGTACGCGCGTCCCGTACGTCCGTATCGTCCGTAGACACGCGTCACGCATCGTTGGCCTTTATTTTGTTGGTAAATACACATGAAATAAGTCAAATTATTAAAAAAAAAATCAAAAATATATTTTGACGTAAACGTGAAATTATTGACACGACACGACGAATAATTTCACGACAACGTGAAATTATTACGTGACATATTAATTTGTAATAGTCTCGACCTTATCGCACGCAATACATTCTAAAAAGCTTAATTAGCTTGGAATAGCGTACCCTCCTTCTTGAGCTGGATGCCAGACGTGACGAGCTGAAAACCCGACCATCTGCGGCTGTCAGCTATAATAATGTGAACGTGGTGGTCTCATGCCCACAATGTGCGAGGGCTTTTACAAACAAAATTGGCTTCATAAGCCACATGCGAGCACACCAACGGTAAAACCGGAGTTGAAGGCAGTCGCCGAGGTCGAAATCGGCCGGATTACATCATCATCATCATCAAGTTGATTAAATAAAAAGGTAAGAAAACTTAATTGGCACAATCTCACCTGATAGGTGAAGGTACATGGGCTGAGGAAAAATTAGGTCTTCAGAAAACGTCGAGATTATTTTATGAATTTCAAGTAATATATTTTTGCGGTAGACTTTTTACGAACGGTCGGAACCTAAATGGCATTACCACCAGGTGGATCTAACTTTTCTTATTCAAGGTTATCGATTTATGAAAACATGCATTGTACTCATTATACAGGCTGACTGGTGAAAAATTTAAGATACTGAAGCAGAGCACTCTGTACTCGATTCTGATCTTAATTATCATAATTATTTTGATTATTAAAAGTAGGTACTTAATTTTCATCACAATTCCCTATTAAATAAATAAAGAGTGCACGACTGGTCCACGGCTTGACAACCGTTCGTGAAGTCGTCTATACATACCTAACCGTTCTGTGTAGATAGCACCAGTACCAGTGTAACCACGCGTTGCGTAATGAATTCTTTAACTTTCGGTTAAGTTTACTCACAAAATTTTTTTTTCCATCGTGTATAATCTCAAACTATCACGTCCTCGAATTTCAAAAGTGACCCACCAGTCACCCTGTAAATAAAAAAATGTAGACATGGCAACTCATTCTTATATGACAACTTACATTTAATTCCTATTTCAACAGAAAATGGACGAAGAACTTTATGAAGAACAGAAAAGACGAGCCTGCATCTGCAACCGCGGTAGAGAGAAAGAGGTTAGTTTACCTTTTATTCTGAATTGAACTCTATTTGCAGACATACAGGAATCATTTTTAAATGAAGTTATATGGATATTATCCGCATTTTTGTAGAGTTTGTTGAGACCGACGACGGGTGGCAACCTACTAATTAAACAGTTCGTCACGAGGGTCAGGCGATCATAAGTGAAATCGAGTGATTAAATTTGCCTGCACTTTTTAAAATCCATAAGAATCGGTAAACTTCAACTTGATTTTCGAATAGGTTTTGTCTATTAATTTGGTAAGCCTTACGTTAGGCTAGAAAAGTAAGTTAAGTTCTGCTAATAATAACTTGGTAGAGAAATACACAAAGAAGGTCACACGATTTGAGTGTGCTTAGAGGTTGAATTTGCCTGCCCTTTTTAAAACCCTTATAAATCGAATCGAATGGTTTATGGGTCTAGCGACCCTTTCTTTCTCTATTAGACTAATATCTTATTGCTGAGCATTAACTCATATAGACCCGAAATATTGTAGGGCGAGTGCTGGCCAACTCAGGCCCACTATCACTAATAAGAAAATAAGTTTGTAATGCTAACGTAAACAAATAATAGACACCGTGCAGCCCACCAGTACACTGTTCATGCTAAAACGAGCGGGCGGCGGCGGCGAGGTTCAAAAAATAAAATAAAAATAAAAACCCAGACAATCACAACAACTTTATGGCCTCAAAGAAAGCGAAAGCTTGTGTTATGAGATACCATGTAGCGAACTAGGGGGGAACTTAGAATATAAAGACATATATAGATAAATACATACCCAGACCCGGAACATTTTTTTTGTTTGTTCCGGGCAGGAATCGAACCCGCAACCAATGACGTCTGAGTGGCAGATAGGTTTACCCCACCGCTAAAGTGTTCGCGACGACATTTATTTTGCGGTGGCATTTATGTGTTGTAGGTGCTGAAGATACTTTATGTGTTGGGAATTCTAGTGAAATTTTGAAAATTTAGTACCCATGTAATAAAACATATTTATGATCAGAATCGAGTACAGACTTTAATATCTAAAATTAGTAACCAGTCACTATGTATAGGAGAATGTAAACAATAAATGATGAATATATTAATAAACCGTCCGCTGCACCAAGAATTTTGAAATGATTCGTTGTCAAATTTATATAAAAGGAGGTTCCCCAACAAAAAGTGTAAGCCACTCAAATAGTGGATGTTCATAATAAGGTATAGTTGTATCACATTACAGGAAACGTTAGCAAAAAGATCTACTACTAGGCCATACTTTAACACAAAGAACATAAAAGACAACCATGTTAATGTAGCTATTCTAAATTCACTATACAAGAACAAACGAACAAAAATAACTATGTTTAAAATATGGTAAAAGAACTGTTTAACCAATAGTTGCAGCCCACACATCAAATTACTATTAAAATTGTATTTATACAGGGTGTTTGGTAACAGGATGCAAAGCTGAAAGGAGGTGGTAGTCTAGACCATTTAGAACATTTTGAGCAATACATGTCTTAGACGAAGTGTGATAGTTTTTTTTTAATAAAAGATTTAAGGTTTTTACAAGAATACTCCAAAATTTGACAATAAATCTCTAACAGTACTTCTGTTACTGTAGGTAGATTTTTTTAATTTTCTGTTTTGGATTGTCTAATGTCTATTGTATACAGTCACTGTAATTTGAAACATCGGCGACTCAAGAAAAAAAACTGAAGGGATTTGAAAATAAAAAATAACAGAAAAAATATTTAAGTGTTTTTTTAGGATGGATTAAAAAAAAACTAAAATATTCTTGGTTATTAAAATCATTTTAAAAACATGCTTAGCGATTGCTCTTTCATTTAAGCTATCATTTACGACAGTAGCTATCGTATCTTTGGAAATAAGCTAGCTAAACTAATCAAAGGAATTTTTTTCTTGTACTTATGACAAACTCAAACAACAAAAATTTGGTTTATTATTTATTTTTATGCTTACATTAAAAAAGAAAACTCACTTGTGTTCAAAATGGGACCCGTGATTTCTAATACAAGCCCGAGCTCGTCTTGTTACTTCCGTAGTAGTAGTTCCCAAAATCATTTCTTCTTTCATGGTTTCAAAAGCTATCTGAATTTTCTGTCTCAACTCTTCTACAGTATTGATTTCTTTTGTGTACACCAGCTCCTTAGCCCGTCCCCAAACGTAAAAATCAAGGGGTGTTAGATCGGGCGACCGAGCAGGCCAAGGGATTCCTGTCCAAAGGATGCAGCTGAATACAAATGTCGAATATACGAAATACGAATGTTCGGCCGAACATTCGGCTCATCTCTGATACAAAACTTACAGATAAATTGAGTACCTTATTTTTTTTTAAGTTGATTTATATTCTAAAACCTTCTTTCGACGACCACTTCGGCTATGGGTAAACCTGTCTGCCTCAGACGCCAGTGGTTGCGGGTTCGACTCCCGCACGGAACAAGAAAAAAAATGTTCCGTGTCTGGGTGTTTATCTATTTATGTATTTGTATTCTAGGTTCCCCCGTTTGCTTCATGGTATCCCATAACACAAGCTATGCTTACTTTGGGGCCATGTAGTTGGTGTGATTGTCTGGGAATTTATTTATTATTAATTTATACCCTTTGTTCGTGACAACCAAGTTTATCTATACATATAATAAAATGGTAGGAAAGTCAAAACTGTACATTGAATATTTTTTTAAAAGAATACTTGGGGTATGATCTACAATCGAAACAGAAACAAAAAATATAGTTTTTAGAATTTTTGTCTGTTTGTCTTTCCGGGATAAACTCAAAAAGTACTGCATGGATTTACTTCAAATTTGGCATGAAGATAGTTAAGAAGTCGGGTCAACATATAGGCTACATATTATCACGCTAGCAGTGTTATAATCGTAGGTGCGTTTGGTGCTGCATAGCGTTCACGCAGACGACGTCGCGGGCAGCAGCTAGTTAGAAATAAACTCTTAAGTTCATTCATTTCGCATCGTATTATAGTTATCTTAGGTCATAGAAATTGCATGTCTGATTCCGCATGGACTATAGGTTGATCCTGACTTGCCTCGTCGTTTTTAGGCAACATTATACACAGGGATATAACACAGGGATTTGAATTTACGCGGGTAGAACCGAAAGAAACTCAATTGACACAATCTCACCCAATAGCGGTGAGGAAAAGTTAGGTCTTCATAAAACAATTTCCAGAATATTTTATAAATTTAAGGCGGTATGATATATTTTTGCAATAGACTTTTTACGAACCTAAATGGCGTTACCACCAAGTGGAGCTAACTTTTCTCATTCAAAGCTATCCATTTATTAAAATATGCATACTACCCATTAAAAATAAAAAAAATGTAGACATGGCAACTCATTCTCATATGACGACTTACATTTAATTTCTGTTTCAACAGATAAGGGACGAAGAACCATATGTAGAACAATCGTCGAGTAAAAGACGGAACTGCATGTGCAACCGCGGTAGAGAGAAAGTGCCTGAGGAGAAATATGTTAGTTTACCTTTTATTCTGAATTTAACGCTTTTTACAGCAGTACAGGAATCATTTTTAAATTAAGTAATATGGATATTATCCACAATTTTGTAAAGTTTGTAGAGACTTTTTCGTTTTTTTTTTTTATATCAAGTCGGTATGTTTATTTCCAGAGGCTTAGCTTGTTTTAGCCCCGATTTCACCGATTTCCTTCTCGAAACAAATCTCGACTCTGACTGAAGAAAATTGAAGGCGGAACTCGTTTTAACGCGGAAGCCGAGTTCAATTCAAATTGATCGCGTTTTATAACACGGTGAAATTGAAGCTCCATGATGACGTTAGATTTTTATTCTACTTTTGAACTCCATAATTTAGCTTTCACTAGTTCCAATTAAAGTTGAATATAATAGAGAAAAATTGTTAGATTTCTAAATTCCAAATTATGCTCCATATCGCATAGCTGGATTTTACGACGTACATTATGTTACTTTTAACTGTTTTTGTAGCATGTCCCTTAATTTACGATAAAATATTATTTAGGCAACAAAAATTTATGTGTATAAAATAAATAATACGACTGTCTGACATATGAAGCAAACAAATCTAATCCGATTTCCATGACAGGCGTCAACGCCATCTAGCGAGGCCATCTAGGCGTCTACTACTGGAACACTTTCCATTGTTCACAAAAGTTACCTCCTTATTTATCTGTTATATTAATCAAAATTTATTTTAACTATTAATAAAGAACCTTAATCTCGTTTATCCAGGAGTACGAATGTCCAAAGGGTTTCAAAGAGTACGAAGCTCCAAAAACGCCGCGATGTGCAGTGCGTGATCCCTACGAGGGCCACAGTAGCCCAGAAACGGGAGTCTTCAAGAACTCGGACGACTCGGGATACGCAGAAGTGGTGGTCGTCAGAAAGGTCCAGAGTCGAAAAGGGGGGATGCCTGTAAGAAACATTGAATTTAGTAATACAGGGCAATTGTATGTCGCCGGCCAATAATAAGTATCATTTATTCATAGAAACGATTTTTCCAAAAAAAGGTATGTATTTTTTTTACATGGAAATTAATATATTCGCTAACATATTGAGCAAAGCATGTTCACTCTAAATAATTAATGCATTCAGAAACGAAGACGACTACGCGGTACTACAAAAAATAAAATATGGTACTACGTCGCAGTATTATCGAAGTAGTGCGTAGGGTGGTGTAGACGACCGGCTGGTGTAGTGGTAACATGCATTGCCTTCTATGCCAGAGGTCCTGGGTTCGAATCCCGGCGGCGGCGGATATTTGTGTGATGAACACAGATATTAGTCGTCAAGTCATGGATGTTTATATGTTTATTTAAGTTTATTCTAATAAAAATATGTATTTATACAATATGTATGTTTATATATTTCGTAAGTTTATCAGTTATCTAGTACCCATAACACAAGTTCTTTAAGAAACTTAATTTGGTCTAGATAATTTTGTGTGAGTGTCAGATTTTTTTTTTTTATAGGGTTTTCGTCAACAGTTGACTATTGGCCGGTGACTTAAAAATAGCCCTGTAAAATAAAATTCCCCAGAAAATCACACAAGCTACATGGCCCCAAACTACGCAAAGCAATGCGTGATGTTGGATACCATCTAGCGAGCTACAGGGAACCTAGAACGAAAATATTTTCTAAAATAAACACACACAATGTTTATTTTTCACTGGTTTTGCTGGCTCTGTGCGGGGATTGAACCCCCGCCGTCCCGAATAAGGTAGTAACGCCACTGCGCCACAAACTTATCTGATGACCCTAGTTCGTAGGGTTTTTCAGATTATTTCTTGCAGGTAGGTGGTAGGATCCCGTCAGGGCTAGCTTAGCGACCACTCTTCATAAAGAGTGTACCGCCAAATATCACTGCAACAGAAGTCATCCTTCCTTAGACCTTGTGCCTCATTTTCACATCTTGCTAATACTGGGTTGTTTTTTAGTCACTGGCCAAATTTTTTTTTACACAATAAGTATTTTATAGAAACTGTTATTGCAAAAAAAGGTATATATATATTTTTCACAAGGAAATAAATATATTCGCTAACAAATTAAACAAAGCATGGTTACTCTGAATTGTGAATGAATATCATTAAAATAGAGACGTCTACGCGCTACTACAAAACATCTCTTAGTACTACGTCGTAGTAGCTATGTTCATCAACAGCGACTATTTATAAAAAAGTTTGTGATGCCATACTTTTACTTTTTTTACTGAGCGATACTAAAATAAAATATGCTGATACGCTTATATCATATCAAAGAAAATATATAATAATAAAATCCACAGACAATCACACCAACTACATGGCCCCAATGTAAATGCATAGCTTGTGTTATGGGATACCATGTAGCGAACTAGGGGAGAACCTAGAATATAATTACAGAAACGCTCAGACCGGGAACATTTGTTTTTCTTGTTCCGTGCGGGAATCAAACCCGCAAGCTCTGGTGTCTGAGGCAGATACGTTTACTCCATCGCCAAAGTGATCGTCAGTTTTTTAGTGGTCGTCGGCCAGCCAAATTAAAATAACATTAAGCCAGGTGACAAAAAAACAACCTTGTTTTATAAATGTGAAAGTTATGATCGGCGGATGTATGGATCCACAATCACGGCAGTGTGATAGTGTACAGTTTGGAATAGCATATAACCTATTTTTTATTCCAGTACTTCCAGGGGTTTCGAAATTGCGCACGTAAACCCGCGCGAAGCAACTAGTCTTCCATAAACACCAAGTAGAGGGCACACACTTATACAGGCTTAATTTTAATTAGCCCATCCTCTCTTGCAGGCAACCTCTCCACATCAATCCCAACAACATTTGTTCTACGAATTAAATAATAATAAAAAAAAGACGTGTAGCACTCGGAGACTGCCGCGGTAAAGCTATTGCATAGCATTTTTTATCAACTTATGCAATTATAATTATTTATTTACTAGCTGCTGCCCGCGACGTCGTCTGCGTGAACGCTATGCAGCACCAAACGCACCTACGATTATAACACTGCTAGCGTGATAATATGTAGCCTATATGTTGACCCGACTTCTTAACTATCTTCATGCCAAATTTGAAGTAAATCCATGCAGTACTTTTTGAGTTTATCCCGGAAAGACAAACAGACAAACAGACAAAAATTCTAAAAACTATATTTTTTGTTTCTGTTTCGATTGTAGATCATACCCCAAGTATTCTTTTAAAAAAATATTCAATGTACAGTTTTGACTTTCCTACCATTTTATTATATGTATAGATTTTATTAATGCAGTAATGTTTGATCTAATATGAAGTTCCACAAGTTCCTAGTAGATGGCGCTGATTGTTTATTAAAGCCCGCATGTAAAGTTATGAAATCAAAGTATCACCGCTGTGCCTGTCGGAGTGGGGTGTAAGGTTTTGTTTTTTCGTTACGGAATTTCTGGATTCGGTCCCCACGCCCGAATTCGCCCGTATTCGGGCCCGCGATAGAAGCTATGCAATAGCTTAATAATTTAAAAAGTTGAAGTTTTCCCATACGAAAAAATGTATTGTCTCTAAACTGGCGTTACTCTATTTACACTGATGCAATGCACGGGGAGCGCGGGGTAGATGGGTGACTTACAAAAAAGGGGTAATAAATAACAAAGTGAGCGAAAATTTGTTTGTTTTTCTTTTTTTATGATATTTATCAAGATTTATAAAAAGTCGAAGAAAAAATGTTGGGATTGATGTGGGGAGGCTGCCTGCAAGAAGTTATTACTTAATTACGCTAATTACAATTAACCCTGTCTTAAGTTGCCTATTAAGTTATTTATTTATACAAACCTCGGAATCCTATAGCATTTAAGCTTATTGCTAGTAAGCATGTTGCTAACAGAATGAAATGAGATATTTTAGTGAGTTTGATGAGAAAAAGGCGTTATTAATCAATATTAATATAAAGTACTTATGGCATTTAAAAATAGTTAAAACTCAAGAAAATTTGTTTAGATTCATGGTTATAAAACTAAGTCTAAATAATTAGGTCTACAATTTTTGCGCCGGCCTTTTTCATCGGTCTATTTTTAATTTATTTTCGTATTCCGACACTCATTAGGTGCATGTCATAGCTATATCAAGAGTTTGATTATTGATTTATTAATTTTACAGAAAATTGAGCATGTGCCAGAATTCATAAAAGTGAGATTGATGCCGGACAAAAATGTATGTATATGTAATGTATATATCTTTTGTAAATGTATCTAAGTTTAACTTCGGGACAATCATCGTGACAATTATTATACTTTATATCTCTTGCCGTCATAACTAATTTATGTGATGCCAAAATCCTACTTAAAATGAGAAAAAAAGTTAAAAATTGACTTATCGAACTAAATGAAAAATAAGTAGCCGAATTACTTTGATATATTTTTACTACTAATACTATTAATAATTACTAATATTATGCCAAAAGTTGCATTAATATTTGTGTTGGAATATGGCTTTTTCTATGAACATAATTTCAAAATGTATTTTATATGCATTTTGTGACTGGGTAGCGGGCAATAACTGAAATATCGACACGACCAAATGATATCATAGTCACTTAAGAGGATAACACAATATAATTTTTGACGCTATGAGGCCCCATAGTTTGTATGGAAAAATGCACGTTCTTATCCTTAACATACAGGGTTGTGTTTTAGTCACCAGCCAAAATTTTTTTACACAATAAGTACCTATCATTCAGAAAAACTGTCTTTTGCAAAAACAAAAAAGTTTAACATATTACCCAAAGCATGGTCACTCTAAATTATTAATGAATACCATTAAAATAAAGATGAATACGCGCTACTACAAAACATCTTTAGTACTACGCAGTATTATTATCAACTAGCTGTTGCGCGCGGTTTTACCCGCGCAATGTCGAATCCAGCGGGAATTTCCGAATAAAAAGTAGTCGTTGTGCTATTCCAGACTGTACACTATCACCATGCCAAATTTCATACAAATCCGTTGAGCCGTTCTCCCGTGATTGAGGAACAAACATCCATACATCCAAACTTTCACATTTATAATATTAGTAAGATAAGATTAGTGAGATGTAATGACGCGTTGAAGTAGCTTTGTTTATCAACAGCGACTATTTGTAAAAAGTTTTTGGTGCCATATTTTTATTTTTTGATACTGAGCAATACTAATGTAAATATGCAGGTACGTTAATGACTAAAAAACACCCCTGTATGTATAATACGCCAAGTTTTTGGCAACTTTTATTACTTAAGGTCGGTTTATACATATTAACGTATGAAAGAATAAAAAGAAACAGCCAAATGCCAGTCGGTCTCGCGCACCAAGAGTTCCTTTGCCCGGGAAGACAAGCAGCTGGCACATTCTACGTTTTTCTTTTGCTCCCAGTCCAAAAGAAACATTTTACACCACCAATATAAAGCTATAGTAAAACTAATATTTCAAAAAAGACTCAATAACTCTTACGCGATATAATACTCAAACTGAAGTAGAGTGATGTACACGTACACTTCTTTTAATTTTCTTTATCTTAAATTCCATCCAAAAATACGTTACGTGGGTGCGTTTTTGGATGAAACCGAGCGCACGCCCGCGTATCATAGTATTGCCCCTTAAATTATGCCTATTAAATGTATACCACCCAGTATGGTCTCAAAAGAGTATTAAAGTTTTGATTTTTTCAGGATCCGTTTCAACAAAGCAGAGAATTGATCAACACTATTGACGAAATCCAATTTCACCTAGATAACTTCAATAAAGCTGAACAAGTAAGTTCTATTTCACCAACCCGAGCGTCATCTAGTTCATATGTATTATTGTTTTGAAATATTTATTTCATATTCATTGACATATGTATTGAAATACTTAAGGTGAACTCCCTTATTTTTGCTATAAAGAGTAGTAAATCTTAAATAAATTACTATAGTTGAATTTTTTTCCAATGATATTCGTGACAGTTCAAAATTGACAATCTTAGTGACACTGCCGTAATAAAATTGTTCGATATTTAATTCGTTTGCTTTGAAATATCGAATCAGTCACCGAAAAAAATGTATTCAGACTTACGTTTGCAAGATGGCCGCTCATACCCAATGTCGATTCAGCAGTGCGATCACAGAACTTTATCGAATCGTATATTAACGAATGTTTACGAATGCTCGTATAGTATGGAGTTGGTTGCAAGTTTTGAGTAACATTGCAATTTTTTATTTTACAGATATTTATGAGTACAACATGTTTACAAACATTCAAAATTAACAAGGCACACATTTATTTAAGCTGGCCGTGCGGCAATGGATAGATTTCAATTTTTTCTTAAAAACCGTCTCCATACTATACGAACATTCGTTAACAAACGATTCGATAAAGTTCTGTGATCGCACTGCAGTAGTGTCAATCCCCATCAACTAAACGTTCCGTTTTTTGAATCTGTCCATTTAAGATGAATAATTTTATGAAATTTACTTAATTTTTTGACAACTACAGTAGATTAACAGACCAATTTATAATATAAGAATAAACAATTTTATTTATGTAGTCTTTAATTTTTTTTCGCGCCAATTTATATTTTATTATTTTTAAGAGATTTGAGCATAATGATTAACGAGAACTGACACGGATATCATTTGAAAACAATTCAACTATAGAAATATAAATTCAACGATGAACTTATAATTTATATCTGCTTTAATCCAAGTATATGTTGCAAATGCGACATTAAGCAGCACTAGATTTAGAATTAAAAATGTACCTAACACATAGGAAATCCAAAAAAAGACGTGTGGCACTCGGAGACTGCCGCGGTAAAGCTATTGCATAGCATTTTTATGAACTTATGCAATTATAATTATTTATTTATTTTCTTAATGCAGTAATGTTTGATCTAATATGAAGTTCCACAAGTTCCTAGTAGATGGCGCTGATTGTTTATTAAAGCCCGCATGTATAGTTATGAAATCAAAGTATCACCACTGTGCCGATCGGAATGGGGGGGTGTTAGGTTTTTTTCGTTACGGAATTTCTATCAAGGCCCGTGATAGAAGCTATGCAATAGCTTAATAATAATATTTATTTCGTTCAACTTTTCCCAGGATAAGAATATACCTTCATGTTGTAAACTGCAAACGTCGTCTCTCGAGGACAACGTGAGTCTTGATACTGTTTACCTAAGTATACGTAATCTTAATATACAGGGTGTCCCAAAAGTCGACGATATACCGGAAGCAGGAGATACTGCAAGTCACAGCTGCAACAGCTAACGTAAAAATAAAAAAAATGTTGGCCGTGTGGTTATGAAAATATAGGTATTTAAAAAAAATCAACACCCTGTGGTGTTCGTTTCGGCCTTGTTCCTACAAATAGCAACTGTAGGGACGGACGAGGGAGCTCAATTAAAGACGTCTTACTTTGTCTGAAGTAAACAGTATATTGATTTATTGTTAGTATAGGTAACTAATACTAAACGAGGAGATGCGTCTTACACTTTTGTTGTTGAAATATAGCCCTGAGTTATGCTTCTATCGTTTGTCACATCTATGATAGAACATTTGAAGCCTTAAACTTAAAGTCACCTTAGTTTAGAAAGAAAAACTCTCTTATATCTGAACTAAAATTTTGCTTAACTTTGACCTGTAGTACTGAAAAAAATATGTATCTGTATGTAGCTTGCTTATTTTATCAGGATTGCATAATGGTATAGCACTTGTTAGATTACTTCTAAATGAAAGCAAAAAAAATACTAGAATCCATACTAAATGTTTCAAATTGGTTATCTAATTTATTAGGGTAGGTATTAAACATACGTAACTTCACGCCTGTATCCCTGATGGGGTAGGCAGAACACCAGTGGTTATAAGACCATCTGATGTCACGTTTGACAAATGAGGTATTATAATGACGGAGAGAGGCTATTGCAGTGACAGGGGGTCAGCCTATAACCCACAAAAATGCCAATATAACCTCTGTCACTAAACTGACTTTTACAGTATACCCGGGAAGAGAAGCTGCTGGTACATATATAAATAAAAATATATAAGCTAACATCTCCTTTACGAAATATTGACATGAACTCTTTATATTAATTTAATACATCACGATCCTAACCTACATTAGCTAAATAGTTAAATTACTTACCCAAATTAAAATACCGACTATGCCGCCCAAAAGCAAGTTTCTTAGCTAAGCTTGGTGTTATGGAGACCAAAAAGCGGAACTAGGGGTAACTTGTTATATACCCAGCTCTGAGCCAGTGCAGAAACGATCTGAAAAAGACAGAAGAAGCTGACTGACTCCTCTGAAACTCGAACACTGAAATATTTAAAGCGAAAGTTATCAATCTTCCCAATTTTGGTATATGACAATGCAGTTTAAGAAATGAGCGCATTGTGTTTCCCAGTGTTTTTTAATTCTATAGCAAATTGTATACAAAGAAATTAAATGGCACCTGAGGAGGGCGTTTCAAGGTTCAAATTATAAAAAAAATTATAGTTTAACAAATAGTCTTAATTCTAGTTTTTTGCGGTTAAGATTCTAATGTTTAAATGAACAGAAATAATAAAAATTAACCACAATAACCGAAAAATGGTTACAGTTTCACCAAATTTCTAGGTTTCTCTTAAATGCCTACAATTTTCAAACTGCTTGAGATATATTTTTTTCAGATTTTTCTCATGATGGTTACAATCCATCCTATCAGCCCGTTTCGGCTTGATGTTGAGTTCTGGGACACCCTGTAGCGCAGGTTATATGCTATGACTAAATAACCATTAAAAGTTATCACCCCGAAATGATCATAAAATAAATATTCTGAAAAAATCAAACCAACTTCAAAATTGAACTAAAAGGTAAAAAATGAAAGCGATAACTTCTCCCTTAAATAAACTCACTTTAATACCAACTAAGTATTTTTTGAAGTCGGTGCCTTTTAACGATTGATTTGTATGCTTTAATTGCATACTCTTACTTTAATTCCGGCGAGCAATTTCAGTTTAAGACAGAAATATTATTTAAGACAAGTTATCGTTTATATTTTTTACTGTTTAGTTCAATTTTGAAGTCGGTTTTATTTTTTCAGAATATTTTTATTTCTGCTTTTTTAGTAAGGTTTCTCTATTTATTGATAGGAATTTCTGGTGAAAAATCAAGTATCTACTTTTATTTCATAATTATGATCAGAATCGAGTTCAGAGTGCTCTCCTTCAGTATCTTAAATTTGTCACCAGTCACCCTGTAGACTAACATATGCGAAAACTGGGCGGTTCTGAACATATTGCATACATACGGGTCGAACTGATATCCTCATTTTTTTGAAGTCGGCTAAGAAAGAAAAATAAAAAAATAGTAAGAGTAGACAGCTAATATTGATCTTTATTAAATATGCACTGTTTTAGGCTAACCCAATATCATTTGTTAACTTGTTTTTGTTTTATTTCCTCACAAAGTTTCGGAATCAAAATATAAATAAATTAAGTATTTGGCTTTACGTGTCTATAAAAAAAAATTAAAACAATGACCTAGGTCTTCCAATTCTCAAAAACTTCTCTAGTTTTTCTTTCGAATGATATGCCACATGCTATAAAAACCATTTAAAACATCGCGAAATTTTCTAAATTAGTGAAAAGGGTCGCGTAAAGCTAAATTCACAATTGTGGTATATAAAGTCAGTTAAGAGGCAGAGGTTTTATTGACGTTTTTGTTGGCAACAGGCTGACTGCAATAGTCTCTCTGCATCATAATAATTCCTCCAGATTTGTCAAAAGTGATTTTTTTTATGTAATGCGTGAAGCTATGTATGTAATTATGCATGTATTTATACTCTTTAACATTTTCCAGGAGCAGTACGTGTCTCCTCCAGTTTATAGAAGAGAGTTAGCATCGGGTCCGGATGGAAAAGTGAGTTCTTAAGTTGTTTACCCAACTATATGTAAAAAAAGTTTTAGTCATCTTAGTAATTAAAAAAAACACTTGATGAAATCATCATATACTTCGGCTTTAACTAGACTTGTTATAGAAAGTACAGTGAACGTCAAATAACTCGCGAAGCGCAGGAAATTCAAATAAATCGACGCAATTTAAAAGTCACTATGTCAGTACAACATTTGTTCCCATAACGTCAATAATATGGGACGAAAATAGCTAAAAAGGTTGAGAGGTGGAAAATGTCATATAGATATACCAGCAAAATATACGCCACAAATATGGTCACAGTCATCCCTCCAAAGTATCCAAGATTTCCTGAGTATCACCAGAGACTAGTAAAGTACATAGACTTACAATCCCGAGCAAAAATTCGTGCACCGCTATTTGGTACTTGCGCTATAAGATGGCACTAGGTGCTACAAATCATGGAATTAAATTTAAAATTAAAATATTAGCGCTAAGTTGTACAATATAAAACTATAGGGTGCGCTATTTTTAATTTCAATTAGCCAAAACAAACCTAGTTCCACGCGTCGCACAGTGGGCTAAAGTTGACCTTTATAGCATTATTTTCATACTTCTACAGGGACATAGGTTTTATTGGCGTTTCTGCGGGCGATAGGCTGACGCCTGTCACTGCAATCATTTCTCTCCATCATTATTATACCTCCAAATTTGTCAAAAGTGACTTAAAATGCTTTTATAGCCTCTGGTGTTCTACCTACCCCATAATGGATACAGGCGTGAAGTTATGTATGTATGTCTAGGATGTATTTCTAAAACCATTCATTAATCACTTCAATGAACTATCAAAAAGCTTAGGAAAGAAACATAGTAGACCGTATTCGACATTGTATTTTCTTATTTTTAAGTCTTTCCAGTGTCAAATTTTACGACGTGAAACGTGACAGCGTCATACAAAAACTATTTTTTTCTCTTTCTGTCACAGCATAAACTCTTAAAATAAGATAATTCAATGTCGAATCGGGCCCAATATATTCCATATTATTACCATCATACGATTTACGAATAAACATTTTCCATGATATTCATATTATCAAAGTTTGAGGTTATGTTACTTTATGCTACTACTAAAAATTCAGTAAACACAATGAAAAACACATAAACAAACTTAGGAACGATGATGGAATAAAGGAATCATCAACTTTTTAAAATAATAATAATAATAAATAAATAATAATAAAATCCCCAGACAATCACACCAACTACATGGCCCCAAAGTAAGCATAGCTTGTGTTATGGGATACCATATAGCGAACTAGGGGGAACCTAGAATATAAATACATAAATAGATAAACACCCAGACACGGAACATTTTTTTTTCTCGTTCCGTGCGGGGATCGAACCCGCAACCACTGGCGTCTGAGGCAGATAGGTTGACCCCAACGCCATAGTGGTCGTCAAAAAATGATTTTTTTCTGGTCTGGCATAAAAGTTACTTTCCAGACTCTGATAATGATGGTGGAGGAGTAATTGGGAATTAAGGTATTGACAATGTCGGGTTGTAGTTGACGACCACCCTCGCTTCGCAATATTCCTCCAGAGGAAAGGAATATTAAGCGGGCGTCCGCAGCCCTCCTTTCAAAAAAGAACTCATTTTGCGATGTGAATTTCAAATACCGAGTGACATAACCTCAAACGTGATAATATGAATATCATGGAAAATATTCATTTCCTAAGGTAAGAAATAAATTGGGGGCGTCCCCTTAGCCCCCGTCACGCCCTCTTTAGGCAAAAGTCCGAATTTAAACATGCAAGTTTGGAAAGCCAACCCCACGTTGACTGGACGTGAAATTTATTTTACTAAAGCCAAACTTTTCAGAAAATATATTACTTTGATATCACACAAAGTATTAAAATTAATATTTCTTCAAATCATTGCCAGGTAGTGACAGAAGATAAAAAGTGGTCATCATCTTCAAGAGCATCAAACTGGGAAGAGCAAGTACGTTCTAACACTGTTTCTCTAAGTATTAACTTTTTTGTATATGTATCTAAATCTAAAATATTTACTGTTCACTCAAGTACGCAATTTAATTCTATGCTAATCAAAAATAAAGATAGTAGAACGTTGCTAAAACCTGCTATATTGAAAGTTATGTACAGCGGCCACTACACCGCGTCGACTACTAAAAAATACTTGTTATTTACTATTAATTTTTATTAAGCAAAACTGTACTGAATACCATACAAAACACACTGATATCGCACAAAAAAACTTCAAAATATATTTTTAAACCATTGACAGACGGAGTCTTCTAAAAGAGAAACGCCAACTTCAAAAACTCCAACTTGGGAAGAACAAGTACGTGCTAAAATTGCATACATAAGTATAACTTCTGTTGTATCCATATGCTGTTAAATTTATGCTCTAATAATCTTATAAATAATCTAATAATATTATTGTTTAAATATACCTTTTACCTAATTAAAACTTTTTTTAAATTCATCACTAAATGCATTATATATTTCAAATAATATTTTCTGACCATTGCCAGGCACAGATGGAAGGTTCTCGAAGCAAAAGAGATTCGACATCTTCTAAATCACCTACTTGGGAGGAACTAAATGCTACTGTATGTGTATGCTATAGAATTTGATGTTTTATCGAACGATCTGCACAGTAGTGTCTACGCCACTTCATATAAAAAATACTAGTGATTTAATACATTTTACCAAAGCAAAACATTTAGAAAATACCCGGAAACCACTCAGAAAGTTTTGCAAAAAAAGTTTTTATGTATAGAACACTGTCCACTTGTAATAATTTTGAAAACTTCGATTATTTAAAAATAAAAAACCACTGGTCGATTTTCAAATTTCCCTCCACATTTTTTTAGAGCCAATTCGAATTTTCTTGGCTCACTAAAAAATAGATCCGAATCGAGAACATTTTTATGCTATGATTTTTTACGATTACGAATGTGGATTAAAACCGGACGAGTCATTTGATCGACTTACCTTTATGGATGAAGGACCTTCATCTACCGATGGTATAGCGAGTTCAAACGCGGTCGTCTTACTTTGGGGGATGCACAAAGACGTGGTTGTCCCACGACGGCTGTCACCGAAGAAGTTGGCAGTAAAAAAAAATTGAAGAAAACAGACGAATAATGTACGAAGGAATTCAGCATACTGTGCAAGTTGGTTCAGGAAGTGCTCACCAGATTTTGCACGAGCACCTTCGCGTAAGTTTCCCGCTGGGTGCCGCGCAACCTCACCGAAGCTCAGAAGCAGGCCCGTGTGGATTGGTCTGTGATATGATACAAAATTTGATGCAGACTCGTCACGGCGCGTTACATTGTCAGTCGATAGTTTGGCTGTTTTTTTTTTGTTTTTTTTTTTTATTTATTTCTCCCACAGTAAAATTTTACTTACACAATACTATAATTAAAAACTACCTTCATTATAAGAGGTAAATGAACCAACAAATTTTGATCGCTAGTTTCTTCACTTTGACGGGGTACCTTATTTCAAATTCACTTCAAGACCAAAGCAGCATCAACGCCGAATGGTATACCAATAGCCTGCCTATTTTTTTCTGCAATGAGCAAAAAGCGACCAAGCGCCGGGCTCCGCGGGGTCCTTCTTCACCACAAGAACGCGCCCGCACACTCTGAGATCAAAACGAGGGACTTTCCGGACTCCAAACCGATCAGAGTCCTGGGAAACCCTCCTTATAGTCCTGATTTGGCACGGTGTGACTTCTTTTTATTCCCTAAAATAAAAAATCAGCTCAAAGGGATACAGTTTTCATCGCCGGAAGACGTTTGAGAAAGCCGTGGAAGAAGTGTCTGTGGAGGACTGGAAAAATGTCTTGAAAATTGGTAGAATTGAAAAGAAACTTTTATAAAGACGGGTACTTTATTGAATTTTCTCTTTAATAAGTTAGTTTTTTAGTTTCTCAAAACTTTCTGAGTGTCCCACGTATATGAGAGTAGAAAACATATTTACATTACATTATTAAACATTGACACGTTAGTATTTTTTATTTTGTAGAGGCTGGTGGCAAATATTTGCAGGGCAATTCACGTTGTTTACGTGTAGTAAAAAATAAATTTGGATATCATCTACTTTTGGATAAAGAAAAACTTGAGATAGATAGTAATATAATAAATATTTTCATTTATATATAACTCCCTCTCAACAATTACGGTTTTAATGTATAAGGTCTGTCCAAACTTGTTAAACAATATTTTTGATAAACAATTTTTTATGTCTGTAAAGTAACTTTTGTGTGCAGGATAACAGACTTTGTTGCGTAGTAGCTTCTGCGCATAGCATTCGATATTGCAGGTTAAGCAACGTTCGGCCCGGTCGGTTCAAGTAAGAGTGCTTAAGATGACATACTTTTTGGTTCAAGGCAAATATTCTTAATAAAAAAGTCATTTTGAGATTAAAATCTTACTAACATAATCAATTATTAATTAATCAAATAATTATAGCTTTAGAACAATCAAATGTAAGTATATAAACTTAAAAAAGCAATCAATAATTGCACTTAGGTTTACCTGTGTAAGATGACATAAGCCTAGTGACAGATGACACACTATGTCAGCTTAGACTTTTGTAGGATGCCGCCGTCTTATAATAACATTATTGTATCAACTTGAATGATGATTATAGCAGAGATTATTCAATTATGCCACACTTAGCTAGTAAATTAAATTAAACTTAGGCGACTCTTGTGATCAACAAAATAAGATAGGTACCCATACTTCCGCCTTATAAAGGTAATATGCCATCTTATACCGGCGTTTCGTGCGTCATCTTTAATTTAAGTTTTTACTTAATTATCGGCACAAAATCTTACATACATACTTACATAACATCACGCCTGTTTCCCTTTGGGGTAGGCAGAGACTAAGGAACGCCAACTGCTCCGATCTAGACATACCTCTTTCGCTTCCTCCACGTTCATTTTTCGTGCGTCATCTTTAATTTAAGTTTTTACTTAATTATCGGCACAAAATCTTACATACATACTTACATAACATCACGTCTGTTTCCCTTTGGGGTAGGCAGAGACTAAGGAACGCCAACTGCTCCGATCTAGACATACCTGTTTAGCTTCTTTCCTCCACGTTCATTAATAGTGTCATACATGATCGTCGGTTACGGGTACATGTATGAAAATCTTATCTTTTAAGTTAGAATACATTATAATCAATATTTGGGTCATATAGCAATCACTGTTTGTAATAAAAATTAGTTCTAACGAAAATATCCATACCTTACGTGTCTTAATATCAACAAACAAAAGCGTTAATAAATTTTTCTCAATACAAAATCACGAAAACTTCCCCTACTTTGTAATGCGTTGTCACTATCTGGCCTATTTTATTGTATTTGGAAAACGTTTCGAGATCACCAAAAGCGATGATATTTAAAAAAATAATATAGGTGTGTCATCTTATCCATATAGATCTTATAGATCTTAAGCACTCTGCCCCTATGGGTGATCGCCGATCATTCATTCTTACGGTGACTTCCGTGCTTCAGGGGGCACGATAAGCAGTCAGTCGCTGATGATGTTTGCTTGTTGGTTTACAGTTACCATTTAAAAAAACAGTAAACCTATACTATAAAATGATTATTAAATAAAACACTTTTTAACCGGATTTATCGCGTATATTTACATTTTAAATTTTGACTCCACGTTTCGGTGTCTTTGCAGACCCCGTGGTCACGAGCGACATTGTGTAAAATAAAAATCTTCAATCTTATAAAATGACTCTTGAAATAAGACGTATAATATTCGTTTTGCTTAGATTCAGATTGATAAAGCAATCGAAATGCAATCGAGACGAGTCAGATTTTTTAGGAAAACTAAATTTCATTTCATTTAAAATAGCATTGCGATCACAGAGGAAATATGTATCCCGTTTTATCTAGTGACTCAAGTGAAGCCTACGGGCGGGTTACGGGAGTGGCTACGGCCAATCATAGCCTAACGATGGCATTCACCTATTAGCAAGTAGTGAAAACCGTTTGAAACATAAGGTAAAGTATTCAAATAATCATCAAAAGTTCAGCTATGCTTTACAAGGTGGCTATAGTTTTTTAATTAATTTTCTTTCGTCTTAAATACGTCCCGAATGTGTCAGAAAAAACCGCGAGATAAAAGTACGCTAGATAGCCCCGCATTTTTCCCACATCTCCTAGGCAACAGATAACGATCTGGAATTTTGGACAAAATAATTCGAAAACAAATGTTTTCTTGGTTAGTAAATTTATTTATTTATTTGCGATGTCCATGTAATTTTTGATGGAAGTAGATAAACCTAAACTTTACATCGAAAAACAATGTAGGATTCCATTTTTTTTAATATCTACCTGTGTACCCACTTCAAAGAGGTAAGCGTCGAACAGACGCCAGTGCCTCTAGTGCGGCTAAACTATTGGGGCCGTGACGTCACGACAACCTAGATTTGAAGCTGTACAACTTTGCTTACAGCACCTCTTCGTTGTATTTCCTCTGTGATTTCAATAGACTCAAGTTTCGTTCTCGTTCTTAAAAAATTACGTGAATTGCCCTATTCTTATTGCTTTGATATATTGATTGATTTGAAATTCATTTGGTAAGATAGTGCTTGATAGCTGCTTATTATTTACTAGCTTTTTTTCGCAGCTTCGTATGCGCCAAACAACCTACAGGAATAATTTCAGAAACTCCTTCCATAATACAACCTGACACCATTCAAAGAACCTTTATGCCAAGTTTGACATTGGTGCTCTCAAAGAATAAGATTTTTCAAACAAACCAAAAAGTCCTATACATCCCGTTCCCGTGAGAATTTCGGGAATTGCTTTTATAATGCAACCAGACACTTATTCAAGAACCTTTATACTAAGTATCACATCCATGCACTCAAGGAATAAGATTTTTCATACAAACCAATAACTTGTATATTTCCCGTTCCCGTGAGAATTTCGAGAATTCCTTCCATAATGCAACCGGACACCCATTGTAGACCTAGTTCCACATGTGTGCAGTTAAGGAATTATAATACTATACAGATAAAAAAGTCCTTTATTATCCGTTCCCGTAGGAATTTCGGGAATCCCTTCCATAATACAACCAGACACCCATTGAAGAACCTTTATACTAAGTTTCACATCCATGCACTCAGGAAATAATATTATACGTAATAGATATTGAATAATATTAATTGAATTAAACTTTTCCAGGACCAATCTCAAAGCAAGAGATTGTCAGGAGCTTCCAATCAACAAGTACGTACTGAAATTGTTCACCTAAGTATAATAAACAGGGTCACAGGTTAAGTCGACCCATATCCGTTAAAGGCGTGTAGTATTCCATTTTTCTAATTTATTCCACTATGATACGCCCTTCCCTAAATCTAACCGTTTTCGAGATAATCGAGATTTCGAGATTTATAAAAAAAAAACGATTTTAGCCAATTAATTTCATATTTTGTATCTGTCAGAATGGCGGGACCTAATCAATAATTCAAAGGTTTGTGTATGGGAAGTTAATACCAGCAATACACTTTTTAGCACCTTTCATTAAATTGTTGGTACCTACGTACTTACTTTAAAAGATATCTTCGTTATAAAGTGATTTGACATTCTGACGTCAAGATGGCGGCGGGACCATGTAAAATTACAGATGATACGTTGTTATTTACGACAATATTTCACAAGTTCACAAGTTTTCGCATTACAACATAAAATGAGTTTAAAAATTTTGGATTGTCAACATACATTATAAATCTTACTTTGTAACATAAATTATATCAAAAAGTTTAAATTAAACAAGAATTGCTAAGCAGTGTTTATTTTGATATAATTTAATTATTAAATTAGGTACACTTTTCTCAGAAAAAAAATTAAAATGATGTCGACAAACCTAATTATTTCCTTCTTGCTCATGTTACCTAAAAATCAAATTCGCTATAAAGCAAAATGCCTACATGCCTACAGTTCATGTTTAAAAAATTAAATCCCTATTTAGCAAACAACCTAAAGTTCAAACATTTTCTAAACAGTAATTTGCCTAAGAATTATGAAGTCCATGAAGCAAAAAGCATACCAATCAAATTGCCTAAAATTATTTATGCCTAGACATGCATAAGGACCAAAAGGCCTACCAAGCAAAATGCCTAAAATAATGTCAAGTATAAACGTCTTAGCACCTTTTGTAAAATTACTGGCCACTTGAGTTCCGAGTGTCAGATAAAATGGAGTGAAAATGTCACCCGAGAATGGATAATTATTGCATTGTTTTCCTTCGGATAATTTTCATGGCGGTGATCATAGATTTAAAATCTTAATCAAAAAGTGGGTCAATTACTGTTGCGTAAGGGATTTAGGTATACATTGAATAAAACTAACGCTGAAGGAACCAAACAATGGGGGTGCATTAATAGAAAATACTGCGTCTTTAAAAAAAAACCAAGACAATAATACGAATTAACGTGAGACAAATCGTGTTCACCGAATCCATCGCGTAATAAAGTCTAGAAAACAAATTGTTCCGGTGCAGCAGATATTTGTAGAAGTCTTTGCTGGAAATCTTGTCAATCTGACGATGAAGATAATTTATTACCTGTTTTCAAAGCAAAGAAAGACTTAGGCTGCAAATTGGACGACAGCGACAGCGGCGCGTGCAGGGATTTCCGCGACACGATAGAAAGTATCGAGTTTTGATGAAACCGCGACAAATCGCTCGAGTGCCCGCTGGCGTCAAGAACGGCCCAGACTCCCCGCGTCGCTGTCGCCGCCGTCCAGTTTGCAGCCTTAGATGTAGAAATTTTTTTTAAAGAGTATAAAAACAGAGTGTACAAAGAATGATGCCCGTTGTTCATACAAGCAATCACCTCTCAGTCTGTTTTTTACTGAGAAAATCTGTTATGATGTAAGAAACTTTAAAAGAAATAAATAAATAATAAATTCATGAAACGAACGTAAAAATATGATGCAATTTTATAATATAGGAAAAAGTTACATTTTAGTTATATTTTATTGTTATTTATTTATTTAATCATTCATGTACACACAGTTTAAAATATACAATGATACTTAAAGACTAATATATGTACAAAGGCACAACTTATTTCTAAGAGAAATTTCTTTCAGCAGACCTGTGACTGGAGAGATACATTGAAACAAAATTAATATTCGAATAATAAAATACCTACAAAGATATCATAAATACACGACTAATAAATAAATACATACATGATATATACAATGTGTTAATTTTATACTTGATCAAACGAAATGTGCGGATATAACATTAAAAATTATCGACAAAACGCGAAAAAAAAATTTTTTTTTGTACACCATTTTGAAATTAAAGCCAATGAAAAATTTTTTTTTATTCAATTCCCATTTTTCGTTGTAAATTGTTTTCCTAACTAAGTAGACGATGGATTTTTTTTTAATTAGTCTTATTTTGAAGGTAAAGCCATGAACTAGTAATAAAAATTAAAAAAGATCACAATATCAAGCCGGAAAGTTGTAAAAACATTAATTTATTTTTATTTTTTCATAAAAAAAATGTTTTTTTTTTAATGTTTTACCTTTTACTCCGAAACTAGCACGTCAAGGTAACTTTTTTAGCATGTTTTATTAAATTTCATAACATACCCTACAAGTTCACCAAAATAACATAAGTGCTATCTCGCTTCGTTCTTAAGATAGGTACTATCCGAATTAAGTAGGTAATTTTAACAAAATTAAATAAGTACTTCGATTACATCAATACTGCAATAAAAAACACAATTAAACTAAATCATTTATTTAAATCAAGTTTTCAAAGTGTCCACCATTCTCATCCATGCAAACAATGGCACGCATTGCCACACTACGTACAGTTTTTTTTAAAACATTGCGTTTTTCATAAGCTGCAGGCGTTATTTTTTGCAAAAGCTCTTCTCGCGTTGCAACTGGAGTACTGTACACCATCTGCTTCATATGACCCCACAGATAAAAATCAAGTGGTGTCAAATCTGGGCTGCGCGGCGGCCATGCCACTGGTCCGCCTCGTCCAATCCATCTATTTCCATAACGTTCATTTACGTACTCACGTACGATTGTGCTGAAGTGAGCTGGAGCGCCGTCATGTTGGAACCACATCCTTCTCCGTGTTGAAGATCCACATCTCCTGGAACGATGCTGGTCGAACTGCTAAAGGGTTTTCTAAGAGAAAACCTTAATAAGAGAAAAACGCAATGTTTTAAAAAAAAACTGTGCGTAGTGTGGAAATGCTTGCCATTGTTTGCATGGATGAGAATGGTGGACACTTTAAAAACTTGATTTAAATAAATGATTTAGTTTAATTGTGTTTTTATTGCACTATTGATGTAATCCAAGTACTTATTTCATTTTGTTAAAATTACCTACTTAATTCGGATAGTACCTATCGTAACAACGAAGAGAGATAGCACCTATGTTATTTTGGTGAACTTGTAGGGTATGTTATGAAATTTAATAAAACATGCTAAAAAAGTTACCTTGACGTGCTAGTTTCGGAGTAAAAGGTAAAAAATTTAAAAAAAAACATTTTTTTTATGAAAAAATAAAAACGAATTAATGTTTTTACAACTTTCCGGCTTGATATTGTGATCTTTTTTAATTTTTATTACTAGTTCATGGCTTTACCTTCAAAATAAGACTAATTAAAAAAAATCCATGGTCTACTTAGTTAGGAAAACAATTTACAACGAAAAATGGGAATTGAATAAAAAAAAATTTTTCATTGGCTTTAATTTCAAAATGGTGTACGAAAAAAAATTTTTTTTTCGCGTTTTGTCGATAATTTTTAATGTTATATCCGCACATTTCGTTTGATCAAGTATAAAATTAACACATTGTATAATAAATGAAATATATTCGTTGATTAATTTGTCTTTAATTTTACGCATTTTGAGAAAGGTAATGTTCTCTTACTCTTTTTCTAAATAAAATTATAGTTTTTGTGTCGCGTATTTCGAATGGTACAGCCTAATGAATTCCATAATCTGACAGCATGTATATTAAAAGAGTAGGAAAATAAATCGGTTTTATGGGGTTTTAAATATAAGAGAGTACTCGGCATGGCGTATCTGTAGAATGAACGAAGGAAAAACGCTCGCTCAGGTGTTTTGGGTGCAGAGGGATTACGAAAGACGTTAAAGAGAATACAAAGGATATGAGTATTTCTTCGTAATCGAATTGGAAGTCACTTCAGATGTCTGCGGTAATCTGAAACATAGTCGTATTTTTGAGGCCGAAGATGAAGCGAATGCATAGATTTTGTAGCCGTTCTAGCTTTTTCAAAAGCTCCTTAGTAGCTTCTAAATAGCCATAGATGAATATAAGTACTAAAGTATAGATGACTGTCTGGCGGTTTTTGCACTTTAGCGCCATACAGTATCCACTCCAGGAACCTTTTTGTCCAAAGCAACCCTAGAATGCAGCCCGGCCGTACCGTGCCGCTTTCAAATTTTCAGGAATTCGTAGTACAAGTTATTACTATTGCGCAATTATAATTTGATTCGTTTTATTCCATAGGTAACGAATCAAATTTAAACTGCACAATAGTAATAAGTTGAATTAAACTGCACAAAGCATGATGCTATGGGACCTAGTAGTAATAAAAATATATGCATCTCAGACAATTCATTTTTTATTTTTATATCTGTGTTTGATATAATTATTATAGGCCATAGATTTGTTTGGGTCATCTTCGTCAAACTCAATGCTTTTGCCACAAAAAAAGTGGTTCACCACCTTGCACCAGTCATTCAAAATCAATGCAGTTCCTTTTTTAACTCACTATCTCACTGCAAAGTCAGTATCTTATGTAAAAATATCACTTCACAAAAGTATCACTTCAATTCGAGATCAGAAAGACGCGAGGAGTGAATACTCTACTCAACGTATCTACTAAACTTTTCATGGTACTAAAGATACAATTTTGAACGCTGCAAAAATACAAAAAGTTCCAGTGATGCCCGGCGCGTAGCGCTAGTAGTAATAGAATTTTGGTAATTGTAGGTAAGACAAACTAGCATGTAAGTAGCAGACGTTGGCATAATCAATGATAGGCTGAATGAGCGCTTGTGCAAGAGAGATCTTCGTCTGCAATGGTAGGAAGTATTTTGCGACCTACGTTAGCACGCCATGATAAATTAGTATCCATCCATATTAACTCCGAAGTTCTTAGCTGTTTCGGTGATAGAAATTGGTTATACGTCAAATTCAATCAACCGCCATAGCCTAATTTGGCAATCTTGGACTTGAAAAAACATTCATCAGTATCATTCAGCCAGGAGACGTTCACTGCTGGACATAGGCGAATAATTTAATACTTAATGGTTTTTATTAGGATGTTTTAATATTTCCATGCAAAAGGAAGTAACATGGAGCAATGGTAACTAACAAAACCTTTAAATATAATTTACTCTCAGTTATATTGATCAAAGTTTATTAGGTGTATAAAGCGGGCAACACATCAGGATGCCGCCCGCTGCACAACCTTTATAACCAAATGGCTGTCGTTCCATCTCCTACGATCCAGTACCTCTAGAAAGACACGATCAGTCAAGCTAAGTGAGTCCCTCATTGCCAGGGTAGACTTTCGTGCGTTCACTTACCTCCCAGTTTGATACTCTGCTGGGTGCCTAATTTTTCATTTTAACCAATCATTGCTGAAACTGAAGAGAAAAATAAAATACCAGAATCCATTTTTTTTTATTTATTGACCAACTCTTACTACAACGTCATCTAAACAGGCTGCTGTAGTTATAATGTTAGGCTCGCACATCCCAGAAACCACACCAGTGTCTCTATGTGCATAACGGCTTACTTTTATGTATGTAGCATATTTTTCCAGTTCTTTGACACCAACTCTTTGCCGACTTTTATATCAAGGCAACTGCAGCATATTCCACATTTCACAATGGCTCTTCGTCCATTTATATCATTATTTATTTACTTAACCGAGGGTTAAATAACTTTATTCTGAATTGAATTGATGAACTGAATGAAATAATTATCAATAACATTTTTCAAAAATAATTTTATGAAAAATAATGGATATTTTCTTATATTTCGATAGCTTAACCAACATTGGGGTGTTAAAAATCAATAAACCTATTAATTTATATGCAAATTAAAAATGTTATGATGTTTGAGCTTTATTTGGAACGCAACTTGTTTAACGCCATACATTTAATATATGCGTTCAAGGTAAACGAAATGTCAATTTATAATTATACAAAATTAATCAAAATATATTTTTTGTATATTGGTGATCTTAAAATGATTTAAAAAAAAACTATTTTTGTTACTACATTATATGCCAATACATTTTACGAGTTGTCAAAATGTTGACAGGTGAGAGCGTGTCACCAATCTTTAAATGAAGCAGATACCTGATATAATAGCCAATATTTTTTGGCCTGCGATAGTGGAGATAACAACAATAAAATATTATTATTCGTCCCACAAAGCAGATACATAGTAGAGCTGCTGTAAGTAAAGTTGCACAGCTTCAATTTGGGTTGTCCTGACGTCACTGCCTTTAGTGCAAGCTATTCCTTGCTAGAGGCACTGGCGTCAGTTCGTCGCTGACTTCTGTGAAGTATGTACACGCGTAGATATTAAAAAAAATTAAATCCTCCATTTGTTTCTCCATGTAAAATTTAGTTTTCTATACTTTTATAAAGGAATTACATTGACAATCCAAATAAAATTAACTTACCACGAAGATAATTTCATTCATAATTATTTTTTACAAATTGTTTGTTTTCCAATTATTTGTGTCCAAAATTTCAGATTGTTATTTGTTTCCTAGGTGATTTTTATGCCGCGAAAAAAGGTTGCGTTATCTGCCGTCGAGTAGAAATACTTTTATTTCGCGGTTTTTTCTGACAGATTTGGAACTTCGTATGTATGAAATTTCGTTAAAAAGCTAGAGTCACCTAGTAAAGTTTACCTGAACTTTTTTGATGATCATGTCAATATTTTAACCTTATGTTTCAACCGGTTTTTACTACTCGCTACTAGGTGACTAATGCCATCGCCTGTTTGGCTATGATTGGCCATAACCCACCGCTTACCCCTCCCGCATCCCGCGCGTAGGCTTCACTTGAGTCCCTAGAAAAAACCGGATAGGGCAGCTCCTCTATATATTTCCTCCGTGGTTCGTCCACACCAAGTACTAAAAAGATGATTTGCAATTTAGCAATTAAGTCTCAAATTTTTGGTGATGACACTGAAATAGGGTACTAAAACCTTTCAAACAGTTATTTACTTTACACATAAATATTGTTCTATTTATTTATGCCTTACTGCCCAACAAATTTAATAATACGTACGAAAGACTTTTCTACCTCATGAAATTTCAATATAACGATTAGTAACTATAAAATGTGACTGAGCCTGCACGATTTCAAGCTATTGGACTAGTTTTCCCGAAACTGACTATTGTCCAGGAGGTCTCTTCAGGGCCCGAGAGGGGAATCTCTTCAAATAAAATTGCAGGATTTCATTCGCTTGGTTTATTATTTAACTGACATTATACATTTAATAAACTATTCCAAAAACAATGTTGAATTTATGTTGAATTTAATGCGAAAAGCTAGAGCGTTAAGACAAACAATGTAAAAAGTACTAACGAGGTATTGAATTATGAACTCAAAATAGTAAATAACAACGTATCATCTGTAATTTTACATGGTACCGCCGCCATCTTGACGTGAGAATGGCGGGCCACTTTATAACGGTGATATCTTTTAAAGTACATAGGTACCAACTATTTAATAAAAGGTACTAAGAAGTGGATTGCTGCTAATAACTTCCCATACTTACAGAACTTTAAATTATCGATTTGATTCCGCCATTCTGACGGATACCATATTTTGAAATTGGTGCGTCTTTTTATTATTATTATTTATTTTTTACATGCAGATTAAGATGCTTTACGAACTTAGTAACTAAAATCCTACGTAAATTTACTAAATACATAGATCTGAGCGTTTGAAAGTTCAGAAAATCAGTATTTCTTTACTATTTACTTTTCTTTTAAGAATATCCATAATCCATGGCAAGCAGACGTTATAAAACCGCGAGGTGCGCTTTCATACAAAACAGCTCCATCCGTTTTTGGGCGTTTTTTTGCAGAACCGTGCCCCGCGTTTTTTAATATCAAATATTTACATCACTTTACTTTTGCCAGGATATGAAACAAGGTTCTCAATATGTAACCGAGTCAGCACCTATAAAGTTGCCGAGCTTGGATGAACTAGTGCGTTCTGAACTATTTAACTAAGTATACTTAATCATTGTATCACATTAATAACATTGTTTGTCTGTTATCCCTTGGGAAATTTCACTAAGCAAGTAAGTTTTAGTTTGACAGACGCAGAAGCCACGAACTCATAGCTTCTCAGTTAAATTTCCCGCTGTTTTAAGGATTGAGTTATTTGAGCAGTTGCGAGTAAATGCCTTTACCAAAGACGCAATAGCAAAGTTGAATAGAAAATGACGTTATATTAAATTGACATGTATGCTTCAGTACCTTGATCAAATTAATTTTTTTTTTCTGTTTTTATATTCTAAGGATAAGATGTTTGTCTTCCATACCACCTGATGGAAAGTATGTATAGAGACGATAGTGGTACACGTCTATCGACGAGATACCTATTCACTCGACACTTAAAATACCAGGACTCTAGTGATCAGGGAAAACAGACGCAGGCTGATCGTTCTACATCTTGGCAATCCGTACCAAAAAGGAACTATCGAAGCATTTTGTTTGACTTCTTGGTAAATCCACCATATACGGATAGAAGTTCTGTCTGCGTCTGGTAGTCCGGTGGTCGAAAGGAGTGGGTTCAGTTTGGTCAAAAATTACACTCCATAATGTAGCTGATAAAATACTGTCAAACAGGAGACCTTCCGACGATGCTCTAGAGTCTGCAATTTTTTATTTGTAAGATTGTTGTTATTAGTAAGTTTCCGGGCTCTGCAGTCAATGGAGTCTAGCGCTATGAGAATTTGGCAGAACCATCCCAACGGTACTCCATGCACGATCTTACTTGGGCTGTGTATAGGTTGAGCAGCCGTACAGGGTCGAAGCACCAAACCTAGACTTTCGAGATGACACCAATTTGTTTAGAAGCCATTTGAGCCATTTAATTTAGACGTTTTAGTGACGCCCAAAAGCCATAGATGGTCGGTGATAGGGACAGATGGACAGTGGGCGTAAAGGCGAAAGCGCTCTTTTTGGCGGAAAAAAACACGCCTGTGTTTTTTAGGCGTTCAATGTGACCAAGCTGGACTCGCCCCAATCGAACACATTCCGCAAGGTCGAATCAACGCGCTCAATCATAGACTTTCTCAAAATCTGGATTTCATGGGCGCTCATTCGCGCATTGGATATGAATCTCTCTACAACAGTGCTGTCATCAGCGTTTCCAATAATGCCCGGTGTTAGGAGATCATTACATTTTATTACCAAGATTCCAACCTAACTTGAGATAGATTTAAATGCAAAATTAAACTGATTAAAAGAATAGTGATCGCTATTGAATAAAAAATCATATTAATGTATGATTACAGGAAGAAGACTTGTTCTTGGCTGAGATGGAAAACAAACAAGAGCCAGCTCAAAAGGAGGCGTCAGACCATAGCATCCAGATGCAAGCGGACTCCGTGCCGCAGAGTACCAAGTCACCGTAAGTTACTACTGGCACCATTACAATTTGAAGTACTCTTGAGACAGTTGAAGAATGAACCCCTTATATAGTAGACTGATTGCACTTAACTGAACCATTATGAGTATTATTTTTTAAATCCAATAGCTAGTCTGAGTATGCTCGTTTGTTTTTGTTGTCTTCCCTTTAACTAGTTGTCATTGTCATTCGGAACGAAGAACTCTGCGTATTATTTCTTTTTATTTGGATTTTTTACTATAAACTAAGCTCGCATTTGTCCTTGATCTCACCTGACAGTAAATGAAGATGAGGTCGAAGATTAAATCTTAGAAAAGAACTAGCTCTGCATTAAATATTGCCGGAACACGTCACCACCGGAGCGGTAATATTTGTATTCATATTTCCTGAACTTTCCTGGCTTCAACATATTTTTTGTCTGAGGTTATCCGCTGAGGTTTGTAGGTAGGGGCGAGTTTAGAGTTTAGGAGAAAACATAACTAAAACTCTTTTGTAATTACAGCGAGCCAAAAGTTGCTAAAGGTAAAGGTGGAAAGCCAAAGAAGAAAAAGAGATCTCGCTCAAGCAGACAGTCAAGGGACAACGACGCCTTCTTCATCGACATAGACAGCAATAGATTGGAACATAACCAAGAATATACAATAAATCGACCGCTGACCATATCAGAGATCAAGAATGAAGTTTTGAGACCGATAACTGACCGGTATCGGATTGTAAAGCCTCAAGTTAAGAGTAAAAAGCATAAAGAATCTAAAGATATGAACTCCGAAATTAATATAAAAGTGTCGGAACTCCTGAGACAAAGCAGTAGGACGTCGGAACGGTCGAGGAGCAGCGAGAACGCGCGGACGTACGTTAAGGAGAAGATCATAAGCGATCTCATGAACCCCTCAGGAGACATGCTCCGTAAGTTTATACACGGTCATATTCAATCTTTAGCCAACATTCATAATTCTTGTCAACACAAAATACGTTATGGTGTTAAATCTTTTGAATGGTTTTGAATACCGTTTGCAGGGTATTCCTAAATGTGAACTTACAGACTCTTTACAATTAATAAACACAATGTTTTGGAACAATAGAATAGTAATAGAACAACCAAATTAAGGCAGCTATGAATGTTTTAATTGTGTAGCGTAGTCTTGATATTATTTTTGATGCTAAAAACATTTTAGTGATTTGACAATTTAATAAGGAATTCAACATTATTCGAAGAAACTATGTATACAATTGGATTACTTCAAAGTAAACTAAAAAAATTTACAATACCCGGGTTACCGACTTAACCCTGTCATTTTGAAGGGATAATATTTAGCAGTTTAACTATTAAAAATGTTTTACTTTTATGAAAACAAATGAATCTAGAATCTAAATCACTGGTTATGCAATAAAACATAATGTTAATAATCAGCTGCTTATTTGGGATTATTATGTGTGCATTTTGTTACATACATACATAACGTCACGCCTGTATCCCATTTGGGGTAGGCAGAACACCAGAGGCCATCAAACCATGTGATGTCAGGTTTGACAAATTTCGAGGTATCATAATGATGGAGAGAAGAGACTATTGCAGTGACAGGGAGTCAGCCTATCGCCCGCAAAAAACGCCAATAAAACCTCTGTCCCTTAACTGACTTTTACAGTATGCCCGGGAAGAGAAGCAGCTGGCACATTCTATGTTTTTCTTTCGCTCCCAGTCTAGCATGGAAGAAAGTTAATAATTCGTTATTTTATGAATTTTACTATCATTTAAAAATACAAGTTCACTCTAATAGAAAAGGTCCACCGAGATTCTTGCGTGGATATTTATGGATTGACCTTAGCTTATCCAGTGACCTTTTATTTTTCTCTTTACAATGAAATTTACCTTGAACTATATGACCTTTATATGTATATGTATGAACAAAGTGAATGCTATAAAAATCCTTTAGGATAAACCCGTTCAACAGCGATCCAAGTTATCTTTTCTCTAAAAGTTGGCAACATTTACGTCTTGAGTCAATGATGAGTGGGATTCTTTTTATAACTTCTGCATATATTTACAGCTCAAAAGATGCCAACGATGTATCCAGAACCGAGTCCGCGGCGGTCATCTTCTCTAAACTCCTACAATAAAGAGGAAGCACTGCGCGGGTTGCTATACTCGCCGTCGTCGCCTGAAGATACGGAGAGCGATGTCTCATTGCTTACAGATCTGCCTACGGAAAAAACAGGTACTCTCTTTATAAGGGAAGCTAGATATGTCTTAGAATTAACAGGTCAATGCTTTGATAGATTTTCTACCTTATAGTATGAGCGATTCCCAAAATATTTCCGATCCGAGCCTCATCCTTACGGTCTGCTTAGTTTGCTCTCATACAGCGTATCAATATAATCATTGGTATAAGCACTGTTTTTCATAATATTGTCTTAAGTTTTCGCCATTCATACTATTAAATAAAACACTTTTTAACCGGATTTATCGCGTATATTTTAAATTTTAACTCGACGATTCGGTGTCTTGGCAGACCGCTTGGTCACGAGCGAAACGTCGATTTAAAATTTAAAATGTTAAATATACGTGATAAATCCGGTTAAAAAATGTTTTATTCACTGTTTTTCACTGAGCCGTTTCATTCCTAAGCCTAGATTTAACATCGAATGAGATTGAGGTCACATTGAAAATTATAATTAATTTGTCATGACACTTTATTGCAATACGTACAAAAAAGTATGAACCGATGTATTTCTTCAGTTTGTCTTATTATTGTACTTTTTTTTTCTTCTTTTGTAATGTGTGCAATAAAGTGTTAATAAATAAATAAATATTTAAAATCTAAAAAAAAAAATAATAAAAAATGAACGCCAGATTTTCCTGATGTTAAGTGTCATGAGGGTCTTTGCACTTCAAACAGGGTTGCCTTATAATAGTCAATAATATTTTAATAGCAGATTAAGAATGAGTGGGTCATATTTACAAAAAATAATCTAAAATTTTACTCACAGAGAAGAATTTAGTAATTTTAATGTATGAAAAATATTTCAGACTAATATTATTTTAACATATAATATTTTAATTTGCAAAATTCAGACCCACTCATAATGCCTAATCTGCTGTTTAAATATAATTGACTATGTTTATATGCTGTTAAATATAAAATATAATCCATCTTCACTTGCCCGTTAATTCATGAGGACATGAATTAACGGGCAAGTGAAGATTGGCCTTAATGTTTCTTTGAGAATAACAAAATTTCAAATAAGATGGTACTTTCATAGGCTTCAAAATTGATTATACAGGGTGACTGGTGGTTTGAAATTTCAGGATGTGATAGTTTGAGATCATGCATGAAGAGAAAAAATATAATAAAAAATAAATATTGTTAATAAATCTAAACATTGGCAGCGATCCGCGTGCCAGCAGGGCTAGCATGCGACCATCGATAAATACTCGAATCGACAAGATAAGTATTATTTTGTTAGCTTACATGCGCACCATTGTAGATAGAATCACTCGATCTGATACCATGATTAAGCCCACAGAACCAAAGACGCAAGTAAGTGCCAAATTCTAAGTAAATATCGATAAAAGGCCCGATTTATCGTTGTCGATGGTCGCATGCTAGTCCCACAGGTCACGTGCCCCGATTGATTCAGGCGTACTCGTAAGTAAAGTAAATAGTAACAAAACTTTATTTAACTATAGGGAATTCCAGTGAAGAATTAAGTACCTACTTATATTATATAATTATGACCAGAATCGAGTACATAGTGCTCTCCTTCAGTATCTTAAATTTGTCACCAGTCAGCCTGTGTAAAGAAATATATAGGGTTGTTTTTTCGGTCACCAGCCAAATTTAAATGCAATTTTTTTTGATACGATAAACGTACCTGCATATTTATTTTAGAATCGCTCAGTACAAAAAAATAAAGATAAGGAATTACAACTTTTTTACAAATAGTCACTGTTGATTAACATAGCTACTACGACGCGGCATTTTGTTCATAATACTACGACGTAGTACTACAAGATGTTTTTTAGTTGCGCGTAGTCGTCTCTATTTTAATGTTATCTAATATATGAAATTCTCGTGTCACAGTTTTCGTTGCCATACTCCTCCGAAACGGCTTGACCGATTTTGATGAAATTTTTTGTGCTTATCCGGTATCTATGAGAATCGACCAATATCTATTTTTTTATTTTTTATTTATATGGCAAAACCACGTTTGCCGGGTCAGCTAGTTCATTTATAATTCAGAGTGACCATGCTTTGGTTAAATAAAAATTATACTTATTGTGTAAAAATATTTTGGCCGGTGACCAAAAAACAACCCTGTATGTTTAACCGGAATTTAATGATTTCAATTATAATATTGGGTATATTTAGTATATTACGTAATCGATTTGAAATATTACTCGAAAAATCCCGACAAAAAGTTCTCTCTCCTACTAGATTCCTCTGAACCGTATCCCGGCTGTGCAGGCATCTACGGGATCAAGCTGTCGATAGGCGAGGAGCGGGGCTTCCCCGGCTCCAGCTCGGGCCGCAACAACCCCGACACCACCTCGCTCAGTGAGGGGGAGGTGCCCATGTCCAGGAATGGTGAGTTTCATCAACGTGTGAGACCAAAAACTTAAATAGCCGGCCAAAGTAAATTATTAATATATTATGAAAATTCATATATGTTTGATTTGACGTTATACCTCTAAGTCTGACACCTGAGCGCCACTAAATAAGGTCAAAATATTCCATTTTCATCAACACAAAAAGGTAAATAACGTGCGTTATGTTTCTCACGACGCTATGCATATACCTAAATATGTATTCACTAAAAAACATCGAATTATCTAATGCCGCGATGCTTAAATTCATACGAATATCGAAATTTTCAACCTCCTAGTGACTCAGATATCGGACCTAGAGCAATGTCGTCATATTAAAAAATGTATATTATTATAGTATTCATGTGCCTACTGTCATAGTATAATTTTGTTTGGCCGGTTACTTTGCGATTTTTACTCAAAAATATATAGGGCGTGTCAGGTGTCCTTTTATTTAACGAAATTAAATTCTTAGGGTCCTTAACCCTACCGCTCCTGAATAAGTGAATACTCCGAGCATCCTTAGTGCTAGGACCACTGACATACATCTACATAGACAACGCAAGTGTCGCGATTTGTATTGAAGCCAAGCGTGCCGCCTTTTAAAGACCGCCAAAATAAGACTTTTTAACCCTCTGTCTGTCATCACAGACCCCAACTTCACTTACCATTTTGGTAAGGTCGATGACAAACACGGGTTTAGGTACCGTAGGTCATTCAATATATTCATAATCATCTTAGAATCTAGAAATCATATCACCTTTTATTTTTCAAATAAAATAAATTGTAAGAAAAAATATTTTTTGAATGGACTGATTGATTGTGGAAACTACTGAACCGATGAACTGAACTGAATTGCCACATTATTCAATATATATATTTTAAAGGGCTATATTTTAAATACAATTATCCTAGGTTCAGGAGTTGGAGTGTGAGCATACTAAGACTGTAAAACACGATTACTTTTGTTAATTGTTAATTTTTTCTTATTGTCCGACAAAGTTAAATATGAACTTATATGAATGAGATTTATGTGATGGCATTGTTTTTTAAACAGAGCTTTTCAGAGCCGATTTGCCAAGAACATTGTATATTCGAAATACAGAGTGTTTTTGTTAAGACTGAGCATTGTTTCAGGGTTTTCAACAAGTGGCACAAGAATATGAAAAGTATTAATAATTCCCAGTTCAATGATTTTTTTCTTATTGACGTTCAAAACTCAAAGAGTTTTCATAGCAAGAGTTCATAGCTGACCTGTCAGATGTTTGACAACTCATGAAATGTATTAAAACAACATATAGTGCTCATGTTCGGTTAATTCGTTTGACTTAGTTTTTAAATGTAATGTAATGTTTTTTTTTCTTAAATTGATAAAGAGCAATTTTTTAATCCTACAGAATGTTATGTATACGAAAAAACTGTTATTTATTGTTTTCTCAATCTGGCAAATACAGCTACAATTATTTGGGTCGAGTATACTAGTCATCCTAAGCTCACAGGGCTCTGCCCTTTATTAGGGAGTAGTGAAGTCGGTATAATAAAGTTATATTCCTAATTGTTACATTTTTCCAATATTGTAAAACTTTTGCTGATTTTTGTGATGCTTATATCTGAAATAAACGATTATTATATTATTACATAACTTCACGCCTGTATCCCTTACGGGGTATGCAAACACCAGAGGCTATGAAACCATCTGAGGTCTCGTTTGACAAATTTAGAGGTATTACAATGATGGAGAGAGACTATTGGGGTGACAGGGGGTCAGCCTCTCGCCCGCAAAACTGTCAATAAAACCTCTGTCCCTTAACTGACTTTTTCAGTATGCTTGGGAAGAGAAGCAGCTGGCACATTCTATGTTTTTCTTTCACTCCCAATCCAGCATAATTATGAATATATAAGAAACCAAGAATTTTAATATTTTAAATTTTTAATATTTCACCCTCTGAAGTTACTCAATAGACTACACGTATCATCCACTTAAAATGAAAATCTCGATATCGTTTCTAAGAAATCAAATCAAGTCTGCATCAATAGTTTAGATATAAACTGGCAGCATTTCAATGACAATATCATCTTTGTACATTCACAAAAGGTAGTTTGACAGGTCAGAGACTGTATGGACCGTGAACATTATTCTTTTATTTCTCTTAAGCATCATGTGTCTCGTTTTATTTCAGAAGTAGAAGGAAGTTAGGTGTACAGAAATATTTAAACAAAATTAATGAAAAATTAGTTTTCGTATGGAATTTTCGTATGGTAGGAAGTCGTCGTGGCGCCGTGGTTACTGTGTGTATCATACGATATCACAGGTTAAGCAACGTTCGGCGCGGTCGGTACTTGGATGGGTGACCGCCGACCTTTCATATCTCACGACGACTTCCGTGCTTCGGAGGGCACGTTAAGCAGTCGGTCCCGGGTGCTGTATACTTGTATACAGTAGTCGTTAGGGTTTGTCAAAAGCCATCTAGGCGCCCTAAAAATTCTGGCATCCACCACCCAGCACTGGGCCAGCTTGGTGGATTATGACCTATACCTCCTCTGCACCCAGGGGAGAGACTCATGCCCAGCAGTGGGCTCATTACAAAGAGTTGTGATGATGATGATGATGAATGAAAAATTCAAAAGCTCATACCTTTTTTCTACATAGATTTGCGCCATATAATAAACATTGATTTTTATGCAACCTTTCAACTCTGAAACAATGCGTTGTCTTAACAAAAACAGCCTGTTTAAATATAGCAATATTTTTCGTTTTATGTATTTTATTGAATTCAATAACTTTACAGAGAGCTGCCTTTCATTGGGAGAGAAGCGGCATTCTAGCATAACAAACGGGTAAGAGAAAAATCTTAAATAATTAAAGAGACAAATAAACTTTGTGTATTATGTGAGCAATTACTAGCGGGTTGTATTTTTAAGTGGCCCATGCAAGTTTTATAGATGTATAATGTACTAGCTGTTGCGCGCGGTTTTACCCGCGCAATTTCGAATCCCGCGGGAATTTTGGGATAAGAAGTAGCCTATGTGCTATTTGAGACTGTACACTATCACTATATCAAATTTCATCCAAATCTGTTAAGCCGTTCTACCGTGATTGAGGAACAAAATCCATACATCCAGACATCCATACATCTAAAATTTCACATTTATAATATTAGTAAGATTTACAATTGTAAGCTATAATGGCATTTTCTTCCAACTATTCTATAATTTCATCACAATCACACTAAAAACTCAGTACAAAGCGAGTCTTTAATGCTCTAGAGCAATAAAAATGTATGAAATTTCATTATTGCACAGCTTTTTTTAATCGCACCAAAAGGTGCCAATCTCAATGGATTAGCTCTCGCCCTTAGATAATCATATCGTAAAAGAAGGCTAATCTAATTGAACGCCGCTTGTTGCTAGGATACCCTCAGGTATCGCCTGGCTTGGGACCACCAATCATATAAAGTTTGCCGCCAAATGTCACCGCACCAACTCGGCGGTGATGTGTCCCGGCAAGGCTTATGAAGAGCCAGTTCTTCCTATACCCGTTTGCTTCTTCGTCCTCATCAGCACTTCACACCAGCGGGACTAGCATGCAACCATCGATAACGATAAATCGGGCCTTTTATCGATAATTTCTTAGAATATGAGACGTATGGTTTTTTAAAGAATATGGAATCTATGGTTCTATGAGCTTAATCATGGTATCAAATCGAGCAATTGTATTTATTATGATGGGCATGTTTGCTAATATGATAGGAGAAAATAACAAAATAATATTTATCTTGTCGATTCGAGTCGCATGCTGCAGAAGAGATGAACGGGTTCAGTAAGCGATCAAAAAAAAGCTTTTTTTACCGCAACAGTTGACCATCTCACAGACTGACCTTGACGCCCACTTGCTGATTCACAAAATGAATTTTTGGGAACTTGTGGCCATAAAGACGATTCCGAATCGGAACTATTAGGTGGACCTACTTATAATATTTATCCTTATCGCCATGAATAGACATAGTTATTAGCTTTGATTGCAGCGCTTTTTTCCTTCCAGCAAGGTGTTGTCTCCAGACAAGATGAAGCAGACAATTTCAGCGATGTCCAAGGAGATGCTTCGTTGCCGGCGCTTGATGCAAATCGTCAAAAAGGGCGATGAAGTATAGGTATTATAACTGTAACTAGCTGTTTCATTGATTTACGTGAAAGAAATGTTGCGTAATTTGTAAAATTGTATTTGGAAAATTGTAAAAAGATTGTGCATTATGTATATTATAGTAAACGTAGATAGAATACTTTAAATCTATTACATATGTAGTTAATCAAAATATTATAATTATGAAACTTCCTAAGAATGTACTTCCTCGTATATTTATACCACTCCGCTAGTCAACAGAACCTTTTGATCAAGATCCTGCTAAGACTGAGATAGATAGGTATACATCTGTGCTCTTGCACTATTTTATTATAGATATTCAATATACCCTAGGGCTATATTTTAGTAGGTACAGTCATTTGTATATTAAATGCCATATTTAAGCAGGAGAACTTAGAGATTTCTTTCGCGCACCATTTTCAGTCTCACTGTCCTTATTGATATGGCTAACGGCCAATCTAAATATTCAATTGACCATTGGACTCGGAAAATATCAGTTACTCACTAACGGTAACGAAGCAGAAGGTTTATTTCATATTAGTATAGCTTTAGAACATGTATGTGTATATGTATGTTAGGGTTTATTCTTAGAGTATCTAAAGACTTCAAGCATTTTTCAACCCTAATAGTTCTATACAATTCTTACGTCAGATCAATTTTGGAATATGCCTCGGTTGCTTGGAATCCCAATTATGCCATATACATCAAACAGATTGAAAAAAGTCAAAATAAATTCAATAAACACTTGGAATATCGAGCTTCTTTGCAAAATCTACCAGTTCCAAAACAACTCATGGCTTTGAAAGTTAGAAGAATTAACCGAGATCAATTGTTTTTATATAAAATATTGAATGGTCACATTGACAGTCCATATTTACTGAGTAAAATTAAATTTCGATGTTCACGTCTTACTGCTCGGCATTATAAAATATTTGAACCACCCACAACTCGTACAAACTATGCTTTAAACTCATTTATTTGTCGCTCTATGAAATTATATAATAAGTTTTTCTCCAGTATTGATTTATTTGATATGTCAATCTCCAAGTTTAGATCAGCCATTGTTAAAGTAGGGACTACATAGTTTATAACACTGTAAAATATTAACAGCTGTAATGTGCTTCCTATTTTCAGAAAACTTGTTCTTTTTTTTTTCAAAATTAATTTTAATTTTTTTTAATGTGTTTAATTAGATTAATATATATACCATGTCTATTAAATGTATAACCTATCAGTGGAAACTTTGTTGGCTTAAGTTTTTTTTTTATATTGTAATTAATTTAAAATGTAAATTGTGCTGCTTGTTTCCCAAATAAAGTAAAAATAAATAAAAAAATAAAAAACATATTCGGAGGACACCTTGCGCAGTCGTTCCCTGTATACTGTTTGCTTGTAAAGAGGACAAAAAGGACAGTTGTTGTGTCCAGGTGAATGGGGGGTGCCAATAAAACTTTGCCCATAAAAGGTTCATTTACTCCATAACTCAGTACTTGACACTCGATCCGCAGGATCTTTCTGGCTATTGACCTCTTTGCATATTAGATCGAATGATTTCTTCGTATCATACTGTGCGTGTGACAGAACCTCAATATCTTGAGCGCCGTCTTTATATTTTGGCCCAGTTTAGGATTCCATTGCATTTTGTTCCACACCGTAAAGTTTGTTTTATGAATGCCGGGGTCGCGTGCGCCGTCGCCAAATTCCGATCTACGTGCACACTTGATACATAAAATACGTAAAGTCTCCGTCTGCAACCTCCCACGGTAATGAATTGGCAATGAGTGTCCCCATAAATATCAGCGGTGTAGAGGTAATGGGCTTATTATTTATGCCGTATTATGATTTAGGTAAGTCGTTAGTTGGATCTCGCTAGTTTAATTAGTAATTTATTATTTTTATATACCTGTTATATTAAGTATGTGTTGTGAAGTTAGATTTAACTGTAGATTATTGTATAAGTATTTTTTACTGTATTTTGTTGTATTGTAATAACTATTGACAATAAATAGTTTGTTATTCACTTTTATTTCATTTTATTTAAATTAATTTACCATCGATAAATTAATGTCATCACGTCTGCCAAACAATGGCCACTGCAGTCATTCCTGAAATGGCGATAGGGCGATAATTACCATGCTTGGCAAAAGGCATGTCGCACGTCCCCTGGTTGAAATCCTTTAGTCAACTCTTTCGCCAAATATTACGGTGGACAACACGTCAAAATAAACTAATTACTTAAATTAAATTTAAGCAAAATTCTATTGTAGATAAATATGAAATCTTCGTTTTTGTTATAGGTTAAATTCATATGCAAAAAATGACGGATCGGATCGATTAATTTGCTCAAGCCAGAAGAAATATTTTGAGTGTATTGTGTGTCAAGTCCAGTTGTTAATAGGGCGTTTATTGTTTGAATAACCATTCATATTATTATGAAAACGTTAGTCGTGTTGTTTATTATGAATAGAAGATGTTTTTGAATACCATGAAAATATTCACATTAATTTTGTTTCTTTAATTCCACTGACTGTTTCGTCATTTCTTCTAAAACCTAATGGCATATCATAGCAAAAAGACAACCGTAAGCACTCTTGTATTTTAATTTGATAGGCAATTACCTTTATGACACCAGGTATTTTAAATTTCAATATGGCAAACTGCTAGGGCGCCAAGCCAAAATGAGTAGGACAGAATTTCGCATTAGAATTCTGCCAAAAAATAGTTACCTAATTTAATTAAAATTAACCAATTTCTAGACGAAATGTTAATCGATTGCTTTCCACTATCAGTTGATTCTCGAGAGCATAAATCTCTTGGTTAGCAGACAAATCAGCGTTTGACTAAACGTGAACAAGTGTAGGCACTGCGTAGCGCGTTGCCTCAGTGCCACAGTGAACCCGCCGGGCAGCGGCCGTCGATCGCGCGCGATACTATCCGCTCCGAAACTATTTCGTAATTACCGTTTCTCGGATATCACCCCCCGCAATTTAACCCCTCCTCCCCACCGAATTCACTAACCACCCCTGTGTGTGTACACATCGTCATTGACATGCAGTGCCAGTGATAAACATGGTTAAACGTTGAACTTGAATGGCTTTACAAAACCTGTCAAAAAGTGTTTCGCGTGATCATTATTGTCTGTTGGTTTCTCCTAATATGTTTTACAAAATATTCTTTTTAAGCAAAAGCATTACCAAACTATAATTTCATATGTAAATAAATTAATGATAAATTAATGGAACTATCCAGACTTACACAACATACTTGGCCTAGGTGCGCAGAGTCGAGAATTTTTTTCGCAATATAAATAGCTTTCCTGTCAAAACTTTTGAAACATTCCAGCGGATGGCATGTGTCGCACAACGGCCGTCGACGCTTATCGACATGCCTGCTCTTTGATCACAACTAAAGTTTTATTCAAATTCAGTCTTTCTTGTCATTAATCTATTAATTAATCTTCATAAAATGTAATTTTAACAGATTTATCGGTCAATCAGTTTGTCGGATGCATAGGCGCTAGCTATGCGTCCTTGCCCCAGTGCCGTGCCAGAGCCGCGGACGTTTATAGCGCCCCGTACCCGGCGACAAACAATGCAAACTTTCTACAAACCACAGACAACACATTATAGACCTTGATATCACGCAATAAGATCCACACAAGACGCACATCCAACTATTGTGGCCTGCAATCGATACAAAACGAAATCGTTCATTAGCCAAGTGATAACAGACCTTAATTTATAGTGAGATAAAGGTTACGTGGTCGCAGATGTGGCTGTGTCCGAGTGTGGACCCAGTTTTGGTGCAGTGACATTTGCAGGCTGAAAAGTTTTTATTGTTGCCTTGATTGCTGCATCCGAAAATGTAACTTCCCGGGCAGCATTGCGCCTGGCGTAAGTAGGAACAGAGAATGTGATGCCGGTAATGGACGCAATCTAAAACTGGATTCTATTTTTGAATGGCGACGCGCGTTGATGGACGTGCTATTGCTCAATATTACACATATGTTTGTTTACACATTAGGCGAACGTATTTATCGTATGAAAACACTCCAGTAATATTCAACAGGGGTACCTATAGTTTTTATCTTCTCTTATTATTGTTTAAAGCACATATCAATACAGGCAGAAATCTTGACTGCAACAAGCTCATGTACGTGATGTGTTTGTATTAAGAACATGATTAACAAATTGAATATGTAACACTGTCTGCTGACATTTCCGTCTCAAACAGTGTCGGTGATGGATCGTGATCTAGTTCAGTTTAAATACATTCACATTTATATCCGAGTTACGAATCAATTAATGCGCTACTTTCGGGTCTGGTAGAGTTTTAGTTCAACGCTGTTTTAGCACTCAGTACAATTTAAACTGCTGCGATGTGACTCCTTCAAACTTCTATATTTTAGACATAATAATGTTATATTTGCTATTCTGTTTTTATTAACCTTATAAATTTGCTAGCGCTACGTTAACCTTAACCACCGTAGTATGAGGTTGCGAAACACCTAAATCCGAACACATACCTATGTAAATTCGTATTCATCCTATTCACTACAATGTTCGGGAAACATGGTTGAATAAAACGTAATTTAACAATAATAATAAAATAATAATAATAAAATCCTTTATTTGCCAGTATATGCGTACAAATTGGTGTTATGTCATAATATAATACATTTCCGGTCACATACTACTGATATTTCAGCGTGCAAATATACATAAATCAATATATATAAAACTGTTCCGTTACTGACTGAGTTACTGAGTGACTGACAGACAACGTACAGCCGTAACTACTGGGCGTAGAGAGCTGAAATTTGAAACATACATTCTTTTGGGGATGTAGGGGAAGAAATAAATTGCACTAAGGAAGAAATTCCCGAAATTCCCACGGGAACGGGATTTATTGGACCTTTTAGTTTGTATGAAAAATCTTATTCCTTGAGTGCACGGATATGATACTTTGCATAAAGGTTCTTCAAAAAGAGACTGGTTGTGTTATGAAAGGAATTCCCGAAATTTTTACGGGAACGGGAAATATATGATGTTTTAGTTTGTATGATAAAATCTTATTCTTTGAGTGCACGGATGTGATACTTGGTATAAAGGTTCATTAATAAGTGTCTGTTTGTATAATGGAAGGAACTCCGGAATTCCCACGGGAACGGAAAATAGGACTTTTGAGTTTATGCGTGTACGAAGTCGCGGGCAAACGCTCGTTTAGTATATGTATCAATAGCTTTTGTACTTATATACTCGGATGCAGTGTGGATTTAAGCTTTGGTTGCTGTTTTCGTAGCTAGTCTCGAAACAATATTTACAACGACTTAGTTGACAAACCCACCTCGTGGGCGACGCATCGTCATTCATTAGCTAGTTATAGATATTTTTGTTATAATATTCTAATCTAATAAGCATTTGAAATACTTGATTACATAATCATATAATTCTATTCCATGTCAAAAGTATTAATAATAAAAAAATAGAATAAATAATAAAAAAATAGAATAAATAAAAAAAAAATGATATGATTCGAATTAAATAGAGACCAATGACAACACATTATCGACAACAGACAATAGAGCCAGTTTCTTGTGTAGAGTTGTGTTTCGTTTCTACGTTTTTGAATTAATGAACAGAAAATATGGGTAACGTAAAATTTTAAAGTAAGAAGATTTTCATCACACATTTTTTTAGTGTGTCATAATTTCAACATGATATTGTTTGATAAAATTTTAGCAACTTCTTATCTTGAAAGCTCTAAAAGACAGTAAAGCACAGAGCTGCATACAAACCATGCAATGGATCAGCTGAGCGCAGTGGGTGGACAAAACATTGATAATGAAGCGCCGTATTTATGGGCGATGTGGAATATGAGTCACATATGATACGAGCTTGCGGCACCGCGCGTATTTACAGTGCTCACGTAGGTGGCTCTAATTGCGACTTCGGCTATTTCAAGTTCATTGGTTCACACTTTCCGGTAAGCCGCTTCAGTGCATTCTTTCGCATAGACATATTGATTTTCGATATTTTATTGCGAGGTTTTAAGTAACGTAGGTACCGGTTGAATAGGGTATCATTATCATCTAGTTACAGAGAAATACATGTATTAGAAAATATTGAAAGGCTGAATTTTAAACACCGGGACCTAAAGAAACAATTTAACATGTAAATTTAGATTCAATCAATTTCATATTGTTAAGGTATAGTGTATCATCATTTGGCTATTAAATAAATAATATAAAATCGATACTTTGCTACGCTACGTACATAAAAACCGTAGCAAAGCTTAAGGTATATCGTAGTCGTGCTACGTGTAATTTCGTAGTTTTTACATAGAAGATAAACTTACATTTTCTGCTGTATGCTTCGCAGTGTCTTGAATTAAATAATTTCAATGAGTTTTGAAATCACGTATGAAATCAGCATATCTTCGTGTCAAACATAATCAAAAACAAATGTTTATTCATTTATTTATTTACATTTTACTGCATACCATATAGGTAGGTATATATTATTAGACAAATGTCCTATCCTACTTTATATATTTATAAAGTAGGGATAGGACATTTGTCATACTATAAATAAAATATTAACACGATGGCGGTAATATCTCGTGGAAGCGATATAACAATATAATTATGTATATTAAACGTTTTTAAACGTATCTAGGGACTAGCCACCGCGCTCGGTTTTACCCGCGTAACTTTTGATCCCGTGGGAATTTCGGTATAAAATATAGCCTATAACCTTCCTCAAGAGTTGGGCTATCAAATGCAAAAAGAATTTTTCAAATCCCACTTCTAGTTTCTGAGATTAGCGCGTTCAAATAAATAAACAAACAAACAAACAAACTCTTCAGCTTTATATATTAGTATAGATTAAATCATAGGAACCTATTTACATACAAGTTCGATAATTATTTCATAAAATACAGGATTAATTTTAATTAGCGCATAACCTTTTGCAGTTTCTCTGTATCAATCCCAATAACATTTGTTTTATGACTTTTTAGAAATCTTGATAAATTACACCAAAAAAATATATATATAAAAATTCAAAAAAAAATGTTTTCCTGCTGCACATGGCGATATTTTGCCTGCGCAAGATGCGTGACATTCCTACGCTCAGGGGCAGTAGAGATACGCCAATTTAGAGCCAATAAGTATTTTTTTATGGAAAAATTAAATTTAAAAAATGGTAAAAATTAAAAATGTTGCTGGGAAATGTAAATGTTGTTATATGGAGAGGGTGGGTGCCTGCAAGAGGTGACGTGATTGTTAAAATTAACCCTGTATATCACGAAAAAATATTTATAAAGACGCTACTGGTATAGTTTCTTGAATACATTAACAATTAAAAAACTATTACACATATTCCTTTTAAGCGTTATACTATCACTGTATCAAGTATTCCTAACACGGCATCTGGTGGTTCCTTAAAAACTTTCGTTACTGCGTATTAATGTTTAGAATTGACCAATTATTATGTTCTAAACACATGTCACAAAAAGTTATAAAAAAATACTAATAAAAGCTAGATTTCTGGAATTCGTTTAATCAGATGACAAGTGTAAAGATTTGCATAAAAAAGCCGCTGTCGTCGACAGGGACGGGACGGATTATAATCAATAGCAATGAGTATTGACGCAAAGTGGGTATAAATCTGGATAGTCCCGTGCGCCTGTAGCCGCCCACGTCATGGGAGAGATCGGCTGGAGATCCGCTACATGATAAGATTACCTTGATCCCTTTAGTTTATATACATTTGATAGCTGGAATTAGTTTAGTTGACCTTAAGGAACAAATATTTTTACAACCGTGGTCATCAACATTTATGTGCTTCATATATTTTTTTTAAATAAGGGTGGATCCATTATCTTGAAACACGTCTTATCAAATCAAGGTGGTGCACGTCTATAAACGAGAAAACATCCGTATCAAACAGTTATTTTTCGGTATATCCACCATTATTCTGTATTCAATAGTCAACTACTTATTATTATTATCAAGCAACTCTAGCTAGACTCTGCATTTGTACGCAAGGTAGTCTTTTTGTTGTATTATAAACAAAACATACAACTACAAAAGTAATTACAAGTATTACACAAGATCGAGAGAAGTAATCAGCAATGCGTTGCTGATTGTCACGCTTTAGTTTTAGTTACTTCGAGTTATAGACATTTCGAGGGCTTTTATTCCCGGACCAATGCGGATGTAAGGTGGTTTGCAAAATTCGTGAATGGCTGCAAAGTTTCTGTAGGTAATTTTATGTATCGAAGTATAGTAAAAGTAAATTATGCGAAACGGTAACGTAAACGTAATAAGCAATGCAAAAATAGCGAGATCAATATACTTCGGTGCAACAAAGTTGCAATGAGGCAAAAATTACTTAAATACGCCAAATGGTCTTTAACTATGCTTTACGCGAAACTGAGACTCCCGCAAAAGTTGGAATATCAAAGTTTTTACACTGCTTATTCAATATTTAGGACGATAGAGCCTGATAGCTTAAGGCTGCAAACTGGACGGGGCAGCGACAGCGAGAGCGACAGCGGCGTGGGCAGCAATGGGCCGTTCTCAACGCCAGCGGGCGCTCGAGCGATTTGTCGCGGTTTCATACAAACTCAATACTTTCTATCGTGTCGCGGAAATCGCTGCCCGCGCTGCTGTCGCTCTCGTCCAGTTTGCAGCCTAAAAGTCCCCCGCCACGAGTGTGATTTTGCTAAACAGGTGTCCAAAGTGTTGTGGTGACCAATTTGTATTCCAACATATTGGAACAACAAAGTGTACATAATGGCAACAAAGGCACAATTTAGGTATTTTTTCATTTTGTTTTTACAATAGATTTATGGAAAAAAACTAAAAATATCCTTATAAACTGTAAATAATCATCGACCAACAAGGAATATAGTCTTTAAAATATGTACTCGAGTTTATTTATCTAAAATTCCAAATTGTAGCGCAGTGTGTAAATCGGCAAAAATTATCGAGTGATAATTCTACTAATAGTGGAGCTGTCGGTAATTTTTAATAAAACTGCCAGAACTCATGTACGCCGATGGGATCTAGATTATTGCTTGGAAAAAGGGCTCTTAAAAAAAAGGGATCCTAAAGTCACATGAATCAAAATCATCGTTCTACACGCATCTTTGAAATACAAAAACCGAAAACATTAAATATTCCACCTATAATTCAGAACTCGATAGGCGAATTCTTTGAATACCAGCAGTTTTACAAGTTCAAGTATAGGTATAACCAGCCATTTGGCATGCGTCAGTTGGCACGGCGCGACGACAGGCCGGGTTTCGACACTTGCTCTCTGCGGGCGCCCTAACCATCCGTGCTGATACAAATAATTCTCCCAGGAATTAACTGCCTACACCTGCACGCGGATGAAGCGAACGCCAAAATTATTGCTGCTATCAGATAATCAGGGATTATTTGAAATACGATATGGCTTTTTATAAAGATATTTGCAAAAGTACTAAGCATTTTTCTTCGATATAGCTCAGGAAACTACGTCCTCCATAGAAAAACGTGTTAGTGCTATCCAAAATTGACCTCCGTTCTTGTCTGCCAAATACCTAACATCTGTTGGGAAATAATTTTCTTCTCTAATGATTTGTCAAAAACTAGTACCCTTTTTAATCTATGCTTCATATTCGGCCCTCACGTCGTGTTTTATACCTACAGGAATAACCTCAAATGAATAAAAATACCAAGAAGCAACAAACCCGATATAAGCATACTGGTAAAAAACTTAAACCCCTTCATTATGCATGTCAATGCGTCACACACACAAGTAACTACAAAACTCAAAGTAAATACTTATTGCAGGAACTTAACAATCTAAAAATGATAACTAGAGCAAAAGTACACACCATGAACTTAAATAAATAAAGCACCTACCATAAAATCCAACAGGAACTCGATTTAACGCAGTGATAAACTCTTCGACAATAATATTACAAAACGAGAATAAAGCATGCGAACTGTACATACCAAAGTGATATTAGCAAGAAGAAGCTTTGTGACGTGAATTGGACTTTACTAACTGTGATATAGATTAACAAAACATTGAGCATCGCTTGAACACCATGGACACACCACACGAACACACACCAGACGTCATGAGTAAGGAGGCTATAGGTCAGTGCTGACACAATCCAGCGATGTGGGTAGAGGTGAAACTATGAATGGGATGGAGCTTCTCTCTCACTCATTCGTACGAGTAGCTTCGGAGCTTTTACTACGAATTCTGGTTTCTACCCATATCGTTTTCTAGTAGTGATGGAATTATCAATAGCGATCGGTGTATTGGTTTTAATTCATGCTTTTTATGTTAAAATTTTTCGATTGTAGTTATATATTAACAGCAGCTCTAATATTGTTAATTCTATTATCTTCTAGTGATATAGTACCCTTAGATGTTGTACCTACTAGAACCATGCCTCACCAATACGCAGGCCACAGTCAGATGCGAATGTCATATCTTTGATAAACGTGTAGTCTAGTACTCAGTAGAAACTTCTTTACTCCTATTCACACTTGACACTATTCTGCACTTCCAAATATTGTAGGCATTTTGGCACACTGCACTACATTAACGAGTTCACTAGCCACAGTTTTCACCCTTCCTTCAATTTGTATTGTACCTACCTTCTTTAAGTTTCCTATAGCTAACAGTTTTGTGTTACCTTGTCCACGTGTGAATTCTGCTGAACTGCTGATATTTAAATTTGCGTCTGATTAAAAGGCATTAAAACAGTCTCGTCAGTACTAAATTTACTGTTTAAATTCAGCATTTGCAATTTAAATTGAAGGCCTGTTGTTGTGCAGTGACGTTTGAGTTGATAATTAGCGTTTAACTGATAACTTACATAAGCACGAGTTGGGAGTAGTTCAGCAGAGTTCTCCCTAGTTGTTTGGTTAGCTGTGAACGGTTTATAAAGCGTCATTTGTGGCGCGGCTCCGTGCGTACAGAGTTCGGCGAGTGGTTGAGCCGCGTGGTGGTCGCGGGTCTGGTGCGGCGCCAGCGCAGCGGGAGCGAGCGCCGAGCGCGCGCGAGGACCCTGGCCGACACTATGGACGTGAGTACCAGATATTATTATACTCGCTTAACCTGAAGCGTTATCCTAGGTGAGCGACAGTAAGATATGCGACGCGATGCGACTAATGGAACCAAGACTTCACAGTGATGACTTGTGTCAACGCGACAATGCAGGGTTAATTTTAATTAGAGCATCACCTATTGTAGGCAGCCTCTCTATATCAATACCAACAACATTTGTTCTACGACGTTTTAAAACTAATAGGTAACTTAACAAGTTTTAGTTTTCCCATACAAAACATATTTATTGTCAATAATGTTTTTTTAAGTTTTTTGCATTTAAAATGCTTAATTATTCTTAAATAAATGATAAATGTGATAAATAAAAATTACCCGACTTGGATTCGAACCTGGGACCTCTCGTTTGCCGGACGAGTGCTCTTGCAACTGAGCTACCGGGGCCTGGCGCTACGCCTTGAAATTACTTATAACATTTTTGTTTTTACGTTATATTGCTAACGTAGCTCCATCTTATCTTTTCGTATGATTATTATTATTATTTTTTTCATGTGAATAAATGTTTTTCTATTTCTATTTCTATCTTATGGTATAAGCTTTGCAGCTAAGATCATTTTTATTTATCACATTTTTCATTTATTTAAGAATATTTATTGTCTCTTAACTGACGTTACTCTATTGAGACTGATGCCACGCATCTTGCGTCACGCCGCGTGCAGCGGGGCGCGGGGTTGCGAGGTGACGTAGCACAATACAGTAATAAATAACAATCTTTTTTTTCTTTTTTTATTTTATTTATCAAGATTTTTAAAAAGCCATAAAACAAATGTTGTTAGGATCGATGTGGAGAGGCTGCCTGCTAGAGGTGATGCGCTAATTTACCCTGTCCAGGGCCCTGTTGATATTGTCGTATCGCGTCGCTCGTTCTTAGTTCACCTAGGATACCGGGTAATTAATATTTTAATTGTAGGCTTCTTAATTTTACCCGATATAATTATCAGGGATTAGTAAAGCGTTTGGCAAAAGTGTAACGATCTTTAACCCATAACAGTTGGATTCATCATCATCACAACTCTTTGTAATGAGCCCACTGCAGGGCATGAGTCTCTCCCCTGGGTGAAGAGGAGGTATAGGCCATAATCCACCAAGCTGGCCCAGTGCTGGGTGGTGGATGCCAGAATTTTTAGGGCGCCTAGATGGCTTCTGACAAACCCTCACGACTACTGTATACAAGTATTCAGCATCCGGGACCGACTGCTTAACGTGCCCTCCGAAGCACGGAAGTCGTCGTGAGATATGAATGGTCGGCGGTCATCCATCCAAGTACCGACCGCGCCGAACGTTGGATTAAACACCCAATAAAAGTCGGGTTCTTGCAATAGATTTGGTGTAAAGAAAAAATTACCGCTTCTCAGAATTGAACCAGACAACGTCAGAATCAGCTATTCATATATTCATAAGAAATCATTTTGATAAATTTTCAACTGTAAGCTGGAAGCACGAGTTATATGTAAAACTCTTCTCATGATTACATATTACATTTTAAGTGTTATTATGCGTCATAAAAACCTATTTTTTTTTGGATTTATTTAACGTGATACATCATACCACAACTTCAAATACTCCCTTGTTGATTATAGGGATAAAAATCCTATCACCATGCTTAAGCGGAGCAATCAACCTCTTCACAGAAGTAACAAAATTAAACTAATTTGACCTAGAGCGGTTGGGTAGAGTTTGGAAATATCTTCAACTTTGTTTCTTACTGCGACTTGTCCTTGGCTTTGCCATCATTAGTTCATCCGTGCGTTCTTTTCCAGCTCGAAAATTTTTGCAGCCTAAACATGATTAATGATGATTTCTTTTTTTTTTGTTTTTGTTGTTGTTTCGTCTATTTAAAAACAACAGACAAACATAAATTTAAGGTGCTTTTATCTTTAAGTTTTTCTTTTTTTTTAACGATAACAAATTCTAAACCTAGTAAATATTGCGCCAGCTAATATTTTTGTTTTTTTTTTCTTGTGTAAATCTCCAACGAACGTCGCAGTCGTTAGCAATTATCGCATTGGTATATAAACTCTACAAAAAGGTTGCAGAAGCCTAGACAGACAAATAATTTGATTTTTTCGCATATTTATGTACATATTTACAAATAATTTTGATACTCTCCGTCTAGAGCTGCGTCTGTTTTTTTACTTTTTACACCTACTTTAAAAACTAACAAAAGACTGAAGTTAGGTTGTATGTACTTAGGAAGATGGAACAATAAAAATAGAATAAGCCAGGAGTCGGCAACTTTCGATTAGTTATAAACATTTGATTTATTTATTATACAGGATGTCCCAAAAACGACACGTTTCCGTAACGCTGGGGGTAGATGGACCTTAGCCTATCAGATAACATCAAAACAGGTAAACTCGCTAGTTTTCAAGATATTACCACTTTTGTGATTTCATAAGAAATTTTGAGTTTCTACAACCCTTTGCCGAAAAAAAAGAACGCAGTATTCTCAATTTATTTAATTTCGGAAAACTACTACGACTAAAGTTTAACTGAATACTGTGAATAAAAATATATTGCATTGAATGTAAACATAATGTTATAAAAATATAATTAATGCCCTTTTTGAAATAGTGCAATAATAGCCCTTTTTCCAAACCAAACCTTAGAAAAATATGTTTGAATGAAAGATTCCAGATATCTTTTTAGCAAAATAATTAAAAAAATTAAAGACTGAACCACATGATTATCTGTAGCGCCTTAATTAGGCATATTTTTTAAGATTATTTGCACTGTCAATGCCATACAATGGCATATTTTTTAAGATTATTTGCACTGTCAATGCCAAACCAGCGAACTTTTACTTCACATATTTTGATGTTATCTGATAGGCCTTAGGTCCGTCTACCACCAGTGTCACGGAAACGTGTCGTTTCTGGGACACCCTGTATACATATACAACGAGCACCGTGGTACATTCCCAAAATGAATCATCAATTTGTAACAAATATTTTATGAACACTTAAACCTTAATCTCTTGTGTAAATAACCGGAACATATAATAAAAGTACTATTTCGCCTGCAAGTCGAACAATCTGCTTGCAATAGACGATGATGTAGCCATAAAACAGGAATATTGGTTGGAAGTGGTCCAATAACGGTCGGAGGGACTACAACTACACTGCGTGCGGTTTGTTTAACACCAGCTAGCCCGTTAACTGTCTTGGAATATTGCGATTACGCTATATTATGTTAAATTATCGCTTCATCGATTAAAATGCATCGTTAAATTGTATTTTCAACCGACTTCAAAGAGGTTCTCGGATCGTCTGTATGTTTATTTGTTCCGTCATTACGTCTTCAATTATGATTTGAATTTGATGATACTTGTTTCATTTCGTAAAATATATTATTGAAGTGCTACACAATCAATGGTCACCAATCGATCAGGGGCTTTTCGAAAAATTCTCGCTTTCGTAAAAACAAAACTATAGAATTCAAAAATATAGGTATACATAGGTGACGTTTTGAATTGTGCCAATTTTTTTCTTAGGGCCTAAAACTGTAGGTCAGGTCGGTTTTTACCCGACCACGGCGAAGCAAAAGGGAGGCATATGATTTTGACCTGTATGTATATAAGTATGGACGTTCATCTGTACCGACATACCTTCTAAACTAGTTAACATAATGGGACAAATGAGGTGTCGTTGGAAGCCTCTTAATTGCATGTTCAACAGCGCCCTCTAGGGAGCTTAAAGAAAAGAACCTAAAAAAAATCTTGCCGGTTTCATGTGGGGGGTATCAAACGAAAGGGCTTTTTTAGCACAGCTCAATCGAATATGTAAACACTATTACAGGAAATAACAATAAGGGAAATAACAATTAAAGTAAGTAAATTTAAAAAATCTTGCCGGTTTCATGTAGGATATCAAATGAAATAGGTTTGTTAGCACATAGTCCGGTCTATTTAGACATTCAAAGCTACATTAATTCCCACCAAGCTTAGTAAGATTGTTTAAAATATGATTAAATATAAAACTTGAAAGTTCCCCATCTGTCCCCTGTATGTATCTTTTTTATTCAAGGTCAAACTTAAAAAAAAAAGTTTTTTGCGTTTTTCAGCAAAATGGTAAGTTTTATCATGACAATACCTGAAAAAAAAATGTAGGTCATCAAATTACCAAAAAAAATATGTATAATTTTTAGTGATGGGCCGAATGTGGATTGAACCGAATTCGAACTTCGGCCGAACATTCGGTACATGACAACGCCGAATTCGAACTTCGGCCGAACTTCAAACTAATAAGACTACTTTTTCAACGTTTTCAATTTAACCTACCTATAGATATACCTACTCGCTCTTACGATTATTTTTCGTGTTCCTTATTGTTGTAATTGTTAATAAATAAAAATAACAGTACAAATGATTGATTTAATTACATGTTATGATTACCTAACATGATTATAATTAAAAATAAATAATTTTCTTTTCATACCTAATTCTGAGTTTTGTTTCATTAAAACTATATAATTCCATTGACTCTGAGTACTCAACAAAAATAAAGTCTGTGACTCCATAATACATTTCACCTGACTTAACCTAAAATTAAATAAATTATTTTAATTGAACATATTTATTATCGATGCTCATTCTCTCTCGCAAGGGATATCGGCGTGATATGTATGTATGCTGGTCCACCTACTACTACGACGATGATGTAACAAATTTCGGCCGAAGTTCGGTATTATGAACCGAATTTCGGCCGAATGACGAAATTCGGTTAAACCTGCCGAATTTCGGTTAAACCGAATGTGAAACGAACTTCGGCACATCCCTAATCATTTTTCATCATCTTTTTTCCTACAAGCCACCGTTTTTGAGATATAACGATTAAAAAAATTGTTAAAGTTGTAATCGTCACAATAGGTCACACAGGTCACGCCACGCTACCTAGTAGAGTTCTGAGCGCATTTTTTTAACGTTGTTTATTCTGTAGTCCTATTCTACGGTCAGTTATGGTCCTGTTTCATTTGAAACTACTGCAAAATAATTGAAAATATAACAGCAATTAAGTTTAATAAAAGAAGTGAAATTCCGAGTCGTACCTTTCAAATTCTTCTCCCTCTTTTTCTTCTTTATCTTCAACTTGAGTAGGCGTCTGAGGCAGACAGGTTTACCCCAACGCCAAAGTGGTCGTCAATTGTGGTCAAAAGTGGTTTAACCTTGAATAAAAAAAACCATACAGTGGAAAAGTGAAGAACTTTCAAATTTGATTTTTAATCATATTTTAGATAATCTTACCGATTTTCAGCTTGGTGGGAATTTATGTAGCTTTACTTGAAAGTTAATTTGTTAAATAATAATTATTTTATTTTTTAACAAATTGTATCAAACCATGTACTTAATTCAAGTTTAGATAATTTGTATTTCTCCGTACTTTCGTCTCTCTTTTTTTTTTAGAACTAATTACTTAATTAAAAACAAAAACTGTATAAAATTCTTTACGATTAAATATATTAGGCTCTCAAGTTTTAATAATAAAATGTAAATCCGTCATTAGACGTAAGCTCGTATCTCTTATGTGAACTATCTAACTATACTTAAGGTCTGTGGATTTTGTTATTGGTAATAAATAAATAAATTTACTCAATTTTTTTGTCTAATTTGACCGGACTAACAGTTCAAATATGAAAACACTATTACCTACTCCAAAATAAATGAAAAAAAAGTTTAAAAACCCGACTACTAAAAACACGCTCTAAAGAGACCGGGGCTGGTTGACATTTTTTTTCCAACTGTCATATTTGACAAAAATAGCCGACAAAAGCTTAGCTCTAAAGTTTGAAGAAAAAGAAACATCCTCCACTTCGCTTTCTTCGTCAGTTTCATGTAATAACACGAACTTTTTTAGTTTTGTCTTCTTCCGAAATAGCTGCTGCTTGTTCGTACCTAAATGTCTTTAGATTTTTTTCGCCGGTCAGTTTTCCTCATCCTATAAAAAGACAAAAATACGAAGCACAAATAATGTAAGTCAGCAACAAACACTGCAGGGCAGGTCACCGGTCATGTCACAACCTGCCCCGAGCAAACGTAACTTTTAACCCCAACACCAAATTTGAACATTGAAGGTCATGCAGTAAAAACGTCGATAAACTTAGCTAAATAAACTTTCAACCATTGCAAGACAAAACCATAAGGATTTAAAAATCACAACAAGGACATCTGTGCCTTTATGGAACATAGGTTGAAAACCAATATTACTAAATATGTAAATGGATAATGGATAGGTTTGGGGCTAGAATGCGAGCGCAAGGATATATTGAAGAGAATAAATATGCAAATAAATAGTAATCACTCAATTTCAGATAGACATCGTATTAAAAAAAGCACAAGATTTATCAAAAAGCAACTCCGTACATAGACATTCCATTCCTCCTTACTTCAAGTGACAGATTTGTACCAAATGACATGAAATGTAAAGACGACCTAGCATGGCGGTCGCCCTTTGCATTAACTTTAACATTTTTGTGCGCCATTAATTAAGCTTATGGTAACTTTTCGATATTTTTATCGATACCAGAATAATTTTAGCTACGTTGTGGTCTAGTGTTTATTAAATATTCCAATTTGGAAAAATTACCTTTACTAACCTTCAATTTTAATGACAACACGTGCGGAATTATCTCACAAAAACACTAGTGCCACTGGCTCTCGCGGCGTGGTAGCTGGCAATGGCGGGAGTATATGTCCTTTTCTAATGTCACTATTACGTTCTAAGTTTCGCAGAAATTCTCACTGTAGCTACCTGCCCCTGTCACAACCAGCCCCGGTCTCCCCTTATTTATTTTAAGGGTGTTACCACACCAAACGATCGATCGTCGATCGGTGGTAGAATGGAATAGTCAACGCGATTGATATTTTTTACTAGGCAAATCCAATCAGATTCGATCAGAAAAAAACCGATCGATTTCGATCGATTGCTGTGGCAACACTCGTATACGTCATACTGATAGAGATATGTTTAAGGGAAAGCCGTAGTCAAGTGCCACCTATTATAGCTAAACATATTCATTAAATTGCTTCCATGCTGGACTGGGAGCGAAAAAAAAACGTAGAATGTGCCAGCTGCTTGTCTTCCCGGGCATACTGTAAAAGTTAATTAAAGGACAGAGGTTTTAAAGGCGTTTTTGTGGGCGATAGGCTAACCCCGTGCCACTTCAATAGTCTCTCTCCATCTTTATAATACCTCCAAATTTGTCAAACGTGACATCAAATAGTCTTGTAACCCCTGGTGTTCTGCCTACCCCATAAGGGGTACAGGCGTGACGTTATGTATGTATGTATGTATGTATATTCATTATAATAAATCAAAGTGGCATACGATCACGGCAACCCTTCCAACATATCTCTCAGTACCCATATAAAAATACATTAACATTTCAGTGGAGAAGCCGTAGCCGTATTTTGACTTTCTTATTTCGAATTTTTTAGAGCGTGTTTTTTAGTTTTTAAACTTTATTTTTCAATTTTTTAATTTGTTGATTAGCGATGTAGGGGTGCACTAAGGAAGGAATTCCCGAAATTTCCACGGGATCGGGAAATGTAGGACTTTTTAGTTTGTATGAAAAATCTTATTTCTTGAGTGCACCGATGTGAAACTTGGTGTAAAGGTTTTTCAATGTGTGTCTGGTTGTGTTATGAAAGGAATTCTCGAAATTCCCTCGGGAACGGGAAATATATGATGTTTTAGTTTGTATGAAAAAAACTTATTCCTTGAGTGCATGGGTGTGATACTTGGTATAAAGGTTCTTTCAGATGGTGTCTGGTTGTATAGTTTCTGAAATTTCCACGAGAAGGGTAGTTAAGTGCATACGAAGTTGCGGGATAAAGCCAGTATGTAAATAATATCTTCCACGCTGGACTGGGAGTGTAAGAAACATAGAATTGGTTCAGCTGCTTCTCTTCCCGCGCATACTGTAAAACTAAGTAAAGGGATGGCGGTTTTATTGGCGCTTTTGCGGGCGATACGATGACACTATCACTGCAATAATGTTTCCACCATTATAATGTCTCCAAATTTGTCAACCGTGACATCAGATGGTTTTATAGCCTGGTTTTCTGCCTACCCTATAAGGGATACAGGCATGAATTTTTGTATGTATGTTAATACCTACACTTCTGGAATTAAGATTTTTTAAACGGTGGTAAAAGTAGCAAAAGAAGGGGAATTGTGTAAATGAGTAGGTCATCATTCAATGTGATGAATTATTTGGCTGAAGAGCTGTAATAAAAACTTGTGTAATTTCTTGAACGCGCTTATCTCAGCAAATGCGTGTATTCTTTGACTTCTATGTAATAAAATTAAATATATTTTACCTTTGATTTGACTTCATCTCTTTGCTAGTTATTTGATTGATAGTTATTGGCAAGTTTAAGGCTCTATTTTATCAAGAAATCCCCACGGTATCCAAAACATCTTACATATTGTTTGTACGAGCAATAGATAATCTTATGCCCGTACGCAGCGAATTGTCACTGCTTTAAAAAAGACACGAATAAGTAAAAGGTATAATTCTACTCACCAAACACATGTCTTAAGTATGTCGATGGATACATATAATAATGAGGAGGGGAATCGATTATATAAAGTGGGAATGGGGATATGCTTATATTACTTATATTTAATAATACAGATTGCCCTACTTTTTAATACTTTTCTTCAAACAAATCGTTGCACAAAACTTTCACAGAAAAACCGGACAACATATCAAAACAATATCTTTACATTCCAGCCGCCAAGTCACAAGAGTATCAATCCACAATTACTTTGACGTTTTGACGTCTGTCAAAAACAATTCGTCTTCACTCAAACAAAATCACAGAGCAGTGCCACCTTTGGGTAACTGGCGCGAACAGTTACTTATTGTAGCATAATGTTACTAATGCTGTTAGTGTACAATAAAGTTATTTATTTATTAAATTATTATTATACTGTAATGTATAAAACCCTTTGAACCTCGTGGTGGTGTATCCCATTACCGTAGACTTATCGAAACTTGGGTATTATATAAAATTGTTTGCTACGAGGATAACAAAGCTTAACACTACTGTACTAATGCGCAAATCATTACAAAATAATTCGTTGTTAACGGTCCCTGGCGGTCTGACGGCGCGGACTGCTACGTGCAATCACTGCAACCGTCATACAATGTTTTCAATCATCACGTCTCAATATGCAATGCTGTGTATGGCTGTAAGGGTAGTAGACCTATAAGAACAAGATGAAATGTGATATATTGTTAATTCATTGTTTCTGTATGTTTTAGAACTGTAGATGTACCTAATAAATAAATAAATCATAAGTTAATTTATGCGTATTTTAACTCTCATGACCATCACCATATTATCTTGTATTATTAAATTATTTATTCATAGCTAAAGTGTTTTATTTAAGATAGAATCTGTGCAAACTTTATTTTTTTGCTGTCAGTCACTTGAGTTCACAGTCACGCATTCTTGCTCATGGCGCTAAATCTATTACTGGATACTTTAATATATTGAACGTAATTCTGCATAGGTACTTACTTTTAAAGTTTTATGAACGTAAAACACTTTTTAACCGGATTTATCGCGTATATTTACATTTTAAATTTTGACTCGACGTTTCGGTGTCTTTGCACCGATTTTATTTAATAGTATGAATCGCGAAAACTTAAGACAATATTTTATGAACCTATCGACACACAAAATCCTTGTTCATATCGTTCTCCCTACTTCCCATTCAATATATTTTATTGATGTTAAAATTGTTTCCAATATACATTAAATACCCAGTTAAAAAATAAAAACACTGTTCAAATTGCTTAAAAAATTTGTTTGCATTGCTGTTTTAGTCAAAATAAAACTATTTCCAATATGCATTAATAATAACGCCAGAAACATTATAATTATATTAAATAAAACATATTTTTTGAAAATTCTTACAACGCCATCTATCTTATAAAACTGGTAATGAGTGCTAGCTACGCAACAACTGTAACATGAAAACTCGTTTCACCAGCTACGAACGCGAATCGGAAAACTCATTTAGTTTCGTAAAGTTCTGATAGATGGCAGCACAGATATACAATCTGTTGCTATTCCTTGATCATTGTTTAAACATTTAGCCTCAAACTTTTAGCGACTTTATTTTTTAATTGAGAACTCATTGTTCTTGTTTCAAAATCAAAATTTATAAAAGTATTTTTGTTTATCCTTCTGTACATAATACCAAGGTAGCGGCTAAGCCAGTGATTTGCTCAGATTATCTTCTTGCATAAAAAATATCTTTGTTTTGTTCTTTTTACATGTACCTACTTAATTAAATTTAATATTGAAATGAGTTTTCGCGATTTATAACCTTTAATTAAACACTGTTTGACCAGAACCAGAACCATTTTTTCAAGTTATCTGCATCTGCAAAGACACCAAAACATCTAGTTAAAATGTAAAATGAATTTTATTTAGTTTATTTATTTAAGAAACAATAAAACTAAGTTATTTTAGTTAAAACAACAGGAGCCAAAAGCTACGAATTAACTTTCTCTTTTCACTTCTAAAGTTTATTGCGACACGAAATTTCAAAAGATTTTATGTACAGGTACACCTACGTATTCTAATAGTTTAGATTTAAAATCTAATATTTGAAGAAAACCGTCAATACTTCCAATTGCGTCATCGCGATCATCATATCTTTTTTTTTTTTGTTTTATTTATGAGATTTCAGAAACATTAACATCTCACCGTTCGTAAAATCTGTCTGTTCTTTTCTCGCTATCGTTTCGACAGGTGCTTAGCAGTATTACTATTTGCATTTGTAAATTTTATAAATCGCGATATGATCGGCTTCATGGAAGCTATATTTTGTACTAGGTTTTACTCTACAATCAGTAAAATGTATTATTAAGGTATACAAAAAGGTATTATTAGCTTCCGCGATTTTAGCCAGAATTCAGACTTTGAATCTTCATGACATGGACATGACATTCTCTAATGTCAAACTTTGATGCTTCAAATCATACTATGTTGAATTTGAAATCCGCCAATTTGATAGGACACGGCAATATTATAGGAAGTTTGGAATGCAAGCTTTTTTGCCGCTTGGCGGCGCTTATGTGCTTGAGGTTTTTGGGTGGACTACTCACTATAGTGGTTTTTTATTATTACTGTTAATAAATATTGTTTTTCATATGTGCTAATTTACATTACAATGGTAACTAACTCACTCAATTCACTCATATCAAGTTGTTATTGCCAGTAATAAGTGGCGCCACCAAACGTTAAAATGGTGATATGGCCAAACTCTTGAAATAGAATAAAATACTTTGATTGTCAATGCCATGAGGGAGACCTAACATATGAAAATGTAACGTCTCAATTAAGCTTCAATTTTACAGAAGATGTTATATCAAACAGTAACCTTCCTCATTTATTTTACAAATCAAAACTCGCACGGATGCGGGACAGCTGTTGTTAGAGTTTTTCTACCTGTCATGTTTCCGTCACTCGCGTCTCTTCCCTTGCAGCTATTTTTGTCCGCGCCCATACACCGCGCTTACCTACATCTATTTCATTATGATTTGTACACTTTCGACTGTTCGGAACTGAAGATTTTGAACTTTTACTTTTGATGGTATTGTTAGACCGAACCGGTGGCCATCTGTTGATGTTCGCATATAGATACTGTAGTAAAATAGACCCACAAAATATATTTTTTAAATACCTACATCAAACAGGTTTAAGTTAGATATACTAAATACGAGATACACGATGCGATGTACCTACATTATAAATTTAAGTTCTCAATCTACAACTTCATTTCTAACACCATCTCCATCTCCTTCTTATCCAACGCCATCTCCATCTCCTTCTTATCCATACAACAGCAAGAGCGTCATGCTCTCTCAGGCGGCATGGCTAGCGGTAGCGTCGGGTGTCGGGTCACCCTCTTCCCTAAAATATGGTTGAGGAGGGTGATGGCTGGTGCTTGCGTTATACTTGCGAACGGGTGCTGCTAGCTGTGCCAGGTCGTTTTGCTGAAGACTTTATGACTATGTTACTTTTTTGAATTTGACTCTGACTTCCCCATCTCCATGTCCACGTCCGTGTTTGTGTCCCGTCTCTGTCCACGACTATCCTCATCTCCATCCACATTATCTGTATTCTCTCTCACCTCTATCGCTACATCTATCTTTACCTCTATATCTATGTCTACGTTTCTGTCCAGTACTTGATTGCCCAATGTATAAATATAATAGTAGACTCCGGAAGATTACCAACTGGTTCATGGGTCAATGTGTACGCTTTTGCAATAAAATTCCAAAATATTTAAGATTAACCCTTCGATAGATTTAAGGATAAGTGTTATATGAAAAGTTTTACTATAAGGTATCTGGATGCAAGAAGATGGGATTCCCATGTTGTTGATTGTTATTGTGTATTTTTAAAAGATGATTGCTGTTGAGTTTCTTGCCACTTCTTCTCAACAGATCGAATTTCCGAAGTGGTGGTAGATTCAGTTCAATTTGTAAATTGTTTGATTTATTTCAAATGTATTTAAATACTTATGAAATAAAGATTCTTTCGACTTTGACTTTTTGACTAAATAACCGAATTATAAGTACCTACGTGACTACCAACTTAGCTTTGATAAAACAGAATTGAGAAAACTGGCTTTCAAAACTGGCTTAACAGGGCATCGAACCTATGAATACTTATAATATGAAAGCTTTCTCAGGCATTTATCATGACTCAATCATAGATTCGGTGTCAATTCTCTATAGAATACTGTCCAAAAATCAATCACTAAGCACAGCTCAGATCTGATTGAGGTAAATTAGTATCTATTAGCCGCGAAGGGTCGGCTTAGCAGAGCCCTACCATCCCGGGATACGCCTTTCCTAATGGTCGGACCTCTTTTGGATCCAGCTGGCTAGCTACTACCATTCATAGAAATCAAATATTACCGCCCCATGCAGCGGTGATGTGTCCCCGCAATGTTTTTTCGCATATACTTTCGTTATGCCTGTAATTATAACACCACTCGGTGCTTTAGTAGCCTTGGTTTGATATGCCTGTCTAACAATTTACATTTACAATAATTCAAATATCCATATTAAGAACCGATATTGTAGGGCAGCAACGTTATATTTTTTATTTTTATTTATTTTATTCTCACTAGCAAGCAGCTCAATCGGCGAAAATTCGAAGTATATTATATTTTCTGTTCAGTATTTTTTGCATGATCGTATAAAAAGTATGCATAAAAGACTTATAAACGATTAAGAATTTAAGTGTAATAAGTAAGATATAATGATGTTCAAGAAACTATTTTAAGATGATCCCAACATGACATAAATACCAAATGCACACAACGCATACCACACCATAAATACCAAATGCATAACCGACGTTAGAAATAGAATAGTTTCATTCAAGCTATCAAAGGGCAGTTCTTGCTATCACAGGCACTGGTTTACTTAATGAATTTAAAAAGCGTCAATATTGCGATAGCTCAGTGGTTAGAACAACGTCATTGTTAACAAGATAGGCAGTTTACGTGGGTTGTAACCTTGTTTGTGGCAGAGGATTTTATTTAATGTTTTAAACCTCGATTATCTAACCATTAGTTAAGGACTTTCGTGGCGTTGGTTTGCTTTTATTACCTAAAGGCTTCCCAATTGAGAAACTTCTCTTTCATAGTCAGAAAGCCGTGTTTGAATCGTTTTATAAAAAGAGCGTATTTTCTCTTACATCCAAGTAGTGCTTATTTAGACTGACGTTTAAGGTTACAAAGACCTAAACTCTACTTAATAGATTTGTCTGTGTGGTTTTTTTTACTGTTATCGAGTACAAACGCAACTTTTCCGTACTAAATATTCATGAACATTCGGATTTTTCAAGAGTTGAGTTGCGCCTGTATATCTGTATCCCTGTATATGTAGCCGAAGAGACTTCTTGTCCAATGCGTCCGATTTTCTCAGAAAAGAAACAGAATATATCATGTACTTATTTCCAAAGTAAGTCGTGCTCTTCGGTACTCTTGCGCACATGAGTATTGATCTAAAATAGTCCACTTTGCGGGAGACGGCGGCGACGTCTCGTCCGCAGCAGGGGGCAGCCTATTACCAGCGCTTCGTTCTAGAACTTTCATTCATGAATCGCGTGAAAGTAGTACTTTTTGTTTTGACAGCGGTGCGGAATGAGGTTGTCTTATGAAGTTATTAAAGCTCAATCGGTGTGTAAAAGATGTTTTTAAAATATTTTTGAATAGTAAAAAACAATGGTGTGCTACAACTATAAGACAGTCCCTATAACCGTATCTTCCACTGGTGTTATCCCTAATTAAATTAAACAATCTTTAAAACCATTAGATATAGACCTTAAGATTATGTACCTGATCCAAAAAGCAGTGATTATGAATACATGCTGAATTGTCAGAAAATTTTTGAACTAGTCCAAATATCCTAGTATTTGAAATAACTTCTCTGTGTTCTTGTTCTGCCAAAAGCCCGCAAGTTCGTTCAAACCCATGAAAGTGGAGTAATAAATTACGACAAAATAATAATAATAATGAGTTTATTTTCGGAATAAAATACTCACATCCGGGTTGTTCCGCGTTCTACCGGTGAAGTTTCTACCGGCAATTCAATTTCTTGTTTGAATTTTTCAGCAGTAAAATCTGAACGGTACAAATATGAGCTTTGCCACGAGAATGACAATCCTGATTCCTATTTTTTATTGAAAGAATCGGATAGAAAGTTTAGGTTCAATATAAAGATCCTAAGATGTTTTGTTACAAAAAATGTAGTATTTTAATCACAAATTTATCGAGTCTGAATTTAATGGCAATGAATATTATTAATACGGTCCGCTTAGATTATTTTTTATTTCATTACATACCTTGAGTAACAAATATTCTTAGAGTAAAACTGAAATAATACGTGTAAGGAATATTTAATCGACACTGCATATTGCAAAGCTGCTTTACTTTTAAAAAAAGCCGTTTGGTTGAAGCTCAGTAAAAACGAAGTAAAGCCATAGATGATCGTGGCGGTTAGGAACTTATCATACAATTTAACAAAATGCTCGTAAAAGTAAACTTGAATTGGAAAGCAAATCGACCGTGTTGCAAGGCAAGACTGGCGAAAGAGTAGACAATTTCGTTTTAGGCAGACATAACTTTCTTTAGAGTTTACTCACAGAATAAGTAATAGTTGGTACAGAAGAATTACTCCGCAAGATGATCTAAATAAATTCGAGTCTTGCTACGACGCGATACGGTGGAATTCAGCTCGCACAGCATTACGTACCTGCAAATTTATATACCTAGAAGTTTTGTCTCTTTCTATCGCATGCCTCTTATCTTTTCTTACGCTGTTAGGGTTGCTGCCTAGTGAAGAATAATTGAAGATCAAACGAACTTCTAAGTGAAGTTCGATCGAAATTATATGAGCAGCTTAATTCGAAGCGATTTATTAGGTTTACTTATTGTAGTATCGGTCCCATGTGTCAGCCTTGCACGGTTATTTTAGAGTCTTTTTTTTTTTTTTTTGTATTGGCAACACTGCTTCACCTCCGGCTCCTAATTAACCGGCCCTTTTGGAATCATTTTGTTTAAAGCCGAATTATATAAAAATGTAATGGATTATTCTATTTATAGGATAAACCATTGCATGGTAAGGTAAAAAAACGATAAGCACAGGTAAGTATTTTACTTATATTAAGATATAAGGGTTGGGATATTTATTTTCAGTAAATAAATAAGTAATATATATGTTTCGTTTTAAACTGGGAGGGTGATTATAAATCGCTTCGAATTAAGCTGCTCATATAATTTCGATCGAACTTCACTTAGAAGTTCGTTTGATCTTCAATTATATTTCGCAGCTTAATTCTTTGCGATTTATTAGGTTTACTTATTGTAGGATGTTCAGAGAGAAAATAAGTAAAATAGCTTACATGATCAACAATTATTATCCATTTTTAGTTATAATATAGCAATTAAATCAATTTCCATACAAAATATAACAACATAATTAGGTACCTACATTAATTATTATGTAGGCATAAAATCACTCAAAATAGTTGTTGCGAAATTGCTAGAATTTTCAATAATTTCTTTGTTATATTTAGCGAATACTTTGGAAGAGTTACTCCAGCCAGCGGCTTTTCTAATTGTATCTAAATTAACTCCAAGCTTGTTGGCCTTAGATGTTGCAGCATGCCGAGTGCTGTGAGCACTGAACAGCGAAGTGTCGATTCCACTTTCATACAGAGTCTGTTTTATCCAATTACTTAATCTTTGTGAAGATAGTTTTGAATGTGGCTTTTTTATAACTTATAAATAAATATTTACAGTTTTCACGAAGTTCTCTTGTTTTGTTAATATATGATTCTATACACCGGACAGGACAAATCTCTGGACGTTCATAATAAAAAGGGAGCCTTAATAATGGTTGGGGTGACTGTAATTTGGAGGTTTTAATTATGTCTGGAATTTTAAAACACTATATTTACTTATATTATCGAGGTGCATTAAAGATAAAGTTTGCTTTTTTTTTTTTTTTTTTTTGAGCCAAAAAATCAAGGACTATGTTTGTGTCCCATATGACCTCATATTTATATGTATTGCAGAATATGTATTAATAGTTCCGTATTTTGCACCTTTGTTAAAAACATCGGTTAAAAAATTAATTACGACATGAACTGAACATGTCAAGTAATTGTGCTGCATTTCGGAACAATAACTAAACAAGACTTGATACAGCTGTTATATTGCTTTTAAGTATTACTAGATAAAGAAGATAACATTATTTCTGTAGAATCAACAGATAACGATTTATTTAATAAAACTTGCCTGATAACTTCACGGCAATCAAACCGAGTATCTTGTGTAAGCTGTGTGTCAATCTGATAGGAGATTGAAGAAGGTTAATATTGGGTTCAAAATAAATTGATTTAGAAATAGATATCTTTTTCAATAATGGGAACCATGGCTGTGTGGGCCATTCTAGTACTACGAATATACCCTCGGCCTTATCATCTATTATTTCTCTAAGTGTCTTTAAAATGAGGGCAAATGGCGGAAATGCGTAAAAATAATAGTTAGTCCAGCTGATGGTGAACGCATCAACAGCAAATGCTTCGGGTTCATTTTTCCACGTAAAGTACAATGGGCAATTTGTATTACACCTACTGGCAAACAAATCTATTTCTGGTCTATTTCACCAAATACTCGTTTAATACCACAATAAGCATGTTCACTTAATTCCCATTCAGTATCTAGAAACTTTTTGCGAGACAATGCCGTGGGTAAAAAATTGTCCTTCGTATTAATATAAGAAGCTAATACTTTAATTTTACGTGTTCCGCACCACTGCCATATTTTTTTTTTTTTTTGGACATGTCATTTAAATTTGGGTACTTTATGCTGCCCATTCTATTAATGCAAGATATCGCGGTTACGTTATCAATGCGTAACAAAATTTGACAGTCAGATAATTCTTTAGCAAACGTTTTTAAACCTAAATATGCCGCTTTTAATTCAAATTAATTAATATGAAGTGTCATTTCAGACTCCTTCCAATAACCAAAACATTCCTTGTTATTACTCGAGGCACCCCAGCTTGAATGAGAAGCATCAGAATTAATTTCAATTTTATAATCATCAGATCTTAAGCTAGCATAACCATTATCAATTTTGTCTAGCCACCAATAAACATCTTCCCGGATATTTAATGATAAACTAATCTGTCGTTCATATGATGAATTTTCACATAAACTTAAATACTTAAGTCTTTCAAGACGTTTAGAATAAAGCCACGAATATTGAATAGCAGGGCAAGCCGATATGAGAAATCCAATCAATTGTGCATAATTACGTAACTTAATTGTTTTTGCTTCGAAGATTTTTAAAAGAGATTGTTTTATTTTTACCCTCTTTGTTTGAGGTAATTTTAAAACCATGTTTTGGGAATCAAATACAAAGCCTAGAAATTTAAATGTGTTTGAGGGTTGTAAAGAACTCTTATCACAATTAATCTAGAAGCCTAAACTTTCTAAAAGTGTCTTTGTAAAAAGTACGTTATTATAGCAATCTGCCTTTGTTTTACCAACGCAAAAAATATCGTCGAGATAAATAACTGATATCATATTTCTTTGATGTGATCGCAAAAATTCCATAACAGGTTTTAAAAGTTTTGTAAAGGTAGACAATTAAATTCATATAGTTTGTTATTGAATTTGAATCTTAAGTACTTTTTGTGCGAGTTATGAACTGGTAGAAAAAAATATAAGTCTTTTAAATCAATAGTTGACACAAAACATCACTCGGTAACGAATTTAGATGCAGTTTTATAGCCTTCCATTTTAAAATGGACGGTTTCAACAAACTTGTTTAATTTTTTCAAATTCAATATGAACCTTTTGCCTCCGTTTGGTTTAGGTACTAAAATATATCGGATACAAACTGTTCACTATCGTATGTACACTTAGGTATGGCTTTTATTCGAATCAAGTAATCTATGCAAATTTTAAAATCGTTAAAATTTTTATCTGGCTTATATCTTGAGTCAGGATTACTATTTCCGAAGGGCTTTTTAATAAACGGTATTTTATATCCCTTAATCCAGGACAAAATTATAGGATCATTAGTTATTTTTAACCAATTTTTGTAAAATAGCTTTAGACGGCCAGAATAACTGACCTCAGATGTTAATATCTCCTGTTGTATTTCTTGGGCGGCGAGCGTGAGCGTGTGTAGTTCGGGGTGTGTCGCGGCGGCGGCGGAGACGGCGGCGGCGGTCCCGAGCGCTGCACCGGGCGAGGTCTCCCCGCTTCGGGCCGCGCAGCAGGCTTCCGTTGCGGGGGCTTCCAGTTTAAACAATTTTGAGAAGTAATCCTATAATTTTGGTTGTTTCTGTTTGAAATAAATGGTTGTGAAGACTTAAGGGATTCTCCGGTTTTTTGTATAGTTTTTGCGGACCTTAACTTTTCTGGTAAATCGGTCCCAAATAAAAATGTATCTATGGTGGTCTGACGAAGGGTATCTTTTAGTTCTGCATTGATAGTATTAATAACTAAATTTCTTCGGGCCTTCGTTAGGTAGTAGAAGGAATCGCACAACAATTTGCTTGCATCACTTAAGGGTTTTAGAATATCCTGCGATGAATATTTCTTTGTAATGACTTTCTCTGTCGTTTGCGCTAATGCAGCCAAAGCAATGCTGATTTGTGTTTGACTAAGCATTAAGGAAAAATCTTTTTTGCTTGTCAGTTCTGAAATACCCGCTTTAACTTCAGGGTTGAGGATAGGCGTTAATAGCATTTCACAGTTTTTGGGTACCCGATATTCTTGTAACAAGGACTGTTTTGTTTCTTTGATGAGACCCTTGGTAAGTATGAGCTGCCATCTATCGGATATGTTTTTATTAATTTCATCTCCCAAAATATCTTGCGACTGGGGAACTTCCCCTAATAATGACAGTATTTCGACATCAATACCACTGTCTCCTCGTACCTCCTTTGTGAGATCCGACGTCGAAGGTACTGGATTCTGTGCCGACGACGACGTATGAGGAACTGCCTCGTTCATACATGCCTCCTCTTCAAGCGATTCTTCGTGATGTGGTGAACTTTCGGGAATGACTTCCACGATAGATTCACGGTTATGCTATGATTAGAACTTCACCATGTTCGTATTTTTTTTTGTGGGTATTTTTAAAATAGGTTTAGTTCTGTAGTATAATTTTTGATATTATCATGAATACGTTTTATTTCATAAATGCTACCGGGCACAAATAATGTATGTTGTGCTTAAGTAAAGCATTATTTTATATTATATTTTTTAGTGAGTACCTACCCTCAGGCGTGGTACAAATTTGTGTCATTTGACAAGTGAGTACTTTAAATAAGTATAAATTGGGTTATAAAGTAAGTATGTTGTGCTTAAGTAAAGCATTATTTTATATTATATTTTTTAGTGAGTACCTACTCTCAGGCGTGGTACAAATTTGTGTCATTTGACAAGTGAGTACTTTAAATAAGTACAAATTGGGTTATAAAGTAAGTGTGTTGTGCTTAAGTAAAGCATTATTTTATATTATATTTTTTAGTGAGTACCTACCCTCAGGCGTGGTACAAATATGTGTCATTTGACAAGTGAGTACTTTAAATAAGTACAAATTGGGTTATAAAGTAAGTATATCTGCAGACAGACGCGCAGAATACAAGTTTTTAAACAATGTTAAATGACATTGTTATATAATTTACTTAAATTCGATGGATTCTTCGTCAGATGAAATAACGCGAATTCTTTTCCTCAGCTTATTTTCGAGTCTCCTTATTTTTCTTCGTATTATTTCATTCTTATCTTCGTTCTTGCGCTTCTTCCCCATCTTGAGAGCTTTGTGTAACACTAGATGACCGTTACAATGAAGTCTTGAGCGTTGCCAGGAACACGTGCGAAGGCTTGAGCACGGGAACGAACAATGATTCCAAAAGGGCCGGTTAATTAGGAGCCGGAGGTGAAGCAGTGTTGCCAATACAAAAAAAAAAAAAAAGACTCTAAAATAACCGTGCAAGGCTGACACATGGGACCGATACTACAATAAGTAAACCTAATAAATCGCAAAGAATTAAGCTGCGAAATATAATTAATCTCTTTATTTGTAATTAAGTATCTACCGATGTAGGTATTACTGTTATTCTACCTTTGTAAAAAATATTGTTTCAACTTACCTAAAGTACAAAATGAAAAAAAAGTTACGACGAATAATTAGTAATACTACCTATGTTTTGTTTGCTAAATTGAACATAATCAAATCTAATTGAATATTTGTTTCTTTTTATGTCCATTTTCAAATACTATTTGCGACCTCGATCATAGAATTACTGTGAGTGCTATTAGGTAGGTAGGTATCTACAACGTCCCGACAGGCGCGCGCGTGACACACGACCTATTCGAAATACGCCGGCGGAGCGCTTCGCTGTAGGTAAATAACGGATGTACCGCGCGGAGTGAGCCAGGCCTGGTTTACTTGCTCATAACATAAAAAAGTCGTTTTAGCGTAGTGGCTCCTGCGTAGGCATATGATACAAAGGGTTCACCACCATCTATTTTATTTGCAGGACCCTACATGTCTATCATGAAGACTTCTCTGCTTCGATGTGCACGTTCCCTCTTTGTCAGAAGTTATTTGGCGTCCTGAAAATCATGATATCCACTTACCAGCACGTGGCCAGATTGATGTTTTATGGCCTTAAACTTGTCCCCCAAAATGGGTTGTAATAATGTTAATTGTGAAAATATATATCAACTGTATTTATAATATGCGTTTTTCTTAATAAATCGTACAAATATCAAATAGAATGTATGTCTTTAGTATAGAAAGTGTACAATGACCAACATTCCGCCCTGCGCCACCGACTAATAAAGAATCGACTTTATATCGTAGGCGGAATTAATCTAATAACGACCTTTCATTCTATTTATAGCGGGTTTGCATTCCGACGCGTTCTTCACATAAAAACAGAGAGCCCGGCAATTAAACTATGACTTTGCCCTGTAGAACGAATATTTTTAGAGAACTAAACAACGAAGGGATTAAGATAACTTTATATTTTTGGGAATACTTGGTTTGTTTTAAGGACAGTTGTAAGTTTTAGTCTATGGCTAAACTAGAGCTAGAGAAGGTAGAGTTTCGGCTATTATTTAGCCATTTCCTTGCTAGTGTCTAATGTCACACACGGTATAATTTAGGTAACAAACACAGGCGTAGTCACTATGAAAAATATTATTTCAGTATTTTTTCAAATTAATAGTCGAAAAGAATATGAATACTACTAGACGCTAGCTAAATTAAAATAATTGTAGGTTATATAGGAATGCTTACACAACTCCAATATTACAATATTACTAAACTCGTAGGTACCTACTCAAATTAGAAATAAAAATATCCTTAAACATACCTACTTATACTTATTATTAAACAATCAATCTTACTTACAACAAAACATAAATCTCTTAAACATAAACCAAGTTTATTGCCTAACTAACTACTTTTATTAACAAAACTGTCAACAAAACAAAGAAAAAAACAGAATTGTAACAGACGGTATACTAGATGATTAAACGAACTTCTAAGTGAAGTTCTATCGCTATTATATGAGTCGCTTCATTCGAAGATATTATATAACAGGTAGTCCTTTTTAGGTACTAGGTAACTTCGCACAATTTAAAGTATCATAAAAAAAAACACTGTGGCGGGGCGCCGCGTGGCATGATCCACCCGGTTCGCGCCAAGCCCTCATTCTTTAGAGACCCTAAACGAAACTTTTAAATGGGTTCCGGGGTGGGTGGGTACGTCATATCTTCGAATGAAGCGACTCATATAATAGCGATAGAACTTCACTTAGAAGTTCGTTTAATCATCTATTATATTTCGTCGCTTCATTCTTCAGATATTATATAACAGGTAGATTTTCAGAGATAGAAAGTTTTGTTTAGGTATATACTTGGAATTGAAATAAGTAAAGATATAAATATGTAATTACATATTTTATTATTATAGTACTTAATAATTAGTATTATTGCATAATGAGCTTCAAATAATCTTACTTTATTTGAGTTGCTAGAAATTATAATCAGCTTAAATTAATGAAACTTAGTGATAGTCTATTTATAGACACATAATTTTTAATGTAGTAATTTACTTAATATCAAAATACGTAATATTCAATAACTATTTTTAATATTAGGTTAAGTATTGTTAAGTATCGACAAAGCAAAGTTATTTTTTGATCATCTAAAGGCCGATGGTAAAACTTTGCGAACACCTGTGAGTTTTGTGTCCACCCGGCCGTTTTTCGAATGACATCGACACTGATACCGGCCGCGCGCGCGGCTGAGGTTGACGCGTGTCGTGTGCTGTGCGCACTAAAACGCTCATGTCAATGCCACTCGTGGCGAGCGTTTGCTTAATCCATCGACTTAGCGTCTGACTTGATGCAGTTCTGTGGGGAGCTTTGAATGTTACGAAGAGATTCCCGGAGTTTGAACCTCAGATATTTTTTGTAATAAAAATATATTCTTTTAAAGTTGATACTGGGCATATGTTGATATTGCTTTGAAAGTTTGAGAAGAGGGAGAGATAATAAGGGCTGTTCACGATTTGGAGCGGAAGTCTTGATTATATCTGTTATAATAATATTTACTTTATCAGATTGAAAAACAATATTTTCTAATTTAATTAAAGACAATGTCTGTACTCTTTGACCGGTACATAAAGCTAATAATGTAACGAGTTTATTTTTTTTGTAATATTTTCTAATGATAAATTAATATTTGGATACCAAGAAGACAGTTGATTTAGTACTAAATTTGGATCCCAAGTAAATGAATATTTAGGCTTAATAGGTTTAGTTTTATAGGCTCCTTTTAAGAGGCGTTTAACACAACTATTATCACTTATCTCTTCTCCTAATAAAAGAGATAATTCAGATCGATGCGTATTTAATGAACCGTTAGAACATCCCTTATTAAATTGCTCGTTTAAGAATCAAAGAACTAATGGAATGGATTTTTCGAAACTATTAATTCATAACCACACTTCTTGAAACCATAACTTCAATGAGACGTTGTACTAGCGAATAGTAGTGTCTGCGAGCGAGGCGAGCATCAACGTGAGAGCCTCTGGTGGGCAGCCGCGCCGGCTGAACGACGCCCGGAGAGCCTCGCGGCACCCAGGGTAAGGCTGGAGTGCAGTGGGTGCTGACTCCATGGCTGAGAAGGCCAGAAGGGGAATACAAGTACCCCTTCGGCTTTATCATCAATGATTTTTCGTAAACATTTTAATACAAGAGAAAAGGGAGGAAATGCATAAAAATCCAAGTCAGCCCAGCTTATTGTAAATGCATCAACTGCGACTGCATCAGGTTCAGGCTTCTAGGTGACAAATAATTTACATTTGGCTCGACTTGAGAACAAGTCGATCTTAATGGGCCCGAAACTATTTACAATAAGTTGGAAAGCGCTATCCGAGAGGGCCCATTCAGTATCAGGGTTAAGTTTTCTGGACTCTTTCTTTCTTTCTTTTCTTTTTCTTCACTAGCTATACTTTTGAGACCTAACAAAACCGCGAGTAATTCTAAAAAGTTAATATTATTTTCTTTTTCACTGTTCGTCCATGAACCACTATATTTATTATTTTTGCATACTGCTCCCCAGCCTGTCCTAGATGCGTCGGTGTAAATTTCTAACTTATAATTTTGAGTAATGATTTGACAAGAAATAATATTAATATTATTTTTCCACCACCATAAATCTTTTAGTAATATCTTATTGAGATTCATTTTTGCCTCATAGTTTCCTCCGAACTTATTTAAGGCTAAAAAATTTTGTCTCTCTAATATTTTTGTATATAAGAATCCATATTTTGTGGCTGGACAGGCTGCGATCAATACACCTATAAGTTTAGCGAAATTTCGTATTGAACAAGTTTTAAGATTAATGTACCTATTTATTAACTGTGCAATGTTATTCCGCTCATCGCCAGGTAACGTAATAGACATCTGTTCTGTGTTGAACATAAAACCTATGAATTTGATTGACTTTTTTGGTACAATGTGACTTTTATCGAAATTTACAATAAAACCTAGACAATGTAATAACTTCAAAGTTTCTCTTACATTAATCATGCATTCTTCATATGTATCTCCAATAAGAAGATCGTCTTAATAGGTAGTAGACTTAAAACCTTGTTTTCTCAAATGACTCATTACTTCATGCATAATTTTTGTAAATACCCACAAAGCTATCGATAATCCATACGGCATTGCTGTGAACTCGTAAGTGATCGGCTCAGACGAATCATTTTCTTGGAATTCGAATCGTAGGTACTTTCTGTTTTATAAGATTCCATTTTAAAATGTACTTTTGTTACGAACTTGTTTAAAGATTTTAAATTTAGTATAAACCTTTTTTCTCCGTTAGGTTTCGGAGCTAAAAATATATTTGAAATACATTGATCATTTGAAGGAGAACAAGGTTTTATAGCCCCTAAGTCAAATAATTTATTTATAGCTATTTTCATGTCTCGTTTTTCACATGATGACAAATTATTTTTAGGAATAGAATACTGACAAATTTGAGTATCGAATGGTATTCTAAATAAATACTTTAGCCACTTCAATATAACTTCATTTTTAGTTATTTTTGTCTAACAATCATAAAATAAATTAATTCGACCTGCATGTACCTTGATTAATGTTGGGTCGGAGCACGCATCCTGGATGAAGTCTGCGGCTGGAACTTGGCGTTGAACGCAGAGTTCGATTGTGGGCGCTGCTGTGTTTTGAGCTGCTATCGGTTTCCTCTGACCTCCCCGCCCCCCCCTGAACGACGGGTAACGAGGAGGTCCTGTCCAGTTTCCCTGCTGAGACGACCGGTTGACCGTTGATATTTAAGAGGCGGCTGTTTTGGCTGGGCCTTTTTTAATTAGGGCTCCCTGCTTTTCAATGGCTTTACTTGCCTTTATTTTTTCCGGCACTGAACTTCCGAATAAAGTTTTGTCTCTTTCGGAGTCTTGTATAACATGTTTAAAGTTTGTATCCAAATTCGGTAAAATCAGTTTTACCCTATCTTTGGTTAACATAAAGTGGAGGTCTGATAATAGGCGGCATCCATCACTTACGTGACGGAGGGCCTTCATTTGTTTTCTTCCTTCCCAAGGAGGACGTCAATCCCTCGATTTATGGCGGTAATACCGTACCCCAGCTGTTGCTGAAAGTTTTGGTTTTTTTTTTTTTTTGTCACGTGCTCGTGCTATGTCAGTTATGGCTGCCAAGATTTCCGCATTTAATTTTGGGGCTTGCAAGTTTTTGCAGTTTTCGGGTACCGTATTTTCTATGGTTAATTTATCTTTGTCTTCTTTGGACAGTCCTTTTCTTAGTAAAGGTGTCCATAAATTTGAGAGCGTATCGTGTATTTTAGCGCCAAATTCGGGTGTATCGGAATTTGCAGCTCCAAGTGCAGTAAGCAGCTCTGGATCCAGATCGGGATTAGGTTCTCCCGATATACCTGGTGCGTCTTGTGATATTGACGGCTCCGGATTAGGGAGCGTCTTTGCAGATAGCTTTTGATCCACAGTGAATGACGCGGCAGTCTTCTAGTTATCCAGGTTTACATCATCCAGCGGTAGCGGTAACTCATACCTTGGAGGCGACATGTTTATGTTTTAACAAACATATAATTCATATTAATATAACGCTCATAACGTATTACAGACAACGAGATAAATCTCCTTGAGATTACCCGCATTTTCTGTAGTCGTATTGAAAACAAAAGGTGATCGATAAGATCAGATAAAATTTATTAAAGTTTACATCACAACGATATTGAGCAGTTAACGTGATATATCTATTATAGATTACACGCATTTTCTGCTCTGATTTTTTAAATAACCTTGGAGGCGACATGTTTATGTCTAATTCATATTAATATAACGCCCATAACGTATTACAGACAACGAGATAAATCTCCTTGAGATTACCCGCATTTTCTGTAGTCGTATTGAAAACAAAAGGTGATCGATAAGATCAGATAAAATTTATTAAAGTTTACATCACAACGATATTGAGCAGTTAACGTGATATATCTATTATAGATTACACGCATTTTCTGCTCTGATTTTTTAAATAACATTTTTACACTGAATAAGTAGCTCTTGCCTTGTAAGATTTCTTCTTCATCGGTAGAAATAATTCGCTGTTTCCGTTTTTTATTTATTTTTTGTTCCAACTTTTTTATCTTTATATTATAATGTTGAAGCTGTTCTTCTGCTGTACGTTTAACATTTTGTAAAAACTTAAGTAAATGATTAAAGTAAATGACGTATGCTTGTTACCACGCACGAAAAAAGAATGAGGGCTTGGCGCGAACCGGGTGGATCATGCCACGCGGCGCCCCGCCACAGTGTTTTTTTTATGATACTTTAAATTGTGCGAAGTTACCTAGTACCTAAAAAGGACTACCTGTTATATAATATCTGAAGAATGAAGCGACGAAATATAATTATTGATGCGAATTTCTTTACCTTCCGTGCTAGTCGCAACTGTGTTACGGCAAGGTAAGAATCTCACTCATTGAATTGTCGTCCGTATTAATATAGCGTAAGGATTGTAAATTAAAAAAAATGTACATTACTAGAGTAGCAAAACAAAATATTAGTGAAAAGAGACGAAACGATGATGAATGCAAAGTACAGTTGAACCGTCACAGTACACCCAAAACATCCAGAAGTAATGATTTCTATATATATTTTAGTTTTAAATTATTATTTTAATTTTTTTTATAGAAGTTGTTTACTGTACTTATAGTGATTTAGAAAAACTATATTATTACAAAAATAAAATTAAAAACAATGCTTATAAACTAAGTATTTACCTATTTGTCCAGCCACATAGGAATAAAATAATATGAAATAAAATAAAACAAATATAGAAGAAGAAAAAAACAAAAAAAATAAATAGTAGCAGGGCTATATACTAAAACTATACTTTTTGTATATATACTTAAATTTGCTTAAGTATTGCAAAAATACTGGTTGCATATACACATATATTGGTAGTAAAACTAATACAAAACTTAAATACTTAATTATAAATACATATCAATAATTGGCATACTTAATTGATGATTTTAATTAGATCCTCAGTTTGCTCATAACTCAAATTACTCAGAAACTTGTCCAGTGCCCTTCTGCAAACAAATCTACTCAAAGAGTAAATATTTTTCTCTCTATTAATACGATTGTAAACCAATGGAGCTAAAAAGAAGGAGAAACCCTGCGCAAATACCGTTTTACAGACAGGAACATCAAAAACTTTGTATGTTCTCCTAGCAGACTGGTTCATACGCCCTTGTAATTTGTGTTGTCTTAACAAAGTGGTTTTAATAAATAGTTGTCGAATATTTAGGACACCGAACTCCTCATAAAGCTTAAATGTTGGATACTTGAAATGTTTGAAATTTAGCACTTTAATAATGCATCTAAGTGTTCTTTCAATTCTCAAAAGAATAGTTTTTCTAGCTCCACCCCAGGCACAAATGCCATAAGTTGCTATTGATTGGCACAAGGATAAATATACTATTCTGTTAGTTTTCTGGTCTCTTAGATGTCTAATTCTTTTGAAAATTGGTATCAGTTTACGGAGTCGACTTTTCAGATTGTTAATTTGATGTTTCCAGCTTAACTTATTGTCTATGTCGATACCAAGATATTTCACACTTGCAGCAGGTGACAACATATAACAATTACAACTATTTACATCCCAACAAAATTCGTTATGCACTTTTATTTCAAATTCCTTCTGAGGTTGTTGACGATTATTTATACTAAATGTAAGGTATTTAGACTTATCAAGGTTTAGGGAAAGAAGACTTAGATCAAGCTGTTTTTTTATGGTACGCATACCAACCTCAGCGCTAGATTTTACTTTAGCCCAAGATTCATCGTGAAATAATATGACTGAATCGTCAGCAAATGTTACTATTTTTGCATTTGGGAGTTGAGTGCTGCACAGGTGATTAACATAAATCAAAAAGAGGGTAGGTCCCAGCACTGAGCCCTGCGGTACACCGAATTTGACTTTAAGCCTTGAGCTAATGACATCACCCAATTTTACTCGCTGCATCCTGTTGCTTAAATAGCTTTTAAAAATATCCAGTGCAGTGCCCCGAATTCCAATAGATTCTAACTTATGTATTAGAAGAGGGACAGAGACAGTATCAAAAGCTTTGGCTAGGTCCAAAAAAATGCCCAAACACTTTTTGTTACCGTCCAAACCTTGAGCAACATGAGTAATCAAGGTCTCGATGGCATCTACAGTGGACTTATTTTTCCTGAAACCAAATTGGTTGTTCGATATTAAATTATATTTTTCCAAATAGTTTACTAAACGAATATTAATAATTTTTTCTAGGACTTTAGCTATTGTGGGCAGTAGTGATATTGGACGGTAGTTAGTGATACTGCCTCTATCTCCGGACTTGAATATAGGAACGACAACGGATTCCTTCAAAACATTAGGAAATATACCAGACGACAAACATAAATTAAAAATGTGAGTTAAGGGGAGGAGTACAAGTCGTATGTGTTTTTTTAGAAACGATGAGGACATTCCATCCCATCCAGAAGAGTTATTTATTTTTAGTGACATAATTATTTTGAAAACCTCCGATTCATCCGTATCAGAAAGGTAAAAGGAATTTGGTGGTGTATTCATTTCAAAGTGTTTTAATACGAGATTATCTTCCGTTACATTAAGCCTTTGTAAGATATTTTCTGACAATTTAGACCCAACGTTAATAAAGTAATCATTAATGCAATTAACTAGGTCTTGTGGATTTTGACCTTGTTTAAATAATTCCCCTGACTCCTGAGACTTAACTGAAGATCCCAAACTGCACACCTGTTTAATAACTTTCCAAGTTCTTTTTATATCATTCTTGCATTTGACTAGCTCTTGCTTATCGTGTTCATCTTTAAGTTTATGAATAATATTATTACATTTATTTCTGTGACGCTTGTAGATGAATTCAAGCTCTTTGTCGTTCGGTGATTTGCTGTGTCTTTTATGTAAAGTATCTCTAAATCTCATACAGCGCAATAGGCCAGGAGTTATCCATGGCTGAAATGTTAATTGCCGGTTGGGTATCTTTAAGTTATATGTTGACTTTTTAATTGTATTAGATATCATTTCCATGAATAATTCAACAGCATGATTAGGATCTTTTATTGCAATAAGGCCATTCCAATCAATTTTTTTTAGTAGTATGTCAACTCTGCTATGATCTACCTTCTCAACATTTTTCTTGTGGTGTTTTATTCCAAATTCTTTTTTAACTGGTATGCATAAGTATAAACAGCTATGATCAGTGACAGCTGAATGACAGACTACTGTTGTCATTTTGGTGTTTGATTTCACGAAACAATGATCCAAACATGCATTAAGACGAGTAGGTATTATGTGACGGGGCAACAGGCCGTGCATGGCTAGCAAGTCCGAATACTCATCAGATTGCATGTTATTAATATTGTCTAATATATCAATGTTTAGATCCCCAGTTAAGTATATATTTGGTATACATTTTAAATCAAACAAAAGTTTATCTAGGGATGTATTAAAATTTGCTATTGAAGAAAAGGATGGTGATCTATATAGACAGACAAATACGTGCTCATGACCAATTTTTACTACAAGACAATCGGCATCGGCAATGTTAGGCTCATAAACTGACACATTAGATATATTATTACGAATATAAACAACTACTCCACTGTTCTGATTGACATGTTGAAGACTAATATAGCCATTATAATCCTGCAAATTAGGTATCAGTTGTGACTTTTTTAACCAGCACTCCGTTAAAATAATGAGATCGTAGTCAATCATACTTCTACTTAAAAATACTTTGAAGTCCTCAAAATTACGATTTATACTTCGTATGTTTTGGACTATAACATTAAGGGACTTTACTGAATTAGGTTTGTATTGCAAAAACACTTCTGGGTTGTCGACTGCGACCGAATCACCGAAGTTGACATTTTTATCAACCTCAGTGACAACCTCCTCAATATCATTAACCATCATAATAGAATGGTAATAAAAATAAGTAAAACGTTCCAGTCCCAGTCGACAACTTAAGCCTCTGAGTTATTAGTGGCGATATCTTATACGAGTTTAAATATGTTTTCATGTCAAACACGAAACTGAGGAAATCATCATATAATATTAATAAGTAGTATAATATAAACAGAAAATAAATAAAAAATACCTTATAATTCAATGGCATGCACAATTCATAATTTAGAGGGATAAAACAAAACTTATAGTTATAATATAAAAAATATAAGGAGAAAGAGCGAAAGCAAGTGCTAAGGAAAGTTAAACTAAGTTCAAAGAAATGGCGTAATTTCTTTCCACTTACAGAAAATAGTCAGTCCAATTTTAAAGCTGCAACTTGTCCTAGTGATTTAACTATAATGGCTGGTTGACCCTCAGATTTCCGAAGAAGAATATTCCCTCTAGAAGTCCAACAAAATTTGAAAGAACCGTTTTTGACTAGTTCCCTGGCTGCTGTTAGAATTCTTTTAGACATAAAAGTTAGGGGCTCAGATATGTATACTTTGGCATTAAGATCGGACATGCCAAGTTTTTCAGTAGTCAAAGGGTTGTCTTTATTTTTAATGGCATAATTTTTCACGGCTTTTAGGAATTTGTCCTTTTCAGTAGTATCAGCATATTCTATGTGAATAGGTGCATTATTTTTACCTTTTCTGTATATATTTAAGCCACTAGCAAATGGGGTTTGAAGAGTTAAATATATTTTTTCCACTGCCTCACGAACATTTTCGCCCTCTTTCTTGGGAATATTTCTTACTTCTACAATATTTTTCAAATTATTTTTAAGAACTCCATTTAGCTGAACCTCCAATTCATCAATACGCTGCAGCGCTTCCGCATTCTTAATCTCCATTGCATCGATTTTATTAGACACTTCCTTATAATTAGCAGTACTTGTTTGTAATAACTTTAAAATCTCATTATTCGATTCCAGAATTTTCTTGTTCTGCTCCTTTATTTCTGCCATATCAGAATTGAAATGTTCACGTAATTGTTCCAAAATTGAATCTTTCATTTCATCAAGCTTTACTTGGTCCGGATTTTTGCGTTTCCTTGTATTAATATTCATTATCAAATTTTTGTTATTTTCTTGTGGTTCGGAAGAAAGGTCTGGATAAGATGCGTATTTAGCTTGACTACTGGAGTTTGGTGATCGTTGCATTTTATCTGACAATATTGGGTATACTGTTCCTTGCTAAAGTTGCACAAAGTTGAGACGTCGTAAATAGTTATTACAATGCTTAGGAAATAAATGCGTTAAAGTTATGCTATTACGGTTGATATTCGCTTTTTAACTATTTTAGGAATGATCGCACGCGTCTCTCGTCTACAGTGGCTCGAGTGAGAATGAGAATGAATGAATTAAGAAAAAAGTTTTATAAGAAATAAAACTCTTAGTTTTTGATTGTTTTGTAAACGCGCTAATCTTGTAATGACTTCTTGTCAGGAGAGATGTTTTATTTAGTTACTTAAAAAGAAAATGAACAATTTAATACATCAAAATACACCTCACATCTCTATGATTAGTCTGGTTTAAAACTTAATAAAGGTTGATTAAAATTTCTCAAGGAATTCTTCCGTGATCAATTGGTATAAACTATGCAGAAAGTTGCCTTATGTTTTTAAACTCAATAAGGTCGTTAATGTGACGATTCATAAAAACGTAATACAAAGTACTTCACTGTTACAAAGAGGAAAATGAACTACTCGTGTAATTTTTATCAGAAATAGGTGTTCCTTAATCAATTTTTATTGTTATTACGAAAAAGCCCCAATACAGTTTTAAACAAGGCATCGTACGTGCTCTCGCGCACATAAAACACTCGAAGCAATAAATACATGTTGAGCAGAGTTTTATATTTTCATGCAACCCAAAACGGACTGGAAAAAGTACCACTTTTATTTTCCGCCGCTCGTTTGTCAACAAAGCCGTGTTTTTCGCGTAATCTTTCATTCGGCTTCTCGGAAACCCGCGTATTATTGTAACCGTGTAAAAGTTGAACGAAACGTCCCTGAACTAGTTAACTAATTATAAAAGCTACCGAAAATATAGTTACGTCATGAGACCTTAATAAATAATATCTAATATGCAGTATCTTGTTAGTGTGTTGCGCTGATATTGTACAGAGTGGCCTATTTAATTTACTGTACAACATTAGTAACAGTCTACTGCAATTATTGTTGGAGTTTTCACGAACTTTAAATAAAATTTGTTTTAGTTTTCATATCCGTTCGAGTTTGCAAAGGCGTGTTAGGTACATCGTATGATTTTTAATCAAAATATGCATTAGACCGCGATCGGCGTTTTTAATCACCAATTAAGTTTGAACATAAGTTCTAAATTAGAGTTGAAGATACCTACGATATATTTGAAGAAGTTTTAGGCGTAGGTTCCTAAAACCTGATGAATAAGGAGCTTAAGTAGCCCAGTCATTTCCCAGGCTGCCTTTAACAACCACCGCCAGCTTTTATGTTTATTTATTTATTTATTTACTCTTTATTGCATACAAATTACAAAATGGATTACAAATAAGAAGAATTATATGTATCTTATTATATAACAATTGGCGGTCTTATCGCTATCAAGCGATTTCTTCCAGACAACCCGGGTTATAGAACTGGTGAAATACGAGTTGGGATAAGGCATGCATAATTTAACTATAAATACACTAAATAAGAATATACACAAATAATGTACTATGATAGACATACATACATAAATATATAAACGCTACATATATATATATGAAGTTATAGGTTAAATGACTTCATATGCTGACTGAAAATGCAGTTTTAAATGTTTTTTGAAGATTAGAAGAGAACTTGCAGATTTGATCTGAAGAGGCAGCTCATTCCATAGATTTACTGCACGAACCATAAAAGACTTTCGTAAGTAGTCTGTTGAATGTATAGGTGTACTAAGCATAAGGTTATTAGTTGATCGTAGATTACGCTCATGTTGAGCATGGCGATATTTAAAATGCTGTTGAAAATAACTTGGCATGATGGGATTGAACAGAATGCGATACAGGAGACAAAGAATATGAATATTCCGGCGAGAGCGAATAGGAAGCCACTTGAGCTTAGTGCGATATTCAGATACATGATCATATTTACGCAATCCAAATATGAATCTTATACAGAGATTTTGAAGGCGCTCAAGCTTGTTTAGTTGGTCTTCGGTGATATCCAGATAGCAAACATCTGCGTAGTCAAGTATGGGGAGAAAAAGAGAATGTGCGATTGATATTTTGGTGGGAAGAGGCAAAAGATTACGCAAGCGCTTGAGTGAGTTTACAGCAGAAAACATCTTCCTGCTCACTTCATTCATCTGGGTATTCCATGTCATAGTATTGTCAAACATCAGACCTAGGTTTCGGACACTCCGACTGTATTCGATTGTGACTGAGTTAATTGCAATTTTTGGACAGAGTGACCAGTCTATCCGATTTACTAAATTTGGACTACCAATTATTATAGCCTGCGTCTTAGAAGGGTTTAACATTAGACCATGCTGCGTACTCCAAGACATTATTTTTGAGAGGTCTAAATTGACAGCATTAATTGTTTGAGATAAGTTATCCAAGCTACACTGAAAGTATATTTGAACATCATCTGCATACATATGGTAGGACGAAGAAAGTTCTTGAGAAATATTATTTATAAAAATAGAGAAAAGGAGAGGAGACAACACGCCACCTTGTGGGACTCCTGCATGTACTTCGGCCCAAGAGGAGAAAGAATCTCGTGCAACTATACGCTGCCGGCGTCCACACAAGTAGTTACGAAACCAATCAATTACCGATGGAGATATGTTAAGCGAGCGCAGCAACTCTAACAAAATGTCAAAATCAACTGTATTGAATGCGTTACTGAAGTCTAATAATGTTAACACGGTGAGCTTTTTATTTTCCATGCCATGTCTAATGTCATCTGTGATTTTGGTCAAAGTGGTGACTGTACTGTGTCCAGATCGAAATCCGGATTGGTATGTGTTCAAAATATTATTTTTCGTAATAAATTTAGTCAATTGAAGGTGGACAAGACGCTCAAGAATTTTAGATAAGAAAGGCAGTTTGGAGATGGGTCGGATGTCATTGAAAGAAGAAGGACTAGTTTTTTTGGGTATCGGAATTATCTCGGCATCTTTCCATAAAGTCGGAAACTTGTTCGAAGAAATGGACTTGTTAAGTATAATAGTAATTATTGGTAAGAGGAGATCTTGCAGGAGAATTATCATTTTCCGACTTATTAAATCTGACCCGATGGCATTGGAGGCTATGGAATTAATTGCTTTCTTAACATCACATTCAGTAAATTGATTAAAAGTAAATTGTTCATAGGAAGGCACTGGCAAAGCTGAAAGTCGATTTAACGTTTGGTGTTTTGTTTGGGCTTCAATAATGCCGGGAGATGTGAAATGCTTGTTAAGTGCATTAATATCAAAGTTATTAGGAAGATCTATGTTTTTATTTTTGCCAACACCTAAGGTTTTGAGGAAATTCCAGGCTTTTGCCGGATTTCCCTTCGAAACAGAGTCATGAATATGGCGTCTTTGTGCGTCCCTACACATAGTATTACAGCGATTGCGCAACATTCGATACTTTTCCAAATTTATAGCGGTTGGATTCTTTTTATATTTTAATCGAGCATTATTGCGTTTTTTCATATATTTTTTTATTTGTTCAGTGAGCCAAGGAGCAGGAAGATGCTTTATTTTAACAGGTCGCACTGGTGCATGCTGATCGTAAAGTTGAACGAGTAGAGAGTTGAATATAGCAATCTGATCATCTACGTTTTCGGCATTTACTACAGCACCCCAGTCGATTTCCTGTGCATCATGAATTAAATTATCTAGATCTATACCACCAAAACATCGCTGCAGAAGCTTACTTTTCTTGGATTTAGGAGTTTTAATTTTGTAGGAGAGGAAGATCAGATCGTGATATGAGAAAGCACTTGCTTCAGTTTGCCCATGGGTTACAACGTGGTCTAAAGAGGACACAATCATTAGATCTAAAAGAGAAGGGGCAGAGTTTGGAAAGAAGTGTGTCGCACCGGACGGGAGAATATTTAAATTACTTGCCTTGACTACGGACTTAAGTCTCTGCGAACGAGTGTCGTTCTTTAACAAACAGGTATTAAAGTCGCCCATGACTATAATGTGTTCATATAGGGGAACAAATTCTTCGAAGATTTCTTCCATAGTCGAAAAATAATTTACTGTACAGTTTGGGCTATACATTACACCTAACAAAAGTTTTGTATTCAGTAACGTGATTTCAACGATAAGGTATTCAGCTGTGTTAGGTGATCCCGATGTACAATTTGAAGTCTTTAGTATATTGTAAGGTATATGGGATCGTAAGTAAATAGCCACTCCGCCTCCTGTACGGTGGGTACGGTCATTACGGAGCATGTGATAACCAGGCAGGGTATAGGAAGTCGTTGGTAAACACGGTTTCATCCATGTTTCAGAGACGAGAATTGCGTGAACATTCATACAATCGAAAGATGCTAGCATATCGGAGTAGTGTGCCGGAATACTCTGGGCGTTGATATGAATTACATTGAAATTTTTCAGTTGACCTGAGAATTGTGAATCAAGATATTGGGATAAAGGAAGTGAGGTACTGTGAAAGCTTGCAGAGCTGTTCAATCCATCCGATGAGTAGGAAAGAGGATCCAAAAATTCATCACTTTCAATATCCGATGAACTCATTTTACCTTAAAATAACTACTTACAATAGTAAAATAAAATATACATATATTACTAATAAAATAAATAAAGTAATAAATTTAATATAAATATACTATACAATGTAGTATATATAAACTACAAATATATTTTTATAACTAATATATAAACCTATATTTATAATATAAAGTTCTAACCCACTAGCTGTTTAAAAGAAATTTACAAACAAAAAAAAAGATACAACCAATAAGCATAACAGCTTCCAGACAACGGTACTATAAAATAATAATAACAATAAATAAACAACTTTAATGAAAATTTCAACGAAGCCTTAAACAGCCGAAATCAAAAACAAAAAAAAAACTTTACAATCATAAGTTATGTTATGAACGTAACCTGCTAGACAGCTAACTTATAAACAGACTTTGACAGTTCTGTCAGTCACTCAATGTCAGTTAGGAAATTTTAATAGTAGGTAGCTAAAATAAATTTGTAAATTTGTTGAGGGTGATAGTAAATCACTGATATTATAATTAAAGTATGCTATACTATTTATACTATAGTATAAAGGCGGCTTACTTCTTAATAACTCGGCGTCTTGCTGCATTACTGGGTTTATTTTGTGGCTCTGTACTTGGTTGCGGTAAAGTTTCTTTCGAAGATCTGTCATCCGGTATGGCGTCCAAATCCGTTGTGCAGGATACCAGATGCCTAGTGCCATCAGGACTCAATACGAAGACGGTACCACCGCGAGTCCAGCACTTTGTAACACCGAATCGCTGGCGCGCGGCTACAAAGGCATCATGCCGCATTTTCGTCAGAAATTCAGACAGCGTGATACCAGAGCCCTTAAGCGAAACCTTGCTTGACCAAATTTTATCCCGTACAGACAGTTCATTGAATTCAATCAAAAGAGGTCTGCATTTACCTTCCTTCGGCTGGCCTAAACGATGACTACGCATGATGTCGCATTCTTTAAAAGGAGTAATCTTCATTGTTGTCTGAAACAGCTTAGTGGCAATGGCAGCAGTACTCTCGTTGTTTCCTTCAGATATTCCATGTAATAAAAGAATTCTCCTGCGTCCCTGCATCTCCAGACGATCACAATCTTTGGCAATATGGTCTATTTGCCCTTGTAAAATCAGCAATGTTTTCTGAACAAAGACCTTGAAGTCCAGGAATTCTTTTGGCAAAGTAGATGATGTGCACTGATTCTTGCCAAGAAATTCTTGCTCAAAGCTGGTCATTCGGCTGTTAAACATTTCTTGTAATTCACAAAAACTTTGCTTGAGAGATGTGTTTTCCATTGTGATAAGTGTACTTGTAAATTTTTAGTGAAGTGATAATGAAAGTATTTTAGCTAGTAGGCTTAACTTCTAGTAATACATTAATCCGGTTTTTGTTATTAATTAATGAAAAAATACTAATAAAATAGAATTAAATCAAGAGCCAACACAAAAACAGTATACTCAATTTTAGGCCTACCCCCAAAAAAAAATGTTGCTAAGTAATGTAATTTTTGACATACTTACCCTTTCTAATCCCGCCTGCTCTACTCTTGGATTCATTGTCACCAACCATGAGTTGCGATCGAAGACAAACACGAGTTTATATCGTGATATATTTATATTTTGTTTATCTAGAAAACGTTATTGGAAAAAAAAAGAAAGCCCTATTTTCAAGCTTCTTTTTGCATATCTCGTTTTAGTCCGCAAAAATGCAAGATGTTCGAAATAGTATATTTCATTACGAGTGCGGAAAGCCTGTCATTGCAAAGAGTTCCGACAAATGTCTACCCGAGCCGAGGCGCAGCCGAAGGCGAGGGTTGACAGTCGGAACGAGTTGCAATGACGGTTCCGCACGTGTACTGAACGACTATTTTTAATACAGTTGCGAAAAAATTAAGCAATTTTATAAAATATACAAAATGGCGCCAGCCGTGAATATTATAAACAGAGATTTTTTTTGTTTACCCATTCTGGGTAGGCAAAGGGAACTATGCCCATACAGCCAAGTCTTTAGTAGATTTTTTGTATTGACATGAAACGAAAATTAATTTAATGAGATAAAATGAAATGAAACCTAACCTAACTCATTGCATCAAATCATTATATCTGATATTGAAACAAATTAGTAGCTTCTTTGGTTGATTTTTTCTTTTTAATAGACACTATTTTGACATTTGGGAAAGAGAACGCACTAGTGCGGAAAAGGTAAAGAAAATGCACAAGTGTGTAATAGCCCACATCCCGAACGCTAAACGTCCCTGCAATACGCCACTTTTTGAGCAACTGTATTAAAAAATATTTTAATATCTCAACATCAACTGTTGAAACTATTTGCTTAAGTATTTGTTTCATCATATAATTCTGCAAGATTACTCGCAGTTTTATTACCAACTCGCACATTGGCGTGGCTTGCATGCATTACTCTTAATCCCGTCGCTATAAAATGCAAACATATTTTTTTCAAATCATCAAACATGTATTTTGTAAGTATACGCCAAAAACTCGCCCTGAATTGAGAATATTTGTGTGTATCTAAAAAGCTTAATTTTAATGCACGATTGCTAATTGCTTCGGGCATGCTCTAATTTTCTCAATATGCGGAACATGTAATTTCCTCCTAGATAATATTAGAAGGGACATCCAGCGCTGTAGGTTGTCTGCGTGTTTACAAACACAGGCCCGATCAAAGGCAAGAAGTTAACAAGTGGACTGCAGTTCATTTTAGAGAATTCCTTTCATTTTTCATGCAGTTGCTTTTACTCGTATTTTTTTAAGTAGAGCAATCGTTTTGGTGAGCACTGCATTGCATATCTGCCTACTCGTTTGATAATATGAAACATATCAGCAAAGCTACAGTAATCAAAACATAAACCTGTCTTCGACGCTTAGCAACGCTAGAAGCTCGCACTCTCCGCGCTATGACCGAAAGCACGTAATTAAAACCGCAAACGCTTCGGGAAAGCGGTTACTTTTTTATTTAAATACGTAATTTCGCAATAGCATATTGCCTTGAATCAGGCCGGTTTGTGCCAAACTGCTTCGTTAGTCGACATCAATCACTTGCTAGTTGCGTAAGCGCATTGTTAACGCGCGAATTGCAGCCTTTGATCCACGACCTTTGTAATATTTTGGTTACTACAACTTGAGACATACGAAAGTTTTCTTAGTGTAAACTATAATTTTGATATAAATCTTTAAGATGCAATTCTTAACGTTTGTCGTGTGTATTGTTAGGTTATCAATGAAGAAAATTTGGTTATCTGTTATATTCTTTTCCATTGTTTTATTCAACCTTTACTTTAAATAAAAAGCCTTAACTTTCTTCAGTCATTTTCTTGTTCATGCTCGCGAGTCTTCATTGAGTGTCGCTGTATATTCAAACTGTTAGCAACGGTACAGAGATAACATAAAATATTAAGGTTTAAAAAGCTTTTCGCCACCTAAAGAAAAGTTGTTTGATGATTAATTAAAATTTCTTTAAAAATATTGAAAGAAAAGAAAATTTTGTGCATGATTAGCAAGGACGAGGGTGTTTCAACGCGGGTGAAATCCCCACGGGAACCTTTTAATTACGTGAACTTTTTACTCGATTCCTATTAAAATATTTGGTTTTATGAATTTTTGTTTATTAAATATTTAAATTAACCGTTGCAGCTTAGAATATGTCTTCCCAAAATTAATCAAGATTATATATATCTTCATAACAAATGGCGGATAGCTTCTGTGACATAATAAAACCACAAATTAAGTGGAATGCGGTCACTTCTTTATGCAGCACATTTATTTCACCAGCCGCGGATAATTTATTGCTGGAGCTTTCTTTTGCAGGTATTTGGCCGAGAAATTAGTTGAATGCATTTTTGATCCAAGTCAAGGGCGTTGGTTTTTTGTAAACCCATTGCGTATCTTTGGTTTTCATGGCCTATGGAAGTGGTTACTATCAAGGATTTTATATATTGCACGGAATAATGATTTCATCGGTTGGTCAAATCCTTTATGTATATATTGAAATACAAGTTCTTTGTGCTGTTATATTTTATCAACTTAAAGATGCTTTGATAGATAATTGTAACAACACCTTTAAAAAAGTCAGCTAAATATACAAATAAGTAGATCAGTTGACTCTACATAACAACTGGTAAATATAATACGTAGTATGCTTCGAAAATGGTACCTATAGCATTATGCATGGAAGAGTGTTTAATCTATGCGATTGACACTCATTGCAAATTTTAATAAACAAAACCATTTTTAGCTAAATTTATATTACCTATATTACGTTGTCGAATCAGGTAATATACCTGTAATGATAATGTTTAAATGTGTAATTAATATATAAATAAACATATATTTGTCAACTTATATAATTATTGAAACTGCGACCCTGTGAGAATGAGAAAGACATTTGTAAAATGATTTATGATTTCAATATTCAACTGACTGGTATAAGTAACCGATACAGGCACAAAACTGGTAGAAAAAAATAGCGTTTCACAATATCTACTGGCTACGAGCTGTAAGTTCTCAAATTTGGCATGGGCCCTCTTTACATGACGTTCTGCCAAGAAACTAGGCGATATGTGATTTATATGTAGAATATCACGCATTCGTAAATTATTTGTGTGATATTTGAACTAAATAAATTAATAAACTTATTCAATTTATTCTTGCTATGTTTTGGTACTCGATAAATATAGTATAGTGTGTTTTTAGAGCTTTTTATTTGTAATTGTAAAACGAGACGCCAATCCTTTGACTTATTTTGCCATTGGTTAAATCACATTTTATGACGTCAAAGAAAATATTTAAAAGATAAAATTACAGATAAGTTAGAAAGAGAAATCTGGATTTTTGATATGTTGACAGATATTTGATAGGATACTTAGTTAAATTAATAACTTGTTACGTCGTCGTTGGCTAGATAAAATGTCTCATTTTGTAATGGTCAAATGTAACCTAGCAACCCACTGCAGTCAAACAGTTCGTAAGCAGTGGTTTAGTTGTCAAGATTTTGAATGTAGAAAGGCATTTTGGTAGTGAACTCTATTGTTCGTAGTCAAAACGAACAGTTTTCATGATATTGAAACCTTAATTAAACCTTATTAATGAAGTATCCGTTAGCTATTGTTTCATTTGAACATGATTATAGTAATAGATCGCCGTTGTCCTTTGGTTAGTTAGCAAATGGGTACAGTTGAATCATGTTTTTTTTAAATAATATACGTAAATTTATGTGAAAACATGAATCATCTCTCCTGCCGCAGCCAACTCAGCAGCACCGGCCCTCGGCTGCTCGCTGGCTGCGGGATTTACGAGCTTATAATTAATTTGGAACTGACCCAATTCGATGCACCATTTTCCACGATATACATCATCGTCTCCGTGTCACGCTGATTTATCGGCTGCAGGTTTGACTGCATCGCAAGTAACGGTCACTATCGCAGAGGTGAAGACGGCTTAACGATAGCGCCTTGTGCCTCTCTATTCCTGAAATTGACGGTTTCGAGTCTTTGAACTATGTTCTAAATTATACTTTATGTTCGTATTTTCGATCTTAATTTGTGAATATGAATATCGCAGAATTATAGCTGAAGTTAATTGCATATCGTAAATGATAATTTGACTATAATTTTTGCCAATATTGCTGAAATACTATGCCGCATTTAACAATTTTAGTACTTAACTCTTGTTTAATGCTGAAAATAGTTATGCAAAGCTATTTTACATTGTTTTAAAAATAACTTTCATTTCTTGATAAAATATTGATCTTATAATAAGCAGATTATGATTTTAAATTATCTTTTACAAAAAATCGTAAAACAAGCAAGACTTGACCGACACGTCCTTCCGAGGGGTTTTAAAGTTGTAAAACAAAATTATATTTTTTATGAAATATAGGTATATTCTAGTAGACAAACAATTACTTAATTGGATAGGTTTCATAATCTAACGTTTGTAACTGCGCCGGCTACTTACCATTTCCCAGAAAACTGAAAATACGCGCGCACTGAATCCGTGTCAGACTGGATTTGTCTCCGGAACTAGGTCCCGCGTTTGAATCCAATCCAATGTGATGGACAATCTCGCACAAACTCTTTTGTCTTTGGGATATAACAATACTCTAGCAACCCGTCCCTCCCACACGTCCGTTTATCACATTATTTTATTTTACTCTTTCCGAAAACTCAGAAACGTCCCGCGATTGCGGATACTTTGCAGAAAATAACTTGTCGTTAAACTTTAATTGGCAGCTGTATGATTTTTTCCAATTTCTTCCGAGAATGCTGTTCGCCCAAGCGCCTTAGTCACCTAAAATATTAAAAAAGTTATAAACTGTATAGATATGTCACACAAGCTGGACACTAAACTCAATGTCATGGCGATCAGTAATTTTCCTTGAACTCGTAAATGATAGCAGTTTTAAAGTTCTAGGAATATTCTTCATGATGGAGATTTTTATTTCGAAACCGCAGCGCGTTCTCCTCGACGCAGCGCAGTATGTTTGGAAGGAGGTGACAGTTTTAATTTTACTTCAATCATTTGTCTTGAATCCAATTATGGTTGTTTTCCGTGACAATGCGTCTCTTTGTGTGGATTTTATTTATTGTCAAGAATTCTCATATTTGGTACGAACCGGTGTAATGGCCCTGGTAGGGAGTAAAGACACTTTAAACGTGTTTCAGGGTTTATTTACCTTTGTAAATAAATTTTATGAGACAAAACAATGGCAGTACTATGTGGTAGCTACGGTAAGCGACTAGCAGGCTGAGTTTTCATAGGTGCAGATTTGAACCCTACTCCATGATAAATGTTGAATCATGCAAGATCTGTTTGGTTTCGTTTATTTATTTATATTGGTTACACACCAAAATCAGTTAAATAATTACAATTACTCACTTTCAGAGCACCCGCCAATTATGGTAAATCTATTTTATGATATATTATAAACTTAATTTTAATATAAAAATATTTCCAGTTGAAGCAGTGCAGAATGTCCAGTTTTGTTTAATTACCTATTTGTAAATTAAAATTAAATAAGTGTAGAGCTCTATTTACTAAACCAAACTGACCTAGACCTTATAAATATATTAGGTATATATTTATATTGGAAAATTTTCGATCAGTGGGCAATGTCAAGAGACTTATAATTAACTCGTCACCTGTTGTGAGGCGGATATCCGGCGCGCGGTCAGGTGGTGATTGGGAAAACTACTTCTAGGTGTTTTCTGAAATTTTTAATACATCTGTAAAGGAAATAGGTACGGACAATTTGATATAGACAGTCAATTAAAAAAACATTAATTCAATACATCGAACTACATTGCGTTAAAAATAGCCCTTAAATAATGTTGTTTGTATGTTCAAGCTATCGTTTTAAACATCAAAGACTGTTGATCAAGGCTACCAGATGCAATTAGTATCGATTCCCAACATCATGTTACTAATTTTACTCGACTAAAATGAAGCTACGTGTATATTATTATATGTGTATTAGAATTTCGATATATTCTTTGATTATAATATCATCCTTATTTAATACGAGCAAATATTAAGATTTCTGTTACGGTGCATTTGCTACTCCGTTTTAAAATTAAATGTTGAAGTTTTGTTGTCTGTCGTATCTATCATCGTTGTCAGACAAACGAAAATAACATCTTCCTTCACTTTTGCAGCGGCGTGAAGGTTTAGTTAAAATATAATTATAGATACTTTTTTGTAGTAATACAGTGATTTTGGTTATTATGTTTAAATTCTAATATTAATATATATTATTATTGGAATATTGAAGGTTTTTGGCATCATTCTATTTTTTTTCAACTATAGTAGTTTAAAAATAATGTTAGTTAATCATGTTTTCTCTTAATAGCTTTTGTAGCATGGAACTTTATTTGCACACGTTGTTGTTTGACAAAATCTGTGTCGGTTCGTTGGAGATTTTTAAATGTATAAATAGAACGTAACCGGAACAAACGTACGGCACACCGTCTGCCTCCGCAAAGGTGAAAATTATTGCGTCCGCGCCGCCGCCTTAAGCTCGGCCGCGAAGCGACGACGCTCAGTAGCTCTGCCTTACCCGGACCGCTCACACGCGCTCACTCACTGAAGGAAATTAGTTGATAAACTTCGATTTTCAAAACATATTCTTGTTTACTTGGGACCGAATTGTTATTGAAATAAATATGCCGGTATAAAATCATCAACTATGTCGTTCTGCAGAATAACCGGTCGAAGCAGAGGGCTGCCAAAGCCTAATTACTTTCCACTCCTTGCACCTATTTCGCCAGCAGATGCCAAAAGATGCTGCAGGATAACTGGAAAATCATATGGACTGCCATCTCATCATTACATTCCAGTACTTTTAGCCTCTCGTACAAGCAAGACTAAATGCAAAATAACAAATGTTTCGGGAGAACTTGGACCGCACCACTTTTCACCAGAAATATACTACGGAAACAGGAAACATGAATTACTACCGGACTACAGATATATTTTTCCAGTGCTCGACGGGTCTACAGAAGCTCAAAAGGCTTTAATTGAGATGTTATTAGGGAAACAAGTGACTGAAGACAAGCGATATGTGTATACTGTGCAAGAAAGAAGATGCAGTTTAGTTTTTACCGCCCAAATGGAAGCGGCAGTGCGTGATGGTGATGTTAGAGATGTGATGCTTGCGAAGGATTCTGATACAGTGCTAATTAAAATGAAACAAGGTCGCAGCGTATCTATGGATTTTAAAGATTTTACTGAGGACGTCGAAATGTTTGAAGGTGAAGGTCCTAATGCTGAAGTTTTGAAACAGAGAGAAATAGAAGAAATGGAGGAAAGGAAAAAGAAACGTAAGCGCTCAACCGGCTTATCTTCTATGAAGAAAATATTTGAGAAAAAAGAAAAATTAGCAGAGGTGGAGGAATTAGAAGAAGAAAAACATAGATTAGAAAGAATTTCTAAAAAGGCAAAACTAGATATTCGACATGAAAAGTATGACTTGAAAACTTATTCTTCTAATAAGTTTAATGTGAATCATATGAAATCTAAATCAAGTGTTACTATGTGCAGTGGTGAGTGGAGGGACCAAATTCATCCTCTTATAGAATCGTGGGATTGGGAGGCTTTTGAGAAAGAAGTTAGTAGTGAAAATGTTGTACCCAAAGTGACCAAGTTACCTAGTCCAGTAAAAATATCACCTTATCATTGTGATGCTGAATTTTACGATGTTGATAAAAATATCAGTCAAGTGTCAGTGAGTTTAGAAAGTGTACCTTGTGTCAATCCCTTAAAACCAATTCAGTCTAAACCTTCTGAAGCTGTACTCAATGCTATTAAAGATTTATCGGAAGAACGTCTATTAGAAACGGCATTTGTAAATGAAAAGTTATTAAATTCTGATAATATTGATATGCTTCCAACATTAGAATCCGTTGCTGATGTTGTTAAAAATATAAAAAAAGGAAAACGCGAGAAAGTCGCCAAAGTCTCTGGACTGACTTTGGACATAAAAAAAGCTAAGAAGTTTATCCCAGGCCAGCATGTGAAAACCCCTCAGGGGACTGTTTTCGTTCCTGGCCAAACTGTAGAAACGCCTGATGGACCAATATTTGTACCCGGATTGACAGTTAATACCCCATCGGGACCAGGTTTAATTCCTGGTCATATTGTGACCGATGAGAGTACCGATGATCCATTCTTTTTAGCTGGTCAGGTAATGAAAACAAGAAATTGTGAAGAATTTGTTTGTGGACAAACTGTTCAAAATAAAGATGAATCATACAAGTTTGTTGAAGGTCAAACTGTTATTTCAGAAGATGGTCTTAAATTTGTTCCTGGAAAAATTGTTAGCACTCCTACAGAAGATGTTTTCGTACCCGGACAAACTATGATTACACCAGAAGGCGTTCAATTTATACCTGGTCAAACTATCCTTGAGAGTTCTGGAATAATCTTCACACCGGGGCAAAACGCTAAAATAAATAACGAATGGCAATTTGTACCTGGTCAAGTCGTGCATCATAATGAAGAATCGGAATTTGTTCCTGGTGCAACTCTATCTACCCCAAATGGCCTTAAGTTTGTACCGGGCCAAGTAGTTATTGGTGAAGACGGAGAATCCTGTTTTGTTCCTGGCATTTCTAAATTAAATAACTGTAACGTACTCGAATTTGTACCTGGTGCTACAGTAGAGACAATCGATGGTCCAAAATTCGTTGAAGGTCAAATAGTACAAACTGAAGCTGGAGATAAATTTATGCCTGGGAAGTCAATCGTAAATACAAATGGACACGTTGAATTTTCTATTGCGAAGTCAACCAATGATATAACATTTTCTGAAAGCACTGCTACGGGATTACCGATCGATATTAAAACATGTTCAATTTCTGAAGAATCGTTGTATGTTTTCGGGCATATGGTACAAACAGAAAAAGCAATCGAATTTTATCCCGGGCCAAAAGTTCCAAAAATAGATGGGAAAGTCGTGCCCGGAAGACTAGTTAAAAATGATCTTAATGAATCTAGATTCGTACCTGGAATGATGATAGAAGGCATCTTTGTACCAGGTCAAATTGTTTTTACAGAAAACGGAGAACAATTTGTTCCTGGACAAGTAATTGATACAGCAGAAGGACCAAAATTTGTGCCTGGGCAAGTTGTTAATACAAAATCAGGCCCCAAATTTGTTCCGGGTCAAACTATACATACAATCGATGGTCCAAGATTTGTCCCTGGACAAATTATTGAAACAAAAGCAGGTCCCACATTTATTCCAGGTCAAGTTATTTCTACTGAAGATGAAGGCTCTCGATTTGTTCCTGGCCAAGTCGTTGACACTGAAGAAGGTCCAAGATTTGTACCTGGTAGAGTAATTGAAACTGATGACAACTGTGTGACCTTTGTCCCTGGACAAATTGTTCAAACTCCAGAAGGATTAAAGTTTGTAGCCCCAGATCTTACTGAAGGAGAAGAAGGGCTTGAATTTTCGGTGCAAAGTTTCATTGTTACTCCCGAAGAATTAAGATTGCTAAAAGTCAAAACCAACCCTAATGACACAACATCAACGAAGGGAGAGTTAACAATTGATACAAAAATGTTAAAACAACTATCAGCAGCTGGAATGTCTATAGGAAGACAAGTGCCTGCAGAGTTGCCGGCCATTAATGTTATTTTAAATCATACTAAGAATTCAGAGGTTTTAAAAGCTTTCGTCAGTGATTTTGGCTTAAAAGATGATGTAGCCAATCAACTTATGGAAGTAATTTCATCCATAATAGAAATGAGTGCGCACTTAAAATCATCCATTCATGAAAACGCTACAATTGAAACGTCATCTTCTGATACAAAAAACAAAAAAATGAAGACTAAGAAGTTATCAGATGCACAAGATACGCCTGGTTACACGAATTGCAATGGTCAATCTGCTCACGCGGAACATGTTAAAAATTCCATAGCTGCAGCAGTTTTAGCTGCACTTGTAACTGCGGAACAATTTGAAGAAGCTAATAATAATAATGGCAAACATAAATATCAATTAATATTGAAATCAATTGATACTATTTTAGGAAAATCTATTGACGAGGATCTGGTCTCAGCTATGTTTAAAGTTCTGCAAACAGAAGAAATAAAAGAAACCCTCTGCGAAGAAATTCTTGACAACTCATCGCAGCCTAAAATGGAACTAATCAAACTAGCTCTCAACAGTTCGAATAACAAATATTCCATCAGTGACGAAGAAATTATTGAAAAATTTGGTGACTTCTTAGCCAGTGAAAATGAAGTCCTTGGTCCTGCATTCAAAAATATTTCTAAAAACGATAGCAACTTACTTCAGCACGTACTCTGTCACATCTCAGATTCGATATCATTTATCAAAAGCGATCATGAAGCTGCCGAAACACTCCAAAAGGCTATAGTGGCTGCTGTGCAAAAAGCAAGCAATGAAGAATTAGAGCATATTTTACAATCCGATAACAATAAAGATATCAAGCAACTACTCGTACAATCAATAGGACTAGCTAGAGTTCTTGGAATGGCCGATGTTGCAAAAAATTTGGTTGCAGTGCTTAATGACGAGGAAAGTTTGTCAAAATTATCGAACGATGCCAAAAGCATGAATATATTGAAAAGATTGACTGTTATGCGCAAACTTGCAGACAAAACACCTAGCCTACACTCAGCTCTTCGAAAACTTGAAACAGACCCAGAACTAGCTCGTACAGATCCTAAATTAAGGGATTTAGTAAGAGAAAGTGCGGTGTTGATGATAGTCCCTGAAGAACCGCCTCTAATGACTTCTGAAGACGTTCCACTTAACCTTTTGCACCCAGAAAATAGCTTAGCAATGGAAGACTTTTTATTCCAAAGAAAAAGACATTCCGGGGCTCTTTTGATTATGAAAAAAGGTTTACAAGCAGTTGTACCTCGAGAAGCCAGTCGCGCTGTCCTTACTGGAGAAATCGCGTACACAGTGCTAGATGAAAATGGCATTAGGCACTTCGAGCCACTGCACGTATTCTCGGCTCTTAATCTCAGTCAACCAACTGCTCATCGATTTAGTATGTACAGCTGTCCAATAGCGGAGGATAACACTGAGGATCTTCCATCTTACACCGCATATCCCAACATCAGCAACAATCAAAGAGTGATTCGTTTTGGATGTGGGTGGTCGCCACGAGTAAGCGGCGTGATGTTAGATAGAGAAAATACATTTAGTAGAGTTAGTATGGATAATACACCAAGCTACAGAGGCTACACCTCACGTTCCATATCAAGGTCTAGATCAACTTGTAGCCGAAGTCCATCAAAGGTAATCTTCACATGACCTCAAATTCGGATCCAACATAAGATATCAAACACATACATAAACGTAGCCAGTCAAGTATAATAACATTTGTTTAATTGTTGCACACAGGTGGAAGACGTGTTGGTGGCGGGCGCAGACTACAAGGCCACGTGCGACGACGAGGTGTCACTGCGCGCCGGCGACATCGTCGAGGTTCTCGACAGTAAATCCTCTCATGGAGCCAAGTGAGTTACTCTCATGGAATTATTACTAGCATGAGCTTTGCACAACTGTGCCCCCATTGGTCTGCTCCGTAAATAAACGTATAAATAACGCAACAGACATGTGCGCCTGCAATGCGGTCTGGAGTCGTAACTTCAAATTCGCTACGCTAGCGCACAAGTATCACAGAAATAGATTTGAATGACAAAACACACAAACCTAACACTTAACAGTTAAATTAATAAATGCAAGTATTAATAGGATGTCAAAGTAAAATTTATAAATTAGGTTACATTACGAGCGAAATGTAAAGAATTCGTTTACTTTATCAAAAGGAGCACCAAAGTTTCCTGAAATAATTTTAGAACGAGTTCATTGCACGCTCGCTTGCGTAACATAGCGATAAGATTTACACTATAAAACACCATCCACGTCACTTTGCTTGGGTTTCACCTCTCTACCGCACATTATCACGTCTTCATTGAACTCATATTAACAAAATGATTAGGCATTCATCATCACCATCATAATCATCGTTTGATGATGTAATGAGACTCAAATTGTTGATACAGGTACAGAGGGCGTGTCTATAGTTACGAGAACCATTTCTTCCAGACGCGTGGTCCATCTTTGGACTATGTGTTTAGTGTCCCAACGTACAGAATGTACTATTACTGATCATATGTCATTATATGAGTGAAGAAAATAGCTGCAGCATCAAGAAGAACTCACGGTCATGCGCTCCCTTTCATATTTTTGTAAATACTTCATTAAATTGTCAAGATTTTAATGTGCATATGTGTTGTATGTTTAAGCATTATGTTTCATGTCGTGGTCAGAGATAACTAAATTGTGATAACATTTTCAGTCCATAAGTTTTGTTCATTGTTTGTATTATGTTCATATAAAGGCGCAGTGACTGCTATTATTTTAGCGCACAAATATACTGTGTTACATTGTGTTGTTTGTCTACATTGTAAGAATAATAAAGAAAAATAAAACGATTCGAGTTTCCTTTCTATCATAAACTATAGGTGCAGAACGAAATCAAAAATATTTTGAAGTATGCAGCGCAGCAGTTAAATAAATGTCATATGTAATAGAAATACAAACTTTCAAGCCGAATATCCCATTAAAGCAAGTCACTTAGTGCTACGTTGACAGTCATATAGTTAAATTTATAGACAGCCATGGCAATAATGAGATCTCTGCGAAGATTCATTTCTTGTGAGTCATGACTTTATTCTAGTAAGAAATCTGTTCGAAGTTGCTAGGCCGTGTTCTTAAATAGTTTAAAAATATTTTTGAAGCTTCTTAAGAATCATAGATCTAAATTTTAATCCGTACAGAAGATATTATAGTAAATAAGCGCCATTATAGTTAATAGATAATGACATGGGTATATTATCGTTTGAGACCTCGCTGGCTCCTGACTAATAACGTGTGAAGCACTTCTAGTCGCTGGCAGTCATCCAAGCCCGGCTTTCACAGGTAAACCATTTTTCACTCGAGACTTTTAATGAATGTAAATTACTGGCGGCTTCAGCTTTTACAGATAACTAGTACTGTAGTATTTCAAATATAGTTAAGAGTTTATTGTAGGTTAATTCGTACCGCAGTAGTTTATTACAATCAAAAATAAAAGGTATGAATCAATGAACACCTGAAAAAAATGAAGCATAAATATTTTAGGCACTAGTACCTAAGGATATTATTATTTGAAAAATAAACGAGTAATATGACTTCTGACATGCAAAAAAAGAGTTAGACCTAGTTAATTGTTGCAAGGGTAGCCACCAAATGACTTGAAATATTTTTCAAATAATATTTTGAGAATAAAACTTACATGATATATGCTTTTGTATTAGCAAATATAATACGATACCTACAAAATGTAAAAAGAAGAACAATAACAAAATACATTCGCACGTGTCCTGGATTGAGCTTAAATATTAAATGAAGTGATTATGAATAGGGATCAAAAAATATAAGAATACAAATACTTATAGCCTTCAATGAAGTAGACTTTAAAATTAAAGTAACTGTTATATAGGTATTCTTTAACTTGAGACATCAACCTTTTTTGTAAAACCCCTTCATTTACAAGCACAATATAGTTAATAGAGCCGAACATAAACATTTCATATCGAAACAACGACAACTCATAAAGCTATGGACAAATGTGTCGATACATCATAACCGCTGGAGAGCGAACGTGAACTGTGTCAGTATTGACGTCACGCGGTTTCTGGGACACCCTGAAATAGCCGGCTTGGCATTGTTGAACCCGGCTGCCTTCCAGGGAAGTCTTCGAGTGGAACTGTGGGGTAGCTGGACTTGTGAGCGCGGCGGAAGTCATGGCTGACGTACTGAAAGTAGGCTTGTAGGAAGAGATGCTGTCAACATAATTGGCATCTTTTTGTAAGTTTGGAGAGGATATACCTACTGATGATAAAACTTAGATTAGTTTTCTAGTTATATAGTTCATTAGTATTGAGAAGTTCTATTTGATATAAACAACACTGTTCCAAAAATGAAAACACAGGTAGAGGCAATATTAGTCAGAGATAATCGAAAGCTTTTGGGAAAAACAAAACAGTCAATTTTGTTGTAATAAGAACATGACTCACAATAAATTTAATGTTTTCTCTAAAACTTGATATTTGAGTAATAATGCATGGTCATGGACATGACCTTGAATGCTCACGCGCACCTGCCGGTGTCAGGTCTCATGATGGATAGCAGCACAAGCTTTGAACTCGCCGGAAGCGTAGATCAAGATCACCTACGTCGTACATCTAACGCCGCCTTTGTCTGAAGGATATGTAATTCTTGGAACTGTGCTAAAATCACTGCGTCATTAAGTCGTGCAAGGTTCGGTAGTACTGTTTAAATGACGTTGTATGTGTGTATGTTAGCCTAGCGGTTGATTTGTAATTAGTGACAAAGTAGGAGGTCATCCGCTTATGCAAAGTTCAGTTAGGTGTTCTTAATATAAATAAACAAATGACTGTGTAGGCTGTTTTACAATACTGCTTTATTAAGTAATAGAGTAAGATTAGGATATACAGGGTGACTGGTGGGTCACTTTCATAATTCCAGGACGTGATAGTTTAAGATCATACATGAAGAGAAAAAATAAATATTAATTATTTACTGAGTAAACTTCTCTAATAGTTGAAAAATTCATTACGCAACGCATGGTTACATTAGCGTAATACAATAAATACTTAGCGAGTGGTAGTGTGCGTGTGGCGAGAACACTGCTGTATAATCATTTATTTATTTCCTTCTTCTTATTCTAATACAAATAGTCGTCTGTATGCGTGTTGACTGAGGCAGCGCGTCGGGAAAAGTGTAGTAAGAAATCTTTATTTATTCATATATATTTCTGGTGAAAAATTAAGTACCTACTTTTATTACTTATGATCAGAATCGAGTACAGAGTGCTCTCCTTCAGTTTTTTTTTTCTCTTTATTTGGGAAACAAACAGTTATAAAAATACTTATTACTAATTACATATATGTATAACATAAACCAGTGAAGTTTCCACTATTTGGTATTGCAAATTTGTCACCAGTCACCCTGAATACGTCAAGCAATGTCGATTTTCTAATTCATTCTCTCCCCTGGATATACTCGTAGCACGCGTAGTCGCTCGCACAAAGCGTAATGGTGACACAAAATATTGCATGTCACAACGAAATCAGTTCCTTCTACAATTCTTTTGTGTATATTTGCGCCCTGGTCGCAGATTAAGCGTATTAGATAAAGCAAACCAAGGATTTTTAAATAAAGTAACTCTTATGTTTCAATTTTTGAAATAAAAGCTCTTACAATACATGCGGCATGCCTAAATGAACTCAGAAAAGGAAGTAGGTACCTATCATATTAACTGGATTATTTCAAAAGCATCAACTATGTTCTTGTCGTTGGTATCTGAAGTACTACTGCATACTGAGCTAGGTAATAAATGCACTTACAACTTTGCTGTTGTGAAATCGATCTAAGATGTGTCATAATACCTACCTAAGTCCGTGTCTAGTTTACCATCTACAATTAAGGTTGGACAATTTTTCCATTCACCGGAATTCATTACATCTTTACTCTTGGTAAAAAGTACTTTTGAAGTAGACTAATGAGAGTTGTTAATAAAATATGAGTAGGACATTTCGGATGTACCTAGGTAGGTACCATGTGAGATTTTCAAGACGATCAAAGAATCTAGAAATTAATATCTGTCTTAGCTCTTAAATTATTCGACTGTCTTGCATGAGCTTAACTCAAACAAAGTTGATAAGATTAAGTTGACTTTTTGTTCTCCAAATTCTTATTGTCACGAGGGAAAAAGATAATGGTTCTACGTGAATTTCTTTCAAGCAGACGCCGCAGGAGACAGCGCCTCAAAGTAAACGCTACGCTAGTTCTACCTCCGTAAAGTAGTTTTGTTGATAATGGAGCGTCAAGGTTCTGTAATCTGTGAGTTCCTGTAATATTCCTATTAGAACTGCAAAAATAACTTTTTACGTATCTTTCGTATACTTACCTAATACATGGAAACAATGGTTTTTCGTAACTATAAGCACAGCCAATATATCTTCAGTTTATCAAGCACTGCACCGCACAAACCCTGCATTTATATTATAGTTCATATCTCTTAACCTGTATGTTTATTGTTTTCGTAACCGATTCCCTGATACCATGGTAACCCTGTCCCATCGTCCAGGAAACCTCGCCTTGACCCCGACCTGGACGTGGGGGGTGCACAACTCCTGGATGCCTCAGCTGCTAAGCACAAAATTGCTGTTCGCCCCAAGAAGAACCACCCCAAGGGCAAAGGAAATGCGAAAGGAGGCAAGCCAAATGGAGACAGGTAGGTCATCCTTGCCATTTCTACTTATTTTGTTTTATGAAGTCATAAATTAATTTATGAATATCACTACTAAACTTGAAAGTTAGGATAAATATTTCATTAAGTATAATGTAAAAATACAGTCCTCATACAAGCACGATACTTGGGTGAAAACTTTCACATCAAGCCGCCCAGTTATTTCAGTGTGGTAGAGCAGGAGATACCTTACTCTAAGAAGTGTTACAATCTGTAAGTAGTCTAAATTATTATACAACCATGTTATCTGAAACTCGGCTAAATCTTGATTTCAAAAATCCTTCAGAACATCAGATAGAAGTATAAATCAGCGCTTATGACCGGGTTACATGCAAATCCTAATATTATTTTCAACATTATCTAGACCAAAAGCCATTATATAACATTGTTGATAAATAAGCACTCTGTTTTAAAGTTGTTGACCTCATTGTTGGCTATTATGAAATCCGCGATTTTTAACGAAAATTATATCACTGGAAGCTATAATTTCAGACCGTGGCTTTCAATGGGAACATGCTTTTAAATTATTTTGTTCTTTTGTTAGCATATCATAATGCTCAATCTGAAAAAAAAATAGAACAAACTTCTTCAAAAAGTTTAAACAGTTGAATTCATATGCGAAAATGCTTTTGAAATCAATAAGTAAAGCTCTTACAGTACGTATAATAGTTACACTTAGATGAGGTTAACAAATTGGGAAGTAAACAAAATTTACTTCGGTGACAGAGCTATGATCATAGTGCCCACTCCTATAATAGGAATAGTGGACGGTCAGTAAAATGTCTAGTCTAATCTCTTTTATGATAGGTATTTAATTTGTAAAACTTTTATTGATATCTGAATTAAATAATAACTTGAGGTAGAGTCCACCAAAACTGTTTTGGTCGATAACACAACCAAGCATGGCAACCATGCCAAGTTTGGTACTGGTTCTAATAAATACCGATAATTATATATCCAGTCATATGTTCACACCACTAGAAAGCGTAGCAAGTATTTATGTGTCATTTGGGACTTGTTTTGTGGAAACTAGAGAATTAAAACAACGCTGTTAAGATACGACAAAAACTATTGACTACACTTCACTTGATTTAGAGATGTTTAATTTCTTACATGAAATTATAGCAATACACAATTGAGTTACAAGTTACTCCTGTATTCTGCTTTGCTCGTTCTCGTTATTTTATAGAATAATTCAAAAAACTTCATAAATATGAAAATGTATAAAAACCTAAGAAAACGCTTTGTTTATAGGTACTAATTCCTTTGAACATAGGCTTCGACAGTTGCCACTGAAAGTTAAATACTTTAAAAATAAAACTACTCTTACTTCTTACTAATATTATAAATGAGAAAATTTGGATGTATGGATGTTTGTTCCTCAATCACGGGAGAACGGCTTAACGGATTTGCATGAACTTTGGCATAGTGATAGTGTACAGTCTGAAATAAAACATAGGCTACTTTTTATCCCGAAATTCCCGCAGGATTCGAAATTGCGCGGGAAAAACCGCGCGCAACACCTAGTTTTATATAATCTTCTTGATCGCCTTTTAAATGATTCCAATTAATTATTAGTTTAGGCACCTATTTGTTGTGATATCTTCAGACATTTAGGTCGCACAAACAAACATATTTTCTTTTAAGAATGTAGATATAGAGAAAACTTGGACAGACTAAATATTGTCTCTAGAGAATTCCTGACATATAAATATTGGTACATGAAACTCGAATCAGAAAAACTTGTCAACGTGATGCAGTACTCCTGTAATATATTCAGACATTATTACTCGTTTTATTTGTTAGATTATTAAGATATAAATGTTGTACAATTAATCTTATTTGAGAATCAAAAATATTACCTACATGCCTTGATATCGTGTAGTGTTTACTTCCTAATTTGATTACTTTAAAAACAAATTAACTTGCTATTGTTAGATTATAAAACGTGATTATTACTTTATTTCCGGTTTGCTGTTTATAAACTTGCTCATTATGAAGTCTTTAACTTTATGTTAACAATAAATAAAAAGTCTCATTATTCATTTTGAGACTTTCGCTAAGTACTTTGCAGGCGTAAATTTAAAATACTAAGCTGAACGTTACATAAAAATTTATTTACGGCCTCATTAATTTAATTATTATTTATTTAAGTCTCCCGTATAATATATGGTTGGTTTTACCTCATAACTTTAAATAAATTATAATTGAACCATCATAAACGATGATTTGGTCATCGACCCTGATTCTAAGAAACAACTCATACATGTCACTTTTCTAATACACGGCCTCATAAAACTAATCACGAGAGCGCTATATTTATAGGCGTCTTATACAGGGAGATGGATCTGTATCGCGTGGTTGTAAAAATTGGCTCGGCCGCAGCACTGAAAATACTTAGGGACATTATTAGCGTTATTAACTTGTCTCTTTTTACCCAGTTCGGTTGACGAGCAAATGTACGGCTGTATACAGTTTCATTTGTAATCTCCCTTGCGCCTACAGGTTTGACGTATGTTTATGGCTAATTCTGTACGTGACGGAGAGACTCGTCCTCAATTTTCTTGTCTTTGTTTGTATTAAAAAAGTTCTGTTTCATATTGACTTAAACATTAGAAGGTATTTTTAATCCGTTTCAACATTTGATAGCTTTTGAATCGGTCGTATAATATTTTTATAGAAGAAGTGAAGAGTGCGTTTAAATAATGGGCTCGTAAATGTTTTTATTGTTTGGTTTCTGCTCTAGATTTGCCAATCGCTCATTGAGTGATAGTTTTGGAATAGTTCAGCAGGTCAAGTAACTCACATATAAGAAACCTTTAATGATATAGGTACTATTTGTTAAAGTTTGCTTTTTATTTTAGGATTTGTTTTAGGATTAAAAGTGATTGCATTAACAATATTATGTATGGTCGCAATTTTAAGACGGGAAATCAAAAAGTATAGGTAGACGTTTTTTATCTATAATTCTTTATAATTCTTGTTTTCTAATTATTTTGGCGAATCCAAGTTTATTTTGCGTAATTTATAAAAAGGTTCATAACCTTTAAAGTTTGAGTACAATTTCCTCAACTTTTTCGAGTCGGAGAAAATTTTATAACGGTGCAATAAAATGTTTCCAAAATTTTCTTTGATGTTAATGTCGAATCCATGTCAATCCTGTATCGGTAACCCTGTGCCATGAACTCTAATGAGAATGATGGATCTAGGTCGACTCCACTTTTAATTTCTGACGTTAGATGGATCCATATCAGCGGCGGAATTAGATTTGTTAAAATGTTAATAGCATTCGAGTAAAAAATACTCAAAATTTTGTGTTGCTGTGATCTATCAAAAATATGAATCTATAAAAAGACGTTTTAAATATTTTACAACGTTATTTCTGATATTAAAATGTCAAACCTATCAATGCCCTGCTGTAGTTCATAGGAACAAGTGTTCCCGACAGGGGCTGAGCAGATCAACAAGACGTGCCGTCACCCGCGACATTTCCTGACACTAACATTTTAGTGTCCTAGATCTAGAACACCCATCATACTTAAAACTTTATGATCCGAACCAATAGGTTTAATGTTTTATGTCAGCATTCAAAACATCGTCTGCAAATCTATCTCAGATATTTTTGATTACATAGTGAAATGTCAAAGGATGTTGACCTAAAATTTTCTATTAAATATGTCCAGAAAAATAAACAGCTTAGTATCCTACTGGTATTATTATGTATAGAAGTATGAAAGTTGGATTGTTTGCGTTCGAATCCCGCGAAAAAGTTCGAAAAAGCTTAGCGGATTTCATTAAATTTGAATTTGCTTATTTTTGAAGGAACATTTCAATAATCTAAATTTTAAACGTTTGCAGTAGGAACAACCAGAACTTTAAGATATGTGGTAAAACTTTTGGTTTCGACAAGGGAAATTAATGAATGTTATGATAATCATTCAGCCAGGAGACGTCCACCGTGACATAGGCATCCCCCAAGGATTTCCATGTCGCTCGGTCTCGCGCCGCCCTCATCCAGCGTTTACGCTCCATCTTGCGGGGGCCTGCCTACGCTGCGTCCCCCAGTACGTGGCTGCCACTCGAGAACTTTTCTGCCCCAACGGCCATCTGTTTTGCGCTGCCCATTGCCACTTCAGCTTTGCAATCCTTCTTCATAACTGAACTTGCAACAAACCATTTTTTTTGTTATATCAATTATGTTTAAGTTAATACAGTAGGGATAATACATCAATTATGTAAAAGTAGGTCTGATAAATGTCGACTTGAAACGACATTTATCAAACCAACTTTTACATAATTGATGTATTATCCATAGACAGAAAGCATATAAATTGAATGATCGATTGGTATTATAAACTATTACCAATTTTAAATCCGTCTATGTGTAACGTGTCGAAACGTTGGGCAACTGAAAACGGTATTAAGTAAAATCAAGCTCATGATTATTAGAGGTTCTAACTGGTTATACAAGACCAATTGATAAATGATAGCCAGTATAATGATCTTCATTCTACTTTTTTTGTCATGTTATACCCCTAAGAAACTAGTTTTAACTGTAACACAAACATTATACTGTTTTTCACTTATAATGTTGACTGTACGCTCTACAAATAGAACTTTACCCATGCTAGTCATGAAGAAATTAACCTATTTTTCATGTTTATATTTTCTTAACTAGCTGTGACCCGCGACTTCGTCCGCGTGGATACCGTTTATAAGAGTTGGATAAATACTATTATTATGTCCTCCTTGAAGTTAAAACTTACCTTATTCTAAATTTCGTCAAAATCGACTCAGTAGATTAGCTGTGAAAGCGTTACTGATAGATAAACAGACAGAATTACTTCAAAAACTGTTACAACAAAGCAGTGATCCGCAATTTCACCTAGGTTTTGTGAAAAAGTATAGGTAGGTAGGTATATTACATAGATGATGCCTGCGACTTCGTCTGTATTGAATAAGTATTTCGAGTAGGTTATTTTCTTCTCCAAGGTCCTAACTATCTTTAATAACAAAAATAAAAATGAAGAATCTTCGCCCATATAATATATATAACTCCTAACCACAAACATAGGTAGGTAACTATCTATTAGGTACATTACAAAGGCACATAGCGTTATAAACAAATCGGGTGCCAAAGTCCCTTAAATTTTAATATTGTCTTAAGTTTTCGCGATAACTATTATGTATGACTATTAAATAAAACACTTTTTAACCGGATTTATCGCGTATATTTACATTTTAAATTTTAACAGTCGCTCGTGACCACGGGGTCTGCAAAGACACCGAAAAGTCGAGTTAAAATGTAAAATATAAATTATACGCCATTAATCCGGTTAATAAGTGTTTTATTTAATGCCTTCAATTTTACTTAATTCATGCAATATCTTTATTAATTATACTTAGCTTATTGTTATTCTAGGTAAAGCTAAGTAGTTTTTGCGTGAAAGAATAGCAAAAATCCATCCATCCAGCCATTATCAGTGTACATACAATACTACCTATAGTTATGTATGGCTGCTTTTCACTGCCAAACGGCTAAGCCAATATTAATGTGATTTGGTATAGTAGTTAACGCATACGTTACTTTTTATTCCGAAGAAATCTACGGTTTCTGACTTCCAAGAGGCAGAAACGATCATGAAATAAACAAAACCTGATTTCCATTTTATCTCTGTATGTACAGAAGGCAGTACATCAAGCGTTACAAATCTGTCAAATTTTTTTACTTGAATTTGAACTCTATGCCCTCGATAATAAGTTAAAATTGGTTGGGGAAATTTGACAGGTAATGTAACGCTTGTTCCTTCTGTACCTACCTACATACCTGTATATTAAATCGCGCAAAAACTTGCGCTCGCCTCCCGCCTTTTTATACCCTACCGCCGCGAGCCGCGTCGAGCGCGGCAACCGTTACGCAAAAATAATCCCTATATCATTCAGTATTCACGCGCGATGGGTTATTAGCGTATTTCATGTATAAGTTTGGTGTTTCTATACCGATTTCTATGATTCTTTTTTTATTGAATAGGTAATAATGTTAATTTTTTTTAGGGATGAGTGAGAGTATTATAAACGTAAGAGTAAACAAATATAATCAGAAAGCTCCGAACTGCTATGCTATCGGGATTTACACGTGTTATTGTGAGTCAACCATAAAATATAGACATATACTGTTGTGGGATATTTTTTATATAATTTTATGAAGAATATTTCTGTCATACATGATTTCTATGTAGCTTTAACCATTAAGGCTGCACACGCGAAGGAAGCTTAAAAAATGAAGTAACTGCTCCCGTTTTTCCAACATTTCCCTTCACTGCTCTGCTCTTATTGATTGTAGCGTGATAATAAGTATACTATAACCTGCCCAGGAGTATGAAGAATAATTTTACCAAGTTTCGTTAAAATCCGTCGAGTAGTTTTTGTTTCTATAAGGAACATACAGACAGACAGACAGACAGAAATTTTACTGATTGCATTTTTGGCATCAGTATCGATCACTAATCACCCCCTGATAGTTATTTTGAAAAAATATTTAATGTACAGAATTGACCTCTCTACAGATTTATTATAAGTATAGATAACAGTAGGTACACCATACAAAAACATGGCGGGACTACTAGCAATCATCAACGTTAGTATATTTTTTTATTTACTATTATGATCATAATATATAAATCAGTCCACATTTAAATTCTTCTGTAGATGTTTTATATACCCGGTTCTCCGTAGAAATACGATAAATATATCGATTAAAGACTCCATTTACCTAGATTCTACTAGAGAAATATGATGGAATGACACGACTTTTTGAATCAACAGCCAAAATCAAAATCCGGTCACCTGAATAACGATGAAAAATAGTGCTGTTTACTCCATAAGTTTTCCACAGTATATTATTTTAACCGTGTCATTGTGTCTTTAATAACAAAATAATTTACCCGCGTCAGTATCTAAGTTTGAATCCGTGTAATAGGTATTGTTCAAAGAGTATTCACATCTATACAGGCAGTCGTAATTTTACGAGCAGATTCAGAGAGATGAAAAGATATTTGACATTTAGAGCTGTGTATCGAATCGTGTCAGTTTTATAGCGTGTACGTCTTGTCGGGTTCTAGTGTATTGTTAAAGTCTAGTCTAGTTTTGAAGCGAATGAACCTAGGGTCGTTGTCCTCGCTCGCGGCGCAGGATTGACGGGCTCTGAAAGCTTTTGTGATGCGCGGGCGCGCATCAATTCTACGTGGGCTTGACGTAGGATTTAAACAGCTAATTATAGCTGAATAGGATTAGCTAGATCTGTTTTTTGTTTGTGAAACTAATGGTATTGTGCGAAATTATAATATTACTAGGTTTTGCCCACGACTTCGTACGCGCAGAAACATTGTTTGTGTTTAACACAGTCAGTCACTCATTGAAGAACTTTTATGTCAAGTATCACATCCGTGCACTCAAGGAGTAAGATTTATCATACCAATTAAAAAGTCCAATACTTCCCGTTCGTGATTCCCCTAGCAACGTGATTTATTGCTAGACTCGTCGACCATTGGTAATTTTTTGTAATTTTTTGCGTAATGGTTGCATTACCTTTAAATTTATTTTAACTAGGAATTTTAAAGTCAAATCAAATCAAATCATTTTATTTGTACGAATATAGGATACATAAGATGTTTTATAATGATAACATAGCTCGTACCATATTCTACCATTGAGGCGTGTACATAGTTATTTTTAGTATGTCATTTTTTTACAGAGTCAGTTCATTACACACAGTCATTTTAACGATTTGTGTATAGGTCCAAACATGATAAATAGGTAGTTAAAATACAATTTAATTCGTTTTTTACCTACTTGAATTCTTTGTCATTGATGTAGTCTATTACAGTATAATAACATTTGTCTGCTAAAAACCCTTTCAATCTGTATTTAAAGCTATTATAGTTATTAATTTCTTTAATGGATTTTGGTAATTTGTTATAATACCTATGTATTATACTTTGTTGGATAGCTTAAACAATGTACATTATTATGATGTAATCTGCACAGTAAATTACTAGGACTTTTTTTACAGGAGACGCATTTTAAGTGCGATGTTTTGGTTTAACTTAAGTAGAGAATAGTGCTTGAAAGACATGTGCTCCTGTGACGTTATTTAACAGTTTTTTTTCTTCATCTTATTAATCATTAATCATTTACATGATGACGTCAAAAAAATCAGTCGGGTAGCGAAGATTTTTTTTATTTCTAACAAAAACTAATGAAAAATGGGTTTTTACAGTAAAATCCCAAAAAATGAAATAACTCAAAAACGGTAAATTTTATGATGGGTTTTAAGCTGAGTATGTAAGTTGTGATAGTAGTTTTAAAAGTTTACTTGGATCTTCCTTTGTATTTTTGAATCATGATGGTTCAGGTATTAAACGATGACTTAACCAATAGGCATAACGTACTTTGTATTGTTTCACCGTAGCCGAAATACTACAGTTACATTAAATAACAAAAACACTGTTTCTAATTGACGACCATTTAATTGATCACCATATAGCATTTTTTTTTAATACAGTTGCTCAAAAAGTAGCGTTTTGCAGGGACGTATAGCGTTAGGGATGTGGGCTATTACACACTCGTGCTTCTTCTTTACCTTTTTCGAACTCGTGCGTTTCCCAACTGTAAAAAACAAAAAGAAAAAACCAACCACGAAGTTTTTACTTAAAAAAAAATCATAGAAGTTGGTATGATTCATGCAAATATTTCTAAACAGAAGCTACTAATTTGCTTCAATATCAGATTTAATGATTTGATTCAATGAGTTAGGTTAGGTTTCATCTCAATACATTTCATTTTCATTTCATATCAATAAAAAATTCTACTTAAGACTTGGCTGTATGGGCATAGTTCCCTTGCCTACCCAGAATGGGCGAAAAAAATCTCTGCTTATATTCTTTTACGGTTGGCGCCATTTTCTTCATTGTTGAGTTAATTGTGTTTTTATTATTTTATTAAATTGATTATTTTTTTTGCAATTGTATAAAAAATAGTTGTTCAGTACACGTGCGGAACCGTCATTGCAACTTTTTCCGACTGTCAACCCTCACCCTCGGCTGCACCTCGGCGCGGGTATACATTTGTCGGAGCTCTCTGCAATGACAGGCTTTCCGCACTCGTAATGAAATAAACTATTGGTATCCAATGTTCAAATTGAAATTGACTGTTTCAGATGGCTAGTGCGAGTTCTAGAAGACGTGGAGGGCGGGCAGATGAAGACGCGGCAAGGCTACATCCCCGCCGACGTGCTGCAGGAGAAGCAGACCGCGGAGAGAGACAAGACAGCGCTGGCGGCGCGGAGACAGTGAGTTCCTCACTTTCTTTACATCACTTCTTTGGTGCGCTCTGATCAGAGCTTTAAGAAACCGCCGGCTTTTTTTGTCTCTTGGTCTACTGTTATATCTTATTCAACAACTAGTTAAAGTACTTTTTGAATTTTTAAATTTCCCGCATGGTTTCTGAGCGTCTACGCCTGATTTTTTCTTGACGTACCTTAGTTTCCTTCTTTCTCTGAGCTAAGTGCGCATAGCAAGACGTTCTTTACAGCTTACTGATATATCGTTTATAGCTTACCGGCTTTAGTACCGCCTCTGATCAGGCGAAATTTGGCTTACTGTTTTTGCAGTTAACTTTAACGATTTCCTGATGTTAGTAGCCTCGAGAGCTACTATAAAACTGATATAAATACGTTCTAAATCTGAGAGTATGTCTGTAAAACTGGGAAAGTTAAGAATCGCAATAGTGAGTTTAAGCTTGTTATTGACAATACAATAATTAAAGCAGATGAAAATGTTGCGACAGCATTTGAGAGCTGTTTTGCTGACATTCCAGTTTCAACTACTAAATCATTAAACTCATCACCTGTGGCGGCTGAATCATTGCTCAAAAATCATGTGAGTGAGTGCAAGGTGTCTTTCAAGTTCCAACCCATAGACACCGGGGATATTATTAAAACATTTAAGACAATGGATATTAAAAAGACAACTGATCTCTGGGGCATATCTGTTGAAATATTAAATTCTATTATACATGTAATAGCTCCTTGCCTTGTTGAAATATTTAACAACTGTATTATTAGTGGGGAGTTTCCTGATTTAATGAAGCATAGTAAGGTTATTCCTTTATTTAAGTCGGGTAGCACTACAGACCCTACTAATTTTAGACCAATTTCAATTCTACCTACTTGTAGTAAAATTTTTAAAAAAATATTCTTAATCAATTCTTGGCCCATTTCACCTATAACAATTTACTTCATAATAAACAATTTGGATTCACAAAGGGCCGTTCAACAACTGATGCTGGTGTTGAACTATTTGAAATAATCACTGGTGCCTGGGAGAGGTCACAGGATGCCCTAGGTGTATTTTGTGACTTATCTAAGGCATTTGACTGTGTTCAGCATGACACTCTCATCAGGAAACTCCACCACTATGGCATCAAAGGCACTGAACTCAAACTTTTGAATTCATTTCTAAGTGATAGAATTCAGAAGGTTGAGGTAAACCAGAAAAGGTCGGCTGGGTCGGTTGTGAGAATGGGAGTGCCTCAAGGATCAATTCTGGGCCCATTTCTGTTTCTAGTCTATATAAATGATCTACCCTATATGGTAGGCAATAATCACGAGATTGTATTGTTTGCTGACGACACATCATTAATTTTTAAAATGATAAGACAGAAAATAAACTACGACGGAGTAAACAATGCTCTCGCAAATGTTGTTCAGTGGTTCAATATAAATAATCTAGCTTTCAATGATAAAAAACTAAATGTATAAAATTCTCTGCACCAAATGTAAAACAAGTTGAGTCTGATCTGCGGCTTAATGGGAACAGATTGAATCTAGTAGATAACACTGTTTTTCTTGGAATTACCTTAGATTCTAAATTGCAATGGGGCGCCCATATCTCACAACTAGCGAGTAGACTTAGTTCTGCAGCGTTCGCGGTAAAGAAAATTCGCTCATTGACTGATGTTAATACAGCGAAGCTGGTATATTTTAGTTACTTTCATAGTATAATGTCCTATGGCATCCTACTTTGGGGCAATGCCGCAGATATTGACACGATATTTACACTGAAGAAAAGGGCTATTCGTGGAATGTATAAACTTGGAAACAGAGAATCTCTTCGAGAAAAGTTTTAAGAGATTGGTATCTTGACCCTTGCATCACAATATATTTATGAAAACATTATGTATATTTATAAGAATAGTAATAAATTTAAAACTAGGAAAGATAATCATGATACAAATTACTCTGTAAGAACTAGGAACGACCATAAGTTAGCGTTTCCTAAATTAAGGCTGGCTAAAAGCAGCAAATCATTTATTGGAATGTCAATACGTATATATAACAGAATTCCGAAGTCAATTCAATCCCTGTCATTCAATAAATTTAAATCAATAATTAAAAACACTCTATCTCGAAAAGCTTATTATAAAACTAAAGATTACTTAGATGATAAAAAGGCATGGGATTAAGCACAACAGGATATTTCTAAAAGTTTCCAATTACTTAATAATTTTGTTTACGGCTTGGCTGTGCGGTATATATATGACATGCTGGTGACTGTCCCTCGACCCCAACTAAGCCAGCCTCCCGCTGCACCCCCGTCCCGCCCAAGGCTAAGAAGCCCCCACCTATCTTCCTAAAGGAGAAGAATAGGTGGTCTGAAATTTCCGCCCTTTGCGCGCAACAGCGCATACAATACTTGAAAGCGTCCAATACGGGCGACTTTATTAAGATAGAGGTCCCTTCAATAGATGACTTCAGGAGCCTCACCAAGCTCCTTACAAATAGGCACATTGCCTATCACACCTACGCCCTCCCTGAGGAGCGTAAAAAGCGAGTTATTCTTCGGGGAGTTCCCTATGAACTCCCCAACGAGGAGGTCCTCAAGGACCTCCAATCCCAAAATCTGCCCGTGGAGGCTGTGCACAAAATGCACAACAGCCGCGGTAAACGATTCCATCTCGGTCTGGTTATTCTCCAGAACGTCCCTGCCGCTAAGGCCGTTTTCGAGGTCAGCACAGTGTGCGGCCTCTCCAACATCCGTGTGGAGACCCCACACAATTCAGGTTACCCTGCGCAGTGCCACCGGTGCCAACTTTATGGACACGCGGCGGCCAACTGCTCCGCCCCCCCCCCCCCCCCCCCCGTTGCGTGAAGTGCCTAGAGCCTCACGCGACTCGCGAGTGCTCCCGCACCCGCGAGTCCCCTACCCCTCCAGCTTGCGTGCTGTGCGGCCAATCTGGTCACACCGCAAACTACCGCGGCTGTCCTAGAGCCCCACGCCCCAAACCTCACGCTGCGGCCCCGCACAACAAGCGGCCGCCCCCCCCACCCCCTGCCCCTAAATTGGTGACTAGCGACTTCCCGCTAGCCCCCAAGTCTAGGTCTAACCCTGCCCCCACGCCGAAAATATCGACCTGGGTCAAGCCCCCCCTGCCGCCTAGACAGGCGCCCCCCCGCCCCACTCAGCAGTCTAAGAGAACCTTAGACCTAGGTTCCCTACTGGCCTTCGCTAACATAAGCGAATATACGGCCATCAACCGAGAGCTGCAGTCAGCTCGTACTCCGACCGACGTACTAGACATCCTGGGCAGGCACGAGGCCATAATCACAAAAATTCAAAATCTTTTAAATGGACAGTAATAACCCGTCCTCCGCAATAATTAACACCACAGTCATGACTGGTCGCAAGACTAAACCCAAGGGCCTCACCCTTTGTTCATTCAACGCACGTTCACTACGATCCAACTTTCTCGAAATCAAAGCCTTTCTCGCGCAAAATGATTTTGACCTGTTCCTAGTCCAAGAGACTTGGCTCGCTCCCCACCTCACAAAAGGTCTCTCTATCCCCAAATACTCCCTAGTAAGAGTTGACAGACCCACCGATCCACACGGTGGTACTGCCATCTATTACAAAAGGAGCCTACACTGCTGTCCCATCCCTACACCACCCCTTATCCACTTGGAAGCGACGGTGTGCAGGCTGGCCATGTCGGGCCACCCTTCTGTCACTATAGCCTCCATCTACCTCCCGAGTGGTAAGGCTCCCATCCGCAGCGATTTTGAGGCCATTATGGGCTTGGGCCAATCAGTCATTATGTTTGGAGACTTCAACTGCAAACATACTGACTGGTCGTGTTACTCAACCAATAATAATGGCATCAAACTCGATGAAATCCTTGAGTCCCTTCCTATTGACATCGACCTGATTTGTCCTAACGCGCCCACCTATTACCCATCCATATCGAGCCAGTCTCCCGACATACTCAATTTTGCCCTAACTAAAAACGTAACTTTAGCCCTCCGCTCTATAGACCCACTAGACGACCTAGGTTCCGATCACCGTCCAGTACGGCTTATTTTAGGCGAGCCTTCAGCTCCTACCCCGACTTCTAAAACCTTTACCAACTGGCAAGGTTTCCAAAAGTCCCTCGCCACTCTGGCCGGACCCGCCGACTCTCCGCTGGGATTCTCCCCTGACTACCTTAGTAGCCCGGAGAGAATCGACAGTGCAGTCGATTTAGTCTCTGATGCCATCCTCAATGCCATCAGTTCCAATTCTCGAACGGTCAAAATCCCGCGGCCCAAACTTCCCCGTCATATTATTCTTTTAATTAAGCAGAAAAATGCAGCACTTCGTCGAGCCAGATACGCCCCAACTATCGAGTGTAGGGATGCAGCGAAAGTCCTTCAAAGCAGGGTAAAGAAAGCCCTATTCGAGCATAGACATCTTCAAGCCACTGAGCTCATGGAGAACATAACTCCGTCTCACGTGGCATACTATGCTATGGCGCGCAGACTCAGAGTCGACGCCATCTCCCACATTCCTCCCCTCGCCCGTCCCGATGGCACCATAGCCTTCGAGGATGATGAAAAGGCTGAGACCTTTGCTGACAGCATTGCTTCACAATGCTCCCCCAGCACCCAACCCGTAGATCCCGCCCACCTAAAGGCGATTGAAGAAGAAGTCCTCCTCAAGGACTCTCTCCCCCCGACCAGCGAACCCATCACAGTTTCTGCTGATGAGATTCGCCTTCATATCAAACGCCTCCACGCTAGAAAAGCGCCGGGGGCGGATGGTATTCCAAACCAGGCGCTTAAGCACCTGCCCCAGCAAATCATTGCCATACTGGCAATCCTATACAACGCTTGTCTTAATCTAGGTCACTTTCCAAGTGCCTGGAAAGAGGCGATCGTGATAGGAATCCCCAAGCCCGGGAAACCTCACCACATCCCGGCAAACCACAGACCCATCAGCCTCCTCAAGGCCTTAGGTAAAAACTTCGAGCGCGTCATTCTGACGCGCATGAAATTCCATCTCTTCCCCTCAGACGGGGATCCCCTCATCATACCCGAACAATTCGGCTTCCGTCCCCAACACTCCTGCCCTCAGCAGGTCCACAGAATAGTGGAGTACGCCCTTGCTGGCTTCTACCCTAGGAGGAGAACCACAGCGGCAGTCTTCTTTGACGTAGCCAAGGCTTTCGACAAAGTCTGGCACGCCGGCCTCATCCACAAATTATACGGCATAGGACTCCCTGATAGGCTAGTCCGTATAATTTCTTCATTCTTAAAGAACCGCACCTTCCGATTCAGATTCGATGGTGCGCTCTCATCTCCCCACCCAATCAGGGCTGGCGTCCCTCAAGGCTCAGTCCTCGCTCCTACCCTATACTCGATTTACACGAACGACATCCCCAAACCACCTAAAGGGGTCGAACTTGCCCTTTTGCCGATGATACCGCGCTCTATTGCACTGGCATTCAAATGTCCACAATAGTTGCAAAGTTGCAATCGGCTGTAGACGAACTCAGTGACTGGTTCACGAAGTGGCGCATTGAGGTCAATCCAGATAAAAGTTCAGCCATCCAATTCTCTCACAAACGGCGTCGTGGGTACTTTGACACACGGATCCGCATGCGGGGAGTCCCCATACCGTGGTCTAATACGGTTAAGTACTTAGGCGTCACTCTCGACAAAACTCTCTCCTTTTTACCCCACATCACCAGGGTGTCCAAACTGGCTAGGAAATATCTCGGCCGACTCTCCAGCATGCTAGGACGTCATAGTAAAATGTCCCTCCGTAACAAGCGTACGCTTTATAAAGTCTGCATACGACCAGTCATGACTTACGCGGCTCCCGTCTTTGCCCACGCGAATCCCAAACACCTTCACAAACTACAGGTGGTCCAAAACCTATTCTGCAGAAGGGCAGCTAACGCGCCCTGGTACGTGCGTAACACGGACCTGCACAGGGACCTGGAGCTCCCCTCTATTCAACAGCACTTGAAAGTCCTGGCAACAGGTCACTTCCAACGTGCTGAGTCCCACCCTAACAATCTTGTTAGGGCGACAGTCTCCTATACTGTCAACCCTGTCACGCCGCACTCCTGCCGCAGACCGAGAGACGTTCTCTCAGACCCCCCAAACCAGTTCACCGCGGATCTGGTCAACCTTTTGGGCTCCCAGCCCTAGTCATTCTCTACACTTGCGTTGAGCTTTACAGTGTCTTACTACGGGTTATCCGTCAGGATGCCTGATGCGCCGCCCTGGATCCCACGGGGTGGTAGCTCATTACACGATCTATGAATAGCTCTTGAGTTAGGGATCGGAGAAGGGGGTGTTTAGTGAGTAGAAGTCACACTGGCTGGGTATACGGTAGCATTCCGTCGGCGAGCGGTTGCTACTGTCGGCGGGGATTTATCCCCGTGCAGGGCCCAGTGCGTACTAGGAGTATTCACCCCCTCCCTATCTGTGGTCGCCCTTTGGGGCGCCATAGTAGGGTGTCATTCTTTGGCAGGAAAAAAAAAAAAAAAGACTGTCCCTCTCACTTATTTTCTTGTCAAGACATCAGCAAGAACGTCATGCTCCCTCAGGCGGCATGGCTAGTGGTAGCGTCGGGTATCGGGTCACCCTCTTCCCTAAAATATGGTTGAGGAGGGTGATGGCTGGTGCTTGCGTTAACTCGTGAACGGGTGCTGCTAGCGGTGCCAGGTCGTTTTGCTAATGATACTATGACTATTTTATTCCATTCTTGTTCAAATACTCTGGTCCCAGTATGTCATGTTCGTATTGTGCATCCATAGCTCATTGCATCTGCTATGTAAGCAATTTGGTTGTGGCATGACATTGGCTCTCACAATTAGCTGTCTTGTGTTTGTTTTTTTTTCATGTCACGGTCTTTTTGTACTGTACCTATTTGTATTAATTTGATAATTCTGACTGAAAAAGAGTGCCAAGAGTTTTTTTCCGCCGGCTTTTTTTGTCTCTTGGTCTACTGTAATATCTTATTTAACAACTATCAACAACTAGTTAAAGCCGAAGTATGTGATGACTGACTTCATCAAGTGTTTTGTGAAATTCCTAAGATGAATAAAACTTTTTGAATTTTATACTCCAAACGTATATAGACAAAGAGACGCCCTTTAATAAAATGTAGAGATTCATGCCAAGTGAAGCACAAAGTGTTTGAATGGATACAAGTGAACTTTAAAAGTTATGTCATTTATATTTATAATCAAATGTATTTTAGATCAAAAACTCACTCAGAATTAACTTGCTGGCCTTAACCTTCTACTCGCACTAGTAGAGACCCTTACCTCTGCTTCAGGGCTGAAAATACATTACATGGGCGTGATTTTACACAAAAACGTCCGTATTCTGATAAAAAAGGGATTATTGTGATGATACTTAAATATAAATTAAGTTTTGTGCTAATTTTTATTTATTTGTTTATTTACATTATCAAACCACTTACATCTATCCTTACAGGTAACCTAATTCAAACATAGCAAAAGGGCAGACTTAGATTTAAGGTCTAAAAGTAATGTATAATTGGAAGTATTGATAACATCCAAAGTCTGTTAATAACCACCTTTTTATACCTGTCAGTTTTCTATTAGATGTTTCTATCAAAACTGAACGATAGACAGGCAATTTAATAGTACTAAAAGCCCAAACTGTAAGTACCTAGTATTTAAATTAAAGGGACTTAATAGGGACGAAAATTATCTCGAAAATACTTTACATTACATTAGAGAGATGTATCGTATGTTAAAAAAGTATTTTATCGCGACATGCAATTAAATCTGACTAAAAGGGCCTTTTAGTAGGTTACTCCTTTTATAAAATATCCAAACTTTTTAAGTATCTGATTTTCTCGTGCAGTTTCACTTAAATTAATAAAATCGTGTTCCATTTCATTAGCTTATAATTCAGGAGACACAACTGACGACTCCAATGATTTCGTAACTTGCACTTCTCGTCAAATGAGCAAAATTATCCACATCATTAAAACTGTATTTTACAACCGTGTTTATAGTGAATAATTTAATGAAATAGGCGCATTAGTTGCACGCTGTCCGCAAACCAACGAGTGTCGGTCTGCTGACGTCAAAGCTGCCTTTTGAAATCGGTCCAGTAGTTTTTGAGCCTATTCAATACAAACACACAAAAATACAAAGGATTCCTCTTTATAATATTAGTATAGATAATTCTAAGAAAAAAACTTTTTATTGAAACTGAAAAAAGTCTTCCTACATCTTTTATTTCAGAGACGTATTTTGAATACAAAAAAACCTTTTGTGTCAGGTGTACTCACTCGGCAATCACAATGCTTTTGTATTTGATATTTCAACAATATTTACTCACATTTCTTTCCAAATACAAGCCAACTGTGTAAATTGCAAAGATCTTTTCTGAAATGTCAAGGAAATTGAACTTGCTCATTTCCTGACAAGAGTGTTGTGTGCCATTTGCGATCCGCACGATTAGCATAAACTGAGCGAGTTATGGATATGGTCCGAGAATGTCCTTTTGGAATCCATTTTGGGGTTAATTTCAAAGAGCTTATGGACGTCGTCGTGTGTGCTGGAGTTGTTCACACTACTTTATTGGAGCACTCGTTTGCTGTTTGCGTCGATTGCAACTGGGTCAATCGCAGTTTACTACTTTCAAAGGAAAATTCATATCGTCATTGAATCTTACATATAAATCCATTAAGCTCTAAAAGTTTGTGGTTAGTGTCACGATATTTAATGTAGATAATAATCTAAAAGGTGTCTAATAAAAAGTGTTATTAAAACAATATTTACCTCTTATATAAGTAATCACATAACATACTTTATCCGCAACGCATAATCATACATATCATAGTATTATCTAGCGCTTGGAAGAAAATTTCTACCATGAAAGGTACAACAATTCTTTAAGCTAACATTAGTGTTATACAAAACATTTAAAAACAATGAAAAACCGTTCATTTTGTGTGTTATTTAAATTCAATAAATAAAGCATCTCAATAAATAAAACGTCTTGGCCGTGAACGTCCATTGTTTATTTTCTCTGTCCAAGCGTTGTCTTTGTTTTCCCTCATGAGACTTGATTATTTACACATTTAAGTGTTTAATTGAATTGCTTCGCGTTCGCACAAATAATTGAGTCTTTGTTCCAAATCATGTTTACGATATCGTGAATCTGAAAGGATTGGGCAAGAGACCTTCGTAATAATTCTTTAACTACATAAAATCTGTATATTAAATTTATCTTAAAATATTTGTTTTTGTAATATAACTTATGTGACGTCTATTAAGCATCATATTGGATCGACAAGCCTCAGCTTTGAACGTAGCAACTAGCTCTATAGTCTCCCACATTTTTGTCTTTTTAGTTCGCAATTTAAATAGTATTTATGTCGCTGATTAGATCATTCAAACAGTTTTCTGTAACAAACCCAAAACTGCGAGAAGGGCAGACAGCAATGTCTAGTTCAATTCATCACTGCAAGCACGGGCAGATGACTCAGTGGAAAATAACAACCGCAATTATTCTATTTTCAGTGCCCATACGTGTTGCCGATAACTAAGTGCTTTACAGAAGCACACGTGTGTTTTAAGAGGGAATCGAAGTCTTAGCAGACCAGAAGACCAATCGTTTTAACTTTATATATTTACTAATAATTATTTATTCAAAATTATATCATGTGAGCCTGATCATGTTTCTTTCGTTTCAATCACCAAAGAAATTGTAATGTATAAAATTCAAAAAGTTAGAATCATCATAAGGCCATCGAATGGCCGCTTAATGACGTCACAGTAAATAGATAAATAGAAAGATATATGGGTATTACTGCATTCTAATCATCAAATGCGTGGACTCATCTATCATTGTGCATTAATTTAATTTGTCACTGTAATATTTTTCATAAAACAATATTTGTTTGCCTAGTTTGCTTGACAATGTTGTGCGTTTAAATAAAAGGTTGCACGTTAGTGAAACATAACAGACATAATTCAACTAAACAGTTAGTATACTATATTATAATCTTACTAATATTATAGATGTGAATGTTTGGTTGTATGGATGTTTGTTCCTCAATCACGGCAAAACGGCTTAACGGATATGGATGAAATTTAGCATAATGATAGAATACAACCTGGAATAGCACATTTAGTCCCGAAATTACCGCGGAATTCGAAAATGCGCGGGTAAAACCGCGCGCAACAGCTAGTACTGAGCATAAAGTTACAATAGTTTGTGCTTTTACTTCAATATTTCGCTTATTCATAATATTTTTTTACCTTTGAAGAGATAACTATTTTGAATAATCTTACATACTGCAATAATACTAGTATTTTTGTATGAGACCAACTCGCTTGATGAGGTTATAATTATAAATTCAAAAACATCTGAACTCCGAATGGCCCCGAAATCAACCTTCTTATAAAAAATTGACGTCGAAAGTTATATTACGTACTTCTCGTGTTGAAAGTTAATTAAAAATGAATAAATGCTGAATATTGTTCACGCTGACAGGGCCTTCCGCGCCCTTAAATCACGACAAATTAAATTCGCCTTCACAAATCTCTCATTTGATTTCAAGTATTTTTTTCGTTCGCGAAGTATAAATTTGTTGTAAATCCAGATCACGGTGTTAAACAGTCAACATACGGAGACATCTGGCAATTGTGGTCGTATAAATGTGTCCCCCGCTTGCCAGAATAACATAACGAACGCAATGTACGCGATGTGCACTGTAGTTGAGTAAACAGGAGAGACAAAGTGAGATCGTAGCTAATTATTGTGGAACAAGTACTTTGTGTAACAGACAAGTTGTTTGTCCACATTTCGGCTAGATGGTCGTGTTGATTGATTTACAGCCGCAGTGCGCGTTGGAGCGATATTTGTTTGCTTCTTCTTATTATATTCAAGTTTAAGAGCCAATTGCTAATTGCTTGAGATATTCCCAGCCACGCAAGTTAAGGATTTTTTTTCTAAACGGGCTCGAGTTTGATTATTTTTCAGGAAAGATTCGTTTTGTGGTCATTATGATGCAAACTTAAGTCTGAAACGTTAGTGCGTTAGCTCGGATTATTTGTAGTTTATTATTATTCCAACGTTAATGTGCGTCTATTTAACATGCAATAATACAATCGATTTCATTCGGTGGTCAAAGTAACATACTCATAGTTTTGCTACATATACAGGGTTGATTTTTCGTCACCAGCCAAATTTAAATGTTAGTTTCTTTGACACGATGTAAACGTACCTGCATATTTATTTTAGCGTCGCTCAGTACAAAAAAGTAGAATAAATATGGAACAACAAACTTTTAAAAAAATAGTCGCTGTTGATGAACATAGCTACTACGACGCGGCATTTCCTTGATAATACTACGATGCAGTACTACAAAATGTGTGTAGTACCGCGTAGTCATCTTTATTTTGATGGTAATTTAGAGTGACCATGCCTTGGTTAATATGTTAGCGGATAAATGAATTTCCTTGTAAAAAAAAAATACTCTTAATTTGCAAAAATCGTTTCTATAAATGATACTTATTGTGTAAAAAAAATTGGGCCGATGACCACAAATCAACCCTGTATAGATCACTTATTTGTAATAAGAACATTGTAATTTAATCTAATTGAGTCTATTCAAAACTCTATACCATGTCTACTATGTCATTGTATTTTACATGGATGGAAGTAGTTAATGAACAAAAATATTTAAAATATCAATAAAAATAAAATTTATTTGCAACGTACGCTAAGCAGTCGGTGCCGCGTATATTATACTTGTAGTTATGAGGATTTGTCAGCAGCCATTTCGTTTACGGCCTAACCCTCCTCGTCCGCCAGGGGAGAGACTCATATTCATGCAGTGGGCTTATTACAAAGGGTTGTGATTACGGAAATACATTATGGATCTTATTCAGAATAGCAATCAATCGTACAGTCGAGACATGCAGTCGACTCCCCACCTGCATTTGCGGAGATTTGACTGCAGCAATGAAACTACAATTACCAAGACTGAGACTTTAGACTAAATTAAGGTTACTCATAAAACTTGCATATTTCGGTTATTACAGTTTATAGACCACCTAATACATGAGTAAAGTCGGAATATACAAGCGGTAATAACACATTAAACGCTTCGAATATTTCAAAGGAATTAATCCTTCTATTCAAAGACCTGCAAAGATCGCACCTACACCACGGACGATAAATTTTCTGCGATGTGACTTATTGCCAGATTTCTATGAATCGCTTCGGAACGCTTTGTAACTGTAGTTTTAATAACATTGGAACTCTAAAAATGTTTTATTATAGTCGTTAATATGTTCACAAATTATGCCCCTTCCTCCCGATATCAATTCTAAAGCGAAATAAACCAGCAAACGGGGTTATCCAAATATTTTATTACCTCTGACGTAAGTAGATATTGGGCCGTATTTGAAATTACATTCTCTAATTTATAGTCTCCCTAATGTCAAACTTAGAAAATCGTTAACAACTGTTGAATATAAAGCCCAATAACTTGGTATAAAAAAGACCTTTCAGATAGAAAAATGACGATTTAATCATTGCTATACATATTAATAAATAGTCATTCATTTTTTTACCTCGTAAGTTTTAATGATATCAATTTTACATGAAAACACATGAAGCTGAAGCACTTTAAAATAAGATATCTAGGTTACATAAGATGGGCTTATCTGTCAGCATTCTTTTTGAGAACATGTTCTACTTAAATTGATTCAAAATAATCCACAAATGATTCTCAGCTCTTAACAAATGGTATCCCATAATATTGTCTTAAGTTTTCGCGATTCATACTACTTATTAAATAAAATAGTTTTTAAACGGATTTATCGCGTATATTTACGTTTTAAATTTTAACTCGACGTTTCGGTGCCTTTGCAGACCCCGTGACAGTCGCTCGTGACCACGGGGTCTGCAAAGTCGATAATCCGATAAATCCGGTTAAAAAGTGTTTTATTTAAATGGTATCCCAGTCTATCTAAAAAAGACAAATAATATAGCTTTCAAATTTATTCTCAGTGTGAGTGGAGTAGTGAAAACTCAGCAGCTATGCCTATATATGAGTTTAAAAACAGGCCTGCTATAACTTAACCCATTGATTACCAAGTTTTTAAATAAACAACTAATCTAAATATCTTCAAAACTAAAACACTGTTAACGACTTCGCCGGAGCGTATGACAAAGGTAATTAACCTAGCTCACAACGCTCGTTAGGCACCCGAACACCGTGTGATGTTAGTACTTGAAAACCTGGCTAATTGCTCAAAAGCTTCTCACAAGGTTGGGTACCAAACGAAAACTACTGTATATTGAGATCTTATAGTACACTAGCTGTTGCGCACGGTTTTACCCGCGCAATATCGATTCTCGTGGGAATTTTGGGATAAAAATTAGCCTATGTGCTATTCCAGATTATACTCTATCACTATGCCAAATTTCATCAAAATCCGTTGAGCCGTTTTGCCGTGATTGAGGAACAAACATCCATACATTCACATTTATAATATTAGTAAGATGTCATATTTGATTCTTTACGAGTAGGATCGGCTTAAATAGCCCTACCGGATGAGTATCGACTAAACCGAGTGAGCCCACTTGTTTGTAAAAAACTTTCAAAGTATACCTGACTAGCGATTACCCTTCATATATTATGAAATGTGCTGCTTAATATCACCAGTTCGGTGCGCCGCCGCCGCCGGCGCGCGGGTGATATGTTCCGAAAATTTTTCATGAAAAGCTGTTGTTCGGCCCCATAGAACCAGTCATAACTTCACGTCTGTATCCCTTATGGGGCAGTTAGAACACCAGAGGCTATAAAGCCATCTGATGTCAAGTTTGACAAAGGCATAATTTTAGTCCTGGCTTGTAAGCCCAAACTATAAAAATAATCAAAAGCTGAAATACATAAATGTTAATTCATTTAATGAATTTGCGTAAGTTTTGTTGTTTAATCGGTAAATCCAAATAAACAATATATAAATATTTAAGTCAAACTGACAAATCAACTGATTAATAGCAGCGGCCGGCGGAAAGATTTTTATTTCTTTGTTACTGATTCACAAGCAGTAACAAAGGAACTCTGTTGTTAATTCCTACTTGTGTTTCTTAACACGAAATCAATAGTGACATTGCTTTTTCAGCTTATTATACTATCCAAATACTTATAATAAAATAATCAACTTTATATGGTAGGCATAAAAGGCAGGCAATGTATGGACACTGGAATGAACCCTTTTCAGGCATTATGATGGTAGAGAGAGACTATTGCAGTGACACTTTTACAGTATGCCCGGGAAGAGAAGCAGCTGGCACATTCTATGTCTTTCATTTGCTCCCTGTCCAGCATGGAAGATAAACCCTTCATAATTTTTGTGACTTTTGTATATTTTCCCATACATCACGGTCACGGACCATTTTGATCTCAAAATAAATTCGAATAATAGTAGATTATGCATCAAGGGGATAAAGCAGTGTATTATGTCACGGGCATCATATTGAATCCTGAGCGAAATGAAGGATTCTGTAGATAATTCCCGAACGCAGTGAGGGAATTAAGATGTTAATTCCCGAACGAAGTGAGGGAATTATGGTAAGAATCCTGAATGAAGCGAGGGATTCAAGACTGCCCAAGACTAAGACACTGTTATCCCCGAGGAGCTTACTCTACTTTATACACCACCTTGTAAGATAATTAGGTAATGAAACGCAGGAATTAAATCAAGTACTTAGGTATTTAATAATTTAGAAATTAAAGATAATATTAGAAACAATTGACCAGTTATGTAAAGATAAAGTGATATTTCTATTTGGTATAGGTATTCATTTTTTACCTACTGTTGTCTTCAACATTGAATAAACAGTCCATAGGCTGCTAGGTTTCTTTGTAGCAGACAACTGTTGAAAATATACTAAAAGCAATGACTCCGAAATAATTTTCACGGCTTTTTTAGTTTTCCAAGCAAAGAAATCTTCGTAAAATTTCATGTACAAATGCTTCGATTTACACGGCAAAATATTATCGACGATACTATTTGCTTTATTTCTAATATTTCTGGTAAATCGTCACTCGAGCTCGACATATTTTATTTATTTGAATAAGTTCTATTGAACTAAAAACTCTGAAAAAATTTTCTTTTTAAAAACCGCGCAATTTTACTTCTTTAAGAAAAGGCAAAAGAAACCGTCGCATGCAGGTTTTTTACAAGGGTTTTAAATTTTTTCTTGGTAGTCGTTCCAAATGCAATGGTACACAATCTTATACAGCCAAATTTAAAGTCCATATATTTTTTAATTAGGCAAAGGAACTAGTCATACAGCCATGCCCGTGTAGGTATTATAAAATTTCGCTCCAATTGACATTCCAAAATCAAATGACATTATAACCCTTAGGATTAAAGTATTTTTATCCCCTGTAAGATACCTTTTTTAATCTTAAGGGATTAATATCTTGTTTTAGGTGGAGTTTATCTCATACATAATGCGAATTTTAAACAAAGGTGGTGTATAAAAGTCTTTATGATTAGCTACCAAAAATCAAACCTACTAATAACGCCAGCCGTAAAGGTGCAATTACTTGTTTAGTGGCTGCACTCAGCGCCTCTAATGATCGTTTCGGTGCTAATTCCCCGGCGCACTATAACTCTGGCGACACATGAAATGTCGGTAATACATCCATCTCCGTCGCATTGTACGCCGTAAACAACGGCCAAGGTTGGAAGAGGCATTCTGAAAGGTGTAGGTGATTTCATGACGTTGTTTTGGCCAAGGTGCAGGTTAATTTGTACTTTTAGAAATCTTTGTATAAGTACAACATTTACGTTTTTTTTATAAATTTTGTAGTTTAATGAATATGTTATTTTTCTTATATGTGAAAATTGAGGAAAATACATATAGCCTCTAAAACTCATGGCCATGGCCTTCAAATAGTCACATTATCTGTGGATCGAACCCGTGCCTTGTTAATATGTCGTATGTTCTCCTATAAACAAATGTTCAGACTTTGTTCTTGCTGATTTGATACCAAAATCAATCAACACTCACTCATCCGACTAAGCCAACTCGTATTTCCTTTTCATTCTTATCATTTAACACGTGATCAATCCTCTTCTTTAAAGTTAGTTCCAACATCTCTGCGTCGCATACAATCGTCACCCTTTCTACCACATGATTTCCTACCTTGAATTTTAACATATCCATCCAAAATATCTTCTTGCAGATCGCTTCTTACAGCGTATCTGTCAATTAGCCTATTTAAAGACTTTCTCTGAAGTTTTCATCTTATATCCGGTGTAACGAATGTACGAATGATTCACTTATGTGGAAATATGGCTTTTATTCTTAATTAAGTAGTTGTCTTTCGCCTATCAATAGAAATAGATTACCCAAGATTTCTCCGTCAAAAGAGATGAACAAAATATACGATACTTACACCCAAAAGTATATTTTTTGTCTCTTTATGTTTCTGATTGTTTCGCCTAAACCCTGCAACGGCTGGACTAATTTCGACTAAATATCACAAAAATCGAGTGTTCAACAATATCGCATTATAATTTGGAAATTCAAAATCTAAGGGGATCAAATGCTCGTTCTAAATCTTTATGCACGAGGACGAAACCGCGGGGTTGTGTTAGTTTTAAAATATAAAAGAAATATTATTTAGAGCTCGAGATGCGTCACGTAAATTATTGTGAAGGTATAATTGAGAATAAGTATCTTACAGGCCATGTTTCTTATTGATGACTTAGCTCACATTGCCCCCCCAATTCCTTTAATAGAAATAACAAAACTGGCTGATCATGAAAAAAAATCAAAAAGTTTTATTCACTGTAGGTGAATTATCAAGTCTAGGATTTTTGTTGGTTATTCGCCATCAAAACCAGAGCTGACATGTTTACTAACCTGTAACTCCTACAATTTAAAGGGCCGTGGTGCGCGAGCTGATCGAGACGGAGGAGGAGTTCGGGCGCGACATGCAGCAGGTGGTCACCCGGTACATGAAGCCGATGGACAAGGCCACCACGCCGAAGGCGGTCTTTGATAGCAGGGAGCTGCTGTTCTCCAATTTTAAGCAGATCTGCGAGTTTCATAATACGTGAGTTTCAATTTTTATAGTTGTGCAACTATCAAAAGAGCAATTTTTATACAATTATGCTTGTAAAAATTTCGATGTGATTTTTTTTAAGTTGAGCCACAATCATATAAAAAGCAACAAAGATAATGCGTTTTATTTTGTATTTAGAAATAAATAATTCTACGTACACCATGTAGGTATATGGTTAGTCAAATGCTTGCTCAGTATACAAATGTTGCGAAAAATTGCATCACAATCGAATGTATCTATCTTACTTTTCACTTTCTGTACTTTTCATAAATTAAAAGTGATCACGTCATATTAGATCAATAACTTTATTCTTTGATGGCAACCCGCTCAAATTGACTAGATTTACTGAAAAATTTAGTAAAAATATGTTTGAATAGCAGCCGTCTGGGTAACTTTGAATAATTTTAGTACATATTTATTGATATTACATTGTTTCAACGTGGATATTTTATGTTTTTTTTATGGTATTATGTGTTCTAATAAACAACTATATGTAATTCTGAAGTTATTTTAAACATTTATTTGACTTCAATTTGTATTTTGCTGAAAACCAAGAGAAAATTAACATGTCGGGTAAAATTTAATGGCTCAAACCTATTCTTGTGTTCATGTGATTTAAGGAATTTAGAGAATACGATGTAATATTTACACTTAATATTTTTAAATATCTTTCATGTATTTCATAACGAAATGTAACACAGTAAAAACTCCCACCGAAAAACGCACTAAGTACAAAGGGCGGTTAAAACTTCAAATATATTTGAAAGCTGATATAGGTTTTTTAAAGTAGCATGATGAAATAGTTTTTGTTTGTGTATTACTGTGTTATTTAAATTCGATTTGTTGTAGAGGAAATAAATATTTTTTTATTATTTGCCTTCTTAGGCGGAAAAACCCGACAATTGGACCAGAGAAATCGGCGAACGATTCGGGGAGTGTTAAGCAAAACCGCTCTTTGCATGCGTAGTTTGCATCCTATAATTATTATTGACATTGCTTCGTTCCATTGAAGACATTTGCTTTTTTTATACTGTATGTAACAAAAAATTATAAAACATTTGTACGATGCTGTTGATGCTTGATGCTGGATTGGGAGTGAAGGAACATCGAATGTGCTAGCTGCTTCACTTCTCGGACATACTGTAAAAGTCAGTTAAAGGACAGAGGTTTTATTGGACGTTTGTTTGTGGGCGATAGGCTGACGCCCTGTCACTGCAATAGTTTCCCTCCACCATTATAATGCCTCCAAATTTGTCAAACGTGACATCAGACAGTCTTATAACCTCTGATGTTCTGGCTACCCCATAAGGGGTACAGGCGTGTAGTTATGTATGTATGTAATGTACGACTCTATTCAAAGTTAGAATGAAATTCCAAGTTACCAAAGATGACTATATAAATAATAATTTTATATGTATGTATAAGAATATAAACTTGAATAAATCGTTGAGATACAAAACCTTCACTTCAGGTACAGACTTCCGAACCTGCAGTAGTTTCATTATACCTACCTAAAGGTTGTGATAAAGAAACATGATTTAAATTTGCTGTTTCAACTGTATATATTTTCTAATCTTACGGTGGCTTTACCGTGGTTGACCGCAATCGCACCTCAATTTAAGATGAAAATCGAAGATGAAAGCAAACATGCTTAAGAAAGAACTGACTCTGCATAAAATATATTTGGCGTTAGAATTCTAATCGTTAACTATGTGAATGGTGGCCTAGCACCAAACGTGGTTCTCTCAGTATATTCGTCTTTTAGGCCTACATACATACATACATACATAACTTCACGCCTGTATCCCGTATGGGGTAGGCAGAACATCAGAGGTAATAAAACCATCTGATGTCACGTTTGACAAATTTGGAGGCATTATAATAGTGGAGAGAGACTATTGCAGTGACAGGGGGTCAGCCTATCGCCCACAAAAAAACACCTCGGTCCCTTAAACTGACTTTTACAGTATGCCCGGGAAGAGAAGTAGCTGGCACATTCTATGTTTTTCTTTCGCTCCCAGTCCAGCATAGAAGCAAGTCCAGCCTATTTAAACTAATCCCAGCGTAACACCGCAGGGTGCTGCTAGAAGGCATCAAGTACTACGCGAGCGAGCCGCGCATGCTGGGGCGGGCGCTGCTGCGCATGGAGCGCGAGTTCGACAAGCACGTGGCGTACTGCCGCGACGAGCCCAGCGCGCAGCGGCTGCTGGCCACGCCGCCCGTCGCCGCCTACTTCCAGGTCAGGCTGCATCGCGGCACCAATGTTCTTATTGCAGATAGTGGCGTACTGCCGCGACGAGCCCAGCGCGCAGCGGCTGCTGGCCACGCCGCCCGTCGCCGCCTACTTCCAGGTCAGGCTGCATCGCGGCACCAATGTTCTTATTGCAGATAGTGGCGTACTGCCGCGACGAGCCCAGCGCGCAGCGGCTGCTGGCCACGCCGCCCGTCGCCGCCTACTTCCAGGTCAGGCTGCATCGCGGCACCAATGTTCTTATTGCAGATAGTGGCGTACTGCCGCGACGAGCCCAGCGCGCAGCGGCTGCTGGCCACGCCGCCCGTCGCCGCCTACTTCCAGGTCAGGCTGCATCGCGGCACCAATGTTCTTATTGCAGATAGTGGCGTACTGCCGCGACGAGCCCAGCGCGCAGCGGCTGCTGGCCACGCCGCCCGTCGCCGCCTACTTCCAGGTCAGGCTGCATCGCGGCACCAATGTTCTTATTGCAGATAGTGGCGTACTGCCGCGACGAGCCCAGCGCGCAGCGGCTGCTGGCCACGCCGCCCGTCGCCGCCTACTTCCAGGTCAGGCTGCATCGCGGCACCAATGTTCTTATTGCAGATAGTGGCGTACTGCCGCGACGAGCCCAGCGCGCAGCGGCTGCTGGCCACGCCGCCCGTCGCCGCCTACTTCCAGGTCAGGCTGCATCGCGGCACCAATGTTCTTATTGCAGATAGTGGCGTACTGCCGCGACGAGCCCAGCGCGCAGCGGCTGCTGGCCACGCCGCCCGTCGCCGCCTACTTCCAGGTCAGGCTGCATCGCGGCACCAATGTTCTTATTGCAGATAGTGGCGTACTGCCGCGACGAGCCCAGCGCGCAGCGGCTGCTGGCCACGCCGCCCGTCGCCGCCTACTTCCAGGTCAGGCTGCATCGCGGCACCAATGTTCTTATTGCAGATAGTGGCGTACTGCCGCGACGAGCCCAGCGCGCAGCGGCTGCTGGCCACGCCGCCCGTCGCCGCCTACTTCCAGGTCAGGCTGCATCGCGGCACCAATGTTCTTATTGCAGATAGTGGCGTACTGCCGCGACGAGCCCAGCGCGCAGCGGCTGCTGGCCACGCCGCCCGTCGCCGCCTACTTCCAGGTCAGGCTGCATCGCGGCACCAATGTTCTTATTGCAGATAGTGGCGTACTGCCGCGACGAGCCCAGCGCGCAGCGGCTGCTGGCCACGCCGCCCGTCGCCGCCTACTTCCAGGTCAGGCTGCATCGCGGCACCAATGTTCTTATTGCAGATAGTGGCGTACTGCCGCGACGAGCCCAGCGCGCAGCGGCTGCTGGCCACGCCGCCCGTCGCCGCCTACTTCCAGGTCAGGCTGCATCGCGGCACCAATGTTCTTATTGCAGATAGTGGCGTACTGCCGCGACGAGCCCAGCGCGCAGCGGCTGCTGGCCACGCCGCCCGTCGCCGCCTACTTCCAGGTCAGGCTGCATCGCGGCACCAATGTTCTTATTGCAGATAGTGGCGTACTGCCGCGACGAGCCCAGCGCGCAGCGGCTGCTGGCCACGCCGCCCGTCGCCGCCTACTTCCAGGTCAGGCTGCATCGCGGCACCAATGTTCTTATTGCAGATAGTGGCGTACTGCCGCGACGAGCCCAGCGCGCAGCGGCTGCTGGCCACGCCGCCCGTCGCCGCCTACTTCCAGGTCAGGCTGCATCGCGGCACCAATGTTCTTATTGCAGATAGTGGCGTACTGCCGCGACGAGCCCAGCGCGCAGCGGCTGCTGGCCACGCCGCCCGTCGCCGCCTACTTCCAGGTCAGGCTGCATCGCGGCACCAATGTTCTTATTGCAGATAGTGGCGTACTGCCGCGACGAGCCCAGCGCGCAGCGGCTGCTGGCCACGCCGCCCGTCGCCGCCTACTTCCAGGTCAGGCTGCATCGCGGCACCAATGTTCTTATTGCAGATAGTGGCGTACTGCCGCGACGAGCCCAGCGCGCAGCGGCTGCTGGCCACGCCGCCCGTCGCCGCCTACTTCCAGGTCAGGCTGCATCGCGGTGCCAATGTTTTTATTGTAGATAGGTATATACAGGGCGTCTCAAAAGAAGCAGGAGATACAACAAGTAATGACAGCTACCGGAAAAATAAAAAAAATGATTTTTGGCCGAATGGTTATGAAGTTTTAAAAAATACTTAAAAATCAACACCCTGCGATGTTTATTTTAGCCTTGTTCCTACAAATCGTAATTTTTGATCGGTTTTATTTTTGAAATGTAGACCTGAGTTATGCTTCTATGATTTAAAGCCTTAAATTTTATGCCTTCTGTCATAGTTAAGAAGGAAAATCATCGTTTATCGGAACCAAAATTTTAAGATTAGATTTTGTTTAACTTTAACTTTTTTTGTTGTTTTCCCAAAAGGGAGGAGGTTCTCAATTCATGTGTATGGTTTTTTGTGTGTTTGTTACACGAAATTTCGGACAATTATAAATCGATTTTAAAAATTCTTATTTCATATGATAGAAGATACTTTAGAGTTGGTCCCATATAAATTTCATCTGCTCAAAACTAGACGTCTCAGGTTTGTGCCCCTGTTCGAAGACGCGGCGGGCAGATGTCATAATCAAAACAAAATGACATGAATAGGTCTTTCAAACAAAAAAAATAATTGCATTAATATCTCGCACACAGCCTTTTTTATTCCATTTTTAAATCGACCCGTACTTACTGAAAGACCCTATACATAAATTGGAAAATAAAATAAAAATGATGCGATTAATTATCAGGAAGCTCCATCGATCATTTGTCGGTTTTTATGAAAAACTCTGAAACACATACGTTGATCTCGAATAGGGAATGCAATCTCGCGAGATCTCGGCCCTTTTCTGCGAGAAGAATCTCGGCCTAAAAATGGGCGAGATCTCGCGAGATTGAATCGCTGGACCAATTGTTGAAGAAGGAAATGAATCTATACGAGTCCGGGGGTCTAAAGGAGAACTTTTGCAGTTCGCTGATAACTGCCTCACAACTATAGTACCAACAATTGTGGAATCTGAAAGGGCATTCTCAGCGGCTGGCTATCTAGCCTGCAAAATAAGGTGTAGGTTAGGTGACGATACGTTGTGCTTTCTAAGAAGCTACTTCCAAAACAGTTTGTAAATAATTTTTCAACACACTTGCTCGTAAAGTGAGCGTTATTCTATTGAATTTAGAACTATAAACTGGGCTATAAGTCACGCGTGCATAAAATATTATACCCTAGTGCATAATATAACGAATCTTACAAAGTTGAATTGTACCTTTGTGCAAATTACATGCGTGTAAACAGAGCATATTTTATTGGTCCGGGTTATACATTAAATATTTTCAGAAACAACAAAGAGATTTTATACTACTTCAAATCCATATACATTTTTAAATGTTTGCGCCTCATATTAGTAAAACAAATTTGTATATCAAACAAATTATTCACAATTTACAATAATTTGTTATAAAATATTTGCATTTACCACTCCAAATTAAACATTTTCACGTAAAATAGGCTGTATATGCTATACAGACATTGACACATTTGGCGGAAAAAAAAACCTACGCGCATGCGCGAGGTTCGGCGCCATTTTTCAATCACAATTCACAGCTTTCTTATCAAATGTGTTTGTTATTTTATGACCACGTATGTCTGTCTTTTACTCACAAGTGTGTTGAAAAACGTCGTATGTAACTCGTGAGCGTTGCTAATTACAGTCTCGGCTCATTAATAAGCCCTCGCCTGCGGCTCGGGCTCAAATCACAACCTCGACTGTAATTAGCAACTTAGCTCACTTGTTACATAATATACTAGTATAGCGAGATGTTGCTAATGTTCCTAATTTGATTGTTTTTATTTGGTTTTCACTTTATATTCTATTTCTCTTTTTAGTTTGGCGAAATGAGCCTTTGATTTGATTGATCTCAACTCAAATTCTATTATTTTTGTTAGTTAATCTTTTTGACTTCGTAAAAATAAATGTTGATTTCAAAATATCTGTGGTTCTTTTTCTATCAATGTCCCGGGAGTTCTATATCTATTTTATTAGTGAAATTATTTGCAAAAATTTATTTTATTTATTTATTTTTATTTATTTATTTTATTCTGGCAACAGACAGTCATATTTACAATGTAATGGTATAGTAATAGTAGGTACAACTCACGGACCTTGAGAGCCAACATTTAATAAATATTTGACGTTATATAAATCTAATGAGTGATCAGAACCGAATGGGTCGCTTATACAAATATTGTGAAGTTATACCACTCAGAGTGGACTTTTAATAAGTTTATACATAAAAACTCAAAATAAATTACAGAAATATAATGTATGTAACTTTTAAAATAACAATGGAATACAATTATATCAAAGTAAAATTAAAAGTGTGTGCTGATTTCTAATACATTTTGTTTTATGAAACAGCCTCATATAATCTTGTGCAAAATAAAATTTATTAATTAATTAGTAAATTTTATTGTGCACAAAAAAAAATTAATTGATTTTCATAATCTCGCGAGATTGCATTCCCTACTCGAATCAAGCGAAAATAATTTGCTAAACATGGTCAAAATTAGCTGCACTTTACGAGAGTTTGGCCAGACAAAGTGAAATGTAAACAAATAAAATTAAAATTAAAAAAAAAAATTAAAAAAACAAGTTAATGTCCAATATAATTGTAACAAAGGTCATAAACGTCTTTTTCAATTATCAAATAAGATTCTTATTCATAGAAGACTAAAGTTAATCAACCATAACGCAGCGTAGCGTACATAAAATATATTGCTAACATAAGAAAAGTTTTTGTAACAATGTAAATTATTTATTTATTATGAAACACTAACAATTTTGAATTTAATTGATCATTCATATTAAGACCTTGTAAGGGAAACTACAGCTAATCGTAGAACACGAGTGCCTAGGTAATCATAAAAAGTTTGCTTGAAAATTTAAATCGACGAGAAATAAAATCCTAAACCTTAGAAATAAAACAGTCATCATTTTGCCTTTTGTGACTTCAGAAAAATCTGCACCGCCACCTCATTTTAACCATACACACTTATTTTAACTATAGCGCCATCTATTCTGCCATTTTCAAGACTGCTGAAAAATTTAATAATATTTGACCTTACGAACTAAAAAATTAGTTTTCAACCTTGTCCGCACATAAGTCATAACAACTTTCAGCAAAAACGCCATCTACTCTCCGATTCTGAAACATGCCGAAAATAATATTTTCCTCCGTAAGCTCCTGAAACTCGGATTGCAAAAGTTTCATGAAATTAACGATAGGTGTCGTTAGCATTCACAATACTATTCTTTTCTACAAATAGAAAAACTGGTGCATCTCCTCGTATGCACAAACATAATTATCTTAATTTTTAACTAATTCGAAATTTAATTTTTTCGACATCTATTCTGTATATCTAAAAATTGCCGAAAGTGCCGAAAGGTAAAACATATTCATGTTACCTATAACGACATCTACTCTCCGAATCTGTAACATGCTGAAAATAATCCCCTCCTCCGTACGCGCCAGAAAATCGGGTCGCAAAAGTTTCATGAAATTAACGCGAGATGCCGGTATCAATACCATTCATTTATTTCACAAATAATTGCAAAGGTAGAATATATTTGACCTTAATTAAGTTTTGTATCTTGTACCTTGTAAATTATCTTTTCCTACGTAAGCGCCTGAAAGTCGGGATGCAAAAGTTTCATTAAATTAACGGTAGATGCCGGCAGAATGAATTCATTTTCGCAATAACGCCATCTAGTGTCCTAATCTAAAACATGCTGAAAATATTCTTTTTACTACGTAAGCGCCTGAAAGTCGGGTTGCAAAAGTTTCATTAAATTAACGGTAGATGCCGGCAGAATGAATTCATTTTCGCAATAACGCCATCTAGTGTCCTAATCTAAAACATGCTGAAAATATTATTTTCCTACGTAAGCGCCTGAAAGTCGGGTTGCAAAAGTTTCATTAAATTAACGGCAGATGCCGGCAGAATTAATTCATTTTCGCAATAACGCCATCTAGTAACCTAATTTAAAACATGCTGAAAATATTCTTTTCCTATGTGAGCGCCTGAAAGTCGGATTGCAAAAGTTTCATGAAATTAAGGGTAGATAGGAGAACGGTAGCACACACAATTATAATTTATCAACACATAGGCACTCTTGTTACACTTCCTACTTTTTTATTAAATAAATAAAATCCCTAGACCATCACACCAACTACATGGCCTCAAAGTAAGCGAAGCTTGTGTTATGAGATGCCATGTAGCGAACTAGGTGGGAACCTAGAATATAAAAACATGTAGATATGCACCCACACTCAGAACATTGTTTTTTGTTCCGGGCGGGAATCGATCTCGCAACCACTGGCGTCTGAGGCAGATAGGTTTACCCCATCGCCGGAGTGGTAGTCAAAGTTATCGTTAGTAATAACGTCTCTTGTACGCATCCACACGTTTTTATTGGACGTCTTATTTAATTAGGATAGTTTTCAGCTATGTTTAAATTATATATAGTTGGTGAATTTTGAACGTTCTTAATTTTTTTGTTAAAGAATCTGCGTGGAGGAATGCCTATAAACATGTACGTAATTTGATCGGCGGTAGCCACCATTCGAGTTTGTAAAGTCAGCTGTCATTTTCTAGCCTTCATAGCTAGAGATGAATTTGAATTCACATTCATTTGAGGTTTATTTCAGTTTTTCTACTTATTAAAACGCATAAATAATGGGGCTACGGTGCTGATATCTAATTTGATCGATGGACGGGCAGTTTCTCAGTGATAGGTCTTCATAGCTAAGCGCCGCGAACCGGAGCGCGCGCCGACCAGTTGTTAGGCAGCCCGCCAATACTAGAATAGTTTGAATATTCGCTCGCTGCCACCAAAGTTTCAAGAGAAATCGCAAAGTTTTTTTTATATACCTAGTATGCTTTTTATGCTTTTTCATTGCAAAAAATATCTTTGAATTATGAAGATTGAACTTTCGGAATATTTGTAGGCGAATCTACTCATTTGGTATCTTGGTTAGCAAGCATTGTCGAAGATCAAGTTATTAAAACAATTATTTTCAATACAAACAATACTTATAGAATGATTCACTAAGCTATTGTAGATTTTAATACGAATTACGAACGCTTAATGCAAAGTTTTTTACGGTTACATCGCCGATAAACATGCAGTTACACTCTTTTAATGTTTCCGCTAGCAAAGTCTTTTGAAATTGTTGGTTGTTGATACGTTGCAAAATACGCTAGTTAGAGTGGAAAATATTTGGTTTATTCTTTAAAATACTCAAAATATATATTCTGCCATACATATTGTTTCATGTATTAATATTGCTCAAGCTAGTACCTAACCCAACCTGAGAATAATAACACTCCTTTGCAATAAAGGTTTAATTATTTTTCATAAGCAGCAACAAAAACTTTTACTTTTATCAATTGTAGTTTTCAGTTATAAAACGTTAAAAAGTCTGAAAATCCAGATAGCAAATGTAATTCAGTTACATACCTACATCAAGTAAATTACCAACTTAGTTGTTTGAAATATGGGTTTATCACTCGGCCTCACTTAATTTTTTCAACATTGAACCGATGACTCGAATCTCCACTAAGTTCAGGAATTAATTGACGAAAGTGTCATGAGCAGTTCTACTACTTCACCAGCGAGAAGAAGAACAATTTAAAAAAGAGGATTTTTATATCCTTAACCCGCGTTTGAACTCAATGTCACGTGATTGATTCAGTGAAGATAAAGTCAAAGACGACACGACATGGGTTCAGAAAGGAATTCGTTCTACATTAAACATTTCCGAAGCACATCCCCAAATTGGTGATATTTGAAAGCTGATTGAAGGGTAGACCCTATCCAGGTGAATCCTGAAGGGAATTTTAACAACTTTACCCACTTATTCAGGGGCAATAGAGCTATTCCGGTACAGCCGACTTAAGTTGAAAAACTGAAAGGACTCATAGTTGAAACGGTTGTAGTGAGTCGAGTCCTCGATGATGTTGAAATGACTTAATTGTTCAACTCAGCGAAAGTGATTACCTCGATTCAGGTGATATGTAAACAAATGTACATTAAGATGAACAATAATGATGGTCGTCACGATGAAATATTAATGACTTTATGGCTTTTATTAATGTGAATCCAGTTTTTTGTTTTCTTGTGGATTAAAGTAATTGAATGTTCAACTAACAAGATCAATGATCGGATGTCGTACTTTTGGCAACCTAACATTTGTATTCATTTGTCAAAAATGAAGAAAATGAAAAGTCGGTACATTTGAGAAATGTTTATTTGGCCAGTAAGTAATTTTTAGTCCGTATTATTGTATATTCGTGCTCATTTATAGCATAGATAGCATTATCTTATTTTATTTTACAGGTAGTTGTTAAGTTTAGTCGCTTACGTGTGGTCATGACAAGCTGAATAAAATTGAAAGACTTTTAGCGGGTACAAACCTTAAAATCGTACGAAATAAAAACAAGATCACTATCCAAAAATGCTTTCACATTTGTACTGAAGGTATTGCAGTTTTCATTTTAGAACTTTTCGCGCGGAAGATATTTCACTTTTCTTTTTTTTAACTAATCATAACAACTTCCATTTGACTCCAGTAAACAGGAAATAATAATAAGGCCGTGATTTGCGTAATTAAGAAGTTGCCAAGTACAACCGAGGAGATGTAAGAAATAATACACATTTATCACATTCGGAACACTTGTGGAGGTAAGCCAATTTGTGGGCAAATTTTGCGGTTTAGATTTTTAATCAGATGAGAGGAACAGACTTAATTACGAATAATTTTAGATTAACTGAGAAGAGAAGTGGAAGAATGGTCAACATCTAGCTAGTCTATGGTAGATGTAGGCATTGCCTTCCGGAAATCCATCTCAAGTTGTCCGTCCTAGAACTCCAAATTTATGACTCGTTCGAATCGTATTCTGGCGAAGGCTTGTTTTCAGAAACGTGTAAATTCAAGACCGTGAGCCTACTTTCGCCGCAGTCCTTTTAATACAGGCTCTCTAGTAAATAACCTTTTGAGCTACAAGAGTCAAAGTTTTTTTCCCAGTACGTGTTTATAACTATATCTACGCGAATAAAGAAATTAAATTTGTCCCCCGGTTGCGATACCAAATGTCAGCTTTGTTTTCTCTTGCAATGAAATGACAACTCGTGAAATATTTTATTAATAAATTGATCCTTTTTTAAAGTCCTTCATATAACGTCATAGATTTGATGACGTTATACGATGACAGGGGCTTCATGCGCACGGACAACTTTGTGAATGGTAGTTTATATTTAAATGAACGCCAGCGCAATGTACCTAGTGATGTGCTTGGAATGTAGATCCTACGCGATTTTGCTTTCGTCACTTTTGAGACCATTCCAGAATAGACGTGATATTATCGACACCTATGCAAATAATTTTATATAGAGGAAGGTAGGAGTATTTAATAAGTTTCGCCATACGATCTTTGTAGAACACTTTTTAGAGAACGTATCTAGTATCTATGTAGACGTCTTTTTCCATCATAAAAAGCACTGCAAAAGGCTTCAGCCTTCTATTTTGTCATATCAAACATACACAAAAAAATAACATGTTGACGTAATATGGTCATCAATGGGCAAAAATCCTCTTTTATGTGATGTCTTCACAAAGGAGCCGATCAATGCCTTAAGCTTAGGCATTTGAGAGAACATGGCTAGAAGTATGTAGAGCACTTCTTCCGTAATTGTAATTTTAAACAAACATTATAAATTTTTTTTATAAAAATTACTCTTATATTGGTAATCCTGGAGCGTTAGCGCAAGTTATAGTAAGACGCGAATGTTAAAACAGGAAAAACATACTGAAAATTAAAAATATAACATACAAGAACGAACGTAGGGTTATGCAGAAACTCTTAGTAACGTATTTATCTAATTGCCTCCGATCTGGAATATTTAAATTGGATCAGTAGGAATTCAACCCGATGTTACAGATTATAGTTGTCTTGTTAATTTTCAAGCGTGTCACACTGAACCACCACGAAACCAATGGAAAATAGTTGTAACAACTTTTTACAATGTTAAAATACTATAAAAAATGTTTTATAAATCAGTATAAAATAAATAAATTCCGTTTTGTTTTCGTTTTCCTTAAAAAAATATGTTCACACGAACTAAGATATCTACAGTTTATGGACGGACTGAACAAAAAGTTGAAAATACGTTTATTTAGCCATAATAGTGTGTAACTAATGATAATATGAAGATAGGATATGAATAACGCAATCTATTGTAGAGGAAAGAAGTGATATAAATTTTGACCCTCAAAAAAATTTGGGGGAAAATTTCACAATCTGACTTCATGAATAGTGAAAGAATTGGCAAAGTAAGTAATATTTCGAAAAGGCATAATACGTAGAAAAATACGAACGTGTCCTCTACATCCTGAGTGTCGTACCGTGAATATGAAATTCTTTACATAAATCGGGCGGGAGGAGTGAGCTGGTTACTATAATTTTATCTTTAATCTATAACTCTTTTAATCTCAGATACTCTATTGCCAGTCAAATTCGCTTTTATAACTTGTTTTGTTTTATCTGTTTGTAGTACCTATTTAATTTGTTATTACTTATTTGTCATAAGCTATCCATTACATGGCGCCTAATAAATGTTTACATGTAGTTATTAAGTCGATAAGTGCTTCATATATCTCCCGAACTATGTAACCATTGCATGGTTGGTCAATATGCGATTGGAAGTTCAAACATTCCTTCGAGGTATGTTGTTATTGTTTACGCTGCGACATGCTCGAGTCCGTGAGCGGCGAGTCCCACCAGACCAAGCCCACGTCACGGGTGTTATCCTCTAAAAGCGCCGTGGGGCGCGCGCTATGTATAGCGGTGGTCGCCGCCAGTCGCTGCAGAGCCGCGATCGCGACCACCTCGCCGCTCCAGCGCTACCGACCTTCGACCACTCGATCCTCGCGAGTGACGCGTGTGACTGTGCTTGTGCTCTCGTGACCTCGTCGCCTCCTCACCCTCACCCCGCCGGCACCAACACAACCTCTCCGCACAACGTGAGTCTATTAATACCACCAAAGACAGCTCGATCATCATCGCGGTTTTCCCCCAAATCAATGTTTAGAGCGGGTGTAGTGTTACAAGACACTAGTCGCGGTTATTTTGAGTCTCGCGTGGGAGGATCACTCTTACTATAGAAACTTCTATATATTTTATGCTATGACGGATTTTTCTTGTCATCAAAATCCTGTTTATGAGGGCTCGTGAGGTGACCTTGACCTAGTTACCATGTGCTCTTTGTTAATATTAGAAAGTCAGTTGTATCAGAGTCCTCTATCTTTCTATTTGAAAATAGCCGCGCCATTTCACAGGCCGTTGTTTGTTCAGCTAGCGCCGTGGTTTGTTTTATATTTTTTTCATGTTGGCCATGAATCACTTGCCAATTTCATAATGCAAGTAATGTGCTGGAGATGTGTTTATTCGACATCCATTAAATCCATTAAGTCAAAATCCATTAAACGATATATTTGTCTTGGGATGGTTATCAAGCATTTGTTGTTTTATAAACCTAAGTAAATGTTTACCAACAAATTAATTAAGCAACTGACAGTTATTTGTATTGAATGGAGTAGTCACATATCTGATTCAAAACTGAAGCTTTCCTACTACCCCGAGCATCTTCTGCAAACAGTTGACAGGCCGTTTCTATAATTACATTTGCAAAATCTCAAACTGAGACGGATTCAAGGCGAACTAAATGAGTTCACGTTTATGAGCAGTAAAATCGACTGGAATTGTGAGCCGTGTCCGTTGTACATAACCTGGAGATGGCTAACCAACAATAAACAAATGTAGGTATATGTACTAATAGTGATCAATATTACAATGACACACAATAGCAACATTTACATGACGTATGACGGTAATGCATCTCCACTCAAAAAGTCAAGTTTTTATGTCCAACGCATGCATTTGATAATGATAAAAACAAAAAGATATTGTATAAAGCGTCGCAGGGTCGACTATTAGGGACCTTTCTTAAATTGCCCTATCAAATTCATGAAACTGTAGCTATGTTCCGCAAAAAAAAGGAGTACCTATAGCAAGTCATAACAACAAGAAGCCGTTCAAACTTTCAATTTTATACATTACGCATCCTTCATTGACATGCATGATACGCATGATATCGTGCTGGGTACGGTTTTTGTTTACCGTGGGTAGGATTTCATACTCATTTACCGGGTGTGATTTGAAATAATGCTGGCACTGTTTACTTGCTAACGGACGTATTCTAACGCTACAAGAAACATCCAGACATTTGACAAATATCTGCTAAACATATAAACATTAGTCATGCAGCGAGGATCGATCTCGAACTTTATGTGTTATGTGGGTTTTTGCCTACAGAGCCCTGGAGGCTATGAGATGGCGAACACCAATCATACTTCGCCATGAAGTCTATTTATTAACTATAGTTCAGTAATATTAATATATTTTATTATTGATCACTGTTCAACAGCTCTTTAATATTCAAAATCAATTACCGACTGCGGTTATTTACTATTCGATATGGATAGATATTGTCGGAAGAAATCCGCATGAACGAAATTGTTTTTGTAAAAGATTCAACAAAATGGTGCTTAATGTCAATAGGAATGTTCTAGAAACTGAATTCTTTTGAGGAGAAATTGCTCCAAAATCAAGATTTTCAACGTTTTACATTTATAAATCATAATGTTGTGTATAACAGAAGAGACTGTCGTGAAGTTATGTAGGTATGTATGTATGTAAGTATGTAATGTTGCATATAAAGTGTGATTTACCTACCTAATTTAAAGAAAAGAAAAATGCACAAACTAGCCTAAATCTAAAATTACTTTAATTATGATAATGAACGTCAGAATATCAAAAAACTTACTTAAGAGACAAAGAAGAAAAAAGTCGACTGAAAAAATAACTTTAAGTTGAAAATAATAGTAGATTTGATGAGGTCAATAACTCATTTATAGGTCAATTTATACGCTTTTTATGAATAAAAACCAAGAAGTATGCAAAATTTATGACTACATAAAAATTGTGCAATATCTAATGGCCTATGAAGAAATATCTGAAAAGAACGAAAAAGTCCTTGGTTGTAAACTATTTCGAAAAAATCATTGCTCTTGAGTTATTTGTTACTACTTCTTAACAAATCGACCTTCTAAGTGGTAGATCTTCGTTTTCATTTGTAAAACAGTTGGCTTATCTCAGGTGTATATTAATGAATGCAAGTGTGACTGCCACAAAAATGTGGCAGAGTAGTTAGCCTACAAGCGTCTCGTACAGTTTACCGGAGCGTAGTAGTGAAATAATGAATATCCATGATTTTACAAGTAGACAGTTCTTACCTGGATACGTGTACAATGGTCGACCTCGTCTTTACTTACCATGAAGCGGACAAACGAGGGTTTACCGTAAAAATAATAGCTACCAGACAAGCATCAGATTCTTCTCATCATTCTGTTCACACGACATCACAATAATCAGCATTGCCGATCCAAAGAACATGTTGGAGGAGTCTTTAGATATCATTATTTTCTTCTTTCATTGACATTTCTAAACGCTGACCATATCTTTGACATTGTACATTTTTTATCATCCTCTCAAATTTTCCCGCTTTTTCTATAGTATAGATCTGATACTTAGGTACAATTTTTTGTAAAGTAATAATTTGATGGCATCTTTTCCTGTGTATTACAACAGCACGCCGTGTCCAATAGCTATTGGTGATTTGCCAAACAATTAAGAAGACATTTGACAAATGCACTTTCGATACCCGGCTCGTACTCATTCCAACTCGCAATTGAATCAGACGAAAAGTGGCATGAGAGCAATGATAGGTAATAACGTGAGGATTAGGCACAATGATGACAAGTTAAATTATGTAGATAAAATTATATATTTACTGTTTTAAAAAATAAAAGTTATAAGGGAATTGCGGCATACATTTAGGAGAGTTAGATAAGGAAACTAAAAATTTCTTAAGTTTAAAACGTAAAGTTTGAAAGGGATAAAGAAATATATTCCACATGAGGAAACATTTCAAAGACCAAAATAAATGTAAATAGTAAATAGCACAAACTTTATTTCCTGCCTGTTGATGATGATGATGATGAGAACGATAAAAATCTATTGATATATCATTTAATTACATCTATATTATATGAAATACTGAAGAGATTGTTGAATGTTTGAATGCGCTTTCTAAAACTATGTTTAAAATTTAAGAAAATGTATTATATCAATACATTTATACAGGATCTAATCTTGCGCGGGTGTTGTACAAAAGTGTTTATCTTTCGAGAATATGCACCGTGAAAATATGTTTGTTTGTCTTTGACCTCATCGATGATATGAGAATGAGATCGAACATGAGTTTAGTCAGCGTTAAAAATAGGCAATAATTTATAGTTCTTTCTCCCAAATAGTATATTATCCTAATTAAAAAACAAAAACATTTCTGATGCAAATTAACTAAATTTTTTTTTGTAATAGATTATTTCAGTGACCTAGTTTTTTTTAGTGAACATCGCTCAAAATATGTTCCCGTTCAAGGACGCTGCGCGGCTAATTCCGTCTCACCTACTGTGACGTCCGCTTTAGGTTTTATGTTCACCATGAAATGTAGCTGTTTGTTGTTTTCTAAATGATATGGAACTAATTTGCTACCTACTTCACCAAGTTTATTGCTTACACTGACTTCATTCTTAAAGGTGCATATATCAAGGCATCTTCATCACTTGCAATCAGGTTGTAATTATTAAATTGAAAATTTCAAAAACAACCACGACAAAAAAAATATTTGAAAAGGCATTCATTATTTCTCGTGAGTGAAAAAGTAAATAAACTCTGATAAGAAATTTTTACCTAAATTATGTTATCAATCTAAATCCTGTCTTTCTTTCTCCACAGAATCTAGCGGACAAGCTCGGCGACGACAAAGGTATCGCAGAACATTTGAAGCTCCCTATTCAAAGGATCAACGACTACCAACTACTGCTTAAGGTGAGTTCAATTAATTTAAAATTAAAAACTTGTGTGAATTTCAGGAGATACAATATTATCAGGCTAGAGTGTATTTCCGTAACTATCATAAATGAAAATTTTTAAATCGACAGCTGTATGGTATTTCAACAACCACGAGTCTATTACCTATACATTCCTACCGTTTGGACTGATGTCACACGGAAGTCGAATGGCAAATTAGCCTGATGATAAAAGTACTGTTTTATCCGAGGCGGTAGCTTTCTGTTACCGCAACTCTTTACCAGTTGACTTAAAAGACAAAAAGCTTTACAGTTTTATGAAGAAAATAATGAACAAAATATTTTTTAAATATTAGATTTTTTGTTAACCTTTCAAGGATGATAGGTGGAAAGAAAACGGCTTAGGTACTTCGATCCTACAATTTTACTCACCTTACGTTTGAGAAGGAGACAACTTTATGTACAGGGATTGAAATCTTGACTTTTTTATGGTCAAATTAAACATATTTGATAAAAAGTTAATTTGTCTTTCAAGATTTATTTTCAAATGGGTGCTAATCAAACAGACCTCTTTTAAATAGCATTATTCCCCTGCTGCTAAAAAATAAAAATCTAAAAATCTAAGCTGCCTTCTAAGTTACTATGTCAGCCACAATCCGTGCCACAAACCACGTCGGGGTTATTTAAAAAAGCTCTAGGGTTTATGGCGCTGCGCCGACCGCTGCCGCGGTACCGCTCGCTTCGCTCGCACCTAACCGTACCGACTACTTCTTCCGGAACGGGAGCCCTTCTTGTCACATAATATTTTTCATCGAAATGTAAGTGAATATATTACTTAGTATAAATTATTATGGTATAATTATTGTATAAATTGCTTCAAGACACATTTTTCGCAAAAGATATTATATCGTGGCTAACTTATGAAAATAGAAGCTTGATCACGTGGCCAACAAAAATATTCTGTGGCTGGACTTATTATTTCTCTTTTCAAATTGCAATCACATACCTAAGGACATAGAATTTAACAGCATATTTGTAGAGTTCAGATGAGATCGCTACGAATTCCGACCGAGTTTCATTATAAAGACTTATCGGCAATCATAATTAGACTTCGACCATTTTGTAATGGTAAGGCATCAGGTACATGAAGAATTTAGCGCAATTTCGCGATATTATTCCTGGTCATAACCGTAAGTCAATAACTGCTGCGTTGTAGTACCTACCTACCGAAACAGCGTCTGATTCATGCGTATACCCCGCGCGAGACGTTTTAGTGTCTATAGTTGTATTCGATATAATTTATGAACGAGTATTTTAACTTGCCTGTCAGTAACCATGATATATGCAAAGTTGTTTTCAAAAGTCAGTCTCAATTTTTTAAAATATATTATTTTTTTATAGAATGAAGCAATGGATCTTTTTTGTTATGGCAATGGTTATAAAAACCTTGGGGGAGGCCTATGTCCAGCAGTGGACGTCTACAGGCTGATGATATGATTAATGTTTAAAAACTGAAGTGTTAAATCTTGCTTGAGGATGAATCGCCTGTTCATCCAGCCATTGCACTCTATTAGTGTCTTGTTCTGTACATATTGTTGTTTTAATTCTATATTTTATATGATGCGCAATAAAGAGTTTTGTACTGATAAAAACATTAAAATCAACTGATAGATATGTTTTTTTTTAAATAACTAAAGTTGGAGTTGAAAAGAACATACAAAATGAAAAAAATCTGAGTAACGAATTTTATACTTTACTGCAATCACCCCATTCCATACAGAAGCATTAAATTAAATATTTATACGTATTATGAAAACGCTGATGATTTGTACAAACATATTTTCAAATAGGTGACATGAACATTCAAAATTAACATTATAAATAAACAGCAAAACCTGTCTTATTTGTGTCAGTGTAAACATTTTTTATATAGCTTGTAAATTACGTGTAAACGAACGTATGTTCTTAAAATATACTCGTTAATTTATAAATAGAACTGAGAAAACACTATTATTTCCATGTTCTACGCACGACAAAACAATAGCTAGTTAATTTTGCTGTATATTGACATGACGTCGGCTTTCCACACATATGAGTACACATTCGCTTTATTATACTCAACATACAAATGTGTTTTTTTACTCGTTTACTTCATCTTTAGCATCAGTCTCTATTACCATGGGTAAGATAGAGGTAGTTTCTGAACCCATCCCAGTACAAAACACTTTTTCATTACGATTCTCCATGAAAGCTGCAGCGTTCGTTTCTCTAGTATCATAACCGGCTGCAGTTCAGATAAACTGACCTGAATAATCCGTTCATTGGTTCCACAACTGCGGAACACGCTGACGTCACCGGCACAGTATTGCCAACGAGTCCCGAATTACGCCGACTGTTACAAATTCAAGTATATCTTACAACCGGTCGGGGTTTTTCATTGCTTTACTAGCAATTTTATTGAATTTTGAAGAATTATCAAGAATAACATTAATTTTTTATGACTTGCATAAAAAAAAATAAACAAAGGGGCACACATTGGCACCTTAAGGTTTCTACGAGACTTTAACAATGATTAGCCACGTTCAGTATTTTCGCTAATTCAAGACTTAGATAATATAAAGCTAGAAAGCGGGCGCTTAGAAATGAAAAATCTCCTTATAGAAAATAATTAAATACACTTTTAAATTGAAGTACTAAAATTGAAAGATCGTTATTTTTATAAATGAAAATTTACAGAATACAACGATCTGAAAATAAACACCAGTAAAACTGTATAAATAAACAGTTTACTAATAAGAACAGAAATAAATAAAGATCATAAAATTGTTCACAGTAATGAACTATAAAAGAAAATGATGACATTACGTACTTTTCTTCGTTTAGTACGGGATGATAAATGTCCGTGGGAACAACATATTATTTCCAAATTAAGCACGAATATATTCTGATGAGTATGCCTTGTAAAAACATGGAAATTCTGTCAGTGAAGAAACAACAGCCCACCAAGCATAATATCATGGTTAGGAACGTTTCTCATATCATCAACTAAAATATAACTTATGTCAAGTTGATGTAATTTTTATTGTTATGTGTCTATGGAAAACCTTTAATTTAGATAGACGTTAACTTAAATATGTGTGGTATCAAAGATAATTTATTGTGAAATGGTTGTTTTAGTAAATAGCCATCATGATTATGATACTCATACATGCAAGTGAACAATGATTTTTTCTCGCGAAAATATGAACAGAAGAGAAATAAATTGCCAAACAACATTAAGAATGTTGTTTTTTACAATATTAACGTAGACTTTTATAAACCTAATGGTTGTTTCTGCAACTTAGACATTCAATCTTAAGCACCTTTCACCTTTTTATATTGATTTAGATAATATATTTAAAGTAAATATATTCAAATACAAATGTAATTAACATCTTGATTAATTAATAATTTAAAACAATTGACATAGATCGTTCTCGGCGTATGCAGTTCACTAATAAACTAATGTTATTTACGTAACATAATCAAATATCCGACAAGCATTTCTGTCGCTTGTTTACAATCGGAATTCCGATGAGATCGCCGAGCACGATGTAATCTGCACTCAGTTTTATGGGGATTTTCAACCGTGATTAAATAATAACTTTGTTGCAAATAACCTTAATTATGTTTATGCTGGACTGGGAGCGAAAGAAAAATATAAAATGTGCCAGCTGCTTCTCTTTCCGGGCATACTGTAAAAGTCAGATAAGGGACAGAGGTTTTAAAGGCGTTTTTGTGGGCGATAGGCTGACGCCCTGTCACTACAATAGTCTCTCTCTATCTTTATAATACCTCCAAATTTGTCAAACGTGACATCAGATGTTCTTGTAACCTATGGTTTTCTGCTTACCCAATAAGGAATACAGGCGTGACGTTATGTATGTATGTGATAGAATTCACATCTAAGTGATAAAATTCAGAAGGTTGAGGTAAACCGGAAAAAGATCGGCTGGGTCGGTTGTGAGAATGGGAGTGCCACAAGGATCAATTCTGGGCCCATTTTTGTTTTTAGTCTATATAAATGATCTATCGTATATGGTAGGCAATAATCACGAGATTGTATTGTTTGCTGACGACACATCATTAATTTTTAAAATGATTGGACAGAAAATCAACTACGATGATTTAAACAATGCTCTCTTAAATGTTGTGCAGTGGTTCAATATAAATAATCTAGCTTTCAATGATAAAAAAACTGAATGTATAAAATTCTCTTCACCAAATGTAAGACAAGTTGAGTCTGATCTGCGTCTTAATGGGAACAGGTTGAATCTAGTAGATAGCACTGTTTTTCTTGGAATTACCTTAGATTCTAAATCGCAATGAGGCGCCCATATCTTACAGCTAGCGAGTAGACTTAGTTCTGCAGCCTTCGCGGTAAAGAAAAATCGTTCATTGACTGATGTTAATACGGTGAAGCTGGTTTATTTTAGTTATTTTCATAGTATAATGTCCTACGGCATCCTACTTTGGGGCAATGCCGCAGTGGAAATATCGCATTGACACGATATTTACACTGCAGAAAAGGGCTATTCGTGGAATGTATAAACTTGGAAATAGAGAATCTCTTCGAGAAAAGTTTAAAGAGATTGGTATCTTGATCCTTGCTCTCAATATATTTATGAAAACATTATGTATATTTATAATAATAGTAATAAATTTAAAACTAGGAAAGATGATCATGATAAAAATTACTCTGTAAAGACTAGGAACGACCATAAGTTAGAGTTTCCCAAACTAAGGCTGGCTAAAAGCAGCAAATCATTTATTGGAATGTCAATTCGTATATATAACAAAATTCCGAAGTAAATTCAATCCCTGCCATTCAATAAATTTAAATCAATCATTAAAACACTCTATTTCGAAAAGCTTATTATAAAACTAAAGATTACTTAGATGATAAAAAGGCATGGGATAAAATACAACAGGATATTTCTAAAAGTTTATAATTACTTATTAATTTTGTTTACGGCTTGGCTGTGCAGTATGACATATGGCATACTGGTGACTGTTCCACTCACTTACTTTCTTGTCAAGACAATAGCAAGAACGTCATGCTCCCTCAGGCGGCATGGCTAGTGGTAGCGTCGGGTATCGGGTCACCCTCATCCCTAAAATATGGTTGAGGAGTGTGATGGCTGGTGCTTGCGTTATACTCGTGGACGGGTGCTGCTAGCGGTGCCAGGTCGTTTTGCTCATGATACAATGACTATTTTATTCCATTCTTGTTTAAATACTCTGGTCCCAGTTTGTCATGTTCGTGTTGTGCATCCATAGCTTAATGCAATTTGGTTTTTGGCATGACAGTGGCTCTCACAATTAGCTGTCTTGTGTTTGTTTTTTTTCATGTCATGATCAATTTGTACTGTATGTACCTATTTGTTCTAATTCGTATAATCCTGACTGAAAAAGAGTGCCAAGAGTTTTTTTCCGCCGGCTTTTATTGTCTCTTGGTCTACTGTAATATCTTATTCAATAACTATCAACACCTTGTTAAAGCTGAAGTACAAAATTGTGACGTCATTAAGCGGCCATTCGATGGTCTTATGATGAATAAAATTTTTCATATCATTTCATTTTCATTTCATTTGTATGTATGTTTATATTTTTTTGCTGAAGCTAGAATAAATTTTTACTGGTGATACTCTGCCACCATATTTTCCTTTTACCTTTTTTCATACCACCAAACATTGGCAAGGGCAGAAATAGCATTCAAATAAAATTGAAGGCGGCAGGGCTACCATGTTAAGTCCTGCGAGTAGGGTAGGCAACGCCTCTATTCTATAGACGGTAGTGATCCGGAATACTGGTATTTGGGTTTTTTCTTTCCCCTTATAACATTAAAATACGCCTCTTTAGAACAGATGGTTAACGTAGATACGGTTGAAGAAAAAACGATGAAAAAATTACAGCATATATCTTAGTGTCAGTCATCAGCATTGTATAGGTATTTTAACTTTATAAAAAAATCTACACGCATCTAGTATGTTCTAAAACATTTGTTGTTTTCTGTAAAAAGTTGAATGTTCATTTCTTAGTTTCTTATGGCGGGTTTCAATATTCAACTGACTGCTATGCGTAACCGGTACAGGTACAAAACTGGTAGGAAAAAAGTAGCGTTTCACAATATCTACTAGCTACGGGCTGTAAGTTCTCAAATTTGGCATGGGCCCTCCTTGCGTGACGTTCTTCCAAGAAAATAGGTGATATGTGATTTATAGAATATCACGCATTCGCAACTTATTTGTATGATATTTGAACTAAATAAATATATAAACTTATTCAATTTATGTTTGCTATGTTTTAGTATTCGATAAATATATTATAGTATGTTTTTAGAGCTTTTTATTAATAATTTCGTTTAACTGCTTACGTAAAACGAAACGCCAATCCTTCGACTAATTTTGCCATTGGTTGAATCACATTTTTATGACGTCAAAGTAAATATTTAAAAGAAAAATTATGTAATTCAATAATATTCGTCCTTTTTTTCAAAAACAGTTATAGATAAGTTAGAAAGAGAAAACTGGATTATTGATATGTTGACAGATATTTGATAGGACATTTCGTTAAATGAATAAATTGTTACGTCGTTGGCTAGATAAAATGACCTATTCTTTAATTGGTCGTACGTAATGAAAACATAACTCCTTATTGGCCGCAGCAGACTGCCATGCTACCTTTACCTCATTGGTTTAAATTAATAACTTGCTACGTCGTCGTTGGCTAGATAAAATGACTTATTTTGTAAATGGTCAAATGTAACCTAGCAACCCATTACAGTCAAACAGTTCGTAAGCAGTGGTTTAGATGTCAAGATTTTGAATATAGAAAGGCATTTTGGTAGTGAATTCTATTGTTCGTAGGCAAAACAAACAGTTTTCATAATATTGAAACCCGCCATTAGCGTCCTTCAATGCCAATTTACCGTTTTTGACGAATGGAAAACTGTGATGTTTTTTTTGACCGAGTCAAAGTATATAATTACGATAGTTCGTAGCCTCTCTTGTTCAGAGCCGCCTCACTGCGTATTCTATTCAATTTTGTCCGAGAAACATATGTAGGTATTGTAGGTGTAAATAACTATTCTATTTGTTTATCGTTTAAAGGGATGGATCAAAACGATAGCTTTACAGTCTAAGCTTTTGATCGGCAACGGATCAGTACTTATCTATAATAAGCCTGAATGCTACTTTATCATAAAAAATAAATTAGAAATATAGGGTCGCCAAATAATAATCAATAATATTTTAATAACAGACTGAGAGTGGGTCGTAAATTGCGATTTTTTTTTTAAATATAAATAGTTTATACACAGCAAGTAATAAAAACGTTTCCATCTAATTTTATATAGTCATAAAATATAGATTAATCTAAAATTTTACTCACGGTGAAGAATTTTGAAATTTTCATTTTTATTTATGAAAAATATTTAAAAAAAAATATTTTTTTTCGAAATTCAGATCCGCTTGACATTCCTAATCTGCTATTAAAATATAATTGACTATTATACGCGGACCCTGTATAGTAAACTCCTGTCAAATCAATAAATACACTATTATCGATTCATTGAAGAATCCATAATTCTGACCTAATGCTTTAAAATAAAACCCACTAAGAAAACCGTTTGACCTATGCTATGCAAATGACGAACGATTTTCTATTAACTTAACACTTAATGTAAATATCTTTTGTTTGCCGGTTGCAGGAGTTAGTGAAGTACTCGCGGCGCCTGGGCGACGACTGCGGCGACTTGCAGAAGGCTCTAGAACTCTTCCTCGGAGTGCCCAGCAGAGCCACCGACAACAAGTTCCTAGCTAGCATCGAAGGTATGTCTAGAGGTTTTAGTATTTCCTAGGTTAAAATTGATCACGTGTTAAGTAAATCGAATGCCATGTAACGGAAAGTACACAGATTGAGTGAGAATGAGAATAAGAAAAGCCATCGTTTTTACTAACTAAATGAACTAACAGACAAAGGCAGACCATCTGTCTGGCATAATAGAGTCGATCCGAACGTTTAAACAAATTCTGCTCGATAAGAATTATTAATAAGTTGTGGAATGTATTGAAAAAGTCGCTGGCTAGCGATAAGACCGCCAACTGTGAAGCAATAATCTTAATCTTCATATATAAAACTCTTCCGTTACTGACTGAGTGACTGACACTGTACAGAGCTCAAATTTGGAACTGTAGGCCAACTTGGCTGAATTTGGAGTGTTGAGGAGCGCTAAGGAAGGAATTTCCGAAATTCCCGCGGGAAAGGGATATATTGGACTTTTTAGTTTCTAGGACAAAACTTATATTCCTTAAGTTTTTGTTTTTTTTTTTATAAGTGACTAAACCCGCGTTTGACCTCAATCTCACCTGATGGTAAGTGACGATGAGATCGAAGAAGAAAGCACACGGGTTTAGGAAGGAACTGGCTCTTTATACAATATTGCCGGAACACATTACCGCCGGAGCGGTAACATTTGGCGGCAGACTTTATATAAAGGGTGGTCGCTAGCCAGGCGGACCCAGAAGGGATCCTACCACCAAGCGAATGTACGAATGTGAATCTTAGTATAAAGGTTCTTCAATGGGTGTCTGGTTGTTTTAATGGAAGAGATTCTTGAAATTCCCACAGGAAGGGTAGTTTATCGCGTGTGAGGTTACGGGAAAAAAGCTCGTTTAGGTACTGCAGTCGTAAAAATATCTTAAGTTTTCTGACCTTGAACTAGAAAGAAAACCGCACATGAATTAAGCATATTTTGGGGAAAGCCTTTTTCTTTCTGCGCCTTTTCTAGAATCATGGGTACAGTCAGCTACAAAAGTTGATTAACACATTGAAATTTTCAAAGGCGCTTTTCACCATATTCTGCCTGTAAATACGTGGATTGTAAGGCTGAGTCCTGAGCCCTTAGTCATGGCGCAACGCGCATGCGGATTCCGCTGCATCAAGATTCTTGATGAGGTCTGTTTCTAGCAAAGGATGTCTCACTGAAAAGAAATGATGTCAAAAATATCATCAGCATCACAAATCCGTTTAATAAGCCCACTGCAGGGCTATGAGTCTTTTCTCTGGGTGACGAGGGGGTTTAGACCGTAATACACCAAGCAGGCCTAGTGCTGGTAGGAGGATATCAGAATTTTTAGGGTACCGAAATGTCTTCTGACAAACCCTAACGACTACTGTACACAGGACCGGGACCAAGTGCTTAACGTGCCCTCCGAAGCACGGAAGTCGTCGTGAGAAATAAATGATCGGCGGTCACTCATCCGACCGCGCAGAGTGCGCTTAACCTGCGATATCTTTCGATATGCACAGTAACCCCGACGCTACAACGACTTCTGTACGGTAACCGCGGCGCCACAACTCATATATATCTAAATGACAATATCCATTTGCATTTTTATATTTTTAGTTTAGTTAAGAACGTGTTGTCATTTGATTAAGTCACAAGGTTCAGAAAGCTCCGGTCAAATTTCAAAAAGTTCCCAGACCTTTGACCGGATTCCATGACTTCATTTTCCGAAAATGTTTTAAAATAAGGAAACATATCACAAAAGCCCCAATAACTATGTTAGGTTAGATTTACGATTCTGTTTCAATAATAACCATTTCTATTTATTTGTTCTTTCTGTTTCAGGATACCGTGGAAACATCTACAAGCTCGGACGGCTGCTAACACACGACTGGTTCACTGTCACCGACAACGAAGGGAAGACCAAGGATCGTTACCTGTTCCTCTTTAAGGCGAGGATCCTCGTCTGCAAGGTCAAGAGGGTCGCTGATGACCGCTCCGTCTTCCTGCTTAAGGATATCATAAAAGTAAGTTTGCTTAATTTATAATAAGATAGAGATGGTATCGGAGTTCTTTACGTAAGAAATAAAATAAAGTTGATTAATTTTTTTTCTGTGGTGGTTTTGTGCTGCGTGGGTGTCACCAGAGATAGCTTCTCTTCGCAGTTATATTAGTTATGTAAAGAGATAAAAAAAAGTATAGTTCATGTCTATTTCAATTTTAGTATGTTAAAGAAAAAAAAACTTTCGAGTTTGACAATTGCCATGTATATGTCGGAAAAGTTCGCATTATCGAGTGAGTACAGAGCATTCCAAAGAGCTTGGGTGCCTCATAAAAACCTTCTAACAGCTCGCGAGGTCCTATATAATTTAAATTATATCGCTATCTTCTGGTCAGTTTCGGTGATATTTTCATTTCTTCTGTGAAGATATTTATAGAGAATGTGCAAACACCGTCTCTTTTCTAAGTTCTCCTGCAGTTATATTGTATAGAAGTAAGTGGTCAGGCCCTTCTACATATTTTGTAATCTATATTAATATTTACAATATTATTATTAGTAAATTGATTAATGTCTTGACCGTTAAACTCATTTCAATTTCTGAAACGGGTTATTTAGTTCAAGGCTAAAGACATATGTTTAAAGAATAAAAATATATGAAGCTTTCCGAAGGAAACTTTTTTGTTTGCAAATGAATTTTTTGCACAATTGTGTGAAACTCGAGCACACATATGTTTTCCCAGAACAATGTCAGTTATTTATAAAATTATTTGGAACAAGGAATTAGCACCAAACTTTATCGTATATTAGAAACAAAACTACCAACAGCGATAAACATATGTCTTATTATTTATTTACAGTCTTGTCTGTCACTCAATAATGCGAACTTTTCCGACAGATACATGGCAATTGTCAAACTCGAAAGTTTTTCTTTCTTTGACATACTACACTGAAATAGACATGAACAATACTTTTTTTTTACCAATTGATTTTTTTTGGAAATAAACTTGTGTTTATGGTAGGTTTCAATTTGCCTGAAAGTATGAGAAGATTAATGTCTAAAATGAATTGACTAATCATAAATTAGAAACATCGTCTCCCTAGCGTTAATTTTAGGTACTCGACATTTAATAAAATGTGGTTGTAAACCAGTTCAACCCTTAGAGATCCAACTACTATGAACTATGACTAGTTTTTCTGTAAATAATTGCAATCATAAAATCAATGTGTAGCTTTAATTTCCTCTATCCTCAGCTACCAGAAACAGAAGTGCGCGACGTCCCAGACTCGCTAAAGTTTGAGGTTTTGGAGAAGAGTGGTGTGCACCTCCGTCTGTCGGCGCACAAACAGAGCGTCAAGGAGCACTGGCTCACGGAAATACAGAGGAACCTTGCTGATGTTGGTAAGTAACTGATAGGAGCACAAATTACTTTTCTATTTAAAGTAACCGATTGATTTCCAGCGTATTTGTAATACAAAGTGTTTAATGTCATTCAGATCCTTTATAAAGATGCATCATTATATCATTTGTGTTTAAAATTTTCAGTGGCACTAGCTGAGCACGCAGCTGACGATCTTCAAGTGGTTTCACCTTCACAAGTCACCCCTGAACCTCCAGAAGAAAATAAGAAGAAGAGAGAACGACAAGAAGAGACCAAGGCAGAAGCTACTCAAATCCAAGAAAAACGAACGAAGGTCGAGGCGACAGAGAAACTTGAAGCCAAAGTTGAAACTGTTGCACAGTCCATCTCTGAGAGTAAGTCCGAAAAAACACAACAGGTGACGTCTTCCAAAGTTGAAACCAGCGTTTCGTCTGAACAAAAAGTCCAGGAGAAACGCAAAGTCGAGGAGATATCCGAGCAGTCCGTGACTGTTCAGGAAAAACGATCGAAGAAGGAAGAAATTGTAGCGCAAGAAACGCAGAAAACTTCCACCGTACAAGAAACTAGGAGGTCTAGTCAAAAATCTGAAGATTCAGAAAGTAAAATCTCCACTCGGGAGGAATCCATCCGAGAATTAATCGCCAAAAGAAAGGCGTCTTTGGAAATCGAAGCAGCTCAGAAACTATTGAAATCTGAAGTCACTGAATCCAGCGAAGTCAAGACAGAGGTCACGTCCGATTTAGCCACTAAATCTGCTGTGACGGTCAAAGATTCGATATCAACTCAGGCGGTGACTAAAACCCAAGAGACTGAAATTAAATCATCTACAGAACAAGCATCATCTGAACAAACATTAAATTCACAGTCAAAGACAGAACAAAAGTCTTCTGTATCGGCGAGCGCAGAAGAGAAGTCTGCGAAGGTAGAAAGTGGAGAAGAGGTTAAAGAAGAAGTAACAGACAGCGGTCAAACTGCGACCGAAGGCGACGACATGTCCCGTTACAGTCGCACTTCGCGACTCTCTGGAGGTTCGTCTTTGATTTATATATTTTTTTATTAATCACAACGAGTCCATCTTTTAATTTTCTCGAGCTTCAATTACCTATAATCAGCAACTCTTTCTACGAGTAGGTGTTCTTCAATATTTATATTATGCAGGGTGACTGGTGACAAATTTTTGATACTGAAGGAGAGCATTTTGTACTCGATTCTGGTCATAATTATGTCATATTATGTGTAAAGTCCGTCACCAGTCACCCTGTATATTGTTGGACATAAAACACAGCGAAATCTAGCGTTAGAGTAAGTACTTATTAGGCTTGTGTTATAGGTTCTAGGTGACGGATATTCATACTTATACTATGTTTTTTCGTTTGCAATAAATAGGTACATATATCATATACATGATGTCCCAGAAACGACATGTTTCCGTGACACATAAGGTAGTACAACCAAAGGCCTATCAGATAACATCAAAACAGGTTTGGTAAAAGTTCTCTGGTTTTCGTGATATTACCACTTTTGTGATGTTTTAAGAAATTTCCATTTTTTGGTCCTTTTTCGCCTACAGCTGCAAAAATATCTGTTAACGCACGTTTTATTCTTACTCGGGCTATCTGTATTAGTCACTTGATATAATCCAGTAATAATTTCGGTAGAATGGCTGAACGGATCATGATGAAATTTTGCACGGAAATAGAAAACACATAGCCTAGATTTATGATTACGTAATTGTTTACCTCCTTTCTTTTGTTTTTTTTTTTTATTAGATAGGTAGGTGCCAACCTAGTAAATATAACAAAAGGAAGGAGGTAAATAATTATAATTCATTTGCCATTTCATGTATTAGTTAACAGCTGTTGCCCGCGACTTCGTTCGCCTTAAAATTTTACATTAGTACGTGGGATGGCACATGTCGAAGAGCAGTTGCTTAAAAAAAAATGTTATTGAACGATTAGAAATACTTACAGTGCCATCTTATATTAGAGCGTATAATTACAATCTTAAAATAAAACTAGGCCATGTGTAATTTCAAAATCTATGCAAAATTTCATCATGATATTTTCAGCCATTCTGACGTGACTGAGGGCCGAATATCCTTACATCCATAAAAACTTTCACAATTATAATATTATTAAAAGTTTGCCACAAAATGCACCTTAACCCTTTATCTGTTGACCGAAGTATTTTTAGGTAGCTAAGTAGGTGCCTACCTACTAAAAATAATAAAGAGAGACAGAGGTAGATAATTATGTCGATCTGACATATTTTTCTTTTATTATTTCGCTATTAAAGAAATCTGGAACCTTTATTTTAACCAGAACAAAACCAGTTGTAATTCCAGGGTAGGACGCCTTGCATTCCAAAAAATATTTTTCTAAGATTTGGTTTGGAAAAGGAGCATTAATTAAGCATAGGTTAGTTAAAGATTATGTGCACTTTTAATGCCGTACATTTCTTATTCACAGTATTCAGTTAAACTTTACTCGAATTTTTCGAAATGAAATAAATTGTGCGTTAACAAATATTTTTGCAGCTATAGTCCAAAAAGGACCAAAAAGTGGTAATTTCTTAAAACATTACATAAACGGTAATATCTCGAAAACCAGAGAACGTTTACTTACCTGTTTTGATGTTATCTATGCAAACTTACATTATGGAAACGTTTCTGAAAACGTTTTTGGGACACCCTGTATAAAACACCCAGACTATTAAATATTTTTGCAGCTATAATCCAAAAAGGACCAAAAAGTGGTAATTTCTTAAAACATTACATAAACGGTAATATCTCGAAAACCAGAGAACGTTTACTTACCTGTTTTGATGTTATCTATGCAAACTTACATTATGGAAACGTTTCTGAAAACGTTTTTGGGACACCCTGTATAAAACACCCAGACCATTCCAAACAAACATATAATTTACCCGAACATTTGAATTATGCGGGAATCGAACCCGCAGCAACCGGCGTGTGAAACAGATTGTGTTACCCCATTGCAAAAGTGATTGACTAATATATTGCATTAGATTCAAGATTCATATAATTATGTTCATTCTTTTATGTTTCTTAGAGTACTCCAGCAGTAGTCGTCGTTTATCCGGCAACCGCGTAGACTCCAGCGCCGAAGGCACTGGACTAACATCGTCATTCTCGCGCCGCGAGAGCGGCTCGCGCCTGGAGAGCTCCTCCCGGTTCGAATCCAGCTCCGCGCTAGAGTCAGGCACCACCGCGCGGTACGAGTCCAAATATTCCGCATCCAGCGGAATCGATGCCGGCTCCAAATATGGAATCGAATCAAGTTTTGAATCTAAAACTGAGAGTTCCAAATACTCCGTTGATGACGGATCGAGCAAGATCGACAGCATTGCGTCCAAGTACGGCATCGGACTCAACAGCGACTCTGCAGTCGAAGGCAGGTCGTCAAAGTATGCAATAGAATCCAGCTACGGCAGCTCGAACATTGGGAGCTCCAAGCTAGAATCCAGTTTCGAGGGCAAGGCCGAGAGCAAATACGTGGTCGATTCGGAAACCACCAGCAAGATCGACAGCATCGCTTCCAAGTACGGCAGGAAGCTGAGCAGCAATGGAACTGTGGAGAGCTCTAAAGTTGAATCCAGCTACGAGAGCGTTAAGAATGGAGGGTCGTCCATCGAGAGCAAGTACTCTAAAATCGCCAATGGGTCCATCAGTACCGGAGGGGAAGCCGTGCAGACCCTTTATAAATCCGCCTCCCGAGACGGCAGGCCGGTATTCAGCACAACCCTCGAAGGCCAGGACATCGAACGTGAGTAGAGCAGACTTAGTTACACATAGACAACATACATAGAAGTAGTTTCACGTTTAATGCTTGTACATACGCTTGTAGATAAACTAACCGACACTACAAATCACTCTAACGATGCTTCTTATCAACTTATTATTCATTTATATGTTTTCAGTCTACGAGTTCGTACGGTTTTATTTTTAGTTTTCATAGAATTGTTTTTATTTTTATTTTAAGCTTTACAATAGCTATAACTCCTTTATGATAGCAAGGACAGTGTAAATAAAAGCCTTTTAATTTGAAATTTCTATAGCAAACTTTAGATTAATTCATTTTATATAATTTGTACAATTTGGTTCAGTACCTAGTTGATATTTGTTTATTTTGATTACAAAGACAAATACAATTGTTTTTAAGATCTACATATCCTATGATCAAAAGTCAAATCACATAATCACACCCGTACGAACTCTTAACCAACCTTTCCAGCTGGTGAGAAGGCAACTTTCGAGTGTAATCTGGAAGCTTCCTCGGCGTCCGCGAGACTTACCTGGTTGAAAGACAACAAGCCTCTGACGGACAGATTGATGGACCGCTGCAGCATCACATCTGGAGCTGATGGCTCCCACAAGTTACAGCTACAGCACTGTCGGGAAGACGACTCGGGGCTGTATACAGCCCGCGCGGAGAACGCGATAGGAAACGCGCATTGCACCGCGCAGTTGGTTGTGCATAAATGTGAGTTTCTTCACGGTTTCAATTGTACATATGTGAGGAGTAGGGGGTTTGAATAGAGAGTTTAAGTAAAATTGTTGATGAAATTTAGAAATTATATTTGTAGTTATATCGATTTAGAACAAGTTTTTTCCTAAAATACACGGTTTTGTAAATAAATATCCGTTGTAGTCGACGGCAATAATACACAATAAGTATAATGTATGCAAAAAAAGATATGTATTTTTTACAAGGAAATTAATATATTCGCTGACATATTAAGCAAAGCATGGTCCCTCTAAATTATAAATGAATATAATTAAAATTAAGACGACTACACGCTACTACAAAACATTTTTTGGTACTACGTCGTAGTATTAACAATGAAATGCCGCGTCGTAGTAGCTGTGTTCATCAACAGCGACTATCTGGTTTGCGGTGCGATATCTTAATTTTTTTCTACTGAGCGTTACTAAAATAAATATGCAGGTACGTTTTCATTGTATCAAAGAAAATAATATTTGAATTTGCCTGGTGGCTAAGAAACAACCCTGTATAACAAGCACCTCAATAAAACTATAATGAAGTGTACTAAAAACGCCCAGAATCAGTATTGAAGATGAATGATATCAGTGCTACCTAAAACAAAAATTAATATGTGCGTGATGGTAGCGCCAAAATACGATTCCTTTATTTATAACGTAGTATATAATGACAAAATCACCCCTACTCTTACACCATTACCTTATTATAAGAATTATCTTTTAGAATTAAGTCACAAGCTATTTGCATGGTGTTGGCGGCATCATATATTAAGACATCTTAAAGCAATTAATAAATCAAAACATCTGAAATTTTCATCGGAGATCACATCTCTCATAACTTCACAGTATGTCGTTGTCATCCGAGTAGAAGTCGATATTGTGATTGTGTACGTCGATGCATGTTTGTGTTTTGTAATACGTATTTAAGTAACAATTGATTTACTCCCGATTTAAGCCGAACTATGAAAGAACCTGCTGCTGCAATCTTAGTTTCACGAAATATTAAACGTAAGGGTATTATCGTAGATGTATTGGAAGACTGGAATATCAACTCTAAATGTGAAGACTTCGAGGTAAGGGTTTCCAAAAGCCAAGAAATTACAAGGATTTAATCAATGCAAGTAAGAATTATTGTGATGTACGGTAAGTTAGGGATGCAATAGACGAGGGATTATATTGTTAAAGGATATACTTATACCACGAATGAGAGCTCCATGAAATATTCTAAATTTTAGTTCTTAGTTATTAATTTTTTTGTGTTAATGCGAAATATAATGATTTTGCATAATAATAATCTAGTTAGTAATAGTAGACATCGCGATTTCGAAAAGGTTTGTTGTGTCTAACTTAGTGATCATGACAAATAATCTAATAATTATGATTACTAAACAAGAACCTTCCATACAGTGACTTCGGAAGAGCGTCAACAGCGCAATGCTCTGAAGATGCCGTACTTTGAGGTCGCCCTGAAGGACACTGAGGTCATGGAGAATACCTACCTGAGGTTCATGGTCAAGGTCAAGGGCGAGCCTAACCCTGATGTCAAGTTGTAAGTATACATTACAAAGATAACGTTTTCATTTCTTAATATCAATGTAGGGAAACGCAAGGGGCTTGGCATAACAATGTAGCAATAAAAAAGGTTTTTTGGGCTTTGTATTTTTTCACTCCTTAAAATACATTCTAAGAATTCGTTTCTTTGACTTTTAAAATATTTTTCAATCAAGATAAAATTAACGAACTTATATATTCATGGCTATGGGGAAAAATATACCACCACAGACTAATAAGGAGAACAAGTTTATACCACATATCCCTCCTACTTCCAGTTGATATAGAACCAAGCAATATATTTTTGTAGACGGAATTTGGAAAGGAAAGGAAAGGTGACAGAATGTATTGATGATCTTTATACAACCTCTTTAGGTTATACTAAAGTAAACTTGGTAAATCGTATTCTTTGTTCCACTGTACCAGTCCTACTGACATGACCAAATATTAAGAGATATGCTTTAATTTGGAGAATTTTACACTCAAAACCATGTTCTGCTTAAACTTGGAGACTTTTACAACCATTTACCATTTGCATGTAACTTTGAGTAGCTACGTAAGTACAACGTCTCCGACTTCCCAGCTTCCGCGAGAGCACGGAGATCACGTCGTCATCAGAGCGCGTGTCCATCATCCGGCGGCTGGCCGACAAGGGCTGTTACGAGCTGGTGATCGCGGACGTGCAGCCTAGTGACGCGGGGCTCTACCGCTGCACCGCCGGGAACATCTACGGCGACTGCACCACGGAGGCCAGAGTCACTGTCGTCGGTGAGTCAACATTGTGTGTTCCCGAGGGAAACATCAGCTAGGAAACTCACTGCATGCAAGAGATGTGTCCAAAATTCGTGCCACGTAAAATAATGCGATTAACTTGTATGTTATAGTAATAGGATTTTTTTTAAAAAGAAACTAGATCGACCTTTTCCAATATAAAAGATTTAATTTAGTTTGAGCAAAATTAAAAATATTAGACGGACTGTTTATTTAGATCATATTGTAACAAACTTATCAGCATAAATCTCGTGATTACGTGGAACTCGTACGTTACATTAAATATTTTACATAAGACTGCATGTAGATCAAACATTGAGTATAGGTAATTGCGCGCGCGTCGTGTCTTTAACGATTCCCGCTTGGATCTACTCCAGCGTTTGTTTATGACAGAGACGCCGCTAAAAATATAATGGCGCCTAATTTAGATGCCACTTTATTTAGCCGGCGAGTAACGTTATGCAATTGGAATAATTCGCATATGATAATGTTTATTTTGGTTCGATATCGAAAAAACTATTTTTGTTTTTCCCGTCTGAGACTCATGAAGCAGCATGACATCATTATTTCGGTTCAGGGACGATATATTTAAATAATCTTATGTCACCAGATATAATTCGCTTACGGTAGGACAACGGCCTCTTTGATTTAGAGAAAGGATGATGGCCTTTTTTGACAATATTTATTAGTACCTATGTGTGTCTTATAGCTTTGGTTTTTTAGGGCTATATGTATTTATTTATGTATCTATGGGTTCCCTCAGAATATCAGCGCTAAAGTCCATTGCTAAATGGACTTCAGCTTTATGCTGAGAGGGATGCCCTTTTTCTACACCGCAACCAGGGCAATATGTTTGTTTTTTAGATTTAAGTGTTAATAATGTTGATGTGGAAAATAAATGATATTCTATTCTATTCTATTCTATTCAATATTAGTAGACTTTTACACTCAAACCTTCAATAAGATATGACATGTTTTGCTCAAGCACGCTCAATATTTAATCGATGATTTTATTTCTCACGCTCAATGTTTTCGTTTAATCGGTTACAAATTATATGGTACTAGTAAACTTTTCGGACCCCTACGATATAGTGCTATGTTAAAATTGATTGTTTTTTATTTAATAATTAATTGTAATAATTCTCTTTTAATTCCATCGACCTTGATATTTTCGTCATCTTTTAATTTCTATTATAGATGATAAGAACATATTCGGCGAGCTAGCCCCCGGCGGGGAAGGTCTTCTGGCAAAGGGGGAGAAAGCCTCCTTTTCCTGGAAGCGGGATGGAGAGCCCTTTGATCCGGAAGAGAGATTCAAGGTACGATAATAATTTAAATGGTATTCGGAGATAGAGGCTAGGTGTCCAGTTTCCTTTCCGTTTTTTCATTTTGTAAACGTCTACTCAAAAATATACAGGTGCTGCTGGGCGACGACGAGGACTCGCTGGCGCTGGTGTTCCAGCACGTGCGGCCCGAGGACGCGGGGCTCTACACCTGCGTCGCCAAGACCAGCACCGGCAACATCAGCTGCTCCGCCGAGCTCACTGTGCAGGGTACGTCGCTCCACGTGTAGTGCTGGTGTCCAGCACGTGCGGCCCGAGGACGCGGGGCTCTACACCTGCGTCGCCAAGACCAGCACCGGCAACATCAGCTGCTCCGCCGAGCTCACTGTGCAGGGTACGTCGCTCCACGTGTAGTGCTGGTGTCCAGCACGTGCGGCCCGAGGACGCGGGGCTCTACACCTGCGTCGCCAAGACCAGCACCGGCAACATCAGCTGCTCCGCCGAGCTCACTGTGCAGGGTACGTCGCTCCACGTGTAGTGCTGGTGTCCAGCACGTGCGGCCCGAGGACGCGGGGCTCTACACCTGCGTCGCCAAGACCAGCACCGGCAACATCAGCTGCTCCGCCGAGCTCACTGTGCAGGGTACGTCGCTCCACGTGTAGTGCTGGTGTCCAGCACGTGCGGCCCGAGGACGCGGGGCTCTACACCTGCGTCGCCAAGACCAGCACCGGCAACATCAGCTGCTCCGCCGAGCTCACTGTGCAGGGTACGTCGCTCCACGTGTAGTGCTGGTGTCCAGCACGTGCGGCCCGAGGACGCGGGGCTCTACACCTGCGTCGCCAAGACCAGCACCGGCAACATCAGCTGCTCCGCCGAGCTCACTGTGCAGGGTACGTCGCTCCACGTGTAGTGCTGGTGTCCAGCACGTGCGGCCCGAGGACGCGGGGCTCTACACCTGCGTCGCCAAGACCAGCACCGGCAACATCAGCTGCTCCGCCGAGCTCACTGTGCAGGGTACGTCGCTCCACGTGTAGTGCTGGTGTCCAGCACGTGCGGCCCGAGGACGCGGGGCTCTACACCTGCGTCGCCAAGACCAGCACCGGCAACATCAGCTGCTCCGCCGAGCTCACTGTGCAGGGTACGTCGCTCCACGTGTAGTGCTGGTGTCCAGCACGTGCGGCCCGAGGACGCGGGGCTCTACACCTGCGTCGCCAAGACCAGCACCGGCAACATCAGCTGCTCCGCCGAGCTCACTGTGCAGGGTACGTCGCTCCACGTGTAGTGCTGGTGTCCAGCACGTGCGGCCCGAGGACGCGGGGCTCTACACCTGCGTCGCCAAGACCAGCACCGGCAACATCAGCTGCTCCGCCGAGCTCACTGTGCAGGGTACGTCGCTCCACGTGTAGTGCTGGTGTCCAGCACGTGCGGCCCGAGGACGCGGGGCTCTACACCTGCGTCGCCAAGACCAGCACCGGCAACATCAGCTGCTCCGCCGAGCTCACTGTGCAGGGTACGTCGCTCCACGTGTAGTGCTGGTGTCCAGCACGTGCGGCCCGAGGACGCGGGGCTCTACACATCATTATTTTTATCGTTCCGTGCGCAACCACTAGCTTCTGAGGCAGACAGATTTATCCCTTCTCCAAAGCGGTCTTCAAACACTTGTACATATCAATCTTAATCTTAACATATTAAAACATAATGCAGGCGCAGTGCACGAGCTGCGCCGCGAGCCGGAGAAGCCGTCGCTGGTGATCGAGCACCGCTCCGCCATCGTGTGCGCCGGCGCATCCGCCATGCTGGAGCTGCAGTGCAAGGGCTTCCCTAAACCTAGCGTCGTCTTCAAACATGACGGGAAGGTCGTTGAAGCCGATACACGCCACAAGTGAGTATACTTGTGATTTTTGTTACAGAATTTTGTTGAAATATTTAGATATTTTTTGTCACTTCGGCTTGTTGTGTGACTCTTTTTGTGTCAATTGATCATTTACAACAATCGTAATTTAAAATGTTTTAAATTGTTTTTAAAACAGTTCTTATTCATCAGGATTATTAGATAATCAGGTTTTAATCTAGACTTTACATCGCTTGTGCAGCGATGCGAGCACAGAACTTTATCGACTCGTATGTTTACGAATGTTCGTATAGTATGGAGTCGGTTGCAAGTTCTTAGTAACATTGTAATTTTTTATGCAACAGTCAATTAAAATTACAGCATGTTTACAAACATTCAAAATTAACAAGGTACACATTTATATAATCTGGCAGTGCGGCAATGGATAGATTTCAATTATTGCTAACAAATCGTCTCCATACTATACGAACATTCGTAACGATACGAGTCGATAAAGTTCTGTGCTCGCACTGCAGGTTTGAAAATTGGTCAAATAAAATAAGATAAAGGTGTTCTTCTTCCACGACCTCTGAGGGTATGGAAAAACTAAGGTAATACGCGTCTATCCGACGAGAAACCTATGCATTCTAAGTTTTAAAATACCAGAAAAACAAACCTTGGCGAACAGTAATTATTGAAATAATTGATACAACAAGCTTGACAGAACATCAACATTAACTACCGGTGGTTATAAATAATGACCATAGTTCGATCACACCCTCAAAACAACAGTTTTAGTTAAACAACAAATTTACTGTCATAGCACAGTCCTATGTATATTGCATTAACTTCACGTGATCTTCGATTCATTTGAAAAACCACAGCTAACATCTCAATTTCCACCAGATTCCTGTACGAGGACGAAGAAAGCATGTCCCTTGTGATAAAGAACGTGACCACGGCAGACGCCGGCACGTACCACGTGACGGCCAGCAACGACCTGGGAGAAGATACCACCACCCTGGACCTGGTGGTCACCGCCGCGCCGAAGATCACCAAGAAGATCGAGAACCAGACGTGTATGGTGAGTGCTGCTTGCAGGTGGTTGGCTGAGGTTTTCTGATAGGTGGGCAGGTGTGAAATGTCGTTTTCATTATGTCGTAAATTTTAGCTGATGAAAAAGGAATTGTTTGTTCCTCTACCTAAATAAAAAATTAGTTTACAAATTAGAAGCATTTAAATTTTTAACATTACGATTTGCTGAAGGATCGAAATCCTATTGGTTAATAATAATTGTTGAAAATTAACACTCCCATTAAGTAAACAAAACCAACATCATTCAGTATAATATTATCTTAAATTTTCGCAATTCATACAATCAATTAAAACACGTTCTAACCGGATTTAACGCGTATATTATAAATAGGTTGTTCCGTCTTCATCCTATGACGTCTCATCCTACTCATTATTTTTTCTTCACTCATCCTATGAATGGCCTTATTCAATCTACAGCAAAACATTCAATTTAAATAACTATCGTTATGCCTTACTCATCCTATTTTAAAAACACCTAAAAAGTGTGAGATTTGTGTACCTACGGTCTGAACAAAAAAAACTATTGTAAGAAATACGATCACTTTGTCGATTGACGACAACTTTGGCGATGGGATTAACCTATCTGCCTCATATGCCAATGATTGCGGGTTCGATTCCCTCCCGAAAAAGTGATAAAAAAATCCGGTTCTGTACTTATATTCTAGGTTCCCTTAGTTCGATACATGGTATTCTATATAAGAAGTATTTATATCTTTTTTTCTAATAAGCCAAAATCAACAACTAAGTATTATACTAAGTTAGACAAGTTCAATATCGATTTCAGATAACTTTTAAAAGTAGCATGCCAACTTTCAAGAGCGTTAGTTCTATTATTTTGTCCATATACATTCCAAATATGAGAATATGCCCCCTTGTAACCATGTCTGGACTAAATCAACGTCGAATCAACGTCGAAAATCAAGTCGAAGAACTTTGCAATATAAGAGTCATCAATTAATTCTTGCAGTATTAATGGTACAGCTAAGCCTAGGGAGAGATGTTTAGGCTGATCTCGGTGTTTAGTAAATTTTAGTTATTTCCACGTTTAACAAGAGCTAGGCAAAAGTGAAAAAACATCCTTTGATCTCCATTTTAGGTAGAACGGTTTGTATTAAATTAATAACGGCCTTTTCTGAATCAAAATTGGTCTCAAGATCTATTTATATGCTCATGACAACCACTTTGGCGATGGGGTAAACCTGTCTGCCTCAGACGCCAGTGGTTGCGGGTTCGATTCCCGGACGGAACAAGAAAAAAAAATTTTTCTATTCATGTATTTATATTCTAGATTCCCCCCTAGTTCGCTACATGATAATCCCATAACAAAAGCTATGCTTACTTAGGGGCCATGTAGTTGGTGTGATTGTCTGGGGATTTTATTTATTTATTTATAATTTTTAATATTCAAGTAGTTATGTCGTAAACATAAATTGTTTTGCAGTTTGCACTTAAGGATGAGTTAAGCGTACATTTAGGATGAATGAAGAAAAAAAGTTTAAAATATTGTCATAGGTGAATACGGAATACCAGTTGAGGATGAGTGAAGAATTAGGAACGAGACGACGTATAAATTTAAATTTAAATTTTTAACTCAACGTTTCGGTGTTTTTGCAGACCCTGTGGTCACGGGCGACCTACGGTTAAAAAGTTTTTTATTTAATCATTAATTATCTATGAACAAACAGTATAATATAAACAATACCCACAGATGGGAGCAACGCACACCATCACTATCGAGATCGAAGGCTCTCCGGCGCCGGAAGTGACATTCTTCAAAGATGGCGTCGAGATCAAGTCCTGCGACCGGATACAGCTGATCAAGGAGTCCGATACCATCTACAAGATCATCATGAAGGACGCCAGGCTCACCGACACAGGATCTTATTCTATTGTTGCTAAGTAAGTGAACTAAATAATAATTGAAAGATTTAAAAAAATCGATATGAAAAGATTCAATCTGGCTAATTCGATATCGCGGTTTCTTATATCTCTTGATTCTTATTTGTACCTACAATAATACAGGGTAAATTTTAATTAACGCATCACCTCTTGTGGGTAACTTCTCCACATCAATTCCAACAAAACTTAAAAAGGTTGATAAATAAACACAAAAAAATTAAACAAAAAAAGTTTTGCTCCTTACTCTACATTTTGCAAGAAGTACCTAATATTGTTATTAAGCGATATTTTACTGCGCAAGGGTCGTGGCATACCTAGGCTCAGAGTAAATAAAGTTACGCCTCTATATAGAGGCTATAAATATTGTTTGTATGAAAATAGAAAATTTAAAAAAAAAAAAATTTTAAAGATCGTAGAACAAATGTTGTTGGGATTGATGTAGAGGGGCTGCCTGCAAGATGTGATGCGCTAATTAAAATTAACCCTGTATATCAACATATCTCTTACATCGAATTTTGACTTAAATAAAATACATATGTTTTATTGGATACTGAATTTCGAATTAAAAATTAGGTCATGCAATGTCTAATGGGGCAAACTATCGTAGATATGCCTTTAAATCTTTATTACATTATACGAGCTGGCGCCTTCGCAGTACTCACACATATGCAATTTCGCTATACAGAAAGTTCAAAAATAAATGATTTTGATTCAAAATGCGACTCCAATTTAAGTGTTGACTAGAGTTAGGTTTTAGTAATATGGACGCGTTGTAGATAAATATATACAATTAAACATATGTGTTACTAGTTATAATTTATTATGATTATTACATTAATGCTTTAATATTGCATTTATATTATGCAGGTGCGATCGATTTACAAACAATTTTAGAGCGTAATTAGGCATTGTTTATATTTTCATTATTGACAAATACGGTCGATGGCATATGCTGTCTACTACGAAATAAACACACTTCTATGATTTTTGCGTTCACTGCTAATAAATAAACACACGCGATCACAAGATCACGCCGTATTTATAAACAGTAGAAAAGGTAAAATAATATCTATCGAGAGAGACGGGCAGACTTCTCAAGATGCGCACACAACACGACGTCACGCCACGCGCTTGTTCACAGACAACACACAAGAGCTATGTGTAAATGTGTTGAAGGCGCCAGCTTTAGTTAATTTAGGTATATGTAGAAGCTATCGCTTCGCATTATAAATCCATAGATTGTGTTAATTAAGATGTTAAAGGATTTTAAGTGGGCACGCAAGGATGTTATTTCTCTTATATTTCATTTTAATAAAAAGCTTAGTTTTGGGGCTACATATCAGTTTGTATAATCAGTTTACTGATTTTTCTCCCTTACTTTTCAGGAATGACATAAACCAGTGCTCGGACTACTGGCAGTGGCATGTGACTTCTCCTCCGAAGGTGACGAAGAAGCTGGGAGAGAGCCGCGTTTGTGAGGAGAAAGAGACTGTCACCTTCAACATTGAGACGCAGGCCGAGCCCGCGCCCACCGTCACCTGGTGAGCACTCTACTATTATTTTATTTTGTTCTCTTTGGAAAACTTACAACTAGAACAATAAAATAGATAGGAAAAGTAGTTATGAGTATGTTATGAGATGTTTACGCTAAATGTCATATGAATTCGATATACAAATTCAATCTAAACTAGAAAATACATGTTAAGATAAGCGCCCAGACCCGGAACATTTTTTTGTTCTTGTTCCGGGCGAGCGTATTAGCGTAGGTACTTACGCCATTGTTAAAGTGTCGTAATGTGGTTATTGTCATGATTTTACACATGAAATTATTATCTTGAATATAAATAGCACAAGGCTGATAACAACACATCGAAAACAGTCAAAGCGTTTGACGAAAAAGAACTCCGTTTGACGATATTTTAATTTACAATAATATAGTTGTAATATCTTTTCCGTAGGTTCAAGAACAAGACAGAGCTGACAGAGTCGTCCACCGTGAAGATCTCCTCCAGCGGAGAGTCACACACGCTGGTTATCACTTCTGCTAGCCGCGCTGACGCCGGGGAGTACTCTTGTGAGGTCAGTGGATCATTCAACAAATGATGACATTACTACTGACAATGTTGGCTAAGTTTTTATTTATAGTAAGTGCTATTTCCAACGTAGCAACTTTGAATTTGTAACAGACCGATGTTTTTTTTAACAATAACTTTGACACCTTGTCTTTAAGATTATTAAAAATTAATGTAAACTTAAAGATTGGTTCAGAAGTATATGTAAGATAATATTAAAATATCCGTGAACACATTTGTAAACTTCCTTCTCAGGAAGAATATAGTTTGTGTTTATAAATTTGCTGTAGGTAATTTTTCCAAAGGTGGTTCAGTAAAATAAGAAATATGAAAATCTCTGAAAACACAAAAGTAGTCCGTAAAGTAACCGAAATAACGGAAAAGATTTAACATTTAAATATTTATTTATTGTAATATTTAGATGTAAGCTTTCCAACAAGTTGTAAAATCTTTACTCATATTATAAAGCTGAAGACTTTGTTTGTTATAATTATATTTAAGCATTAGATATAGAATTCAAAAACAAGATTTAAAATATAGCTAAAGTATTATTAACAGCTTACGAGATTCTTAAATGTTCATCAATCGCGTAGTTAAAACAAGCTAAAAATTACCAAGATCCTTATATTTTTCATCCGCTTCCTCCTCAGATCCGCAACGTGCATGGAACCTCGACGGACGAGTGCTCGCTGAAGGTGCGCTCGGCTCCGCTGTTCACCAAGAGGCTGCAGGACCTGTCGGCGAAGCAGGGGGACAAGAAGGTGGAGCTCAGCGTGCAGGTGGACGCCTACCCGCCGCCGGAGGTCAAGTGGTGAGCACCTACGTCAAGGGAGGAGATACACATGTTTCGTTGCAGCGTTATTTCAAAGGATTTTTTGAGATCTTTGCTTTATCACGCGGGAGTTCGGTTTTTTTAATCAGCCTGAACGTCAGTTGAATATCCACGAAATAGTAGCAGGCATCAAATTAAAGTGTCAAATCAAATCCCATTGAATGAAACACTTTATCCTGATTTTCGCATATTAAAATATACGTTTCAACTCAACGTTTCGCAGTCCTTAAAGACTGGTCAAGTGTGTCATTTCTGTTAAAATAAAAACAATATTTCATCTATTACATATAATCAATGGAGACAATATCAACTCCATTTTAAAGTTTCTGAAGTCTCTTTTGTTGACTTTACAAACATTGAGATCTTTAAATATCTTCTCCTTTGTCCTACTCTCGTCCCATTATATGGTGTGGATTTCCTCACTCTTCTGCACGAGGGTGCTCTATCTTAAGGTGTCTTTTCAGGCAAATGGGCTTCCTTAAGACCTCTTTGTATGAGACCTTTAAATACATATAAGGTGTCCATGTTGATTTCCCATAACATTGAGGTTTTGTTCCTTACTAAAAAACAATACTTATTGCCAAAGAGTATGTGGTTCATAAGTGCATACTTTCCACGATATCATCATTCTTAATATAATGAGTTCATAAATTATCACCCTTGTAAAATCTCTTTAACATTAATTCAATAGACGCGTGTCACTGAAGTCATACAATAAACAACAAAAACATTTTAAACGTTGCATACAATGTACACGAAAATCGTTGCGAACTGTACCTGTAAAAAAAGGGATAGAAAATGCCACGGTTTCATACTTCGCATTAAAGGTGTTTTACACAAGATGTTTTGACTTAATTGAATTATTTTGTATTAAAAATAAAAACAAAAAAAAAATTGAAAAGTTATTCACCTGTATTCACCATTTGATTCTATTACATGGTCCCATTAATACCCTAGAGTTATGGGAAATCAACAGGAACACCTTGTAGAAGAATCTGATATTTTCAACGAGTTTTTCCCGAATTACCATCTATTCAATCCTTTCCCCAGGTACCATGGCGACGTAGAGATCACGGAGAAGAAGTCGGTGTTCACGCGGGTGGACTCGGGAGACACGCACAAGCTCATCCTCAAGGAGGTGGCGGCGGAGATGGCGGGCACCTTCACCTGCAGGGTCGCCAACGACCTGGGCCAGGACTCCTGCCAGGCCACCTTCACTGTGCATAGTAAGTCACTTAGGTAGTCAACCATTAATAATATAGGTTGATAAATCTTGTCAATCATTATAATTTCCGTGATGAATTTAACACTTACAAGCTACTGAATAGGTAGGTATACTAAATTGTATTCAAGAACTCTAGACTCTAAATGGTAAGTCGCATAAAAACATTAACTGAGACAGCGTACTTTAATGATAGTCGCATCTTGCTAACCACTTGGGAAGAGAAGTACTTGAAAAACGATTCATACGAATATTATAAATGTGAAAGTTTATTTGAACGTATTGCAATAAAACTTGGCTTTGTTATGATGTAACTTTTCTTAAACAGATATTGTTGTGATTTAATCAAGTAGTGAACGGAAAAATTGTCATTTACGTGTCCCTTAGCAGTGTGCTTCGAAGATGTTTAGTTGCTTGAAATGCCAATGATGGTATTTTGTCTATTCTTTGTTTAGCTTATAATTAATGTTCCACTCCTTTTCAAGTTGATTTAGTTTGATGTTACAATTCTATGTGTTTTTCATGGAATCACACAAGGGTTTTCTTCAAAAATAGACATATTTCTATGCCTGTTCATATTTCTGAATTTAAACGGTGCTTCTGTCCTGACTAAACAATTCAATTATTTTATTTCTAAACTAAATTTAATATTTTCCTACCAGGGAAGCCCCGCATCACAAAGAGCCTGGTGGACATGACAGTAGAAGCCGGGCAGACCCTGAAGCTGGAGGTGGAGGTGGAGGGCTGCCCGGACCCCAAGCTCACCTGGTACAAGGACGGCAAGGAAGTCACCACCGACGCCCGGATCAAGATCGATAGGGATACACAGAGGTACTATGTTCAATTAAAATTAAACGTGATGGCATTAAGTGCGAAAGATTTTTTATTAATCTTAAAATTTTACCTCTTTCTTTAATTTGAATTCATCATCATTATCATCACAACTCTTTATAATGAGCCCACTGCAGGACATGAGTCTCTCCCCTGGGTGACGAGGAGGTATAGGCCATAATCCACCAAGCTGGCCCAGGGCTGGGTAGTGGATGTCAGAATTTTCAGGGCGCCGAAATGGATTCTGACAAACCCTAACGACTAATGTACACAAGTATATAGCACCCGGGACCGATTGCTTAATTTGCCCTACGAAGCACAGAAGTTAGTGATCGGCGGTCACCCATCCAAGTATTGACCCCACCGAACGTTGCTTATCCTGCGATATCTTATGATACTCACCACGCGGCGCCACGACGACTTCAATTTAAATTGAAATCTACAAATTTTCATAAAAATATAATAAATTGTCTACGCAGTCATTACACATAAAATATCTTCCATTTATAATAATTATTGTTTTGAACTATCGCGGTTATTTCCACTATGATTTAATGAATTTACGGGATTCTTACCACGATTTTTGATTTTATCTTACATTTATTTTTTTATATTTCGTAATTTCATTGAATTTTGTATAATGAGGATCTTTGACAAAAGGATGCCAAACGCTATGTTTTGGATTTTTTTCACTCTAGGTCCACCTCTAGGACACCCTAAAACCGAACATCACATATCGAAAAATAACAAGAATAAAAAAACACAGATTTGTTTAAAAAAAGTATATAGCATTTTTGTGTTTTCCAATATTTTGAAAATGAAAATGCCATTTGCATTACTGTTAAAACTAGCCAAGGTCTAACACTGTCTTTTTTCTCCTTATGTGCGTATAGATTAGAAAACTACCACCTCACGGTAACACTCATAAAGGAAGAAGACGGCGGAGAGTACGAGGTCCATGCCTCCAACGAGATGGGTAGCGTCTCTTGCAAGAGCACTGTCACTGTGCACAGTAAGTATACCACACTTTTCATACATATCTAGTGAAAACTACTTTCACTTTGGTCACACTTTATTCTCTATATCTATTCCCAATTCGGCCCTAAAAAACAATAATTCATGTACTTATTTAAATCAAAATTTGTTAGTACACAGATATAATGTAAAATTAATGGAGTAGTTCTTATCAAACACACAGTTAGATTCATTGAACTGTATATTTAGCGATATTGTGAAAGCAAAACTGCAGTTTAGCAGAATGCATATTTTATCTGAAAGTGTCTTCAGGAAGAAAGGTACAGTAGCATCACAGTAACAGATTCTTACATAATTGTTGTTATTCAGCACGACTAGTTGCCCATAGATACCATTAGAAACTGGTAGATTACTAATGAGATTCCTGTAGCAATGGCATTCAATTGACGAGAATGCTCCATGCTTCATAGATTATTGCACAACGTCCTTGATTTGTTTACACTTACTCAACATTTGTGATGTCCGCCATAGAAATAATAAACTTACATAAACACTTTAATATCCATCTTTTATCATAACCTTTTGTTCATTCAATAGCGAGAGAAGTTTCTTCAAGGTTCCAAAAAGAATCTGTCACGGAACATGAAATTGAAGATGATAGTCAAACAAAACACAAACTCCTAGAAGACGATGTTGACAGTGGAGACAAACAAACTGCCAAGAAAGGAAAAACTGCAAGCGAAACGGCTGAGGAGAAGTCTTTCTGGGATGACATTGAAGAGGAAAAGAACAAAAAAGTATCCATTGAGGAAGTTGAGAAAAGGCCATCAATCAAGGCACAGAAATCTGTTACGGAACCAGAACAAGCCGAAACTAAATCAATATGGGATGACGACGCAGAAGAAGGCACAAAGAAAACCTCTCAAGTAGAGGAAGTTCAAAAGCCTCGAAAAGCTACTAAATCCATTACAGAACCGGTAGAAGCTGAAACGAAATCGTTTTGGGGTGACGAAGAAGAACAAGGTACCAAAACCTCAAAAGTAGAGGAAGTTGAAAAACCACGAAAAGCCACAAAATCCATATCAGAGCCGGAGGAAGCTGACACAAAATCAGTGTGGGACGACAATGAGGACGAAAAGAACAAAAAAGTTACCATTGAAGAAGTTGAAGATAAACCAGCTTTGAAAGCTCAAAAATCTGTCACAGAACCAGAGACGGTGGAAACCAAGTCGATTTGGGATGACGTCGACGAAAACGCAAACAAAAAGTCCGAAGTCGAAGATGTCAATAAGCCACGGAAAGCAACAAAATCTATATCTGAACCAGAACAGGCTGAGACGAAATCAATATGGGATGATTTAGATGATGAAGGCAAGACCCAAAAGTCTAAGCTCGATGATGTTCGTAAACAACCCAGTGACAAAGCGAAAGTTACTGTGACAGAACCCGAGGAAGTAGAAGAAAAGTCTATTTGGGATGAAAATCACAATGAAAAGGTGAAGAAACCTATTATTGAAGAAATTGAAGAAGTTGAAGTGAAAATAGCTAAAAAGGGTAAAACTAAAGCAGAAATCATCGAGGAGGTACCTATCGCTGAAGATTTGAAATCTTCGAAACGAAAGTCGATCAGACAGGAATCTATTCCGGAAGAACCATTAAGTGCTGAATCCGAAGGTATACATTACTGGCCGCTTCAAGCTTTCGTCTTCATTTTAGCAAACAGCTTAAATAAGAGAACTTCACATTTCTTGCAATATTTGCATGCTTTTGAATATTTGTTTTCTAACTTTGTGTGATTTGTTACATCTAGGCCGCGTGTTTGAGACTGTAACTACATTTAAGACAGGAGAAAATGGATCCATCATTATGTCAAAAGTCAGCAGCTCTTTATCACATGGCGCCATTATAACAGGTCAGTATTGAGCTTCTCTCCTTCCTATCCTGTCCTTTACATCATCTTTCACTATTAACTAAGTTACATACCAAATTGCTTGAAAACGAATCAAAAAGAACTTTGCAATTTCATTGTAACCGCTAACAGTTATTTAAATATTTACACAAGAAAGTCAACATAATGCAGTATTTTAACTGGTAGGTCCAGCCGAAACACGCACGTTACACAAAATGACCTCAACTTCAGTTGGCTACGATGATGATGAGGACGATGTTTTTAACATAAGAAATATAATCAAACCAAATGTGCCTCACAAGACATCACTGGAAGTGGAGGAAATAGCGAGCCATAGTTACTATTTGTCTGAAATGGGGGTTTATACTGTTCCTGACCACGTCCGGCGGGGCACTTACGGTATAATCGAGGAACCGCAAACAGACTCTGATGCTGAACAAGGTTCGCGGCGCGGTAGGCTCGGCGGCAATAGAACTATTTCTATACTTTCACTTTCCGATGAAGATAGCTGGCGCAACGACTCTCTCTCGCGGGAGATATCAATCGAAGATCTTTCGAAATCTATATTCGATATCGACGACTCTAGAAAAGTATTTAGTAAAGATTCATACAAACGTCATTCATCCTTCATTGAGGACTTCTTCACTGATGACGGTGAAGAGGAATCCGTCATTCTGAGAGAGAAATCAGAAAAAGTTTTCGAAAATGATATTACAGAAAAACTCATTCATATTAAAAAAGAATTTAATGACAATGAATATAGAACTTTCGAGCATAAGAAAGATGATGTTAAGAATCGTATAATAGAGGAGCTAGTTCTAGGACCAGAAAAGGTGTTTGACAATATCACGAAGAATATATCCGAGACCACCTTTGAAAGGAGGAGGAAGCTTGGAACCAAACTTGATAGTCTAGAAGAAGAGCATGACGAGGAAATAGAGGAATTACTTAGACGTAGCCGGAGACAGAGGAGTCTCCTTGATGAAATCATAAACCATGAAGACGAACAAGGTAACTGTCAAAATCACAAATATTATGGCACAGAAAAATTACATTGAAACGTCTGAAATACAAATAATGCAATGCTAAGCGATTATTTAACACTAAACTGCTTCGGAACGTATTGCTTTAATTGGTTTTTAAGTTTTCTTATACAGAAGTAAAATAAAAAGTTATTCCAAATTCGTAAAGAAAGGCATTTTACTAATACATTGTCGTATGTTTGTTTTAGCACGCATGCGTAATAACCTTACCTTCTGGCATACTAATCCTTGGGGATCTATGTTCCGGAGGTTCTAAGCAGCATCCAAATCATCACATCATCCAGGTAAACCGAATCTTATTGTTAATGCATGCGAGGCTGAGAACGATGGTCGCTTTTTGATGTAAGTGCTTAAACGCGACGAACAAAGGTATGTAAATACACATAACACACAAAGACACAACCTTACTTTAATTTTAGCAATTAAGTAGGAAGAACGAACAACGAATGGTAAGTGTTTTTAGAATTCTGCTACTTAATTTTCAATTAAACCCGCTGTATATATAGCAAACTCTGTCGAAACGGTCTTTTGTGTATAATTTTTCAATTGCCAAAATTTGACGCTTTTAAAATTTTTGAAGTATATAAATTTATGTTTTTTTTATAAAATCGTAGCTTATGCGTTTGCTGAAATTTTCCTATTATACTTTACCAACAAATTCAAGATCAATTTTAATCAAAATATCAAAAAATGAATCGTAAATAGCTTACCAGCATCCCACTCCCATAACCGGCCGATAACTACAGAATCCGTGTCCTCATTGCAGCACTGCCCACAATAACATCGAGCAACATGAAGGACGGCCACGTGTACGAGTCTCTCCCCATTGTTTACTCGGTGTCGGCGGCCGGCAGACCCGCGCCCAAGGTCCGCTGGCTACACAACGGCAAGGAAGTGCGCCAGAACGCGAGGATATCCATCTCTAAGGTAATGTCAAAATCAATCAATGATTATACTACCCAAACTGACACAATAACTATGTGGCTCCAAAATTAAGCTTCAGTTATGAAGACCTCACATTTAAACAAGGGGATAGCTAGAAATAAGCTAGTTTAGAAAGTTGGGTCCGGCGTGGACTCCAACCTAGGACCTCTTTAACACTAAATCAATGCATTCAGTAGCTTAGAGCAGAAGGAATGCCTTCTGTACGACACTTTTCATGTATAAATTGCCCAATAAACAGGAAATTAAAAGAAAGTTTCTAATATTTTTTTTGTTACATTTATATTAGAAGGTAAAAAAATTGCATCGATATTGACGGCAGACTAAGCTGTACATGATTTCGATCTAAATGCTTATCATTACTTACCATATCCTGCTCATAAATACTTATTGTATTGTATTCTCAGGAAGGAGACCTTCACAAGCTGGAGATCGAGGCAGTGGACATGGACGACGGCGGCAAGTGGCAGTGCGAGCTCAGCAACGAGCTCGGCAAGAAGCTGCAGACGGCCGAACTGTCCGTCACTTGTGAGTCTACTTGTTTTGTGTAGTTAACTTCTTCATATTTGTTTCTGTGAAAGTGATTTGTCTTAGGTCCCGTTTTAGCCCGACGTCTTTGTTCGAAATTACGTGACAGTTTTTCTTTAGATTTCACCGATTTCCTTCTGAATCTAGATTAATAAAACTCGGCTCTGACTGAAGAAAAATTGAAGGCGGAACTCGTTTTAACGCGTAAGCCGAGTTTAACTCGAATTGATCGCATTTTATTACACGGCGAAATTAGGGCTTAGTGATCTAACTAGTTATGGCAGTCATTGTCATAGATTACGAATCAAAATTAAAGATATTTCCAAGTGCGAAGTAACGAACGCGATTCCGTCCGTCTTTTAAAAATAAAAACAAAATCGGATCCAATTACTTTACCGAATTAATAATCCCAATACTTTCCCCCTCTTCACAGACCTCATAGATAGAAAGTAACTATAAAACGGCGTGATCCAAACCCGCGAATTTTAAATTTTCCCTTTACTTTTCCCACACACCTACTCACTACTTAACAACATTAAAACTTAAGTTCACATTCCAGAACGAATCCTGCAAGCCCATCTTCATCCAACCTCTCTAAGTCAAACAGCGTATAACAGCGCGAGCCCGTCTGCCTCTTAAATATAAAAACGTATTCGGGCTTTCGAAACCCGCGAAATGTCTTCCCCCCTCTTAGTACACCTAAGAAAAATACACCTAAATACACCTAAGTAAAAATTCCAGTTACTTTCCCCCTCAAAACATATATCCTAGATACAGAACAATTCAAATTCAAATTCAAATCGTTTATTTCAATCAATTTACAGATCATTGGTACATACAGGTTAGTATCAGGATAGGTACATTTAAAAAAAAGTAGTAATAATCAGAATATAAGAATTATCAATCAAATTACAAATTGAATGTTAGTATGAAAAATGTTTTTTTGTATTCTTATTTTTTATTTTTGTATTCTTAATATTAAATAATTAAGAATACAAAAAAATAAAAATAAAATTAGAATCATAATATTTTAGAATGTCAAAGATGGGAAAAAGCATTAATTACTGTATTAAATTTAAATTTAAATCTTCAACGTCACAATAATGTTATTTAGGATCATTCTCAAATAGGATTTATAAAATTAAATAATTCAAGCTACAAATAATTTCATAATAATACGCAATACAATATTAAAACTTTCCTTCACAACCCAGCGGTGAACCAGTTCTGCAAACCCATGTTCGCTCAACTCATGAAAGTCCAGCGCGTGATGCGACGGGAGTCTATCCGCCTTTTAAATATAATAATACAATCGAATTTTAGAAACCCGCGAAATTAAAACAATCCTGTTGCTTTCCTCCTCTACATACACCTCTTAAAAAGGAAATAACTACAAAACCACGCGGTCCACTACATTTTACGCTTATACATACAGAATACCATTATAGCTGCATGTGACATTCCAGCCGTAAACGAGTTCCGCAAGCCCATCTTCACCCAACCGCTGGAGGCGCAGCGCGTCATGCAGCGCGAGCCGGTCTGCCTGCGCGCGGTGTGCACCGCGGACCCATTGCCCCACGTCACGTGGCTCATTGACGGCAAGGAGCTGACGCCTGACGCCACGGCCGTAGTCGAAGAGTCCACGAAGGCGATCGATCATGGACTCAAGGAGTGCACGTATACGCTTACTATACCTACTGGTGAGTTGGTTTTGAAGGTGGCTGGACCTTAGGTTAAAATTGGCAAGTTTATCCATTTATTATGTGGTTCTCAACAGGATGAATTTGCCTTTTTTCCTTTTTAGACTTGTAGTCTAGTTCTCAATGAAGAATTGACAGCGAATCTAAGTTGAGTTTTTATCAGGGCTTAAGAAATCTTTCATTATTCGGATTTACTGTTGTACGTCTATTATGAAATTGTAATGATGTCAAATTGAACATTATTATAAGGGTCAAAAATCAAAGTAAACTAGTTATCTCAATACAATACAAAAAGGTAAAAGTTTTATGCTTTGCTGCAAAATAAAAAAGTTTATTTTTCACGACCATTAATTTAAGTTCTTTATTTTACTAAGGTAGCTTACCCCTTAATATAAAAGATTCCTAATACCAAACAGGATCCATTAAGATATTGTGTATTTTATGACACACCTTTTAATTACTATGAAGCTGGCGAAAGGAACATTGGATCTACGTAATGGATAATAATAGATGATTAAACGAACTTCTAAGTGAAGTTCTATCGCTATTATATGAGTCGCTTCATTCGAAGATATTATATAACAGGTAGTCCTTTTTAGGTACTAGGTAACTTCGCACAATTTAAAGTATCGTAAAAAAAAACACTGTGGTGGGGCGCCGCGTGGCATGATCCACCCGGTTCGCGCCAAGCCCTCATTCTTTAGAGACCCTAAACGAAACTTTTAAATGGGTTCTGGGGTGGGTGGGTACGTCATATCTTCGAATGAAGCGACTCATATAATAGCGATAGAACTTCACTTAGAAGTTCGTTTAATCATCTATTATATTTCGTCGCTTCATTCTTCAGATATTATATAACAGGTAGATTTTCAGAGATAGAAAGTTTTGTTTAGGTATATACTTGGAATTGAAATAAGTAAAGATAGAAATATGTAATTACATATTTTATTATTATAGTACTTAATAATTAGTATTATTACATAATGAGCTTTAAATAATCTTACTTTATTTGAGTCGCTAGAAATTATAATCAGCTTAAATTAATGAAACTTAGTGATAGTCTATTTATAGACACATAATTTTTAATGTAGTAATTTACTTAATATCAAAATACGTAATATTCAATAACTATTTTTAATATTAGGTTAAGTATTGTTCATGTCTCGATTAAGTATCGACAAAGCAAAGTTATTTTGTTGATCATCTAAAGGCCGATGGTAAAACTTTGCGAACACCTGTGAGTTTTGTGTCCACCCGGCCGTTTTTCGAATGACATCGACACTGATACCGGCCGCGCGCGCGGCTGAGGTCGATGCGTGTCGTGTGCTGTGCGCACTAAAACGCTCATGTCAATGCCGCTCGTGGCGAGCGTTTGCTTAATCCATCGACTTAGCGTCTGACTTGATGCAGTTCTGTGGGGAGCTTTGAATGTTACGAAGAGATTCCCGGAGTTTGAAACTCAGATATTTTTTGTAATAAAAATATATTCTTTTAAAGTTGATACTGGGCATATGTTGATATTGCTTTAAAAGTTCGGGAGAGATAATAAGGGCTGTTCACGATTTGGAGCGGAAGTCTTGATTATATCTGTTATAATAATATTTACTTTATCAGATTGAAAAACAATGTTTTCTAATTTAATTAAAGACAATGTCTGTACTCTTTGACCGGTACATAAAGCTAATAATGTAACGAGTTTTTTTTTTTGTAATATTTTCTAATGATAAATTAATATTTGGATACCAAGAAGACAGTTGATTTAGTACTAAATTTGGATATAGTATATGAATATTTAGGCTTAATATATTTAGTTTTATAGGCTCCTTTTAAGAGGCGTTTAACACAACTATTATCACTTATCTCTTCTCCTAATAAAAGAGATAATGCAGATCGATGTGTATTTAATGAACCGTAAAAACATCCCTTATTAAATTGCTCGTTTAAGAATCGAAGAAATAATGGAATGGATTTTTCGAAACTATTAATTCATAACCACACTTCTTGAAACCATAACTTCAATGAGACGTTGTACTGGTGAACAGTAGTGTCTGCAAGCGAGGCGAGCATCAACGTGAGAGCCTCTGGTGGGCAGCTGCGCCGGCTGAACGACGCCCGGAGAGCCTCGCGGCACCCAGGGTAAGGCTGGAGTGCAGTGGGTGCTGACTCCATGGCTGGGAAGGCCAGAAGGGGAATACAAGTACCCCTTCGGCTTTATCATCAATGATTTTTCGTATACATTTTAATACAAGAGAAAAGGGAGGAAATGCATAAAAATCCAAGTCAGCCCAGCTTATTGTAAATGCATCAACTGCGACTGCATCAGGTTCAGGCTTCCAGGTGACAAATAATTAACATTTGGCATTGGCTCGACTTGAGAACAAGTCGATCTTAATGGGCCCGAAACTATTTACAATAAGTTGGAAAGCGCTATCCGAGAGGGCCCATTTCTGGACTCGAAATCTGCTCGATTTTCTATGGTGTTAACATAAGAAGCAAATATCCATAAATTGCGTTTTTCACACCATTGCCAAATTTCTCTACTTAAAATATTCAAATGTGGGAACTGAATACCTCCCATCCTATTAATGTAGCTAATGGCGGTAGTATTGTCAATACGTAATAATATTGCACAATCTTTTCCTTCACTAGCTATACTTTTGAGACCTAACAAAACCGCGAGTAATTCTAAAAAGTTCATGTGATTTTCTTTTTCACTGTTCGTCCATGAACCACTATATTTATTATTATTTTTTTTTTTTTTTATAAAATATGGATGGGACGTTTGTCTTCCATGACACCTGATGTTAAGTGAACATGAAAACATTTTTGCATACTGCTCCCCAGCCTGTCCTAGATGCGTCGGTGTAAATTTCTGACTTATAATTTTGAGTAATGATTGGACAAGAAATAATATTAATATTATTTTTCCACTACCATAAATCTTTTAATAATATCTTAGTAAGATTCATTTTCACCTCATAGTTTCCTCCGAACTTATTTAAGGCTAAAATCTTTTGTCTCTCTAATATTTTTGTATATAAGAATCTATATTTTGTGGCTGGACAGGCTGCGATCAATACACCTATAAGTTTAGCGAAATTTCGTAATGAACAAGTTTTAAGATTAATGTACCTATTTATTAACTGTGCAATGTTATGCCGCTTATCGCCAGGTAACGTAATAGACATCTGTTCTGTGTTGAACATAAAACCTAAGAATTTGATTGACTTTTTTGGTACAATGTGACTTTTATCGAAATTTACAATAAAACCTAGACAATGTAATAACTTCAAAGTTTCTCTTACATTAATCATGCATTCTTCATATGTATCTCCTAAATAGGTAGTAGACTTAAAAACCTTGTTTTCTCAAATGACTCATTACTTCACGCATAATTTTTGTAAATACCCACGGAGCTACCGATAATCCATACGGCATTTCTGTGAACTCGTAAGTGATCGGCTCAGACGAATCATTTTCTCGGAATTCGAATCGTAGGTACTTTCTGTCACTAACAAAAAACGGCATAAGTAGATATGATTCTTTCATATCTATGTTGGCTAAGTATCCATTACGAGGAATTAATTTCGAGGCTGTTTTATAAGATTCCATTTTAAAATGTACTTTTCTTACGAACTTGTTTAAAGATTTTAAATTTAGTATAACCTTTTTTCTCCGTTAGGTTTCGGAGCTAAAAATATATTTGAAATAAATTGATCATTTGAAGGAGAACAAGGTTTTATAGCCCCTAAGTCTAATAATTTATTTATAGCTATTTTCATGTCTCTTTTTTCACATGATGACAAATTATTTTTAGGAATAGAATACTGACAAATTTGAGTATCAAATGGTATTCTAAATCCATAATTTATCCACTTCAATATAACTGCGTTTTTAGTTACTTTTGTCCAACAATCATAAAATAAATTACTTCGACCTGCATGTACCTTGATTAATGTTGTGTCGGAGCACGCGTCCTGGACTAAGTCTGCGGCTGGAATTTGGCGTTGAACGCAGAGTTCGATTGAGGGCGCCGCTGTGTTTGAGCTGCTATCGGTTTCCTCTGACCTCCCCGCCTCCCCCTGAACGACGGGTAACGAGGAGGTCCTGTCCAGTTTCCCTGCTGAGATGACCGGTTGACCGTTGATATTTGAGAGGAGACTGTTTTGGCTGGGCCTTTTTAAATTAGGGCTCCCTACTTTTCAATGGCTTTACTTGCCTTTATTTTTTCCGGCAACGAACTTCCGAATAAAGTTTCGTCTCTTTCGGAGTCTTGTATAACATGTTTAAAGTTTGTATCCAAATTAGGTAAAATCAGTTTTACCCTATCTTTGGTGAACATAAAGTGGAGGTCTGATAATAGGCAGCATCCATCACTTACGTGACGGAAGGCCTTCATTTTGTTTTCTTCCTTCTCAGGGAGGACGTCCATCTCTCGATTTATGGTGGTAATACCGTACCCCAGCTGTTGCTGAAAGTTTTGGATTTTTTCTTTTTTGTCACGTGCTCGTGCTATGTCAGTAATGGCTGCTGAGATTTCAGCATTTATTTCAGCTGTAATCGTATTGAAAACAAAAGGTGATCGATAAGATCAAATAAAATTTATTAAATTTTACATCATTACGATATCGAGCGGATAACGTGATATATCTATTATAGATTACACGCATTTTCTGCTCTGATTTTTTAAATAACCTTGGAGGCGACATGTTTATGTCTAATTCATATTAATATAACGCCCATAACGTATTACAGACAACGAGATAGATCTCCTTGAGATTACCCGCATTTTCTGTAATCGTATTGAAAACAAAAGGTGATCGATAAGATCAGATAAAATTTATTAAAGTTTACATCATTACGATATTGAGCGGATAACGTGATATATCTATTATAGATTACACGCATTTTCTGCTCTGATTTTTTAAATAACCTTTTTAAACCGAATAAGTAGGTCTTACCTTGTAAGTTTTCTTCTTCATCGGAAGAAATAATTCGCTGTTTCCGTTTTTTATTTATTTTTTGTTCCAACTTTTTTATCTTTATATTATAATGTTGAAGCTGTTCTTCTGCTGTACGTTTAGGCATTTTGTAAAAACTTAAGTTAATGATTAAAGTAAATGACGTATGCTTGTTACCACGCACGAAAAAAGAATGAGGGCTTGGCGCGAACCGGGTGGATCATGCCACGCGGCGCCCCACCACAGTGTTTTTTTTTACGATACTTTAAATTGTGCGAAGTTACCTAGTACCTAAAAAGGACTACCTGTTATATAATATCTGAAGAATGAAGCGACGAAATATAATGAAAGTTGCTAACTCAAACTTACTTCATTATTTGGGGGTAAATATTTTCAGGATAGACCCCATTTATCGTATTCACTAAACTTGAACGGAAAACTTTTTTTGTCTTAACATTTTGCCACTAAAGGATTCATTGAACCACACCGAACCCCCACGCCCCGCAGGTCGGCACTCAGACACGGGCACGTACACGCTGCAGGCGCGCAACCAGTACGGCTTCGGCGAGAGCTCCGCGCGCCTCGACATCCTGCTGCGGCCGGAGATTGAGGGGCTCAGGGACGTCACCGCCGCGCCCTACGAGGAGACCACCTTCGTGGCGTGTGTGAGGGCCAACCCTATCGCTGAAGTGCAGTGGTGAGTGGAGACGTAATGCTAGTTGTTGATACAGGTGTTATTTTGAGGAAATCTGTCGCGACTACAAACGTAGGATTTTCGTGTATTTAACCTGCATCACAAGTCACCATTGACACGAGTTTTGCTGGAGTCAAAAGTACTCTCAACCTTAACAACCAAACTGAGTCTTGCAGTGGTCGCAGAATTAACAAAATACCCTCGTGATACCAGTTAGTTCTTACTTATAGCGCTTAGCAGATGACGTAGGCACGGACTTCAACGTACCAACTCCAGGTGTAATATCGCCGAGAACTAATTACTTACTATCGGTTAGGTACTCGAGATGTGCTATTACGAAAATTTATTAGCCGTACGCATTGCTTTTTCAAGTCACTATTTCAAGCACACCATACTGATTTCATTTATCCCTAATTTACTCTATTCACAGGAGCAAGGACGGCATGGTAATCGTGCCAACATCGAAGCATGAGGTGAACTCTCGTCCGCAGGATGAGTCGTACGAGCTGGTGCTGAAGGACCTGGGCTTGGAAGACGCCGGCGTGTACACGCTCACCGCCAAGAACGAGATCGGGGAAACTGCGCAGCAGGCGAAACTTACCATCCATAGTAAGTTATCTAGTGGTTTCAGCTAATTCATTGCATAAGTGATGAAGAAGAAACACTTAGGTATTGAACTTAGTCATACTTTGACGTCTTTATTTTATTAATCGAAATATCGAAATCATACTAGTTCTTGATTATTTCTAAAACTAAACAACTTTGTGTTGATGTTTTTGTATTCTCGTAGTGATATGCATCTGACCAGTAGCATAACACGGTCATAGATAAATTCAAAAATTAGGTATTGCTACTAGTAATTTCAGAATACTGTTAACGGTACAAGAATTTAAGAACGATAAGTTCTAATTTTAGTTTTATCTTTACAATGTTTACCACTTACCTACCTTTTTCTTAGGTCTGCTTAAAAGTATATGACTGTTAATATCAATACCTTAATAAATCACAAAAATGCTTAGTTTATGCAATGGTCCCCCGCAGCCAGCGCCCCGGTGTTCACGAAGCCGCTACAGAAGCAGACAGTCGCGGACTACGACTCCGCCTGCCTGCAGGTCCGCTGCGAGGGGGTTCCCAAGCCGCACGTGCTCTGGTACCGCGATGACGAGGAGGTCAGCAACGACGAGCGCAGGACCATCTCCGCCGAGTGCGAGGGGCAGATGGAGAGCAGGCTGGACATACAGCACTTCAATGCCTCGGATGCTGGGAAGGTGACATCTTTAATCATTTAAAAACAAAAAAAATATAAATAAGCAGGTTAATTTGATATCAAAAATGCTTTTTTTCTTTTGATACAAGTGTATAGAGCACAACTATCGAAGTTTTAAGCACGTAAACGCGCTATTTGATCTTTTATAAGAAACTTTCCAATCGGGTTTGCAATGGATTTGATACAGTATTTAAATTAACAGTTCAAAGGTTTATATTATAGCAGACTAGACTTTCTTAAAGTTAATAAAAACCGAATAAATGTTGCCTTTATTGCGCCTCCTGTTGTATGGCGACCTATAAGCAGATTCACTTTAAAATTAAGTACAAGCGAATGTTGTACAGATTTACTATGTGACACATTACTTTTAAGGATTTGTAAACTCATTTAAAGCATTACCTCTTTTATAATAAACATGTGAGAACCTATAGTTCTCTCTTCACGTCATTATTTTAATCCTCTGTCAAATCTTATTTAACAGCAGCTGTTGATTCTTTTTCCCTCAATTTAAGCATAGAAATATTATTTTTATAGTAACTATATAACAACTGTTGATATCGCGATGTAGTAAATCCGTCTAGTCATCAATCGTCGCAAGGTTTACATAGAAACCTTTCTGTAAAATGTAAAATGAACCCATCACACAAACTGATGGATTAGTGATCGCCGCGCCTACAACTATATTTGAATCAGTCTTACGCTATGTGTGTAAAAACACTCAATGCTTTACCTAGCCGATTTAAATTATTGTCGACAAATAAATTGAAAACCGAATTGTCAAGGTGGTTAAAAGAAAAATGTTTTTACTCACTTAACGAATATTTTCAATGTACATCGTTAATTTGTAATTACCTGAATTGCAAGCTTTTTTAAATGTAAAAGAATATTTTTCTAATTTGATTAATTCAATTTATATAACTTATTAATATGACATTAAAATTTATTGATTACTTTTTTTTTTTCATTAAAATAATATTGCATGCTGATTACCAGTTTTGTACGTGGTACATTAATTATAAATTGTGAACAACTATTTTTTACCATACATTGAGCAATAAATGAATTTTTGAATTTTGAAAAAACTTGTAACCTGTGTCTCCGTATTTCAGTACAAAGTCCGCGCAGTGAACCTCGCAGGCGAGGCCACCTGTGAGGCCGTGATCTCCCTCGCGAAGGTAGCGCCCGGGTTCGCCGTGAGGCTGGAGAAGCAGAAGGACGTGGACGAGGGGGAGCCGCTGGAGCTCAAGGCCAAGGTGCAGGGCAGCCCCATGCCGAAGCTCACCTGGTGAGGGACGACAACGAAATGACATGAGAACGACCTCTTGTAGTGGAGAAATGGTGATAATGTAGGGTCGGCTTCTTTTTGATCGCAGAAGAGAGTGTTCTTTGCAGAAAATAGAGTATATCTTACATCCTATTGTTGATTCCTATTAAAATAAGATATTAGCAAGAAATGAATACCTTAGTAAATATGATTGTCCAAGCATAATAAAAAAGTACATTTTATAATAGTATAATGATTATATAGATTTTATTTACACTTTTTATACTTAAATCCAATTTTTGTATAGCAATCTTAAACGGATGCTTTTTACCGAACGGAAAACATTGGATTCAATCACTTGTTTATAAAATGAAATATATCGAGGTGACAGAAGCATTCTTAGCCGACAATAATCGACTCTAAATGACTAGATAATAATTCTAAACACTGCTTTATACTAGCTACATTCGGCATCACATTAAAACTAAATTAAGCTTTTTTTAACCTTCTTACATTAATATCAAAATTAAAAATACTTGTATTAAATCTTCCCCCCAGGTACAAAGACGGCGTGGAGCTGGCCAGCAACGACCCGCACATAGCATTGTCCGCACTGCCGGACGGGCACGTGCGCCTGAGCATCGAACACGCCACGCCCGCGGACTGCGGCGCGTACAAGCTGGTGCTCAGCAACCCGCATGGCGACAGCAGTATGCAGTGCGCTGTGGCGGTCAACCGTGAGTACATTGTGCGAATATATTGGCTAAATTACTGCCTAGAGCCGTGTATATAAATTCCACACTATACATTATCATTTAATTTTCAATAATGAATTAATAAAAAATCATTATCTTTATACAACTGTTAAGAAAGAAATAAGAATTTAAAAGTTTTTAATATGTTTTTGTTTTGTGTAGGCAATGGAAATAATAAAAGTAATATATTATTTTCATATCAAGTATCAAAAAACGGTATAAACTTTTCGAAATATTTTTTGAATGACTCGATTAGGACGGTATTATATTTAGATTATTGTTTGATGTTTATGAGAAGCAGTGGCAAGAAACTCAACAGCTTGATATTGTTGGGAGAATACAATATTTTATTGAATAATTTATTTATTTATTGTTGTGAGATTATTGTTATTCATTGTCATTTGTCAATTTATATAGAATCATCGTCAGCTAACCGAAAAATTCACGTTCATTTCATAGTCGGAAATATTGTTTTGTTATTTTATTGGCTACGAAGCCCGCGTTCCACTTAAACTTACCTGATGGTAAGTTAAGATTAGAATAATAACACACGCGCCCAGGAACATCACCGCCAGAATGGTAATATCTGGCAGCTTATTTTAAATAAAGAGTGTTCGCTAGCTAGCTAGGCGTTTTCAGAAAACGTATATTTTATCTGATAATTACAATTTTTAGAAAGAATCTCGTCCATAATAACCTCCACATTTCCCCCCCCTCAGCCACTCCGCGCAAGCCGTCGTTCAGCCAGGAGCTGGAGGACACGAAGGCGGTGGTCGGGCAGCCGCTCAAGCTGCAGGTCACCGTCATGGCCTTCCCCGCGCCGGAGGTCAAGTGGTTCAAGGATGGTGAGTGAAAGACCATATTGTCAAAAAAGTAGTTTATGCAACTGTCATATAATAGAGGGTATTAAAACATGAGTGTAGTTTTTTTAAACAAGCCGCTGGCGAGTTTCAAAATAAGATTACACGAGTGTTTTAATACCTAATTGTATGCAGTTGCATACACTACTTTATTTAATCTCATGGCGTAGCTACATTAAATAAAATGCAATATAAAACAAACAATATTCAACAAAATATTACTCAAATTCGTATATACGAAATAGCGTCAAAATGGAAAACGCCTGTTATTGGTTTATGGCTCGGATCCAGCACGCATGCGCGTTGCGCGCTCAGCGCGCTCACCACAGATAATGTGTACTTAAATTGAATTGAAACCTCCTTGGTCGGGACACATTGTACTTTAATAATTAAAAAAATGTTTTAAAGCATTGTTTTGTTAAGAGAATGCTTTAATTTACTTTTTTAATTTTCTTATAGAAGTATGTAAATAAAATATGCCAATAAAAGTCTGTATTTCATTTCATAATTAGAACATTACCGAATGAGATTATATAATAGTATATTATGTAACAAGTGAGCTAAGTTGCTCGGCTCATTATTAAGCCAATCAAATTTTTTTTTTTTTCTTTTTTTTTTTTTTTTAATAAGTGACTAAACCCGCGTTTGACCTCAATCTCACCTGATGGTAAGTGACGATGAGGTCGAAGATGAATGCACACGGGTTTAGGAAGGAACTGGCTCTTTATACAATATTGCCGGAACACATTACCGCCGGAGCGGTAACATTTGGCGGCAGACTTTATATAAAGGGTGGTCGCTAGCCAGGCGGACCCAGAAGGGATCCTACCACCAAGCAAATACAATCAAATCAAATCAGCATCGACTGTAATTAGCAACGCTCTAGAGTTACATACGAAGTTTTTCAACACACTTGTGAGTAAAAGACAGACATACGTGGTCATAAAATAACAAACACACTTGATAACAAAGCTGTGAATTGTGATTGAAAAATGGCGCCGAACCTCGCGCATGCGCGTAGGTTTTTTTTTTTCGCCAAATGTGTCAATGTCTGTATAGCATATACAGCCTATTTTAAGTGAAAATGTTTAATTTGGAGTGGTAAATGCAAATATTTTAATATTTTATTTTATAAAAAATAATTGTAAATTGTGAATAATTTGTTTGATATACAAATTTGTTTTACTAATATAAGGCGCAAAACATTTAAAAATGTATATGGATTTGAAGTGGTGGTATAAAATGTCTTTGTTGTTTCTGAAAATATTTAATGTATAACCCGGACCAATAAAATATGCTCTGTTTACTCGCATGTAATTTGCACAAAGGTACAATTCAACTTTGTAGCATTCATTATATTATGCACTAGGGTATAATATATTATGCACGCGTGACTTATAGCCCAGTTTATAGTTCTAAATTCAATAGAATAAGGCTCACTTTACGAGCAAGTGTGTTGAAAAAAATAATAAAGAATCATATTAGTCTATTATTAAAAACAAAAAAATACTATAATTTGTCAAAACTATTTATTTTGTACTTTTATGTTAACGATGTTTTGCTTTGCTTGATATTGATAAATATGAGGCCTTAGGAAACATATAAACAAACAAGTACTTTTAGAATGAATTGACTTCTGCAACGCCCTTATCTATTCTTTCTTTAACGTTATTCCATATTGTACAGCTTTCGCTACTGGCACTAATAGTTGCGTCTCCCGCAGGCCTCCCCATCCGGGCGTCGCAGGCGGTGAGCTTCACGAACCAGCCGGGCGGCGTCGTCGGCCTGGTCATCGACAAGTGCCGGCCGGAGGACGCGGGCGTCTACTCCGTCACGCTCGCCAACAAGCTGGGCGAGGCCGCCTCCAAGGTCAGTCGGGCAAGCTGCTGACTATCACCGAAATACCGCACTTTAGTGCCCCTATTTACCACAAATTCTATGTTATATATTTGTAAATTTATGCCATAATCAAAATTATGGACGGGATTACAAGCTTAATACTTGAATATTAGTGATGACACATGCATTAGTGGGTCATTTGCATTGCGATCATTGCGCAAGAGACTTAGACTTAGAAACTTGCTGAATTTTTAATATAATATAGTACGGGCGCCAGTGAAGGCCCACTTGATTTCAAAACCTTGTAAAATCTAACCTTAATCACAGATTAGAGCAAAAAAAAAATGTTTTAATTTAGATTGAGATAGTGGAGTTTATAAAATATGTAAAATGTTGCAACATGACCAGGCAAATTGTCCTGTGCATTCAAAATGGCGATGCGTCTATAATGAAACACACTTGAACTATTTTCTATAGTTTCAGTAGCATAAACACGCAAAATTTCAAAATTTTCGGACAATCATCACTGCATTTTTTTTAAGTTGGCCATCTTTGGCGACACAACCTTATTATAATTGTTATTATGCCGATATTTATGACGAAAATATTTGACCCGTGTGCTCAGTTTCGAACGTATTCTGTTTGATTTAGATTCATTGGATGTATAGTAATGATTGCTTTGTTGTACCAGGCGACAGTAGAGGTGCAGGCCCGGGAGCGCAAGCCGGCGTTCCTGTCGGAACTATCCCCCACGAAGGTCATCGAAGGCTTCCCCGCGCGCCTCGAGGTCAAGCTCATCGGACATCCCGCGCCCGCGCTCAAGTGGTATGTAGCTCTACTGAAGCTTCCAAAGTCGAAGTCAAAAACATTCTTTATTTCGTAGGTACAGAAGACAGCAGATCAAACGTTACATTACCTGTCAAATATCCCCAACCAATTTTAACTTTATGTCGAGGGCATGGAGTTCAGATTCAAGTAAATTTTTTAACCGATTTGTAAATACTCTTGAAATAGTCAAATTATTTACAACTGATCCTCATTAGTATAGTTCGCTCGTAGGGAATTAGTTCTTATTATAACGTAGGTTACGTAAGGTTGTAACACTTTAAACGATCAACACGTTAAACGAAAATCTGGTGGTAGGCTTCGGCCGTGGCTTGTCACCACCCACTAGACAAAACCATGCCGCCAAGTAACCTAGTTGCGTTCCGGCATGATGTCTAGTGTAGCCATTGAGGAGGATAGGTCTGAGTAATCGTGCTGCATCGGAGAACTGTTTTCAACTCGTAGGATAATGACTCACCGGGTAACTCGTTTTGGAGGGTAGCGGGATCCGAAGCACGGTGCACCGCTGGCCGACCGCAGGTAGTAGGGGGCCCAAGTAGCATGCCAGCCACATGCAAAAGGCTGCCCCGCCACCTCGCGAAAAATCCCGGGAGGCTCCATCGTGCCGGTTGGCGACCGGTTTGAGAGGACCCGATGGCAAACTTGGGGGGGTTCGGGCGTCCCCGCAGTCTCCAAGCGAGTTTCCCAATGGTGCGTCACCCCTATCAAGTTGCTTGGTTCCATTTGCAGCGCTTCATTCAACTTCTGTTCTCCTCCCTATTCACTCCACTCCAAAATTAATGAAAGGTCCAAAGAAGAGTAAGGTAACACAGCGGTTGCACTTCCTCTCGTTTAAAGTGCACTTCTGTAACATCCGAGGAGTGCACTCCAATCTCAATGATGTCCACCACCACCTCGAGACGGAGAGACCCCACCTACTCTTCCTAACGGAGACGCAGATCTGTGATCCGTCAGACTCGGCATACCTTCTTTACCCAGGTTACATCCTGGAGTCCAAATTCCACCCGCACGCCGGGGTGTGCATGTATGCCAGTGACGAGATCTGTTGTCAGCGTCTCCGTTACTTAGAAGTGCCGGACCTTTCAGTTATGTGGGTTCACATAGATACCGGCCTAGACCAAATGGTATACGCTGGTATTTATCGGTCACACAGCGGAGATCGGGAGACAACGAGGCTTATGGACTATCTCAGCAGTACAGCGGACAAGGTTCAGCAACGTTTTCCCACAGCGCAGTTGGTGTTCCTGGGGGATTTTAACGCACACCACGGACAGTGGTTATACCCGTTTCAGGACACTGACCATGCTGGTAGAGAGGCTTTTAAGTTTTCGCTCACTCATGGCCTCTCTCAGCTTGTTGACGAGCCTACGCGCATCCCAGACGTTGCTGGCCATACTGCTTACTGCCTGGACCTTCTGCTGACAACCGATCCGGACAGATATTCGGTGTCCGTCACTGCACCATTAGGGACATCCGATCACTGTCTGGTGAAATCTGTATCGCAGTACTCGCCACCTGACACCCGACCAAGTGGTTCTAGGCGAGTATGGCGTTACAAGTCGGCAGATTGGGATGAAATGCGACATTTCTTCGCATCTTATCCGTGGCGGCAAGCTTGTTTTACATCAACCGATCCATCGTGCTGCGCTGATGCAGTCTCAAGTGTGATAGGTCAAGCAATGGAGTTCTTCATTCCCTACGCTGATCTATCCCTTGAAACCAAAGCTCGCCCATGGTTTAGTGCTGAATGCTTTTCCGCTGAAAAGCGTAAGCGAGAAGCGTACAAAGCCTGGGCAACCGCTCGCAGAAGCAAAGCCGTGGATTCGCATGAACACAAAAAGAGGTACAATGCTGCCGCCAAGTCCTGCAAAACGGTGATCAAAAGAGCTCGTTTCGCCCACATAGGCTGTATCGGAGACAGAATAGCCTCATACCCCTCGGGAAGTAAAGCTTTCTGGTCCCTCGCCAAGTCGGTCGAAACGAACTTTTGTCGCCCGTCGCTGCCGCCTCTGCGGAAACCTGACGGTTCTCTGGCCCACACCGCTAAGGAAAAGGCGGATTTATTTGCCAGTATCTTTGCGGAAATTCACCTAGACGAGAATAAGGCTAGCGGTCCAGACGGTATTCCTGCAGTGGTGTTGAAACGCTGCGCAGCTGAGTTGTCTCCCGTTTTGACGCGTCTCTATAGACTCTCTTTCGAATCTGGTAAAGTCCCCAAATCCTGGAAGCTGGCTAACGTACAACCAGTACCGAAGAAGGGAAGCCGTGCTGATCCTGTCAACTATCGATCTATTTCAATCACCTCCATACTTTGTAAAGTCATGGAACGTGTATTGAACAATCGACTCCTGGCATACCTTGAGACCAACGAGCTCCTAAGCGATAGCCAATATGGTTTCCGCAGTGGACGCTCGACCGGCGATCTTCTCGTGTATGCCACACACTTATGGAGTGAGGCCTTGGAGGGTCATGGTGAAGCAATAGCTGTATCCTTAGACATCTCCAAGGCCTTTGACAGGGTCTGGCATGATGGTCTCTTAAGCAAGCTTCCAGCATATGGCATACCGACCGGGCTCTGCGACTGGATATCTGATTTTCTGAGGGAACGGTCGATTCGAGTAGTCTTAGACGGCTACTCCTCTGACCTAATGGCAATTAATGCCGGGGTACCTCAGGGATCTGTTCTCTCTGCAACTTTATTCTTGCTACACATTAATGACCTCCTAACACCAGGCATTATTGGATATGCTGATGACAGCACTGTTGTTGAGAGATATATATCCAATGCGCGAACGAGCGCCCATGAAATCCAAGTTTTGAGAGAGTCTATGATTGAGCGCGTTGATTCGACCTTGCGGAATGTATCCGATTGGGGCGAATCTAACCTGGTCAAATTCAACGCCTCCAAAACACAAGCGTGTCTATTCTCCGCAAAAAAGAGCACCTTTACCCTTACGCCCACTTTCCAGAATGTATCTGTTCCCATCACCGACCAACTAGGGCTTTTGGGGGTCACTATATCGTCCAAATTAAACTTCGGACAACAAATTGAGTCTATGGCAAAAACGGCTTCCAAAAAATTGGGTATCATCTCGAAGGTCCGGCGGTACTTCAGCCCTGAACGGCTCCTCAACTTATACACAGCCCAAGTGAGGTCTTGCATGGAGTACTGTAGTCACCTTTGGGATGGTTCTGCCAAAAACCAGCTCGAAGCGCTAGACTCTGTTGACCGAAGAGCCCGAAAACTCATAAATAACAACAACCTTACAAATAAAAAATTGCAGACGTTGGAGCATCGTCGTAAGGTTGCTTGTTTGACAGTATTTTATCGGCTACATTTTGGTGAGTGTGCGAGTGCTCTTTTTGACCAAATTGAACCCACCCCTTTTTACCACCGGACTACCAGACGCAGACAGAACTTCCATCCGTATATAGTGGATATACCAAGAAGTCGAACAAAACGCTTCGATAGTTCCTTTTTGGTACGGATTGCCAAGGTGTGGAACAATCTGCCTGCGTCTGTTTTTCCTGACCACTACAGTCCTGGAACTTTTAAGTGTCGAGTGAATAGGTTTCTCGTGGATGGACGTGTAACACCATAGTCTTCATGCGCACTTTCCATCAGGTGGCATGGAAGACAAACGTCCTATCCTTACAATATAAAAAAAAAAAAACGATACTGTTATTGTAATGTCACTAGTAAGTTACGGATTTTAAAACATCCGACATATATTCTACAGATATGATTGCACATTTTTAACTGGTTTAAGTTGGTTTGACTAAGATTGTAGTAAAAATAAAGGAATTTTACTTGTATTTAATGACAGAGAATGTATTTGTATTACTTAGTTTCCTTGTTTTTACCATGGCGTTTCTCAATCGAGCAATTATACAGGTGTCCCATCAAAAGTGGACCAACAGAAAACTGGAGATACAAGGGGTTGCCTGGAATCTTACTCCAAATTTTTCTAAAGAAACACTCCATGCTACAGTTTTTCCCACCCCTAAGTACTCTTAGGCAAAATCCATAAACACAGTTATACCTAAATTTAATTTTACTCATACTGATAACTTTGACTGCTTTCGAGGTCCATATTTATATAAAAAAATGAACAAAATGATGATTAAAAACCGTATTAAACTACATGCGATCATTCTGATTTTTTGGCAAAAAATTCTACAAGGAACATATTAACAAAATAATGTTTTATTTTTTTAGTATAATCAATTATTTTTTTTGCAAATTGCATATTTCTTGTTCCCGGACAAAATACGAACGTATGTGTGCGTAAACGCTGTTCACCGACAGTAGCGGCCGAGGCCTGTTGCTATACGGACGTGTCGCTCGTTTTGCCATTTATTTACGCGAAAATTGTTTATTGTTTTTGTAGTTAGATTCAAAAGTTCATTGTTTTTTATTCAAAAATTCACTGTTTATATCTACTCTCCATAAATATATATATTTCTTGTAAATTTAAAAGATTTTAAAGTTAAATACTTACTTAGTTTAAAATACTTAAACTGAAATCATTTTTATATAAGGTATGTAAATATGGGAAATAAAATTAAACTCGTCAAGAGAACAAAACAACGTTCTTATAAATCAAACGCTGAACATATGAACGATGTTAAAAGGTGAAAATTTCCAAATTACATTTTCAAAATCTATGAATTTTGTAAACGTCAAATGTAAACGATTTTTCGATCACTGTCTGTATACCCACTAACAGACATCTTTCAAAAATAAAATTAAAATATGGCTTCTCACATTAAATTATAAGGATACCGAATTTCAGGATATTCAAATTGTCGAGTAGGAAATTACATTTATTAATCAATTACGTAATTATTATTATTTTCTACATCACTAGGTCCATACATTGATAAGGCCTGTACCAATCACGTTAGTCACTAACACAGGAATTTTAAAGTAAAATGGAGGTGACCTGAGGTCCTGAAATTCAAGTTCCTTGAACTTCTTTTAGGCTTCGGGCTCTCACAATTTTAACTTTTGCATAGGCACTTGTAATTTATATAATATTTAACTGTGTAAATCGTGATGAGAAATAAAGAATTATTATTAGTTGAGCGAAAAAATACCACATTCTAATGCTGTTTTGTTTGTTTATATCGAATGAATAATAATTACCTAAAGTTTAAATGTAATAACACAGATCAAAAAAGTCGATTAGCATTGTTGTTTGACAGAAAATGTTATGCAAAAAGATTACTTAGAAGATATTTTCTCTCGATCTTCGATGCACACTAACAGTAAATATTTCTTTTAATTTTTACCACCAGGTTCCACAACGGCAAGGAGATCGCCCCCAGCGACCGCATTCGCCTGGTCTCCCAGCCCGACGGCGCCCACGCCTTGGTCATCGACGAGGCCAGGCCCGAGGACGCGGGGACTTACAGCGTGCAAGCCAGCAACGAGAAGGGAGAGGCCGCTTGCGAAGCTGTGCTCACTGTGGCTAGTAAGTGATTATTGTATGCTTCAGGCGCGGTCCCAGGGGGAGGTCACAGGGGACATGGCCCCTCCCAAAATCATGAAAAGATCCCTGAAAGAACCCCTTATAAGAGAAGGAGGAAGAAAAAGATACTTTTGATACAACAAAATTGTCGTGACCCCCCCAAAATTCAGTTGTGACCCCCCCAAATTTTCAGTCTGGGACCGCGCCTGGTATGCTTGGTGTTGGTTTAAGTTTTCAGGATGCGTTGAAATAAAATATGTGGTTGTAGGGGCTACAATGTCTGAAAAGACGCTAAAACGATGCCAATGTAATTGAAAGCTACTAAAACTGTTTTAAACGTCTGCTGTTTCAAGTTTATATTTATTTGTTGACACTTTATTGCACACAGTAACAAATGAAAAATACAATAAAAAGCAGTAAGTTAAAAAAGGGTACAATTGGGCGGCCTTATCGCTGTTAAGCGATCTCTTTCAGACAACCCTTTTATACCTATCATTTTTATAGCAATACAATTTAATATGTATAGAAATGTTATGTATGTATGTATGAAGATTGCATTGAGACTTTGATGTTGAAGATCCCGTGGCACTGAAGACAGCCGTTCGTGTCAGTGAATATAGGTAGGGGTATCATTGTAATGAACTTAGCTAACAGTTCTCACAATTCACTATCTTAATCTCTTACGTGACCGCATTAACGGAGTAAACTTTATTTTACATGTTAACACAATGTTTCGATATCTTTACATAACCCGTGGTCACGAGCGCCTAATCACGGGGTTCATAAAGACGCCAAAACTAAAATACAATTTCTGGCCGGGGCTCAAAGTCTTTATGAACCCCGTGATCTTAATCCCTATCATATTGATGGTTCATCCCCCTCCAGGTCGCACGGACGACTCGTCCCCACAAGAGCGGCCTCAGTTCGGCCACGGGCTGCGCGACGTGACGGCGGATGAAGGTTCCAGGCTGGCCCTCAGCGCGCCCTTCGTCGGCAACCCCGTGCCCACGCCCTCGTGGACCAAGGACGACCAGCCCTTGAAGCCCAATGACAGGATAGTACTGTCTTGTGATGGTACTAGGGTGAGTGTTGGGGTGAAGACGGGGAATTGCTGAAGCTTGTCGAGCTTATGTTTTATCGATACAAATCAATAATGGCCAATCTTACGCATATTATAAACTTGCAAATTGACCTGATGCTGGCAGTGATGATAGGATTTATCCTAGAAGAAAATATTTGATACCCATTTTCCGCGATATTATTGTAGAGGGCCGCGAAAGACAAGCCAATAATAATTGTACCTTCATTTTCTTACACATTTTGCTTTTATAATAAGAACTCGGGAAATTTTAAGCTAAGAACTAAAAATATCTTTTTAGGAAACACAAATAAGTTTTCACTTTGAAACAAATTTTTCTTCCAATTTTTTTTCGAACTTATTACCGGTTTTGTCTTTTGAGTTTTAGGTTTGTCTTTTAAGTTTTATAACATGGAACAAAAAAGCTACCTCAAACCTCCAATGACGACACGAAGTTCCCTGTCCACAGCTGGGCCTAGAGATCAACCCTGTGGAGCCCAGCGACGCGGGTGTGTATGCCGTGCGCATCGTCAACCCGCTTGGTGAAGACAAGACGCAGGGCGCCGTCACCGTCAAGAAGGTGTACCAGCCGCCTGACTTCCGGCAGCGGTTCACGGATCTACAGCAGGTTGGTTGTGTGGATATTTATTTAAATAAATAAATATAATTATATATTAATTTATTTAATTATATGATTGTAACTGTAAATTGAGATATTGTTTTCAAGGGAAGGGTGATTCTTTGAGAATAGTCAGTAAACTAAGATTTCAAACTGAAAAGGTTCCAATATTCAGAATTTGAATTATCTCAAAAGATAATATTGTCTTAAGTTTTCGCGATTCATACTATTAAATAAAACACTTTTAAACCGGATTTATCGCGTATATTTACATTTAAAATTTTGACTCGACGTTTCGGTGTCTTTGCAGACCCCGTGGTCAGTCGCTCGTGATTTTTTTTTCATTTCTCTTTTTTTTCATGTTTCAAGGTTCCGATAAGTTTCATAACAAATAGAATTAATGGGCTTAAAAAAACAGTTGTAAATAAATATATTGTCTATTTTCAACCACAATAAAATAAGATATGAATCATAAGATACTTTTTTCTTGTGGCCGGGTTTCGGAACTGACTCTCCAAAAAAGAATGCCGATACACAACAACGTCGTGTGATATTTGGCGGGAATTTATTTTTATTATTTATTTTTGGCGATATTTAGCAGAATTTACTTGGCTAGTGAGCACTCTTCAAGTGAAGTCGACTTGAAGAGTGCTCACTAGCCAAGTAAATTCTGTTACGCTTTAGTCGCCTTTTACGACACACTTATGACGACACTTTGACGACCACTTTGGTGATTGGTGTAAACCTGTCTGCCTCAGACGCAGTGGTTGCGGGTTCGATTCCCGCACCGAACAAGAGAAATAAAATGTTCCGTGTCTGGGTGTTTATCTATTTATGTATTTATATTCTAGGTTTCTCCTAATTCGCTACAAGGTAACCCATAACGGTGTTGATGAAATTCCACCCCATCTATTGAAAAAATGCGCAGAACAACTAACATTTCCTTTTTACCTATTAATAAATCAATCGTTTAATGAAGGCGTTTTCCCTGACTTGTTAAAAATATCTCTAATTAAACCTATACATAAGAAAAACACAAAAACTGACCCTAACAACTATCGGCCAATTGCACTTCTGCCTACAGCTTCGAAAATATTTGAAAAAGCCATGTGCATCCGCATTTACAAATTCTGTGAAAAATATAAAATATTTAACAATGCTCAAAATGGTTTTAGGAAAAAGCGTTCAACTACCTTAGCAGTATTTAATTACATACAAGAGGCCTTAAATATAATTAATAATGAGAAATATGCCATCGGAATACTCCTTGACATGAGTAAAGCATATGATAAAGTCAAATATAATATACTGCTTAAAAAACTATACAACATAGGTATCCGTGGAATAGCTCATAACTGGTTCAAATCGTATCTAACAAATAGGCAACAATATATAGAAATCGAATATTTCAACACTTTAACCCGAGAAATCCAGAATGTTAGATCTGACTGCCAAGCAATAACAGCATCCATACCTCAAGGTAGTGTTATCGGCTGCCTTTTGTTTTTGATCTACATAAACGATCTTCCAACAGTGATTGACGAAAAGTGCGTTTTATTTGCAGACGATATCTCCTTATTAACATCTTGTCAAAGTAATTTAGCTCTAAATGATAAATTAAATTCAATGCTTAACTCAACAACCAATTGGTTGGAAGACCACAATTTGGAAATAAATTTCAAAAAAACAAAAATTATGACATTTCAACCCCAAAAATCTTCTTTAGATATAAATTTTACTTATAATAACAATAAAATAGAGACAGTTAAAGAATTTAAATTGTTGGGTTTAAGTATAGATACCCATATCAACTGGAAAACTCATGTCAAATCATTACGATTGAAGCTCGCAAGATTCGCATACGCTTTACGAGAGATTAGAAAAACTACGAACATGAAAACTGCACTCGTTACGTACTACGCTTATGCTTATGCATGGCTGAGCTACGGCGTAGTTCTGTGGGGGAGCAGCGTAGATGCGTCCACTCTTTTTATAATCCAAAAAAAACTTTTAAGAATACTAGTAAATATCAACAACACAGATAGTTGCAAACCGCATTTTATTAAAAATAATATTCTCTCACTACCGTGCATTTACATATTAGAAATTTGCAAATTTATCAGAAAATACCCAGAATACTATACAATACGTGATGATGTTCCATCAAAATATACTATCAGGCCCTCCCGGAAAAATCAACTTATTTTACCTACTTCAAAACTATATATACATGCCTCTGGCCCACTAGCCATGTCAATTAGAATATACAACCATTTACCAAATTACATTAAAAATGAAACTAAAGATAATATATTTACAAAAATGCTTAAACAATTATTGATAACAAAATGTTATTATTCGATTGACGAATATTTAAAAGAAAAATTTAAATAACCTATAAAATATTTCAGTTGAAAAACAGTAAATCCCTCTCTCTCCTTCCATTGCAGTGCCTACACTAGGCCCATAAGGTTACATTGTATAGAAGAGTGTTACATTTATACTATACTTAAAAAAAAATATTATGTAATTTTTATGGAAGCAATAAAATAAAATAACACAAGCTATGCTTACTTTGGGGCCATGTAGTTGGTGTGATTGTCTGGGATTTTTCTTTACTTATCCGTTAGCCTTTCCATTTCACATTATTGCGATAAAAACCAACATTGGAACCCCTGCAGCTGCCAACATTCGACGCCAAGTTCCCCGCGCGTGTGTCGGGCGTGCCCGCGCCCGACGTCACGTGGCTGAAAGACGGCACGCCCATTAAGCCGGGAGACAAGTTCCACGTAAAGCGAGATGGCGACGCGTGCTGCCTGTACGTGCGCGACGTGCGCTCGGCCGACGCCGGCGCATACACGTGCGTCGCTAAGAACAGGGAGGGGGAGGCGCGCTGCCAGGCCAGGCTGGAGGTCGTCGACAATATGTGAGTATGGAGGCTTGGGCTTTTTGATTGTAAACGGATCATGGAACAATTTTCGTTATTTACTAATACAGAGCGGGTTGAAAGAGGATATAGTGATTAAGATTGAAAAGGGTATGCTACGGTGGTTTGGGCATTTGGAAAGGATGAGTGAAATTAGATTTACGAAAGAGGTGTACAGAACAAAAATGGACGGTGTTGTTGGAAGGGGCCGGCCTAGGCGAAGGTATGCCGATCAAATTGGCGACATTTTGAAAAAGGGCCTAGTCAAAAGTACCTGTAACCGGCGATCATGTATGAAAAGATTGATAAGCATGCAATGTCTGGATGGCAGCAATTGGTGCTCCTTTATCTCTGCTTACCCCAAAGGGAGACAGGCGTGAAGTTATGTATGTATGTACTAATACAGTTTAAACACTTTTTAAGTCTATGTTAACTTCACTTATTTCTACGAATTATGGTCATGTATTTAACTTCAAACTTAAAACGTTCTTTAAAGCCGTCTATGTGAAGAAGTGTATGGCACTTAGAGCAATCTTTCAATATTATCAATGTTGTCATTTGAATATTGTAAAGACATTTCTATGTCGTAAGAAATTGTTTATCATATTTTCGTGCTCCAAAATTAAAATAGTATATTTCATTACGAGTGCGGAAAGCCTGTCATTGCAAAGAGTTCCGACAAATGTCTACACGAGCCGAGGCGCAGCCGAAGGCGAGGGTTGACAGTCGGAACAAGTTGCAATGACGGTTCCGCACGTGTACTGAACGACTATTTTTAATACAGTTGCGAAAAAATTAAGCAATTTTATAAAATATACAAAATGGCGCCAGCCGTGAAAGATTATAAACAGAGATTTTTTTGTTTTGTTTACCCATTCTGGGTAGGCAAAGGGAACTATGCCCATACAGCCAAGTCTTTACTAGATTTTTTACATTGACATGAAATGAAAATGAATTTAATGAGATAAAATGAAATGAAACCTAACCTAACTCATTGCATCAAATCATTTTACCTGATATTGAAACAAATTAGTAGCTTCTTTTTTAGAAATATTTGCATGAATCGTAAAAACTTCTATGATTTTTTTTTTAGTAAAAACTTCATGGTTGATTTTTTCTTTTTAATAGACATTATTTTGACATTTGGGAAAGAGAACGCACTAGTGCGGAAAAGGTAAAGAAAAAGCACAAGTGTGTAATAGCCCACATCCCGAACGCTAAACGTCCCTGCAATACGCAACTTATTGAGCAACTGTATTAAAAATAAAGTTTCGACGAACGAAAGCGTAGCTTTGCTATAATAGCATATCGAAGCTTTCGTTCTTAAATTTAACTAAAATATCCTGTAACTTTAAAGCTATAACACATATCGAACTTCACTTCTTTAAAAAATGAAAGAGACAAACATATTTTATCTATAATAAGTTAATTGTGGTTTTATGAATAAAAATTCAAATATTCAGATCGTAATAACTCACGACGTTATCGAGTTCATTATATTTAAGCTAGCTAAAACATTGTAGTCGTAACGCCGCGGTGTGTTCCCTTGCAGCGACAAGCGGCAGAAGATGGAGCCGCCGTCGTTCCTGAAGAAGATCGGCGACATCGAGGTGCTGCGCGGCATGAGCGCCAAGTTCACCGCCTGCGTCACCGGCGAGCCCGCGCCCGACATCGAATGGTCAGCCCTTATTCATGCAATCCTCTTCCTTTACACATTCTTACCGCACAGGCGTCATATCAGCATCTGCCCGTTTACATGCAAACAATACAATACGATCACAAAACTTTATCGATTTGTGTGCTTACGAATATTTGCCTTGTTTGTGAATCGATTGCTAGTTATAAAAAGCACTGGTCGTGTTAAAATTAAAAATCTACCTATTTCCTGATTAGTTCTACTTTGACTTAAAAACTAAAAATTTGCTCATAATAGTACTTCATGATGCTTCCATTTTCACAACCAACCCAGGTGATAAATATAAAATGACCGTTTCCAGTTAAACTCAATCTTCTGAATCCTAAAAATTTAAGGCTTTGATGCTGTAAAAGTGAAGTTTCATGTTGAAAATGATCAAATGTCTTAGCACAAAAATTAGCTTAAATGACGACCGGCTGGTGTAGTGATGACATACATTGCCTTCTATGCCAGAGGTCCTGGGTTCGAATCCCAGCGGTGGCGGATATTTGTGTAATGAACACAGATATTAGTCGTTATGTTTATATGTTCATTTAAGTTTATTCTAATAAAAAATATGTATTTATTCAATATGTATGCTTATATATTTCGTAAGTATATCAGTTATCTAGTATCCATAACACAAGTTCTTTAAGAAACTTAATTTAGGCTAGATAATGTTTTGTGAGTGTCAGAAATATTTACTTATAGGTAGTAATTGTCTGTATTGTTTCTCTGGCAGGTACCGCAACGATGAGAAGTTGTTCCCGTGCGAGCGCATCCGTATGGACGCGGAGAGCACCGGCCTGCTGCGCCTCACCATCGCCGGCGTCGACGCCAGCGACGTCGCCAAGTACACGTGCCGCGCCACCAACGCGCACGGGCATGCGCAGTGCAGCGCGCAGCTGGCCTACGACAGTGAGTTCATGCTTATATGTTGGGGATTGGGAAAGGCCTGATTGTCGGGTCTTTTCCGTGGAAAGGAGTTTAGTTTTAAGGATACCTAATGATAATAGAAAAAAATCCTCTACAACGTTGAAAATTGATTTAAATTACTGAATAGTATAATAACGATACTATAGTCTATTTTAGGTAATTTAAAAGCTTTGTAAAAAGATCGCACGGGCAAGATGAAATCAATATGTTATTCGTTTTGACAGTTTTGACTATTAGAATAGCTTTTGAACGTGAGATAATAGTAGATTATCGCATCGAGTACAAAGTAATTTATTATTGCACCGAGTGCCTGATTTAGAGCCCCAGCGTTAGTTAGCGTTAGCTTTTCTTTCAACTATTACCTATAGGGATAGTAGATCAAAGAAACTCATATCAAACAGCTAAAATAGAAGTTTAATTATTGAAACTTTTTTTTTTTTTTATAAGTAACTAAACCCGCGTTTGACCTCAATCTCACCTGATGGTAAATGACGATGAGGTCGAAGATGAAAGCACACGGGTTTAGGAAGGAACTGGCTCTTTATACAATATTGCCGGAACACATTACCGCCGGAGCGGTAACATTTGGCGGCAGACTTTATATAAAGGGTGGTCGCTAGCCAGGCGGACCCAGAAGGGATCCTACCACCAAGCTAAAACTAAAACTAAAAGTAAAAGTTATGCTTGAGCAATTATTAAACGTAAGGTTAAGAAATCACTTTTTTTAATTTCTTTCATTTTTAAATCAGAGTTAGCAGCAATCATTTTTTAAATTTGGAACAAGTGAGATAGAAACGAATAATACGTACGTAAAAAAAAAGTATTAATATCGACTGGCTGAATAGAGCTAATCCATTGACATTGGCACCTTTTGGTGCGATTAAAAAAAAACTGTGCAATAATGAAATTTCATACATTTTTATTGCTCTAGAGCATTAAAGACTCAGTTTGTACTAAGTTTTTAGTATTATTGTGATGAAATTAATGCATAGTTGGAAAAAAAATAATAAACAGATCTAAAGAACACAAAATGTTATGTTTAACGAGTATACTTTAGATACTTGCCGCCGTAAATATGTATCTTAAAGGGAAATAATAAAACGAGCGATTAAAAACAAATTGGGGACTGATGATGAGATACGGTTTAACTGTCTTATAAAAATATCCTGTCCTGTAAAAATAAAAAACTGAACGGTATGTAATATTAATATTGCGACTGAATTACTAAGTGAGCGACTAAAACAGATTATTTATGAGAATAATAAGTCCAGCCACAGAATATATTTTTGGCCACGTGATCAAGCTTCTATTTTCATAACTTAGCCACGAGACAATAGAGGAGCAGCGGCCGGCGAAGCACAGTAAACCCTAGAGCTTTTTTTAAATAACTCCGACGTGGTTTGTGGCACGGATTGTGGCTGACGTGCCGCCGTCAAGTGAATGTTTTTAAGTTGCTGTTTCATTTATTTCTCGTCACTCGCAGTCAGTCGCTCACTTAATTAAAACAATAAACCAAATTCATTATTTTTGTCACCTAAAATTTTAATTTACATTTACTCGATTAAATACTACCCTATCTTAAATAATCCCGGTTTGATGAACATAAAGGTACTACGCCGTAGTAGCCGTAGCCTACGTAGTAGCTTAGCGCTAGGGCATGCGACCTAACCTCAGCTCAGAGTTTACGTATATCAATGAATAAAATGAACATTTCAAAGTCAAATATATTATCGGGTACTTATAGTCGTTGTGAGGTAAAAAGAAACATTTTTTTTTCTGTAGGTACGAGCAAACAATACCGGGCGGGGAGGCCGCATTTCATATTAATTATTTTCATTTGATTAGTATATTTACGCAAAAAGGAAACGATGCTGAAAAATTCATAACTAACTTCTCTTATAACCTGAAACCTTTCTGAAATAATAGTCACGTTACACATTTTACCGTTTTATCACTATTTCCGACACCGTTACTCCAATAAACACAGTTTATTATCTCAATATGAATAAAGAAATCCGTAACATAAACCCCGCAGGTCTAGAACCGCAGCCGAACAAGCGCCCCCTGGCGGAGCAGTACTCGGACTTCGACAAGATGAAGAAGACGGGCGTGTGCATGCCGCTGGCCGACCCGCCCATCATCTCGCGCATGGCGGACCGCCACCTCACGCTCTCGTGGAGGCCCAGCATCCCGCACGCGGCGCGCTTCCCGGTCACTTACCAGGTCGGTATCAGCTGGCGACCCGCCCATCATCTCGCGCATGGCGGACCGCCACCTCACGCTCTCGTGGAGGCCCAGCATCCCGCACGCGGCGCGCTTCCCGGTCACTTACCAGGTCGGTATCAGCTGGCGACCCGCCCATCATCTCGCGCATGGCGGACCGCCACCTCACGCTCTCGTGGAGGCCCAGCATCCCGCACGCGGCGCGCTTCCCGGTCACTTACCAGGTCGGTATCAGCTGGCGACCCGCCCATCATCTCGCGCATGGCGGACCGCCACCTCACGCTCTCGTGGAGGCCCAGCATCCCGCACGCGGCGCGCTTCCCGGTCACTTACCAGGTCGGTATCAGCTGGCGACCCGCCCATCATCTCGCGCATGGCGGACCGCCACCTCACGCTCTCGTGGAGGCCCAGCATCCCGCACGCGGCGCGCTTCCCGGTCACTTACCAGGTCGGTATCAACTATTCTACATTTTGAAGAAGTCCATGACTGAGCGAGTTAACCTGCGGGTAATAACCGATTGGAGAAGACTACGTCATACAATCACATAACATAGCTAGTATTAAATCAAAGGCCAAATTATTTTTACACTATAAGTATAATTTGACGACCAGAGGTCCTGGGTTCGAATCCCGGCGGCGGCGGATATTTGTTTTTTTGTGATGAACACAGATATTAGTCTAGTCATGGATGTTTTTATGTTTATTTAAGTTTATTCTAATAAAAAAATATGTATTTATTCAATATGTATGTTTATATATTTCTTAAGTATATCAGTTATCTAGTATCCATAACACAAGTTCTTTGAGTAACTTAATTTGGGCTAGATAATGATGTGTGAGTGTTAAAAATATGTATTTATTTATATAAACGATTTTCGCCAAAATAGGTATGTGTTTTCCTTGTCAGGAAATTAATATATTCGCTAACATATTATACAAAGCATGGTCACTCTAAATTATGAAATATCTCGCAGTACTACGTCCTAGTATTATCAAACGTAACGAATGAAATGCCGCGTCGTAGTGTCATAGCGAGCGTAAGGTGTTCATCAACAGTGACTAACTGTAAAAATTAATATGCGAGTATTGTATCAAAAAATATTTAAATTCGGCTGGTGATTATAGCCCTGTATACAGTGTCTATACACGAAGATATATTTTTTCGATATTTAATTTTTTTTAACAACTCTGATTATTGTCTGAGTTTACTGAGTAAAACCTATTTATGACCAAACTACCTGAAATTGTATTCTCTCAAGTTTTCAAAATTCATAATCTAAAATAAAAAGCAATTTAACCGGATTTATCGTGTATAATTTATAAGTTACATTTGAACTATTAGTGCCTTAAAAATTGATAATTGAAAGCTTATATTTTCTTGCAAAGAAAGAAATTTTTTACCCTCTATCCCAAGGGCATTCTAGGGCGTACTCACAGTACATTCTTCCTCTCCTAGAATCTAAAAATACAGAAAAGTGGTTTGGATTGATCTGATTGTCGCTGCCCCCTCAGGTGGAGATGTGCGAGCTGCCGGGCGGCGAGTGGTTCACGGCGCGCGCCGGGCTTCGAACCTGCGTGTGCGACATCCGCAACCTCGAGCCCTTCCGCGACTACAAGTTCCGCATCCGCGTCGAGAACAAGCATGGCGTCTCCGACCCCTCGCCCTTCGCCATCACGCATAGGTGAGGCTTATGTAGTTAAGGAACCTTTAAAACGTTGAGTTTATTTTGTAATTATTTTATTTTCATTTATGAACTCTATTTTTAATTGTCTGTTTATTCATGAAAACCTAATTTTATTTAAAGTACTTTGCTGTCTCCAAAGTAACATTATTCTTAATGGTTTTTAATTAAATGAATTGCTTACTTACGTATCAACATAAATCCAGCTCATATTTCGTGATATTAAGAAGAAAATGTATGAATTTCAACTGTATTCATTTAATTCTACAGCACCGATTATCAAACGCTTTGAGTCAAAACTTTGAAGCATTTAACCAGTAAGCTATAAAAGTTGAGAATTTTTATAATCAATCATTTATTGATTTATCAGACTGCTTATAATGAATTAAAAGAAAAATCTCATTGATTTGACAACTCCAAAATGAACGTTGTCTCTATTTAGAGTTATCCATATATGCCTAAATATCGTAGTGACACAGAGCTTTAGGGTACCTGTCCATTGATGCAGAACAAATTGTCGGAGTAGAGAAACGGAAAAAGATTAAGCAATGGAGTGCATTAATCACTTTATGTCGCATTACCGCAGTGCGGCTGCAGTATTGCAGTCGCGCGACACTCGGCAATTAATTCGAAGCACTCTTATTCTGTCTAGTCTCTTACTAACCAAGATATTGCGCCGTAAATGTTGGAGGCATGTTATAGAGTTTCTCTCCCCTGGGCGTGTTACTGACCGTGTTATTGACACCCCTCACAGATGCAAGCTGGAGCCAGACCCGCCGCGCTTCGTGCCGTACCTGGCGCCGGGCATCGACTTCCGGCCCGACACGTCGCCGTACTTCCCGCGCGACTTCGACATCGAGCGCCCGCCGCACGACGGCTACGCGCAGGCGCCGCAGTGAGTCATCGCTTGCATCAGTGTGAATGAATGTGGATGGATGAATAAGGATATGTGTCTCTTTCAGTTTAATCAGGAGCTTGTTGGAGTGAGCGGAAATCCCGCATAGAATACAGGGCTAACTTTAATGACCGCATCACATCTTGCAGGAAGCCTCTCCACAACAATCCCAACAACATGTGTGGTAGGGCTATTCTGAGCACACGGATAGTTTAATTGTGGTGTTTTTCTTACATTTTATCGAACGAAATGCTTTTACCTAATATTATTCGTGTATTTTTAAAAGTATTTTCTTTACCACTCACAAAATAGAGTGACGTGATAACCACCTACTTATATAAGAATCTCAGCCAAAATGCCAGCTAACAATTTAAAATTTTCGATATACAGGGTGACTGGTGGGTCACTTTTCAAGGACGTGATCGTTTGTGATCATAAATGAAGAGAAAAATATAATAAAAAACAAATATTAAATAATTAGTGAGTAAACTTAACAGAAAGTTAAAAAATTTATTACGCATCGCATGGTTACAGACCGTTCACACTTGATCCGTTTTACTGGATACGTTTTACTGAATATCTTTTTTGTATGGCAAATACGTATACTGAATTTGAAGTCGCTCATACAACTCCATGTGCCATCGATGAAATAAAACTTGTCCGGTAAAACGTACCCAGTAAAACAGACACTGTGTGAACGGGCTGTTACGCTAGCGTTGGCAGCGATCCGCGTGCCAGGTCACGTGCCACGATCGACTCAGTTGTATGTAAAGTAAATAGTAACATAGTGAAAAATTTAATATCTACTTTTATTACATAATTATGATCAGAATCAAGTACAGAGTGCTCTCCTTCAGTATCTAAAATTTGTCACCAGTCACCCTGTATGTTTAATGTCTATAATATCTCACCCAAAATTGCCTAAAAAGTAAACACACATATTTAATGGTTCTACATCACTGACAAAGCCAAGGATTTTCAAATTTCCTTAACGAACCGATTTTGTTTTTTGCGAACTGTTGATGAAGTAGTGTGCCCCGGCAGGTTCCTGCGCCAGGAGCACGAGTGCCAGTACGGCGTGAAGGGGCACAACGCGTCGCTGTTCTGGTTCGTGTACGGCTACCCCAAGCCGCGGATCAGCTACTACTTCGAGGACCAGCCCATTGAGTGCGGCGGCAGATACGACTTCAGCTACACCAGGAACGGACAGGCCACCTTGTTCATTAATAAGTAAGTAGATCTTCCATGCTGGACTGGGAGCGAAGGAAAAACATAGAATGTGCCAGCTGCTTCTCTTCCCGGGAAAACTGTAAAAGTCAGTTAAGGGACAGAGGTTTTATTGGAGATTTTCTTTTGTGGGCGATAGGGTGACCCCCTGTCACTGCAATTGTCTCGCTTCGCCATCTTATAGCCTCCAAATTGGTCAAACGTGACATCAGATGGTTTTATAGCCTCTGGTGTTCTGCCTACCCCATGAGGGATAGAGGCGTGAAGTTATGTATGTATGTATGTAGATTTTTATTATCTTTGGGAAATTTAGTTTCTGTTGCAGGGCTAAAAGCTTTTATAGTAGTGAGTATCATTGATTATGAACCAGAGTTTTATAAGTGCAGTAGCTCTGAACGCCAAGACCATATTAAATCGAGATATGTATTTTATATTGGTGATTAAACCCGCCATTTACTTTACCTGATGGTAGGTGAAGATGAGGTCCAATGAAGGTTAAGGAAGGACCTAGTCAGTTGATTTTTCCTTTATTTGGCCAGTTTTTATCAGAATTAAAATGTTGAATAACTTTATAAAATACTGACGTAATAAAAACTGGCCAATTCAAATCTTGCCTAATTTACGATATTACATTTTTAAATAAGATGCAATTGTTTTACGCTGGGACTGCATATCGGTATAAATTTTTTAAATAGTACTCGTAAAATTTCAGTACCCAAATAATGTATACCGGATTCAATTCTGTAGATGTTTTTAGTACAGAAATGTTTTAACCGATTTAATTTCGGTACCGATATGTATAAGTCAGCATATGTACCTACGCTTCATATGCTTCAACTATCGAATATTCTACAGTTATTTAAGAATAAAATTTTAATATCAATATTAATATTAATACCGGAAAATATCAGTTAACTGAAAAAAAATTAGTTATGCTACAATAATAAAAAAGGTACACGAATTATTTCAGTATGAATTCCTGTACTGTTATTTTAATTTTTAATTCTATAAAGCAAAGAAATAAAGATTACATGTTCATAATGTTAATTTTTTCCTATAAATACATATTTCGATTTTGCATAGAACTTGGCACTCATTTGAGATCTCCATTCTTTTTATGGCGAAGCCGACAGTCAAGCATAATTTTTGTATTGAACTTGGCTCTCCTTTTTTACATTTATGTTTTTGGTGGGATATCTTTACTTTTTGTAAAGAAAACTAGGGATTTAATGTTTTTTCTTGCATTTCCGCTGCGTGGTTTTCTTTTGTATGCATTCTCTTAAATGTTCACTCTTCATGCACGATTTAATCGACGTACAGAGCATCTATCGGACTTAAAAAAATTAAAGTTTTGGAACTAAAATATTACAAGATTTTTAGTATGGGGATGCCACTTTTTTTTACTTTTTTAAGTTTTTCCTACGCTTACACACAATTACCGAGTTGGATTCCAAATTTCATCCTTCTAGGTCATCTGGAAGTAGATTAGGTTTAGGTACCTACTATAAGTCAGTCAATACTGAAATTTACGACTTTTTGACCTTCATATCTTTATAACTGTTTGAGCTAGCTTCATGAAAGTTCAGGAAATGTAGAAAGGCTTCTACATTTCCTAATGAATATGATTACACACACGTAGTTTTATGTGTTTACGTTAAAGAAGTTTCAAGTTATAGAAGGGTCAAAAGTGGCACAAGTTGTTCGTGTAATATTACACTTGGCGCTGGATAGCCAGTTTCTTTGCTTGAACTTGGCTTGACACGCTGCCGCGTGTCTAGATTTACAAACTATCTTATAATCATGAAATGTCATATTAGTTTTGGACAGAGCATCAATATTTTAAATTCAGAAATATTGACAGTGTAGTAATTTAATTCAAATCTTTAAATTTCAATTCCATTACGTTTTTAACGAATTGCAACGGTCGTGTTAATTAATTTTATTAAAGTCCATATTATGACAGCTTCCTTGGGCGTTGATCATGAATCAAGTCGAAATTCTTCTTCTATGTCTAAAAATGTCTCAAAATCTTTAGTTTAGATTTTTAGAAGAAGCACAGTTAGCTTCTCTCGAGTAAGCTTTTAAAATCAAGCCTCACCTAATAACGGCCGGCTTCAATGACTAACCAAAAAGTTGAAGTAACTGTAAAGATAGATTTTTTTTACATTTTTGAGCTCAGGAAACATATTTGTCACAAGATAGGACAGGAATTTCTATCTTTTATTTATTTATTTATTTAAAGGCACAACGAACAGAGTACAATCTTAATAAATAGCACTTTACATTTTAATATTACACTTTCTAAATTGCACCCCAATAATTGTTATGCACAGCATTTAAATAATATAATTTTAATCTAGTAGGCACACACCATAATATTTACTTAAAACTAAAAATGGCTTAAAAAAATAGGTAAAAAAAAAAACTCAAATAGCAATTCAATTAACTTGCGACTGAAACAAATTAAAAAAAGGAACAAAAACATTTTTACATATTTGAAATTTTGAGAAAAGAATTTAGGTTTTGAGCATAAATATCAATATTTTTACAATTTTCATTATAGGATCTGCACATGCGATACACAGCATCATTATAAGTAACATTATTATTACAAAAAGGTAAATAAAACAAGGTTCTTACCCTCTGACTACCCACAACTTTTAGTGAAAACTGACTTAACAAATCCGAGGCGTCCCATTTGTTAAATATTTTGTGAATTACACACAGTTCAAAGCGTTTACGTCTTGACAGCAGTGTTTCAACACGATAAAATTCAAGCCTGGCTTCATATGTCGGTAGCTTACGTCTCATATCAAACTTAGAACACAAGTTACGAAGAAAACGTCTTTGAATAGCTTCTAGTCTGTCAATATGGATATTGTAAAAAGGAGACCAGGTAATTGCACTATATTCCAGTATACTTCTTACAAGTGAATAATATAAATTTATTAAACTCTCTGGCCTCCGAAAGGGTTTAGCTGTGCGGAAAATAAAACCAACGAGTTTATTAGCTTTAGACGCCAAGTATTCATAATGATGTGTATAACTTAATTTGGAATCCAGCCACACACCAAGATCTTTAACTATATTTTGTCGACTAACTGCTACATTGTTGATGTTGTATAAATACTGTACCGGATTTTTGTTTTTTTTTATATTGAGAAACATATTATTTTTATCACACCACTTGTGTAACTTATCGATATTATTTTGTAATTTTAAGGCATCGTCTTGGTTAACAACATCCTGATAGATTTTAATATCATCCGCGTAAGCTATACAGTTACATGTAAAAGATTCAATGAGATCATTAATGTATATGTTAAACAAAAGTGGTACTAAATTTGATCCTTGAGGAATACCAGAAATGGATACATAGGGCATTGACTCGAAGCCATGAACAGTAACTACATTGGACCGATTTGATAAATAAGAAGAAAGCCAACATAAGAGTGTACCATGTATGCCTAAGTGGTGTGCTTTTAAACAGAGAATCTTGTGGTCTACCTTGTCAAAAGCTTTGGCAAAATCAGTATATAGAGAATCAGTCTGTATGTGATTATTGAAAGCTATATTTAAATGATGAGTGTATGTCAGAAGGTTTGTGGTAGTTGATCGACCTGTAAAAAATCCATGCTGCCTACTACTTATGACTGATTTGAGGTTAAAATATAAATGTTTGTATATGAGGCTTTCAAAAATTTTTGCAAAACAGCTAATTATACTAATAGGTCGGAAGTTTTAACATCGTTTTTGCTCCCTGATTTAAAAATGGGAACGATTTTGGAAATTTTCCATACTGCAGGAAATTTTCCAGTTACTAAGCTTTTGTTAAAAATTATAAACAGAGGTCGAACCAAAGCCAAGCCACAATGTTTGACAAATATTACTGGTATTCCATCAGGTCCAGCACCTTTTGAAACGTCCAGGGATTTAATAGCCGTTACGATATCGTTTTCTGTTAAGTGAATTGAGGAAATACTATTATTATTCATTTCTGGAAATTCAGGGCTGTATGTATTTGTAGATTTTTTACTATAGACAGAGGCAAAGTGCATGGCAAATAAGTTGGCTATATCATTACCGTTATTGGCCTTCACTGAGTCTTTACTTTGTTTATAACTTTTTGGTAAGTTATGGAAACCTGCCGTAAGCTTGCTCATAAACCAAAACCCTTCTTCCCCCAGGATGCTAGAACGCGACGAAGGCTACTACGAAGCCGTGGCCACCAACGAGCATGGCACCGCGCGGCAGCGGGTGCGCTTGCGCGTAGCCGAGCACCCCGCCTTCATACAGCGCCCCAACGAGAGCTCCGTCCTACAGCGCAGGACCGCGAGGATCACGGCCAGGGTCACGGGGGTCCCGGCGCCCGATATCAAGTGGTATAAGGACTGGCAGCCGCTTGCTGCGAGTACAAGGATAAAGGTTGGTTTCAATTGTGTTTTTGAATAATATGTTCAAATACAGCTAGTAAATGATGAGTGACACTGACATTAAATATATAAAAATCTTAAAACGTCTGAGTTCAAAGTATTGTAAAGTATTAGAGTATTTTATTTAAGAGTCTTTTGTTGACTGTACCACATGTAACTGCAATGAATCATGCCGTTTTAGTTGATTTTCTTATAGGCGTGATCTTAAAGTTCTAATAAACTAACCTGTTTAAATATCAATGATTGTGGAAACCATATTAGCGAAATAAAGGCAAGAAACCCTTATGATAAATTGTTACTTAAACTGTATAGCACATATAGAAAATAGATGCAGCAGACCAAACAGATACGCTTGCTGTGCACATGCTATCCAATACCTGACAACAAATCAGCAGTTTTATATAATGCGATATAGCATTATATTTTGGGGTAATTCAACTGATAGAGAAAACTTTTTTAAAGACCAACAGAGATATGTCAGATTAATGTGCATCTTAAAAACCAGGCCTTGAAATGCAAAAATCTTAAACTAGAGCGTCGTAATCGCATTAAACGTCTGTCTTTAAGTTATAAAAATAGGAAAGCAAAATTTACTTAACCTGTTCTCAACAAAGTCGAAGATGCATCTCACTTAAAAAGTCAAAACTCTGAAGGTTCCGTTGCATTCCTGGCCGCAATCTGTGCCAAATTTTAGGATCGTGGAAATTATTCACAAACCACACAAAAATACCAAATTTAATGTTGAATGAGTACCTTAGATGTACAAATAAAGAAACAAAATGACGTTATCGCCATAAATCTCTTCAGTTTTACAAAATGGCCGTAAGTACTTACAGATGCACGTACTCAATCTATCAATAAAATGTGTTCCAAACCTATAGATATTTGTCTTTTGTTAATGAGAGATGATCCTGAAGGATCAATATAATGTACGGACGTGATATTTCCCACTACTTACTATTTATACTACTTATCTATCAAAAATATACATTATTTTATGAATTCAGTTTGTTTTTATAGTGTTTTCATTGAAATCGTCTTTTAGATCCAGGCAGAAATCAAAAATATAGGAATGTCAGTGAATAATATAACTTAAATATGGCGTCGTCAGTCACCTGTGGTCTATGTCGGTTCAAGTAGTTTTTCTTAATGTACACGTAAAGTAACAAACAATTCAATTAACATTTATTTGAAGTGTTTTCATAATGGTATTCCACAACTTTTAAATGGCACAGGTGCTGGCCAGACGTCCATACTAAAATGAAACGCGTGCAAATAAATCATGCTTTGTTGTACGTATTTTGTCCTCTGAAGGTTGATTAGGACAGCAGATTGAACGGCACCTGTATCCCCGCAGATGCAGTTCGTGGAGCCCGACACATACGTGCTGGTGATCCAGGACTGCCTGCTGAAGGACGAGGGGCTGTACTCCATCTCTGCGCGCAACGTGGCCGGCAGCGTGTCCTCCTCCGCTATGCTGCATGTGCACGAAGATGAGGAGGTCTACTGCTCCAAGTGAGTGGAACTTCAGTCCATAAGCCTCAAACTATTGCTCAAATGTTACTGCTCTATCGGTGTTTCTGATAGCCTCATGTTGTATAGCATGTTTCTGCGCTTTTTGAACACGTTTCCTTGTTAATCTTGTCCAGAACACCATTAAATGAGATCAACATAATCAACGAATGCAGAGCTTTAAAAAAACCGACTTCACGTCAAAGCTATGGCTGAGTTGAGAGTGTCATCAACATAAACATTCTCCGAATTCATACATGTTTTTTCAAAAGTTTGAAATTTTCAAATGAAGTACTCAATAACACTCAATAATTTTCCGAAATATCGTGTAACAAAGACACAAAAAAATACAGACGAATTGAGAACCTCCTCCTTTTTTGGAAGTCGGTTGAAAATAAACAACAATTTTATCAAAGGGGTTTGAAAATTTTTGGTGCACCTTCTGTCCGCCATTTTGATTTTTTTTCGATTTTGCGTCGCACTTTAAAACTTGTATATTTCGATTGCTGACATACAGACGAGCAAAAAATGTTATATAACATATGGGTCTAAAACGTCACGTTTTATAGACAAATGGAAAACAATTTTGCTAAATAATTCCTATTTTTATTATATTTAATCGTTGAAATACCTCTCAGAATGTATCAAATTAGCATGAATGTTTGTAGTATTATCTTGCACATTAGTTAAGAGTAAAAATAACTGGTTTTTACACCTACCTATCTGAAACTTGACAATGCCATATTAACTCGGCAACGCCGGCGCTGTAGTAGTTACGTAAAAGAACCCTTGGATGTTGTGCACAAGCCATGACTATTGTGTTGTATATGGCATGGGCACGACACCAAGAAACGTCACTGCTACACCCTGCAGCCTTTTAAGATGTCATATTCAATGCTGATGTAATGAATGATGATAGCGATGATGATTAACCCAGTTCTTTTATGGGTATATAGGGTCATTTAACTTACAGCCCACACGAGAAGAAGAAGATGGGCTTGTGTATACACTTCTACAACACGGTCCCCATGACATACTGGAACTTCCGTTTTAACAAGTTTAAAAAGGTTTAGAAATTACGTAAAAAAGACAACTATAAAGTGGATGACTTCTTAAATGAAAAGGAGCTACATATGAGTGTAAAAGAAACGCCGAGCTTTTTGCCAAATGTGAGACTTATAAGTGATTATAATGTAAGTTATAAAGTAGATTGTAAAGTGTTTCTGGAGTTTCCTAAGAAATAAATATTTTTTCTTGTCTATTCTAGTCCTAGCGCCATAGCCTCAATAATTAATACTGGGAATTAAAGTCATTTATGTAAATGCTAACTCTGAAATTTTATTTCAAAATGATCGCGTGGCGTCCCGAACTCCATTAAGAGTAGGTAATTAAGTATGTAAGTACTAAATTTTTTTGCTAAAGTAGCTATAACTGCATTCAATAACAATAAGTTATAGATACCTACATAATCTATGAGCACAATCCATTTTAACGCGTCTAGCCGGCTGGGAGCGTGGTGCGGCGCGGCGGCGTTGCCGGGTTGATATGGCATTGTCAGGTTTCAGACAGGTAGGTGTAGAAACAAGATATTTTTACTCTTAACTAATGTGCAAGATAATACTACAAACATTCATGCTAATTTGATACATTCTGAGAGGTATTTCAACGATTAAATATAACAAAAATTGTAAATATTTAGCAAAATTGTTTTCCATATATCTCTAGAACGTGACGTTTTAGACCCATATGTTATATAACATTTTTTGCTCGTCTGTATGTTAGCAATCGAAATATATAAGTTTTATAGTGCGACGCAAAATAAAAAAAAAATCAAAATGGCGGACAGTAGGTGTGCCAGGCTCCATACAAAAATTTTCAAACCCCTTTGAAATAGATATTGTGCGAAATCTATTCTTCATGTCCTCACATAATCCAAGTATCTGCACACACAAGTTAATATCCCGGTGTTCCAGGATGCGCGAGCACCCGCCGCGCGTGAAGCCCAGCAGCAAGCCGCTCGGGGAGCTGTACGACCTGGGCGACGAGCTGGGCAGGGGGGTGCAGGGGGTGGTGTACCACGCCGCCGAGAGATTGACCGGTGAGGGTGGTTCTAGAATTGCATGTTATTCGGACGTAATTAATTATAAAATACAAACATCTTTAGAAAAATCGGATGCAATCGTGGTGTAAAAATTACATTTTTTAATACTATTTTGAGTTTTGAAATTAGGATGATATCATATGTATAGGTTTGAGTCAATTCTTGCGGAATAAGCCCAAGGTTCCGTAGCGTTCCTGGCCGCAACCTGTGCCAAATTGAGAGACCGTGAAAATTATTTACAAATCAAAAAAAAAATGTCACATTTAAAATTGAATCATTGACTTTGGTATAGAAATGAAAAAACAAAATGACGTTATTGCCATAAATCTCCACAGTTATACAAAAATTGCCCTAAGTTCTTAATTAATGTAGGTACTCAATCTATCAATAGAATGTGTCTTAAACCTTTTTAAAACACATTCTATGATTTTTAATGAGATTTTTTTTGTTCAATGTACACGAAAGTAACTAATAATTTAATAAACAGTTATTTTAAGAGTTTTCATGATGGTATTCCACAACTATTTTAATTGGCACAGGTGTTGGTCAGAATTCCATACTAAAATGAGACATGTTATTTAAAAACTTTGAAACTGGCAATTTCATAAAATGTCAAGAAGGTTTTATTTTAAATATATCATTTCCATTCCGTATTTTGGATTAAATAATTGAGTTATTTCATTTAAGCTATTGTTGTGTTGTATAAAAGTAAATAAAATCTACAATTTATTTTCTTTTTTTATTGTGTTTGTTTTAAATGTTGTTAAACTATTCATGTAAGAAGAGAGGTTTCTATTGATTGAAATAACGACAGGTACATGTAAAACTAGAAATTTCCCATTTCAAGTTTCACCTTTACTACAACCAATCTCCTTACCATTCTCCCAACCTTCCAGGGCGCAACTACGCCGTCAAAATAATGCACGGCAACAGCGAGCTCAAGCCCTTCATGAAGAACGAGCTGGACATAATGAACCACCTGAACTCGCGCGGGCTGGTGCGCCTGCACGCCGCCTTCGAGCAGCCGCACACGCTGGCGCTCGTCGAGGAACTGGCGGGCGGCGGCTGCTTGCTGCGCGACCGCTTGCTGCGCGGCCCCGGCGCGAGCGAGAGGGAGATCGCCGGATACGTGAGACAGCTGCTGCGAGCGCTCAAGGACATGCACGATAGTGGCGTCGCGCATTTGGGACTTACGGTTAGTTTTTGAGGTTGTTTATAATAATAATCATGTTTGATTTAATGATAATGTTTATACATAGATCGATAATAATCAAAGAATAAGGTTTCTTTTGCAACTTAGATCGTACATCAGAATATTTATAAATAATCTATAAAATATACAAGGTATAAAAAATCATCACGATTTTTATATACTTGTCGAGTTAATCGGGTTTTCAAATATTACAGTAGCATTTAAAAAATAGGAGACTCGTAATCGTAAAATAACTTCGAGTGTATCTTTTAATACCGCTATTTACCGTATCATAGGAATAATAATATAAATAGGCAATAGGTTTCGCATGGATGGAAGTGTCTTCATGCGCACTTCCAAACGTGCCATCCTTACTTACCTTATAAAAAAATGTATTTGTTGCAATGGAATAACATGGAACAATAAAACCTATTTATACAGGGTTGTTTTTTGGTCACCAGCCAAATTTAAATGTTAGTTTCTTTGATACGATATAAACGTACAACGTACCTGCATATTTATTTTAGCTTCGCTCAGTACAAAAAAGTAGAAATATAGAACTACAAACGTTTTTAAAAATAATCGCTGTTGATGAACATAGTTACTACGACGCGGAATTTCATTGATAATACTACGACGTAGTACTACGAGATGTTTTGTAGTAGCGGGTAGGCGACTTTATTTTAATGGTGACGACCACTTTGGTGATGGGGTAAACCTATCTGCCTCAGACGCCAGTGGTTGCGGGTTCAATTCCCGCACGGAACAAGAAAAAAAAATGTTCCGTGTCTGGGTGTTTATCTATTTATGTATTTATATTCTAGGTTCCCCCCTAGATCGCTACATGGTATCCCATAACTCAAGCTATGCTTACTTTGAGGCCATGTAGTTGGTGTGATTGTCTGGGGATTTTATTTTATTTATTTTATTAATGGTAATTTAGAGTGACCATGCTTTACTTAACATGTTAGCGGATATATTTATTTCCTTCTAAAAAATTACTTTTTTTTTACAAAAATTGTTTCTATAACTGATACTTATTGTGTAAAAAAATTTGTTCGATGACCACAAATGAACCCTGTACTCTTGCCCGCGGACAGATGGGCGAGCTGCTGCTGTCGCACTCGGGCAGCGACGAGCTGAAGCTGTGCGACTTCGGGCTGTCGCGCCGCATCCAGTTCCAGCAGCACGCCGCGCTGGACTACGGCACGCCCGAGTACGTCGCGCCCGAGGTCGCCAACGGCGAGGCCGTCTCCTTCGGCGCCGACCTCTGGAGCACCGGCATCATTACTTATATCCTGCTCAGCGGCATATCCCCCTTCAGAGGCAAAAACGACAGAGAAACCCTCACCAAGATCAGAGAAGGCAAATGGGAGTGGCACGATGAACAATACTGGTCCCACTTCAGTCAGGATTGCAGAGACTTCATTAGTCGGCTGCTGGTGTACAGCGTACATGAGAGGTTGGACGTGGATGCTGCCTTGAGGCATCCCTGGATGGCTTACCCGGATAAAGCGTATAATGATGAGTTCCTGGTGTCTACGGACAGGTTGAGGAATTATTATAATTTGTTCAAGTGAGTATTTTTTATAGTTTGCAAGATTAGAACTTAATGTTTGAAGTTTTTTTGAGGGAAATTTTTGGTACGTAAAGTGGTTTGCACTAATTTGATGGAGGTACAAAAATCATACTGGAAAATCAAAATTATGTGCGCTCAAATAAATTTCCATAATTTAATTTGATTTACGCAAATGAATCCTAAATGTAAAAACATTCGATTCATTATTTGAAGTGGTTAATTTGCTTTATTGAAGATCTAATGAATCAGACGATTATAAGTCACAGTAATATTGACAAGTCTATGTGACAAACGTTATTGTCTAATGGCGGGTTTCAATATTCAACTGACTGCTATGCGTAACCGGTACAGGTACAAAACTGGTAGGAAAAAAGTAGCGTTTCACAATATCTACTAGCTACGGGCTGTAAGTTCTCAAATTTGGCATGGGCCCTCCTTGCGTGACGTTCTTCCAAGAAAATAGGTGATATGTGATTTATAGAATATCACGCATTCGCAACTTATTTGTATGATATTTGAACTAAATTAATATATAAACTTATTCAATTTATGTTTGCTATGTTTTAGTATTCGATAAATATATTATAGTATGTTTTTAGAGCTTTTTATTAATAATTGAGTTTAACTGCTTACTTAAAACGAAACGCCAATCCTTCGACTAATTTTGCCATTGGTTGAATCACATTTTTATGACGTCAAAGTAAATATTTAAGAGAAAAATTATGTAATTCAATAATATTCGTCCTTTTTTTCAAAAACAGTTATAGATAAGTTAGAAAGAGAAAAATGGATTATTGATATGTTGACAGATATTTGATAGGACATTTCGTTAAATGAATAAATTGTTACGTCGTTGGCTAGATAAAATGACCTATTCTTTAATTGGTCATACGTAATGAAAACATAACTCCTTATTGGCCGCAGCAGACTGCCATGCTAACTTTACCTCATTGGTTTAAATTAATAACTTGTTACGTCGTCGTTGGCTAGATATAATGACTTATTTTGTAAATGGTCAAATGTAAACTAGCAACCCATTACAGTCAAACAGTTCGTAAGCAGTGGTTTAGATGTCAAGATTTTGAATATAGAAAGGCATTTTGGTAGTGAATTCTATTGTTCGTAGGCAAAACGAATAGTTTTCATAATATTGAAACCCGCCATAAATGGTTTTGTCAAGTTACTTAGACAATGGCTTATGAAAATGTTTGTGCAAATATAAGCAACTTGAAATGTCAACACTGGAGATTAACCATGTATAATGAAGGTGCTATTGTATAATTTTTGAAGCTGCTTTTTTGTGGACATTCCCACTCAAACGCCCACAAAGACTACTTCACTACTTAAATTTTGAATTAATAAATTAAAAATTTTTCATTGCGTAAATAAAAAATAACATAGTAAATAGGCAAACTCAATCACGGTCATTCTTTTCCAACTTTTCTTTAATCAAATTACAAGCAACGAACATAATTGTGAACATTCCCCAGAGAGTGGAACCGCAACGCGGCGTGCCACACGTGGTTCCGGCGGCGGCCGCTGAGCGGCGCCTTCGAGCACCCCTCCAAGATGGTGTACCCGCCCGGACTCACCTACACGCCGGAAGGTATCTAGACAACCAAGCCTCAATCCTTGACCTTAGATTTAAAACACTGCAATAATATCAGTGCCGATATAAAAATAAATCCAATAAGTTATTTTATTAAAATAAGGACACAGTACCGAATTTTCAGCGCATACGCATATCGTAAAACGCGACGAATTCCAACAACCACTGATTAGTGGGAGAAGAGAGAGCTAATGATCAGAGTTCGCTTGGTTAGCGACTACCTTTTATATAAAGTAGGTAGCAAAATATCACCGTACTAGTGGCGGTATGTTACGTCAATCTTCTATGAACAGCCAGTTTCTTTTAAAGCCTCGAGCTCATCGTCATTTACCAAAAGGTGAGCTTGAGCTCAGACCAGTGAGTTTAGTCAACGTTAAAACAAAAGAAAAGTGACCATATACCGCGTGGATCATTGAGGTGTATTTGCTAAAAAAACATCAAAAAACATTAGGCACACAATATATTATTTACACTATTTAAGTTGAGGAGCGTCGGAACAAAAACCGATAAATCACATTTTGTATTTTTTTTTTTTATGATGCCATTTGGTTGTTCTCGTACATATCTTGCTCTCAGGTTAATGTGACCTGCTCGAAAAGCGATAAATCCGCACCAAATCTGTTCGTAAAATACTCGGATCTGAACATAAACCGATAAATACAGCAATCTTACTAAACAAACATGGCGATCTGAACATATACCGACAAATCCCTAACAATTTTTACTGTCGACTCCTTTGATTCTATCAAAAATCGATAAATCCTTAGAGTAATAAATATAAAGTATAGAGCAAGCAAAACAAGTGGGAACAGTAGGCACGGGGTTAGTAGTCGTCATCGAGAGCTTGACATGTTTATGTCAGGAGCCAATCACAGAAATTTATTATTATTTCGATACATTAAAATGGTTAAATATGCGGTTCGAAAGTGTAAAAATCATACCCCGAAACAAACAAAATATAATTCTGCTGTAACATTTCATAAATAACTATTCGTTTTAATATATTTTTTGCATAAAAAAATCACTCGCTGAGGCGAGTGGGTGAAACAGACGCGGGTGGGAGCGCGACAACGAAGCCCGGCTGCTCTGATTACCTAGTGATTATATACTCTTTGCTCATTGACATAAAATAACGTCGAGTAGTGATGTGACGCGGTCGATGCTGCAAACGATAATTGATTGAATTTTAATGCCCCGCCGCCCCGTAAACATATTTTCGGTAATTTTGAATTCTTAGTGCGAACGCTGCGTCACGCGTTCGAACGCGCATTTCATACGAAACTGAAACGTCCATAGCATACCCACGTTCGATACCGACGTTCGGAATGCGCCAAACGCCGCTTATGATACGCGCGTTTGGTATGCACGTGGCAGCGCGCACTCTGAACGCGCGTGTCAATTCAGTCGGCAACGCTCCTTGGAACGTGTCACACGCGCGTATGAAAATGAATTTTGATACAGAGCGACTGAATTTTAAAACAAATTTCTCGCACAGCAAACTCGATTCCACAAACGGACTAACTGGATAACTTTTTTAATTTTTAAAAAGCCAAACAGTAAGAAATTATATTCCATTGACACGAATGTGAAATTGTACTAGCAACGCTGCGTTCCGCGTTCGAACGCGCGTACTGTACGTCCGTACGAACGTCCGTATGATACGGATGTACGGTATACGCGTTCGAGCGCGTACCGCCGCATTGGCACTTAGTCTGCAATGGGGAGTTTTCTGACAGCTCATAAAAATTAGTTCAAAACACCTCTATAGATGGCACTTTTAAAAAGCCGAAGGCGTTAAGTCTGTAAACTATAATGTAGGTAAGTGGTATCTACCATCTATGGTTATTTTATATGTTCAATTTCTGATACAGACATCAATTAATTTATTTTACTTTTAAAAACGCAGTGTAGAATAAATTCTTCGCCTTCGCCTTTTGTAAAGCGCCATCTATCGAAGCCTTTTGTACCAATTTTGTACAGTTTTGTTTTTTTAATGAGCTGTCAGAAAACTCCCCATTGTGATTGCTTGAAATCTTTATTATTGTTATTGTTGATAAGGAAATAAATTTTTGCCTCGCATTAAATAAAAATGTTAATCGAAAATATCATCAAATCAACATAATATGTTTTCAAACTATCTACTTGATGTAAAAAAATTTAAAAAGTAAATTGATGAGCAAATATACATTTAATTTGCATTTGGTATCTAACTAATATCCCTTTTTAAAATTATTCTGTATGACACACAGTAAGGTCATGCATTCGCAGCGTTATAGATAAAATGATTAACATTTTTGAATAAAGTCCACACACAATATAATATTCATCTGCCTACGCTACGCATTAGGCGGAAAATGCAAGACGCACGCTCTATACCTAATATTATTACTATAAGGATAAATCTAATTTCGAGTTTCTCATGGCAAAATCATAGACAATTTGCAGGTTACATTAGAATCATAGTGAAGAGCAGGCTTATTTTTAATTTGACAGGTGATGCCTGGACATTGACGTTGTCGCAGTTACTTATCCGAAAAAAAAAGTTGTTATTGTTCTTTTTGGCGCGTAGAGGCACATAATTTTTTCAAGTTTTTTTGTCATTCTTCTTCGTACGTAGTTGATAATGATGGAAGATTTACGTAATCCAGTTGTGGCAGAAATTAATCAAGGAGCTCGAAAAAAAACAAAAGGCAAGCGCAGAACTGCTTTGGCTCGGGAGAATAGGTACATACCCACCTTTTTATTAATATTTTATTTGTATTATTATTTTTAGTAAACCCGTCAATTAGGTACACTATGTACCTAATTGACATTTGTGTAGTCTATTTAATATGTATGTTACTTTATAGTATATCTATATAATGTGTCTGAAATTGGTAAGCCAAATGATAAGAGATTTAATTTACTCTAATCCAAGTTTGTCTGGGGGTGACCTTGCCATGTGTAGTGTTTTATTTTCATGCTTTCAACATTTTGTATTTGGTTGTTTAAGGTACCGTGATACTGATCCATTGGCAATCAATTTTGAGTGGCCATGTTCGCATAATTCTAGTAAGCTTCAATGCAAAAAGATGTCTGTCCGCTATATTTTAAAAAATAGGCAAACATTTTTTAATAAGCGAAATAAAGTCAATCAGGATATCTATTTGACACGGCTGGTCGCACCGTACGTTCCAGAACGACGCCGGCAAAGCAAAGTGGACCTATCAAAACGCAGGACCCGCCTCATTAGCACGACATACTTCCTCAATGACAAAGGTAATAAAAAAAGACCAGTTTGTAAGGCTATGTTTATGAAAACATTTTCTTTGAAGAAAGACCGATTGAATAACTTAGCTAAAACAGTTTTTGACGGAAAAAATCCAAAAGAAAATCGTGGTGGCGACCGAAAGTCGGAAAAATCTGCTGCTAAAAAGGAAAGTCTACGTCAATTTTTAAGAAAATTACCTGCAAGCGAAAGTCACTATAATAGAGCAAAGTCTCGAAGAATTTATTTATCGTGTGACTTAAATCAACGAAAATTAAGGCAAATGTATAATGATTCGGTTCCCCAACATCTGTGTGTAACAAAGACCATGTTTCAGAAGGTATTTTCTGAAGATTTCAACATCGGATTTAAGAGTCCTGCTTCTGACGCCTGTAGCACTTGTATATTATTAAATAATAAAATAAAAATTGCTACTGTAGAGGAGAAACGCGTTCTGATGGTGCAAAAACGGGTTCATATTTTACGAGCCAAAGCATTTTACAAATTGTGCAGAAATAATGATCCTGAGTCGGAAAATTTCTGTTTTGACTTACAACAAGTCCAACCTTTGCCGAGGACACCTATTCAAGAGTCTTTTTACTCTCGGCAGATTAGCTATTATAATCTTTGTTTCGTTAGTATGGACTCGAGAAATCCGCGTTTCTATCAATGGTCTGAAGATCAAGGTGGAAGAGGAGCTACTGAAGTGGGATCGGCACTCTTACATCATTTAAATTCATTGAATTTAGAGGGCAAAAGAATATTGCGTTTGTTTTGTGATGGCTGTGGCGGCCAAAACAAAAATTCGCATATAGTCCACTGTCTCATGTTTTGGCTTGTTAATGAGTCCCCGGAAAATATAAAAGAAATATATTTGACATTTCCCGTACGTGGTCATAGTTTTCTACCCGCCGATCGTGTTTTCGGCAGAGTAGAAAAAGAGGTTAAAACCGTCCCGATAATCACACAAAAGGAAGAATATCAAAAGATTTATAAGAGACATGGAGTTGTTTTATTGCTGGAAAAAGATTGGGGCTTGAAGGATGTCAAATTTTTGGAAACATATTATAAAAAACTCGACGGAATGAGGGACTTAAAGCGAATCCATTTGAAAAAATATAATATTATTCAGGGACGTGGAACAAGGAGACAAACCAAAACTCTATATGAGGTGAGAACCTTTCGCAATTTCGTAAACGAGTCTGATCAGGAAAGAAAACGGTTTAGCATCTTAAAATCTAGAAAGGCACATCCCCAGTCAATGGCACCGCTTAATGGAAATAAATGTCTGAGTGCTCTGAAAAAAGCCAATGTAAAGACTCTCATGGCAAAGCAATTTGGCGATGACTGGGAGAGAGATGAAACTTTTTCGTGGTACAAAAAAATACTGTGTGGAAATTCCACAGAAATTGTTCATAGAGACGAAGATGTTCTTGACAACCATGAACATGATCCGAATTGCGATTGTATGGAACCAGAAATTGCCATGATCGTTTAAATTTTTCATTCAATGGAAAACTTAAACCATTGAAAAACATAAACCAGGCATCATGTCAATTTCTTGTAAAATAAAAATGTTTAATGGAGGTTTTATTCAGAGGTTTTTTTTAAAGTTTTTTATTGTGTGTTATTTTTGTTATTATTTATTGTTTTTTTTTTATGTTTTTATTGGGCGATAAGCTGACCCCCTGTAACTGCAATAGTCTCTATTCACCATTATAATGACTCCAAATTTGTCAAACGTGACATCATATGGGTTTTAAAAACCTCTGGTGTTCTGCCTACCCCATAAGGGGTACAGGTGTGCAGTTATGTATATGAATGTATGTAAAAATGTTTAGCTTTAAGTTAATTAAAGTATAATGTGATTTTCAATAAAGTCGTTTGATTTGAAACCACCTAATCTAGCTTAAGAAATACTGACGTATATTTAGACACATTTTATGAAGCTCCTATATTCCTACCAGCCTTCTATCAAAAACCGATATATCCTACAGTGATTTTATCAAAAACCGTTAAATCCTGCAGTGTTTTATCAAAAACCGATATATCCAGTTGGTTTGGTCAAAAACCGATATATCCATTTTTTTATTATTAATAACTCGACAGGTACCAAGGTCAGGAATATAAAATTTAGGTTTCCAAACAGTGATGCTAACACTCATAAATTGATAAATTTTGTTTAATTCTAAATTACAAAACCATTAACGTAGCCATATTTTTACATTTTTCTACAAAAAACACAAATGTGATTTATCGGTTTTTGTTCCGACGCTCCTTAGTTGTGTTTCTTGACCAATCTTATTACGAAAGAATTGTGAACGTGGTGCTTAAAGCGATTTATTAACAGGTCGCAAGTGATTGCAACCGTTATAGTTGGTAAAGCATTATCTTTAGGATCAACATGAAGTTATTTTTTATCGATACAACAGCTATAAATGCTCACCTGCAGGGCTAGCATGCAACCATCGATAAATAGTCGAATCAACAAGATAAATATTATTTTGTTATTTTATCCTATTATGTAAGCTAATATGCGCACCATAGTAGATAGAATTACTTACTCGATTTGATACCATGATCAAGACCACAGAACCAAATATGTCATAATCTTAATAAATTACATACACTAAATACCATATTCTAAGAAAATATCGATTTATCGTTGTCGACGGTAGCATGCTAGCCCCGCTGACAGAGAAAGTTGTCTGATAAGGGAGAGAGGTGCTTTATGTGGTAACAGACCATTTTACTATCTTTTTAAAAAACTTTTGTGTGTATTTTCTGTGTTTTAAAAGCTTGAATTCGTACATGTTATTGACCACTTCACTTCCGGTAGCCTAAATATAAACACTGTTTCATCGAGCTCCTATTGCAATAATTTGATTTAAGTCGTAAAAAGTACCTGGATATCGAGAAAGTGTGCATAGTTCCAAAGAGGATCCAAAGACATCTCATGCTATAGGATTCCAGCTGCTGTTGGCACAAAACAGGAGTACAAAATACCATCACGGAATCCATAAAACGGTTAGTCTTCACTTTTCTAACAACACAATCTTTCAAACACGAAATAACCAACCAATGAAAGCAATAACAAAGTAAGACGTAATATTTCGTCATAACCTTTAGCCGCATACGCAAATCAGCTGACTTCTATTACTGTCACTCACCTTTTTTTTTTTTTTTTTTAAGTATTTTTTTTCCATTCAAATGGAAAAGGCAAAGGAATGAATCCATACAGCCATGACTTCAGTAATTTTTTAATCGGAGACGGTAATTCCGGTGCTGGTCTCAAAATTCTTCCACTCCAGCATCTACCAGTATCTTTTTAAGCAGATTCTGGAGGTGAAGTACTAGAAACCCACCCAGAATTTACTTACTCGCATGAACAAACAAAATAATATATTCTAGACAAAAGAAATACTGACACATAAATAAAATCAAATAAATCCAAGAAAGAGTGCCTCGACTCCAGTATATTTTTTTTTTTTTTTATGCGAAAATGATTTATTGAGAAGGTAATACCTGGGTAGGCCTCGAAATTCTTCCACTCCAGCATCTACGTCATCATCATCTATTTAAGCAGATTCTGGAGGTGAAGTACCAGAAACCCACACAGGATTACTCACTCACATGAACTAACAAAATAATACAACCTAGAATACATAAACAAGACATAAATAAAACCTATAAAAGGTAACGATGACCTTACTAGTAGAAGTAAAACAAAAAAAAACATCAAAGATTGCCTATTACAGGCTGCCAATGGTTGATTTAATGAAATTATATACATGGTGATAACATTTAATATTTTTAAGAATATCTTCAACTTTGCGCGGGATATTATCTGAAGTTTTAAATACATATAAGAGATTATCTATCAAAATGATACGCTCGAGTGCAAATTTAGGACAATCAAATAAAATGTGTTGTAGAGATTCACAACTACTCGTACACTCACAAAACGAGCATAAATTAGAAGAAATAACATTAATTTTGAATAAATGCTCACCAAATTTACCATGACCAATTCGCATTCGACAGAGACAAACATAGAATTTTCGACACATAAATTTATATTGAACAAACCAAGGGGTTCCAATCTTACTATTAATACTGTGATACCATTTTCCTTTTATATTTGATAAATCTATCCAATGATCTTTCCAATCATCAAGTATCCCATTTTTAATTATACCTAAGCAGTCAGTAAAGGGAATTTTAATATTCTTAGTTAAGACCTCTATTGAAGATTCAGTGATGACTCTTGCCAGTCTATCAGCTTCATTATTGCCTTTGACCCCTACATGAGCACGAGTCCAAAATAACACTATTTTAATACCTTTATGCGCTTCTAAATTACAAATTTTTTCTCGAATATAATATATTATATGTGACGTATCAGATGAATATCTAGGATTATTTAATGCAGTTAAAACGCTCATAGAATCAGAAATTATTATCCATTTTTTATTTTGATCGTTTATAGTCTCTATGAGATCCAGTGCAAGCAGAATCGCACTCGCTTCAGCTGTATAAATGCTGGTATGTTTATGTAATTTATATCCATGTCCTATTTTAGAATATGCATTATATACAGCTAGTGCCACATTATCACCTATTTTCGAACCGTCTGTGTACATTTGCCTATAGGTAATCTCGCCATGAATCTAAATAACTATATGTGTCAAATTTATTATTTAAATCTTTATGGATGATTATTTTGAAATTATGATATTTACTTTCATATGAACCTGAAAAACAGGGCAGAATTTCACTACGATAAATATTACTACTGTTTATCAAATCAAGTACCATAGATAAATCCTGTTTTAGATAAGAGTCATGTTGTGATATAATTTTAGACAATATGATTATTGGATTTTGTTGCCAGAAATAGTAAGAATTTTCTTTTTAAAAATTTAAATCTAAGATATATGGGCATCAAATTTGTTTCTACTTGCATCGAGATTATGGGCGAAGAATTCATTGCTCCAAGGATAATTCTCATGTTCTTATTCTGGACTTTTTCAATTTTGTCAACTAGACATTTTTGTGAAGCAAAACAAAAATACGCATATTCAAAATGGCTTCTCACGAATGATTTGTAAAGGGTCAACAAGATTTTGGGGTCAGCTCCCCAGTCTTTGCCAACAAGACACTTCAATATATTAGTGGCCTTGAGAGCACGGTCAATCAATTTATTAACATAAAAATTAAAATTCAGATGTTGATGAAAAGTAACTCCTAGATATTTAAAACTTTCTACAATGGGAATGACATTATTATCAATGTTAAAATGAATATTATCGTTAATTTTCATTCTACTCTTACGAAATATTACAATGTTGCTTTTCTCAGCACTTATAGATAAGCCAATTTCATGAAAAAAGGAATTTAATTTGTTCAAAGCATTATTTAAATTTGACTTAACATTATTAATATTAGTATCCGAGCAATAAATAGCAATATCATCAGCAAATTGCAAATTTGTAACATCTGTGCTTAAAGTTAAATTAATTTTATGTATGTATAATATGAACAATAAAGGGCTCAATATACCTCCCTGATTCACACCCCTGAAAGATAAGCGAGGCCCATGAAGAACATTATCGTGTCTTACAAATGTAGAGCGACCGTTAAGAAAATCAAAGATCCATAAGACTAATTTTTGAGGAATATTTAAATTAAATAGAAGGTGAGCTAAAACTTTCAAGTCAACATTATTAAATGCACCAACAACATCTATAAAAGCACATGCTAGAAATTGTTTTTTGCTAAAGGCAGATTTTATATCTAGAAGTAGATTACAGATACTCTCTCTGGCTGACATACCTCGGCGAAATCCAAACTGATTGTTGGGTAAAATATTGTTAGATTCAATAAAAAATTCTAATCTTTGTTTTATCAACTGTTCAAAAATTTTTCCAACGCAGGACGATAAAGTAATAGGACGATATGAGTTATAATCTGTAGGGTTTCTATTTGGTTTTAATATAGGAATCAAACAATCTTCTTTCCATTCCTTTGGAATAATATTTTGCTCAAAGAGTCTGTTAAAAATAGCCAATATTTTCTTAAGATTTTTTTCATTTAGCAATCTAAACATTTTATAACTTAAACCATCTAGGCCTGGAGTAGTATCTTTACGTGTTTTAATTGCAGACTGCAGTTCTTTAAAAGTGAATGGATTCACTAAAAAGCTGTTTGTTTTATTTAAGGGTGTATTGGGTTCGGAAGGACGAAAATGAGCAGAGTCCGGTGTGTATTTTAATAGAAACATATTTACCCAACTATTGTCAACCGAATGAGGTGAAGAAGGAGTGAACTTATTACTAAACTTTCTCATGGTTGTCCAAATTCTTGACATTGGTGTTAACCTGTTGACTTTATCACAATATTCTTGCCAGCTCTTAAATTTCTCTTGCTTGATAATTAACTTCTTAGCAGCTTGTAATTTTTTAAAGTTCAAATAATTTTCAAGAGACATATTTTCTTTAAATGCAATAAAAGCAGTTTTGCTATTAAGTACCGCCTGTGCACACCTTTCATTCCACCAAGGAACATTTGCATGTTTATGAACGCGACCTTCAGAGTTACTGACATTGACATTTCGTCGTTGAGACTTTGACATAAGCGATTCAGAGACCGCATCTAACATAATGTTGCAAAAACTTGAATATGAACTAATAGGATTGTTCAGATCAACGCAGAAATCTTCTAACCTATTATTTGCTAACCTTCTGTATATATCCCATGGAACTAGCCTAGGGTTAAAGCGTTTATCAACATAGAGTGTACCATTTTGTTGTTGAGATGGAAGGAACCTATTTACAGGAACATCTACACTTATTTCTGTTATAGTAGGCAAGTGATAACTGCCCATCGGATCATCATGAACATACCAATCACAAGACAACGCCAAAGAAGGACTGACCATTGTAAGGTCTAATGCATTTGGTTTCCAGATGTGACTACCAACTGTTGTAACATCGCCATTATTCAAAAGGACAAGATCATCACTATCTGATATGGCATCTAATAAATCTCTTCCACGAGCATTAATGGAGTGACAACCCCAATAATGATGATAAGCATTAAAGTCACCTGAAATGAATACTGGTTTCGGTAAACTATCAACAAAATTTGTGAATTTAGTTTTATTAAAACCCTGAGCTCCTTTTGGAGAATATATGCATGCTATGGTAATAAATTTACCATTTATTTTTACTCTAATCACAATATTTTGTAATGAACTATCAAATACTGTATGCACTTTTTCATATTTAATATTTCTGTTAATTAAAATTGCAACACCATTGTGATCATTGCCACAATCATTGCGTTCAATATTGTAACCAGCTAAATTAAAGGATAGTTGAGGCTTAAGCCAAGTTTCACAAATAACTGCGATGTGAATGCCATTACTGTACAAAAATTGTGGTATAATATGTTTCTTAGATGGTAGACTCTGAGCATTCCACTCTACAATTTTAAGTTTATTCATTAATTATAATTGTTTGTTTTTTTTTTTGTGCTGAAAGTCTCATTGAGTACTTGTATAATGTTTTTTGTACAAATATTGGTGTTTGTAGTTTTATTTAAAGTTATAATTTTAATTATTGATTCAACTAAAAGGTTAAGAGAATCAGTATCTTTTGTCAAAGTTGCTAAAATATCATTGGGGGACTGTTTTTTTCCTAAGTTTGGGAATTCATTTGTGTTAGTTATATTAGCAAATGTCCTTTTATTAAATTGTTTGTTTCTGTTTTCTTGAATTTTTTTAATTTTTAATGGACATTGTGCTGATACAGCAACATGATTTCCTTTGCAATTGTAACATAAAGCTGAATCCAGTGAATGAGTACAATTTTTGTAACAATGGTCACCTGTACATATCGAACATTTAGTTGTGTTTTTGCAAAATTTAGCCAAATGTCCAAATCTTAAACAATTGAAACATTGTTTCACTGGAGGAATATATTGAGAAACCCGATGTCTCCAGAAACCCATATCTATATACTCTGGAAGGTCAGTAGCGGCAAAAGTTTTAGCAATTGTAGTGGTAGGTATAAGTTTCAATCCGTCATTAGTATTTGTTTTATCTTTACGCATGAAGCGTCTCACACTAATAACTTTTTTAGCTGTGGCTAAATTTGCAAAGATTTTTTTATTACTCCATCCTATTTGCACATTTTTAATAATGCCTGTCACCTCTGTAGTGGCTGCAGGGATGAAAGCCTTCAATTTGTATTGATTTAATAAAGTTTTATTATTAATAAAAGAGTTTGCCAAAGATGGTTTTTCAAAGTAAATTCCAATTTTAAACTTATTAATGTTTTTTAGGTATTTGATCCCTTTAACAAATCTTCTCAAACAATTGGATAAGCTGATAAGATCTCTAGTTCCTATTGGTATTTTATCTTCAGTAGACTCTAGGAACACTACAAAATTGGTTAACCCTGAGTCCTCTGGATACATCCTTGAGTAATCGGAAACATTATATGTCACATACTTGTTAGGTTCCTCTTCATCACATGGCACGTCCGAATCCGAATATGAAGAATCCGCCGACTCGAAGATTGGTGATGTCGAATCTTCTGTGCTATTAGGCTTACGCTTTTTGGGCTTTTTTTTGCCCATTTTAGTACTTACCAATACTACTCACATATGATAAATATTACAACTAACAACAAAACTTAAATATTTTACATTAATTTACAGAAATAGTAATAAAAATTTAAAAAGTAAATTGAAAATCTTTTTTTTTTGCTTCCTATTTTTCCCGCGCCTAAACCGGAAGTCACAAAACGATTTGTCACTCACCTGATTGACTACAGTCAGCGAGAAATTAACTGTGTTGCCAGTACGAAAATTTATTAAATCAAATAAGGCTGTCTACACACAAGCAATTAAGTGACATTTATATTCAAATTGGTATCCAGGCTCTAGGTTAGTGTTATCTGTTGAGGATTTATTAAGTGTTGCCGGAAAGCAATACTGTACTATCGTTAATCAGAAACTAAAAACCCTCTAGTCTAACCGAACGCTCAAAATCTGAAGAACTTCTGATTGTACAATACTCAGAATATATAAATATGCCACTTAACCACTCCCCACCGGCCTCAACCCCAAAGAAGCAAAGCTCATCATCTCCAATTGTACACGAAAACCACAGTAACAATGTTACTGTGCGCTCTAAGAAAAACCAAAACAATAGTGATGATAATGATTTTAACAGTAGCTCGGATCAAAGCGGGATAAAAGTTGAAATGAGGACACATTTTGATAAATTAATGCGCCAAATGGACACTAGGTTTAATGAGGTCAAAGATCAAAATATGGAATTACAACAAAGCGTGCAATTTCTGTCCGAGAAATATGACTCGCTCATCGAAAAAATGAAGGCCTTAGATAATGAAAGAGCAAACGATAAAAAGACTATAATTCTTTTGGAGGAGAAAATTGAGTTTCTGGAGCGAAAATCTAGGCTTACAAGTTTAGAAATACGTAATATACCTAAAGAAAAAAATAACAAGGAGTCTAAGACTGGTCTCATTAACATTGTAGAAAACTTGGTCAAGGCCATTAACATTGATTTAAATAGATCGGAGATTAAAGATGTTAGTCGTGGGTATTCCCGAGACCAAGCTATTCCACCCCCAATAATAGTCGAATTTACTACGGTCCTTAAAAAAGATGAGATTTTCGACGCAGTAAAAAAATTCAATCAGGGTAATCAAAAAGAATCAAAATTAAATTCTGAACACTTGAATTTACCTGGGAGTAAAAGATCCATATTTGTATCAGAGGCACTAACCTTCAATGGGCAAAGACTTTTCTTTATGGCTCGAAATTTTGCCAAAATGAATGACTACAACTTTTGTTGGTCATCCAAAGGAATTATTTACTTGAGGAAGAGAGAAAAAGATCCAGCAGTCCGAGTTGATTCCGAAGCCATTCTCCAGAAACTTAAAAAAGAATGACTAGTTTCATGTGAAGTATCTATTATATTTAAGATGATTTTTAGCCCTTTTCTTTGCTTTTGTATTTATTTTTTAATAAGTTATACTAGTTTTAGTTTTGATTCATGTGGCTCTATAAAAAATCACATTAGTATGTCTATCTGTAAGCTTGAAGCTTGTGATATTTTGTATCTATATTATAATGTATTGGGAGTTATAGTGTTATGTACCTGGTTTAACCTTGGACCATGCTCGAGAGTATCAAACAGTTCACTAGACAGTTTGTATAAAAATTCGATTCTATAACTAATAATTTCATCCAACAAATCGATGACCTGAGCGTAGAACTACCTATAACTGTGAACCAGAACTATGTAAATCACTTATATCAACACATAATAATAACTATAAAATTCTTCATCAAAATATTCGCAGTGTGTCGGCAAACATACTTGGATTTCAAACCTTGATGGATAGACTTAATATTGACATTGACTTAATTGTCTTGTCAGAGTGCTGGATTGCTGTTAATCCCAACATCCCATCCATACATGGCTATGACCACTTCTTCACATCAAATAATAATAACCAAAATGATGGGGTTATAGTCTATGTACGCAAAGGAATCGCTAACTGTTCTATCACAGAACCGAAACTTGAAGATGCGTCTGGTCTATTAATAAAGATAGGGGAAGAATTAGGAGTCTTGGCTATTTATCGTCCACCGTCCTATAAAAATACAGCAAATTTCCTTAATTCAATAGATTCTATCCTAACCACCATTAAATCAACAAAAAATCTTGTCCTGACGGGCGATATTAACATTGATATCACTGACAATAATACTGACTTAAACAGTGTAGACTACCTCAACTTACTGGCTAGTCATGGTTTATTACCAAGTAGTACATCACCAACACATGATAAGACTTGTCTTGATCATATGATGATAAGAGCACACCTGAAAGTAACAGCGTTGATAATTGAGCCGGTGGTAACTGACCATAGCGCAGTATTACTTCATCTAGAGAAATTTACCACTTCTTACCACAAAAAGACTATCACTAAAATTGATCACGATAAATTAGAAACACAACTACAAAATATCGACTTCGATCCCATTTACGACTGTGTTGATCCTAATCGGGCGCTTGAAGTGTTCTACAAAAACATTAGTAATGTACTTTCTGACTGCAGCACTACTAAACAGTTACCTCATAAACTAAAAACTTTCAAACCCTGGATCACTCCTGGGTTACTAAGATGTATCCGACATAGAGATAAAATGTACAAACAAACTAAATGTAATCCAGAAAATAAAATACTTAAAGCAACATTTGTTAGATATCGTAGTTTTTGCAACAACCTATTAAAAAAGATTAAAAGACAACACGAGCGAGACAGAATCACAAAGGCTGGTAACAATTCAAAAAAGTTATGGGAGGTTATCAAGGATGTTACACACACAAATACAAACAAAAACACAGCTCACGAATTACTTACAGTCGCGGATACTCCTAAAGACTCCTTGAATAAAATAAACCAATATTTTGTTAGTATTGGTAAAGATCTCGCAAGTCAAACTCATGCACCACAACTTAATGCAGAAAATTATTCTAGCAATAAAGATACTGGAGCTCAACATCCTCAGTCACTAGTGCTTCTCGATACAGATGAAGCTGAGGTTCTGCATATTATAAATTCCCTTCGTATGAACTGTGCTGTTGGAGTTGATGGTATTTCTACATCTTTTATCAAGACCTACAAGAATATTTTGGTACCTCCCTTAACATATATATTTAACTTGTGTCTGTCAACAGGTATTTTTCCTGATCAATTAAAAAAAGCTATTGTACATCCCATATTTAAAGCAGGTGATAGATTACTAATCAGTAACTATCGACCAATTTCTGTCCTACCTGTTATTTCCAAGATATTGGAGCGAATACTAAATAATCGACTCAAACAATATTTGGATCGAAATGACCTAATATCGGATAGACAATACGGGTTTCGTACGGGAAGATCGACCTCTGACGCGGTACATGACTTGACAAATAAGATAGTTAGTACCTTAGATTCTGGAAAAAAATGTATCGCTATATATCTTGATTTGCAAAAAGCATTTGATACCGTCTCAATTCCGATACTTGTTAACAGGTTGGAAAAATTAGGCGTTAGAGACAATCAATTACAATTATTTAAATCTTATCTGTCGGGTCGTGTACAATGCGTAAAAATTAATAACGATGTTAGCAATGAGCTAAATATTGAATACGGTGTCCCACAAGGAAGCGTCCTAGGACCTACATTATTTCTGGCCTATGTGAATGAAATGTGCGAGTTGAAAATAAGTTCCGGAGAATTGTTTGCATTTGCGGACGACACGGCATTAGTTTTTACAGCGCAAACTTGGGAGGAAACATGGAAAGCAGCCCAATCCGGATTCGATACAGTCGTCAATTGGTTGAAACATTAAATGTTTCAACCAATTAAGCTTACATTAAATGTTAATAAAACAAAGTTTATGGCATACTCTATAAGAAATATTGCAAATAACATACCTCTTAACATAAAAGCCCACACAATATCCTCGAGTGACCACACAAATTGCACATGTCCAGAACTTGAAAGAGTTGATAAAATAAAGTACCTAGGGGTTATCATAGACACCAGACTAAATTTTGAATCTCATATTTCATTACTTACCGGACGTATTCGCAAACTTATTTTTATTTTCAAACACCTGCGCCATGTAGCCGAATGGGAAATAGTAAAGATGGTCTACTTTGCTTTGGGCCAGTCTTTGCTGTCCTATTGCATTGGGACATGGGGTGGCTCCTCTAAAACTAATATGTTGCGGCTTGAGCGGGCACAACGAGCAGTGTTAAAAGTTGCAACTTTTAAACCCTTCAGATTTCCTACTGAGATTCTGTACAGAGAGCTACAATTGTTATCAGTCAGACAGCTCTTTATTTTGCAAATTATTCTTAAACAACATACCCTCATCAAAGACATGCCTTCCCTGTTTTGTTACTCATCACGTAGAGAACCCCGGATAAAATATCCTCAGAATATCAAAACATCGTTTGCCCAAAAATTTTTCCTGTTCCTCGGCCCTTTCCTGTATAAAAAACTTAGCAAAATCCAGGAACTAAGTATTAAAACATATTACGAATGTAAACGTTGTGTTATTTGTAGGTTACTTTCTTTAAATTATCAAGAAACCGAAAGTATGCTCCATCCCTTACAGTAGGTCTGCCTTACGTTTTTAAATTCAACTCTTTTCCTTTATAATTTGTTTTTTGTTTTCCGTTTATACTACATATTTTTGTAATTTTTGTAATTCAACTCCTTTACTCTATAGTTTGTTTTTGTTTTCCATTTATATTGTACTTTGAGCCCACATACTCTTTACTTTTAATTTTGTTTGAAAACTATAGCACTGGATTGTGGAGTGAATTAGTGTACTTAAAACCTTCAAGTCATTAGTAAGGAAGCTAATGCTTAAGCACAGGTTTCGACCTTTTTAAGCATTCGCTGACCAATTAATTTAAGATGAACTTGTGCAATACTAATATTAGACAATTATAAACCATTACATGTTTACTTATTAGATTATATTTGTATTGTAAATTACTTACTATTTTTCAAAAAATCCATGTATGATCTTTTTTTGGCCAATAAACATTTTATTATTATTTTACTCAACATTATTATTATATCAAACTAATTTTTACAATGTACATATTTGTCCGAAAAGGCGATACCTAATAAATAAAAAGCCTAGAAATAGGCTGATACCACGCACAAAACTTTGAAATATTTTATCGCTGTTAAGCATAATGTGTGAAAAGCAAAAAGTTTGTTGAAAGCCAAGGTTAGAATGTACAACGTTCATCAATTTTTTAATCATGTCCCCATACAAGGGTATGAAAATGTCTGCTCGGATTCAGTCGCTTCTTGGCTCGCTCCGGGCCACTCGGACACTGTAGGAGTTAAGTATATCATATTCGTACTTTCCTTCCCACCGTGAGTATTTTCTTGATTTGACTGTGAGTTTGACCGGTGTTTCCTCGGCAGCGACCCCGGAGCGCGACACGGACTCGCGCGAGCGGCACCCGGCGGCGTGGGACCTCAAGTTCAAGCAGTGGGACCATCCCGACTGGGAGGTCTCTGCGACCTCAGAGAGCCAGTAAGTATCGTGCTTATTATCTACTGCCTTATACATTTGTTTTTAAATCAACTCACTAATGAATTTCAATATTCAACTGACTGCTATGCGTAACCGGTACAGGTACAAAACTGGTAGGAAAAAAGTAGCGTTTCATAATATCTATTAGCTAAGGGCTGTAAGTTCTCAAATTTGTCATGGGCCTTCCTTGCGTGACGTTCTTCCAAGAAAATAGGTGATATGTGATTTATAGAATATCACGCATTCGCAAATTATTTGTATGATATTTGAACTAAAGAAATATATAAACTTATTCAATTTATGTTTGCTATGTTTTAGTATTCGATAAATATATTATAGTATGTTTTTTGAGCTTTTTATTAATAATTGTGTTTAACTGCACGTAAAACGAAACGCCAATCCTTCGACTAATTTTGCCATTGGTTGAATCACATTTTTATGACGTCAAAGTAAATATTTAAAAGAAAAATGATGTCATTCAATAATATTCGTCCTTTTTTTCAAAAACAGTTATAGATAAGTTAGAAAGAGAAAACTGGATTATTGATATGTTGACAGATATTTGATAGGATATTTCGTTAAATGAATAAATTTTTACGTCGTTGGCTAGATAAAATGACCTATTCTTTAATTGGTCATACGTAATGAAAACATTACTCTTATTGGCCGCAGCAGACTGCCATGCTACCTTTACCTCATTGGTTTAAATTAATAACTTGTTACGTCGTCGTTGGCTAGATATAATGACTTATTTTGTAAATGGTCAAATGTAACCTTGCAACCCATTATGGTGCGTACAGATTGCTTGTAATCGAACCTGTAATGTAATAACCAGCGCTCTATGCTGCGCTCGGTGTATTTGTACGTGTATTTCGCACGAACTGAACATACACTGCGAGCATCCTGAGACAAAATGTTTCCGTATTTCGTCGCGAGCACGGTCCGTCGACACGCGTTTTTTTCTGTCCGCCAGACTTCAGAAAATTAATAGATCACACGAGACATGGATTGCGAAGACCAGTTAGTAGGTAGAGATCGCGCCAAACATTGCCCTCTGAAGTTGATGCGGGGATTTTCGCGCGGGTGTTTTACTTACAAAAAACCTTTTATAAGTTGTAGTAAGTACCTAGTCCAAATATACGCAAATTTCTAAAAAAAAAACACAAAGAACATAAACTTCTAAATACTGAATACCTAAAGTTTGCGCTAATAGATGAATTTCTATGACTTAAAAACAAACATATTCGAAATACAGATTTATAACAAATCATAATGAACTTGTCAAATGAAACAATTCAATCGATTTAAATCCAAACGTAAAACAAGATACCTACTTATTCATTTTCTCTCAATAGGTAGGTATAAAGGTTAACTCTCACATTTATTTAGAGATACACTATTGGAATATTATAAATATGAAATAACCACAATACCTTTCTATCGTAATAACCTGCATAACAACTCGACACGATAAAACAATATCAAGTAGGTACCTACATACCTTCAATCAAAATAAGACATATAACCATCTATCTACATCGGTAATTGTTCCAAGAACAACGTAGGTAATAAGATTTTACCGCGTCGGCCATAAGATTTATCAAGAATATTCTAGATATATCAAACAATATTAAAAAGAACTCAGTTTACAGCTTTACAGCTACCACATTATAACTAAAAATATAGGTTCATACAACATTGGCTTCTCGAAATTTCTACTAGGTATCTCAAATTTCCGAAACAATTGTTGATTGAGCTTTACATTAATATGCGGATTTTTTATACTTTAAAATGTAACAATACATCTTTTCGAGCGTCTCAGTCGAGGCGCAAGTAAATATTTTTCGGTCCCTAATTTATAAGACCAATTTGTTATTCAAACGTAAACATGATTTTTGACACAAAACGTATTTTTGTTGAACACTTCCTATTCAATTTACAAATTTTTTTATTTGTTTATATAAAAAAAGTATATTTGCAGTCATAAAATTAAATGGAAGTAAACACAAAGTAGGCAAATGTAATTTAAACGCTGAAGGCGGGCAGCCCTTCGGCTGCATGTGAACGGACCGCGGCGCTGTAGGCATTTATTTCAATGATGCGGCCGAGTTGAATTACTGTAGATATCTGTACTGTGGTGTAAGTATGATATTGAACTATCACGTCCTCGCATTTGGAAAGTGATCTACCAGTTACCCTACATATATGAAGTTTCACCACAGCTAAAGTTTACACGAGGATTTAAAAATGTTATTGAAGTCGGTTTTTTAAATACATCAATATATAGGTAATGATAAATCATCAATTCATAAAAAAAGTGCTGAAGATCTAGACGTTAGTTGCGGCGCACCACATTTTATAAAAGGAGAAAAGGCAGAGAATTGCTTACAGTTGATAAAACAAAAACTTTACAAGTTCTGGTTTGTTTACATCTTTACCATAAAAATTAATTCTAATTTATCTCCTAAACGATTAAACTGATTAACATCATTCAAATGGATAAATTGGTTTTATGCCTAGAGCTTTCATTTGACATCATAATCATTAAGATAACTTAACAAACAAAATATCACACTTTGAAGTTGCTCTCGTAATTATCCAATATTTATGAAATGCAAAACAATAAAAAATAATTCAACATGAATTGCAATCCGCGTCCCTTTGATGTTGTCCAAAAAACCGACAATTCACGGATAGCGTAGAGCGCGCATCGAGCGTCACTACACAGGTGCAAGTCTCACGCACACAGGCGCAATTCCTGTTCGCGACCGGTGCTCGCGCAATGTGAACGGGCGCGCGAACGCCCGTCCACATTGAGCATCGAGCATTTTTTGATGTTATTCAAAAAACAAAATGTACGGATAGCTTAGAGCAGGCCACGAGCGCGCTCTACTGCGGCTCAGTTCGCGCTCGAGAGGCGTACAAATCATGGGAACTGTTTTTACCCACGACGGAACGGAGACGGTAGGTATATGCGTTTGGGGTGAGAGGGTGTTTGTGCAAACCAATTTACCATTTATCTCCAGAACCACTGGTCCGATTTTTATGCGGTTTTCAGTAATCGTTTTGGATTTGCTTGGTGCATGTTCTTAGATAGGTGTAGCGGTAACAACTCACCAGAGGGCGCTGCAGTAAACATTTGTTTGTAAAAGCCAATGTTACCATTTATCTCCAGAACCACTGGTCCGATTTTAATGCGGTTTTCAGTAATCGCTTTGGATTTGATTGGCGCATGTTCTTAGATAGGTGTTACGGTAACAACTCACCAGGGGGCGCTGCAGTAAATATTTGTTTGCAAGCCATTGGTCCGATTTGAATGCCGTTTTCAATTATCGCTTTGGATTTGATTGGTATAATGTTCTTAAATAGGTTTAACGGTAACAACTCATCAGGGGGCGCTGCAGTAAACATTTGTTTGTAATAACAACCATTAATTCTGCAAAACCATTGGTCCGATTTAAATGTGGCTTTCAGTGATCACTTTGGGTTTGATTGGTGCATGTTCTTAGATAGGTGTTACTGTAACAACTCGCCAGGGGGCGCTGCATGTTACCATTAATCTTTAAAACCGCTGGTCCGATTTTAATGCGGGTAACAACTCATCAGGGGGCGCTGCAGTAAACATAAAGCCATCACTGAAAACCGCATTAAAATCGGACCACTGGTTTTGAAGAATGGTAACATTGGTTTGCACAAACCATTCTACGTAATATGATATCGAGTTACATTACAACAAAGCCCCAGCAAAGTTGAGCCACCAGCAAAGTTGAGTTGTAAATACTTATTATAATACTTCACTATGTATTTAAATAAACAACATGGGTTTTCCAGCGGTGGTGGGGACATTAGAGGGCTGATGAGGAACGAGATATTGTGTAATGTAATGTATGGTACCTATATTATGCTCTTTAAAAAGTTTGAAATAAAAAACAAAATAAAAATTTTGAAAAACCCACGACGCGACGGTTAAAAAGTAATTGAAAAAGAATAAAATAATTTAAAATTCCCCGACTGAAATGATTTATGTGACGAGAGATAATTAACGTGAAAAGCTTTTTTAAAAGTTCACTTAATCTCACACAAAGTCGGTCATATTATGAACAACATACTATTCGTTTTCATAGCACTTCCCTACGCTTACCTATTCGGTTCTCGAAGATGTAGATGTCGCAATAACAAAGGTATTCAACTCCCTATGAACTTTATAAGAAGAGCAAGAAAATCCGTCTGGGGCTGCCATTGAATGAATTCGTTTTGTAGTTTTATATTGAAATTTAAAATATTGATGGCAGCCCTCGACGGATTTTCTTGCTCTTCTTATAAAGTTCATAGGGAGTTGAATACCTATGTTATTGCGACATCTACATCTTCGAGAACCGAATAGGTAAGCGTAGGGAAGTGCTATGAAAACGAATAGTATGTTGTTCATAATATGACCGACTTTGTGTGAGATTAAGTGAACTTTTAAAAAAGCTTTTCACGTTAATTATCTCTCGTCACATAAATCATTTCAGTCGGGGAATTTTAAATTATTTTATTCTTTTTCAATTACTTTTTAACCGTCGCGTCGTGGGTTTTTCAAAATTTTTATTTTGTTTTTTATTGCAGATTACATTACAGGTTCCATTACAAGCAATGTGTACGCTCCATTACAGTCAAACAGTTCGTAAGCAGTGGTTTTGGTGTCAAGATTTTGAATATAGAAAGGCATTTCGGTAGTGATTTCTATTGTTCGTAGGCAAAACGAACAGTTTTCATAATATTGAAACCCGCCATAAATTGAGTAATTAAGTAAGAAGTAATAATTATGTAGGTAGTCCCAAAGTAAGCGTGTGTTGCGAAGGAAAAATTATAGAGGGGATCCCAGAATCAACCAGAATTGCGGTTACAGAACTTTATCGATTCGTGTGTTTACAAATGCTCGCGGAGTCTATTGCGAGTTTTAACCAACATTGTAATTTATTTATTTTACAATTATTTAATGATATAAATATACCTTTATTATATATCTTTTTTATATTTATTTATTTATTTTATTTATTTATTTATTAGAACACAAAACAGATTACAGTCTTCTTCACAAAAATAATAAAGATACAATTAAGTTTTAAATCTAACTCAAAGTCAAAGTCAAAGACAAAAGAATCTTTATTTCGTAAGTATTAAAATACATTTGAAATAAGTCACAATTTACAAATTGAACTGAATCTACCACCACTTCGGAAAGTCGATCTGTTGAGAAGAAGTGGCAAGAAACTCAACAGCAATCATCTTTTAAAAATACACAATAACAATAACAACAACAACAATTTACAATCTTCTTGCATCCGGATATCTTATAATAAAACTTTATGCTTATCCTTAAATCTATCGAAGGGTTAATTTTAAATATTTTGGAGTTTTATTATAAAAGCGTACACATCGACCCATGAACGAGTTGGTGATCTTCTGGAGTCTACTATTATATTTATACATTAGGCAATCAAGTACTAGACAGAAACGTAGACATAGATATAGAGGTAAAGATAGAAGTAGATAGATGTAGCGATAGAGGAGAGAGATATTACAGATAATGTGGATGGAGATGAGGATAGTCGTGGACAGAGACTGGACACTAACACGGACGTGAACATGGGGGAATGGGATGGAGATGGGGAAGTCAGAGTCAAATTCAAAAAAGTAACAAGTCATAAAGTCTTCAGCAAAACGACCTGGCACCGCTAGCAGCACCCGTTCACGAGTATAACGCAAGCACCAGCCATCACTCTCCTCAACCATATTTTAGGGAAGAGGGTGACCCGACACCCGACGCTACCGCTAGCCATGCCGCCTGAGGGAGCATGACGTTCTTGCTGTTGTATGGATAAGAAGGAGATGGAGATGGCGTTGGATGAGAAGGATATGGAGATGGTGTTGGAGATGGTGTTGGAGATGGAGTTGGAGATTGAGAATATTTGAAAAACAATTTACAACCAAGGACTTTTATCGTCCATATATTCAGAAATTGTATAAAAGCCTTTACTACACAATTTTTGTTTAATAGTTTCTTTAAATTTATCAAGTGGTAAGTCTTGAATATTTGTGGGAACCTTATTATAAAAACGTATGCATTGACCCATAAATGAGTTAGTGACTTTATGAAGTCTACTATCATAGCCGGCTAGCTTGTACTTATTTCTAGTATTAACATTATGCAAGTCACATTTTCTATGGAACATGTTTAAGTTCTTTTTTACGAACATAAGATTTTCAAAGATATATTGTGAGGCAAAGGTAAGAATATTAATTTCTTTAAACTTATTTCTAAGTGTCGCCCTGGAATTAAGTTTGTAGATTGAGCGAATAGCCCGTTTCTGCAGCACAAAGATGGTTTGAATATCGGCAGCATTTCCCCACAGGAGAATGCCGTATGTCATTAAGCTATGAAAATAACCAAAATAAACCAACCGCGCAGTAGCTTCATTAGAGATATTTCGCATCTTTTTGACGGCATATGCTGCAGAACTAAGTCTCTTCGCCAACCTTTCTATATGTGGTCCCCATTGTAGTTGTGCATCTAGAGTTATGCCAAGGAACACTGTTGAATTTACAGGGCTCAATTCTTGTCCTTTTACAATTAAGTTAGTATTTACATGCCGGACATTAGGCAAAGAGAATTTTAAAAATTTAGTTTTATTTTCATTGAGTAGTAGGTTATTGGCTGAAAACCATTTCTCCACAGTTTCAATACAACAGTTTATTTCAAAGCAATGCTTCAATTGCCTTCTCACTTTAAATAGAAAAGAGGTATCTGTAAGCCAAAACATGTATTATAGAATTTTGTTGTAGTATTGTGGTATGTAGTTACAGCATAAATTACATTTATACAAATTACACTAATTAAATATACAAAAACAAAGTCTTTAGTAAGTAACAGTGATATACTTAGATATTAGCACTAGTAGGTGCGGACCCTGAGGATGTTGTTGCAAGATTCAATGACTTTAAAAAAAAAAAATTATATACTAATCTTTTATAAGTAGCAAAATTACATTCAAATATATCTAAATCGGAAGCGTTGTTACAAATTTCATTATATTGTCTACACATGCGAACAATGGGGTTAAAATAGGAAGTATTATTCTTGTAAACATTTAAACTAAACATCTTAGGCCTTCGGGACCTATAATTAATATTTATATCTATGGAGGATAACAATAATGGAGAATCCACCAAGGAGTTTAAGATTTTATAGAGAACATTAAAGTCACTGAGGTGGCGTCTAGTTTCCAATGAAAGCATATTAAAGTAAGTCAGTCTGTCTTCATAAGATTTTAACTTTCTGTGGAGGTTGTACCTAAAACAAATAATTTTCAAACAATTTTTTTTGCAATCTTTCAATACCACTAACTGCACAATACTCTAAAAGAGACCGAACGAGAGTATTGAATAAATATATTAAAGTCTGAGGATTTTTAAAAGGTTTTGTTATGCGACTCACAAAACCAAGCAGTTTTGAACATCTATTAGACAAATAGCTGTAATGGTCATGGAAGGTCATTTTATCATCGATTATTACTCCAAGATCTTTTGCAATGTTTCTGCGCTCGAGAGAATGATCACCCAAATGATAATTAAATTTTACTTTGTAAATTTTTTTGGTTATTGAGATGATAAAGCATTTTTGCACATTTAAGACCATACCGTTAGTAATACACCACTCCTGAATAGTATCAAGGTCATGTTGTAAATCGATAGCTTCCCTGATGGAAGTTACCATATTAAATACCTTCAAATCATCTGCATATAATAGACTTTGACATTTAAGGCGAATTACAAGGTCGTTAATGAAAATTATAAAGAATAACGGTCCTAAATGTGACCCCTGGGGAACTCCAGAAGAAGTGAAAACAGGAGTTGACACTTCTCCCTTGAGAGTGACTAGCTGGGTTCGTCTATTCAGGTATGATTCTACCCATCTCAAAAGTGATCCATGGACTCCAAAAGCATTAAGTTTCTGACACAATAGTTTATGGTTCACCCGGTCAAATGCCCTAGAGAAATCGGTGTAAACCGAATCAACTTGCACCCCCCTCGCAAAGGCAGAACACAAATAATTTTTATATGTATATCATGTTCAAAAACGTTTAAAATTAACAAAGCACAAATTTATTGAAGCTACAGAGGCTAGATTTCAATTGTTGTTTACTACTTACAAACCGACTCCATACTCTGAAAACTTTCACAAACATACGAATCGATAAAGTTCTGTGATCGCACTGCTATCAAGAGAACTTCGTTTCATAATATATTCCGACTGTGACATGATTCAAAGACGTCACACAAGCCTAAATAATCGAATACTATTTTGAAAATTAGCTTCATATTTACACATAGTTTTTTTATGACATCGTTATTCGTATTTTTTATATGTATATATTATATAAGTAAGTAAATGCTGTCTCACAAAATATCGGTCCCCCCCCCCCAGCTACCAGAACGGCCCGGACACGTACCTGCTGCAGCTGCGCGACACGGGGTTCCCGGTGCGGCTGCGCGAGTACATGAAGGTGGCGTGCCGCCGCCACCCCGGCTACTCGCTCGCCGTGCGCGACGCCTACGACCCCCGGGTACGCCGCTTGTATACTACCCGCACTACACACAGCATCATCCACAGCTTGTAACCAGCCAGTAAGGTCTTCCACTATGCTCGGTCCCGCGCCGCCCTCATCCAGCGTTTACCGGCGGCTGTGACCAGGTCGTCGGTCCGTCGTGCGGGGGGCCTGCCTACGCTGCGTCTCCCAGTACGTGGCCGCCACTCGACAACTTTTCTGCCCCACCGGCCATCTGTTCTGCGAGCTATGTGCCCTGCCCATTGCTACTTTAGCTCTGCAATCCTTCTGGCTATGTCGGTGACTTTGATTCGCCTGCGAGTCTCCTCATTCCTGATTCGATCCCGCAGGGAAACTCCGAGCATAGCCCTTTCCATTGCCCGCTGAGCGACTCTAAGCTTGTTTATAAGGTCCATAGTTAGCGACCACGTCTCAGTGCCGTATGTCATCACTGGCAACACACACTGTCATACACACATCATCAACCTAATATTAGGCCAGATTTTTTTTCACTTTTACAGCTAAGAATTGGGTAAGTAAGGATTGGCTACATTCCGACAGATCATTATGGTAAAAATTATTTCAGTTTTGCAAATTTAGTCAATTGTGTATAGTACCTACTGGTAGTAGAATATAACAGCTTTGTGAGTGTTATCCCTGTTTTGGTGTCACTACACTGCTTTTTTCTACCGCCAAACAACTTTGCTTTGAAATAATTACTGGAACCAGGAGTTACCGTCGAACGTCGGTTTTATCCGCTCAAACTCTAATCCGGGAATATTTTAAAGGACTTTAAGTTATTAAACTGTTATGTATTTATCCCTTTATTTACACGTACCTACTTGTTCTTTTTTGAAGTACTTTATAGGCAATTTTTATAAAGAAATTTTCACAAGATCTAAACTTATCCACACCGATAAAACCGCTTGCAGTTGCTAGTTTACGTAGATGAATATGATTAAAGAACATAGCTTTATACGTGTCAGAACCCATGCAAGACCGCTCTTCGAGCTCTTCTCAACTGTTTTTGTTGTAAATTGGTTTTTCCTTTACTGTTATTAAATGTGTATTAAACAACCCCGACAGACGCCGATCATTCGCGAGCGGCGTCGCTTCACAGACGTGATGGATGAAGAAATAGACGACGAGCAGCGCGAGCGCATCTACAACTACGGCTCAGACACTGCGCCAGCCATCACACGCCGTCTCAGACACGAACTAGGCACCAGGTAACACACAGACATAGGAGTAATAAATAACTTAAACTGACACAGCAGCCATGAAGCCCCGAAGTAAGCTTGTGTTATGGACAACATACAGCGAAACTAGGGGGTATCCACACTCGGACCTAAACCTCCTAGGAAACTAATCTGACTAGGACTCGAACCGAGGACCTCTCACGCCACAGTCGAACAAGGCCGTCCTACAGTGCCTATACTTTAGGATCTACATTTCCCTTCAGTTTAACCTGCAAAGTTATTTTTCAGAAGATAAAATATACTACCCACATACAGGATGACCCAAAATGCACAATTTCCAGCTAAAACGAGACGACAGATATGGCCATTAATGGCAGGTTTCAATATTCAACTGACTGGTATGAGTAACCGATACAGGTACAAAACTGGTAGGAAAAAAGTAGCGTTTCACAATATCTATTAGCTACGAGCTGTAAGTTCTCAAATTTGGCATGGACCCTCCTTACGTGACATTCTTCCAAGAAAAGAGGTGATGTGTGATTTATAGAATATCACGCATTCGCAAATTATTTGTATGATATTTGAACTAAAGAAATATATAAACTTATTCAATTTATGTTTGCTATGTTTTGGTATTCGATAAATATATTATAGTATGTTTTTAGAGCTTTTTGTTAATAATTGCGTTTAATTGCTTACGTAAAACGAAACGCCAATCCTTCGACTAATTTTGCCATTGGTTAAATCACATTTTTATGACGTCAAAGTAAATATTTAAAAGAAAAATTACGTCATTCAATAATATTCGTCCTTTTTTTTCAAAAACAGTTATAGATAAGTTAGAAAGTGAAAACTGGATTATTGACATGTTAAAAAATATTTGATAGGATATTTCGTTAAATGAATAAATTGTTACGTCGTTGGCTAGATAAAATGACCTATTCTTTAATTGGTCATACGTAATGAAAACATAACTCTTATTGGCCGCAGCAGACTGCCATGCTACCTTTACCTCATTGGTTTAAATTAATAACTTGTTACGTAGTCGGTGGCTAGATATAATGACTTATTTTGTAAATGGTCAAATGTAACCTAGCAACCCATTACAGTCAAACAGTTCGTAAGCAGTGGTTTAGATGTCAAGATTTTGAATATAGAAAGGAATTTTGTTAGCGATTTCTATTGTTCGTAGGCAAAACGAACAGTTTTCATGATATTGAAACCCGCCATAAATAAACAGGCAGAATTATTTCTATCACTTTGCCATTAAATTAAGAACTACCGCAGAGTTTGTGTATATCAAAAACATTCTGAGATAAGCATAAAATCAGTATATTTCAAGTTCTGTACCATTTTGAGAATCCTGATAAAAAGCGGCAACTTTTGATGGCACTGGCACTCTAGTACAAAATTTCGGAAAACTCAAAGTTTGGTAAAAGGTTTACTTCTAGGGAAACTGTCGGAAAATGTAAAAGTAACGCAGCCTCTTTGTATTAAAGCGGTTATTTCTCTCCCCAGACTGGACTCGTACGCGGAAGCGGAAGCACTAATGGAAGCCAAACGCGACGGGCAGCCGCCCTTCTTCCGCGAGAAGCCGCTGCCGCTGGCCGCGCGCGAGGGCGAGCCCGCCTGCCTCAGCTGCCTCGCCGTCGGTGAGACACCTTCACTACCGACATCTTTTTGTAATAGCACTCTTATAGTTTAGAAAATTTTCTATACCAAATAATTTCTGGCTCTACGGTATTCGAACGATAAGTATACAGTACCCAGGACTGACCACTTGGCATGCCCTTCGAAGCATGAAGGTCGTCGAGATAAATTAATGATTGACGGTCACACATTCTTGTACTGAATGTATAACTTGCTATATTGAATGTTATGCGCGGGACGTACCTGCTACATAACAACGAATTAGTTGAGACAAGTTTACATATTGTCATATTGGGAAGGCGCTTAGGTCCTTAAGTGGTAATCACGCACTGATACAATCAGAGACTAATTCTTGCGCAGATTGTGATCTTCTGTTTAATGTTGTTGGTAGACGAATTCAGATAGCGCAGGATGGAACGACTTTACCTCCTCGCAGAAGTCCTGTGAAGGTTTTGGATTCTCTTGGTTTACTAGGCCTATACATGCAGGTTTTTTAATGGGAATCCAAGCTTGAAAACTAATTTCAACTCCAGTTCAATTTTTAAAATAAGATTTTACAAATAATGCCTGTGGGATCTTGCGTCGATTTATAATGATATATCTACATTTCTTGAATAAATGTTTTTGAAACAAGTAATATATACAATTTGTAATAAACCCAAATTAGTGTGTGGAATTCTGTTAAGTAATGTACAAAAGGATACATCTTGTCTGATCTATGTAGTTAAATTTATATATATTCATGTCTAATTCGATCTCATTAGTTTATGAACAATTTGACGGTAAATCAAGTATGCAAAAGTAATTGTTTATTACAATATTATTCCACTCACTTCCTCGTTTCTCCCACAGGCGACCCGAAGCCTTCAATCCAATGGTTCAAGAACGACATGGTGATCGCTGAAGGCCAGCGCATCAAGATCCTCGAGGACGGCCAGGGCCGCTCCACACTCCAACTGCAGCCAGCTATGAGACATGACGTGGGATATTATAAGGTGGTCGCCAGGAATAAAGTGGGACAAACTGTCGCCAGGGTCAGGGTGGTAGAAGCTACCACGCCTGACGCTCCCGATAGCCCCACCACCGCTGATACTTCAGACACCGAAGTCCTACTCCGCTGGAAACAACCCCGCCACGACGGTCACGCGCCTGTGTTGTGCTACAGTTTGCAAGTCAAGAAAGGAGACGCCCTAGAATGGGTGGACGTCGCCGCCAACATCGACCATGAGTTCTACGTCGTCAAGAATCTAACCCCCGACACGAGCTACCAGTTCCGTCTCGCCGCGAGGAACAAGATGGGCTGGAGTGAGAAGGGTATCCCGACGCATTTAGTGAAGACCAAAGCGGCCGGATCCTCAAAGATTCAAGTCACCAAAGCGATGGCGCATCTACAACAGCTGACTGAAGCCGGAAGGGAAATCGTCGAAGAGGAACGACCAGTTTTGGATTACACGACAGAAGAGAGCCCTATAGAGTGGGACACGACGACCGACCTGGCCGAGCGGTACAGCTTCATCTCCGAGGTCCACCGCGGCCGCTTCTGCACCGTCGTGAAGGGCGTCGACAAGCGGACCGACGCCGTCGTCGTCGCGAAGGTTCTGGAAGTTCGCGCCGAGACCGAAGTCCAAGTTCAACGCGAATTCGAAATGCTGCGAAGACTGCGGCATTCGTCGATAGCTGGGTTGCTAGCGGCGCACCAGGTGCCGGGCGCCGGCTGTGCCGTGCTAGTGATGGAGCGGCTACAGGGGGCTGATGTGCTGACGTATCTGAGCAGCCTTCACTCGTATTCTGAGCAGCTGGTAGCTAATATAGTCCTGCAAATACTGGACGGGCTGCAGTATTTACACTGGCGAGGAGCAGCTCACCTGGACCTGCAGCCGGACAACGTGGTGCTGGCGCCGGGCCGCGCGGGCGTCTTCAAGCTGGTGGACCTGGGGTCTGCCCACAGGGTCACCCGCCTGGGGGGCAGTGTGCCGCAGGTCGGGGATTTGGAGTTCAAAGGTAGGTGCTGGTTTGAAGACGGTTGTGTTTGTGTTTATGTTGTATAGAGAGTAGGTGGGTTACTTGATGTTTGGCAATCACTACCGCCGAAATCATTACCGTTTTTAAATAAATCTAAAAACTTGTTCAAGTCTTGTTCGCTAATGAGTATGATAGCTTATTATCACGGACCGGAAAACCCCTTTATTTGATTAAGCCTATTGATAGGTTAACCCTATCAAAATCTTACCAAGATGGAAGGGTAACCCAATTGATATGGTATAGGCTATCGAAGAGGTAACACATTTGAATAAAGTGAACTACTTTCGATGCACTTGCCCTGTGATAGGTACTCTATTTCTATCTCTTTTCCGCGCATGCTGCTGAATTCGGAAGTATAATTCGGAGAACGAGATTGAATAGATGGTGATATTTTCTTACTTCGTTGTTAACGTGGAGGTTGGTTTTAAGTAAGACTTGAAATGGATTGTAATAGCATTGGATTTGTTGATAAGATTGTCAATTTTAAACTGTTACGAATATCATTTGAAAATAATTCTACTAACAGTTTCACATAGGTTTTGTGAAAAAACCTACAAAAAGTAAATGTCAATACCTACGACAGGTACACTGAATAAAAGTAATGGGGTTATGTATAAGGTTAGGTATATAGGTAGGTAGGTAGGTACGTATATTACATAATGGTGCCCACCACTTCGTCTGCATTGAATTAGTAATTCGCTGCTTCTCTTCCCGGGCATACTGTAAAAGTTATTTAAGGAATAGATTTTATTGAAGTTTTTGTGTGCGATAGGCTGAACTCTTGTCACTGCAACATTCTTTTTCTATCAGTATAATACCTCCCAATTTGACAAACGTGACATCATATGGTTTTATAGACTATGGTGTTCTGCCTACCCCATAAGTGATACAGGCGTGAAGTAATGTATGTATGAATATTCAACGTCTTGTCATGGAAATTACTACTTACTATTCTTTTACCTACCTAACATTTGTTTGTCGTAGCTCTTACTCATGTAAAATATAGAAACCCAGCATTAATAGATTTTGACGACAATTCAGTTACTACGCCTAATTTATCCCTTGAATTACCGTCCCTGGATAACCGCGTCGTATAAAGCGACTAATCCGAGTGAGCCCCGCTTGGTGGTAGCCTGACTGTCTCGCCTGACTGAAATTTGTCGCCAAATAACACCACAGCAGCATTGATGCATCCCGAAATATTTTATGAAGAGCCAGTTCAGTCATAAACCCATTTGCCATCATCTTCGACCTCATTCACACTTACCATCAGTTGAGATTGAGGTCAAACTCGGGCTTAGAAAAAAAAAAGTAGTAAGTATTAGTTAGTTACTTAGTATCTTTTTTATTTTTGTAAATCATTGCGGTGCAAGGATAGAAGCAAGTCAAAACTATTTTTGTGTAAAAATCAAGCTATTGCGCAGAAATTAATCTTGGAGGTAGTCTGACTCCGAACCCGTTACACTAATTTGGTTGTTCATTGAAATAAATCTTATTTCCAAATGAAATAATAAAAGTTAAGGAATATGGCTATAGGCACTCAGATAATTCGGTTGGTAGATATCTCAGAGAATTAACAGCGCTAGTGGCCCGCCAGCGAACTATCACCTCGCCTGCCCGCGTCTTCCTGAACGCACCTACCTATTTTATTGCGAAGTTATTTTAGAATGATCATATCTCCTAAGATTTTGTTTGAAATTACGTACCTAATGTAAAAGACAATTTTGTTCACAATTAAATACTTATGATTAATAACGTATTAAATTGGATTATGATTAATAGTATATTGATAAAACTACATCGCAAATTAATAGGTACATTAATTTTGAACGCGATTTATAACCATAAAAATGGTTATTGTGAGTCAATTTTAAAAGATAGGTATGTGTTGTTATGGACTTTGGGTAACTTAAACCGTTTACGCAGCGTACGCAATAGAAACTCTCAAAATTGAATAATTTTCCCCGTTTTCGCAACATTTTCCTTTGTAACTTCGCTCCTATTAGTCACAGCGTGATATTATATAAGTAGCCTAAAGCCTTCCTCAATAAATAGACTATTAAAATGAATTTTATTGATAACTCTTTGCGAGCGATGTTGCGATGACAAGTGGCAAGTTAGTACAAATGAAACTACTTGGTTGCAAATATGCAAAGTTCGCACGAATTTAAATCGAATGCTGTGCGCTTAGAGATTAAATTTGCGAGCACGTTTTAAAACCCGACTGAATCGGTAACCTTCATTAGGGTTTTCGATAGGCGTAGGTACTGCTTACATGCAGTTAACTCTATTGATATGGTAAGCCTTAAATTATCTCCGTATCTTTGATATGGTAACCAAATTGATAGGGTTTTCTAAAACAAGTCTATGAAAAACCCAATCGAAAACCTCTTTAAGGGTAAGCGGTTCCGGTCCCTGCTTATTACGTCTGATATAAAACTTAATCATTCACAATTTTGGCAAAAATTACTAAAATCCGTTTCAACTCATCGGCCATACCTACAACAACGGTACGCATTTTTTTTACATCAAAAGTTTGGCATCAAAATCTGTAGCACATTCATACTCGCAGTTTACAATTATCGTATTTTTTGCTATCGAAATTTTTGTCTGTGACAACGGAGCTCAGTTTTAAAATAATATTTTTCTCATTGAAACTAACAACGGGATCTCTTCTAATATTAACGCTAAGGTTTGTATTATGAAAGCATCAAAATTATAGGTTCTTAAGTTCAAACTTAAGGAGATTTCGTTAAAGTTATTAAATTTTAGTTTCAATATAGCGAGATATCTTCGAATCCTTGTCGCGATCGATTTTATTCAGTTGTTTTTAATTAAGAAAACGCTCATACTACCTAATTCTTAACATATTTATCTATTTTCGAGTTCAGTTTTACATAATTGATTCTCCCCCAGCGCCGGAGATAGTGAACGACGAGCCCGCGTACCCGCAGACGGACGTGTGGTCGCTGGGCGTGCTGACCTACATCATGCTGAGCGGCGTGTCGCCATTCCGCGGGGACTCCCCCGCCGACACGCGCCTCAACATCTCCTACGTGCGCTACCGCTTCGAGCACCTCTACAAGGAGCTCACGCAGGTAACGCATTGAACGTGTCCCCTTCCGCGGGGACTCCCCCGCCGACACGCGCCTCAACATCTCCTACGTGCGCTACCGCTTCGAGCACCTCTACAAGGAGCTCACGCAGGTAACGCATTGAACGTGTCCCCTTCCGCGGGGACTCCCCCGCCGACACGCGCCTCAACATCTCCTACGTGCGCTACCGCTTCGAGCACCTCTACAAGGAGCTCACGCAGGTAACGCATTGAACGTGTCCCCTTCCGCGGGGACTCCCCCGCCGGCACGCGCCTCAACATCTCCTACGTGCGCTACCGCTTCGAGCACCTCTACAAGGAGCTCACGCAGGTAACGCATTGAACGTGTCCCCTTCCGCGGGGACTCCCCCGCCGGCACGCGCCTCAACATCTCCTACGTGCGCTACCGCTTCGAGCACCTCTACAAGGAGCTCACGCAGGTAACGCATTGAACGTGTCCCCTTCCGCGGGGACTCCCCCGCCGACACGCGCCTCAACATCTCCTACGTGCGCTACCGCTTCGAGCACCTCTACAAGGAGCTCACGCAGGTAACGCATTGAACGTGTCCCCTTCCGCGGGGACTCCCCCGCCGGCACGCGCCTCAACATCTCCTACGTGCGCTACCGCTTCGAGCACCTCTACAAGGAGCTCACGCAGGTAACGCATTGAACGTGTCCCCTTCCGCGGGGACTCCCCCGCCGGCACGCGCCTCAACATCTCCTACGTGCGCTACCGCTTCGAGCACCTCTACAAGGAGCTCACGCAGGTAACGCATTGAACGTGTCCCCTTCCGCGGGGACTCCCCCGCCGGCACGCGCCTCAACATCTCCTACGTGCGCTACCGCTTCGAGCACCTCTACAAGGAGCTCACGCAGGTAACGCATTGAACGTGTCCCCTTCCGCGGGGACTCCCCCGCCGGCACGCGCCTCAACATCTCCTACGTGCGCTACCGCTTCGAGCACCTCTACAAGGAGCTCACGCAGGTAACGCATTGAACGTGTCCCCTTCCGCGGGGACTCCCCCGCCGGCACGCGCCTCAACATCTCCTACGTGCGCTACCGCTTCGAGCACCTCTACAAGGAGCTCACGCAGGTAACGCATTGAACGTGTCCCCTTCCGCGGGGACTCCCCCGCCGACACGCGCCTCAACATCTCCTACGTGCGCTACCGCTTCGAGCACCTCTACAAGGAGCTCACGCAGGTAACGCATTGAACGTGTCCCCTTCCGCGGGGACTCCCCCGCCGACACGCGCCTCAACATCTCCTACGTGCGCTACCGCTTCGAGCACCTCTACAAGGAGCTCACGCAGGTAACGCATTGAACGTGTCCCCTTCCGCGGGGACTCCCCCGCCGGCACGCGCCTCAACATCTCCTACGTGCGCTACCGCTTCGAGCACCTCTACAAGGAGCTCACGCAGGTAACGCATTGAACGTGTCCCCTTCCGCGGGGACTCCCCCGCCGGCACGCGCCTCAACATCTCCTACGTGCGCTACCGCTTCGAGCACCTCTACAAGGAGCTCACGCAGGTAACGCATTGAACGTGTCCCCTTCCGCGGGGACTCCCCCGCCGACACGCGCCTCAACATCTCCTACGTGCGCTACCGCTTCGAGCACCTCTACAAGGAGCTCACGCAGGTAACGCATTGAACGTGTCCCCTTCCGCGGGGACTCCCCCGCCGGCACGCGCCTCAACATCTCCTACGTGCGCTACCGCTTCGAGCACCTCTACAAGGAGCTCACGCAGGTAACGCATTGAACGTGTCCCCTTCCGCGGGGACTCCCCCGCCGGCACGCGCCTCAACATCTCCTACGTGCGCTACCGCTTCGAGCACCTCTACAAGGAGCTCACGCAGGTAACGCATTGAACGTGTCCCCTTCCGCGGGGACTCCCCCGCCGGCACGCGCCTCAACATCTCCTACGTGCGCTACCGCTTCGAGCACCTCTACAAGGAGCTCACGCAGGTAACGCATTGAACGTGTCCCCTTCCGCGGGGACTCCCCCGCCGGCACGCGCCTCAACATCTCCTACGTGCGCTACCGCTTCGAGCACCTCTACAAGGAGCTCACGCAGGTAACGCATTGAACGTGTCCCCTTCCGCGGGGACTCCCCCGCCGGCACGCGCCTCAACATCTCCTACGTGCGCTACCGCTTCGAGCACCTCTACAAGGAGCTCACGCAGGTAACGCATTGAACGTGTCCCCTTCCGCGGGGACTCCCCCGCCGACACGCGCCTCAACATCTCCTACGTGCGCTACCGCTTCGAGCACCTCTACAAGGAGCTCACGCAGGTAACGCATTGAACGTGTCCCCTTCCGCGGGGACTCCCCCGCCGGCACGCGCCTCAACATCTCCTACGTGCGCTACCGCTTCGAGCACCTCTACAAGGAGCTCACGCAGGTAACGCATTGAACGTGTCCCCTTCCGCGGGGACTCCCCCGCCGACACGCGCCTCAACATCTCCTACGTGCGCTACCGCTTCGAGCACCTCTACAAGGAGCTCACGCAGGTAACGCATTGAAGAGGGCTTAGTCACATGATCCCTACATCACTCGATGCCATTAGTGTCATAGCTAGATATTAATATAGACATTTATTATGGTTCAGCAGGCCTATTATGGATCTCAAAACCATGCGATGACATGAAATAGTTTTGACGTTAAGGCCGCTCAACATTTCTCAACGAGATTCTCGCGAGAAAGCCATTCTCGTATTCCGCTCAATTTCTCTCATTTTTCTCTACTTTTTGTGGGTTTTGGGGTCTGTGGGGAGTTTGGAGTTTTGTGTAGGAGTCACGATCGCATGTTTCTCAGTAACGAGCGAGCCGCCGATTTGAACGGTTATATCGCAGAGTAGATATATCTCAGCGATGCGCGTCTGCGAATTATCATATCAATCGAATAAACTACTAATACTAACTTGAATATTCGACTTGAACGATAGTAATATACAAACGTCCTGAGTCGAATGATACTTCTAATATTCGTAATTACTAACGATGGTTAACCTCAATATGACCGAATGACCTTGAAAGAAAGCATTCGAATGGTTAGTTGAATGACTGAATGCATTGACAGGCAGCTTGTGTCCGCTGTTTCACACACATTACTCCCTTTAGAGAGAGGGAGACTTTTGAAGTAACTCGTAATAGATTTTAAGAGTTTTTGTTAATTTTTTTATATTGTTAGTATTGAAAATGGTCCAGGAAGATAAAAATTAATATCTAATATGTTTTATTTACTAACAAATAAAGATAAATTGTGATAAAAACATATTGATCTCAAGGCTTTATATTCTATGTATGAAGATTGTTAACGACTCGCGAGATTCTAGCGAGAATGTGGAGCGGCCTTAAAACTTATCATACGCTCATTATTTGGTATACCATGTAAATTGAATACAATAACCCCCATATATAATAATTAAGTTTATTTATGAAAGCAAACGAAATGGAAGAATACAAATGAAATCAAGAAACCAACATATCATAGAGGTGGGTGCGATCTCACCTTTTTCAATTGACGTTTTTAAGTCATAGATGGTGATTGAAACTGTCATTTCAAAAGGTAATGCAACGCCTCTTGGATGCAAATGTATAGGGAATTCGTTTATTCTTTGTGTCATAATTGTTGATAATTGTATCATAGAAATCATGTTTATCATGTCATGTCATGAAAGAACCGTAATAGGCCTGCAGACTTGTATTAAAGTTATTAATGAAGGTCGAGTGCGATCTATATACTGTTAACGCCATCTAACGGCGAGAAAAATATTAAAATGTACTATCGCACCAACTGAATCAAACATGATCCATTTTGTTGATAATTCGTTTGAAACTGTGAAACTTGTAAGGACTATTGCGTATAATGCAGGACAGTTTAGATAATGTACGAATTCTGTACTCAGTAAATGTCAGCGTCGAATGAACTGATAACAAGTTCGTCACCTGGGAAACTTATCTTCAAGCTAATTTTGACCTACTAGCATTTAGATAGTTTGCCAAAATGGGCGTATGGCGGGCAATGATTCCATTAATTCGATAGTACTTTATGTAGTAGGTAACAAAGCTGAAGAATTATTGGTTTTACGCAGTTGAAACTACCAGTCGTTATTTTGTTTATGTACCTAATTCCTACGGGATCATAAATTGTGGGCATTACCTCGCGAAGTTGCTGGTATTACCTGTTTACTTCCGCGATTCGAACACGTATTGAGTACCTATATCGAGCTTGATTGCATTGAAAACATTATACTTTATTTGATTAATTGTCCAAAACCGTTGCAATTCGATACCTCGAGGTCAATAAATCAATAATATTATAATTATTTTACAATTTAATACTTAAAGCTCTTTTATTAAAAATGAGTAAAATATAAAACAACAAATTCGAAAACCCGCCCGACAAGCGACATACCCGGGTTCTACATGATTCTCGACTTAAACTGTTATTTTGTAACTAAATTATCTTTTTTATGGACCGGATTTTAGGCTGATAATGTTGACCAATAGCAATGCGGGCGAAATTCCTCGCAGTCGTTTGTGAAAAAAACACAAAAAAAAGAAAGTATATTTATTATATTTCTCTTAAATCTTTCTCATCTCCTCAGGAGGCGACCCGGTTCCTGATGTTCATCTTCAAGAAGGTCCCGTTGAAGCGGCCCACGGCCGAGGAAGCCGCCGAGCACCGCTGGCTCGCGCAGACCGACTTCATCACGCGCAAGAGGGAGCGCGCCGTCTTCCTGGGGCACCGGATTAAGGTACCACCAGCAGTGTAAACAGACACGTTTAGCTTTCCCTAAAGCCTTTTTGTACTTCCCGATAAAAACCGTCGGGCCGAGTGAACCGGCCTGCCATCTTGTTTTAAATTCACTTTTGCGCATGTTACATAGAATCTTGTAATAGCTCATTTATACCATCAATATCCGCTGCAAATTACTGCCATCTGAGAAATTTCAGCAAAGTTAGCACAGGTACCCCTTTTATTTTATCAGTGATACCTACCAATATTCACAAAAGGAGCTTCTTTTCTCCTCTAGTTAATAAAACTATCGAAAATATTATGAGATACCCAGATCCCTCGTTTAATGTTTAATGTTTAGAGATTAGCATTTTATCTTCCAAGAGCGGTCATATTGATTAATAAAGAAAGATCCCTTCTACATGTTGTTTATTAATGTACTTGAGGAAAATCATTGGAAAAAAACTAATGAAATATGCTTTTTATGATTGTCACAGGAATTCTCTGATGAATACCACGAGAGGAAATCCCAAGAAGCTTCTCAGGCGGACTTGTCGTCGAAGGCATTCGGCGCCGCGGCCGCGCTGCGTCAGCTCGCGCGCTCCAACAGCATACAGGAAGAACTGCAGACCACCTTCGCCAGCCAGGCTTAGAACATCCCCCGCCTCCCACAGCCACGACCAATTGTACATACACACCTAGACTAGAGAGCCCCGCTCTTGTTGACGCCTTTCTAAAACCGCTTATTATATAGCCAACAACGCGTCCTGCTCACTTTACATGTAAGCTGATACGACGACTCCTTGTCCTGTCGACATGGCCATTGAATTCATATTGTCCTGTTCACCAATCACTTATTAATGTACATTTTGCATTATCATACGAAATTCTAGTCATAAATTTTGTTACATTTTCGTTACTGTTAAGCTATTTATTTATTTGTATACAATTTTTACTATTTATTTAGTTTATTATTTTGTAATGGATTATATTTGATGCTCCAGTATTCAATAAATTAATAAAGAAGAGCATTGATTTACTGTACGCCTTTTATTTTGAAAAAATTACTAATGTTTCCACGCAATAACATTATGGAAAGTTGAATTTAGACATGCTGAAAAAGTTATATTAGTGCAATATTGGGAAGGTAATTTATAATCATGAATAGGAAGATGACCAGATTTTAATGCGTTGTACTAATAACATTTTAACTCGATGATGTTCAAAAGCGATTCTGCTGAACATAAAAAAAAATGATCAGATTTAGCTTACTAATTCCCATAAATACAGGTACTCAAAAAACCATGTATTCTATGACAAAGTCTCAAGAATACATGGTTTACCTGCTCACAAGACAGTTGCTCACGTTATGCCTGATAGTTAAATCTCTGAGAGATTTTTTCTGCTGACCACACCTTCGTTATTATGCCAACTAGTCAACGAAAGCCTTAATTTTGTAGTCCAAAGAATACAAATATGTAAATTTCCTGGTATAAATTAGATTTAATTATAAAACATTACAAATTTCTACTTAAACAGTATGGTAGGTATCTTATTAAATAGATTACAGGTTATTGCAATTCACAGCATTGACTTTTATAATATTGGTGTTTCATGTCATACATATAGAGAAAATGTAGGATACTTGCCATGTACAGGGTGACTGGTGAGTCACTTTCGAAATTCGAGTATTTGATAGTTTGACATAATACATGAAGATAAAAAATAAATATTAATTAGTTACTGAGTAAACTTAACATTACGCAACATTACTTCATTACGCAAGTTGGTGTAGATGACTTCACAAACGGTTATCTAACGTATTTATGTATAGGGAATTCTGGTGAAAAATTAAGTACCTACTTTTATTACATAATTGTGATCAGAATCGAGTACAAAGTGATCTACTTCTATATCTAAAATTTGTCACCAGTCACCCTGTAATATGAGATTTAAAAAGTGTGTTTGGAACTATATGTCAATATTTTCTATACTAAAAAAATATATTCAATTATTATCAGAATAGGTAATCCAGCCAGTTTCACTTTACCATTAAAGCCCCTGGGTACAGCATACATTTAAAAATAAGTATGCATTACTTAGCAGCTTCTGGTCAATCAACAAAAGCAACATGCCAAGCTCATTAAATACAATATCTGAAGAGCTAATGCAATATTACAAAGCTTTTTCTTGGGTAAATATTGGTGAATATTGTTTGACAAGTGATGAATGAAGCTTAGTAAAAATTAAGCACAGTATATAAACAAGCATTAACGACCCTAAGCTGGGTTTATTAAGTTGTTAAAAAGAGTAAGAAAATTTTATAAGACCTTCAAATAAAAAGAATTTGCTTTATGACATGGAACAAAAGTGGCAGCACAGGCAATGAGATAATGCATTTCTGATTAGAAGGGAAAGGAAAGCTCTGATTTTGACAGCTGTCAGAAATGCACTCTCGTCTGCCGCACTATAGTTGTGATGAAACAAAGTCAAAATTATCAAACATTGACAATTATATTAAAATAAACAGTTGAACAAACTTAATTGACAGTAATTTATGGTTATCAATATCCTTGTATATGAAACATGTTACAATAGGTACCTATATTTCTTTATATTACTTTATTCCAACCTCAATAGCTAGTGAATGACTACAAAAGGCAACCATGCTAGTATTGTAAATTGTAATACAAAAAATATTAAATAATAATTTATTTTTTTTCTCAGCCAAACATTTTCCATATATGTATATTTTAATTATTTCAGTAATTGCATCAATTTCATTATATAAGTTTGTAACATAAGGTTATAAAATGCTTTATTTCATGAACACATAAAATTGCTTTTAATTAAAAATATTTTTACAAGGAACTTGAAAATAATATTAACTACAGAAATAATCATTCCCATATTTTTTTAACACAACCCAAAGAAGAAATGACTTAGTAAACATTTAAAAAAACTCATTAGACATACAATAACTATTGATTATTTTGAGTATTTTGTCACATTTTGTTTTATGAAACCAAAATGTACAAGTTTTCACAAAGAATTGTGAAAATATTAATTTAACTATGAATATTTGTATTAACTTGTAGAACACTCATCTTTTACTCTTGGAGGCACCAATATATTCTTGCACTTTAGCTTGAAACTCTACTTTATTAGTTTTGTACATTTCTGCTGCTTCAATATTCAAAGGGTCTTCAAAATTAAGAAGGTCCTGAAACACAAAAACAGCAACATACAAAGTCCTCATATTTTTCTTTTCAATATTTTTTAATTCAAAATTTGATAACACTTTTATGTAAGTCTTAAAAAAATATCGAATTACACCGTTATAGTCCTGACACCTTGTAAAGTTTAGAGTGCAATGTCCAATATTTTTATTTTATTATTTATAAAAATAATAAATTAAATAATAATATTATTATTTATTTTATTATTTAATAATATTTTTATTATTAAAGGGAGGCCTTTGCCCAATTTTGGGACACCCAGGGCTAGTAATAATAATAATACCTTTTACAAAAAGCCGTCATTCTTAACACATGCAGAATAGTACGAAAATTTCTATCTCTAGCAAATTAATTATTAGTACTTGGCTTCGGCCCGTACACTTAAAATAATAATAATAACATATATTTAAAATAACATATATTTGAAAAAAGAATAATAATAATAATAATTTATACTCTGGCAAATAATTCAATGCAGTAAAATGACAGTTCCAGTATGCCAACTTTCGAAAAGAAAAAAAATTGTGATGTGGTTTAAGTGAATGAATGTAAATATTTTTTTAATTATAACTTTGTAATGCATGGAAAAAAAATATTTTGCTTCACAAGATTTTTCTTTTCGTTAGGTTAACTATCCTTGAAATTTCATTTTTAACGACAAAGCCAATTTAAAAAGCAACAAGTATGGAAAATATGTTTGGTAATTAATTATTTTCATTAAAGTTACTTTTAAGATACAGAACACACCACAAATTCAAGTATTAATAAATTTCTTTAATTTTTTTTGTGAAATGAATGACAAATAAGTACTTGTTCATTTTCAATCATTCTCATTCAGTATTTACTTACACTACAAAGTTTTTATCTGGTATCATTATTTTCCTTTTTGACATTTCGATCTCGTTGTTTTCTTTATTTATATCTAATTTATAATCATTTGCGTCAACCTAATCTGATGATAAATTAATAAAGCCAGATAGAGTACACTGGTTTGGAATGAAACTTGCAGTTTATAAAACATTGCAGTAAAATAATTGTATTCTAATTGACCAATAATGTTAAGTGTAATCTTAGCCAAGACAGAATACAAAGATAGTAAAGATAACTTACAGTAAACAAGGAATTAAGACCCCAGACAACATCCTTCAGTCTCCGAGTTGGTGCCCAGCCATGCTCATCAATAGATGTTTGTCTTAACAAGGAGAGGCAGATATCACCATCTACATTGATATTTGGATGCCAAAGTTTAGTCAAACAAGTCACTTTGGGGGGCTGAAAAGAAGAATAATCCATTAGTAAACAGAACAAAAGATATGCAATAACCAATAGTATAAAGATACTTACAGCCATATTATAGTCTTCTGTAACAAAAACACTAAATTTAAATTTTCCTCCTACCCAATAGCCTTCATCTGGAGTAACAGTTAATATAAATTCACTAAGTACATTAGGATCTTCAAAACTAACACAACATGTTCCTGGAAGATTCTCATTCATTTCCAATACCTCTTTTACTAAAAGTTTATCTCTTACTGATATTCTACGAATTACATCGCCGTTTACACCATTTGTTGGCTCGGGAGGTTCTTTTTTTAGTTTTCTATTTAAGGTTATCATTTTGTTTATATACTTTATAACAATCTCATATATAACGACATGCTAATCATTGAGTAATGTAATATTTTACAATCAAGAGGTGTTTATAGAAAAAAATATAACACCTGAGCCGAAAATTTCTGACTCGCAGTCAAAACTTCAAAAGTGAAAACAAATATATTTTGCTTGTCTGTCAGACTGACAAGTGAGGTGAGTGAAAGAAAGCCATAGATAAGTAAGAATCTCTGGAACAAACCTATGGAACTGCCCTAAGCATGTACTTTTGTTGTATACCTACGTAAACAAATCGGGTAACAAACATGGCGGATTAGAGATGGATGTGTCGATATTTTTTTTAATGTCGATAATCAATATATATAAAACTGTTCCGTTACTGACTGAGTGACTGAGGTACTGAGTGACTGAGTGACTGACAGACAACGTACAGCCGTATCTACTGGGCCTAGAGAGCTGAAATTTGGAACATACATTCTTTAGGGGATGTAGGGGTGCACTAAGGAAGGAATTCCCGAAATTCCCACGGGAACGGAAAATATAGGACTTTTCAGTTTGTATGAAAAATCTTATTCCTTGAGTGCACCGATGTAAAACTTGGCGTAAAGGTTTTTCAAAGTGTGTCTGGTTATGTTATGGAAGGAATTCCCGAAATTCCCACGGGAACGGGAAATATATGATGTTTTAGTTTGTATGAAAAAATCCCATCCCTTGAGTGCACGGATGTGATACTTGATATAAAGGTTCCTCAGTAAGTGTCTGTTTGTATTATGGAAGTAAATCCCGAAATTCCCTCGGGAAGTGGTTGGACTTTTTAGTTTGTATGAAAAAATCCCATCCTTTGAGTGCACGGATGTGATACTTGATATAAAGGTTCCTCAGTAAGTGTCTGTTTGTATTATGGAAAAATCTTATTCATTGAGTGTACGGATGTGATACTTGGCATGAAGGTTCTTCAAAGAGTGACTGGTTGTGCTACGAAAAAAATTCCCGAAATTCCCACGAGCAGGGGAAATATATGATTTTTAGTTTGTATGAAAAAAACTTATTCCTTGAGTGCACTTGATATAAAGGTTCCTCAATAAGTGTTTGTTTGTATAATGGAATGAATTCCCGAAATTCCCACGGGAAGGGAACTTTTTAGTTTGTATGAAAAATCTTATTCCTTGAGTGTACGGATGTGATACTTGGCATTAAGGTTCTTCAAAGAGTGACTGATGGGGTTCGAAAAAAAATCCCAAAATTCCCACGGGCAGGGGAAATATATGATTTTTAGTTTGTATGAAAAACTTATTCCTTGAGTACATGGGTGTGATACTTGGTATAAAGGTTCTTTCAGTGGGTGTCTGGTTGTACAGTTTCTGAAATTTCTAAGAGAAGGGTAGTTAAGCGCATACGAAGTTGCGGGTTAAAGCTAGTTATCTATAAGTTGTTTCTTAAACCTGCCGGAGAAACCAATAAAAGTTTTCGCTGTTTTGTAACAACCTTAACTTGGTTGGGTTAATATAGTCATTCAATTCCGAATGACTTTAATCGTATTATCTCATTAATTATCAAATGTACTAGGCTGAAACTTTACTGATAACGACTGAACTAAACAACTAATTATTGACATAACATTCGGTTCATATATGCATATTCAGGCTAACCAGTGACCAAATAACACCGCGCGCATCATGACCGTGATCGTAATCGATATCGATAACAAAAATCTCTCGACGGCACTTCCACAAGTAAACAACACGGGATACTAAAATGGCGTCATTCGGCAGCAAAAGTACATTGAAAATATTGACGACGGTACTGACAAACAGAGTGTTTATCCGAAAACACAGATTTTCATATGCAAGAATATTCGTGCGAGAAAGAGACATAACTATTTTGTCGTCCTATATCAAATAGATTTTTTAATTCACTTCCATATGTTTGTTCCACTGAGATAAGAATAAAAACAAAACTATAGTAACCATATCGCTATAACTATTGGGGTGTCATCTAGTTTTAATTCTTAACATGCCATCGGTCTTCTGTTTTTCCGATGCATCGTATTAAGCAAAATATTTTAAGTCATGTTCCAATAAAATCCAATTTAAAATACGATAAAGTATGTAAATAATTTTTTAAACATTATTGTATTAAAAACAGTCTGGAATAGCACACAAGCTACTTTTCAACCAACTTCCAAAAGGAGGAGGTTCTCAATTCGTGTGTAGTTATGTTTTTTTGTCTAATTTACACGATGTTTCGGACAATTATGAAAAATATTTAGAAATACGTACTCGTATGTTAAAAAGTATTAAGGTTAGTGGGGGGAAGATGGAAAACGGGGTAAGACAGAAAGTCAACAATAACGCCACATCTAGCAGATTTTTTGAAGTGTTTGTAGCACTGTTTAAGCCGCCATTTAATTTTCTCCAATGTTATAGTCAATGTTTGAAGGTTATTGCACAGAAACATGTTTTTTTTTTACAAAATTATACAATCTGACTTTTTGCGTGTTTCTTCAAGTATTTTTATCTTACCCCGCATCCTGTAACTATCATTAAAAGCTAGGTACAACTGATTCTTTTGGATACTTAATAATTACTTTTTATTTACATTTGAGTTATTAAATAGATTTTTTGCCATTACTCGTATTTTTGGAATTGAAACAATTTTCTATCTTTACCCATTAGGTACATTTTGATGGGGTAAGATGAACATATCAATTTTCGAGTAAGATATTTGGAATAATATTATGCTACCAAATATGACAAATGTAACATAATCAGATTTTTTGTTTGTTTCTGATTTTTTATTATCAATTTTACTTTAAACAGTCGCTCAGCAATGTTTGAGAACATCCACTTCGATCTTTCCCCGGTGGGGTAAGATTGAAATACAAAAATCAAAATATTTGTCTTGTCTTTGTTTCCTTAGGCGTTTTGATGCTTGAGTCTGTTATTTTGTTTTCAGGGCATTAAATTCCATAGACTAGTATTGACCAAGAATGTATGTCATTCTCGTAAACGATTTTAGAAAATAGTTTGATCTTTCCCAGTCACCTTTCCGTCTTTCCCCTGTTTTATTTTTGTCCATTGCAAATGATGCTTGGTGTGGCACTCATTTCTTTATAGATTTAAATGAAATTTAACAAACTAGTTTAAAAATATACTCTCTGGTCGTCATCCACAATACATCAAGTTTAAATTTTGATTAATATGTAGTGTTTCACAAGGATTCAAAAACAACACTACTCATCTCATTGAAAACCCGTTCGATCTTGCCCCCACTCACCCACTTACTGCAAGTTCAGCTGATCTATTTTCACTTTTCATACAGTCCTTACTGCAGTGGTGAATCTAGATATCCAGAGCATAGAAACGCATCAATTTGTGTGCCATACTGAATTTCAATCTATTTCTAATTGATTTAATCAGGCGTTACTTTTCAAGTACAGAACTCGTTTGGTGGTCTCGGTGGTGGTCGTTGCACCCTGATGATGCTTCTGGTTGAAGCGTAACGCGTGTCGGCTATAGCCAAGGAACATAATATTTACAATACCTTATGGTGTGGGTTATAGTCACGGCTGGGCATTATTTATTTATTTATTGGAAACTCAACAGCTTTTTTACAAAGTATACATAATAATAAATTTAATCTTACAACATAAAACTTAAGCCATTAACAGAGTTTCATGGCATGATAAGCTTATATCTTATACACATTATTATCCCAAGTAATTTAAGTGGTTAACACATGAACAATAAAGAATATAGTTAAACAATATTTAACTACTCAAACATTTTTTTTTGTTAGGTACATTTTGTTTTTTAAGCTATTGCATAGCTTCTATCGCGGGCCTTGAGCGTAGGGACCGAATCCAGAAATTCCGTAACGAAAAAAACCTAACACCCCCCACTCCGACCGGCACAGCGGTGATTCTTTGATTTCATAACTTTACATGCGGGCTTTAATAAACAATCAGCGCCATCTACTAGGAACTTGTGGAACTTCATATTAGATCAAACATTACTGCATTAATAAAATAAATAAATAATTATAATTGCATAAGTTGATAAAAAATGCTATGCAATAGCTTTACCGCGGCAGTCTCCGAGTGCCACACGTCTTTTTTTTATTTTTGTACATATAAATCTTAGGTGTATAAAAAATAAATGTAATATTATTAGAAATAAATATAATATTAAATAAACACAATATGTAAATTATATGTAGGTACTTATATAAATAAATATCATTTTATATTCTTAAATCAAAATCTGCAAAAACCAGCAAATGTAATTTTTTTTAAAAATATATTGTTAATACAAAAAGAAGTTTATAGATGAAGTCCAGATCTTTCTATAAAGTACTTTTTATGCACTTTTAGTTTTCATAAAGAAATAAACCATATTTCGTTATATTTGCTGAAAGTAATCCTCCCTAGCCGCACCACATACTTTAGAGGTTAATTAATTAAAATGAATAGTTTCTTAAGAAAAAAAAGTATCAACGAAGAGTAGAGAAATGGTTAAATAAATAAATAAATTCCCCAGACAATCACACCAACTACATGGCTCCAAAGCAGGCATAGCTTGTGTTATGGGATACCATATAGCGAACTAGGGGGGAACATAGAATATAAATACATAAATAGATAAACACCCAGACACGGAACATTTTTTTTTCTGGGTCCGTGCGAGCATCGAACCCGCAACCACTGGCGTCTGAGGCAGATAGGTTTACCCCAACGCAATAGTGGTCGTCGAATGTTATTTGAATGGATTAACGGATAGTTAATATTCAATATTGCGAAATTGAGTTGCTGCAGAGTATATCTTCCAGCCACACACTACGACCAATAACTCCTTAACTAAAGGAGTTTATAGGTCCATAGTTGTCATATGCAAGGTACTCTTTAGGTAGATTTTTTCGGGATATTGATTTCTTAATAGTTCATTTTACTTTATTAACTTTGAGGTGGCGCGGCCAGAGAGCACTGCTTCGCGGCCGGACCACATAAATTGTTAATTAAAAAGTCATCTGTTGAGGTACTATGGAAATGCATATATTCCGATTAAAGTAGACTTTAGGTAGCTGTTATTTCGAACTAAGTATAGCATCTGGGTACTAAACTGTGGTCCGGCCACAGAAGACATACCTAACACACTATTCCTTTTGGTATATTTATCTTCCTCTACGGCTTCAACTAACGATCCTGTAGGACTTTCAGAATACAATCATTGAAGAACCTTCTTTATAATGGCAACCAGCCGTCGATACTAAACGACCTGCCATTACTGCCAGTATCATGTAATGAGACAGACGGTATTATTTAATAAAGGTCCTGTAAGTATGACAAAATATGTGAGGCGCGATGAAGAATTACCTACGACCATTCCTATGACTAGCAGTGGGCTGAGATGATGATGATGATTCCTATGACAGTGATAGCTGTCTGTCTGTCTGTCAATGGAATGGACTCAATCAAGTGATTGAGTCCATTCCATTGACAATTTTTAGCACGACCAATCAATCGTTTCAAAAAAACAAGTGTTATTTCTCTTCACATTGTTTATTTTCCTTTTTGAACAAATTGTAATACAAGTTATTGGACGGGACAAAAGTGTAGTTTATAAATTTGTTAAATACATATATTTTACGTGGTCAGTATAATGGCAGAAATATCATGGCCCTGGCAATATAATTTTCCCCCATTCTTTACGTGAGTACCTTTTAGTTTTTATTTTTAACCCCAAAACTGACTTATAATGGCTCTTCTTGGATACTCGTGGAAATACATTAACGAGGGCAATGCTCACATAGTGCTTCAACTCCAAAACACTCAATCCGTTGTGAGGCTGATCAAGGAAGATGAAAGACCGCTGGATTACAGAGACATTAAAAAGAGTGTAGACTTTGTTAACAATGTTATGAATCCACTGCTGTTTGGATGTTATGAAATCCAAGAAATAGTTGTGTTGTCTAATGATGAACTTACCCAACTAAGGACCAATTTACATAAACTACGTCCAAAACATAGAATAGAAAAGAATAAGTATTTTTTCAGTAGAAATGCAATTAAGACTCCAAACTTGGCAATATTAAATCCAGTATTGAAGTCAAACTATTGCATTGAAATAAAACCAAAAGAAGGATTTTTGCCGCCTAATTTGAAACCTTATGGTAAATGTTACTACTGTTTGAAACAACATCTCAAGCTCAGAGACAAGCAAATTAGTAGCCTTAGTAATTACTGCCCACTGGATTTCTTTTCTGGACAAAAAAATAGAATGAAGAAAGCACTGTGTAGCTTGGCTCAAAATCCACAAAACAATTTTAAAATATTTCATGATTGTGAATTAATTTATGATGAATACTCAACCATGGATATTTTCAATCAGTGTATAAAAGACACTAAAATATTTATAAATTCTGACCAATTCTTTGAATTTATTATTGAAATACTTCTCAGCCAGTGTACTGGAAGAAACATTATTCCATTAACTGGTTCTAAAATTGTCACAGAGAGCAATGATTCTGAAGAATGTTTTGAAAATTATAATTTACCAAAGACATCATATCTGTATGAGATATTAAACTTACAAAACTTGAACAAATCTTGTGATTTTTACTCAGAGTGCCTGAGCACTGAAGACACTGATTATGTTCAGGCTTGTCTAGAATTCCTGAAAGTGAACAAATTAAATCTGAAGAATGATAGAGATGCTCAATTTTTTTTGGAAAACGCTAACAAGTTTAGTTTAGCTATGATCTCTGCTATAGTCAGAGATTGTTCATTAATGATAACTTTTTCTCAAAACTTCATTGATGGCTTAAGTTGTGTTGATCTAAATGGCCAGTTGATTCCTTTTAAGGTTTCTGTGACTGATTTAGAGCCTAAACAACAATGTACCTTGGCTAAAAGGGTAGCTGATGAAAGAAAACTTCTTAAAATATATGAGCAGTCTTTCTGTTCAAAAAGTAAGTAAAGAGAGGTGAATTACATAATTCAATGTAAGGTGTGGGTAATAAATAATGGTTTGAATATATAAAAATATCACATCAACATTTTAATATCCCTTCAGCCCTATAATAAATGCTATTTTTCTTATAGTACTATAGACAAAGTGAGGCTTGTGTTAATAGAATAGTGGCACCACAAACAATTGTTATAAGATGCAGTCCTAAATTTTTTACTGCTAAAGTTAAATGGGACAAAATTTTACATTTTTTTATTTCTTTCAGAATCCAACCACATGCAGAAACCAGAATAAAACAGTTGCAAGCATGGCAGCATCTAATTATAGAATATTTAAAAGCAAACAAACAGTCAACAATAGATATCAGAGAATCACAGAACAGTGCATTATTTAACAACACCTCTATAGAAAGGAAATTATCACAAGAAGCCATTTTAACAGTTTTAGAGGACATGTCAAAGTCAGGCTTAGCTGCCCCTATTGATAAAAGTAAAAATATTTGGGAAATATATTGGCATTCCTTGGATGAATGGGGCAATTTAATTTATAATTGGGCGAGTAACAATGGTCTGACTAACGCTGTGTGCACACTCTTCGAGTTGAGAGAGGGAGAGAATACCATCAGTGAAGGTAAGATTTCTGTTACTGTATCATTTTATAGCTCTAGCCATATTGCATTAACTGTTCAAGATTCTCCTGTTCGTATCTAATTGCTAGAGTGTGTTATTTTATCTTTAATGTTTTATTAAAATGTTCTTTACTGTATTAAAACGTCATTACATTTGAAATAAATGACCACAGGAACACCATCTTTTGTTACAGAATTCCATGGCTTAGACATGAATGTCTTAATAAAAGCACTTAAGGCTTTAGAAACCAAAGGCAAATGCGAGCTGATGGAGTTTGATGACAACCAAGGAGTGAAGTTCTTCTGAAAATATGTTTAATTATTGGAAGTCATGATTGATTGGAGCTTGTTCATGTTTATCTATATATAGATGCATTTTGTTAAGTTGTATAATATATTCTTAAATGTTAAATATATTTTATATTTTAATATATGTAATATTGAGTTGTTTTATTGTCTAAAAGTTTTCCTGAAAAATAGATCTGGTAAAATGTTACAGTTTACCTTAGCAACAATTAAAATATTAACATAATGCTGATTACCAATAATCTTAAATATTGAAGTTCTCATTCAGTATTTGAAGACTACAGCAGCAGCTTGAACTGAGATTTTCTTAAGGTTCGGAGTTTCCTTTCAAATGAATTCCCAACAGCATAGCTAAAGGGTTGCAGAGTTTTTGAGTGACGACCACGTGATGCAGGACGGAGCCACAGTAGAGCGACACTAGTTGGACCACTGATTCAGTCAAAGTCCGATATGTGGGTTGGTCAAGGACAATAAAATACAGTTTCATTATAAATCAATTTTTATTAAATATGTATTGTGTAAAATTGTACAATTTCAAAATTGATCACCTTACAGCTATTAGGTATTTTATCATAGAAAATGTTTTCTGAAATAAATTCTCATTAAATACAATAAAAAATCAATTACTTACAAACAGTGTGTAGAATGTCTTGTTTTGGATTTTGTAATAATTGTAAATGCCCATTAGCAGGATTTTTAACGAATACGTATTTCACTAATCTAATTGTTACTGTGATGCATAAGGAGGTCGCGTCGCGTCGGTGACACTTATACGTATTTCCTAATAACTATTAAACAATCAGTCTTCAACCAAAATACACCTTAATACTTACAACTATTGACATCAAATTCAACAAATAACTTAATTCTGTACACCTTTGTGCCTTAACTTAGTAAAACTCCAAACTGTGTCAATCAATAAAACCCATGATAATCTATTGTGCCATGTTACATTGTACTATCATATAAAACATTACTTTCTATCGGCAGTTGAGAATATATCATGTACAAAACATCACAGTTAATTACAATATGTAATACGTTATTTTGGAATGTCTCAGTAATCAACCAACCGTTGATAAAGTGATAGGTATCATTGCGATATGCTCCTTTTGTGAAATTTAAAATATCTACAAAAATTACAAGTTTATGTCCGTAACACAATGAGTTAGACGGTATCCGTTGGCTCCTTAATTACATCATTCGGAATTAAACCTAAGTTGACTATGCTCTCAGTTTACAAGTTTTTTTGGGTTAAATAACATGCCATTTGTTTTGTTAACCGTCAGTTTGAAACCTACTGTGTTGTAGGGTAATGTTATCTTCGCCATCAAAACAATCTCAACCTACAGCCAGCTACGACAATACCCATCTAACTGACCAGAACTCATAGCCTACAAATACTCGCTACACTCCAAAGCCTGGTTGCAGTATCCGTTGCTGCGCTCGACGGTGCCGTTGGAGACGGTGGTGAGGGGGTCGGCGGGCTTGCCGGCCGCCGGCGCCGGCACGACGGCGTTGCCCTTGCCGGCCGGCGCCGGCGGCCGGTAGCACCACCACGCCAGGAAGAAGAACAGCACGGAACACAGCTTGCCGACTAGTGCTAGCGCGAGCATGTACCTGCGGGTATGAAACACAAGTTATTTGGTTGTTTTTCTGTCGTCGTCGTCGATACTTACTTGATGTCATTAGTTTAAATGTTTTCACCCGAAAACTACGGTTAGTAAAATGACTGCACTAAAAATAAGTACCTAGATCACGTCGGTATGCAATGAATAATGTGTAATTTACTACAAATTATTTACCTACGTTAATTTTACGCAAGGTTTGTGTTAAATTGGTTACTTAATTATTTCTTTAATCATCGATCATAAATCTCAATAAGTAATCAATAAACACACACACAACAATATGGTCTGGGGATATATAAAACTTTTTTAAATAACTTTAAAAGTAGGTACCTACCTATTGTCCTTAAAAAAAAACTATTGATGACAGATTAAAAAAACATTAGGTATTAAGTTCCTTTTCTAAATTCAAATTTGTAACTATATAAAAGGTTTTGTTTTAAGATGAAATTCGCATTCATTAAATTTCTTCCAAAGAACTAAATTTTCACAAAATTCTAACTTGATTAAAACTCCATAAACTATAAATGTTTCTCAAATGCATCTCCGGTGTTCATTTAATCTTGCCACTTAGACACTTGATCAGGAACGAAATGTTAAGAGCAGCGAGCATGATTCAAGCTGGCGCTACCCAAATTGCAGTTTCTGAAGCCATGAGGACCAGTCAGAGCCGTTATATTCAGGCTTTGGTCACGTTATCGTGACACGGGGAAAGTGGTGGAACGGCACCGAGGACCTCAACACATTACAACTCAATATGTAGGTACAGGACCGATTCATAGGAAATGCTGCACGAAGTCAACCAAATGTAACAGCGATGCAATTGGTTCAAAGGCTACAGAGGGAGTATGGTTTGCTGGACGACTATATAAAGTCAAACTACCTGCTCGTAGGCCACTTCGGGTACCAGCTCTAAGGATCGAGGAAGTAAGTAAGTAATCGAGGAAGAAGATTACAATGGGCTATTGCACACGAATACTGGAACCATTCTCAATGGTCACTTGAGCGTTTCACTGATGAATCTAGGTTTAGATTTCATTCTGATTCGCGAAAAGTACGCGTTTGGGGAGAACATGGACGTTGGAATCGACTGCAGCACCCCCAACAAGTTCATGCATATCAAGGTGGTATGATTATGGTTTGGGCAGGAATTTGTCTCGTCAGTAGAGCGGACCTCGTTTGGATACAAGGCAATATGACTGCTCTAAAATACCAAGATGACAGCAAATGGGAAAAACATTCCAGCTAATGCACGTCAATGCCTGTCCACATACGGCGCGTATCGTTACAAGTTGTTTACAACATCGTTATATCCAAGCGTTTGACTGGCCTGCACAATCCCGTGACTTAAATCCTATTGAGCATGCCTGGGATATGCTTCAGAGAAGAGCTCTTAGGAATTTCCCCGAAGATATTGTGCACGAAAACCAGCTTTTCTTGCATCTTAGCAGGGCTTGGGACAGTATTCCACAACAGGATATTGACACCTTTGTTTTGAGTATGCAGAACCGCTGCAGATGTGTCAGGAGAGTCTTAGGTGGATTCACGGATTATTAATTGTAAGTTTTCATAACTTTTTATAAAAAAAATAGTTCTTTCGTTTGGGTTTTGATGTTTCAAAAACAAAGTTAAGATTGAAATTTTGTCTGAGTTTTTCCTCTGCTTCTAAGTTTTTTTAAAATTTAACTTTATCAAAAAGATTATTATCACATTAGATAGATTATTAGAAATTTAATAGAATTTTAGTTATTTAATTGAAATATCCCTAGACCTTGTTGATGTGTGCAGTTTTTTTCCAAGTTATTGGTTGGTACGTACTGTTCTAAAGACTGTAGTGCTGTAACTAATAAGTTATAGCAAATAAAGTTCAATATACGTCGCTAGCAAGTACTATAGAGAACCCATCATAAATGTGCGAACTAAGTCATATATCATTGTCTTTTATCCGTTTTCACTATTACACACAACACAGCATAGTGTTGTTGGAGCGAGACAGCCGATATGAGTCAGTTTGCGAGTGTGTAATGGGGGCATGGCGGTACCTGCTCATGCTGCGGTTGTCGTAGAGCAGGCAGGCGCCGGCGCGCGCGCAGGCGGCGCGCCACAGCGAGCACGACAGGTCGATGAGGAAGCCGAACACCAGCGGCGCCGGGATGGTGCCCAGCAGCCGCACCTTGATCCACTGGATGCCCAGCGCGAACGAGCGCTGCTCGTCGCGCACGCATCTGGATCACATCACAGTTTTAATTAAACATAACTTAAGCAGTACATTCTTCAGTATCTTCGTGATCATGAAACAGGGGGCCTAAAAAAATTTGGTTTTCTACAGAGTTTTTATTACTTTTGTTTAGAAACATTAGTTTTTGTGGTTACCTGATTACCAAAAGATTACGCACAGGGTAAAAAAAACTGTGCGTACGCAATAATTTCATAAATATTATGTACAGGGGGACTGGTGACAAATTTTGGATACTGAAGGAGAGCACTCTGTGTTCTATTCTGATCATAATTATGTAATAAAAGTAGTGACTTAATTTTTCACTACAATTCCCTATAAATAAATACTACTATGTTACTATTTACTTTACATACAACTAAGTCAATCGCGGCACGTGACCTGGCAGGCGGCTAGCGTAATCATGTTTTGAGTAATCAATTCTTTAATTTTCGGTTCAGTTTACTCAGTAAATAATTAATATGTATTTTTAATATATTCTTTTCCCTTTATGTATGATCTCAAACTATGAACGTCCTTGAATTTGAACGTCATATAAGGGCTACCGCAAAACTAAAACTGGTAGGTACTTAAATAAACTATATTTACTTCACCAATGGCTTTTTGTCTTTCACATAAGTATAGCCCAGTCAAATTAAACAGATAAATAAAAAATACAAAAAATGCTTGATAGATAGGTATTATTAACCGCAACGGCTTCTTCTATAACGTGAAGTACTTTAGGTAGTTTGAGGTGGAAGCAGAAGGTACCTGAGCGTGGCGGAGAGCGCGGGCATGGTGGCGAGGAAGGTGAACAGCATGACGGCGAAGGACAGCGCCACGAACAGCCACAGGTGGCCGCACGCGCCGCCGCAGCCGCCGCCCGCCGCCGCGCCGGCCGCCTCCCATGAGACCGACACGTTCGCCGCTGGGGGCAACATTGTTTAATTAAATGTTCACCGAACTGATATACGAAATATATGGTTCCGAAGGAAGGTAGTTCAGGGTGTTTGGTGGCTGGGTGCAAAGGTTAAAGGAGGTGATAAACGAGGTATTTTTGAACATTTCTAGCCTTATATGTCTTTGACGAAACTTGTTAAGCTATTGCATAGATTCTATCGCGGGCCTTGAGCGTGGGGACCGAATCCAGAAATTCCGTAACGAAAAAATCTGCGCTTTTATGCGGGCTTTAATAAACAATCAGCGCCATCTATCGAGAGGCATCCATTCTAGGCAACATGACAATTTTTAGAGTTGACAGGTAAATAAACTTTCATAACAAATCCTTTATTTCGCTATTCTGAGTAAATCGATGAGTGGTCGAGTGGTAACGTCAAAAGGTTCCCGGTCAAGAGTTACGAGTTCAAGCCCTGATAAATCGCATTGACATGAATCCTTTTTTTATGTTTTCTTTTCTCCTTTTAAAATTATAAATACATTTTTTTTTAAAGTTTTTTATATTGGAAGCTTACTTTGTTCTAAGAGGATTAAATAAAAGAAAAGGCAGTTCCAAACTAATTGATTGAATGACTAAGTTAAACAGAAATGATGACACCAAAATACGACATTAAAAAATTTGACAAATGTAAAAAGAATATATTGAATAATGAAAACCTGAAATGTATCTATACATATAATAAAATGGTAGGAAAGTCAAAACTGTACATTGAATATTTTTTTAAAAGAATACTTGGGGTATGATCTACAATCGAAACAGAAACAAAAAATATAGTTTTTAGAATTTTTGTCTGTTTGTCTGTTTGTCTTTCCGGGATAAACTCAAAAAGTACTGCATGGATTTACTTCAAATTTGGCATGAAGATAGTTAAGAAGTCGGGTCAACATAAAGGCTACATATTATCACGCTAGCAGTGTTATAATCGTAGGTGCGTTTGGTGCTGCATAGCGTTCACGCAGACGACGTCGCGGCCAGCAGCTAGTAATGAATAAAATAATGAAAACCTAACCTGAAATTGTAAATTAATTTATCACATAGAATGCGAAAATATTTCGACTCAAAGGTTTTATAATACCTTAACAGCTGAGCACAAAAAAATGGCAGTACATTAAATGTATACGGAAGTGCCCCAAGCCAAGAAAAAAAAGATAAAGCTAAAAATAAGCCGGGTACATCAAATAGCCAGATAAGTACCGTCACTACTAGGAGGAAAAAGGCTTAAAACCTCCGGCAGCCAAGTCGCCTAGCATCACGCACACACATTCATGTGAATCCCTGGATCACAATTTGTCTCTATACCCGGCGCGGCGAACCTATGACACTAACAGTAATTTTCACAACATAACCTTGTAGTGCCGTCACCGTTACATTAGAATCGTATTGGAGGCTTCTAAAAATGGCATTTATTTATTTTACGTAGCTATATTCCAATAAAATGATATTCCGTTGGAATTACAACAATTCATAACATTTGCAAGAAATTATCTCGAATTATCTCGAATAATCAAAGAATTAGTAACTTTTGCACAACGTAAACGTAAAGTGTGATTGAGATTGAGATAATTTCTTGCAAATGAATTGTTATAATTCCAACGGAATATCATTTTATTAGAATATAGCTACGTAAAATAAATAAATGCCATTTTTAGAAGCCTCCAATACGATTCTAATGTAACAGTGACGGCACTACAAGGTTATGTTGTGGAAATTACTGTCAGTGTCATAGGGATCAAGGTTCGCCGCGCCGACTATAGACACTATTGATCTTGAGTCTTGACACAGCTTCAAAAAGTTTTAATTTATCGACTGATATAAGTGCAGACCAAAAACTTGAAATAATTAATTTACAGAGGCAGTTTGAAAGCACGTACATGGAAATGGAGAATATTATAATTGAAAACATTGGCTTAAAAAAAGAAGTTAGTCAATTATCTCGACAAGTGCACTTACTCAAAAATATGTGCACCAAAACGCTTGAAACTAAAAACTCTACGAAACAAAACAAAAAGACAAAAAAGTCGTCGGCAGACAATAGCTAATACACACAATGAAAACGTAGAGTAATTACAATCATTGCCACCATCACCATCGTACTCACTATCATCACCATTGAAGGAGAGTAACAAGGATTGTCTACGAGTGGAACCGGAGTCCTCACTACTAAAAACAAAAAAAATACTCCAGGCAGTGGAAGAGGATAAGGTATTGGTGACATCTAAGAAAAATAGACATGAAGAACACAGAATCTTTGTAATTGGTGGACAGCAATGTAAAGGTAACAGATTAGTAAGATCAAGATTTAATAATCCTTACGAAAAATATGAAGTTATATCTTTTACTATACCTTACGCAAGCACTGAAGAAATATTGACGATGCTTAAGAACCAAAGAAAGAAAAGGACAAAATAATAAATTATTATTATTATTAATCATTTACTAAGTATCATATTAAGAATAAACATTCAAAGGTTAAAAATATACATTCAAGTGCAGATTATAAATATAATTCAACTACTACTCAGGGTGTAACTAAAAAGGGAACAATTCCGTAATACTTACTTTTTAAAAATGACTGAAAATAAAATAGACATAAAAATTGGACATTCAAATGCAAACTATAAATCTCATCCGAATACTACTCAGGATATAATTAAAAAGGGGACGATTTCGTTCTACTTTCTTAAAAAGACAAAAAATAACTTGGAAAATAATGAATTAAATTTTTTTCGTAAATAAAGTAAATTTAAATAATAATAATGATAGCAACTCAAATCAACTAAAAATATTTCATCAAAATATTGCGGGTCTTTTGTCTAAAACTAACTTGTTGGAAATTACCTTAAATGAATTACGGAAAAATCACAATATGCCGAATGTGCCTACTTTGAGACTTTTGTTAAATTTAACAATAGTAGGTAATTTATATATGCATGCCCTAAAAAGGTAAAATATGTATGTATGACCTATTTTTTTAATTTTAAGTCCTAAATCTGTACCATATTTTATGCAAATAAATGATTGATTGATTCATAACTTTACATAAAAATTTTTAATAAAAAATCAGCGCCATCTACTAGGAACTTGTGGACTTCATATCAGATCAAACATTACTGCATTAATAAGTAAATAAATAATTATAATTTCATAAGTTGATAAAAAATGCTATGCAATAGCTTTACCGCGGCAGTCTCCGAGTGCCACACGTCTTTTTTTTTTTTTTTATTGTTTTTTTTTTAAGTTTTGAAAAATACGTAGAATTTGGTAGATGCGAGTTAATAGTGCCAGAATACGCGTTACTTTGTAAACACTATTTTTTGTTTCCGATAGTTTAATGTATGTCGCACCAAATAAAACGACTTTTATGTGTATCTATTAATGACTTCTTAAATCAAATGGAGGCATACAAAACTTAAAAATAGATATATTGTATTTTGAAAAGAGCATAATTTTGACGTGCCATAAAAAAATCTTTGAATTATTCAAACATTTTTAAAAACATGCCTATTTATTGTTCTTCTTTTAGAGGTATTAGTCATTCACATCGCTTGCCAAATCTCTGAGTTAAGGGCTAAAAACCAAAGTAAAAGAGCACTTCCTAAGAATTCCAAATATTCCTAAGAATTCCCGTACTACTTACTTAGTCTTAATCCGCGGTACCATCGAAATACCGGCCCATAACGTGTCTTTCTACCACCTACAAGACACTTACCTTCGTTCTGATCACCAAGATTCGCCAGCATTTAGATGCTAATCGCGCTATGTCTGATGCTCAGAACGGATGTAGGGTCGGTAGCCACGGATCAAAGGAACTCCTTCTCGTGGACGCTGTCGTTGGCAAACTGGTCAAACGCAACCGTCGCAATTTCTCCGCAGCCTGGATTGACTACAGAAAAGTATTTGACTCTGTGCCTCATACATGGCTCTTGAGAGTTCTTGAACTGTACAAAATCGACGGTACCAATTAAATAAAAATGATGAGGAAATGAATACCACAAGTACCATTTTCCACAATACACCAAAGTCCGACGAGGATTATAAAAAAATCTAAACTAAACGATATTAAGTTATAAAAAATTCTACTATGGTACTTTTAAATTTAGAATACGTTACTTTAAGAATAAGGTTTTTCAAATTTAGAATGTTTTGAATTGGCTTTGTATTAAGTTTGTTGTCAATTTAGTATTAAGTTCTTCTATGAAAATTTAACAAACGGTTGACGAGGTATGCAAATATTAAATTTTACAATTCATTATGAACATCGATGCTTTTAACAACGAAGATCATGCTAACATTTGCTTCACATGTACGGAAGGGCACACGGTAATGGAGCATTGGCATGGCGAATGTATCGGAGTATTATGTTTCAATAAAAAACTAATATTAATAGATACCTACAAATGTAATGAGCTCAGGAGCAAAACATGAGTGAGTACTTACCCTCACTTACAATATTATTATTAATCAATAAGAATTATCAAGTGTTGATGCTCACATTAATTTTATATATACCTAACAAGGAGCATTATCCAAATCGTAGATTACCCAATGTCAGGATGTTTTACAACACGTTCGTGGTCTTAGCAAAAATGAGATCCAGCGTCCGGCTACTAGAGTGAATACTGAAAGATACGATGCGGATATCGAGGAAGAAATTATTACGCATTTGAAACCGATCGTACGACAAGCATCCAAACAGTAGCTTAAAACCTTAACATGTGGACATGTGCAACACGATGCATAAAGAAACAAAAAAATCCTTTTCGAGGGTTGGGGTGTGGTTTAAAAGAAGGAGATCCCGTGCTACGAATACAGGTCTGCAGATTCTTATTAAACAGCGACATTGACGACGCGTCATTTTTAAAATCTATCATTCGGACAGATGAGTCAAAGTTTTCAAGAGAGGGGATAACAAACTTTCGTAACGTTCATGAATGGGCTGACAAGGGCTGAAATCCTCATTGGAAGAAGGAGGTCTCCTTTCAAAAGAAGTTAAGAAGGAGATTCAGTTAACGTGTGTTCAAATCAACTTCTTAGTCGATTTGATGCCATCAAGGTTAAACAAAGGTAAAATGTATTTTGTTAAAAATCTTTAAAACCCCAATGTTTTTAAATATTTTAAATCGACTAAATTAATCAGAAACCTTATTCCTCCAAACGGATTTTCATATGAAGTAAATAAAAAAATGATCAATGTCCATTGGCAGAACTTTGATCGGGCCACATTTTCTGCCCGATAATTTGAACTCGAGTTTTTACTAAACGATTCATTTTATTTATTTATCACAGAACCAACAGCACTTAATAAACATATTATACAATAACGACAATAATTAATAGTACACTTACTGCCAATAACATGTTCACATTTTTTATGATTATACATAGGTACCTATAAAAGTAGAGTTTAACTATTTTTAAAAGTGAGATTTTTTTTTATAAAGGTTCAGAATTTACAAAATGAAAATAAAAATAAACAATTTTATAAAAACATTTAGGAAGGAGAAAAATAATCTAAATATACTACACAACCGAGCAGTAAGACTGCGTGTATATGGGTGGTGTGTGTGTGTGAAAGGATGTGGCTGTAATAAATTTTAAGATCAGTTTTAACACTATATTAACATCAATACTAACAAACTCCAAATATCAAACCTTATCCCATAGTTTATGAGTAATATTATGTATAATTTGTCTTTTAAAAGTTAGTTTTGTATGCTAGATATATCGATTGTCAAAAATACTGATCATGGCAGCTGAGTATACGGCTGATAACCGAGTCGAACGACTCCAAAACGCTTCGAACGTAGGCGTAGTATAATAGTTAAATACACTCCGGGTCAGAAAATGGTTTAGTCACGCGAAGTATGCACAAAGCCCAAACTTTTGTAAGCCTTTGTCACTGTAGCAGAGATATGCTCAGACATTGCCATTTTAGAATCAAGGAGCACCCCAAGGTCCCTAACTGTGTCTATAGCAATTAGCAATCTACCTCGTAGACTGTACTAATACACATTTTGTTTCTTTTTACGTGTGTACGTTATTTGAAGGCATTTATCTACATTAATACTTATGCGGTTAGTTATATAGGTAATATTGACTAATATTTTCGAGATCAGCTTGTAGATTCGCAGCATCTGCAGCACTTTTTATACTTATTAGCGTAGATCTTTGTGTCGTCAGATATTTCTTCAGATATTTAGCAAACCTAAAACACTGGCCAAAGTCGTACAGATAGGCTACATCACAGAATAAGTAATAGTTGGTACAGAAGAATTACTCCGCAAGAAGATCTAAATAAATTCGAGTCTTGCTACGACGCGATACGGTGGAATTCAGCTCGCACAGCATTTTTTTTTTTTTTTTTTTTCCGCCAAGGAAAGTCGTTTGGCACCCACTAAAACCAGTAAGCTAGCTAAAAGCTAGCTTTAGCGGGAGGAGGATGAATCCTATTACGGACGAATGGGCATTCTATGAGCTGTTAACCATAAGTGGCTAATGGCAAATAGAATGCCCAGACAGTGTGGAGACTCTCTCAGATAGGCTGAGCATACCCACTAAACATCCCCCTTTTGACTCACCTTGATTAAGGTCCTTAGTCATCGTCGGAACGACAGCCAATTGGAGCGAGAGGCTGCGTAGTGAGCGGCATCCAGACGGCTGCCACCAAAAGGAACTGAAAGTGAAAAAAAAACAAAGCTAAGATTAGCAGAAATGACAAAGCTGAAACTAAGATATTATCTAGAGTGATCAGACTCACTCTGAGATAGCAATGCTGGAAAGAAGGACTACGTTTAGAAACGTTGAGCTTGCTGGAGTTTCCTGATAAGGGGAGCGAACTTGGTTAAGACCGGAAGAGCACCGTTGAAACCCTCTGGGCTGGCGTCGAGAGCGGCGCCGAAAGCCAGGATTTCGTCGATGGGAGCGAGCTGGATCCAGAACGCCATGCGGTCTTGAGAACCTTTTGCGTTCTGGCACTGGGAAGCCGATTTGGCGGCCGGTTGCGATTGAGTCGGCTGCGCTGACCTGAAACGATAGGAGTAAAGGCCTTGGGGACCTTTGAACTGACTGGAGGAGCGTCCGAGCTAGGCTGCGGTCGCTCTCTCCAGTTCTCGATGGGCTTCACGGTAGCCCTGGCAGCACGCGGTGCCTTGGGGCAGCCGCGAAAGTTTGCTGTGTGGCCTGACTGGCCGCACAAGACGCAGGACGGAGCGGTGGGCGATTCGGGAGTGCGAGAGCACTCCTTGGTCCCATGCGGTTCTAGGCACTTGACGCACCTAGGGGAAGCAAAACAGTTTGCCGCCGCATGACCATACAATTGGCAGCGGTGGCACTGACCTGGGAAACCACGTTTGTGTGGAGCTTCGACTCGGATGTTGGAGAGGCCGCACACGGTGAGCTTGCCTCTGAAAATGGACTGCCCTTGCGGGCTCTTCGCTAGGATTACTAACGCAAGTGGGAACTGCTTGCCTCGGCGGCTGTGCATTTTGTGCACAGATTCGACGGGGAAGCCTTGAGAAGACAAGTCCTCTTGGATTTGCTCGTTCGAGAGCTCGAACGGCACGTTCCTGAGGACTGCACGAATCTTACGCTCCTCAGGGAGGGCGTAAGTGTGGTACTTGAGCTTCTTGTCAGCAAGAAGCCGAGTGAAATTCCTGAAGTCAGAAATTGAGCAGACAACGATCTTAATAGAGTCACCCACGTTGGATGCCTTACTATACTGGATCTTCGGGGAGTGCGTTCCGCAGAGAGCTGAGACCTCGGTCCAGCGGCTCTTGTCCCGTAAAAAGACGGGCGGCGGAGACTTGACTTTCGGCGGAGCCGAATCTGATTGCGACGCAGGCTGTGACGCCGGGATCGCTGAAACAAAAGGCGCAGGAGCAGACGCCGGTGCGACATTTTGCGGAGCAGGAACAGCGGCTGGAGCAGCTGAAACGGATGGAGATAAAGTCGAAGAAGCATCTTGCTTCTTCTTCTTAGACTTGGACTTTTTTGCGAACCTCGGTGAACGGAGCAGGAGATTCTGGAACCAAAGGAGAGGAGTCGGAATCACTACCCGGCGGGGTAGTTTTCCGTTTGCATGCGGAGGAGTCTACCAACATACTACCGGCTTGCTCAGAAGGGTCTGGCGACGCCGGAGAGTCAGTGGGGAAGCTCGGAGGAATCGGAGCTGAAACGGAGGAAATACTATTGACTTTTTCTGCCAAGGTGTGGACCACAGTTAATAACTGTTCGAAACGAATCCCCATAGTGTTTTGGATATTAAACAACTGTGAGAATTGTTCTTGAAGGGATGGGGACGCCGAAGGCTCGGAGGGATCCATCGGAACCAGCAAATGGAGTGAGCTGTAAGAAGAACTGTCCTAGACTAGGACCTGAGTACCGTTGGACGGCGGCACGGCTGCACAATCTGCGCTGAAAAAGAAAACGACCTAGTACGGACCTATTGCCGGTGAACGGCGGACGATCAGGCTTAGTTGTCACGGTTATGTATCCACCTGATCAGCGATGCTTCGGCCGGCAGCAGTCGGGTCCGCCCTGAAAAGGGCAGATGAATTAGCCCCGACACCACACAGCCTCCACAAGAGAAAACTTTCCGAAAGAGCTTAACTTGGCACCTGACCCGCACGAGTGCGGGGGAGGAACAAGGGCAGCGCAATACGAACACTCGGGAGCGGCCGCAGACACGACCGTTCGGGAGCGAACGCAAACGGGAAGTGCCCTCGCACAGCATTACGTACCTGCAAATTTATATACCTAGAAGTTTTGTCTCTTTCTATCGCATGCCTCTTATCTTTTCTTACGCTTTAGGGTTGCTGCCTAGTGAAGAATAATTAATCTGCTTATTTGTAATTAAGTATCTACCGATGTAGGTATAACTGTTATTCTACCTTTGTAAAAAATATTGTTTCAACTTACCTAAAGTACAAAATGAAAAAAAAGTTACGACGAATAATTAGTAATACTACCTATGTTTTGTTTGCTAAATTGAACATAATCAAATCTAAACATAATCTAATTGAATATTTGTTTCCTTTTATGTTCATTTTTAAATACTATTTGCGACCTCGATAGAATACTATAGAATTACTGTGAGTGCTATTAGGTAGGTAGGTATCTACAACGTCCCGACGACGGGCGCGCGCGTGACACACGACCCATTCGAAATGCGCCGGCGGAGCGCTTCGCTGTAGGTAAATAACGAATGTACCGCGCGGAGTGAGCCAGGCCTGGCTACATATAATAAAGGACCCATGACTGAACCCTGGGGAACTCTTAAGTATTTGATTATCCAGAAGCCCCTCAAGTTTGGGGCCGTTCTTAAGATTCGCTTAATATTTGGATTTTGCGCCCTTAAATTCGTTTCAAGGGATGAGAGCGTTTGAGCTGATAGAGTGGTATATCTTAAGCTTCACAGACTACGTCAATAAATTAGCTTTGAATTTACAGTACTAACCTTCATCGATCATATACCGCGGCAGCGGCAGCGGCGCGGCCACGCAGCCGCAGTCCGCGTAGAGCGCGGGCACGGCGCCGGCCGTGGCGGCGGCGGCGGGCGGCACCACACGGCGGCGGCACGCGGCGTGGCACGCGGAGTAGTACACGCTGCCGTCCGCCGCGCACACCGGCGAGTAGCGCACGCCGGCGCACGCGCAGCCCGCGTTGCAGCCCGACACCAGCCGGTCCGCGCTGTCGGCCCGGAGGTGAGCGGTTATTGTTGGGGTTGGTTGTAGACTTATTATATTTAGAAAAGGTTAGGTAGGTGCCATAATACCTACACGTTTCATAAAGCGATTCCCACACTGCCACCGCTCCGAAGCTTTGATTCACCTGAGCTCGCATTTGTGGAAGTGCGTCTCTATTCATTTCTTACAATTCAATAAGCGCATAGATCCTCAGTTTGGCATTGTGGGAATTGTCTAAGTTATATTTCTGATAAAGGAAAGGGATCGGCCGGTGAAAATACTTGAACAGAAATTCTTTACACCTAAATTCATGAGCCGGTAATCCATCATTAATGCTAATATCAATAGTCGAAAATAGCCATGGACCCAAATTATTACTTATCATCAAGGGGATCCAGAGCTTGTTTACTAGGTATCTTTTTCGTCTCAAAAATATAAAAAGATGAAAATGATTTATTACTCATGATCACAGTATTTGTTACGGAACCGAAATTCCGAATCTTGTATTTGAATATTCCGTTTTCTACAGCGCACTTAAATGAACAGATAAAGAATGATGAAAACTGTAGACAACACAAACAAACAAGCTAGAGTGAATGCGGAGGCTCACCCCGGCAGCGGGCCGCTGCGGTAGGGCACGGTGACGCCGGCGAAGGGGTAGTCGTCGCAGGTGAGCACGAAGGAGAAGGTGAAGGCGGCGCCCAGCAGCGTGGCGGCCACGCACAGCTTCATGATGCCGGCGCACGACAGCCGCAGCCGCTTCACCAGCCAGCCGCCCGCGAACGTGCCGCCGCCGCCCGCCGGCACCGTGATCACGCCTGCAACGTGCGCCAAACTTGTCACAGAGCCACGGCGGACTCAACTACTCATTGAAGTCTATCCATATTTTCCGCGTTATTTTCCAACCCGCTTCAACTTCTAGCAATAGTAGGTAGGTACTGCATCAAAAACGAGGAAGGCAGAACTATGGACAGTGAACGGAAAAACCACAGAAAAGCTTTAAAAGGCCGAATGTAAATTGTGCCTCAATTACTCCTTGAAGATATTCAGTTCAGCTGTGGCAGCACATGTTATCCATCATTTTCATTTCAAGCGTCAATTAGCAACGAGTGTTGACAATAAAGGAAATCGTGATGTTTCCAAACTGACTGTTAAAAGAAAACAATGAGCGGAGTGGGCCGCTTTTCAAAGATATAATTTTTAAGAAGTTACAATTTCATGTTTTTTTCTATTCACCATCCACAGTATCTCCCCCCTTGTAAGTTATCCCAGCAATACTTGCGAAAAACATGGTTAGCTCATTGTAAGCAGGAATTGCATTGAATACAATTTTCACCAAGTGAAAGCAACTAAAATGTCCACAAACTAACCCAACAAGATGGCGGCTTGCGAGGCGCTGACCGCGAACTGGTTCTCGATGAGCTTGGGCAGGAAGGCGGCGAAGCCCGAGATGAGCATGCCCTCGGTGGCGCCGGCCAGGTTGAGGAACAGGAAGGTGGGGTTGCGCAGCAGCGCCGCCGCCGCCGCCGGCAGCTGCCGCAGCGCGCTGAACGCCGCCGCCTTCGACGCCGAGCCCTCGTGCGCCTCTGACACCTTGGACGCGCGGATTTCCGCGGCGCCTGGGGTTTCAAATTGGTTTTCGATTTTGTGGTTTTTCTATGACATTCGAATATATATAGATATTGAACGTTTTATTTATTTATATTTACTTAATATAGAATTTTGAAAACTTAGGACAATATTGAATGAATAGTTTTGAGATTAATTCAAGTAGTTCGAGGTTTGAAAAACCTTGAGAAGCGGGACCATTACGGATACATTTTATTTAATAATATTTTAAAGTTTTTCCATTTAAAATGTTTACTTACACTATACTAATATTATAAAGAGGAAACCTTTGTATTTTTGTATGTTTGTATTGAATAGGCTCAAAAACTACTGAACCGATTTCAAAATTTCTTTTACCATTACTTAGAGGGATTCTTCCGAATCCGTATTATTATTATACTTTTTATCCCGAAAATCCCGCGGGAATTGAAATTGCGCGGGTAAAACCGCGCGCAACAGCTAGTCCTTAATAAATGAAAAAAAATCTATCTATATCTATCTATCTATACTTATAATAAATCTGTAGAGAGGTCAATTCTTTACATGAAATATTTTTTCAAAATATCTATCAGGGGGTGAGTAGTGATCGATACTGATGACAAAAATGCAATCAGTAAAATTTTTGTCTGTCTGTCTGTCTGTATGTTCCTTATAGAAACAAAAACTACTCGACGGATTTTAACGAAACTTGGTAAAATTATTATTCATACTCCTGGGCAGGTTATAGTATACTTATTATTACGCTACAATCAATAAGAGCAGCAGTGAAGGGAAATGTTGGAAAAACGGGAGAAGTTACTTCATTTTTTAAGCTTCCGTCGCGTGTGCAGCCTTAATGGTTAAAGCTACATAGAAATCATGTATGACAGGAATATTCTTCATAAAATTATATAAAAAATATCCCCCAACAGTATATGTCTATATTTTATGGTTGACTCACAATAACACGTGTAAATTCCTAGAGCTTAGCAGTTCGGAGCTTTCTGATTATATTTGTTTCCTCTTACGTTTATAAAACTCTCAGTCATCTCTAATTAAAAAAAATTAACATTTTTACCTATTCAATAAAAAAAGAATCATAGAAATCGGTATAGAAACACCAAACTTATACATAAATTCGCTAATAACCCATCGCGCGTGAATACTGAATGATATAGGGATTATTTTTGCGTAACGGTTGCCGCGCTCGACGCGGCTCGCGGCGGTATGGTATGAAAAGGGGGAGGCGAGCGCAAGCTTTTGCGCAATTTAATATAGGTAGGTACAGAAGGAACAAGCGTTACATTACCTGTCAAATTTCCCCAACCAATTTTAACTTATTATCGAGGGCATAGAGTTCAAATTCAAGTAAAAAAATTTGACAGATTTGTAACGCTTGATGTACTGCCTTCTGTACATACAGAGATAGAATGGAAATCAAGGTTTTGCCTCTTGGAAGTCAGAAACCGTAGATTTCTTCGGAATAAAAAGTAACGTTTGTGTTAACTACTATACCAAATTACATTAATATTGGCTTAGCCGTTTGGCAGTGAAAAGCAGCCATACATAACTATAGGTAGTATTGTATGTACACTGATAATGGCTGGATGGATGGATTTTTGCTATTCTTTCACGCAAAAACTACGTAGCTTTACCTAGAATAACAATAAGCTAAGTATAATTAATGAAGATATTGCATGAATTAAGTAAAATTGAAGGCATTAAATAAAACACTTTTTAACCGGATTAATGGCGTATAATTTATATTTTACATTTTAACTCGACGTTTCGGTGTCTTTGCAGACCCCGTGGTCACGAGCGACTGTTAAAATTTAAAATGTAAATATACGCGATAAAATCGGTTAAAAAGTGTTTTAGTTATTAGTCATACATAATAGTTATCGCGAAAACTTAAGACAACATTAAAATTTAAGGCACTTTGGCACCCGATTTGCTTATAACGCTATGTGCCTTTGTAATGTACCTAATAGATAGTTACCTACCTATGTTTGTGGTTAGGAGTTATACATATTATATGGGTGAAGATTCTTCATTTTTATTTTCGTTATTAAAGATAGTTAGGACCTTGGAGAACAAAATAACCTACTCGAAATACTAATTCAATACAGACGAAGTCGCGGGCATCATCTATGTAATATACCTGCCTACCTATACTTTTTCACAAAACCTAGCTGAAACTGCGGATCACTGCTTTGTTGTAACAGTTTTTGAAGTAATTCTGTCTGTTTATCTATCAGTAACGCATTCACAGCTAAACTACTGAGTCGATTTTGACGAAATTTAGAATAAGGTAAGTTTTAACTTCAAGGATGATATAATAATAGTATTTATCCAACTCTTATAAACGGTATCCACGCGGACAAAGTCGCGGGTCACAGCTAGTGTTAAATAAAAATCATCTTTCTTTAATTTTTAGTCCTCTATATTTTAGCACTGCTATAAAGCTATGATTACGACGATACGCCAGTAAGTACCTAGAGCAGTTTTATTATTTTATAAAATAAACTATTACGCAATAAATATCTGACATTTACACAACATTATCTAGCCTAAATTAAGCTTCTTGAAGAACTTGACTTTATGATTCTTGTTTCAATTGATAGAATCTATATAAAAATCAGCACAATCGATAAAGTTATATTTGAACAATTTGGACTTTTCGGAAAAAAATATAAAAACGGAAAATATACCTATGTAGGTACTGTTGTGAGGTCTTTGGTGTCTGGTTTAAAATAAAACTTTTTACTTTCTTTATTTATTTAAGAAAACACTTTAACACGAAGGTGTCCCAAAATCAAGCTACTTAAGAGGAGTGGTTGTCGCGAGCTCCAGAGTCAAAAAGGAAATCTAAATATGCAACTTGACAAAAAGTATCATGGAAAGTGAGCTAAAAATGCTTACTCAGGCTTAGGGCCATACTAGGCTTCATTATAACAGTACGTAGAAGTTTTCCTTCAGCTAAAATTTTGGAAAGGACTTGAAAATGTGGGTGATGTCTGTTTTTGTATGGTCTGCTTTTTGATGATTATACTATACATATATTAACCTCGAAGTTTTAACCGAATTATATCTATCTAGTCCCGCCTTACAAGTAAGTATTATTCATCAGAACTCCTTCAAATTGCAGCGTGACAACCGCGCTATTGTGTTAATGTACAGAATTTTCCATTTCAACTTCAAAAGCGTTTTTGTGCAACGTATAAAATTCGCCAACTTAAGGTTGGCCTCAGAGTTCAGAGCGCTTTATTAATGCGCGCCTTACTATAGACCATAGAGGGCCACGACATAGACGCTACTAGCGCCTTGTGCGGCAAACCTCGTCGAAAACATTCTAATTCTAAGGCCCCACAATAGCGCTGCAAGCGAATTCAAGAACTAAATAAAGTGAAATACAAATATATAGGGTTGATTTGTAGTCACCAGCCAAATTTAATTGTTAGTATCTTTGATACGATATAAACGTACTTCCATATTTATTATATCGTCACTCAGTACAAAAAAGTGAAAATATGGAACCACAAACTTTAAAAAAAATAGTCACTGTTGATGAACATAGCTACTACGACGCGGCATTTCATTGATAATACTAAGACGTAGTACTATAAAATGTGTGTTGTAGCGCGTAGTCATCTTTATTTTAATGGTAATTTAGAGTGACCATGCCTTGGTTAAAATGATAGCGGATAAAATAATTTCCTTGTAAAAAAAATACTTTTTTTTGCAAAAATCGTTTCTATAAATGATACTTATTGTGTGAAAAAAATTTGGCCGGTGATTACAAATCAACCCTGTATAATGTATAATATGGAAAGAATGGTCGGCTCAAGCGTGGGTGAGTGTGTGGTGCTCACCGGGCAGCTCGTGCGGGAAGGCCAGCAGCGGCACGGCCACCACCAGGCATAGCGCCGCCGACAGCAGGAAGCCCACCCACCACGCGCCGATCCACAGCGAGCTCGCCGGGGTTATGCCCAGTCTGGAACACAAGGGTTTTAGGTTAACCGTCATGAAGTACTTTAGAAAAAGGGGCTTGACAAACTTCCAAAAAAGTAGGAGGTAGAATGTTTTTTTTTTGTTTTGTGTCTTTGTTACACGATATTTTGGACAACTATGAATCGATTTTGAAAATTCTTGTTTCATATTATAGAAAATACTTCATTGTTGGTCCCATATGAATTTCTTTGAAATCGATTGAGTACTTCATTGAAAATTTCAAATTTTTGAAAAAAATTGTATTGTTACGGAAAATGTTTACATTGATGACATTATATTTAACTTAGCCAAAGTTATTTGACGTGAAGTCGGTTTTTTAATGCTCTGCGTTCGTTGATTATATAGAGTTCCTTTTTGACTGGTGGATAATCCCGTGTTTAACACTCATCTGATGATGAGGTCAACAATTACCTACAGCAAACGGACTTCGGAAGGGACTGCCAAACCTAGGAAGGGACTAGGACGTAGGAAGGGACTAGGACGTAGTTACATTATAACTTACATAACGTGATATGCTAAAAAAACAACTCGCTACTTTTATCTTTACCACAGTAAGAGTTTAAACCACAGATATACCCACAGAAATGTAGATGTATGTCTATGGTTATACCTACACACATTTAAATAAATACTTTACTTAATAAGGAAAATACGTTTGATTTAATATCCGGCAAAAACAATTTCCGCTTACATTGGAAATTGTTCAAAATACCCGGACAATATGATTTATGCCCTATACATCACATAGTTACCTACGTCTGCTCAAATGCCTGTAATAATTTCATTAGCAAACTTCAGTAACGATTCAAACAGACGCGCGAAACATTCAAACAACATTGCTATTAAAATTGCTCCGCTGGAAGTTTGCGAAGCATTCCGCATTTTGAAAACTCACAGATGTTATGTGCAAACAAAGGATTGAAGGAGAGCATTGCCGTCGAATACGCTGAAATGTTTTCTTATGCTAATTCAAGGGCCTGTCTGACAATCGAACTACCCAGCGCGCACCGCACCATTCACTCTTGTATTTCTAACGAATAGATCGAAGGGCTCTTAGCAAAATAAAGTGCTCCGATATGGACTCTCCTAATGAATTAGAATAATAGAAATGGTATCCCGCTTTGTTCCTGTGATTGAACCGCTCAAGTGGAGCCCTCACAGGCCGTGCTCGAGAATAGCGAATCAATTAATTTAATAAAACAACTTTGAGTAGGTACCTACACAGCAAATTGTGGGAGCATACCTAATAAAGTAATAAGTATATTTGGAAATTAATTATTTTTCTAACAAGAAACTAACTTTGTTGTTGTCAAACCAAACAACAAAAAAATACCATCATCCCTTTCAAAGGCATATTCAAGAAGGTAAGTCCATACAGAACAGATCAGGTGTTTCATTACTTAAAATAAGTAATTTTTACCTAGATACTTTATACTTAACATTTAACACCCGAAATGTGTTACGCTCATAACAGGTACGTATCATAAATTTTGAAGTTTTTCATTAAGGAGATAGCCAAATGAAATGCAAATGGACAAATTATTAAAGATGAACTCAATTTGCTAAAATATAAATTCAAAATTAAGACGCTAACCACTTGTTAACGAGGTGCTTAGAACTAAGGGCTTCCCTGTAAAGCAGCTTAAGTATCAATTTTAGCTATTGCGCGATACATAAATGCGTAGGCCGGAGTATAACGCGATGCAAAAATTAAAGTGCGGGGGTGTTCTTTACAATAATTTTGCGGAAAATGATATTTCGTCGGAGAAGCCATAGGAGTAAAACGGTGGAATTAATTTGGCTGAAAAGTTGGTTGGATGGCACACAATGAGATGAAAGCAAAGAGGGCAACTTGGCTGCATGAAGCCGCACCGCCGTCACCGGGACATGGAATATTAAAAACCGCGAGAGGGCGTGCTTGTTGCCTCGTCCGTTTACGCCTCGCTGAATATGAACTTTAATCGGTTCGGTTAACGTCATATTTAACCATGGTTCAAAAAGAGTTTATTACGACTCGTTTTTCCGCATATTAATGTTTTCTTCTCTTTATGAATTTTCATTAGGTTAAGTTGAACTGAAATGCAAAAAGTTGCAGAAAAAATTTTACGTTATGACTTTGAAGTAGTGATATTAAATAAGTAGTTACCTAATATACTCGTAGGTTTTCAGGATATGATATGTGTAGTTGGCACTCTAGTATTTTACTCAGTTTTTTTATAATAACATAAAAGTTCATGAGCTCGTGTGTAGGTAGATATCCTATATTCAAGATTATTTATTTACTCTTTTTGCATACAATTACGAAAGGCATTACAAACAAGAATAATTATATATTATTGTATAACAATTGGCGGTCTTTTCGCTAGGATGCGATTTCTTCCAGACAACTCGGATTATATTGTAAATAACTGAAAAACCACGCTGGACTGGGAGCGAAAGAAAAACATAGAATGTACCAGCTGCTTCTCTCCCCGGGCATACTGTAAAAGTTAGTTAAGGGACAGAGGTTTTATTGGCGTGTTTTGTGGGCGATAGGCTGATCCGTGCCACTGCAATAGTCTCTATCCATCATTATAATACCTCCTAAGTCAAACGTGACATCAGATGGTCTTATGAGCTTTAGTGAAGTTATGTATGTATGTAACTGAAAAAATGTGTTAAATAAAAATGGTCTTAACTGCAAAGCTATGCCATTAGATGGAGCTACGTTAGCAATATAACGTAAAATCAAAAAAGGTGCTAAGTCATTTCGAGGCGTACCGCCAGGCCCCGGTAGCTCAGTGGAAGAGCACACGTCCCGCAAACGAGAGGTCCCAGTTTCGAGTCCTGGTCGGTTGATTTTAATTTAACACATTTTTTCAGTTATTTAAGAGTAATTAAGCATTTAAAAGCAAAAGCTTAAAAATATAATTATATTATAAACTTGAAACGTTTTCGTAGGGGAAAATACTTTGTTGTTTTATTCTAATTCGAAGTTTTTAATTATGCAGGCGTTGCAATTCTAACTTTACTTCAAACTAAAAGAATTGCATAATTTCAAATAAGTGCTTATCATGTAGGTATTGATTCTCGCCATTTTAGTACCGATATGGTGTATATGTACCTGTCAGTTGGTACCTTAGGTGCCTACATCTTAGCGGCACCCAAAGGTATCCATTGAACCAAAACCAAGGTACCAAGTGTCAAGAACTACCAGCAGGTGTAACTTACAGCGCGGAGTCGACGGTGACGAAGTCGGTGTAGATCTGCAGCAGCTGGCCGCCCAGCACGTAGCCCAGCGCGGGGCCCACCACCGCCATAGTGTAGTACACGCCTGTCGACAACCACATTATTACATTATTAGGGATATGCACTTGAAATAAAAAAGTGATTATTATTTTTTACTATAGGTACAAAGAGTTTAGGTTTTTCTAAAGTCGTTGGAGGTTGTATATGTTAGAAAAAAATAGTTTTTTAAGAGAATAGCCGCTATTAAGCTATATCTGACGTAAGTTTTAATTTTATTCTGTAAATGGTGTGTCTGAACATCTTTTTACTTGTATCATAAAATTAAATTTAAAAGGAATTGCTATTTTAGGATGGCTGTTTCGATGGGTAGGTATACTAGGTAAGTACTCATATTTTAAAGGCTAGCATGCTATGACTGCCCACTGCCAAGCGGATACAATATAGCGAAGTAGCGAAGTGCGGATAGCACTCCTTTATTCATTAAGAACATAATTGATGCATTGTTTTTGCGGCTTTACGAATTCATCTGTACCATCAATATGAATATAGAAATTTAGTTCATGTGGTTCAAGTTAGCGGTGATTGTAAAGTTCCTACAATGTTTTGGAGTTTTGGATGTTTACTTGTTTATAGCAGTTTAAGTGTACCTTTACATTTTTGGCGATGTGTGGTGTATACACACATATATAAATATATATGTGTGTATACACCACATAAATACCATATAAATGAACTTGACTGTACATACGAGGCGAGTCGAGTCGCAGTAGCGACTGTACTCACCCCTGATGAAATACATAGATGGAGGACTTCATGAGAGTTCCAAACTAGTCTGACACCTCCGACAAAAAATGTGAGGAAAACCCGCATATAACTATAGTTAATACGACTCACTTTTAATTTTAAATAACACGTTTCATTTTAGTATGGACGTCTGGCCAGTACCTGTGCCAAATAAAATAGTTGTGGAATACCATTATGAAAACACTTAAAATAACTGTTAATTAAATTGTTAGTTACTTTTCGTGTACATTAAGAAAAACTACTAGAATTGACAATGACCATAGGACGTCAGATTTAAGCCATATTTTCACTGACATTCCTATATTTTTGATTTCTGACTGGAAGATAAAAGACTAAAAGTTGATTTCAATAAAAAAACTAGAAAAGCAAACTGAATTCATAAAATATTGTATATTTTTCATAGATAGTAGTAGTGGTGAAAGGTCACTTCCGTACATTATGTTGAACTTTCAGGATCATGGCTCATTAACCGTTTATAAATTTTTAAACTCTTATGCTTCGAAGTAATAATGTATTTTTAAAGTTTTTGTAATTTTTTTATTAAAGACAAATCTCTATAGGTTTGTAATATTTTATTGATAGATTGAGTACGTACATACGGTAAGTACTTACGGCCATTTTGTATAACTGGAGATTTATGGCATTACTTAACGTCATTTTGTTTTTCCATTTGTACACCTATATTACTGGTTCAACTTAAAATGTGGTACTTTTGTTGGATTTGTGAATAATTTCCACGATCCTAAAATTTTAGCACAGGTTGCGGCCAGGAATGCAACGGAACCTTTCTAATACGGTGTACCAAATTCTATTGGCTATCTACACATATAAATAAGTCGTCCCTGTATCTCAAACCCTGTACAAACAAGGTGTGTTAAACAATGGAACCCGCGGCTTCCCGTAATCAGAGGCAAAGAGCATCTCAAGTGTCGCTCGCTTTCATCCACTGTTTTCACAGCTAAAAGCTGCCCCTCCCGCCCCGGCCGGAGCACCCTCCCCACTGGAAGATATAAGACGAGAAGGATACGAGCTTGTGCATTTCCTAAGAAATAAAGAATATTTGCTACAGAAAGGAAATTTTGCTATATGTGATTCCCGAAATGACACATACATAAATCACTTATTTAATAAATACATAGATAAGTAATTAAAGATAGTAATTAAAGATTTTGTCAAATTTTACCATGACAAAAGCCCAAAATTAAACGGAACGTCTTGTACCTATTTATATTGTGTAAGATATATCTAGATAACCAATAAAATACCTACTTTCCATTCATATACCGCTTGCGAGTACACGCTTCTTCTTCAGCCTCATTTTATCATAAGGTAATTTGGATTCAGTACGACGGATAACCGTATTTCATATTTATTACTTAAGTTTGAAGAATATACAGAAAATGCAAACATGCTGTTTATCCTTTGTATATTTGGTTATACGTCTCAAACCTAAAGGCCGACAGCTATTGATATCCGCAAAAAAGTGGCTCCTAGGCCGAGAGTGCGTTCCCTCCGCAGCCCTCTCACCTCGGATGTGTTTCTGAGAACCTCTCCAAGGAGCCCTTCATGCCGGAAGAGCTTTAAAACGCCGTCGGTTTGTGTAAGTATGGCAAACTGATGCGGCGTGGGACTCTATGCTCTTGTGGTATAAATATGGATGTTAGGAATTACTTTAGTTTGTAAGAAAGTTTGATTGTTTGTGTTTTTCGATACAGTCAAACGTACTTGTGGTAAAACATTTATAACAGGGTTATATGAGTCTTGCATGTAATGTGGGAAACTGATTTTCGAATTAACACATAGCTTCACTGTGGAGTCTTCCTAGCACATGGTTATTAAAACATAATTTCTACATGTTAGTATTTGTTTATAGATATAACTACTTAAAAGATTATTGAAACAAAATCAAACTTTAGCCGCGAAAAATCTTAGTTCATCATAAAACACTATGATTAAGTAAATCGATCATGAAAGTAAATGAGCGATAACATTCCTCACCAGTTAGGTAACTGTTTAGTGACTGTATTATGTGAGTTGAGATCCTTGGCATTCCTTCTACACAGATCGACTTTTGGAAAAGGTGTTAGATTTCTTCTAGTGTACCTATTGGGAACTAATGTTTCTTTATTTCAAGTTTAAATCATAGTGCATAACTGCGAAATGCAGGCTTTATTGATTTTTGCATTGAGCCTTCAAACATAACATGTAGGTACCTAGAGCCGACGTGTTAGGTATTTAGAAAGTTACTTAAAGTCACTGAACCATTAAAGTGTTACAAAATATCTATTTCCGTACCACAAATTAAGTAGAAATGAATTGAGAGTAGAGTAATACAATACAGCAAATAACACTAACGGTACACTGATTTTGTATCAGTCACTTGATATCTGAAGCAACAATTTTTCCTTTTGTTGTAATTTTTAAGAGAAACTAAATCATTTTGGTAACTCAAAACGTTCAACCCACTTTTGGTTTACTTCGTATGTTGTGTGTTGAATACGAAACACAACAAAAACAACTGCCTACCTACCTAATTATCTTATTCATAAATGAAGTTCTACATTTTTATTTGAATGTAAGTAGATTCCTACCTACTTAAAGTATTTGTGAAGGTATCTCTTTTAAACCGACTTCCAAAAGGAGGAGGTTTTCAATTAATGTGTACCTACGTTTTTTTTTGTGTCTTTGTTACAAAATGTTTATTAAGTAGTTTACCTTATACTGCAGCCAAAGTTTTGGACGTGAAGACGGCTTTTTTAATGCTCTGCATTCGTTGATTATGAATAACTGATGATATTTGTGTCTAGAAGTATTTTCCTACTTAGTTTCGGTGAAATTATACTTAAGTCCGGCTAGCCACAACTATTGTACTACCTACATGAATTTAACAGATTGAGTCTCCGGAGTAACTAGGTACCTACTTACTTTATCCAACTAATTTAATTCCATTCTCTACTAAAGCTGTAAAATAGCCAATAACAGTTATGCCCATCTCATCCGCTGCAATGCAATTCAGCGGAGTTATCAGCCGGCTGCATAATTACAAACACCATTATCAACGGTGGGTAATTAAACAATGCGCGCCCCGTAGTTACCGGCGGTTGCCGTCGCAACCGGCGGCGCCACTATCTACGCGCGTGCAGCAAATGCGGTGGAAAATCGTTTTGTTTTGAGGCTGCGATTCGATTACCGCGTCGAGAAGTTTGATAAGCTTCTTCGGTGAGTTGCGATTGTGTTATAATATGTGTGAATTCTGAGCGCTGTTCAATTGTTGTATGATCGCTGTTGAATTAATTGCATTTGCCATTTACCATTCGCTATTAGAAAATTGTATTTGGGAGTAGGTACTTCAGGTTTCAAGATCTAATATCTATTATTAGGTAACATGATTACTTTAAACATAAATAGAAGAAAACATTAAGTATATCATCATTATAACAATGATTTTGCACCGGTTGGTGGCGCATTTCTTCCAGATTCTATCGAAACAGCATGCACCATTTTCTATATTTCTATACAGTCACAAATATCTACACGCAGCTTTATGTTAAACTTCTCTTCATATTTATATGTGTTTTATAAACTTCTCTTAAATTCTTATAGAGCCCCTTGTGAAATACTACTCCATACCTTCTGTTGTACCTATTATAGTCTGTAGGTAAATAGGATAGATTGGAATATTATCAATAGATACCAATATTATAGGTAAGTCTTTCCAAATGTGCGAATCTTGAAACCTGAAATCTGTTAAGTTTCTTGCCACTTCTTCTCAACAGATCGACTTTCCGAAGTGGTGGTAGATTCAGTTCAATTTGTAAATTGTGTGACTTATTAAATACTTACGAAATAAAGATTCTTTTGACTTTTTGACTTTGCCTTTCGGTCTTTTCGCCGATGAAAGTGAGGTTAAGTATCGGTGCTTTAGTTTGTTTAAGCACTTTTCAATGCCATTAAAGCATAGTAGTATTTTATAAAGTAAATCTTAGTGGTATAAGAGAGTGGTTTCCTGTGTAAGTAATAATGATAGCCGGCGTTATGGCCGCGCCTCGACCCCGGAATGGCTAAATGAACGCGCTGTTTAGTGTTATGTACGCTTTTAACGGGGTCATGGCGGTGGAGAGGCAGGGTATAAGGTTCGTTAAAGAAAACCGGCTTGTGTTTTTTCCTTAACTAATGCTTTACTTACTTTTATTTCATAGGTAGGTACCTACATATACTTTAGTTCTGATCATAAGTTTTGATATCACAGTTATCGTAAAACGAAGACTGAAAGGTTGAAACCTACTGTGGCGTCCTCAGACGTGGCCCACAGAGATTGAATATATTAATATCTATTAAAAGTGCTCGATAAAAACATGTGGACCAGTGCACATTTAATAGATACTTAGGTACTACATTTTAGATAAGATAAAATATTGCTAACAAAGTTAATTATACACGTAGATTTAAGTATATAAACTCGTAATACCTAGCTTAACGATTAGTTCATTCTAGTAGTGATGGTTAAACCAGCTTCCACATTCAAATTAATTGCCCAAACTGGAGACGTGGAGAAACTCCTGGAGGCCTTTGTCTAGTACCTGATGAGCATCTTCAGATGACCCAAACTGACAAATTATGTGCCCCTAAAGTAAGCTTGTGTTATGGAGGCCACACCTTACTAGAGGACAATTCCGGAGATGTTTTTAATAAGCGAGTAATCGACGATTGTTACTTTTTAAAGGTAAGCCTCCACATGTGCGCCCGCATCGTAAGGATCGGACGCATCGCAGCAAACTGATTAAAGGTAATGTGCGATCCGTACAGTGCGGATCAGTGGACGCACTTGTATGACTCTCTATACAAATAATACTACAATCCGTTTGATGCGACACGTACGATGCTTACGATATCGACCTGTAGCCGCTTACCTTTAAAGCACCCTTCAGCTATGTTTCACCAGTGTTTAATAGCATATCAAATCGTTTCTTCTGCTAGGGTTTTGTATATTCGCTCTGAACGTATTTTTCCGCTACACAAAATCAAGGTACCTACCTACTTAATTTAGTTGAATTGAAAGAAAACCTCTTATGAACTTAGAAAAATAAACAAAAATCTTACCCAAATACACGGAGGACATCTTCTTGGAGACATTCTCATCGATGTAGGTGACGCCGAGCGTGAAGAGCGGCGTTGCGCCCGCGCCGTGCAGCAGCTGCGCGACCACGAAGATGGCGACCGCCCACGACCCGCCCTCGCCCGCCGAGAAGCCCTCGCCGGCGCCGGCGGCAGCGCACGACTGTTGGGGGAGTTAAAATACTCATCCTGATGGTATACATCCATTTCTAAACCTATTGACGGATAGGAAGCAGTACCTCATCTAAAGTTTATACAGGGTTGATTTGTGGTCATCGGCCAAATTTTATTTACACAATAAGTATCATTCATAGAAACGATTTTTGCAAAAAAAAGTATTTATTTTTTTACAAGGAAATTAATATATCCGATAACATGTTAAGCTAAGCGTGGTTACTCTTAATTAACATTAAAATAAAGTCGACTACGCGCTCCTACAAAACATCTCGTAGTACTACGTCGTAGTATTAACAATGAAATGCCGCGTCGTAGTAGCTATGTTCATCAACAGTGACTATTTTCAAAAAAGTTTGTGGTTCCATATTACTACTTTTTTGTATTGAGCGACGCTAAAATAAATATGTAGGTACGTTTATATTGTATCAAAGAAACTAACATTTAAATTTGGCTCGTGACCAAAAAACAAATCTTTATATATTTTGAGGCTTAAAGTTCGTGTTTTATTGGTCTTATAGGTAGATATTATGGGTTAAGGTTTACTGACATATAAAGCTACCAATCCGAATATGCTATGCACTTTGAAGAACACCCTGGTTAGTCACTAACCATAGAAAGAGCATTCAGTTCCGTCCGGTAGCGTCTTGTTGTTTGTATTTTACGCAATAAGGTATCATTTAAAGAAACGATTTTTATAAATTAAGTAAAGCATGATCACTCTATATTATAATGGATTAAAATAAGACTACGCGCTACTACAGAACATCTTGTAGTACTACATCGTTGTATTAACAATGAAATACCGCGTCGTAGTAGATGTGTTCATCAACAGCAACTATTTGTAAAACAGTTTGTGGTATATCTACTAAGCGTTACTAAAATAAATAAATATACAGGTACGTTTATATCGTATCAAAGAAATAACACTTAAATTTGGCTGGTGACTATAAAGCAACTCTGTACATGCCGTTATTTCCTTGATCTGTATCACACATCCCAGTGTAAAATACATGACTGTGTTTAGGTAAACATATAAAAAAATATGTATCTCTCGATGAAAAGGTAAATATTGATATTAGTAATCCTACGTAGGCACGTAACTTGCTACGGATGTGTAATCATTATAGTCATAGAAAACTATTCGAAAATGCATACTTTGTGTCTTATTCACCTAAAAATAGAGATTCTATTTCAGGTAGAGCAGACACAAGACTGCATATGAACGTAACCCTAGGTTAGACTTCGAAGGAGGTATAACTCCTTAGTCTTCATGTTCACTGTCCACCAGGTGGCATGAGAGACAAATCTTCATCCTTTTCACATAAAAGGAAAGCAAGATGTCTTTAAAGACACTTGCCCTGGTCTTGTACGTACCTACTATAGGTACTCATAATTAATTAAATTCGGTCTTAAATAAATGAAAAATGTGATAAATAAAAAATTTAAATTACCCGACCAGGATTCGGGTTTTTATTTATCACATTTTTCATTTATTTAAGAATAATTGAGCATTTTAAATGCAAAAACTTAAAAACATTATTAAAACATTGCAATTCTTCACTTTAACTGATATTCACAACTTCTGTAAAGAAATTGGTCTCGGGTGGTCTTAACTGCACAGCTATTCCATAAGATGGAGCTACGTTAGCAATATAACGTAAAAACAAAAATGTGGTAAGTAATTTCGAGGCGTACCGCCAGGCCCCGGTAGCTCAGGTGGAAGAGCACTCGTCCGGCAAACGAGAGGTCCCAGGTTGGAGTCCTGGTCGGGTTATTTTTATTTATCACATTTTTCATTTATTCAAGAATAATTGAGCATTTTAAATGCAAAAACTTAAAAACATTATTAAATTCGGTCTTCCTAGTCATTTAAAATACTATATTATTACTTAAGTTACTCTTCAAATAAGACTATCCTCTTGTTGCCACTAAATATAAGTATTTTTAACCTTAAGCACGCAAGTTCCTTAGCGAATCTGTCCAAGCAGAAATCCTACATTTCCATAGAGGGTTCCGTAAGATGTAGGTATCCCGTCATTGGCGTTTTTTTACTTTTAGCGAAAGGTCAAGTTCAAGAACAGCTTTAGTTGTTATTGCTTAGGTAACAAGAGTAAAAAGTAATAAGACTATCCTCTTTTTTTACCTTTTTTATCAGAAGAACAAATAAAATAACCATAATTCCATAGTTCCAGTGGCACTGTTTGGCTACCGATCCCTAAATAATAAAAAGAATAGGAAACCAACGTAACCCCAAAAAAGTTAGTCACCGTGTTATACCAATGTTCTTTGAACTTTTGAACAAAGTGTGAATGGCCGGCAACTCATAAGTCAACTCAACTCATAATGGCGTCATCGTCTCAGCTATTGTATTGTTGACTACAATGTACTTACACAGATTATCTAATTTAGTAAGATTACGATAATAATCTGCAAAACACGTCTAACTACATACCGAGCCACATTATTTTATACGCAGTTCAAGGGCTCTTTATACGCATTCGTTTAATCAGGTGTGGAAGTAGTCAACAGCTGTTTTTCGTAATGATAATTAAAAAAACTGTTATTAATATTCTTTCGTTATTCATTATTTGTTCGGCACTGAATTAACTTTAAATGTCGACCATAGCGTATTTAGCTGACACGCTGACGTATATGAAATGCTACGAAGATGCTACTGGACATTCCTAGAAAATATTATTATTTCGATTAATTTAGTTTCGATTAACTGTTGGGTACCTCCTTCAAAAGGGTAGGGAAATTTTATATTAAACAACTGTGGGCCTATGGGTTTGTCCCTAGTGGGTTAAAATCGTTATTCATTTAACTGGCCCAGTGGCCAGTGCTAGTTGATATAATCTCACAGACTCTCACGGCTGCTTGTTCTGGACGTGATATAGAGCCTGCAACTTCATTTTTGTAGGGAAATGGTCGAGCATTGCCTACATTGCCTATCAAAAATTTATACTGTTTTACGTTGACGCGTCCCTACGTAAAGTGAACATTTTCATACTAAAAATCATATATTTCCCGTTCCCGAGGGAATTTCGGGAATTAATTTCATAACACAACCATTCAATAATTGAAAAAAACCTTTATGCCAAGTATCATATCCGTACACTTAAGGAATAAGATTTTTCATGCAAACTAAAAAGTCCAATAATTCCCGTTCCCACGGGAATGTCAGTAATTTCTTTCTTAGTGTTGCCCCACAACCCCTAAGATTTGTATGTTCCAAATTTCAGCTCTCTACGGCCAGTAGTTATGGCTGTACGTCAGCTCACTCAGTCAGTAACGGAACAGTTTTAGATTTAAAAAAGTTTTAGTTTTAGAAGGCATCAATGAAAGCTGCCCTCAAGGGTATTCGATGCAGCGGTGCCGCGGAGCTCAGGCCGGCCACGTGTGCCTGGCGCACGTGTGAATGGATGCGACGCCATTCAAATATCAAGCCGAACATAATACGGTATTCAAGAGGTATTCAAAACAGATTATAAACGAACGTATTTTTATATTTCGAATAAAGAGATAAGTATCTATCTGACGCTTGTATCTCGTCGTTTCTAATACTAAGATAAACATATTCCGTATGGCTTATATAACTCTGGAGGTCATTGAAAGACGTTTGCAAGGGAGTTGTGAGTTGCGTTTTGAAAAACGTCTTATGTAAATGCAGTGAGCAAGGTTTCAATATGTTTTTATAGACAGAGATCTTCTGATTGCGTAAAAATAATTACGGAAATCGGACCGTGGGGACGCAACCTCGGCAAGGAGCCCCTCTTAAATATTGAAAATAATGAGACAATAATGCGTGTATCATGTGAGAGCAAATTATTTAGCAAAAGTATAAGATAATGTTTAGTCGCATATAAGATATTTTATAGGTACTATTACCCACTGCTTGTAACGTAGAATACCACGTAAATACCCAGACTTGACATGCATATCTTAAAACTCTTGATCAGGGAGTCAACCCGAGTATCTCCCCTGCTATTCGCCTACTACGCATAGCGCAAAAAAGGATAATCACGCCGCCGCCGCGCCGAGCACGCTTCACAAAGCAATCCTACCAGTTAAAATATTACCACTATAGAAAAAAGCAACCCAAATACTTACATCCGTCCTATTAGCCTGGCACAAATCATCCGGCTCGGCGCCGGCCGCCCTGTAGGGCGCGACGAGGAAGTGCGGCAGCGCGAACAGCAGCGAGCCCGCGCCCATCAGCAGCACGCCCCAGCCCAGCCAGCGCGGCTTGCTGGCGCCCGCCCGCCCGCCCAGGTACGTCACCGGCGCCAGGCACAGGAACGACGCCATGTCGTAGCTGCCAACAAAATATCTTGTGACTATATCAAGGTAATAAAAGGTTGTTTTATTAAACATGTTAATCTTGGAGTGTACAAGTCGGATGTGATTTTTTTTTGTTTATTCAAAGCTCTTGGCGAAATATTGAAATAATGAATCCTGCCTGACAATGGATCTCTATGTTGAATTTCTAAGATTATTTTCTACAAGATATAAATCTGGTTCTGATTGTCACGGCAAGTGACAACGCACGTGTGAGTGTTATAGAAAATGCTACTGAGCTGAACGTGAATTGTACTGAACTGATATTCAATATAAGAACTCGATAACTTGAAGAACAATTCCTCTAAATCAAGCTGAGAACGATCTCCGCAGACAAGTCCTTCGATTTATAGAAATAAGAAATAAATCGGTTCATCAAATGCCACTAATAGATATTTAATATATCTCAAGCTTATACCGTGTTTTGCGTCGGAGGTTCCATAATGTGGTGTTCTATGTTCTATATATATATTAAGTATGTGAATTTAGCAGAAAAATAAAAATAAGTATTATCTGGTATTATGTACAATGGCTGCTTACCCGCCTGCGATGACGCCTGTCTGCATGGACCGCAGACCAAATCTCCGCTCGATGGTGGTGATCACCACGTTCACGAAGCCATTCACCACCATACCTGTGGACAACGAGAGCAGGTTAGAGATGAACTCTTGGTGGAGTCCCAAAAAAGTCTTTAAAGTATCGCTAGAGCGACCACCATCACCATGGTTTATTTTAGTTTACAAATTATGACAGTGCAAAAAATTAGGCACTTGTCTGCGACAGCAGGATCTGAATTCGATTCCCAGCTGGTCTGCATATTAAAGTTTACTTCGGAGATACAGAAGTTGGTTATTTCTTTTGTATTTATCGTCTTGTACCTTAGGTAATCTGCTGTGAGAAACGGTATATAAGTCATAATAATATAAAAATTATTCCTTTATAAAGCTTACGGTAACATTATAACATAACACTATAAATCTATAGTAAGCTTATAAAGCTTAGCTTTACACTATCTCATTTATAGCGGAAAAACTGAAAAAAACGCCGAAGAATAATTCAATTTATTTAAACAACTATTCTTGTTTAGGACAATGCACCAACACTGATTGGTAGGGCTCAATAATTTATACCCCGGATATCAAACAGATTGACCGGACAAAAATAGCCAGCCGCTGATATGAAAGTTTAACTACCGGCAGCGCCGGCCGGCGCCCGGCGGCCGGTCAGCCGCGCAGCCGGATATCACAGGAATAGACGAACGTCCGGAACAAATTACTTTCATTCGGATATTTTCTGTAGCCGATTTTAATGTGGATATGATGTGACAGACTTGGCTTTGTTTATTTTTGGAAAAATATTAAATTTTTATTTCAAACTGAATTGGCTTCCAGTCGGAAATTAAAGTATTTTTAACTATTGGGCATGAAAGAGTTGTTGGACTTTAATGGTTGCCCATTTCGTTCATTTTGCTTCATTTACTATTTAGTACTAAATACCATAAAATATGAATGTACATACATACATACATAACGCCACGTGGTCACGCCTGTATCGTTTATGGGGTAGGCAGAACACCAGAGGTTCTAAAACCATCTGATGTCATGTTTGAGAAATTTAGAGGTATTATAATGATGGAGAGAGACATTGCAGTGACAGGGGGTCAGCCTATCGCCTACAAAACCGCAATAAAACCTCTGTCCCTTAACTGACTTTTACAGGATGCCCGGGAAGAGAAGCAGCTGGTACATTCTATGTTTTTCTTTCGCTCCCAGTCCAGCATGGAAGAATACGTATGTATATTGTTTTGTATCGTCTACTAACCGAACGTTATACTAGTTTATACTAGTTGTTAGTTGACATAAGTTTATTTTATAAATATAACGAGTATAACGAAGTATTTTTTCACAAATAAGTATCTTCCAAAAGCTCTGCGTCCCGATTTGTGTAGAATATCGTGCTTATATTTCTCATTAAACATGCCAACGACAACAAAACGCAGTCTAAAGGCGGGTACACATTGGTGTAACGGAACTAGTAATGTAATATACAGCGATCAAGGCCCGCGCTCGCTGTATTTGGACGTGTATTGCGCACGAACTGAGTATTCAATACGGGCATACTGAGTAAGATGTATCGTAACGATTTTGATGTCAAATGAAAGATCTGGGTATAAAACAAATTTATCCATTTAAATAATGTAAATCAGTTTACTCGTTTAGGAGATAATTTAAGAATTAATATGTATCGTGAAATTGTAAACAACCAGAACTTTTAAAGTTTTTGTTTTATCATCTGTAGTCCTTTTATACAATTCTGTGCACCACAAACGTCGCTACATTCGGAGTTTTTTCATGAGTAAGTACAACGATTAGCTTTTGCTCATGACTCCGTTGGCGAATAAACATTGTCTATCTAGTATCCAAAGCATTCTATAGTATTCTTAAGAAAACTTTATTAGCCTAGATAATGTGGTGTGAATGTTGGAAATATTTACAAATTTTTTATTTACCTAACCAGACACCCATTGATTTCAGGTTACTTTGCTTGATGCACTCGTACCCCTACATCTCCCTAGGAATGTATGCTTAAGCTTCAGCTCTCCTAATAGTTATGGCTGTACGTTGTCTATCAGTCAGTCTGATAGAAGCTCTGATAAAAATTGGAGCGCGAATGAGATCTTCAAACTCTCGTCTGATCTATTAATTTTGTGAAGTGTCGCGGCGTGAGGTATTATCAAATGCCAAGCATTAAAAAACCGACTTCAATTACATTTTTAAATCCTTGTCAAAACTTTGGCTGAAGTGAAATGTCTATGTTGGTATATATCCTCCGCTTTCATACATATTTTATTTCCATTACATTTCTATCGGCTACCTCTGACTTATTGTGACCTATCAAATGAATCATCAAAATCGATTCATAATTGACCAATTAATCAAGTAAATAACATACACACGATTTGATAACCTCTTCCTTTCGGAAGTCGGTTGAAAAGTACGTGTTCGGCGACGGATCGTGCTCGCGACGAAATACGGAAAAAATCTTACTTGGGATGTCCGTATTGAATGCTCAGTTCGTGCGCAATACACTTCCAAATACAGCAAGTGCGGGCATCTAGCGCTGGATATTACATTACTAGTTCCGTTACACCAATGTGTACCCGCCTTTATATACGAAACCTTTGATACACTGTCAACTTTAACAATTGTAATTCAGAATAGCAGTTGTATGTATTATTCCAATGCGCCACAGATAAACAAATAGTAAGTAGTTGTGAATTTAGGTACCGTACCTTAAATACGCTTACTAAGACATAAAATCTTATAGGTCTTCTTACTTTTGTATGGGAAAGCCGTAGAGTTTTAACAGAAGATCAGCGCCCTCCATAAAATAGACCTAAAATGCTAAACAATAGACCTATCCGTGCTTTTTGATTTCGATTAATTTAATATTTGTTTAGTTGTATTCAGTCGAAGTATAAAGATGTCTGCGATGCATAGTACCATTGCTTAAGCGTGCTGGTACATATGTAACCCCTTCATAGTGAGTAGCATCACGTCTCATAACCTCGTTGGAGTAGATATAATGCAAGAAAATTATTTTAAAGCAAAAAATGGCAATTGTTTCGTCAGCGAGGTTAATGAGTGTCTGCTATAACAACTTCGTATGCGCTTAACTACCCTTCTCGTGGAAATTTCAGAAACTATACAACCAGACACCCACTGAAAGAACCTTTATACCAAGTATCACACCCATGCACTCAAGGAATAAGATTTTTTATACAAACTTAAAATCATATATTGCCCGTGCCCGTGGGAATTTCGGGAATTTTTTTCGTAGCACAACCAGTCACTCTTTGAAGAACCTTTATGGCAAGTATCACATCCGTACACTCGATTTTTCATACAAACTAAAAAGTCCAACCCCTTCCGGTGGGAATTTCAGGAATTACTTCCATAATACAAACAGACACTTATTGAGGAACCTTTATATCAAGTATCACATCCGTGCACTCAAGGGATGGGATTTTTTCATACAAACTAAAACATCATATATTTCCCGTTCCCGTGGGAATTTCGGGAATTCCTTTCATAACACAACCAGACACACATTGAAAAACTTTTACACCAAGTTTTACATCGGTGCACTCAAGGAATAAGATTTTTCATACAAACTAAAAAGTCCTATATTTCCCGTTCCCGTGGGAATTTTGGGAATTCCTTCCTTAGTGCACCCCTACATGTATGTTCCAAATTTCAGCTCTCTACGCCCAGTAGTTACGGCTGTACGTTGTCTGTCAGTCACTCAGTACCTCAGTCACTCAGTCAGTAACGGAACAGTTTTATATATATTGATAATTTCATATTTAACATTTAACTCGACAGTCAGAAATCACGGTTAGATTTTATAGTGAGTTAAAACACGCTAAGTATTCTTTTTTTTTTGTGATTGTCTAAAGTTTTCGCGATTCATACATAAATATTTTGTTTAATAATAATTATAAATCACATTTTTATTTTGAAGTTTGTGGTAACTTCTGGTACACTTTAGTAAGATTTTCATTGTGAATTGAAAAATCCGTCATCCCTCCACTTCCCCAGCTTCCACGCAATCACGTGATTGCGTCGAACGCATACGTTACTCAAAGTTGGCTATAATCGCGCGCATAATATAATGTGCTGTGAAATTACTTCCGAAAATTACCGACAATATTATGTTTGTCAATTGAGTTGATTACTTAAACTAGTTGTGACTGAGTTTTGTTGCTAAATCAGATACCAGGGAATAACCAAAGTTTAAATGACTTTGATAAATGATATGTTGTCCGAGATATGTAGTAAGTATTGCATGGGGAGCGCTGCCGTAATGAGAGGAATCTATCTACTTCGCCTACTTTTGATTAATTGGGATCCTTTTAGAAGCTGCATTATATACTAAGTCTAAACGAATGACAAAAATATTAAAAGCTAGGCCCTTAAACAAATTTAAACTTGGACAACTACAACCACTAGGGATTTTGAATACATAGGGCATTTTGAAGGCTAGGGTACCTAGCTGGTTACAGGTCATTTTAGAAACATTAACTAGGATAGGTAATCGATATGATATTCGCTTACACATAACGAGCTTTGAAATATAGCTATATCCAATGGCTCACAATAAGTTTTCTGCAACTTCCATATTTAGATGCAAGTCTGCTGAAGAAAATCTTCCAAACCAATTAATTCAATGCATTATTCTTTCAGAGCTGCTTCTTTCCAGCACACTAAAATACTACCAATCAATGAAAGGTTTAATTAAAAGCATTGAATTCAAATAAAGATACATGCATATCGTTTTTAAGACTGATTTTGATATTAAGCAAACGTGTTCCTAAAGCAGTAACCGATATTAGTATATCTGCATACCAAACTACAAAACAACACAACGCTACACAGCAATATTCGTTGCTTATTATGTAAAGTGCTAAAATACGTGCGTGTGCATGAGTAGACATACTCTGTGCTTTATTTATAGAAGGTCCTGTATATTTTTATCAGCAAAACATTGTTATTTTATTCCTATGTATTGTAGTTTAATAAAGCGGGTTGGTCTTATATCGGCTATTTTATACTTTAACGCCTAATATCTACGCGATGAGTTGTTGTGTATAAAGCCTAAAGATAAAAAATAGCAAAGAAAAATCGTGTGTTATTTTACGATAAATAAAAATCTCATTCCTGTTGATGTCGTAAGGGATGTTGCCATGGCCTCCTTTCCTCTTGTAATCTTGTAACAGACGTTTTGAACAAGTTAAGTGACACGTGGGCACGCATAGCGAACAGGAATATTCTAGGCCACGAGGAGGGTTTGGAGGTATCTGTGACGCAGCTGGTTATTAGCCATCTCAGACACGAGAAGATTCGATCCCATTCTAAGATCTAAGCTCTGCAGGTATTGGCATCGGATATTGGTTTAAAGCTAGAATACACTGGATGAGAATTATTACGCGTATTTTCATATACTATCATCAGTTTCGCATGATTTTATCTGAGTGACTTATGTCCCCGTAAGAATTACTTGTTTTTTCAATTCAAACTTTTCGGTCTTTTTATATTAAGTGCCAGCACTGGGCCAGCTTGGTCGATTCCAGCCTAAATCTTCTCATCACCCACAGGACAGACTCATAGCCCTGCAGTGGGCTCATTACACGGAGTTGTGATGATGATGATATTAAGTAAGCTAGCAAGGCTTGAACCATCTAAAAAATAAATAACCTAAAAAATATTCTTAATTGCCTGCTTCAATTCAAAGGAGTTGTTTTCTAACGGGCCTAAAGGATTTATTTTCAGTTCGCGTGGGTGTTAATATTGCGTCGTCATGGAGGCTAATCGGTTTATTTACAAAGCTTTGTTACCTTGAGTCTTGAAAGGCTCCCGGGAAGCGGAGTAAATATTTGTTTACGTTTTTACATGAACCCACGGACCACAGAGTAGCTAAATTGATTACTTTACAGCCGTGAGGTAGCTGTCGTGAGCAGGTTTTGCAATGTAACACGCTTCTGTTTCTGATGGTAATTACGTGTATCAGGGAAGAAAATAGGATTTCAAAAACAATAAGGAATGAAGTTTGTTTTTAAGTATTGATTAAATCTCTTGATACTCGCATGAACAGAGCGTGAACAAGCATGTTTTATGTAGGAGAAATTAAGACCGGCAGCAAATTAATAGAGATGATTAATGTCGAGAAATAGCTAGATAAACATATTTTATTTAGTACACAGAAAAAGGATATTGTACTTGCTTTTTATAAATTTATAAGGTATGTACTTACAAATCATAAAATCTTAGATTTATACAGGGTTTTGGTCCATCGCCGGCCAAATTGGTTTGGCCTGTAGAATAGGTTATCTGCTATGCCCTAGTGGCCATTTAAAATTCAAAAGTCATGTGGTTTTATTTTAATAACATTTTTAAATTCTTTATCACCGTAAAAATAAAAAAGTATTCATTGTAAGCAGCTAATTTTGATCTCGTTTCAATCTGTACTGTTTTAGGCTTCTTTTGACATCCAAAATAATATCATTAGTTAAGTAGTTTTTGCTTTATGTTCCCACGATGTTTCGGAATTTGGCTTTAAATGTGTATAAAAAAAATTTAACTGAAAAAAACTTACTGTCGAATTCATAGAGAATTTGTCCACGTTAAAACAGCGTTACAGAGGGTTTACAAAGCACAACCAAAAAAAGGTGATTCATAGACGATAAATGACATTGTAAACATACTATAACGGCTTTCTAAACATGTCAAATTTACAATCAGCATGAGGCTTCTTTAAGCCCATTTTACCGGCCGAGTCTACCCGAAGGTTAACGAATATTAACGAGTTATTGAAATTGATAATTTGAGTTTCACAGTTTCACTCTTCGTCTTCCTTCCTAGTTCCCTGTGATTATTTTTTTCGTCGCGTCAATTTGTGGTCAGTGATGGATGGAAGTCGTCGTGGCGCCGTGGTTACTGTGTGTATCATACGATATCACAGGTTAAGCAACATTCGGCGCGGTCGGTACTTTGATGGGTGACAGCCGACCATTCATATTACTCACGACGACTTCCGTGCTTCGGAGGGCACGTTAAACAGTCGGTACCGGGTGCTGTATACTTGTATACAGTAGTCGTTAGGGTTTGTCAGAAGCCATCTAGGCGCCCTAAAAAATTCTGGCATCCAGCACTGGGCCAGCTTGGTGGATTATGGCCTTCTCTGCACCCAGGGGAGAGACTCATGCCCTGCAGTGGGCTCATTACAAAGAGTTGTGATGTTGATGATGATGATGGATGTGATGAACAATTTGATTAACATACAGCTGATAGCTCGTATTGATGCAAATAGAGTGCGACGTAGGAGAAAGGAGTACCGACGAAGAAAAGACCCTTTTACTCTAGACGATATTGAATGTAAAAAGAGATATCGCTTTAATAAAGATACTGTACGGCGTATTACCGATTTAGTTCGTAATGAAATTACGCGATGTCCAAGAGGTTTTGCAGTATCCCCTGAGCTACAGGTGCTGACAGCGTTGCGGTGCTGGGCGAGAAATGAGGTTAGTACAGGGAGTGTGTTTCCATCTGAGTGCGGTGAGAGGATGTGAAGATGAGTCTGTTGTTATTATATTGACCATTTCTGGCTCTTTATTTTCCTTGCCTCACAAAAGAAAATCTCACTATAAGGCGATAAGTATTACAAAGAGGATATCTCTTGTGAAGCAAAGCCATGTACACCCAGTGGTGAGCTTCATGGCATAAGCCAAGCTACTGTATGCCGCATTTGCGCTAGAGTAGCAAGAGCTCTTGCCCGATTAAGTAAAGAGTTCATTTTCATGCCCAACACTGTGCAGGAGCAAGAACAGGTGATGAGGGAGTTCCGAGCAATCAGGAACTTCCCAAATGTAATCGGGGCAATAGATTGCACACACATCCGCATTAAAAAAACTGGTGGTATTGTTCCAAGAATAGTCGGGAGTCGGGGCACAGAAAATTTAAATAAACGAAGGCACTGAACAAGGCGATAAATCTATAATAATTTGTGACGAAACTGACGAAAACAATAATAAGTAATGAAATGAAATGTCTGTATCGACCTGTCAAATGCCAATTATAACTGCAAGTAAATGAAATATCCATAGCCCTAGGGCAAAAAAAACACAATTTTATCTCTGGTGCAATGAAATGCGACGTTTCCGCTCATGCGTAATGTAATCCGTATAATAACGGTGTATTAGTTAAAATAGGATTTTCAGATGTCTATGAATCACCTTCACTTACAACACACTATAAACCTTAAAGAGTGTTGTAGCTAAAATGCACTTTAAATGCTTTTTAACTATTTTCTATGAATTTGACTGTTAGTCTCTAGTCTTCCCTCTTTCGAATAATATGCCACATGCTATAAAAACTATAAAGAACATCGCGAAATTTGCTAAATTAGTGAAAGGGGTCGTTTGCCGAAATTCAAAATAGTGGTAATAAACGAAAAAAGTTTTAAAATGTTATTTAAATAAAACCACGTGGCTTTTGAATTTTAAATGGCCATTAGTTCATAGCAGATAATTTATTCTGCAGGCCATATCAATTTAGCCGGCGATGGACCAAACACCCTAACAAATCTTCAATAATAAATTTATACGACAGACCTTTCAATCGAGTAGTAGATCTGCCTACCTCACAAAGGACAAACTTCTAGCTTCTTCGCTGCAGATAATTTATCAGTTTTAATTCTTAAATAAACTATTTTTAACAATGCCATTACATAAATCAAAATAAAATAAATTAAGATACGTATCAAAGACAAATCCATAATAAATGATATCTTCTTTGTACGCAGACAGCACACGTGCGCAAAACGAGCCCAAAGATACGGGAAAAATTTAAACCATCAAAATATGACCAAAAGCGCATTAAGCATTCTTAGCAAAAGCTTTATTAATAACGTCCTGAAATTGTGGCATGAAAAATCCCGGAAAAGTCCGCCCGGTATCCAAACTAATGTCCGGGATTACCGGGTCCGTAGCCCGGAAACAATGAACCGGGGCGGGATCACGTCGGATCATGCCGGATCATTTGTATCAATTACACGACGCGCTCGATTAATGCCGCTCGCGGGCTACTTATGACAGCTCGCGGTGTTTTTGTTTCTGGGGAAAAAGGTTTTTGAGGTGATTTGTATGCATTTGTATTGCGGTTGTATCTGTGGTCGTTGAAATTTTATGTTCGAGTCTCAGTGGGGTCGGGTTGAAAAATGGAGTTTAGCTCCCGTAATAAAGAAAAAGCTGTGGTAGTTTTTAGTTAGAAGGTAGGAAATCTATAATTAGTTATCTCTTAAAGATAATGAGGGCTCACTTGGTTAACATGCGCAGGGCAAATATAATGGAATGCCAATATTACCTAGGCCGTCGGGACCATATCTACCTAATTTAACTTGAATTTATGCGATTGTCTGGAGGATTCAGTTGATTAACATGTTGAATTGACAAGTTTTCATGATTAGGACTATTTTGAGACAGCGCACCGCTGAAACCGTGCGTATCGTCTCAAAAACAGCTTTTCAAAATCGAGCATTTCGAAAATGCCAATCCCTCACTGAATGTCTAGTTCATATTATATGCGGTTTAAAATATATGAATTCGCATTTATTTCTAATAAAACTTTACTTGCAAGGTAACTCTCAAAATAACGTCGATTATGTAGAACAGACTTCTGCTAGTTCATATGTTTATTACCTTCTATGCACATCTATAAGTGTTTTATATGGTGAGAATGGTTATTAAGTACTCTATTTAAAAAGCATGTCAGTGGACCATTATAAAAGAACTGATGGAGGAGATAATTTTTTTTTACAGTATCTAATAACCTATATTTATTAGAAACATTGAATAGACTTTTGAGAGTTAGCTACGTCTGCCGGTGTCGTAATTTTTATAGCATCACATACCTAAAGAAGTTTTTTTTTTTATATTGTAAGGATAGGACGTTTGTCTTCCATGCCACCTGATGGAAAGTGCGCATGAAGACTATGGTGTTACACGTCCATCCACGAGAAACCTATTCACTCGACACTTAAAAGTTCCAGGACTGTAGTGGCCAGGAAAAAGATTATTGAAAATGATTGCCCTAGATTATCTAAACTTCAGGGCAAACATATTTTTTTGCCAAAATCTTGAAATAAGATGAAAAATGCCTGATGGGGAAAGGGGTAAAAAGTATGAAAATTGATTTTAAGATTTAAATGATGAGGATTTTGGAAAATAAAATTATTTTTGATATCTTATTGTTAATTAACCCTTATTTTATCATAATTTTAGTAGGTATATTTTTTTTAGTATTTTCTTATGATTAATAGATGTTTGTCATTTACTTACCTAAATGTTATTTTATAAATATAATATTAACTATAAATAGAACAACATTGGTGAAATATCATAAAACTGTTTTGTTAAAATCTATGTTTTGTATGAAAAAGTGTCATTCACAGTTAATAAATAAATTAACCGTGAATATTCCATTATTTGATTTTATATACACTAGAGATGTTACGTACTAAATTTCAGCCATATAACCCACGCAACAACAAAGTTACAGATTTTTGAGACGGTACGCACGATTTTGGCCCATAGTGCGCAGCCGCCGCTCCTTTTCACCGCCTTGTATTAGCGATCAACTAAAGTTGCAAATAATTAATAATTTAATCTAATAATTTAATAAGCACCTAAAATAATCAAAATGCCTCAAAACAAATTTTCTTGAACTTCTTTATCTCAAATTTCAGTGTAACCGATGCAAATTTTTTGCGCATGGTTTTACTAATATTTTTTCCGTGAAAAGTGAGTTAATTTATATATTATACAATTGTAGAGTTTTTCAGAACTGTTTCCTTCCCATCGCAGTAGGCAATTAAACGTTATTAGCAACTGCCTACACAGCTAATCAACTCTCGAAACTGAGCACAGGTAGGTACTTGATAATACTTAATAAATATTCCTAAATCCACGCTGAAAATGCGACAAGGAGCTGATTGCTCTGCGCGGGTATTTGCCGGCTCCGCGTTACCCGACTGCGCGGTAATTAAGTATGTTCATACAGTTTAATTACATACCTACATCCTGAAAATCGGAGTGACTCGTTATCGAGGCGTATGCTGAGAGCTGCGATAGAAAGGCCGATGGAAAGTGTGAAATGTTGTCACGCAAATAAAATAAGTAAAGACTTATTGTAAGTATTTTGCTTATACAGGGTTGATTTTTGGTCACCAGCGACATTTAAATTTTAGTATCTTTGATACGATTTAAACGTACCTGCATATTTATTTTAGCGTCGCTCAGTACAAAAAAGCAGACATATGGAACCACAAAAGTTTATCAAAATAGTCGCTGTTGATGAACATAGGTAGGTACTAAGACGCGGCGTTTCATTGATAATACTACGACGTAGTACTACGAGGTATTTTGTAGTAGCTCTTAGTCGACTTTATTTTAATGGTAATTTAGAGTGACCATGCTTTGCTAAACCTCTTAGCGGATATAATAATTTCCCTGTAAAATAAAAATACTATTTTTCTACAAAAATCGTTTCTATAAATGATACTTATTTTGTAAAAAAAAATTGGCCGGTAACCACAAATCAACCCTGTATAATTTGAAGTGCTTTATTTGAAATTTAAAACGTATTATTCTTGAGTTTAAAATAAAATATTAAAACGACGTATTTATGTATTTGGTTAAACACAGTAGGTACTTTTAAACTTTATACGTAGGTACAGGGCTAATTTTTAGTCACCGGCCAAATTTTTTTTACAGTATTATCGTATCAACTCATCTCTGATACGTTATTTTTTTTTATTAAATATAAAATGTTAGGCTGTATATGTTTTGGTAAGACATATATTTTGCTAATCAAATAATTATGTCATAGATTTCGATACACCCTGAATAGGTCCCCAAAAGAATTAATCAGCAACACTAATCGAGTCAAGTCGCAGCTGTAGAGCGAGCGAGCCGAGTCGCGAGCGCCGCGCTCTGCTCGCCTCGCCTCGCCGTAGCTCGTAGAGGTCTACATCTACGCCCCCTCAGTCGTAATCAGCCCCCATCGAAGTACACAATATGTTTGCATTGTTTGGACAGTAATTGTTTTCCTTTTCAACCGACTTCCAAAAAAGGAGGAGGTTCTCAATTCGTCTGTATTTTTTTGTGTCTTTGTTACACGATATTTCGGACAATTATGAATTGATTTTGAGAATTGTTGTTTCATATGATAGAGGATACTTCATAGTTGGTCCCATTTAAATTTCATCGAAATCAGTTGGGTACTTCATTGAAAATTTCAAACTTTTGAAAAAATATGTATGATTTCGGAGAATGTTTACGTTGATGACATCCTCAAATCAGCCAAAGTTTTGACGTGGAGTCTGTTTTTTTAATGCTCTGCTTTCGTTGATTATTAAGCTTTTTATTTTTAGGATAAGTATTTTAAATTAGCAATTTAATGAGTTTTCTTTGATATAATTAACCTGTTTGTTATGATATTGTTACTAATTTTATGTTGTTGCTTATTTAGAATACTTACTCAAAAAAAATGATCGTCTATTTAAAGGTCCAAATTTTTTGTGTTTTACTTAGATTTGTAAATTTAACCGAATTGTATTATACTTTAGAACTTATTTCTAAAGATAATTTAAAATGAAGTTAACTTAAATAAGAAATAGATCTTTTTACTTAGGTAGTTTTAAAATCCCTAGCATAAATAAAGTTTTAAATTAGGTAACTTTTAAAATATAATTGTCAGATACTGATCGCGCTCGGTTTTTCAATTCAAATAGACTTTAAACATAACAACCCTACAAAACTCAATAACATCGCAGCAACTAGTATTTCACGGTTGGTTTACTCCGATACGTACCTGTTCCTCAGCGCAATATCAGTGATCGCTGGTATTAGCTGGGTGCACTCACAAGTATCTTGTTATCGAGTATTGAAGATCGGCAGTCAATTACAAAACGCGGGAAAGTCCTGGGACCCGAGCCAATAACGTCGTGTTAGCTCGCCGGGATTATCCTGGTTCAATGGATAGGTAAGTGATAAGATGATTTCACTGGATATTAATATATTTTGCATATCTGGGATATACTTAAATTCTTTAGATTAAGAGGTATTAAATAGGTTTCTTGTTTTTTCAATATTTTGGGTTCGAGTCTCAGCTGAGTCAAAGTGAAAGAGGCTCGGGTCTGGAAAATAAGTAAGTTTCCATAAGACACGCTTTTTAAAAAAAAAGCTGCATCGTTTGTGTGTTAGTTGGACGAGGTACGTTATATTTATAGTAGGTAACTACTGAAAACTGATCTGAAAAGAGTTTTTATATTAAGTACCTAGTATTTTTATATTGTTTTATATTTAACCAGTTATATTTGCATCATATACTAAATCTAAGTCCAAATCTCACTATTCTAATCAAATTACTTATATACATGTAGATGATTTCGTTTAATTCTTTTTGGTGAAAACACTCATTCTACTATATAAATGTGCATTGTTATATCCATTTGGTTTTCAAGTTTTAAACACAAACATATATTATAAGTTAGCATTTTCACAAACCTTTGTGATTTTCCTATACTAATTATATCTTCCATAAAAAATATGTAGCTTTTAATTAGCATGATAAAAAATCTTTATAATAAAAAATAAATCAATCATCAATCAATATATATAAAACTGTCCCGTTACTGACTGAGTGACTGAGTGACTGAGTGACTGACAGACAACGTACAGCCGTAACTACTGGGCGTAGAGAGCTGAAATTTGGAACATACATTCTTTAGGGGATGCAGGGGTGCACTAAGGAAGGAATTCCAGAAATTCCCACGGGAACGGGAAATATAGGACTTTTTAATTTGTATGAAAAATCTTATTCCTTGAGTGCACCGATGTGAAACTTGGTGTAAAGGTTTTTCAATGTATGTCTGGTTTTGTTGTGAAAGTAATTCCCGAAATTCCTACGGGAACGGGAAATATATGATGTTTTAGTTTGTATGAAAAAATCCCATCCCTTGAGTGCACAGATGTGGTACTTGATATAAAGGTTTCTAAATAAGTGTATGTTTGTATTATGGAAGGAATTCCCGAAATTCCCACGGGAAGAAGTTGGACTTTTTAGTTTGTATGAAAAATCTTATTCCTTGAGTGTACGGATGTGATACTTGGCATAAAGGTTCTTCAAAGAGTGACTGGTTGTGCTACGAAAAAAATTCCCGAAATTCCCACGGGCACGGGAAATATATGATTTTTAGTTTACATGAAAAAAACTTATTCCTTGAGTGCATGGGTGTGATACTTGGTTGTATAGTTTCTAAAATTTCCACGAGAAGGGTAGTTAAGCGCGTACGAAGTTGCGGGATAAAGCTAGTAAAATATAAAATCCCCAGACAAGCACAACAACTACATGGCCCCAAACTAAGCAGAGCTTGTGATATGGGATACCATGTAGCGAACTAGGGGGAACCTAGACTATAAATACATATATGACATAAATAAACGCCCAGACCCGGAACATTTTTTTTTCTTGTTTCGTGCGGGAATCGAACCCGCGACCACTGGCTACGAGGCAGACAGTGTTACCCCTATATATTAACATATCTTCTAGTACATGAAGTCACTATACAAATAATAAATAACCCATATTTCAGCTCCCCTTCTAGGTATTTCTAATAAAATAATCTATCAATTAATCATGTAGGTACTTTAATATATTTTAAAATTTCTCCCAACCGCAGTGCTCTACGCGAGCCTACTTACTGAAACTTACACTAACTTCTAAATAATTTAAACGCCAATCAAAAGTTGAAGCGTTCATTAACACATGTTAATTAGTTCAGCACCTCTGGACGAATTCATTAAAAACTTTCCAGATTGTCAGGGGTAACCAACACCGCCACCAAGAATGGATTAAACTTGTTATTTTTTAATTTATACTTTACAGATATTAACGTTGTCAGCGCTGATTTATGATAAAAGTTTTAAAATTAAAAACACAATACTGGGGTGATGTCCGGGAATAATTAATGTCTAGAGGAAAGTTTCAAAGCAGGAGCTTACTTTGTTAAGAAAAATAGAGTGATAATGGTTTTTCGTGTTATAATAAGATATTGAAAACTTGTTGTAGGTTCTTATTAATTTCTTAGATACACAAATAACCGCCATTCAAGTTTGTTTAGGTATTCAGCATAGTTTTTTTTTAATCAGTAAAAAGTTCTACCTCCATCCCTTTTTTAAATTAATGTTTAGATTAAGGGCAGAGATATTTTTCAACCGACTTCCAAAAAAGGAGGAGGTTCTCAATTCGTCTGAATGTTCTTTATTTTGTGTAATTAAGGTGGATTAGAAGTACAAAATAAAAAGAAAACCGTTGAAAATTAATCACTTGCTTGACAAAATAGTATATTTCATTACGAGTGCGGAAAGCCTGTCATTGCAAAGAGTTCCGACAAATGTCTACACGAGCCGAGGCGCAGCCGAAGGCGAGGGTTGACAGTCGAAACGAGTTGCAATGACGGTTCCGCACGTGTACTGAACGACTATTTTTAATACAGTTGCGAAAAAATTAAGCAATTTTATAAAATATACAAAATGGCGCCAGCCGTGAAAGATTATAAACAGAGTTTTTTTTTGTTTTGTTTACCCATTCTGGGTAGGCAAAGGGAACTATGCCCATACAGCCAAGTCTTTACTAGATTTTTTGCATTGACATGAAATGAAAATGAATTTAATGAGATAAAATGAAATGAAACCTAACCTAACTCATTGCATCAAATCATTTTACCTGATATTGAAACAAATTAGTTGCTTCTTTTCAGAAATATTTGCATGAATCGTAAAAACTTCTATGAATTTTGTTTTAAGTAAAAACTTCGTGGTTGATTTTTTCTTTTTAATGGACATTATTTTGACATTTGGGAAAGAGAACGCACGAGTGCGGAAAAGGTAAAGAAAAAGCACAAGTGTGTAATAGCCCACATCCCGAACGCTAAACGTCCCTGCAATACGCCACTTTTTGAGCAACTGTATTAAAAATATATTTTTGGAGTGCATTGCACCGGCGCAGCGTAGTACCTACGTATACATAGAGGTGTGCCCGGTATTCTGTATACCTACCTGGCACACCTCTATAGAATACCATTAGAATTGTCAAATTAGATCTAAGACCAGACTCTGAGACAGCACAAGGTATCTGGTTTCCATAACGCAAGCTAAGTAGAGATAAGAGCTAACTCTTTCAATTTTTTTTTCAGAAAGGACTGCTTTACTTTGAATATAAAGATAAGGTAAAATTACATAGATAAAGATAATAATGACTTATAATATTTAATACTACACCGACCTTAATTTAAGAAATTTACATTTATTTTACATTGGTCCCAGCAATCTACGCTATGTATAGTTCACATATAACACCGCTAGATACTGCTCACTACTGCAATTCCCTACATTTCACCTCATCTAATTAACACAATGAACGATATATTCTCTCAGTTATCCAAGAAGGACTTAATTACAATATTACAATAGAAACTTCTGTGATCCGGGCCCGCGGCCGTATTTTTAGTTGGTCTGTAAATTAGCTGTCAAAGTAGTACATAGGCAGGGGCGCTGCAAGTTAGGCCATATCTCACCGCGCACACTTAGCCAACTTGCTCCGTTTACTATTGTAAGGAACGGTGCACATCCCGTGGGATATCGCGAGGATGCTGATAGCTAGAGTTATATTAGGTATTATGTCTTGAAGGCGTAAAACGGATTTCTTGGTAAAAGGCAATGTTTCCAAATTGGATTATTTAATAAACACTAGACCACAACGTAGCTGAAATTATGCTAGAATCGATAAAAATATCGAAAAATTACAATTAATGGCACACAAAAAAGTTTAATGTAAATGGCAACTGCCATGCTAATTCGTCTTTACATTTCGCGATTTTTTATACTCTTTTTATTGTCACAACTGCCATTGTCATGTCATTTGGTACAAATGTGTCACTTGAAGTAAGGAGGAATGGAATGTCTATGTACGAAGAAGGGATTTTTAATAAATCTTGTGCTTTTTTAATACGATATCTATCTGAAATTGAGTGATTACTATTTGTTTATATACTTATGCTCTTCAATATATCCTTGTGCTCACATTCTAGCCCTAAATACAAAGAAACGGAAACATATCCTTTGCGTCGTACTTACTTAATTTAGATTTGTTTGTTTTTAGACAGTTTCTGCGTATGTGTTTTTAGATTTATTGTCGTTATTTTAACATTCTTAAGTTAGTTAAATCGTATTGATTTTCCTTCTTTACACATTTTTAGAACATGCTGTAATCCAAATCGTAAATTGTACGAAAACAGAACCGTTGTAGGGGTAAATAACCTAGGCCATTTTAGTAAATAAGTTATGCAAGTACTTTGCTGGAATCATAATGTTGAGTGGATATTATTTTAGATTGAATTACATTATTTTTCTTGAGTAGATAATAGTTTTTTTTTTCTTTTTTATTATGTAAGGATAGGACGTTTGTCTTCCATGCCACCTGATAGAAAGTGCGCATGAAAACTATGGTGTTACACGTCCACCCACGAGAAACCTATTCACTCGACACTTAAAAGTTCCAGGACTGTAGTGGTCAGGAAGAACAGACGCAGGCAGATTGTTCCACACCTTGGTAATGCGTACCAAAAAGGAACTATCGAAGCGTTTTGTTCGACTTCTTGGTAAATCCACTATATAGGGATGGAAGTTCTGTCTGCGTCTGGTAGTCCGGTGGTAAAAAGGAGTGGGTTCAATTTGGTCAAAAAGAGCACTCGCACACTCACCAAAATGTAGCCGATAAAATACTGTCAAACAGGCGACCTCACGACGATGCTCCTTAGAGATAATAGATTGCTCCTAATGCTAGTGTTTACAATGCCGCCTCAAACTAATATTGATATGAACGCAGCCTTGCCCCCCCCCCCCTCCCCCCAGCCAGCCAGAAAGCAGCGGAGACAACAGGTGCTTCGGTGGCGATTCATTTAACTTTGAACACTTTTATCGCTTTTATCCACCACTTTTTGCCTTTCCAGAGAAAATATCGTCAGCCTGTTTACGGCGGAAATATCGATTTTTGCGGCTAAGTAGCTAAGTTCATTGAAGTTGTTAACTTGTTTGACAAGATTGTGGCCGCTTTTAGCATGAAGTGACTTAATGGTTTGGTTATGTTATGGTGGCGTTCATTTTTTGGCGCTCTTAATGGAAAACTTTGTTGCGCTGACACTTAGCTGTGACTTGTGGGATTAACCGAATGGTCTCAAGTTTTAGTCTCTCAATGGTCTCAAGAGAATGGAGTCTCAAGTTTTAATACGATAATGATGTATTAAATTATGTTTAAAATAAATGGAAAGTATTTTAGTTTATTAACGATAACTACTTCTATATGTATCCGATGTAATATTTATAAAAAACGGTAAATAAGACACCATCTTAGAATAAACGTTTGAAAATTTTCTAATATACGGTATTTTTAATTATAGCAAGGTAATAATAATAATAATAATAAGATGTTCCATCTTTAACCCTTAGTCTTTTTGACTAAGGTGTATGTAAAGCATAAACACATAATAATAATAATAATAAAAACTCTTTATTGCCATGAAACTTAAAAATAATGATAACAAAAAAATAATAATAAGAGAGATGACAATTTCGGCGGCCTTATCGCTTTAAGCGATTTCTTCCAGGCAACCAAAAAATATTTATCTCTTGTAACATGGAAAAATATTTATCTCTTGTAACATTAAGAATTGATCTTAAAAGTAAGCACGCATACAAATTACCTATTTAAGTATTTTAAATAATGATTCGACCTATAATTTAAGCAAGTATGCAAAACTCGAGTATGTCAGTAGATATCGTGACACGTGCAACAACGCCTGCGCCCGCGCCTCACGCACGCCATCAGCTGCTATCTTGTCGGATAGTTTGTCAATGAAACTACACGCTTGGATAATTTCAAACCAAGCACCTTGACAATGTTTGCTTCAGCTACTTGCGTGATCTCAGGACATGCGATATCAGAAACTCTGCATTTAAATTGGCGTATTGATCTCCTACTCTTTGACTGATTGAATCTCATGAATCTTGAGTCACATATAATACATCGTCATCATCAGGCAGTAGACGTCCACTGCTGGACATAGGCCTCCCCCATCATTGTGTATAATTCGAAGTTTCATTTCCCTTTATAATAATAAATTTAATTCTCTTTACAGAAATGATATTTTTAACGACTCATTTTCCACGTAAATGCCGTAATTTCTGAATAGATTTAATCTTTTGATAGAGTAATAATATATCAAACAGCAGTTGGTATCAGGTGGCGACCGGCATCGGGCCGGCAGCGGCACGGCGCGGTGCCGGGCCGGGAGGAGCCGATACCGCGGTACCGACGACCGGTCCCTCGGGAAATTACCGACGCCCGGTAATGCGAGCGGCAAACATACCGGTATTTATGATGACACCAACAACTAAATTGATTTTTTTGAGTGTTTACGTAGGATGGGGAAAGGTAAATTATTTTAAGTTTCCTCGTCAACAAACTTTGGGAATTGTATGTTTAGTACAGTAGATAAATAGTTCTATGTTGATACGAGAATCATCTTGTAGATAGCACCATAATTAAATATTGGAATAACAAACGTACATAATAATGGAAACCGGGATGATATTTACCGAATAAAAAAGGTGTGTTTCCATTGTCATGGAAACTTTGAAAGCAAATTCTTCGAATGGAAACACTGATATGGTGGTCACGAAATATTTGAACAATGAAACTGGATAGTTTTAAAAAATACCTCAACACAATAGAATCATCTGTACACAAAAATAACTCTCCTGTAGTATATGTTTACGTATAAGAAACTGTAGTTCAGCATGCAGTACGAAAGGAACATTAACTCGCAATTGTTTGCCATTTTAAGATTAGTCACAGTTCCTCGGTGTCGAAAGGTAATTTCGCGGTAGTCCGTGCTAATCGGGTCAGTAACCCCGCGATGGCGTCTCCTGCCATTTTTATAACAATTAGCCGGTGTTGCTGGCCACCCCGTCGTCGGCTAATAAAGATAAATATGACGTTTGCGGGTGACGCGGCAGAAGGTCTGCCGAGAAGGGTTGAAATTACGGGAGAAATACAGCCAGGAGAAAATTACACGTAATATAATTAGTGAGGTTTTGTTTACATTGATACTAGAATATTAAAAAACAAGGAGTTGTTATTTTACTGTCAAGATCGTATAAGCCTTCAAGTCTATTGACTTTCGCTGGTCTTGATAAACCAGCTCGCCAAAATACACATGAAACAATAGTGTATAGAGTACCTACCTATCTAGAGCCAATAAGAAGAAGTTCTGTTCGTGGAGTTGATGTTCTAAATAGAAAAACAGTAGATGATATTTGCATAAGCCCCAGTGCTTAGTTGTAGGTACAAAATTTGAGGCAAATAAATTATCAGTTAAATACCTACCAAATGATTATTTAAATGTTTTTATAGTGGAATATTCCATGTAAAATAACTACGTGGATGTCAGTTTCACCACTTTATAGGTTTTGCTTTGAATTTAAAATGATCCAGTGTAGTTGGTAAAAAAGCCTTGACCATTCTAAGGCCCAATTTTCGTTATGGCTTTTTACTCAGCGCAGGTAGGCACCACCTAGGAACTGCTGAGCACAATGTTATGCAGAAAATTTTGTTTAGCTCTAGATTAAGCAGAGATCAGAACGGATCAAATCTTTGTATTGTAACTTAAGTAGGTACCCTCTTTGTGTTATATATACACATGTAATACATGAAAAAATAGATCTGTCAAGATACCGAAACTTCGAGTTAAAATGTAAAACCAAAATTAAAGGGAATAAATTTCGACTAAAACCTAGTTTAAAAAAATATTTATAGTGGAAATCGAACCGAACGAGTTCTCGCGTATCTGCCAGTGTTCACTGCGCCATAGAGGCCGACAAAGACAAGTTAATTCCGTGGTTGTTGGTTCCACCGGGTGCACGGAACAGGCTCAAGGCACGGTGATATTACCAAGGTGAGGACGCTACGCAGCGCTGCCTGCTTCCGTGACGCCGGAATTATACTCCGTAAAGTTATGCCGATTTAGGGTTCTGAGTGAAAATACATCAGTAAACTAACGCGTTGTTATTTTGACCCAGCTAACAATCTGTAGACTTCTGACTCTATGCGTTTTTTTTGTATGAACTTCAGTCGCATGATCCCTTGTAATTTGGCTTTTTTTTTATTTTATTTTAGTAGTGGCTAAGCCCGCGTTTAAACTCAATCACAATTGATGGAAAGTGACAAGAGGTTGAAAAGCATACATGCTTACGAAGAGTGTGCATAAAAGATTGCCGGAGTGGTGATATTATATGATATTGCGGCACACTTTATACGAGGGCTCTGACTAACACTGAAGCGGCCCGAACAGCGAAAGGGTTCAGTAGGGCTAGTCGACTTTTACGACGCGGGTTAGGCTGCATAAATACGTGGTCTAAACCACTCTCACTTTTCATTACTATCCCAAAATCAAAATTATTGTTTCATTTTTTAATTTCTTCTATGATTGAAATGTTCTTCACGTGATCTGCGCGCGACTCAGCCTTGACCGTCTATTACAATCATATTATATGGTAAACAGTACCATCTGCATGCGTTCGCGTAATGTTGGTAGCAGCTCTCCGACATGCAAGATCGAACAACGCCGGTTACATTCCAAGGTTACCGTGATGCGCACGCTTTTATTTTGTCAACAATCAGCGAATCTACGCAGATCAATAATAACGATTAATTTAGTTCTATTTATTTAATTAATCGACAGGAGAAAGTCCCCTGAAAGAAATACTAGTTCTAAATCAACATTACGATCTACTTTCTGATTATTGAGTAAAAAGTTTGATTTCAATCAAATAGTTTTTATTTATAGTAGTAGTATTTTATTTATCTCGCATACCTACCTACTTAGATAAGTAGAAATATAATTAACGAGTAATACTTAATTGACAAAATTTAAGCTGTATAGCAACGATGTGCATTGGTCGGTGGGAATTTAAATCGAATTAATCTTAGTAAGTATTCGAATTTAATACTTATTTGTTTTACACTTAAAAGTTAGCATTTCTTGCGTACCCAATCGATTCTAAGAAACATTAGTTACCATCGACATTATAAAGCAAGTGCAGTTAATTTAATGGCAAGATCCAGACTCCTTTACGACATTAATAGTAAAGAATCGTTTTATAAACACTATGCAAAGCGGTAAACGCGATCGTCACGGTACAGCACATGCAAACTTAACAACCGTAAAAAAGCAGAAATTAAACTTTATCCAGCATTATAAGTACTTATTATAAATGTGGAAATGTGTGAGGATAAATAGATTTTTGTCACTTTTATTGTACGATGTTACTAATAAACCGGTCTAAATTTAAATGATTTTTGTATAAGCAGGCTGTCTGTAAGAGCTCATGCTTTTTAAAATTAGAAAAGACTTTTGTTGAATAGTTGAGTGCTACCTACACATAAGATTGTAAGGTCAAATAATAATAATAATAAATTTTATTTTCCAGAAAGAGATATACAAAGATCATTTCGAAGACTCTGACTCCTAAACTAGAATACTCTGTGTCTTAGGAGTCAGCGATCTCCCCCGTAGGGAACTAAAATTATAATATTTACATATCTTTATACATTGAAATATATTGTACAATAATTTAATTTAAAAACTAAAGTTATATCTATATAATAAAATAAACAAAGCATTTCATTTCATTTTTGAATTTGAGTTTAAATATATAGTACAATATTTTAATTTAAAAAAGTGATCGCAATTACATTACAATATTTAGATATTTCTGCAAACAGTTTTTATAAATCTGCAGCAGTTTTATACGAAAGCAGCATCGCGCTGAATTTACAAAAGTAAGTCTTGTTCTTATTCGAGGGTTCATCTAAAGTTCTGCTTGGTTTGTCGGTGCTAGGTTAAAGCGCAATACACACACACTGAGCCCGCCGGGCCGCCGACAAAGCCCGGCGACACAACCCGGCGGCCTGTATGAAAAGAATCATGTCGGCAACATGCGCCCGCGCGTGCTACCCGCCGACATGTTGGCGGCTTGGGTACGCCTGCGCTCAGTTGCCCGGCGACATGATTCTGACTGCCAAATAAATTTCTCATCTCAAGTCGCCGACATGCCGCCGACCAAATTTTCCGACTTGTAATAAGTGAAGCCGCCAACTAGACCGCCGACAAAAAGTTGCGGAACTCGGCGGGCTCAATGTGTATTGCGCTTAAGGTTACAAGGCGCTGAGTGTTATGTGTCGAACAGATCAACATGATATACTTAGGTATTTATTAGTTTTCCAGCAGTGTATTCAAAATAAATCTGTATGTTTCAAATCTATTCTGAACCATCTTCAAACTATTTGTTGACATGACATGAGCGTGCTTTGCTTCAAAAAATAAATACATTCGACTAAACATGACAGGTACTCGATGATGCAAAACTCGACCCGATGACTTTTTAATTAAAACAAAGACGTAAAGTCCCATTCGTTAGAAGTGCATTTACCTTGCAGTGCGCCGGCCCAGCACAGCCAGAAGAGCGCCCACTTGGCGGTGCGGAAGCGCTGCAGCCAGCGGGGGCGCAGCGAGCCCCAGCCGCAGCGCAGCGCCGCCGCCCCCGCCCCCGCCTCGCCGCACTCCTCCTGGGAAACAACAAGATTCAGCATTCATCAATCAGATCACGAAAACATCTGATTCCTGCTGGTGAACATCACGTCATAATACGTCCACTGCATTTGGACCTACGCCTCTCGCAAAAAAATATTTGTGTATCATTTTAAATTTACATCTCCTTATTAAATAAGTACTAAATGTATAGGTATTATTACCTGGTATTACATATGCTATTATATTTGTTCAATCATTACTATATCCATATTTTATGATAAGCCAGTTCTATTTACAAATTATTGTGTTCCATTGTTGTAAAAGTGAGGTCAAATATACGGCAAGCTGCCAAAAAAATACCGAGAAATGTAACAGCCTTCAACACCGGCTCTGGGCACCACTAACGTCATCGTCACGCACTACGGAATAAGCTGGTGCAAGCTCTAACTATTTTACCTATTCAGTCATTAGATAATACATTTCTCTTTCTGCTCCATTCCGTGTTTTGTCTCACACGGCTCTTTACGTGTCTTCCGCGTTAATCGGGACTAAACCAGCGGGTAGCCTTTTATTTTTCAATTCTCTTTGTTCCTGATCGAAAAAATGCTTTTTAAAATGAAAATTCATAATTGGCGGCAATGGTATAGAATGGTATGGTATATCTTAAACTCATCTTATAGAAAATGACGATGATTTTAAAGATAAAGCTCAGTCTATATTTACTACATCTCTATACTAGACATAATAACCAAAATGAAATACTAAGCTAACTCCTACTCAAGGTTTTATAGAGAATATTGTATGTGGCATGCCACACGCTATGAACAGACCGATAGATCTTAACTGCTCTATATTTAAATTTACAACTTATAAGATTTCTTGACATTCCAAATTTAAATGACCATAATTTACCATTATACCTCCAATTGGGTTTAATACTACAGTCTCATAACTTCAATAAGTGAACTACGAAATCTCCAAATATGCATCAACCTACGCTAACAATACAGGAGCGCGGTTTACCGGAAATGGTTAACTAATATTTGACAGATAGCATTTAAATCAAGATTTAATGCGATCAGCAAATGATGCGGCTCCCGAGTGGATGGCGTGTGCTATGTGGGTGTATACGATTGTCTGGATGAAACTGGATGAAAAAAAAAAACGTTGTTTCAAGTACCATCTTAGATTTTTTTTCTTGGTATTATATAAGATATAGATGGCCGGCATGCGAATGATTCATGCCTTAATGAATAACGTTTATATTTAATAAATCAACAAGTATCTAGCTCGATGGTAAATTGGTGAGTGTCGACGCGGATAAAGAAGTGGATGAAGTAAAGGAAATATTTAATTGTATCGATAGTACCTGTCGCAGACCTTGAGTCATGTTTTATGAACAATTGAATGATGACGTCCAATTTTTTTCTAGTTTAGGTATATAATGTTTTTTTTTAAATAAATGTTGCACATGATCGCCTTATTCAAAGAGAAGTTAAGGATTCCTAAACAGTTAGAAAATAATTGAATAGCCTCATAAGCTAAAAATGCAATAACAATAAATATATAATAGGTAGGTATAACAAAAAACAAAAATAAATTATTTCTGTTTTTTATAACCATAGGTTAGAGATAAGTACCTACCTACAATATAAAAAAACCAAGGCTAACGTAACACCTGAGTAAGTATAAATAATATGACGATAAGTTAAATAATATGACTTATAATAAAGTTGAAATTAAAACTGTGATATTAAATATTTAACATTCCCTATAAATTAATCTAAGAATACAGTAAGTTAGTAAAGTAAATATGCCATGTTCATCTAATGTTGTGAATTTTTCAGCTAATTAAATTAAAATTCGTTTATGAACTTAAAATGGGTGAATACAATCTGCAACCACGAAATCTGTGAACTCCATGATGTTGGCAAATAAATAATTTTGCTAGAAATAGTCCGAGCACATGGATAATGGACTCCATCAGATTGCACATATCAAATTGACTCTATCATATAGCGGCCTTTCAAGTCTTCGCATGATTGTATTGGCATACAGCAACTTATGTTAGAGACAATATCACAAACTCCTGTAGATTTTTCCTCTTTATGTTGCTAGAGCTATGAGCACGCCATCGAGCGCTTCTGAAGCAGCTACAATCAAACTATCAATCGATCCAATAGATCCGTCAGTGTGTCTACGCAGATGCACAAACATGAGCTAGAGCTGATGACCTTTACAAGTACATAATTGACAACAATACTACTATTATACAATCAATAATTAAGCCATCCCTTAGAGTCAGTAATACAGCGCATTACAAGTCGCCGCACGCGCACGTTCAATCGAGGCATGAATGCGAGTGGCGCAGGCGCAACAATGCCCGCTACACTACAGCTGATATCCTGTGCTTTGTGCGCCTCGTCAGCTGATCAGATTTACTGAACTATGTTTTGTCATTGGTTATGATGTTTCTCTATTATTGCATTAATGCTCATAAGATATCAATGTATGGGATAAACTTTTATAAGTGTGACTTTTGATCGGTAAGTGAAAAGAGTTCGAAGATGACAGTTATATGAAACAAAATGTCACAATATGTCAATCGAAGTGGAGGTAGATAGAACCTGTAGTAAATAGCGTGTTTTCAATAAACCCTTAATGCACATTAATAAAAAGCAGATCGTGTTACTTCCATTAACAGACGTTTACGACCGTCTTCAGTGTAAGTTAGTGCGTTGGAAAACTTGACCCTGTTAGACAGCAGCTATAAACCTATATTAAAACAGGATAAGTTGAGTTCTTTTAATGATCTTACTTTTAAATAAAAAATAAGAGTCTGGTCCGTCCTGCGTGTAAGCACAGTCTAAATTGATGGAGACTGACGACGTAGGGTTGACGATTGACCACTAACTTAACCTACTTATAGCTGTGGGCTAAGGCAGTGGCTTTGGCTTAATTTCTTTTTAAGTAAAACGGACTGTATTCGTCACAACGACGGTATTTAGCTGAAGACTGTTTATGAAGCGTGGTCAAATAAGCTTTTTCGATTGAATTGATTGACGACCACTTTGGCGATGGGGTAAACCTGTCTGCCTCAGACGCCAGTGGCTGCGGGTTCGATTCCCGCCCGGAACAAGAAAAAAAAAACGTTCCGTGGTTTTTTTTTTATATTGTAAGGGTAGGACGTTTGTCTTCCATGCCACCTGATGGAAAGTGCGCATGAAGACTATGGCGTTACACGTCCATCCACGAGAAACCTATTCACTCGACACTTAAAAGTTCCGTGTCTGGGTGTTTATCTATTTATGTATTTATATTCTAGGTTCCCCCCTAGTTCGCTACATGGTATCCCATAACACAAGCTATGCTTACTTTGGGGCCATGTAGTTGGTGTGATTGTCTGGGGATTTTATTTATTTATTATTTATTTATTCTTTTCGTTATAGGTTCTCTAGCAACTTCGATACGACCACCTTCTTTACAACTTCGATTTCGAAGGTTGCTTGTTTGTACGGTATATTACAGGATACAATCTGGAAAGAGCGCGCATGCGGTATGGTTTTTATTTTTAAACAACTGGAACAGACACCGTCATATCAGACTATTTAATGCCTAATGGGCTTCGATCCCTACTAAGAGAATTTTCCAAAAAGCTGAACGAAACTCTTGGATAATTATTTCGTTACCTTACTATAGCCAAGATATAGAACGAAATGCGTATGATTTTCCCGGGACATGGTTTTTTTTTTAAGTGTCGAGTCAATGGGTATTCATTACACTCGGTAAGTCCCATACTTTTTGTATTAAAAAGTGTAGGATAAATCCCATTTTTGTTCTTAGATATTAATCTCAAGGAATACAGACGTAATGTTCGTTGCATTTGGCAACGAAATAACAGACCGGGTTACGATTTCAAATGCAGAAATATTTCTTTGTCCAGTGAATTCAAAAATATATTTTTTTGATTTTTTTAGAAAAAAATTTCATTTTTGTTTTTCCATTCTGTGATGTCTTAAAACCAAAACACTTGTTTTTTAGATTTTTGACTTAAACGCTCTTACAACAAGAAATACCTACTAGCTAATCTAATTCAAAATAAGCTGTTTGACATAACATTTATTGAAAACCGTTATGGACTTGTAATTGAAAATCAGGCGAGTGAAATTGTTAGCAATATAAAAATTACCCGTACCCGTCTTGTAGAGTTGCATGTGCCTATTGTTTATTTTAATTATACATTTACACATCACGATTATTTAAAGATCAATGACGTAAATCTTAAATGTCTGAACTTGAACTAGCCATAAAACATTTTACAATACATATAAATAAACTTGCTCGTTGTTATCGCCGGACTTGCCGTAAAATATTAATTGCCCTTTTAAAATCAATATTGTTCTTATCGGCTGATTTATAAATAACTAGCTGCTGCCCGCGACGTCGTCTGCGTGAACGCTATGCAGCACCAAACGCACCTACGATTATAACACTGCTAGCGTGATAATATGTAGCCTATATGTTGACCCGACTTCTTAACTATCTTCATGCCAAATTTGAAGTAAATCCATGCAGTACTTTTTGAGTTTATCCCGGAAAGACAAACAGACAAAAATTCTAAAAACTATATTTTTTGTTTCTGTTTCGATTGTAGATCATACCCCAAGTATTCTTTTAAAAAAATATTCAATGTACAGTTTTGAATTTCCTACCATTTTATTATATGTATAGATAACTTTATGAAAATTGATTTTTAAATACGGTAGTCTTTCTTTCTATTTGACAAATACGAACTAAGTAGATAATTGTTTGAGTAATGTTTTAAAAACAGTAAGAAATATTTAAAAGTGCTAGCCATAATTACAGACGTTGAACAAGAGGCTTTACGGTGAATGCTAAGAAAGTTCCATAATTAAACGAGACACGAAAACGTTTCCTCAATAGAAAAGTGTTTAAAAAAATATAACAAATCCATACCATAATTTCCAATGCCACTTCCTTATTTAAAAAAGCAAAAAGAAATTATGCATTCCAATTTCAAAGCGTGTCAGTTTTCGCGCGCACTGCGTAAAGTTTCCCGCGGGTTTCCGATGCGGCGGCAACACGACCCTCGCGCGCGACCCTACTTCGAACACTGACTGGCGCCGGTGGCTGTGCCTATTAGTGGACCTGTCGAGATGACTTCCCAGTCTCGTGCTGTATGATAACCCCCGCAGGTGAAGGAAACTTATGATTTATTAAGCTAATTTGAAACAAAATTAAAAACTAAAATCGTTTTTTTTTCTTAATTTTTTTTTATATCACAAACTATCCCGTTTTGCCAACCAGAATTTTCCAAGATTTTCTATCAAGCATAATTATTTCTGAGTTTCTGACTAATAGAACAAAAATGACACAACCTGAAAGGATGACACATATTTTTTTTTCCTTTTTCGTTACGGCAAATGTTTTGACTTTATTTTATTAAACTTATAAGTAGGTAGCATAAGATGAAGTAGATGCAATAAAATTTCCTTAATGATTTTCATAAAGGTGAAAGGTTCTCAATTCGACTGTTCGTTTTTGTAAGTTTATTAAGCTTTTTTTTGTTTTTTATAAAATTGTTTGGGATGATTCTTCTTTCATGTGGTAGATAGTTTAGGGATGACACCATGTAAATTTCATCAAAATCGATGTGGCGTGTAATGAAACATTTGCGCTTTTCGAAAAAACTAAAAATTAAAAATGTAACGATAATGTTTTGTTTTGTTTCCCTTCAGAAAAAGTTGGATAACGACTTGAAAATGCGGGTTTCTGAATTATTGGCTTAAGTTGATTATTATTTGGGTATTACTTTTTTTAGCTTTAAAGTAGGTTAGCTTATTAAATAAAACACTTTTTAACCGGATTTATCGCGTATATTATTTTGTGCGTGGCCATAATCGGGGTGGGCAAAGACACCGAAACGTCGAGTTAAAATTTAAAATATACGCGATAAATCCGGTAGGGTTTTATTTAATAGTATGAATTGCGAAAACTTAAGACAATATTAGGTTAGCTTAATGTCGGCATTAGGGTTGTCAATTAAAACAGGATTGAACATGCCTCCATTTCTATTATTATTTGAATGAACTCTATAGGAACAGCATTTTTATTTATATGAATGTTCTAAATACTGCATAATCGAGGTTTTCAATCATATCTGCCCCTGATCATACTGATGGTTGAAGTGATAGAGATCATAATTGCCGTTGACAACAACCGTGGACAAAAAAACGTACACACTCGCAGGGTCAGGTTTTCATACAGCCCGCAGTTATATAGGTTTTACTTGTTTCACTTTTACGGTCAAGTGTTATCCTACATCACAAGCTTTGCTTAATCTTCGGATTGGATTTATTTATTTACTTTTGATAGACAAAATATAACCTACAGAAACATCCCCCAAGATTTGGGAACTAAATTCAAAAATATTTTTTCCAATTTACTTTCTCTCACCAGAACACGTTAATCTCACCTACTAAACGTTATCTTCATTTTTATTAGGTACATAAGTGTAGACGAAATTGTTACATTTTTTCGTGTAAGTCTAATGAAAATACAATCAGCAAGCACATAATTAACGTAAGATCATACACATCGTAAAGATAAGAAAATTACTTTATAGCGCAAATACATATTTCAGTTTAACAATAATGAATTAGTATTAATTTTAAAATATGTTGATACAGCGAGGTATTTACTCCGTAACTCTTGATGGACTTTTATATACCTAAGCATAGATATTCAATATTCACCAACTCTGATACCAAAACAGTAAGTAAAACAAGCCACTGACAAAATATAGAGATCAATAAAGTAACAGTTTCTTTTTACGACAAAAAATACAGAACTTTTACGTGTAATTTGGATGTCCGTGTGTCAAGCCGATTTATAGAAACACGTGGAGGTATTAAGCTGTGATTAATATCAATTACGCAAGTCTGTTAACCAAATAACTCTACAAACGCAATCAAAAGTTCATACTGCGTTTATACCGCATATCGCTGAGAATCAAACAGCTATGGGGTAACCCTGTCTGCCTCAGACGCCAGTGGTTGCGGGTTCGATTCCCGCACGAAACAAGAAAAAACAAATGTTCAGTGTCTGGGTGTTTATATATTTATGTATTTATATTCTAGGTTCCCCCTAGTTCGCTACATGGTATCCCATAACACAAGCTATGCTTACTTTTGTGGCCAGTAGTTGGTGTGATTGTCTGGGGATTTTATTTTATTTTATTTACTACTTATTAACCTTACTTATTTACCCATTTTTTTACGTATGATACCCTCGGTTCATGTTTCCGACTCGCACTTCACCGGGTTTTTATATTTGAATAGATTATTTGGTTAATGCAACTAGTTTTAACTTTCAAAGATTTTGTAGAGTTTTCATCTTTTCTATTGAATGTCTGATTCTCCTTTGTTTTCTTCTACTTCTGATATTATATTTCCATCGTTCGGCCTCGGGAAACATCGTCTTTGACAAGAAGACCCTGCGCTGCCTCGTGCGACTCTCATTTGAATAGATATAAAACACGTGTACCTATGTTCTAAATTCAAATTGCACCTATTAAATCTAGAGATATCAAACTCGTTGTTAAGCTTCAACACACTCACATATCCCAAGATATTACATAGGTACGTGATATAATGTTAATCCCTCCTTACAACATTTTTTGAAATGGCTCAAAACTGGTTAAACATCACACATTAATAATTCATCGTAGCCTGTGTCAATACAATAAATACCCAATTCAAGGGCTTTTTTACACTAGCTGTTTTTTGCGGCTTCCGTGTAGTTAAAAAGTAATGTAGGTATTATTTCATCATCATCATCATCACAACTCCGTGTAATGAGCTCACTGCAGGGCTATGAGTCTCCTCTCTGGGTGACGAGGAGGTAAAGGGCATAATCCAAGCTGGTCCAGTGCTGGTTGGTGGATGTCAGGCAAGTCAGGGTGCCGAAATGGTTTCTGACAAACCCTAACGACTACTGCATACAAGTATACAGCACCCGGACCGACTGCTTAACGTGCCCTTCGAAGTCGTCATGAGAAATAAATGGTCGGCGGTCACCCATCCTAGTACCGACCGCTATAACCAAGCCCACACTCTCAGTACTAAGACTATGTCAAATTTCATCTTAATCGGTTCAGTGACTTTCACAAACAGAGTTACTTTCGCATTTAAATAGTAGTGAATATGAACCTATTAAAAATGTTTGTGTGGAACACAAATATCTTACCAAATAATTATGAAGAGTTACCTTTTGAAAGAGTTTACATCCTGTGTGAATTTCAAGTACCTAGTCTATGTTATGATTAAGTATCTTTTTTTTTATAACCAAAGATTGGATTTAAAATATTTTAATTCTCTAATTATTTACTGGCGCATACCTAATTCATCAACATACTTAATTTTTAATACTTCGACACAGCTCTTGTACATACGTCATGCTTGATATATTTTTATGTTCATTCATCGTGATGTCATATTATTTAATTACTTTCTAACATATATTTGAGCGCATTGATTTGACCTTACTTAAGGGTCCGATACTCCAACTTGGTCAAATTCAACACAGCTTGCCTTTTTTCTGCTAAAATATGCACCTTCTCTTTGACGCCTAATTTCTAAAATGTCTATCCTCATCTCCAACCATCTAAGGCTTTTAGGAGGACTATAAGTTCTAATGTAAACACTCACTGAATTGTGTCCATGGCTCAAGTGGCGTCTAAAAAGTTGGGAATCATCTTGAAGATCCGTCAGTGCTTCATCCCTGAGCAGCTACCAGCCCAAGTCAGATCCTGCATGGAAGGACTACTTTTGGGATGGTTCTGGCAACCATTTGGAAGCGCTGGACTCTGTTGACCCAAGAGCCCGTAAGTTCCTAATCGACCTCAACCTTTCGACAAAAGAATTACGTAGCCTGGAGCATCGTCGAAAGGTTGCTTGCTTAACCGTGTACTACAGGATAGGTATTTTGGGGAGTGCGCGAGTGCTCTGTTTGAATAAATTGAACCCACACACTTTTACTATCGGTCTACTAAACGCAGGCAGAACTTCCATAAGTATACGGTGGATATCCAAAAAGGTTAAATTAAGCGCGGTGACGGATCCTTATTGATACGGGTTGCCAAGGTTTGAAATGGACTGCTTGCGTCTGTTTTTCCTGGCCACTACAGTCCTGGTACTTTTAAGCAAGGACTGCATACCGGTATGAATTTCTGTACAGTTTTGTTTCTGTATGACGTCATACCGTTAAATTAGGTGTATTTAAATATACAGATTCATATGACCCAGAACTTTTAATATTAATATTGATATTGAAATTTTATTTTTAAATAACTGTAGAATGTTCGATAGTTTAGTTGAAGCCTATAAAGCGTAGGGACATATGCTGACCTATACATTACGGTACAGAAATTAAATAGGTTAAAATATTTCTGAAAACATCTACAGAAATTAATCCGGTATACATTATTTGGGTTAGATTTTAATAAAGTTAGATTTTAATAACTTGTACAGGTATTGTGTTTGATGAAATTTTACTAATACTATTTAAAAATTTTATACCGATATGCAGTCCCTGCTTTTAAGCATTAGCTGAATAGGTTTCTGGTGGATGGACTTAGTCATCATGGTCACTTACCCAGTGTCATGGATGACAAAAGTCCTAAACTTATTTCATATTTAAAAAAAAAATGTGTAAATTTAATCGCGTTTAAATCACCATCTTTTTTTGGAGAGTGGGAGCTTCGCGCGACTTTTCACCCGTAACTTTTGATACCATAAAGTTTTTCGATAAAATAAAGGTAAGTTATTCTTCCAACTTCTGTTTTCAGTGGATAGTTGGCGCGTTTAAACAAGTCAACGGAACCCTTCAGATTAATTATACTTATGAGTACTTTTTGGTATACAGGGTGCAAGATTAAGATCGGTCAGGGACCTAGTGTTATAGGGCCTAGACAACTAATGGACATGCTCACACAATTTTTATCATCCTTAACAAAAAATCACCCATACCATTGGTAACAAACAGGTTCGTTGTTACCTACACACAAATTATTGCACTGCGCGGAGAGTGACCACTGGCTCCTGAAATAGACAGTGAAGTGCCCCATCGCCATTGCCACGGCAATATTATCTATACAGTATTCCAATTTTATACAAACGGACGAAGTGCGAGCTATAAGGCGGCGGTATGCCGAACAAATTTTTTATTGTGCTTTACATTAGTATGTGGATTTCTTATACTTTAAAATTTAATAATAAAGCATTTCGTACGTCTCAGTCAAGACGTGAGTATTTTTCGGTCCATAAGTTATTAGCCCGATTTTTTATTAAAACGCGTGTTCGAATAAACGCATTTTTATTTGAACACTTTCTATTCAATTCACCAAGTATTTTATTTAATCACATAGTATTTTATTTATAATCACAAAACTGAATGGAAGTAAACACAAAGAAGGAAAATGTAATGAAAAGGCTGGAGGCGGCGGCGAGCCCTATCGCATGTTTACGTACCGCGCGGCTGTAGGCACTTCTTTCAAAGATGGCCTATTACAATACTGTATAGATAATATTACCGGCCATAGCGGACAATGTTTGACTCTATTGTGTTCCCTTAAAGGCCTACGTTGTATTACTTAGGTACCAAATTAAAATCAAGGTTAAGTCGAAGTATCTTATATTTTTTACAATGTTATAGCAAGATTTATTTTTACTGATTCAAGATACAATGTATTAAACGTGGGAAAATACGTATATAAATCACTAACATTTACATAAATATATCTAAGTTAGCATGTAGCTATGAAACACTCGTCGTTGCCAGAAGGTTGATTTTTGTTAATTTAACAATGTATTTTATACATAAGCTGCGGGCCTTTTATGGATCTCAAAACCATGCGATGATATCATGAAATATTGAGTTATTTCGGACCGCTCCATCTTGTTGTGATCCTCCAGTGAAGTACGTTTTATTTTTAATTATTTTCTATTCCGGTCTGATCCCTCTTGCTCTATTGTTTAAGAGGGGATCATATTATTTTAAATTAAATTCTATTCCGGTCTGGTCCACCTAGTCTATATAAACATATAGAATGTTGTTAATAATAACGATAACGAGACGTAGATCACAACAAGGTGGATAGGAACAACCCATAGTTTTGACATAAAATATTACGCGATCACTATTTGGTATTACTCTTCGGCGAAATCTCATAAATAAGCTCTTGCCATGTAGACTGAATAAAATAATCCCAATATATAATAATATAGTATTTATTTATGAAAGCATACGAAATGGAAAAACACAAATGAAATCAAGAAACAGACATATCATAGAGGTGGGTGCGACCTCACCTTTTTCAATTGACGTTTTTAAATCATAGATGATATCATTGAAACTGTCATTGCAAAAGGTAATGCAATGCCTCTTGCATGCAAATGTATAGGGAATTCGTTCATTCATTATGCTATCATTGTATTTAAGAAATCTTGTTTATCATGTCATGTCATGCATTAACCGTAATAGGCCTACTGAACAAGTTATCTTGTTCTTTCATCGCACCAACAATAGACGGCCTCCGTGAAACATTGGTCGAGAATTGCTACGTTTCGAGAGGTTCCAACGTGGGTTGGAACCACAGCCAGGCCAGTTCGGGACCCTCTGTACCTGGAATCAAACACAAAACAGAGCCACAAAATGGCAGGCAGACACTTCAGCCTCACTTGTTTGTCGCGCCGCCGCTATAGCGCAGCTGGGGACCTCGATGAGAGCGCGGCGATATAGCAATCCATCCAATCAAAACCAAACCACACAATTCTCAATATTGTGCAACCAGTATTGAAGCAACCCTCAATGTTAATGATTTCCGTGCTTTATTAGGTGTAGGCAATGACGTATTAAAATAACATGACACCTTGTCCTACAATAGTTTTCTTATTATTTATCTTATAAATTAATGTGAAAACTAGGATAACTTATCGCTTGCAAGGAGTTTCCTTATTATAAAATTTAGGATTTTAGGCAAAATATACAGGGTGACTAGTGGGTCACTTTTGAAATTCAAGGACGTGATAGTTTGAGATCATAAATAAAGAGTAAAAATACAATAATAAATAATAAATATTTACTGGGTGAATTTAACCGAAAGTTAAAGAATTGATTACGCAACGCAGAATCGAGTACAGAGTATCTAAATAAGTACTGACTATCTAAAATTTCACAAATTTCACAATCATCAGTCACTCTGTATAATACGACAAAGCTCGTTTGAACCCTATCGAGGTTAATTAACAAATAGGCTGAAGTTTTATGACTATTAAATAATAAATAAATAAATAAAATCCCCAGATAACCACCACACCTACATGGCCCCAAACTAAGCAGAGCTTCTGATATGGGATACCATGTAGCGAACTAGGGGGGAACCTAGTTTATAATACATAAATAGATAAACACCCAGACACGGAACATTTGTTTTTTCTTGTTAACTCCATCGCCAAAATGGTTTTATCTTATACTATATAAAACATCTAAGTGACAACTACTAGGCGTTGGCAGACAGTTTCTTTAGGTTTTCACAGTGAAACCGCGAAGTACATCGTCGATGCCAGGGTGGACGACCTCAGACCTCAGTCCAAACCAAATTAAACCAATACCCACGCTAATATTTTAGGCAAATGCGATCTTACCAAACTTTGCATTTTGTGTAGGAACCAAGGCTCTGGGTTTATTGACCTCATTGTAATACAAAACTTTAATAAACAATTGTCAAACGTTCATTTACTTATAATATTAAAATAGGTATATTACAAAGACGACGTTATAAAACATACGTGCTCTGTTTCACCATTGACCGGCTGCTCGAATCCATGCTTGTTAAACATACAAAATTACCATCTCAAGTCTGGCCCATTCCTTATATGGTTGGCCATGGTGTATTTCAAGTAACCCTTGGTGGAAAGATCTTTTCGACCTGCATGTCTAGCAAGCACTTTTTTTGTTTTATACAATTATTTTGTCCAAATATTACTGCGTAGTTTGTTATTACTTCTCATATGTTTTTGAAATGTTTTAGCTCAAGCGGATGTAAAGATCAACGTATAAATTAATTTAGAGTTATTTTGCCATGTCCACCCAAATGACTTCTTCCAAAGTATACAAGACCTTTATGCCAAGTTTCAGCAATGAGAATATTTTTTTGATATCTCGCGCAGACATCACCTCGTCCTCAGCCTCTGAGCACCGTACTCTCCAATAGGTTCTCTAAGCGGTTGGATCCTCTGTTCAGCCAATTAACTCTTCCATAACTTAAAATCACATGTTTATTGTGCTGAGAATGCTTCGATTTGTTTACTGCTAACTTGCCTATCCTGAAGTTTTCGAAATAAGAAATATCGAAATCTCGAGGACAAAACTTTCATAGTAAACGTGTCTTCTTTTTGTTTAGGAGCACGCAAATTCCAACTTTATTTCTTAGTTATTAAAAAAATAATCATCTCTATTATTAATATTCATCATCATCATCCACAGCCTGTAGACGTCCACTGCTGGACATAGGCCTCCCCCAAGGTCTTCCACGTCGCTCGGTCCCGCGCCACCCTCATCCAGCGTTTACCGGCGACTTTGACCATGTCGTCGGTCCATCGTGCGGGGGGCCTGCCTACACTGCGTCTCCCAGTACGTGGCCGCCTTAATATTTGGATATTATAAATAATTACAGAGATGTCATACCTACTTATAAATAAGCTAATGAATTTTGATAAATTGACAAACTTATGATACTATAGCATTTTGATGAGGTAATTAGTTCATATTTATAGCAAGCATTGTTGCTAAGAACATTTCATCCTATTCAATTAACTCTTAGAATAAAAAAAAACGTATTTATATTATATCAAAACATCTACTCATCTTCTAACTTGGTGGATTATGGCCTCAAAACCTGTGGGCGTGAGGGATTATCGCGAGTTGTTAAGAATGAATGAATGGTGTCTGAAAATGTATGCGTCAAGTAAAAATGTATAATGTTGTAAATTTTATTTGGTGAATAGTTCGAACTTTAGTTTATTTTTCCTCTTTTCTGAGGTTTATTACGTTATTACAATACCATCATAAGTGATCTATTTCACTAATATTGGTAAATTTTACTGATAAACTCAAGTTGATAGTAAAGGACAATGAAGAGTGAACGCAACTTTTCATTTAAATGTACTTATTCTTTAAAATGAAGTTTTTAAAAAATTTCGTAAAAGAATCATTCAACCGTTAACATAAACACTAGAATAATAATTCAAAGTTCTCAGGATAGCCCACCGCAGCACCCAGTTATTGCGCACGTGCAAGCTTGACGTGACTTTAATTTGAATTTGGAACTTAATGAAATTCGCGCCATATTTATGGCTTTTGGAGGGAAACTGAAAGCAAGTAAGGAAACGCTTCCGGTTTTCTCAGCAGACGCATAATTCAAATAGAAATGGGAAACGTACTTTTTAAGGATGCGTTTCCGAAAAGGCTAGGTATCGAATTCTACTACTACATGTATAAGATTCACGCACACAAGCGTGCCGTGAAAAAGACGAAAGGTTTTGAACAGTTTTGATACTTTAGTTTTAAATATTTGCAAATTCTTTTATTAAAACGATTAAATTGGGTAAGATTAATTAAAGTGCTCGGAAAGTTTGAGCTCGTTTTATTCGTAACGATAAAACCTCACCATCGAACCTGATGAGCTGGTGGTACACTCGAGGGCTTCTATTTCTATTTCTACTAGGAATTCCTATTCCTAGTCATGTCAAGTTCGAGTTCATAAGACGAGACATTACCATCAGTCCTGGTAGTGGGAGCTGAAGGTATGCCTTGAGGTACTACTGGAACTCCTAGACGAGTAGAGCTAGGCATGTCGAGTTTGGGTTCATTTTGATTCTTAGGACGAGACCTTACCACCCGTTCTGGTAGTGGAAGCTGAAGGTATACCTCGAGGTGCTACTGGTACATACACCTAGACGGATAGAGCTAGGCATGTCGAGTTTGGGTTCATTTTGATTCTTAGGACGAGACCTTACCACCAGTTCTGATAGTGGGAGCTGAAGGTATACCTCGAGGTGCTACTGGTACTCCTAGACGGGTAAAGCTAGGTATATCGAGTTTGGGTTCATTTTGATTCGTAGGACGAGACCTTACCACCAGTTCTGGTAGTGGGAGCTGAAGGTATACCTCGAGGTGCCACTGGTACTCCTAGACGGGTAAAGCTAGGTATATCGAGTTTGGGTTTATTTTGATGCGTAGGACGAGACCTTACTACCAGTTTTGGTAGTGGGAGCTGAAGGTACCATATTTTAAAAGAACTGAACAGGACACAAGGAATTGAAATCTATAGGCGGTCAGATTTGGTGGAATCGGGTTTTCATATTTTAAAAGAAATAATAAAATTTATGGACAAAGGATAATGCAAGTGATTGGGCTCCAAAAAAAAAGTCATTGTGCAGGGATGAGATGAAAGTCAGATTATAGATTAGACACATGTCATTCATATTTGTTACGACGCTAAAAAAATTAGCCCTGGGAAAAAAAAGATATGACCAAAAATACATTTTGCATTTAATAGAATAAAAATCGTTTTCTTTTATGATACAGAAACTGAACGCCCGTAGATTTCTACGAGTGTATTCGTATAACCTTTACAGCCATTGACTACGAAACTAGTGAATATTGTAAATAAATACGATTATTGGTAAAAAAAAGTGCTTGTGTGATCCTTATAAGTACCTAATGGGTTGGCTACACAGTTGTAAACCGCGATTAGTTCGTCTCTTTTCTTAGTATAGTGACTTCCCTTCTTATTATCGTCGACACACAAAAGAGATGTTATTATTAATCTGTCTCTTTTCTTACTATAGCGAACTTTTTGCGGCACTGGTTCGGCGACATTGGAAGCACGGTTTACAACTGTGTAGCCATCCCTTTTGATTTGATTTGTCTTTTTTCTTACTTTAGCGATGTCTCTTATACGGCACTGGTTCGGCGACATTGGAAAAGCAGTTTACAAATGTGTAACCACCCCTTATGAAATAATGGTATGTGTGGTTCATCTAATACTGCCGTTTAGAATAAGCTAGTATGTTGCTATAAGTGGTTAATAAAGTCTTATAGTGGTTATATAATTATTACAACTAGATTTCATTAACGCTCTCTATCTCTTTCTCGGAGCACATTAGTAGCGCGCATTGTCCATTTTATTCGAAACATTTCGGGGTTCGAGTCGAAAGTCGAACTTCTTTTATGATTATGATATTTAATTGTATTGTTAATATGAATCATGTGTTTAAAAGTACTATTCCTTTTATAATTTATGATGTTTGTTTAATTGTACTGAAATAATGAATAACGTCTTCAAAAATAGTACTTATTTTATGTTTAAGAACTCTTACCAATGGTAATGAATGAAATAATAAATCATGTGTTTAAAAGTCTTACTTTTTTCATTAACGATAACCACTTATACCAACACATTAGCTTATTCTAAATGGCAGTAATAGATAAACCATACATACCATTATTTCATAAGGGGTGGTTACCCATTTGTAAACTGCTTTTCCAATGTCGCCGAACCAGTGCCGTATAAGAGACATCGCTAAAGTAAGAAAAAAGACAAATCAAATCAAAAGGGGTGGCTACACAGTTGTAAACCGTGCTTCCAATGTCGCCGAACCAGTGCCGCAAAAAGTTCGCTATAGTAAGAAAAGAGACAGATTAATAACATCTCTTTTGTGACAGCGCACTGCTGTCTCGCTCGACGATAATAAGAAGGGAAGTCGCTATACTAAGAAAAGAGACGAACTAATCGCAGTTTACTACTGTGTAGCCAACCCATTAGGTACTTATAAGGATCACACAAGCACTTTTTTTTACCAATAATCGTATTTATTTACAATATTCACTCGTTTCGTAGTCAATGTCTGTAAAGGTTATACGAATACACTCGTAGAAATCTACGGGCGTTCAGTTTCTGTATCATAAAAGAAAACGATTTTTATTCTATTAAACGCAAAATGTACTTTTGGTCATATCTTTTTTTTCCCAGGGCTAATTTTTTTGGCGTCCTAACAAATATGAATGACATGTGTCTAATCTATAATCTGACTCTCATCTCATCTCTGCACAATGACTTTTTTTTTTGGAGCCCAATCACTTGCATTATCCTTTGTCCATAAATTTTATTATTTCTTTTAAAATATGAAAACCCGATTCCACCAAATCTGACCGCCTATAGATTTCAGTTCCTTGTGTCCTGTTCAGTTCTTTTAAAATATGGTACCTTCAGCTCCCACTACCAGAACTGGTGCTAAGGTCTCGTCCTACGAATCAAAATGAACCCAAACTCGATATAACTAGCTTTACCCGTCTAGGAGTACCAATGGCACCTCGAGGTATACCTTCAGCTCCTACTACCAGAACTGGTGGTAAGGTCTCGTCCTGCGAATCAAAATGAACCCAAACTCGACATGCCTAGCTCTATCGGTCTACGAGTACCAGTAGCACCTTGAGGTATACCTTCAGCTCCTACTACCAAAACTGGTGGTAAGGTCTCTTCCTTCGAATCAAAATGAGCCCAAACTCGATATACCTAGCTTTACCCGTCTAGGAGTACCAGTAGCACCTCGAGGTATACCTTCAGCTCCCACTACCAGAACTGGTGGTAAGGTCTCGTCCTGCGAATCAAAATGAACCCAAACTTGACATGCCTAGCTCTATCGGTCTACGAGTACCAGTAGCACCTTGAGGTATACCTTCAGCTCCTACTACCAGAACTGGTGGTAAGGTCTCGTCCTGCGAATCAAAATGAACCCAAACTCGACATGCCTAGCTCTATCGGTCTACGAGTACCAGTAGCACCTTGAGGTATACCTTCAGCTCCTACTACCAAAACTGGTGGTAAGGTCTCTTCCTTCGAATCAAAATGAGCCCAAACTCGATATACCTAGCTTTACCCGTCTAGGAGTACCAGTAGCACCTCGAGGTATACCTTCAGCTCCCACTACCAGAACTGGTGGTAAGGTCTCGTCCTGCGAATCAAAATGAACCCAAACTTGACATGCCTAGCTATATCGGTCTACGAGTACCAGTAGCACCTTGAGGTATACCTTCAGCTCCTACTACCAAAACTGGTGGTAAGGTCTCTTCCTTCGAATCAAAATGAGCCCAAACTCGATATACCGAGCTTTACCCGTCTAGGAGTACCAGTAGCACCTCGAGGTATACCTTCAGACCCCACTACCAGAACTGGAGATAAGGTTTAGTCCTAACAAACATAATGTTTCCAAGTTTCCAAATTCAATCCTAATCATAAAAGGTTTTGTAATTTTTTTTTTCAATAAAATTATATTATTACCTTTTCAACTCAGTTCAGAGAGCGTCAAGTATCGAGACTTGTTTGATGTAATAAATTGTGTATGTACAGCGATGTTTCTTAGCACGAAAAATAACTCAAAAGCGATACAGGTCCACTCTCGACAGCGGCTGAGCGCAGACTGAAGATATCTAGTTTTTGTTTGGAATGATATTGACATTATTTGCTAAAGTATAATAACCCTTACCACAGTGTGTTAAGATTTACGCATTTATACAAACATGAAGAAAATTACGTGTTTGGTTTTATTTTTTTTTAAAGGGTTTTTAGTAGTAATTTCAAAGAAAAAAATGCGTATTATCAAAAATGAACATGTCAACCATCGAATAGTATTTTTTTTATTCATAAATACTTGTGTTTTCATACCAAAAGTGGTACCGTAAATTGGCTTAAAATCGTCATTTTCGTGCGACGAGGCATCGCAAAATTAGTTTTTAAGCCACAAAAACAAATTTATTTATATTATTTTTATATCATAAATGGAGATGAAAGTCTTATCTATCTATTAGTACTTGTAATTATACTAAACTTTGCGCCATTTTATCACAATATGTACCAGAAAATACCCTATTTTGAAGATTTGCGGAAACGCGTCCTTAAAATGCTAATGTTTTTGAAAAGTGGCACAAACACACAGGTGAACAAAAACAATGCTTAGATATTTCTTTTACGGAAATTCTAATGGGAAACGTCTTGTTCGTGTGATGAGTCATAGCAAATTTAATATTGTAATTTATTCAAATTATTATTATTCATAAATATATGTGTTGGAGAAATTTTTTGCGCAGCGCCATCTAAACCTTCTACAAAGCTTATAGAATTATTGAATATTATTAAAAAAGCTTAAAGCTTATAGATACCCCCAGACCATTTGGACTAATTAATCCAAAAAAAGAACTCCGACAATCGCATCGAACCCTCCTTACTGCTGACATCATGCATATACCTAATACCCTTGCCTACCATTGCTTATTCGGTATCACAGTGATAGAAGGTACCTATAAGTTTATGATATGAATGTTATATGAACCTGGTTCTTGCGCTGGTCGTCATCCCGCCTGGCGAGCCGCAGGTCGATGGTCTGGAAGCCGTCGTCGTGGTGGTCGAAGGCCTTGTTCACGCACCCGCCGTCCTCCGGTAGCATCTGAAGTATGTAGTAAACTTATTGTGAAAATTTCGAGTAAATATTCAAAAAATTTATAAACAAAGAGTCTTTGGATAGTTTGGACATCGTACAGATGAAATGCACGTATTCTAATGTTCGTCAAAATCATTAAACGAGTATATTTATCCAATTAACTTTGCAAGACCTAATTATTATGGTATATAGTACGGTCAGTTTTGAGAAACTGGACCACATTAAGTTCGAAGGAATAAAGGAAATCGCCAAATAAGAAGCCTAAAATTTGACCACTTTGCAGAATTACCCAAAGCTCACTTATGTTTGATCCTAATTTCAATAGAATATTATTATTGAAACATGTAATTTATTCTTGCATCAAGGGTGAGCGCGTTTTTTCTGAAGCTACCGTATCTATTAGGTATACCCTATAAATATTTCAATTCAGCTAATTGACATTTCCAGTGTGCCAACTTTACGGAAGAAAAAAAATTGTGACTCGGTTTAAGTAACCAATGAATTTTTTTATTAATAATGTCGTCAACTTAAGAAAAACAATATTGTGACTCACAAACTATTTTATACTTTCATTTTCTCATTTCTAGAGGGATGCGATAAGTCACTTACTTTTTCGTTGAGCTTAAAATATAACAAAAATCAAATTTAACTCCCACTGTAACCGTTTTAAAGCACTAGGTATGTTTGGTAATTCATTATTTTCATTAAAGTTACTATAAAGATTAAGTATACACCTCAAATTCACGTATTTATACATTGCTTTAAAATTTTATGCGAAACAAATAAAAGGTACCATGCAATATCAATCATTCTCATTCAGTACCTTACACTATAACATTAGGATTTTACCTGGTATCATTATTTTTCTTTTTGACATTTCGAACTGTCAGTTTACTGCATTTAATTATTTACCAAGGTATAGGTACTAACCAATAGTTTTTTAGTTTTAGTCGTTACTAACAAATGAGTGAATTTCCCAAATGACTTTTTTTTTTGTCTTCGGTGAAATTCGTATTTTACAGCAAGAATACTGCATTAAATAATATTTTTTAGAATAGAATGGGTAATTATTGGGTTTTGGCAAAAAAAGCATTTATGTAAAACTTTATTTAAAGGCAGAAATAAATAAATAAACTCCGAATTTTTTCATATCGGTGCTGTCCCTCTACTTTTTTTGTAGACAAAAAAGCTTATACGCACGTAACTATATGTAAATCAAGTTTACAACCTATTCAATTTAATGGAATATTAGTCTTATTATGAATAAATAGCATGTTTTATTCTATAAAGTAACGTTTATTTTTATTAGAGGCACAAACGTCCTTGTCCTGCAAAATGTTCTTATTTCGGTGACCTAAAGTAATTTAAACTTAATTTTTTATGGACGAGTCCGACAGCCTCCCCGCCTTCGATTTTATTTCACGTTAGTAACGTGCTAGTACGTAGTCAGGACGGATTTGTGCCAAATCGCTGCATATTCCCGCCAATAACGTAAGTACGCCGTTTCAGTTGCTCTCGGACATTATTTTTATAATATCGGTGATCGCTTTATCTGGTCTAATGAGTAGTTAAATTGTGGTTGTTTGCTTCTTACAAAGGTAGTTAATGAATTAGTTTGATAAACTGTTATTGAACTTATCATAGATATAATAACTTTTTTTTTATTTTCAAAAAAGGGTGATTTTTATCAAGTCGGTGTTCTCAAATCGGTGAAATCGGTGGTCTTTTATTCCCACCGATGTGATAATTTTCACCGATATCATAAGAAAATTTGAATCGGTGGCTTGTTTCTCATATCGGTGTCTTAATTCATGATTCGACGCACAGTTTTATCATATCGGTGAATTGCTTTATGATATCGGTGAATCATTTTATCAGATCGGTGAGTCTTTTTATCGTATCGGTGGTTAATTTAATTTGAATAAAGAAAATTATAATCAAAATAACCATTCTTTTTTTTAATTATTTATAATATAAAACTCTGTTCTCGTTGGTTGTGATAAGACCTCTGGTCTTAGTCAACTTCACGGTTGTAAAAATGCCTAGGTACCACCTATTTTCGTTTTGGTGTTCAGATGTGGATGGATTTATCATATCGGTGGGTATACTTATCATTTCGGTGGATAGACTAATCATCTCGGTGGTCAGCCTTTTCATATCGGTGTACAGATTTTTTTTTCGGTGGACGGTTTATCATATCCGTGGCAACCAAAATTCAACCTTAATTTTTTCCTTAGTCTTGAATAATACGTTGATGTTGATGAAGGTGGGGATATTTAATATCCTAAAAAAACACGTAAAAACTAAAAAATATACAAAAAACAGATAAATGAAAAAGTTCACCGATATGATACAAAAAACACCATTTGTTGAAATTCAACCAAATGGACTTGATCGAAGGGTAACTAACTGCTGTTTTTATGGACGCACCAGGAACCCTAGCACTTCGTTTTTTTTTTAATTTATTTTACATGAACTTATTTGTATTTATTAATTTTACTAATTATGAATTTTATCCTGGTTAAAATTACCAAAAGCTTGCTGCTTTACAAGCATAACTTTTGATCATGTAGAATTTTCTTAAGGAAGCTTTCCTCAAAAGTTGAACAATTAAATGGAAACCAATGTTCACAATCCAATTGGTAGTCAGAGATTAGACAAACTTTCATCGTATATGTTATTACAATTACAGATACGATGTAGTGACTAAGATTGAAAGGGGTATGCTACGGTGGTTTGGACATTTAGAAAGGATGAGTGAAAGTAGATTTACAAAAGACGTGTACAGAGCAAGAATGGACGGTGTTGTCGGAAGGGAACGCCCTCGGCGAACGTATGCCGATCAAATTGGCGACGTTAATTGACGCGAAAAGATTAATGAACGTTGAGGAAGCGAAAGAGAAATGAAAGAAAATATTTATTTCAATTACTATCGCAATTTCCACAATTAAAAGATATTCTTACATAGCCTAGTTAAGAACTAGTTATACATAGAAAAAAAACAATAGTTAAAAAAAAGGAATCAGACTCAGCTTAATGTCGATTGATCCAATAAGATCATCGACGCTGATTTTCAGTCCGCCCCCCTGTCCCATAGGTGTTCTGGGAGAGGTAAAATGTACTGGAATAGTCCCACCCTAAAACACTAAAATTTATACAAACACAAAAAAAAGCATTATAAGCTAGGATAAAAATATAGTATGTGGCACGGCAGAAAAATAGTAAGATACATATAGGTACCTATAAAAATAACAATACATATTAATATTAAATATAAGCAGATATAAAATAAATTTTGGTAAAATAAAAACTAACTATTAATGAAGTCATTAAGCTATTAAAGAGGTATGTCTGGATCGCAGCAATTGGTGTTCCCTTGTCTCTGCCTACCCCAAAGGGAGACAGGCGTGAGGTTATGTATGTTTGTCATTTCAGGATATTATGATCACTTGTATAAAGATTCACGTGCACTTTTCAAATCTATCGTGATGTATAGAAAACTCCGAGGCTGTAGATCTTTTTTTATTTTTCTTACAATTATATCGAAGTAAATTCTATCGTGCTTAATTTTATCACAAATTTTCGACGTTTTGATTATTTTGAATCTGATTGCCGACGACTGGTTTGACCCTTCCAACTCGATCGTCAACTTTTTGATTGGTTTTTCACCAAGCAAGTACTTACGTTGATTTCAGTTGCTATAGCAACGCGTATGCATAACAATAACAATATGAGAATGTGAAATTGAAGATCCCATAAATGAGCAAGATAATTTTGATAGTAACTAGCATCTTTTGTATGTAGGGACATTTTTAAATGTCTTTTAAAGTCGCCTGTCCGGTTTGAAAACTGCCTATGGTTCGGTTTTAATTTTTAATTCTCCCACGCCTCTTTAGTAAAATTATGGTTAGGTACTACATAAAAATAAAATAAAATAAAAAAATAAAACCCCTGTTAATAAAAATCATGAAAAGCTCACTTGTACTGTATCAAATGCAATTAATGCAACACGGGAAAATGTTTAAAGGTTTTAAGTATGTAATACTGGTTGCGTAATTTTTGTGATTATGCAAAAGTCAACAAGGCAATGAAATAAGCAACATTTCGTGCAACGCAAAATTATCGAGTGGGGTGACCACAGGAGTCTGTGGAAAGGATCATGATTAAAAATATTACAATTAAATGGCTTCTTGCTTATGAAAAAAGCACGGTATAAATTCAACTAAATAATATGATCATAATTTCTTAAAATACGTAATTTCACAGAAGTTGCCAATGTACGGCTACTCTGTAACCTATTTTCACTGTCTAGTCTTTATAATTAAACTTATCTGAGTTTACTTTAGAGTACCTATATGAGAGTGTCACTTTTATTAATTAAATAAACAAGAAATATTAGAAAAGCCAACGAACTGTTATTAAATCAGACTACAGCAACGCCTGGGAATCGGGACATATGTGTCGCACGCGCATTGTGCACCTTGCCATTTGTCACGGTATTGCGGCAATGGCGGCGTCGTCGTCGGTTCCATGTCAATGGTCACGCTGGGAATTGGGCTTTCAATCGATAACTTGTTGCTATGTTTAATGTTAAATCGATTAATAATTTCCCTATATTTAAATAAGGGTCATTACGTTTTTTAAAATACTTAGCTACGTTGATTTAGGGCAGTGTTTGAATAACCTGATTTAATTAAATGCGCAATTAGCTGTTTTATTAGCAGTCGTACAATAAATGTTTATTGTTTTATCTTCATTTGTTTCTTACTATCGTTTTGTCAATATTTGACGACCGGCTGGTGTAGTGGTAACATACATTGCCTTCTATGCCAGAGGTCCTGGGTTCGAATCCCGGCGGCGCGGGCGGCGGATATTTGTGTGATGAACACAAATATTATCTACTAGCTTTATCCCGCAACTTCGTATGCGCTTAACTACCCTTCTCGTGGAAATTTCAGAAACTATACAACCAGACACCCACTGAAAGAACCTTTATACCAAGTATCACACCCATGCACTCAAAGAATAAGTTTTTTTCATACAAAGTGGGAATTTCGGGAATTTTTTTCGTAGCACAACCAGTCACTCTTTGAAGAACCTTCATGCCAAGTATCACATCCGTACACTCAAGGAATAAGATTTTTCATACGAACTAGAAAGTCACGAATTATTATATATCAAGTATCACGTCCGTGCACTCAAGGGATGGGATTTTTTCATAAAAACTAAAACATCATATATTTCCCGTTCCCGTGGGAATTTCGAGAATTCCTTTCATAGCACAACCAGACACACATTGAAAAACGTGTACACCAAGTTTCACATCGGTGCACTCAAGGAATAAGACTTTTCATACAAACTAAAAAGTCCTATATTTCCCGTTCCCGTGGGAATTTCGGGAATTCCTTCCTTAGTGCACCCCTACATCCTATAAAAAATGTATGTTCCAAATTTCAGCTCTCTACGCCCAGTAGTTACGGCTGTACGTTGTCTGTCAGTCACTCAGTCACTCAGTACCTCAGTACCTCAGTCACTCAGTCACTCAGTCACTCAGTCAGTAACTGAACAGTTTTATATATATTGATTACGCCCAGGTAGGTAATAGATGCACGGGAGACGCGATGAGATGCATTTATTCATGTGAGGCTTACGATGGCACGTTTACACAAGGAGGTAATGACCAGAAATAATCCTAAAAACAAACCAAGTTAAAGACTCAAGTAATAGCTAGAAAATTTGGATGTAAATCCTCGACTACTAACAACCTTGTGTATTGATTACAAAACGTTCGTGGCTACTTGATAGGCGTCTGAAGTGCGCGATCGGTGGCTCTCGTTACGCAATACACTCGGTTGAGGAAATGCAGTTTATGGAGTTTATTTCCTATATTTTATTGCATTTCCGTTGTAGTTAAAGGCTGCTATTATTGTACATAAAATATTTGAAAAACCGCGAGATGGGATTTATTTTTGCCTACCATTGCATTGTTAGGACGTTTTGTGACTTCAATAAGGTAGGGTAAGGAGGGGGAATGGCGTGCACTTAAGGAAAATATGGTGTAATTTTTTTAATATTTACGATGAATCAAAACTATAAAGACTAGGAAATTTTTTGATTATCGTGTAGTAGAAAAACATTTAAAAAAAAAACAAGTTTGAGCGGCATTACCCCCGACTATTGGTAATGCCGCTCATGGTACGAAGTAATGACGTTCAATTTTTTTTTCGAATATGACAAGTAATATATATTTTATTTAAAGAAATATGAATGGGATCAATCTAATACAATAAAAGGAAAGCTTACAATCACAAATAAGCATCAATTATTTCCATTTGTACTTAAAACCATTTTCTTTTAAATTTCACGAATATAGTGAATCTTATGATTCAAATTAACTTCAATTATTATGATATAAAATAAAAAATATTATGATGAGATCGAATAAAGATGTTTTATGGCTATTTCTTTATAAAAACCTTCTTCTTTGTTTTTCGCATACCTGCGCCAATACAAAATTGTCACTAAGGGGGTAATGGCGCTCAGGTGAGCGGCATTACCCAAAAAAAGTCATGCTCATTAATAGAAAATTTATTACAAAATATTTTCTATTACAAAATAGAATAAAGCTTTATTGTAAATAAATATATTAATAATTAAACAACCATTTAAAATGTAGACTAACCGGAAACGCAAAAACGCACTTCACTGTCAAATGACGTGAGTTGACAAACCGTTTGCATAGCTGTCTTTTAGAGGCCCTATCCCTTTGCACTTCACGAGATCTTGCTGGATGCTACGTTTCATAATGACAGAGTTACAGAGGTGAGCGCCATTCCCCCTCGCTCCCCTACCTACTGTAGGTAGGTAGGTTTTGTAATTTTTTTTTATAATATGGATGCCTCTATTTTCTCTTATTAATAATATTAATAGGATTTATTTCCATTTTAGACTAATCATATTATGAAAATGTTGCGTAGGTAACGAATGTAATTAATTTCACTACTACAAATTTTAGAATAAAAATGCTTGAACGGGAAATATATTTATAGATACGCTTTATTGCAACAATCGTATCGTAATACTTTATATTAAGCATTGTTTTCTTTGTTTAAATTTTGTTTTGTTGTATGTACACAGTTAATGTCGTAACAGCGAACGATATATTATTTACCAAGGCACGTTTGTTTTGCGATAAGCTAACGACCGTACATGATACATATTCTTCACATTTGTAAATTACTTAATAATTTACCTATTCCTCTGTCATATCTGAATAGTATTATAAGGAAGTTCTCATGAAGATAATTATTTTAGAAGAGACAATGCACACAAACAGTAAAGTTGTTACATATAGCTAATTCCAAAAGTTTATTCCGTGCGTCGATATTTTTGCATGTTGCTTTATCTTACCGTACAACTCAACATGACTCAGTGAAAGTAGTTGACATAATTAGCTAATATCCCTTACACAAGCTTTTTATTCCAAATTGAAAGGTTGCTTGCATCTCAGTAGCTGATGGTAAAAAAATTAAACCATAATAGTTATAGGTATATCATTCTTGTACAGCTTTTGTTATGAAATTGTCTCAGAGCCTACATAGTTAATACAGCATTGTTAGAAATGTGATTCATCTGGAAAACGTGCTTTATAAAACTGATTCACCTTTAACAGGCATGCTCATTCTAGGATCTCCGTTAGATCCGCTTAATGGTCTCTCAATATGAACTATAAACACACTTTGCGGTCAAATAAGCGCTGTTATAGGAATTAATTAGATTTTATTTCATATTTTTGACACCCAATTGATGAGGCACTTAAAATAATAATATAAATAAAAATCCAAACCTTTTTGGCAGTTTTTTTCTACTAAAAAAATCCAATTATGTATTTCAGAGTCATTTCACTTGAACCATTATTTCACAGGTACGATTACCTATCCACCATCACTTACAAATTGGCACTACAAACACATAAACATTTTTTTTCTTATCACAAGTTATAAAATCGCGTTCGCAACTTAACTAAAAAAGCAACGTAACCGATGAAAGTAAAAGGCAGCGTTCGTGTTTTGAATAATGACGTGAATGAAACAGGCAAGCAAACGTGCGGCACGTCACCTGCCGCGCGCCTAACTGCGCGGGCGCATGTCAACTGTCAGCAGGCCGCGCACCAACCTGTTTGACCGGATGCTCAGAGGGTAACCAACAAAGCAGAGAAATTATAGATCCTCTATACTACGCAATGCAATACGCACTCAGGCTTTTACATACTTAATTTTACGACTATGTGTAACCGAGTAAATGATAGAGCAGCGCCTCGCGCCGAGGGAGTATGACCTATGTCGTATGCCATTGAACTAACTAGGCTTTTAGTAAACATGTTAAGTTGCTTTACGAAGCAGCTATTAATAACAAATTTATTCAAAATGATCACAAAATCAGTGGCCATACAAACATAGCGTAAATAGCAAACTTAGCCAAAATTTACATTAGTACAATTTACTCTTCATGCCTTTTAAGTGGAAGTAATTTTGTTGAGAACTAATCTCAATAAAATAACAATCATATTATTTTACGTTTCTTTGAAGTTTCTTGTCGTATGAAATAGTTTTGTTGTGATAATAATAAAAAACTACATTCTTATCGTTTGGTTAAAGTTAATTAGGTACCTACACATTTTAAAATCTAATATATAAAATTCTCGTGTCACAGTTTTCGTTGCCATACTCCTCCGAAACGGCTTGACCGATTTTGATGAAATTTTTTGTGCTTATCCGGTATCTATGAGAATCGGCCAAAATCTATTTTTTTTTTATTTATATGTCAAAACAACGTTTGCCGGGTCAGCTAGTCTTAATATAAGTATAAAACTCTTACGTTACTGACTGAGTGACTGACAGACAACGCACAGCCAAAACTACTGGTCGTAGAGAGCTGAAATTTGGAACAGAGGTTGTGGGGGAACACTAAGGAAGGAATTCCCAAAATTGCCACGGGAACGGGAATTATTGGACTTCTTGGTTTGTATGAAAAATCTTATTCCTCGAGTGCACGGATATTTTACTTGGCATAAAGTTTCTTCAAAAAGTGACTGGTTGTATTATGAAAGGAATTCCCTAAATTCCTACGGGAACGGAAAATATATGATGTTTTAGTTTGTATGAAAAAATCTTATTCCTTGAGTGCACGGATGTGATACTTGATATAAAGGTTCCTCAATAAATGTGTCTGTTTGTATTATGAAAGGATTTTCTGTAATTCTCACAAGGAGGGTAATTTAGCGCGTACGAAGTGGCGGGAAAAAGCTCGTTATAAATACTTGCTACCTAGCCTAGTAGCAAAGCAGCCAGGGAAAATAAGTTACTGATCAAAAAAATACAATTCGACCCCAAACTTTTTAACGCGCCGCCGCCCTGCGCCGAGCTACCACCAGCCGAGGTCTGAAATATAAATCGGGAAATGTCCGTCCATTTTGCAAATCATAGTCACACTACCGGAAAACTAAAATTCCTGAGATAATGGCCGCGGTCTCCAGTTTTTCTTCGGGTCTAGATTTCTAACTAAAATTTAGTGATGTATATTTTTTATTATTCTATAATCTGCGAATACGCATGCTGGTAATACGTGACGTGGATTCTTAGAGTGTGGAAGCTACTTAAATTGCTTGTCTTGAAATATTTATTGATTTAATTTAACTATTTTTAAATTATAGCAAATAAAATAATTAAAAATGCGGAATTAATAAATTGCAAAATACATTCCAAAACCATGTAGCGCCGCCGCCAGTCCACCGCATGAAAGCAATTTCTTCCAGACTATTCGATGTTGGCAACGAAGCCCTTCCGTGGGCATAAGTAATGTGCAGTTAAATTAAAACATACAGATTACACTCCTATTAATGAATCCACGAATGTTTCATCATGGTTTCATCAAAGGATTAAGCTAGATTTGAGAAGAACCTCGCACCACTAACTTCCAGCGCGATCAATAATGACTTCCCTTAGTAATGCTCAGAATGCAATGGTGTACGTTCACAATGTAGTTGCTGCTGCATCATAAATAACGCTCGTAATGAGAGCGGTCATGCTGAAAGTGCACTGGAAATTACACGGGACTTTAGGAATAAACAGAAAAAACTATGGTGTATCATGTAAGTAGTAGGTACCTGGTAGGTATAGGTGAGAAACAGCATTTTATTTGATTCCAATTGCACTAAAACGAAAGTAAGATATGTACTTAATCGTACTATGATTTCAGCACACCTTGTAGTCTCTAGCCCTGGATTGACGAATTTAAGTATACATATAGGGTATTTAGGTTAGTCTGACTGAACTATGGAATTGATGAAAGCCATATATTTTATCCCAAACATACTTATAAACTAGAGCTGAATAAGTCTGCGTGAACTCATTGGCTGTCTGATAATTTGAAACCATGGTAACTTTCCTATTTGTATTAATGCGCCAAGAGTTTTTTCCCGCCGGCTTCTTTTGTCTCTTGATCTACTGTAATATCTTATTAAATAACTATCAACACCTTGTAAAAGCCGAAGTTCAAAATTGTGACGTCATTCGATGGTTTTATGATGAATAAAAAAAATCATTTCATTTCATTTTCACAGTCCATGGTACAGGATAATTAATAAAGTAAAACAGAAAGAATATTGCCTTACTATCAATTATAATTCTGCATAGTTCTGCTACCTACCCAATGAACTGTCAGGGGACCATTTTCCCGTTAATTTGAGTTTTAATAAGCAACTTTCGTTTTTATCGTGACTTTTCAACTTAGCGGCTTACTTCTGCTATGTAGAGTTTTGAATTGAAATTGCACTTTTTGCATTAGATTTTTACTTAAAACGTTTCTGGCTATCTTTTATTCACTCACAAATAATGATATCATAGGAACTTCATCAGTACAAACGGCAAATACTTAGAAGACAAGTTTTTATCTTAATGTCATAAAAATATATTAAGTAAAAATGGAGGGAAATGCGATATAGGTACCTAACTTCTATAACAAAGTAATGTAAATAATTAGTGTAAGCTCGACTCTCCCGAGTGAAGGTACCTCGCTTTGATGATTTTCAGGTTTCGTATTAATATTTGCCTGTATCGTTCATAAAAATCTGCCGCCGAATGTCATTAATATTGATAACTACTGTATTACTTAATCATATAGCATCCTTTTTTCAAAACTTTCCATTAGGCGATAAAACACAACTTGCTAGAAAAATATCATGATCCGTGAGATCCATGAGAAATTATCCGACTGTATTATGACAATGAAATGTAATTTCCAAAGTGTATTAACTGATAATTCGTTCGATTTATGCGGTTCAATAGATTGTGTAACGGTTTATTTTCACTTTCGCACTCGCAAGTCCAAACGCAGCACACATACAGTTCCATTACGAACTCGCCTACTTAATTTTATTTACACAAGTGAGGTTATATCACCTTTATTTGGTTACTAAATTCAAGAAATGTTTCGATTTCTTTTGCTAAACTCCTTTTTAAAACTGCAAGGTAACATTTGCGGTAAGTATAGGTCTACCAGAATCTAATGGCAAAATAAATGTTTGAAAAATAGCGATTTTCATATGGCATCAAAAAAATGTCATTTGTCTTTGAGGAATCGTTTTTGGTTTGGCTTCAATAAACGATGGCCGGATGGATCCTTACAAGAAATTTTCTTATTCAAAATAGATGCGTCTCGTAACAAAAAATAAGTTTAAAGGTCCGACATTAGTTCCAGAGTCTACAAGTGGGTCTATTTTCGTTCGGGAAAGCCGAAAAAAACATTTATCGATACTTGTATTTAAGGTTACGAATAATCAAATCTCTTATGTCAGATTAACATTAAATCAAACAGAAACTCACCTAATCAGTTGAAAGGCTTTTTATCTTTATAAATAACACCGGCAACTAGAAGTAAAAAAATGGTATGTAAAAAAATGAATACTCGAAGAAAAATAATTCAAATTGTTTCGTTTTTATGAAATCTAAGCACTCCAAAACAATCCAGACAAAATTCTGCCACTGTTATTTCCCTTAACCGTTTTACTCCAATTTCCCCAGTATTGCTAGCGTCAATTTCTTTTTTCCCCTTTTTCCATCAGATCCTGGTAGACCTATAAATAATAATATAAAAAGCCGAAGATTTTGTCTGTTTGGTTGGATGCACAAATCTGCGAAACGACCGGTCATTTGGGTGTTAAAAGAAACAGACCAGCTCTTGGCAATATTCACTTATCAAGAAAATCCTACCACATTCTTAGTTTCAAGTCCAAGTTTTTACTCCACGTATCGCAATAATATAAATATCTTTTTATTATCTAATTGTATTAAAATAATAATAATAATTATTATTTATTTATTTCCTTCTTCTTATTCTAATACAAATAGTCGTCTGGGGTCTTCAGTTAGACATTCAATGCCTGTGTTTGAGGACCCCGCTCTTCCACAATTTTACAAAATAAAATAAATTTGATTAAAAATTAAAATTAGATTGACTAAAAATAAATTATATGAAATCATTTGGTAGAATAATTGAAAATTAAACAATAAAATTAAATTACGTTAAACAATTAAATCAAAGTAAATTAAACAATTAAATGAAACCATTAAAATATGAATCAATTTAAACAAGTTAAATTTAGTTAATTAAATTAATCATACAATTAAAAATCAATTTCAAAGTAAGTCAATTTCTATTATCAAAATTCACACCAATTCCCTTCAAACAGATAAAGTTAAATTAAATAAACAATTAAAGTAAATAAAACATTTAAAATGCAAATAAATTGTGTTCTGCGACGCATTTGAGAGACTTTAAAGCTTCTCATTTACCTAAAGCTTTTTCAATCTTATGGAATTAAATGTTACCTAAAAGATTGAACCACCAAGGGATCCTCGTAAGCTTATAAGTCCATAGTCCATAGGTATATTATTCGTAAAAAAATCCGTTTTTATCCTCCCACCGGTGCCTACAAAGATCATCACATGGCCCAAAGATGGCTCGGCGACGAGCGCACCTCAAATATTCGTAAAAGAAAACTATGAAAAGATCCACCGAGCCACTCTTTCTTTAGCTGGCTTTTGTGCCAAGATGACACGAAAGTAGGACGCGCAGCTGATGTATGATCAGTAAATATACTTTTAATTTAAAAAACTAAGTACTGAAATGCTTTGTACTAAATAGTCACACGTTCTCAGCAAGTTAACAAATAGAACTGTCGGCAGGTTAAAAAAACTTACTCAGCAGAAAACAAATGTAAAAGAATGTCGGACGGAACAAAAGGCAGCATATTGAGCTTTAAATTAATGAAAAAAGTTGAGAAAAATCATAGATTATTTTTTTCCTTCGGCTTATTCGTCGTCTTCCAGTGACATAAAAGACTGGAGCTATAGACAAATCTGCAGATCTATTAAATACAGATAATTCCGTAGTTGTAAATTATTCCGAATCCTGGAATAGCCATGCATTTATTTTATTAGGTTATGTTGTTAGTATATTATAATGTAAACCAATTATTTGAAGGAAATAAATTAATATAACGGTACTTAAGTTACGCGTGACAATTATTTAGCTTATTTTAAAATGTCATTTACGATTTCTCACCTACTTTATTACAGCACAGCTACTGTGTCAACTTCAAGTCACTTTAGTAGACAACACTTATTTTTCATTCATAAACAGGTCATTCTTGCAGTTCAAAAATCAATGCAAGTTGTTAGAATGAGATTGAATGTAAATTAACAGTCGTTTAATTCTGCCACAATTTACATGTCAACTGTTTGTAAATTGCTTCTAAATCTGACTATTGATAACCAGCACTGGACTTGGTGCTACGGCCAGAACCTTGTTGTCACCCAGGAAATACAGCATGCAGTGGTAGCAATAAAAAAATATTTTTGCCAGTATCTGTGAATACTTACTATATTCTGTGGTTACTGCCACATTTATTCCCTCGGCCTGGCTAATTCCAGCGTGCGTGGAGCTTTTATTTGGTACCAGCGGGTTGCGTGAAACATTGCCCTACAACATCAGGAGATTGCACTTTAAAAACTTGTAATGAAATTTGAATATGAGCTTTGAAGAATAAGAATGAAGATGTAAATTCGAATGATCAATAAACGATAAATCATACTCAATATGATTTACGTCTCATTAATATCAATATGATAATATGAATGGGATATTAATGCAATGTCTAATTTATGTCAGCACATAACTGTTGAAATGTTCCTAATTATTAATAGTTTATGTCACCGGAGATATAATACTTTTGCTATTTTACAAATCTTATTAGAATAATAAATATTAATATGTTTCAAGACATTTAAAACCGCTGGCGAACTAGATCTGAAATAGGTTAGGTAATTTATTCTAAAGCATACTCGTATTAGATACGAATTGATCAACATAAGAAAAAACAGGGCTACGTATCTTGTCTTAAGAAAGAAATAATGTATTTATAATCATAAGAAAGTCGTTATTTGATCTATAGTACCAATAACTTCACTTTATTACCTAGTAAATACTTAGGGAACTGCAATAAGTACCTAATAAATATTATCTATCTATATCTATTCTTCTATATCTTCTTCTATCTATACTTATAATAAATCTGTAGAGAAGTCAATTCTGTACATGAAATATTTTTTCAAAATAACTATCAGGGGGTGATTAGTGATCGATACTGATGCCAAAAATGCAATCAGTAAAATTTTTGTCTGTCTGTCTGTCTGTATGTTCCTTATAGAAACAAAAACTACTCGACGAATTTTAACGAAACTTGGTAAAATTATTCTTCATCCTCCTAGGCAGGTTATAGTATACTTATTATCACGCTAAAATCAATAAGAGCAGAGCAGTGAAGGGAAATGTTGGAAAAACGGGAGAAGTTACTTCATTTTTTAAGCTTCCGTCGCGTGTGCAGCCTTAATGGTTAAAGCTACATAGAAATCATGTATCACAGAAATATTCTTCATAAAATTCTATAAAAAATATCCCACAACAGTATATCTCTATATTTTATGGTTGACTCACAATAACACGTGTAAATCCCGATAGCTTAGCAGTTCGGAGCTTTCTGATTATATTTGTTTACTCTTAGTTTATAATACCCTCACTCATACCAAATTAAAAAAAAATAACATTATTACCTATTCAATAAAAAAAGAATCATAGAAATCGGTATAGAAACACCAAACTTATACATGAAATACGCTAATAACTCATCGCGCGTGAATACTGAATGATATAGGGATTATTTTTGCGTAACGGTTGCCGCGCTCGACGCGGCTCGCGGCGTTAGGGTATAAAAAGGCGGGAGGCGAGCGCAAGCTTTTCCAGCCCTAGTCATTCTCTACACTTGCGTTGAGCTTTACAGTGTCTTACTACGGGTTATCCGTCAGGATGCCTGATGCGCCGCCCTGGATCCCACGGGGTGGTAGCTCATTACACGATCTATGAATAGCTCTTGAGTTAGGGATCGGAGAAGGGGGTGTTTAGTGAGTAGAAGTCTCACACTGGCTGGGTATACGGCAGCATTCCGTCGGCGAGCGGTTGCTACTGTCGGCGGGGATTTATCCCCGTGCAGGGCCCAGTGCGTACTAGGAGTATTCACCCCCTCCCTATCTGTGGTCGCCCTTTGGGGCGCCATAGTAGGGTGTCATTCTTTGGCAGGAAAAAAAAAAAAGCGCAAGCTTTTGCGCGATTTAATATAGGTAGGTACAGAAGGAACAAGCGTTACATTACCTGTCAAATTTCCCCAACCAATTTTAACTTATTATCGAGGGCATAGAGTTCAAATTCAAGTAAAAAATGTTGACAGATTTGTAACGCTTGATGTACTGCCTTCTGTACATACAGAGATAAAATGGAAATCAAGGTTTTGTTTATTTCATGATCGTTTCTGCCTCTTGGAAGTCAGAAACCGTAGATTTCTTCGGAATAAAAAGTAACGTATGTGTTAACTACTATACCAAATTACATTAATATTGGCTTAGCCGTTTGGCAGTGAAAAGCAGCCATCCATAACTATAGGTAGTATTGTATGTACACTGATAATGGCTGGATGGATGGATTTTTGCTATTCTTTCACGCAAAAACTACTTAGCTTTACCTAGAATAACAATAAGCTAAGTATAATTAATGAAGATATTGCATGAATTAAGTAAAATTGAAGGCATTAAATAAAACACTTTTTAACCGGATTAATGGCGTATAATTTATATTTTACATTTTAACTCGACGTTTCGGTGTCTTTGCAGACCCCGTGGTCAGGAGCGACTGTTAAAATTTAAAATGTAAATATACGCGATAAATCCGGTTAAAAAGTGTTTTATTTAATAGTCATACATAATAGTTATCGCGAAAACTTAAGACAATATTAAATTTAAGGCACTTTGGCACCCGCTTTGCTTATAACGCTATGTGCCTTTGTAATATACCTAATAGATAGTTACCTACTTACCTATGTTTGTGGTAAGGAGTTATACTTATTATATGGGCGAAGATTCTTCATTTTTATTTTTGTTATTAAAGATAGTTAGGACCTTGGAGAAGAAATTAACCTACTCGAAATACTAATTCAATACAGACGAAGTCGCGGGCATCATCTTTGTATGTAATATACCTACTTACCTATACTTTTTCACAAAACCTAGGTGAAACTGCGGATCACTGCTTTGTTGTAACAGTTTTTGAAGTAATTCTGTCTGTTTATCTATCAGTAACGCTTTCACAGCTAAACTACTGAGTCGATTTTGACGAAATTTAGAATAAGGTAAGTTTTAACTTCAAGGAGGATATAGTATTTATCCAACTCTAATAAACGATATCCACGCGGACGAAGTCGCGGGTCACAGCTAGTTGATAAATAAATATTTCTGACATCCATCTAACATTATCTAGCTCTATCTTAAAGAACTTGTGTTTTAGATGAGATGAGTACTATAATAAATACTTATACATAAACATACAATTGAAAATATAGTTACTTCTCCTTTAATTAGAAAATGAACTTACATCCATGACTTGACGGTTAATATCTGTGTTAATCACACAAATACCCACCGCCACCGGGATTCAATCGAACTCAGCACCTCGGGCATGGATGGAAGGCACTGATGTCACCACTACACCCGAGGCTCGTCGGCAATACTTTATTCCGTGACTTTATACGGGTTTCAATATTCAACTGACTGCTATGCGTAACCGGTACAGGTACAAAACTGGTAGGAAAAAAGTAGCGTTTCACAATATCTACTAGCTACGGGCTGTAAGTTCTCAAATTTGGCATGGGCCCTCCTTGCGTGACGTTCTTCCAAGAAAATAGGTGATATGTGATTTATAGAATATCACGCATTCGCAACTTATTTGTATGATATTTGAACTAAAATAATATATAAACTTATTCAATTTATGTTTGCTATGTTTTAGTATTCGATAAATATATTAAAGTATGTTTTAGAGCTTTTTATTAATAATTGAGTTTAACTGCTTACGTAAAACGAAACGCCAATACTTCGACTAATTTTGCCATTGGTTGAATCACATTATTATGACGTCAAAGTAAATATTTAAGAGAAAAATTATGTAATTCAATAATATTCGTCCTTTTTTTCAAAAACAGTTATAGATAAGTTAGAAAGAGAAAACTGGATTATTGATATGTTGACAGATATTTGATAGGACATTTCGTTAAATGAATAAATTGTTACGTCGTTGGCTAGATAAAATGACCTATTCTTTAATTGGTCATACGTAATGAAAACATAACTCCTTATTGGCCGCAGCAGACTGCCATGCTACCTTTACCTCATTGGTTTAAATTAATAACTTGTTACGTCGTCGTTGGCTAGATATAATGACTTATTTTGTAAATGGTCAAATGTAACCTAGCAACCCATTACAGTCAAACAGTTCGTAAGCAGTGGTTTAGATGTCAAGATTTTGAATATAGAAAGGCATTTTGGTAGCGAATTCTATTGTTCGTAGGCAAAACGAATAGTTTTCATTATATTGAAACCCGCCATTAGTCCCTCTTATGTCAAATTAGGGAACTTCAAACTCAATTGTAGCTAACAATAGTATATTTAATTACGAGTGCGGAAAGTCTGTCATTGCAAAGAGTTCCGACAAATCGGAACAAGTTGCAATGACGGTTCCGCACGTGTACTGAACAACAATTTTTAATACAGTTACGACGAAAAAAATAAGCAATTTAATAAAATATACAAAATGGCGCCAGCCGTAAAAGAATATAAACAGAGATTTTTTGTTTTCTTCACTCATTCTTGGTAGGCAGGGAACTACGTCCATACAGCCAAGTCTTCTGTAGAATTTTTTTATTGATATGAAATGTAAAAATGAAACCTTGCCTAGCTCATTGAATCAAATCATTAAAACTGACATTGAAACAAATTAGTACCTACCTACTTAGCTTCTTTTTAGGGATATTTGCATGAATCATAAAAACTTCTATGAATTTTTTTTAGTAAAAACTTCGTGATTGGTTTTTTTATTTTTAATTGACGTCCCTGCAATGCGCCACTTTTTGAGCAACTGTATTAAAACTAATTTTGAAGGCTCTAGGTTTCACATTAGAGAGCTTAGAGCGGGTACACATTGAGCGTTTTCAAACGCGCGCTTTGAGCACCAGCAAAAGGAGTATATGTTACCGGCAATCTGTATAATCCGGTATTATATTTCATACATTGTCTGAACGCACCAGGTGTTCTTTACATTCCCTAGGTATTGTATAGAACACCTGAATTATACGGAGTGCCGGTAACATATACATCCATAGGACTTCTGATTCTCAAAGCGCGCGTTGGCATGGCGCGTTTTTGAAAACGCTCAATGTGTACCCGGTCTTAAAATTAGAAAGTGTGATGTCGAATACGGCCTTCTCGTCTTCATGAATACCTACAACCAATCCCACCAAAATCCAACATATTAAAAAAGATGCTTTATGACAGTAACCTTGGCAACGGCATAACATATTGACATAACAAACTTTCAGAAAAATACTTTACAATAATAACAATTAAATCTTAAAATGGTGATTGTTTGATAACGATGAAGCTTCTTCAGTTCCACCTGCGCTACCACCCGCCCGGGATCATCCTGGAGTACACACAGAAGGGGGTGGTCAAGAAGAAGGAGATCGATCTCCTAGAAATGAATCCTGCGTAAGTGGACCTGCCGTGGTGGTTTTGTGTGTGTGGTAGATTTCCTTATGAATCTTAGGCTTGTTATTTCAAAGCTCACTCAGACAGAAGAGTACAACTTACCTGTCTACGCGCGTTCGGGCCGCGTGATGCAATTTCGCTAGTAAAATTTCATTAGTGTGCCTGTACAGTCGTGTCAATATAATACTTAACCTCTTTCTATTTGGCTAAACTTCGAATAAAATCGAAAAACAATGTACGGGCGTGTAGTACTCGCGCGAGCTAGCCACATTCCACGCGCGCGATGCGCGTTCTGTACTTCCGTACCGTACGCGCGTAGCAACGTCCATAGTAGTTTTGACGCAGTGTTGGCTCTGCGTTAGCATTGATTTAATAGAGTTTTCTACGAATCGCCGGTAATTAGAAGCTTTGATGATACGGGTCGTGATTTCAATCCAAGATTCTTTCACAAAAAAATCTGGATTTTAGATTTTAGTGCAACACTCAAACATTGTAGTGTTATTAGTCTGAAATCGAGGATTGGGATTTAACAATATCGAACCTCACAGGTCGAAGATAGTTTCGATAGTAGGCTACTATCGAAAAGTGTAGGTTTAATTGGTTCTGCCAAGTGCTAACTAGCGCTGGACTCTAACGACCACTCAGCGCGTCAGCTAATAAACAACGACGACCTTACGACCAGAACTAACACTAACACCTTAATTTGTCTACCAGCACGAACATCAAGGAGATGGCTTCCAACATCGCGGTGAAGGAGCCGCTCATCACCGAGGAGGTGCGGCTGCAGTTGGAGCAGTGCCTGGAGGTGCTGAAGAAGCGCACGGAGCATGAGGGTCCAGCAGGGAAGAGGTTCTACATCTACAAGACCCTCATGACGCATGTTCTGCCGCTCACCAATGTGGCTTTTGATAAGACTGGGAAAAGGTAGGGAGTTATTGCAGGTTCTGAAATATAATATAAGAAAAATGAATAGTGTACAATGGCGCAGCCGCGATAGCACTAACCCCTCCACATCCGACAGACTCCATATCGTAGAGTTTGAAACTACTCGAACCTGCTGCCTGAAATAAATAGTTTAAACGTAATTTTAGGTAAATAATATTAATGGCTACGAAGGTAACTTGATTATAGTTTGTCAATTATTTAATCAAGTTTCAAGCGACAGTACGAGTATAAAAGATTTGATTTTGTTCCCAATCTGGTTCAAAAATAGCAAATGGTCAGCAATTAAGAGACCTGTCATGTCAGTTTATCAGATTATAGTATAGCTCTTATAGGGCATGGTTCAATTAAGAATTATAATGAGAGAACAAAATTTGAAATACAGTTTGCTCGTCAATTCAGAACCTAGTAGATAATAAGAAAGGCTTTAAAGTTTCTTTGACAATATTTGAGGAGAAAGACAAGCAATCCTACCACAAAAGCATCAGAATAAAATAACATTGGGACACATGCCTGACTACCAGCAGTCCTAGTATCCAAGAGTATCCAGGCTTTCCTTGTAACCTCGTGGCGTCCACAGGTGCGTGACGGGCAGCTACGACCGCACGTGCAAGCTGTGGGACGTGGACAGCGGCAACGAGCTCATGACGCTCGCCGGACACCAGAACGTCGTCTACTCCGTCGGGTTCAACTTCCCTACCTGGTACGTATACACTCCATGAAAGCTAACGCATGACCTTATCGTGAGATGAAAAAATCTAACACAGATCTGAGTATAATCATTTATACTCAGGTGCTTCAATTCGACATTTTGTAAAGCACGCTTCACAAATGTGTCGCATAATTTATTTGCTATCTAAAAGACTTCAACGATGTTATGAAAATTATCTTTAAAAACAATAAGGATTTTTATTCATCTTATTTATTAGGATTTTATTTATAACCCATCAGTCAAAAATAAAGCCATCGTATAGTGCATTCTGAGGTAAGCAAATTTCATGATCTATTGAAACAGGATTATTTCTAAGTAGTTTACAGAATTTATGTTATAAAATAATATATAACATGCTTGAATAATGTAATTAATAAAAATGCCCCATCATCGTCCTGTTTTGCATATAATACAAGGTAATTACTATCTCTAGACTTACCAGCTACCGTCCCAGTATCAACCACTTACTGGAGTTGCAAGTATCCATGAGTAGTGGAGGTTACCTTTACGCCATGATGATCTTTGCCCCAATATAACCTACAAAGTATGACGAACTTTGGACCTCGGCAGCGACCGCGTGATCACGGGGTCGTTCGACAAGTCGGCGCGCGTGTGGAACCCGGCGACGGGCGAGTGCGTGGCGCAGCTGTGGGGGCACTCGGGCGAGGTGGTGGCCGCGCAGTTCAACGCGCATGGAGACCTCGTGGCTACGGGCTCTATGGACCATACGTCTAAGCTTTATGACGCGCATACAGGTTTGATATTCTGGATTTGGTTGTCGTATGAAACAAGGGTAGGTCTTGATGGTTGATCCCCTTTAGGATACGTCTGGCTACCAATTCTGCTGCCAAGTATCGTCAATCCACCGATATTTTGTCCTAGAATATGTGTTTTGCTGGGTCAGTTCTGTCCTGAACTTGACTACTCCATTCTCAACCTCACTTTGACTAAATAAGGAAGAGCCAGTTTTTTCCTAAGAACGTGTGCATTTTCTATCTTCACTCACTTGCCATCAGGAGAGATTGAAGTCAAACGCGGACTAAGTCGTTATAAAAAAAATTGCAAAGTAAACTGAAATAACTTTGTAGATATGAAAATGTAAAATGTAATTGAAGCTCAAAAACCTTAAAGTTAAATTGAAAAATAGTATAATAAAGTCCAATTTTTCCTATAGATAAAAATGTTTCGGGCAGTAACTTGCGCCAACTGTGTAAAACCTTATTAGCAGTCAAATCAATTAAACTCATTTTCCTGACCTGTAGGTAGATCCTTAGTAAGTATTAATTATTCCTACGATTCACAGCTAGGAAATAATTGCTATAATAATCAAATCAATACCCTTTTATGTATTTTGTGTCGATACAGAATAGAGGTAAAATAGAGGCGCCAAGCCGATTCGAAACCCGTCTAAGTCGCGCTCAGCCTTGTAGCTGCACTGCACGTAAACCAGAGCACCAACTAGACCGAGGTTCTTGTTTTGTCTACTCGAAAAATATAAGAGTTGTTTTGTTAATAAAATATATTAAGATGCGAAAGAAACATAAAGGGCATTAAGTTATTAGGTACAGAAGGCAGCAGATCAAGCGTTACATTACCTGTCAAATTTCCCCAACCAAATTTAACTTAATGTTGCGGGCATAGAGTTCAGATTCAAGTAAAATTTTTTGACAGATTTGTAACGTTTGATATGCAGCCTTCTCTCCAGCCTCATTAACAACAGTGTTGTCGCCGCAGGAGATGAGATTCACTCATACGTGGGACACACGGCGGAGGTGATCGCGGTGCAATTCGACCCCAACGAGGGGCAGAGGCTTGTCACGGGTTCATTCGATGGCACCATCTCCATGTGGGACACCCGCGTCAAAGAGTAAGCAAATAGTGTTTCTTGATACATTGCTCGCACGTCAAAGTAGGCGCATTGTAAAACAAAATATATTGAGCTTGCTTTTGATCCTATGTAGTATAATTTCTGTTTAAATTTGAGGTATTAGCCTCTTTCATATGTGAGGTAAGGTTTGAAAACCATTAATTATTTATTGATTTAAAGTAATTGCTGAATAAGTTTGTATTGCCAAGTTTATTTTATGTTTCTAGGTGTCTTCCGTAACTTATATTATTAACTGTACCTAATATAATTTTTATTGAATATTTGATTTTTCTTATGTCCAAAATAAAATAACTTGGTATATATAAAATACTAGCTGACCCGGCAAACGTTGTTTTGCCATATAAATAAATAAAAAATAAAAAAAATAGATGTTGGCCGATTCTCATCGATACCGGATAAGCACAAAAAATTTCATCAAAATCGGTCAAGCCGTTTCGGAGGAGTATGGCAACGAAAACTGTGACACGAGAATTTTATATTTTAGATAATATCCAGACACACTGCTCTTCCACGACACTACCGTTGTATCGCAGCGCTTTCACTATAACCATATGTATCGCATTAAAGCGGCTACACACGACCCTAAAATCACTGGCGATATCGGGACAGCGGTAGTGGGGATGAAATCGGCTACTACTCTACACACGTCTCTGCCAGTCAGTACGAAACTGACCGTGCAACAGACTGCTCGTTGTTCCGAGATGCCGCCGACACTCACAAAACAGCAGAAAATAGGCATTGTTTTGGCACTTACTACGGTGCCACCTAACCAGAGACGAAAAAGGAAGACCTGGGTTAAAAACTGGTTGATGAAACTTCATGAACTTAGTGACGTGATGAGACATTTAGAAGCAGATGATTTTAGAAACTTTTTAAGAATGGATTTTGAGTGTTTTGAAGAGCTCCTTAATATGATAGCTCTCTTCCATACGAAGTACGCATATTCTCAAGTTTTTTCTTGAAGGCATTTTGAATGCCTCCTGTCTCATGTCGCGGTTGAAATAATCTTTATGTTTTTTATCCTACAAATATGGTAAATCGTTGAATAGATCGATAGCTTTGGTTCACGATTCTCGATCTTTCTCGTTCGCCATGTTTTCGCGCTAAATAAACAATTATAGCCGTAAGTACGTCGTATCGTCGCGGCACTCAAGTGCAGACTGCGTAGAAATCAATCCTGATTTCGCTACACACGTACTGACAACGCTCCCTAGACGAAAATTGTCCCTAAATCGTGAGCTCGCTTGGAGCGATTTAGGGACGATAAAAATCGGGTAGGATTTGCCTACACACGAGACGATTTATGATACGATCTAGGGTCCTCCCCACCACTGTCCCGATATCGCCAGTGATTTTAGGGTCGTGTGTAGCCGCTTTTATTAATTTGATATCGATGACACATCGACACAAGGTTTCTATTTTGTAAAAAGTGAGAAATAAGTTCAATAATTTGGAGAGTTTAGACAGCAAACCGTTTTTTTATGGAAACTTGAACAACAAATAGCGCTGTTGCTGTCTCTGAACTTAGATGTATTTTTACTTTTAACTTTTCCTTGAAGGAGCGAATCTATTCAATTGAAAATAAGGAAGTCTTTGGTATGGCAGATGAAAAAGTTAGTAACAAAAGGTGTAGCCGTTTAAATAAAAAAAATATCGGAAGTCGGTCATTTTGTTGTGAATCACAACACACGGATGACATCACCTTTAAGCAGTTTCCATATGAAAACACGCTGGTACGATTTGCATACCCAGTTTATAATGGATTTATGTACATAATGTCACGTTTATTCTATTTAGTTCCTTGTAACAGAAATTTATTTGGATTGCACTGATCACTATTAAAAACTCCTAAACTGTCACACCAAAAACTATCCTTTTATGGCACTAGGGTATCCTAGTGCACAACAAGACCTGGGCTAGTACAGTAAGCACGGTTTTCCATACTGGTTCGACTGGGAAACGAATCCAGGGCCTCTCGCAACACAAGCAGATACTCCAAAAGGTTTCTTCATTTTGACCAATTGGTATTTGATACTTCTACTTAAAGCTACTAGGATTAAATTTGAATCAAGTATCTGATTCAAAGTAAGCAATTTTCAAACTGTATTGAGCTAGCAAGGTCTATTTCAGCTCTGTCTTGTGTCTCGATAGCTTTTGGCACAAAAGGTTTAAAAGGAATCGGAAATTCTTTAGCAATCTGAAGAGAGATACTTACCCTTGCAATCTTTTTAGCATTATTGAGTTCAAATGGAGCAAGAATAATGATTACTTAATAATAGTTTGTTTCCGTGAATGTTTAGATATTATGTAAAATATTTTTAGCCTATAAATGTTTTTTGTATAGATATTAAGTCTCATCATGCCATAACTACAAAAATAGCCGACACATTAAAAAATTAAAGCATTTTTCATCTGCTTAAACTTATCCTATTTTTGTTCTTCAAAGTAGCACAAGTATTAAATAGGTTGATTTCCTTGCGCAGGCGCACGTCGGTGCTGCGCGGGCACTCGGGCGAGATCTCCAACGTGCAGTTCAACTGGGACAGCTCGCTGGTGGGGTCGTCCTCGCTGGACGGCAGCGCCAAGCTGTGGGACGCGCGCCAGAGCTCCTGCCTCGCCACCGTCGCCAGCCACAGCGACGAGGTTGCCCTTGTTCAATGGCTAATTGGCATATTAACTAAGCTTTCGTGTAGTTAAAATAAAAGCACCAGAATGCGCGTAGAACATTGCTAATGGCATAGAATTAATTATTGCTTGGTGGTAGGATCCCTTCTGGGTCCGCCTGGCTAGCGACCACCCTTTATATAAAGTCTGCCGCCAAATGTTACCGCTCCGGCGGTAATGTGTTCCGGCAATATTGTATAAAGAGCCAGTTCCTTCCTAAACCCGTGTGCTTTCATCTTCGACCTCATCGTCACTTACCATCACGTGAGATTGAGGTCAAACGCGGGTTTAGTCACTTATAAAAAAAAAAAAAAAAAAGAATATTGCTACTACCCCTGAGCACAGAAAGCGACCCTCGATTGGTGGCCCTATCTTTTAGAGTTTAGCTGACTAGCGACCAGGTGTTGTATTCTGGCAATGGTTTATGAAGACATAGTCTCCTTAATCAGCTTCCTAAGCACGTGTGCTGTCAACTTCTACCTCATCTGCACTTACTGTTACTTTAGCCATATCAAGCACGAAAGTCGACAAGTTCAATTATTGATCCGCGGTTGACATTGTCTTACCTGCATTATCAAATGATAGTTTACCATACCACCATTTTCGTATCAATCTGAGTGCTTAACAGTATTAGGCACCAGTATTTGATACACAGTTCTTCCTTGGTTACTCTTAAAAGTTTTAAATAAACTTCAATTTTTAAATAAGCCCGTATGAAAGCTTTGTTAAGTGTTAATCATGACTCAAGCATGGATTCACTGTCCACTATGTATAGAGAACTGTCAAAAAATATAAGTAGAGATAAACATTTTTAAAAATGAACGGCTCTCCACCAAACTTTGATTATTGAGATGTCAAACGAGTGGATTGTGGGAGAGCAAATATTTATTGCAATTAAACATGGACTCGTCGTCGTCGCACTGGGAGGGAAGTCAACTAATCGTGCGATCAGTCTAGTCAAGTTGTGGAGGGGCGTATATCTTCAAAATGGTTTATCCCTGCGTAATTGGAGTTTATATCCGACTAGCCACCGCGCGCGGTTTTACCCGCGTAACTTTTGATCCCGTGGTAATTTCGGGATAAAATATAACCTTCCTAAAGAGTTGAGCGATCAAATACAAAAATAATTTTTCAAATCCCACTTGTAGTTTCTGAGATTAACGCGTTCAAACAAAACAGAAAAACAAAGTCTTCAGCTTATTAGTATAGATTAAGCTTTCATAATCCACCAACCAGCATTGGGCGAGTTTTGTGGATTACAGCCTTAAGCCTCCTCGTCACGCAGAGGGGAGACTCATAGCCCTGCAATGGGCTCATTACACGGAGTTGTGATGATGATGATGAAGCTTCCATAACACAAGCCTGAGTCATCAGCCTTGCTTCCACGTCCAGGTGCTGGACATCTGCTTCGACTGGGCCGGGCAGCGCATGGCAACGTCCTCCAGCGACTGCTCGGCGCGCATCTACGACGTCAAGCACGACTTCCAGGAGCTGGCCGTCATGAAGGGCCATCGCGAGGAGGTCTCCAAGGTCACTTGATATAGTACATTTTTATTAATATCCCAGGAAATATTTGAAGCAAGGAGACGGCCACTGCTGGACAAATGCCTCCCTCATTCATCCCACGTTTACCGGCTAGTTTGATAAGATCGTCTGTCCACCTTGCGGGTGGCCTGTATGTCCAGTCAGCAGCATTAAGTGAGTATCAGGCAAGATCACAAAATACTAAGAAGCATCTAAACGCGTCCTAAACATAAACACATCCACCGTCCTCAAATATAACGGAGCACACAAACGCCAATTAGTTTATTATATGCTAGCTGCCACTGGGACCGTCACAACGTAGGTATATTTGAAGACAGTTCATGACCTGAACAGTCGAGCACTTTGGCTGTGTTCAAGCTCCTTTAGATGCTTCTTGGCTGACGACTTCTACGCACTTACGGCGGGTTTCAATATTCAACTGACTGGTATGAGTAACCGATACAGGTACAAAACTGGTAGAAAAAAAATAGCGTTTTATAATACCTACTAGCTATGACATGTAAGTTCTCAAATTTGGCATGGGGTATCTTTACATGACGTTCTTCCAAGAAAATAGGCGATATGTGATTTATAAAATATCGCGCATTCGCAAATTATTTGTATGATTTTTGAACTAAATAAAATAAATAAACTTTGATTTAATGTATTTACGGGATTCTTATCACGATTTTTGATTTTCGCACGTCCGTGCGTCCGTGCGTGGTAAAGACGTGCGAAAATAAAATCACAAATCGTGGTAAGAATCCTGTAAATACATTAAATGAAAGTGAAAATAACCGCGATAGTTTAAAAGAATTATGAATAAACTTATTCAATTTATTCTTGCTATGTTTTGGTAGTCTGAAGTCGTCGTGGCGCCGTGGTTACTGTGTGTATCTTACTCGGCGCGGTCGGTACTTGGATGGGTGACCGCCGACCGTTCGTTTCTCACGGCGACTTCCGTGCTTCGGAGGGCACGTTAAGCTGTCGGTCCTGGGTGCTGTATACTTGTATACAGTAGTCGTTAGGGTTTGTCAGAAGCCATATCGGCACCCTGAAAATTCTGATATCCACCACCCAGCACTGGGCCAGCTCGGTGGATTATGGCCTAAACCTCCTCGTCACCCAGAGGAGAGACTCATGCCCTGCAGTGGGCCCATTACACGGAGTTGTGATGATGATGATGTTTTGGTATTCGATAAATACATTAAAGTATGTTTTTAGAGCTTTTCGTTAATAATTGCGTTTTATTGCTTACGTAAAACGAAACGCCAATCCCGTGTCTTATTTTGCCGTTGGTTAAATAAGTCACATTTTTATGTCAAAGTAAATATTTAAAAAATAAATTAAGTCATTCAATAATACTCGTCCTTTTTTCAAAACCTGTAATAGATAACTTAGAAAGAGAAAACTGGATTATTGATAAGTTGACACGTCGTAAATTATTACGTCGTCGGCTAGATAAAATTACTTATTCTGTAATTGTTCTTTATATGTAATGAAAACTTAATTCGCTTTTGGCCGCAGCAGGCCGCCATGCCACCTTGACCTCATTGGTTTAAATTAATAACTGTTTACGTCGTCGTTGGCTAGATAAAATGACTTATTTTGTAAATGGTCAAATGTTGCCTAGCGACCCATTACAGTCAAACAGTTCGTAAGCAGTTGTTTAGATGTCAAGATTTAGAATATAGAAAGGCATTTTGGTAGTGAGTTCTACTTTTCGTAGTGTGGACGGGAGGTTAAATAATACTGGTTTCTGGCTGTAATTTATGGATTTATTATATTATCCAATAGTTGTCACTTCTTAACTTTAGATCTCTAAAACTATACTTTTATTCCAAGATGTAAGAACTGTTTTTCTTTATTTCCTTATGAAAAACATGGCAGCCTTTGTTAAAAACGTTCCCAAGTATCGCACGCGTCACCTTCCCTTTTTCCTTCCTAACCATATATGATTGACAGGCGAAAACAAGCGCCACTGCTCTTGTCATCAACCGAAAGGTGTCACGTGCGACTTTATAATCAATAGACATTCTTATTAACAAAATACTTAGTATCAGCACTAGTTAATTATACAATGAAGACACAAAATTACATAAAACATTTAAAATAAATAATTTCTAACAGTCGGCCTTTTCTGACATATTTCACGTCTCGGGAAAATTTAAATTAAGCAAAAATACTACCTAACCTTTTGACATTATTCCATTTTCGATGTTCTATATCAACTTAATATAATAATATAATTTTACTGCGTGGAACAACAAATCAATAATACAGTATCTCTGGTACTGAAGCCCCTGCATGTCTTCAGCACCTTACAATTTTATACTTCACTGAGACCCCTTCATGTTCTCAGGAAAGTATCTAACCACATATGGAATAGCTTATCAAATAGTACAGCATTTCTGGTACTGAAGCCCCTGCATGTCTTCAGCACCTTACAATTTTATACTTCACTGAGACCCCTTCATGTTCTCAGGAAAGTATCTAAGCATTTATTCATATATATATACACATACATACATATAATTGAGACCCTTTCATGTTCTTGGTCAAACTAAACCTTTTGATAACGGAGATTCTTAAATATTCTCGATTCATGAGTGAATCTCAAAATACATTTATTAATAAAGAATGTATATAATTACTAACAATAACTATACAATTACTTATTTTGTGTATTTAACTGCTTACAATTAAATTAATAATACTTCTTATTCAGCATTAAAGTAGTAGGGAATGTAGTTATAAATAAATGCAACCAAATCAAGTCATTCACTGTCATTATCGGCAGAAGCTTCTGAATTAGTATCATCTCTATTAAAAACCAGCCACGGATGAATTTTATCCACTGAGAATATACCACTAAACTTCCTATTTCCTTTTTGTGACAGAGGAGTATCTTCTACTACATAACGGTCGTTGTCCAAAGCTTTTACTATACGATACGGCCCTCTGAGTTTTGGAATTAACTTTTTACTCTTTCCTGTTGATTGAATTTCTCTTTCTATACGAACTAACTGGCCTACTTCATAAGATACTTGTTTCCTATTTTTATCAAAGATTTCTTTTTGTTTTTCCTGACTTTTCTTAATATGGTCCGTTATTTCCTGTCGGGTTTCTATTAAATCATGAGGATTGTCATCTACTTCATCTGTCACACTTAAATGAAGCAATGAATCAGAGGTTCCTACCAAATCTATTCCAAATAATGCTTGTGCAGGGCTCTTGCCAGTACCTTTATTTATTGTATTATTCAGACCCCATTGTATTTCTGAAATATGATCATCCCAGGAGTCTTCAGATTTATCATGATTGGATGCAGTTAAAGCAGCTAACACGGTGCGATTATATCGCTCGACCTGACCGTTCGCGCGAGGAGTTGCAACGGCATTCATTATATGTTTCACTCCTAATGAATTTAGATAATTTTGAAAACTCTTTGCTGTAAATGATGTGCCTCTATCAGATACTAACCGTTTTGGTACACTAAACATATGAAAATAGTTTTTCATTGCTTTTATAGAATGGCTAGCTTTAGTACTTTTAACGGGAACTAAATTAATAAATTTTGTGAAACCATCAATAATCAATAATAAATATGTATTTCGTTTTTTGCTACGAACGAATGGCCCAAGATGATCGATATGTATCGTGTGGAATGGTTTATCAACCTTCTCAATAGGATGTAGTATGCCTGCTCTTTTACCAGATGGTATTTTGGCATGAGCGCATTCTAAACATGATTGAACATATTTTTTGATAAATTGCCTAATTTTAGCAAACCAATAGTTGTTTCTGATCCTATCATATGTCTTGTCAAAGCCAAAATGCCCTATCTCATCATGATTTGCCTTTAACACTTGCCATCGAACGCCTTTCGGTACAACCCAGCGATCACCTTTATCTGTTTTTCTATATAATAAGCCCTTCTTAACAACAAAATTATTTTTGATATCAACAATATTATTATTTTCATTATCATTCAAAATATCAATAATACGCTGTAATTCCGGGTCGCTGCGTTGAACCGTAGCCACCCAATCCATATCGATTAGCCTAACCTGAAGTTGATCAAATTCGTATGGGACGGGGTTTCGGCTAAGTGCGTCGACGTGACCCATAGTTACTCCCGGTTTGTAAACAATACTGAAATCGAACTCCTGCATAATACCCCACCATCTTGCGACTCTAGGTAACATATCTCTTTTCTCTAGAGTAGCTCTAAGGGAGTTACAATCCGTCACTATAGTAAAAGGAATCCCTACCAGATAGACTCTAAATCGCTGCATTGAAGCCACTACTGCTAATGTTTCCAAGTCATACGATGAAAATTTAGACTCTTCAGGAGACGTTTGTCTACTATAATAGGCAACTGCACTGAAAGGGGTTCCTTTTTCTGGCCTTTGCATTAATATTCCAGCAATTCCGTGTTTTGACGCATCTGTATGAAGCTGAGTCTCATATTTGGGGTTATAAAATGAAAGAATAGGCCGTTTTACTAACTTTTCTTTTAATGTTTTAAATGCCAAATCTTGAGCATCGTGCCATTGCCACTTAGAATCTTTCTTTAACAATTGAGTCAAAGGTCTAGCAATGATAGAAAAACCTTTTATGAATCGGCGAAAGAAACTAGCAAGTCCAATGAATTGACGTACTTTATGTTGATCTGTTGGTTGTGGGAACTGTTCTACCGCTTCAATTTTATTACTACCAGGCCGAACACCCTTTTCGTTAACTTCAAACCCCAAATAATCAATGGTTTGTTTGAGAAAATTACATTTTGAGAGGTTAAGAGTTATGCCTGAGGACCGAAATAGTTCTAAGATGTCCCTCAAAATTTGTAGACCCTCCTCAACTGACCTAGACGGCACAATAACGTCATCCATATACGCAAAAGCTTCTTTAAATCTTGCATTCCCCAGAATACTATTAACAGTTCGCTGGAATGTGGACGGAGCATTAACGAGTCCAAACGGCATCCGATTGAACTCATAATGTCCGTCCGGCGTGACGAACGCTGTAAGGCGTTTTGATGATTCTGCCATTGGTATCTGGTAATAACCAGATGCAAGATCTAAAGAAGTGTAGTATTTATGACCTGCAAGGCTATCTAGTTGGTCATCGATGCGTGGAAGAGGGTAGTGTTCTTTAGTGGTCTTTTTATTTAAAGATCTAAAATCTATGCAAAGACGATAATCACCAGTCTTCTTCCTAACTAATATAACTGGAGATGCATAGACTGAAGAAGACTGCCTGACTATGCCCGAGTCTTGTAGTTCCTGAACCATATCGCGAACGATTTGTCTTTCGTGATGTGATAACCTGTAGGGTCTATAAACTACAGGGGTATTATCGCTAAGATTGATATTCATTTCAGAGCCATTTATACAACCTAGCTCCTTGACTGAAAAAGCAAAGCAGTCTCTATACTTGTTTAATAGTAAAGTCAACTTATTTTTATCTTCTGGGCTAATATTGCTATCTGTCAAAATCATATGTGCATCAATTTGGTGTACAACAGTATTATTAGGACAATTTTCAACTCTACTCACATCTAAAATTGATGCCTCACGGAATGGAATTGCACGTACTAACAAAGTATCCTTTGGAATATCAAAACTCGAATTTAATAAACCTTTTACTACGATTATGCCCTGACTGTCAACTATTTTGACAACACTTTGAATTATTTCATATTGTTTATTTGGCAGCAAACAAACACTAGGCTCAATAAATAAATCTCCAGCGTATTTTGGTATAGTATAAACAAAAACCTCTGTATATTTGTCTACAGTTACGGTGTTAGAAACATATAAAATTATATGCTTAGGTTCCTTTTGACCAATTTTTAATAAATCATTTGTTTTATATACTATAACGTGGTCCTGTTCAGTGAATGTTTGTCCAATCAAGATTGGTACTTTCATAAGATGGTCAGGAACAATTAAAGCATCCACTAATGCTCTAGCCGAATCTAATTCAATATCTATCGTACACCTACCTAAGCAATTGACCACGCTGTCACCAAAACCTCTCAGAACCGGTAAATCATTCATGGACCATGAATCCACTAAATTCCGCGCAATTGATTCTTTTAACATTGTGCATTGACTCCCGAAATCAATGAAACAATTTAAATTTTGACCGTTAACTCTGGCAACTTTAAAATATTTGGAATCGTTATCTGGCTTTTCTGAAACGCGTAAAACAGTTTTAGTATTTTTAGATTCTAATTTACTCGGACAATTGTCGGATACATGACCAATTTTGTTACAGTTATTACACCGTTTGATTGGTAGCTTACATCTGTAGAATGGGTGACCATCTTCACCGCAATTATAACATTTGGCGATTTTAATGTCTGACTTGATCTGGTTGGGTTTAAAAAATTTAGGGCGCCTATTATCAGAACCGCCTGATTGCAAAGCTAAATTCGGCCTATCAGGTCTTTTAGTGATTTTAACGTTTCTTTAATAAACCAATAATTTGTCCAGCTCTGTAAATTGAGCCGCTTCTGCACTTGTTCGCACTGATCTATCTTCTATACCAAAAGGACACAATCAATGGCATTTTTGCCCACAATGTTACAACGGTTAAGTAATACCATCTTTTCATAAAAATAATCCTCTAAAGATTCTCCAAATTTAGCCTTGCATGCAAGCATCTCCGTCAACAATTGGCCATAATTTTCATCGCTTGGGAACGCAAGCCGTAATTTGTTTTGCCATTCAGACCATGAAAACAATAAACTGGGCAAACCCTGATACCATTTCTGAGCTAAACCAATTAATTTCGGTAGTGCGTAATGAACCACTTGTTTCTCGGACCAATTATAGATTTGTGCACATTCATTTACTTTCGAAATCCACATGTCCATCGTTTGATTTCGTTTGGACGGATCGAATTCAGGAATTACATTTAAAGTTGGATAACGTTCAGCCGCACCGTCTGTTTTCATGGTTTGAATGAGTTCCTTAAATGCTAGAACTAATGAATCCGAACTAGAATTAATCGCATTAGAATTAATTATTGGTACAGATGATGGCGCTTCTGTAACCAAACCTGGACTGGAGCTGCGAACTTGTGGTTCGATCTGCTGCCTCTCTCTTTCAATTGTTGAAGACCGCGATACTCGCGATGATTTCGAACGACAACGTCGGTGTCTGTCACGACGTTCATCGCGTCGTCGGCTGCATGATTTATGGCGGTGCTTCCCTCGCTTCCTTCGTTGAGACCGCACTTCACATTCAGAAGACTCAGATTCGCTTTGTGTTGAATCTTTAGAGTCTTTTCTACGCTTTCGCAATTGTTTGTCTCGTCCCATTTTATCCTGAAAAATACATACATACAAAAAGTTTGTGTCTTGTAAAAACCTATAAAAAATATTAGAAGAAAAGAACAGAAGTAATGGAGGAAAAGTTTACGTTTGTTGTAATAATTAAGTAATTAATTAAGATTTCAACATTTATTATAATTTAAAGATAATTTTACTTTACTTTTGTAGTATGTAACATCACAAGCTTAAGTTACATAGCCTTAATATCTAACAATAAGAATAATAATAAATACTCTTTATTGCCATGAAACTTTAAAATAATAATGTTCACAATAACAAAAAAAAATAAGAGAAATGGCAATTTAGGCGGCCTTATCGCTTTAAGCGATTTCTACCAGAAACAAATGTAAAAGAAATCACATACTTAAACTAGGGCAGAGCATTTAACTTGCAAGAATAAACATAATAACTATAAATTACTATTAGACACAATATGTTACAAATATTAATATTTACAGATAAGTATATCGATTAATAATTTTAGATGAATAGATATTAATACTAAATCCGATGGCAAGTTACTGATTTATGTAAAAAAAAAATATATTTGAATACAAGTGATTACAACAGATAGCAACCTTACAGGGACAAATATAAATTTTCAGATGTTTTTTTTTTTAAAAAGAAGTTAAGGTCTTTGTATTATGAATATGGGATGGTATGATATTCCATAAAGCAGAGAAAGAACATGAGTATTCCTGCAAAGGCAAATTGGGAGCCACTTAAGCTTATTGCAGAAATATGATACATGGTCATACTTTGATTTAATGTATTTACGGGATTCTTACCACGATTTTCGATTTTATTTTCGCACGTCCGATATTTCGATGCTGTTACAAGCACCATGGTCGCGGACTGAACAGACTGCTTGTAACAGCATCGAAATATCGGACGTGCGAAAATAAAATCGAAAATCGTGGTAAGAATCCCGTAAATACATTAAATCATAGTGAAAATAACCGCGATAGTTTAAAACAATTATTATGGTCATACTTACGCAAAGAAAATATAAACCTAATACATATATTTTGAAGGCGCTTAAGCTTGTCTAATTTTTTTAAAATTATAATTGTTGCAAACAAGGAATAAAATCAAGATTGTGTTACAAAACGTCTCAGACGGGAGTCACTCAAGCAAACAACTTATCAGAACCAGAATAAATTAATTACAGTAAAAGTTTAAGTTTACTATTATTATCTACCACCACTTCGGAAAGTCAATCTTTTGAGAAAAAGTGGCAAGAAACTCAACAGCAATCATCCCCCAAAATACACAGCCCGAGAACAATAAATAAATATCACAATCTAAACGAGACTGACCTTTATCAAAAAAAAAAAAAAACTAATATAACAACAACTTTGGTTTTATGGGTTCAATGTTTACATCTTGTATTTCCGTATTTTATGAAACCTAACAATTGTAACCTATCGATTTATTAGACGTATAATTATGAAAAGAATTCTGTCACGTATTTACGTACCTCTTATAGGGCGTAAAGTCCTTTTCACAGAGTAATTTATTAACAGCTTCCACTATCCCACTTCTGAACTGTGGACGGGAGGTTAAATAATACTGGTTTCTGGCTGTAATTTATGGATTTATTATATTATCCAATAGTTGTCACTTCTTAACTTTAGATCTCTAAAACTATACTTTTATTCCAAGATGTAAGAACTGTTTTTCTTTATTTCCTTATGAAAAACATGGCAGCCTTTGTTAAAAACGTTCCCAAGTATCGCACGCGTCACCTTCCCTTTTTCCTTCCTAACCATATATGATTGACAGGCGAAAACAAGCGCCACTGCTCTTGTCATCAACCGAAAGGTGTCACGTGCGACTTTATAATCAATAGACATTCTTATTAACAAAATACTTAGTATCAGCACTAGTTAATTATACAATGAAGACACAAAATTACATAAAACATTTAAAATAAATAATTTCTAACAGTAGGCAAAACGAACAGTTTTCATGATATTGAAACCCGCCATTAATGAAGCTGACTGGACATGCAGGCCGCCCGCAAGGTGGACAGAGCTAATACCGAAATTAATCGAGAGGGTCATTTGCATGGATATTCACTGTCTATTTTAACAATCTTTTTTACGTTAAGAATCTAATTTACACATTACTGTCCGATTTATGATAATAAACAGAGTAAATAAAAGCTGACGTCATGTATTTGCTGGCGATAAGAAGAGGAAATAATGCACTCAGAGCAAGGACGCATGATGATAATAATGTAATTGATAATTGTAATTGTAATTGTAATTGATAATTACATTATTGTTACACTTGCAACAAATTCATTCGATTGTAGTGCTCATCATTGAAACTATCAAAAATTGCGTTTGAACAGCTCTAAATTAAATGCTGCAAATGACCTTACAACGCAAAGTGTAGATAGCAAGTATATATACTTCAAAGTTATCGCAGTTTCCTCTAGCAAAACTCTCAATAGACAATTTTTTGTAATCTAAGGTCAAATCAGGGTTTTAGGAACCACCATGTTTCCGACAAAGATACAGATATACATACCTACATATCAAACTTTTGCTTCGGGGTTAAATGTTCAACAGTTTCTTATCTTAAATCGTGTTCTCAATTGTCTCACTCAATTATGAGTCACTCAAGTTATATTGAGAGCATTGACGCGACGTTTGCAACTCACAACATAACTTTCGCTGTGAGGGTAAGGTCAGCGTATAATAGCCCTACCGACCTTGGATAAGCGTGTCTTAGCAGGCGACTAATACGAGTGGCCCCGCTTGATGTTAGGATCCCGTCAGGGTCCAACCGACTTGCGATCTCCCTTCATATAAAATCTGCCGTCAAATATTACCGGTCCAGCAGCGGTGATGTGTTCCGGCAATATTTCATGAAACCCGTCTGCTTTAGGAAAGAATACTGGCGACTTGATCTTAACTTACCTTCAGGTGAGATCAGTCAAACGCGGGCTTCGTAGAAAAATTTAATTTTATAAAAAAAATATAATAAAAAAAGAGGTGTTGCAGGTGTGCTTCAGCCCAGCGGGCGGCTGCCTGCTGACGGCCTCGTCGGACCGGAGCGCGCGGGTCTGGAACACACACACCGGGAACTGCGTACAGGTACGCCGGATCACAAAGCAGATACATAGTAGAGCTGCTGTAAGCAAAGTTGCACAGCTTCAATTTGGGTTGTCCTGACGTCACAGCCTTTAGTGCAAGCTATTCCTCGCTAGAGGCTCTGGCGTCAGTTCGTCGCTGACTTCTGTGAAGTATGTACACGCGTAGATATTAAAAAAAATTAAATCCTCCATTTGTTTCTCGATGTAAAATTTAGTTTTCTATACTTTTATAAAGGAATTACATTGACAATCCAAATAAAATTAACTTAACACGAAGATACTTTCATTCATAATAATTTTTTACAAATTGTTTATTTTCCAATTATTTGTGTCCAAAATTTCAGATTGTTATTTGTTGCCTAGGTGATTTTTATGCCGCGAAAAAAGGTTGCGTTATCTGCCGTCAAGTAGAAATACTTTTATTTCGCGGTTTTTTCTGACAGATTCGGAACGTATGAAATTTCGTTAAAAAACTAGAGCCACCTAGTAAAGTATAGCTGAACTTTTTTGATGATCATGTGAATATTTTAACCTTATGTTTCAACCGGTTTTTACTACTCGCTACTAGGTGACTAATGCCATCGCCTGTTTGGCTATGATTGGTCATAACCCACCGCTTACCCCTCCCGCACCCCGCGCGTAAGCTTCACTTGAGTCCCTAGAAAAAACCGGATAGGGCAGCTCCTCTATATATTTCCTCCGTGCGCCGGATAGCCCTGTGGACATCATACAACAGGGATGCTTGGGAGCTGATTCTTTCGGGAGATCTATATTCCAATGATTTTTGAAACAAATATAGTCTATGTTACTCCCGAATAATGCAGCTTTCCTCTGAAATTTTCAGAATTTTTAAATTAGTTAAGTAGTTTTGTTACAAGAATCAAATATTTTCTCTACATTTATCATAATGTCATAATGTCTGAAATTCCTTAAAACTGCCGTATGAAAGGAATAATCTTGACTTGAGTGACTATGTTAGTATCTGGGGGTGGCATAAAGTTCACGTAAAAGATACGTTATTATTGCGCTTGTATTTTACTCGTACTGCAAACGATTAAAACGATAAAATATTGATCAAAATCATGGCCCATTACTCAAATCCTTATTTTATTTTATCCTTATTTTCAAATCCTTATTTTATTTTATTTTATTATTGTTTGTAGATACTTAATTTTGTTGCATTTGTTCATATAGCTATTGCTCTCTTCCCTTGATGCTACAGTATATCCAAAGTAATGTCTAAATGTGTCCCTAATATTACGTGTGGTGTTTGCAGGTGCTGTCAGGACACCAGGGTGAGATCTTTTCGTGCGCGTACTCGTACGCCGGCGACGCTGTGATCACGGCTAGCAAGGACAACACCTGCCGCATCTGGAGGTGACTGGACTGGTGGATCTAGTTGAGTAAACACAATCTCAGGTTTTGGATGCCTGCTAGATCGCTGACCGCCCAGTCGTACATTGTGTTTTTTTTGCTTTGTTCTTTTTGTCTCTTTATGCACAATAAAAGTGAACTAAATAACTACACGTATTCTTGCAAACAATATTTACTACCATGTCATGCTATCAGTTCTATTCTTGTTTTTAACACTTACCTCACCTCACACCTCACACTCTCCTGAGCTAGTGGAAGAAATTGTGACTTAGAAATAAACTCTACCTTTGTCAATTGAATTGTTTCATATTGATGTTTAACTTTTGATCGTGAGGGAAGTTATTCATTAAATAGTGATTGATTATCAAATTGAAATGGTTTTTTAAAATGGCACTGGTAGCTTTTTAAGTTAGCGCTTTAAAAAACAAACCCTTCATCTTTGTTATTAGAGATTCGCTGGGTTTTCATACATTGTTAGATAAAAGGTTGAGGAAAGTTCGATAATTTCCTATGAATGCATGTATCCCTAGCCACGAGTATTCGGTTTATAGGTAATAGTATACCCCTAAATCCGCTGTGTGGTCTCTGTAACACATGCTTATATAAAAGCTTAATTTGTGGCCACATAGTGTATCAGTTTGGGTACTTATATTATTTTTAATATTTCAGGCACTGCATCCTGCAAGCGATGCCCAATCCGACATGCGGTTCCTGTGAGATTCTCATGTGACTTTTGTAACCTCCTTCAACTAAAGTTGATTTCGTTAAACATCTACATGCGATATCAATTACAGACGATAATGAAGTTCAGTGACTCATTTGTTTATACTAAATGTAGGTATTAAAGTTTGATAAAGTTTGATTGAAACTATGAGTAGATATGAATTATCAGAAGTTCACAAGAATATCTTAAGATTTTGGAAGTTTGCTCTTTTTGTCGTTACGTAATAAGAACTTCCGTTACACCATAAGTCTTAAGTTTGGCTCTTTTCTGAGGTCATGAGCTCTAATAGAGAGTATAAGCTTCACGGCTTAATTAAGCGAGCTCCTTAATTTTTTGATGGTTGTTAAAACACTGCGTCATTGTGCATTTACAACGGGTCCCAGTAATTGATGATTGAGGGTGTAGGACTGTGATCTAGTAAAAACCTGAATCTGTAGGTGGTTTTAGCTAAAGTCTGAGGTTTTATTTGAGCAGGGATACTTCTTCTGTAAGAGCAATGGTACCTTCCCATTCTCGTGTGCTTCGCTTTGGGCCTCATCAATGTGCCAGACATTAAATTTGATTGGGACGAAAACCGGTTTGTGTCATAACATATGCTCGCTATATTGAAAATCCAGGCTTATTTATTAAATTATTTATAAAAAAAAGTATTCATTTAATAAATAGTACCTACTTCCAAGTGTGCTTTTCATACAAAAATACAATGTACATAATCTCACTAAGAATGTAGATTTTTTTGAATGTCATGACTGACATTAAAGTAGGTATGAATTATAAATTATGCAACAAACTAATAAAACATGTTAACATAACAACCATTCGTTTTCTTTAACTGTGAATTACTTTTCGCTTATCAAAGTAAATATTTTAGATGCTTCTTATATGTAGGTCCTTACTGTTTATTGCTTGAATATAAGTACGGTACAGTGAAATATTTATTAGTGAACTATTAGTTAAATGCACATTACTAAATGAGGTGTGTGTGTAGGGAAATAGGAGATAACAATTTGAATATTGCAGATAACTGCTGGCGTATATGTGGGTAATGGACATCTTTTTCCTCACAAGGCTATGCAAAATTTGCGGGGAACAGATACCGAAGTTTTCGAAGGAGAGAGAACCATTATGGGAATATATGAAAAAAAAAAATTAAAATAGCTACTACAAATGCAGACTTTTAAGTCATACAATTTTAAATGTCTTTTTACATACACAAACTATGGAAACTGGATATTTTCCATGATTCTTAGTCATTTTATGTTCTGGATACTGATGCTGGACATTGAAGCCACCCGTACAATAGACATCCAGACCCGAACTAGTTTTGATTAGTTCGATCCCTAAACTGGCCCGCCTGGGAACCGGGAATGCTGGGTTTGAGGACTCGACCAATACGAGTACACCACGGTTTATATCTACTACATGCTACCACAAAATCAATGATTGCTTTATGTTTTTGAATAACTTTTTACATAAATATAATAATATATGTATAAATAAATATAATATAATAGTGGGGGTAGCAGGGTGGAGGTTCGCATAGGTACCGTTATTGCATATTTTAATGTATTTACGGGATTCTTACCACGATTTTCGATTTTATTTTCGCACGTCCGATATTTCGATGCTGTTACAAGCACCATGATCCGCGATCGTGGTAAGAATCCCGTAAATACATTAAATCATAGTGAAAATAACCGCGATAGTTTAAGACAATTAATTGCATATTTTGTTGAACAATTTAGGCTTTTATAATTGAAACTCAGGTTTGCGGCTCACCAGTTATCATTTCGTCGTGGCGCCGCGGTTACGGTGCATATCAAACGATATCGCAGGTTAAGCGCACTCGGTGCGGCCGGTATTAGGATGGGTGACCGCCGACCATTCATTTGTCACGACGACTTCCGTGCTTCGGAGGGCACGTTAAGCAGTCGGTCCCGGGTGCTGTATACTTGTATACAGTAGTCGTTAGGGTTTGTCAGAAGTCATTTCGGCACCCTGAAATATCTGACATCCACCAATCAGCACTGGGCCAGCTTGGTGGATTACGGCCTAAACCTCCTCGTCACCCAGAGGAGAGACTCATAGCCCTGCAGTGGGCTCATTACACGGAGTTGTGATGATGATGATGATGAGTTATCATTGAAGCTCACGTGCTTTTCATCTGGCGTTTTGTTTTTCCTTATCTCTAAGCCCACGTTTGATCTCATCTCACCTGATGGTAAGTAAAGATCAATATTTGCTATAAATATTAAATATACTGCCCAAGAAAAAGATTGAACCCTGCTTGGTTGGATAGCTTTATTCCACTGGACCCCAAAGCCTAAGTATTGTTTTCCAAATTTTCCAGTCCGTACACTCATTTTTCACTCATTTCACTTCAACGCCAAAAAATATAGGTACCTACAGAAGGCAGCAGATCAAGCGTTACCTACATTACCTGTAAAATTTCACCAGCCAATTTTAACTTAACGTCGAGGGCTTAGAGTTCAGATTCAAGATTTTTTTTGACAGATCTGTAACGCTTAACGCTACCAAAACTAAATAAAGTAATATTTCCAACAAAATTGCAAATTCCAACAGCAAAATTGTAGAATAAATAAATAAGAAACAGGAGTATCGATTGCTTATAGAGAAAAAAAGGTATAATCAATCAACGACCCACCATACATGTACCTACAATAAAAGAACTTTACTATTCTATAAAATTGTTGAATTATTTTATAAAGAAGTAATAAAATATCTCTAAAGGGATATAAAATCACAGCTTCGGATTAGAACTATTTACAGTTACTCGTAAATACAGTTGTATCGCTTTAAATTTTGTGCTGACCCTACATCTCACTCTTGCATGCCCGTACACGCAGCAGGACGCTGTCTTTAATTCGACCTACAGCTACAGCTTAACGTCCATAGTATTTAGTACCTTCCAAAAAATATAAATAAAACAGTTGTACCTTCATTGCTGCAAAGATATCATCTTCCATCATTTTCCAAGGACAATTTTCAATTTTTTTTTCAAGTATACGGCTCCGATTATTATTATTTTATGAGGAATCGCCTGTGAATTTTTTCATGCCAGCAGGAGCCTTTTATGTTTTAACGTTTTCAGCCCAGACAGTCACATTTCTTATCAGCATTTTATTAGTACTTTAAAAAAAAATGAGGAAGTTTTACTTTGCTCTCTCTCCGAAAGGCGGTCTATACGAGATATATTTTTTCTTTTCAAAATTATTAATAATATAATCGAGTCTCCATATTTATTGAGTTATATTAATTTTGCTTGTCCCCGAATAAATTCTCGTCACAAACCTACTTTTGTCTCGTCTCTTTCCTGAACTAATTATGCCGCTAACTCTTTCATCAACAGATCTTGTACCCAATTTGATAAGATTTATAATAATATCGACATCTTTCATCTCTCTCTCCCAAAATTAAAAAATAACTCTTTTTGCATCTCCTTAAATAGTTACTTATTTTAATTTAATTATTGTACCTACTAATGTATTGTGTGACCGTGTTTTTCGTTTAAATTTATAGTTTTGGGTATGGAAACTTCACTGGTCTCTGTATAAATTATATATTTTAACTATAAGTACCTATAATGACTGTTTGTTTCCTGAATAAAGTAAAATTAAAATAAATAAAATAAAAACAATTCATTGAATAAAAATAGATAGTATTTTATTAGACAGTTTGTTTGAATACTTTTATTTTAAAGTACCTACTATTATTACTGCTAAATTATTTTTTTACGTACTTTTTTACGTTTTTTAACGTACTACGGACGTTAAACTGTAGCTATAGATCAATTTAAAGACAGGGTCCTGCTGCGTGTACGGGCATCGCTCTTGGGGCATAAATGTTTTATAACCTTTGCTGAAAAACGTTTTGGGGTTTAAAAAGGAACTTCTTTTGGGGCGTAGTGGAATAAGCCGTTGGAGGCTTGGCTGGCTACACGGCTCAAGATTTGCACGTTGGGCCAAGTTGCCACAATAAAGATTTTCATTACTTATTTTAAAATCTGAACCAATTATTATTCCGGGGGCACAGTGACGTGTTACCAGTATCTAAACTAAAGATAAATAATACAGATATGAAATCAAATTTTGTGTACCTATTTGTAAGGTTTATTTTGCTTTGTTGTAATGCTTTACCAGCATACCCTTGCTTTGAATGTAGATGGTAATGAGTAGTGTTCACAGCGCCATCAGGCTTTGTTTGGCTGGCTGCGAACAGTTGCTGGAAACTAATAAAAATACGACACTCTGGCGTACTGAGGATCGTCGCGCTGCGCTGGAGGGTCAAATGTACAAGCGATAACTGGCGGACATTCGCGTGGGAAATTGTTTGACGAGATAATGGGGGACGCTTTACTTGTCAATAGTCAGTTGGAAACATTGTTATTATTAACTATCTCAATTTATTCAATGGCTTCTATTCAACCATTTTATCAAGGTATCTGTAAATGGCAGTTGTCTACTCCTAAAACTGCTAGATTTTCTTTAATTCTATAACTAGGAAATAATAAAAATACCATTACATTCTACTGATATTTTAAAACTTTTATTTACACAATAATTAAAATTTTGTAGATATTCTAAGTTATTTCAACTATGCATATCTACTTATTACATTTACAATCATAAAAATATGTAGGTATTAAGATATTAACTACATATTTTTTTTTGTCTTCATAAATATATCCATGGAAGTATGTATTACTCGAGTAAAAATTACTCAAACAGAAGTAAAGTAACTGACACCCATAAAACACAAAACCACCTATAAACGTGCCAACTAACACGACCACATAGGCCCGTATTAATAAATCAAACTCAATACATAGCTTAAGGACGGTATCACTTGATCCACACTTAAGCTATGGTAAGCATCTCAAAATCGATCTGTATTAATAGATGTATATTGAGGGTGTATCAACTGATATCGCTCTTTGATTCTGGCCCTCCTATAAATGTCAATTTGGGTTGAATGATCGACCGATTGAATTTTATGTTCCGTTTAACGCTGTAAAAGAAATATCGTACAATACAACCTTTATATGACTGCATGATAAAATACAAAAGTATTGCTATACAAACAAATAGTTACTACAACAATAACTACTTACTTCATAGTATATTTATATCAAGCATAAATCTCGGCAATTTTATCAAAAAAAAGAGCAGTGAAAAGAGTTTTTTTCTACTGACTAGATGTAAGGGAACGTCACAAATGTCAAAGTTTAAAATCTTCAAAAGTTCAAAACAAAACAAAAGCTGATTGCCTTAACCTCCAAATTATTAATTCAAAACAAAACTAGGTACTGTTTTACCTTTTTCACTTATAGTTTGTAGTCTGAAAATATATATATTAAATAATGTGAACGAAGAAAAGGCGTTCTCGAAAGGAATCTCGAAAATAAAAGCACAAATGGACCTGGGGCGAAACCTTAAAAAATATAAATTTTTATTAGAAAGATTATTAGAACTATTGATGTCAGGTATGTAATATCTTTAGTCATGTTACTGCTAATTTATTTATTCTTAATGGTTAATAGAATCTCATTCCCACAATGTAGTCCCATAAACTACGAAAGCATTGTTATTTCATCAAACACCAGTGGAACATATTCCGTAGACTTATTTATTCAATAACTTTACCCTAGCTAGTTATCATGAAGTAAAGTTAAATTGACGAACATGTAACATGCATAAAACTACAGTGTTATATAAGCTATATTTCCACCTGATTCCCGGCCCCAGCACAACCTTTTGTATTTTCTTCACCGGCTTGGGCAAAGATATTTATTAATGACCGTAATAAGCTTCTTGATGCCTAGTTAGTGTGATAGCCATTATTCATTTAACAAAAGACCATAATATGACTATAATTAATAATGTTTTTAAGTTTTTGCATTTAAAATGCTCAATTATTCTTAACTATTCTTTTTATTTATCACATTTTTCATATTATATTTATGATTATAATTACTTTGTTTTCTTTTCTTTTCAGTCAGACACTAATTTAAAATAAATGAAGGAGCTAATGTATAGAAGGTTAGGTCTCATACGTCTTTATGAGATGAGGCTACAAGGGATGTTTTATCGTTTATACATCTTATTTCTTAAGGTGTTAGATACCCTAGGGAATAAGATTGAAGTTATAAGAAGTTTCTAAATAAACTTGTAAAATTTTAAATGCACCTGTTAGGAGTGTTTTTTTCATGTGCTATTTAGTGAATAAACTTAATAAATAATGGTTCATAAAATAAACATATTACATGATTAATAACAAGGTATTTTGCTAGCTAAGTAACATTGCTATCTATAGTGTATAGTTTTATCATTTTTAATTGAATATTCTTATCAAATGAAGATTTTTTAAATGCAAGCCAAGCTGTTTTCTAATCTGTTGCAGATAAATATAGATATAGATGTAAGGAAGCTTATATAATTATTGTTAAACCGTAACTTGGAATATTTACTTATATTAAAATAAATAAAGATACTTAACACAGTGCCAGTTTTTATTTTTTGATATATTAATCACAATCTCTTTATTACTGTTACAAAATAATAAATTATTACATTCTATAATTATTAAGATGTATTTTTGTTGAGATTTCAATAATGACCAGTTAAGTTAAGTTAATTAAAGTTATTTAGGTCAAGTGTTGATTTTAAGAAGTCTATTTATATTGTTACATTTTTGAATTGTGTTATGAAAGTTAAATGTTGATTTGGAGGAGTCTATTTATATTGTTACATTTTGAATTGCGTTATGAAAGTTAAATGTTGATTTGGAGAAGTCTATTTATATTGTTACATTTTGAATTGCGTTATGAAAGTTAAATGTTAGCTTGGAGGTGTCTTTTTATATTGTTACATATTTGATGATGCATATGTGTGCAGAAAATAACTTAATGCAGCCTTTTTTTGTTGCTAAATACCTATACAATAAGGATGCAAATGTATGTTTTTGAAAATTTATATTTTATACAGAGAAAAATGTTTGATATTTAAATTTGTCTATAAGTTATATTATTACTTGTGGCCTTATATTGTAAAATAAATAAAGATGCTGTTTCTTCATTTATTATAATAGCAAATTACTACTTGTTTAAATAAAAATACCTTAATTTATTGAGCAGCGTTTTATTAATACAATTTACCAATTTTTTTACTTATCCTAACAAGTGAGAATTTACGCTATAAAATTAGATATTATTATATTAATGTTGTTTTAACAAATGTAAATAGGTAATAAAATCGGATTAAAGTTCTTCAATTACAATATTTGATCTTAAATACTTATAAGCCTCACTGATTAGTTAAATGTGTTTATTCCAGGGACTGCATATAGGTATAAAATTTTTAAATAGTACTAGTAAAATTTCAGTACCCTTTATTAGTGTACTGCTTCATCCAACACAATAACTGTACAAGTTATTAAAATCTAAATTAATTATATCAGTACCCAAATAATGTATACCGGATTAATTTCTGTAGATGTTTTAAGTACAGAAATATTTCAACTTATTTAATTTCTGTACCGAAATGTATAGGTCAGCATATGTAGGTACCTACGCTTCATAGGCTTCAACTAAACTATCGAACATTCTACAGTTATTTAAAAATAAAATTTTAAAATCAATATTAATACCGGAAAATTTCAGTTAACTGAAAAGAAAATCAGTTAAGCTAAATACAGAGTCTTGGTAGAACCGGTATCTTTTTTGAAAAGAATCGGCAGGCACTTCGAATGGATTTTCTGCATCACGGATGTATCTTTTCGGTAATCTATAGCTATTAAACCATAAAATATCATCGTATTGATCAATTATGTCGTAATTATTTACTTCGTCTGTAATATTTGCAGATTGCATTTTCAAAAACACTCGTCGATATGACAGATGGCACAGAATTCAAAGTAAGAAATGATCTTAAGTCACCTACAGACTGCACTCAGAAAATCTGTACTTAGTATACGTCTTAGCAGCGTTCCTAAGTGCTGAGTATTGTTTATTAATACAGGCAGTACTCAGATGATACGCCGTTCCTGAGGCCGTACTTAACATTGGTTTATAAATATGGCGCGTAACACAAGTAAAGACTTAAGACTGCTCCCAGATTTGAGTTTGATTTATTAATACGGGCCATAGAAACTACAAATGGATTCTACGAGAGCGTCAGTGCACAACTAATAACGAACAGTCACTTCTAACCGCGACAGTACCGTTTGTAAATAAGTATTACATAAAACATTTAGCCGGCTTCTGCGTTGTGATGAGCATTGTCCCTCGCGCCGTCCTGCCGAGCCGACGCGACATCTGCCATGTGGGGGAACCTGGGCTTCCTGGGCCTGCTCCTCGCGCTAGTCAATTGTGAATACAAGTACGAGACCAAATGGTTCGAAGTTCCCCTGGACCACTTCGGCTACCAACGAAATGAGACCTTCAAGATCAAGTATCTAGTGAATGAGGACAACTGGGACAAAGGCGGAGGGCCTATCTTCTTCTACACGGGAAATGAGGTTATAAATCATTTTGTTTACATACATTTTACTATAATATTTTAATTTGATCTTGCTATCTATCGTGTAACAGCTAACAAGACACTTAATGATGAAGTGATTAATAAGTCAATAGCTCATGTGATTATATAGGTTTGTTTGAATTTAAACAATGGTGAGGTAATAGTTGATGTCGGACAAATTGCTTTCGGTCTGTAGCAAAAACGTTCAATTTTATCGAAAATGTTTATCAGTTAAATTAAGTATAGGTAGGTACTAAAGCTACAAATGTAAAGTATGATTATAAAAAACCTTATATGGAATCATGTTAGAATGGTTTTTGAACTGCAGATGTAGGTAAAATACAAGATGGTGTTTCTATTTGCTAGCGAATCCTCCTTTTGATACATACAAACTTGCCGCACTTTTCTGTCACTAATAATCACTCCCACTTACACAAAGACGGAACATCACTTAGGATCTAAAAGTGAAGACTGCTCACGGTAGACTTTTTTGGAACTGATCAGTCAATAGGTTCATATCTCAAAACCTGGTTAAGTTATCATAATAGATGTATTTTCAAGTGATAGTATTTTCATTATTCGGACCTGCACAAACCTTCAAGGCAACCTACCGTGTGCCCGACACTACCATCGTTCATATTACGCAATAACAGCTGATGCTTTCCTGCGGGGCTAACATGCTACCGTCGACAACGATAAATCGGGTCTTTTATCGATATTTTCTTAGAATATAAATAAATAAATATTTCTGACACTCACACAACATTATCTAGCCCAAATTAAGTTTCTTAAAGAACTTGTGTTATGTATACTAGATAACTAATATACTTAAGAAATATATAAACATAAATATTGAATACATACATAGTTTTTATTAAAATAAACTTAAATAAACATATAAACATCCATGACTTAACGACTAATATCTGTATTCATCACACCGATATCCGCCGCCGCCGGGATTCGAACCCAATACCTCTGGCATAGAAGGCAATGTGTATTACATATTTGGTTCTGTGGTCTTAATCATGTTATTAAAACGAGTAATTCTATCTATTATGGTGCGCATATTAGCTTAGGTACATAATAGGATAAAATAACAAAATAATATTTATCTTGTCGATCCGACTATTTATCGATGGTTGCATGCTAGTTCTGCTGGATAATTACATGTTTAACAATTTTTTGAATAAAAACGTTAATATTATCGCATCGTGACAGTTCCTGATGCCAAGTGAAATTGTCGTTCTTACGATAAAAATACCAGTACCTATTAAAATGCAAGTTGTTGTTTTTTTTTCAAAAACAAATTTTGTAATGTTTAACCTTGACGGCCCTCTAGGTGAAGAGTTATAAACGCTATCTTCTCTAAGGAAGGTCCCGGGTTCGAAACAAAAAAATTATACAAATACACAAAAATTACTTGTTTTATGCAATTTTATGTCACTAAATATTTTTGCAAGGTTTCTACTATGCTAAAAGCATTATTGTGTAGTAATCTTTGGTGCATTTTCTCACCTACCTTTAGAGATAATCGCATAGCTCAAAAACCGGCACTAACTAGGCTTCTTTTGAATCGTAACATTTTCATCCTGACCACGTCTATTAGGATCCACTTACGTTTATTGAGATGATAGGTATAAACCAGTGTAACACAGATCCCTAATATTGAAGTTTGAAATGCGCTGATGAAAAGCATACCAGATTATTGGAGATCTACCTACAAGCGCCGTGAATTCCGATGACCACTTAGGTATTACTGGTTTGTGGTGGAACAATATAACTTTTGCAGCGCAAGGACACCAGTAGGTGGCGCATTAATGATGATCTGTTTCATTGTTCGAAAGAGGAGTCTTTGAATGAACCCGACCGGACAGATTTATGACTGTGATAAGCCTCAACTGATGGCATTTGAGCCAAAGATGGAGTAATAAGACGGCCTTCTCTGTGTAGAGGAAACTAACTCTGTCTTGTATACAAGAGGTCTCAGGTTCTAATTCTGGCAGTGCCGAGATTTGTATGGTATATACAGCTTTAGTTTGCTTATGATTTGTGAACGTTATGTTTATTTCTATATTTATACCTAAGTTTCTAAAGTTTCTGTAGTCATCCAGCTCAAATGATGCAATTTCTGAGTGAACTACGTAATTTCCTTTTTCATCATTAACTTTTTAGCAAGACATTGCCTAAATACATAACCGATGAGGCACTCGTTGAGGCTTATAGGTAGTTTAAGAAAAGTCCTCTGTGCTTATAGGAATGCCTTGACAACGATAGTTGACATTAGTAGATACTATACAAATGTCAAATATAGTAAAATTCCACTGTTAACACTTGAGTAGGCTAGGCAAATCATAACTCGCTCTTTTCAGTTTCTACTTGATTCTTGAATAAAGGGCAAACAAATTTTGACCAGTTATTAATTATTGGTTTCAAACACCGATAGCGCTATCGATGGACCATAAACATCATCTAAGCATTATATACCTATAATTAGATGTGATAGATGAGTATGAAAATATTGCTGAGAGTTGAGATGTCCAATTATCAAATATTATATCTCCTGGTTGTGGCTCTTTTACCCCTATCTACAAAGACTGAAGTTCGATGTTACAACTTCAAAATAATAATAAAAAATATTGTCCGAGATTAATTTTGTTATCTTCGGTATCGCGAAAGTTCTTTACTTATGAATGTCTTGTTTTTATGAATGACTCATTAATTTATCGATTCCGAAGTGACAATTAGAAATAGTGCCAAATTAGTAATAGGATTAGAGAGATAACACGAATAGTGTAAGGTCACGATTGATGAATGAGGTTGAGAGAGTACATTATTTGAGAGAGTTGTCTTATGTCTTCAAGTTCTCAATACATTTGATTGACGTTACGTGCGAATAAAGTTTGCGTTCAGCTCTTTCTTATTGCCTTACCTTGTAAATGTTCCCAAAGTAATTATGTTAATTGAATTTATTAATAGTAATTAATTGAGGTATATCAATGAATTAAATATTTGAGCAGATATTACGAAGTTATATTATTAGATTAGTTAGTACCTATACAATCAACACAACATTTGGAAATTTCACAGAATGGACGAAATCCGTAAAGCAATAGTTGAAACATAAAAGATTACTTAGATATAAAACTAGCATTGTATTCTGGCCATTGGACTAATTAAAAATGGTAGAAATACAATTGATTGAATTATAGGTGGTAACTTGTGGTGTGGGTTATAGTGTTGTTCAAGTGTGTGTTCATTGCATTCCTTGCTTCTTGAGGCAGGGAGGGCGCTAAACCGATGATGCACAAAAATCCTGCATCACTAGTGCAAGTGCGAGTCGCGGAATTAGCAAGTTATAGTGCTATATTATAGTGTAGTGGATGGTAGGAATAATTATGTGATGCTGACACAAGGCAAAAGCTGGAAAAGCCACCGAAACTAAAATAATTTCATAAATTTTCATAACTATCTAAAACTATGCATTACGCTGCGCATGAGTGATCGAGTATGTGCCTGTTTGTCCTTCAGGGTCAGATCGAGCTGTTCGCGCAGCACACTGGGTTCATGTGGGACATCGCCCAGCAGTTCCGCGCCAAGCTGGTCTTCGCGGAGCACAGGTTAGTACCTACGTGTGGCCGTTTAATGATGTGGCCGTGTACTGGTGTGGCCGTATACACTGGTATACACTCACGTAGGTATTAGTGACGCAAATCGCGAGTCGCCTGTTGGTATGCGAGTTGAATTTGTGTTCTGATTCCCATATCACAAGCACTGCGTTGTTAAGCAGTATCTATGCATCTAGTTTATTAAGCGCACATTTCTTCTAAAAAAATTTCCTTTTTTTAAAACAGACTAGAAGTTGAGACGTTTCCTTACAAATTATCTTCTGAGACTTGCATTTGTACTAATTTGTTTTTTCCACGCTTTTGATTGAGATTTTGTTTCATCCACATCTGGTCAGGAAGGACCCTCCTGTATACCTATGTATAAGAATCTATAAGAGACTTATACGACTTCTTTCCCTCGAATAACCGCAATATACATAAACAGAGTGTGCTAAGTGTTCTGGAGACGTTTGTGAAGAAATTACTTACGTACTTATATAGAAGACAAATAGGATACTGATTTACAAAAGTACCAAACGCCAAACCTGACGTTTGAAATGTAGAGCTACCTTCCAAGTTTCCAAATCTCTTATACCCAAGTAACAAAGCCTTACCTCAGGTACTACGGCGCGTCGATGCCGTTCGGCAACAAGTCGCTGGACAACGCGCACATCGGGTACCTGACGGCTGCGCAGGCGCTGGCGGACTACGCCGACCTGGTGGACTTCCTGCAGGGGTACCGCGTGCAGCCGCTCTACCCCGTCGTCGCCTTCGGAGGTGAGCTCCACTAATGTCGCCCACAAATCTTCAATAAACCTCTCTGCCCCTTAACAGATTTCTACAGTATGCCCGAGAAGAGAAGCAGTATTCTATGTTCTTCTTTTGCTCCCAGTCCAGCATGGAAGAAATGCCACTAACAGAGAAATATCTCATCAAAGTGTATGTGGCATAAATTGCCTTTTTACTTACCGAAGTGTTGGCTTAGAATAGCTTTACCATCTAAAAGGCGACACATCTGCATGATCCTTACTTGGTGGCTAGCGACCATCCTTCATATAAAATCTGCCGCCATATTACCGATAGATAGATGAAACATTTTTGGGAACAAGATGTTTGTTCCCAATCCCCAGAAAAGGGATGGCAGACCGCGGCCCAGGGTCCGACGGCTGATGTCGGGTGTTGTATATATTGCTAGTCGCTATATAAACTTTAATAGCGCGATGTAGGAATTTCATCGTGTCGTCGTCGTTCTATGGCGCGTCGCTAGGTGTCGCTCGCTACACATTTATTTGCATCAGACACACAATGAGTTACACAAGGAAAATAAACTGACATTCAAACTGACGATACTTCAGTGAGTCGTTTGCTTTGAAGCAAACCACTGTTTTCAGACATCGCCAGAGGCCCGTGCAAAGCTTCATAAAACATCGACGTATACAGGCATTGTCTTATGAAGTGCCAGTTCTGTCCTGAACCCGTGTGCTGTCATCTTCGACTACATCGTTTGACCTGCATCTCACTGATGAGCCGAGATCAAACGCCGGTTTTGTCACTGATAAAATAATAAACAATAACTGGCAAATACACTTCGAAGAAGATCGATGTTGCGCCGGAGTTTCTAGCCCAGCGCGGTCCTAGGGTGTTAGATACATCTTAGTTTATGGTCAAATAGTAGGTTATAGTTACGATAAATATTTAAAAGCAGTGGTGGAACTCATATTACAATTATTATCATATTTTGGGAATTATGTGATCATGTGAGATTTTTTAGATGAGAACTGGTTAAGTTCGAGCTGGGTTCCAATCTCTTAATCTAATCACTTTAATCATTCCTTGCCCTCTTCAGTATCCGTATTCTGTCTAACCCTATTACTTCATATAAATTGTGCCAGCAAACTTAATCGGTTCAACGACGATGACATATTCCTGAATATCATTTATATAGAAATTAGCTTAAAGTGCCTACCTAAGTAAATTCATTATGACAATACAAGCTTGCTTTCTTAAGCAAATCAAAACATATATTTGATTAAATAGAATCTAATCCTGCCTGCGTCTTTAGTAGACCACTAGAGTCTCGCTAGCTGCAACAATTTAATTTTTTTCTATAAATAGGTACTTTAAAAGTAATATTTTTTCTATATTGTTGAGCTCTGCGAAATAAATATCTGTTAAATTGTGTATTTTTTCTAATATTCTATTGTTTCATAAGATATTACCCCGTTTCTTATATTACCTAGGTAATTGCTGAAACTTTTTAATTGTTATTTATTATGTCATTGATATGTAAGTAGAGAAGAAACACGTGTAAGTAATAATTAGTGGTGTTACCTCAGCAACACGGGCAGTGGCAAATGAACTCTATTCATTGATTAAACAGCTTGTACTTTTACATACATCAATAGATAATAATGTATGTAAAAAGGAACAACTTCTTTTGAACCAATTCAAAGGAATTTCTGTAAAAAAGACACCTGAAATACCTACATAAAATATTATAAAATATGCTTACAAGCGACAAATGAGTCATTATCTCCAAGTGCGTGAGTTTACAAGATTTATTGTAGGCACAGAAGGCAGCAGATCAAGAGTTACATTACCTGTCAAATTTCCCCAACCAATTTCAACTTAATCTCGAGGGCTTAGAGTTCAGATTCAAGTAAAATTTTTTGACAGATTAGTAACGCGTGATGTGCTGCCTTCTGTACCTATATATTATTAAAACCAAATCTTATCCATCTTTCTAATGACTGTGAGAATACTGTGAAAGTTATTTATTTATTTAAAGTTACATCACTTTCGCGGTTTTTTATAGTATCTACCGAAGATCCTTGACAAAATAAATGTAGATACGTACTTAATATTATGTAAGTAAGGGTATTTTCAATCGACTCTACAGGGCCTAGTACCTACATACTCGCATTTTTTGCAGTTTTTTTTTTAAAAACAGTTACAAAATATTAAATGCTTTAGCACACTTCAGATATCTACAATAATTCAACTCGGTCGCATCACATGTGATAGAGCTGTCCGCCTTCAGCGTTTAAATTACATTTGCCTATTTTGTGTTTACTTCCATTTAGTTTTGTGACAGCAAATATACTTTCTTTATATAAACAAATAAAAAACTATGTAAATTGAATAGGAAGTCTTCAACAAAAATACGTTTGTGTCAAAAAACCATGTTTACGTTTGAATAACAAATCGGTCTTATAAATTAGCGACCGAAAAATACTTGCGCCACGACTGAGACGCACGAAAAGATGTATTATTAAATTTTAAAGTATAAACAATCCGCATATTAACGTAAAGCTCAATCAACCATTGTTTCACTATGCAGACACTCGTGACTGGCCGCATGCCCAGCGCATGCCGAGATCGAGCCGCGTAGGTATAGGTAGCTCGCGTTTCGTCCGTTTGTATGAAGTTGAATAACTGTAGATATCTGTACTGTGGTTTTTATTAATAGAAATGCAATTGTTATTAACCGAAATTAATTGAATTTATCTCATTGTCGTTGTTAAAGAATTTCAATAAAATGCTTTCTTCCTTAAACTACCTTACTTAGTGAGGTATACATATGGTACACATTCGGGTGTCTACAGAGCGTTGTGGTCGAGTTAAAATTTAACATGCAGTATAAATGTGCCTATTTTAATTGACACGGGCAGGTAGATATCCAAAGTTTCATACAAAATAATGTTGACAACAATAAGACAATGAATTGGCAATGTTGGCAGGATCATACGGCGGCATGCTGTCGGCCTACTTCCGCATGAAGTACCCGCACCTGGTGGCGGGCGCCATCGCGGCGTCCGCGCCCGTGCACATGTACCCCGGCATGGTGCCCTGCGAGGTCTACTACCGCATCGTCACCTCCAGCTTTAAGTTCGCAGACGCCATGTGTGCGAAGAACATCAGGAGGTCTTGGGATGTAATAAGGTAGTTATTTTTCATTTCTCATACTCGGAAAGTAGTCTATGTTTGATCCAAGTATCGGTCTGAAAATGCTTCATCCGACCCGCGGGTCGGAATGTTTCATACAAATTCATTCCGAACCAAGGGCCGGAATGGATTTCAAAACTAGAACTAAAATATTTCTTATGAAGCCAGCTGTCAAAAATTTAGATTTTTTAATGTTTTTTGAAGTCAAGTTAAAAGAAGTAATTTAAAAAATTATATTTGTCTATATTTTGTCACAATCATTTAAAAAAATATATCAATATATATAAAACTGTTCCGTTACTGACTGAGTGAATGAGGTACTGAGTGAATGAGGTACTGAGTGACTGAGGTACTGAGTGACTGAGGTACTGAGTGACTGACAGACAACGTACAGCCGCAAATACTGGGCGTAGAGAGCTGAAATTTGGAACAAACATTCTTTAGGGGATGTAGGGGTGCACTAAGGAAGGAATTCCCGAAATTCCTACGGGAACGGGAAATATAGGACTTTTTAGTTTGTATCAAAAATCTTATTCCTTGAGTACACCGATGTGAAACTTGGTGTAAAGGTTTTTCAACGTGTGTCTGGTTGTGTTATGAAAGTAATTCCCGAAATTCCCACGGGAACGGGAAATATATGATGTTTTAGTTTGTATGAAAAAATCCCATCCCTTGAGTGCACGGATGTGATACTTGATATAAAGGTTCCTCTATAAGTATCTGTTTGTATTATGGAAGGAATTCCCGAAATTCTCACGGGAAGGGGTTGGACTTTTTAGAATGTATGAAAAATCTTATTTCTTGAGTGTACGGATGTGATACTTGGCATGAAGGTTCTTCAAAGAGCGACTGGTTGTGCTACGAAAAAAATTCCCAAAATTCCCACGGGCACGGGAAATATATGATTTTTAGTTTGTATGAAAAAAACTTATTCCTTGAGTGCATGGGTGTGATACTTGGTATAAAGGTTCTTTTAGTGGGTGTCTGGTTGTATAGTTTCTGAAATTTCCACGAGAAGGGTAGTTAAGCGCATACGAAGTTGCGGGATAAAGCTAGTAAATATATAATTTTCTTAATTATATATAATTATTTTAATACATAGGGTTGTTTTATGTAAAAAATGATATCTATACCTACATAGAAATATGTCACCGATTTATATGTGAATAAAAATGTCACTTTAAACTTTACGAATTGTTCGAACTTTTCCATTAATTTTAAATAAATATTTTAGAAAAATGTTTTTTTTTTACTTTCCTTATATTCGAAATGAAAAGTAGAGTGTTTCCCGCGGGTGGATGACATCAATTCATACTCGGATTATATCCGCCCTCGCTGCGCTCGGGCGTCTAAACACCTCGTATGGGAATTGATGTCATCCCACCCTTGTTTAACAATCTACTATTCTATACTTTGAGTTATCTTACTGATATTATACGAGTAAAATATGTGAAACTTTGGATGTATGGATGGATTTGTTCCTCAATCACGGCAGAACGGCTCAGCTAGTTTGGATGAAATTTTGCTTAGGGATAGTAGGTATACAGGGTGACTGGTGACAAATTTTGGATACTGAAGGAGAGCACTCTGTGTTCGATTCTGATCATAAATATGTAATAAAAGTAGGTACTTAATTTTTTACTACAATTCCCCATACATGAATACTACTATATTACTACTTATACTTTACATAATAACTGAGTCAATCGCGGCACGTCAACGCTAGCGTAACCATGCTTTGCGTAATCAATTCTTTAACTTTCGCTTAAGTTTACTCAGTAAATAATTAATATTTATTTTTCATTATATGTATTTTTTCCATTATGTATGTATGATCTCAAACTATCACGTCCTGAATTTCAAAAGTGCCCCACCAGTCACCCTATATAGGTATAGTCTGGAATACCTAGGCTTTTGATCCGCCCGAAATTGCGCGGGTAAACCCACGCGAAACAGCCAATAATCCATAACTATAAAATATATGTATAATTTGCCATTGAAGTCTTCGCAGTTGAAGACTCTTCAAATATTTTCACTGACTTTATTATCATAATCCGTGATTACTTGGCTCTTAGTTCATGTATTATGATGTCTAATAACCCAGAGTGAGCCCCGGGAACTAGTGCTAGCTAGATAAAAACATCTTTTGGAGTTCCAAATATTATCCCGAACATACAGACAGACATTCCTTTTTATAAGGTTCAGTGATTAACTAGCCGTTTCTAAGAACACGACAAGTTATGAATATCGATAAAATCGCAATAAAATCCTATAGAAAAAGACACACTTACATTTAAGAAAAATCTCAAGTTACTTACTAATCACGAAACTGTCGCTTCAGAAACTACACCAAGTCTCAAAACAACAGCGATGCCCTCAAAGCGTCGTGGAACCTGTGTGACCCCATCAAGAACTCGACGGACGTGACCACGCTGCTGGACTTCCTGCAAAACATGTACGTCACGCTGGCCATGGTCAACTACCCGTTCCCGTCCGACTTCCTGCTGCCGCTGCCGGCCAATCCCGTCAGGGTGGTCTGCCAGGAACTCAGCACTCCGCTCGAAGGGAAGAAACTTTTGGATGTAAGGAAATAAATTTAAAAGATTACTTGGTGTGTTAAACTAGCACAAAAACGTACCTACTTTGTTAAACTGTAGAAGTTAAATAAGGATGATCTGCGTCTTTTTAGTTGCAAGTATAGTTACAGAATAACAGGTATTTCAGATTTTAAAAAGTAAGAGCACTTTGTGCTTTTGTGGAAACAACATTATATTATTTGGATGTACACAGTCAATCCTGAATAATTAAATTCGTTTGAATAAAATTATTAAAGTTATGACTTTGTTTGTTGTTCTTCCAGAGCATCGGTAAAGTGTTGAATACTTTCACAAACTACGATGGCAAATCGAAATGTGTTGACTACAAGAAGGGCAGCGACTACGGCAACCTGGATGCCGCTGGCTGGGACTACCAGGTCAGTACTAATGTAACAAAAGACCCCTTCAATTGATATGTAACTATATTGGAATGCATCCTTCTAACAATTAATTTCTGGAGAACTTAATCTTTCTGTCCTCTTCAGGCCTGCACGGAAATGATAATGCCGGTTTGCACGACTGGCGTCGAGGACATGTTTGAGCCTCAGCCCTGGAACTACACGTCGTATGCCGAAGACTGCCACAAGAAGTACAACGTGTACCCGCGGCCGGAAGTGGCGCGGAAGGAGTACGGCGGCGACCGGCTGCAGGCCGCTTCCAACATCGTCTTCAGCAACGGCCTGCTTGACCCCTGGGCTGGAGGTATGTTTTAATCCAAATATGTTACTTGATAGGTTGCTTTACTGGACGTTGCAAAGGAAAAACATAGAATGTGCTAGCTGATTCTCTTTCCGGGCATACCTTCTATAAAATTAATTTAAGGGACAGAGGTTTTGGAGGTTTTATGGGCGATAGGTTAACCCCTTGTCATTGCCATAGTCTCTCTCTCTCTCCAAATTTGTCAAACGTGACATCAGATGGTTTTATAACCTCTGGTGCTCTGAATACTTACCCAATAAGGGATACAGCCGTGAAATTATGTATGTATAGTATTGTCTTAAGTTGTATGTATGTTACTTAATATTCTCTACCTAAAAATCTATTGCGACTATAATATTTAAGTAAGAAGCGTGTACTTATTTCGCTTACTTTTAGGATCTCTTTAAAATCTGGCAATTACACTGCCAAATATCATAGCTCCCATGGTCATCAAGCCATCTTTTTTGTAAGTCATCTCCGTCATCTATGTACTTTATAGCATAGCATGATCGATTCAAAACGCGGTATGTTCATAAAAATAACAGAATAATTTATTTACGATAGACCTATGTGCTGTTTATACATATGAAACTACCGTGCGTTTTATTTGTCCGGGTAGGGTCTACTTAGAATAGCCCTACCGCCCCTAGACTGGGGCGGTAGGGACCGGGTCCGACTGGCTAGCGACCACCCTACATATAAAATCTGCCGCCAATACTGTCTGCCCAGCTCAAGCGGTGATGTGTTTTGGCAATATTTTATGAAGGGCCAGTTCTTTCCTAGGCTCGTGAGCTTTCATCTTCGACCTCATCTTCACTCACCATCAGGTGAGATTGATTGAGGTCTTAGTCTTAAATAAAATAAAATAGTTCAGTTTTGCCATAATATGCTGTTCTATTAGCATCCTTCCACAAGTTTGAACTCCTTTCAGGCGGCATCTTGAACAGCGTGAGCGAGTCCGTGAAGGCGGTGGTGCTGCTGGACACGGCGCACCACCTGGACATGATGGCCGCCAGCGCCGCGGACCCCGCCTCCGTGCGCATGGCGCGCGACCAGCACCGCCAGAACATCCGCCGCTGGATCCGGGAGTTCCGGATTCAGAACAACAACTTCAACTATTATGCCTAGATGTAATAAATTGATTCTAAAATTGTTTAAGCTTGTTTACATTACCAAACCTAGGTTAATTTTAATTAGCGCATCACCTCTTTCAAGCAGCCTCTCCACCCATATCAATCCCAACAACATTTGTTTTACGACTTTTTGCAAATCTTGATAAATAACACAAAAAAAGAAATCCTACAAACAAATTTTTGCTCCCTCTTTTATTTATTACTCTGTATTTTGTAAGTCAACCCGCAACCCCGCGCCCCGCTGCACGTGGCGTGACGAAACGTGCGTGTCATCAGTATAAAAGAGTAACACCAGTTTAGAGACAATAAATATTTTTTGTATGAAAAAACTTAAAGAGTACCTAGGTAATGTTCATAGTTGACGTGTCAGATTTTTGACAAGTTATGATATGTATTAAAACAACATATAGTGCAAATAATAGCTCATTTTTGATTAATTCCAAATCATTTACTTACATTAGAAACCGCAGCAAGGATTATAATATTTCACTATCTCAAGTTACTCTAATAGACTACACGTATCATCCACTTAAAAATGAAAATCCCGATATCGTTTCTAGGAATTTAAATCAAGTCTGCACCAATAGTTAAGATATAAACAGGCAGCATTTCAATGACAATATCATCTTTATACATTCACATACCTAAAAAATAGTAGTTTGACAGGTCAGAGACTGTATGGACCGTGAACATTACTCTTTTAAATTATTAATTTAAAAGAGTCGTAGAACTGTTGGTATTGATGTGGAGAGGTAATTACAATTAACCCTGTATTTGACACTTTTTTTGACCCTGTATTTGATCACTTAGTTAAATTCAAAGGTACCTAAATGTAGATAGGTAAGAGATCTTTGCTTCGGGTGGAAACTGTAAAAAGATATTTGCTGTTGAGTTTCGTGCAGGCTCGGTCAACTAGTTCGGGGACCAATGAAATGAACGGGGCTCATAGCCACAAAAGAGCGTACCCCAGAGTGACTGAGACAAACATAATAATGAAGTAGTTGACATCCATCAAAATTTACATTTCAATATGTGTCAAATGTCACTTGACAGTAGCACGAACCTACGGTGACTGACGGTATTAGTGTTTTGCTTGCCTTTAATGCGTTGTGAGTGCGTTTTTCTTGTGAATATTCTGGTTTTCATGCTTTCAAACATTCAACAAGTGTTGTGTTTTACTTCTCCGTTTCGCGCGAGTTAAAAGCAACATTTATTGTTTTTGTGGTAGTGACTCTTGTAGAATATTAGTGTTATAAGTTATTTTGAGACATTGACTCAGTGAATTTTTTGTGTTTCACCATGAAAGAAATGTAAATATTATAATTGTAAAAGGTTCTGCGCAGATTTAATCACACTTATAATATATAACAAACTGTTTTATCGACATAACTGAAAAAAATTACATAACTACAATAAATAACTTATTCTTTTATAGCTTGTTTTTATTTCCTATATCCCTTCGTCATAGATTATAAGTATAAAAGTATGAACAATTAGTTGCGGGGGCTCATAAGCAGATGGCGATTTTTATTCATTTTATATCTATGAAGTTGTTTTTCTTCTCCTTGTGAGTATACTGTTCTGTGGTTTCGTGTCCCTTCTTATCAAATGTTCGAATACCTAATTTGATGTAAATATTTAAAATATGTAAGGTAGGTATATCAGTGTTCCTACCCTACGCAACGAAGCGTACTGTGATTGTAAAGATTTTGTCATTTCTAGCTTTCGGTTTAGCCATGCGTTGGTGCGTGCATTGCCAAAGAAGCTTCGTACACTCTCAGGAATGAAAATAACCTTCCAAACCTAGAAATGCTTAAAGATACACAAGATTTCTTTATCTATTTTGTTGGACATAGTCCTGAAGTAAGCACTTACTAAGTGTTATAGGTACTAGACATGGGATATACCTCAGATCATAAAAACTAAGAGATGTGTTAAGGGGGCGTGTCACGTGCGAACGAATCAGGTAAAAAACATACCTCATTGTGAGTTTTGCTAATAGTCGTCTGTCAACTCGCAACGGCGTCACTTCTAGCGATTTTCTCAAAATTCCGGCCTGTTCAGTGGTTTTTTGTAAAAATACTAGTGCCAAAGTTAATTATAGTAAAGATGGCATCTCATTTCACACGTATCTGACTGAAATAATGCGTATTTTTAATTAAAAATTGTAAAACATTCACTGGAAATAACACTTTAGTTGTAAAATCGGATCACATAGTAAATTAACTACGTTTGTGAAGAGCAAACACTATTGCTTGCGTAACACAGCAAATTTATGCATGCGATGTTTTAACTACGCAATGGATTAGTATACCTATGAAAATACTCACTTATTCGGTAACTCGTGGTGCGGCCGCTGGTTGCGTTCGTGACTTAAGGATGTGTGATTGTCTACATTTTATCGATAAAATTAAGGCGTATTATCAAATGATAATTATTTTGTTAAATAAAATCATTTGTTGATTATTTTTAATCAATATTATTTATGTATTTATACTATTAATTACATTGTTATAATTAGTTAGGTTCTTGATAACTATAACAATTAAGTACTTATTTTTTGATCACCCTGCAAAAAAAAATAATTAAAACATATCCAATGGAAACCGCCATGATAATTTGGAGTCCCTAAAACAATCCATACGATTGGCAGTGAAGAATTTTCCCATGGAAAGAGTGCGTGCTTCTATTGATAACTGGCCTCAACGTTTAAAGGACTGTATTACAGCCAATGGAGACCACTTCGAATAAGCTTTTTATATTTCTAATTGTTTTATATTTATGTAAAAGTAAAAAATGTTATTTGCAGTTAAAATATTGTTTTTTTCTTTATTACTATATTTATGGCAAGACTAGGTAAAACTTAAAGGCAAAGTACTATCTTCACTTGACGTTTATTAATTGTATGTGTGCTTTACATACAACACATACATACTCATTAAATAAATTGCCTTCCTTTGAATAAGTCGGGTAAAAAAGTTAACTGCTAAAAAAATTACGTCAATTTTTCATCGACATTTTATAGATAACCAATTTCAAACCTAGCTGCATTAGTGTGTGTGCATATCATTCGTAGCTACGATCGCGGGTGCCGCCTTTTTTTTTGCATGTGGACTATTAGTTGATTTGTTAGTGTTATCACAGAATAAGTAATAGTTGGTACAGAAGAATTACTCCGCAAGAAGATCTAAATAAATTCGAGTCTTGCAACGACGCGATACGGTGGAATTCAGCTCGCACAGCACTACGTACCTGCAAATTTATATACCTAGAAGTTTTGTCTCTTTCTATCGCATGCCTCTTATCTTTTCTTACGCTGTTAGGGTTGCTGCCTAGTGAAGAATAATTAATCTCCTTATTTGTAATTAAGTATCTACCGATGTAGGTATTACTGTTATTCTGCCTTTGAAAAAAATATTGATTCAACTTACCTAAAGTACAAAATGAAAAAAAAGTTACGACGAATAATTAGTAATACTACCTATGTTTTGTTTGCTAAATTGAACATAATCAAATCTAAAAATAATCTAATTGAATATTCGTTTCTTTTTATGTCCATTTTTAAACACTATTTGCGACCTCGATCATAGAATTACTGTGAATGCTATTAGGTAGGTAGGTATCTACAACGTCCCGACGGGTGCGCGCGTGACACACGACCCATTCGAAATGCGCCGGCGGAGCGCTTCGCTGTAGGTAAATAACGGATGTACCGCGCGGAGTGAGCCAGGCCTGGTGTTATAACGAAATAAATAGTGTGCGTGAGAAATATTCATATGTGTGCTATACCGTTTACTTCTATTGTTGTGTTAGTACCTATAATAAGTGGGAGAAACTTGGAGACATCGGGCCCGGAACAAATTAACGCGCAAGGCATATCTCTGTGTTTGTATGATCTGAGGGATATACCTACATTCTTGTACCATTTTTTTTCGTATATACATACATAATACACCCAGACCAATTCTAGCAGACATGTTATGCACACGAATATTTGCACCGTGCGGGGATCGAACCCGCTACCAGGCCTGGCTCAATCCGCGCGGTACATCCGTTATTTACCTACAGCGAAGCGCTCCGCCGGCGGATTTCGAATGGGTCGTGCGTGTGTCACACGCGCGCCTGTCGGGAAGTTGTAGATACCTACCTACCTAATAGCACTCACAGTAATTCTATGATCGAGGTCGCAAATAGTATTTAAAAATGGACATAAAAAGAAACAAATATTCAATTAGATTATGTTTGATATTATTTGTCGTAACTTTTTTTTCATTTTGTACTTTAGGTAAGTTGAAACAATATTTTTTACAAAGGTAGAATAACAGTAATACCTACATCGGTAGATACTTAATTACAAATAAGGATTATTCTTCACTAGGCAGCAACCCTAACAGCGTAAGAAAAGATAAGAGGCATGCGACAGGTACGTAATGCTGTGCGAGTTGAATTCCACCGTATCGCGTCGTAGCAAGACTCGAATTTATTTAGATCTTCTTGCGGAGTAATTCTTCTGTACCAACTATTACTTATTCTGTGCCGCTACCTAGGCAGACAGTGTTACCCCATTGTTAAAATGGTCGTCAAATACAACAAGAATACAAGTAGGTATTGCAGACCGCACTATAGTAATGGCAGGGTCAGCAATATAGATTTCGTTAAATTATTTCACATGGAGGAGTAAATCACTAACATTCATTAGAAAGAACTAACTAGTTAGTAGTGAAGTAGGTACTCAGACAAATACTTTAATCCGATGAGAAATCCTATGTTAGCTCCTGAGGTTAGCCCTCAATTTCACCGTATGCATGGTGACGAAATATACAACTCGTTCTTTTTACAAACATCATTAAAACAACGAATATTTTGTGGGAATTCGATAAGGAGTCAAGGTACGGAGGTTGCCTCGGCGGTTGTTTAATTGTCCTCAACGGTAAATAAACTTGCTGCATCTAAAGCGCTAAACAAACCCTCCTTCGAGGTGTTCAGTCATGAAGTGTAGCCAAACTTAAACTTGTGATGGGGCGCAGCGGGGGTACCTACGAGCCGCGCTTCGCACGCAAACAAAAATCGTGTAAGTAAAGTAAGCAAGTCAGTTGCAATTTTGCAGTCACGCTTCATACAGCAGAAGTTTGAATACTGTACCTTCCACCAGTAGGTAACACCTTTGGACTGCGAATAGATTGATTGAAAAATATCTTGATATGATCTATTTTTTTTTTAATTATTCCAGTTACTTTTTTTAAATACATGAATGAAAAATTACAGTTACCTACTTATAAGTAGGAAGTTTCAGTTTCAGTAACTACAACTTACATATTGTTTACTTACCGTTGCTGCCTTTTCAACTTTCTACCTTACAATAACTATTATAAAATCTAAACATATTTATAGTAAGAACATGATAGAATAGGTCGGTACCTATGGGCTTAATAAGGCATTTTCTGACAGCTCATAATGATAAGTTCAAAAAACCTCTATAGATGGAACTTTTAAAAAGCCGAAGGCGTTAAGTCCGTATACTATAATGTAAGTAAGTGGTATCTAACATCTATGGTTATTTATAAATTTTACTTTTAAAAACGCAGTGTGGAATAAATGGCTATATAACAAACAATCGTTTTTAAAAGTAAATTAAATTTATCGACGTCTGTATCAGAAATTGAACTTATCAATAACCATAGATAGTAGATACCACTTACCTATTGTACATTAAGCTACGGATACACGACGACACCTGACACTTGACACTCAGTGTATACACCGAGTGTCCGTGTGTGTCATGTGCCGCGACACTCAGTTGCAGCTCTAGGGGCGCTCTAGCTTGGTGTCCATAGAACACATATACTTGGTGTCGCTCTAGCTGCCGTGTAGACGCGACGTGCGCAGTGTCCGATACCAGTGTCGCGGTTTTCGGTCGTGCGCGAAACTTTTAGCTAGAGCAGCATGGCGGCGGCACGCGCGTGCATTTTAAATTTGTAATATCTTCGGAAATATTCACTTAAATTACATGCTGTAAAAAGCATATTGATCTATAATAAATGCACAATTTATTAAAGGTAATTGGATAAGAATGAATGCTGTATTCTTTAAAATCACTTCGTAAATAACAATTTTTTAGCAAAGGATAAAAATGGTTATGGTGGGTTATCCCTAAGAGATAGACATATACCAACGCTAACTTTTTTGTTGAACTTTTTAAGGTGAACAATACTGTAGTACATCATTTTGGTCTATCTCGTAGGGTTCAGCCAGCGTTTGCAATATAAGCGCAAAAGAACGTGCTTGTTTACGACATCACATTAGAAACTTCTAATATCAGTGTTTCTCTACTATATTATTCATGATATTCATATATACCTACATAATAACCTTTCTTAAGAATCAGTCTATCCATTACAAAAAACCGCATCAAAATCCGTTGCGTAATTTTAAAGATCTAAGCATACATAGGGACAGATACCTACGGGTTCAATTGATAACCTCCTTTTTAAAAGTCGGTTAATAAGAACGCATTTATTCAGCGGGCGTGCCATTTCATTTGAAATTTGAAAATGGAATACATTTTTTGCAACTGATGTCATATTTTAAATAAAATGTGCCTTTTCATAAATGCAAACGATATTTTGACCAGGTTCGATTCCCGGTTGTGTAAAATTAATAGTAGATATTCATTTCTTAATTTTAACTAAGTCCGTAAATATCGATTCATGGCGATGGAATGTCTGACACTGAATTGCGCATCGCTCCGTGTAGACGGCCAATACACTTCGACCGCGACACTCGATCTCAGAACTAGTGTCTACACTAAAAATTGCTCACCGTGTGGACGCGTCTGACACTTGTGTCGACACTAGTGTCGGTCGGTGTCAGTGTCACCGTGTATCGGTACCTTTAAAGTATACAGTCATGCTTAACGCCTTCGGCTTTTTAAAAGTGCCATCTATAGAAGTTTTTTTAACTAATTTTTTTGAGCTGTCAGAAAGCTCCTCATTTCACTGTCGCGATAAACAAATCAATCAAATGAGAGAGGGACAGACAATGACATTGAAGTTTGTTCCTAAAATAAGTTAGGTTATGTTATTGTTTTTGTCTGTTAAAATAATTATAGAAAAAGTTAACTATGAGTGAAAACTGCAAATACTGCGAACTTCCTGAAAATAAACAAAAACATCCTGGATTAGTATGCGAATCATGCAATAGATTCGTTCATTTGGCATGTCTGAGACGGCTAGGTACTCCCGGCGACTTCACATGCGATGTTTTCTTCGATTTCACTTGTGAAACTTGCTCACCAACCAACAAAGAATTATTTGTAAGAACCAAATTCCCATGGTAAGCTCAATAATTGATAAAATATTTAAATGGCAAAAAGAAATTATGAATATTTACCTAGAAATAGTCTGTAGAAGAAGAATCTACAAATACTGTTGTAAAACATCTTATAAATAAAATAATATTTTTAGTAGACCCAGTTTTAAATTATGTTAAATTAGAATATTTAGATAAATTATATGCATGTGGACAAGGGTTGTATTTTCAACATATAGACTAGTTTTTGACAGGTAATAATTGTGTTGTCTAGTTTTTGTAGGTATCTCAATGTCCAGTCTACGTCGCGCCCAACCTGTTATGTCAAATTGATTTTAAAAATCATCTCTAATACCGTGTCTATCTCATCACGTGATACTGGCAGTAATAGCATGTCGCCTAGTATCGACGGCAGGTTGCCATTAAACTTCAAGAAGAAGAAGACATTTTGATTTATAAGCTGTGACTCAAACCTTATTTGACATAACTTTGCCTGCACTAAACTTTGATCCCAAGTTATAATAATAATAATAACTTATTAATATAACTTATACCAACTTATAACCAAAAAATATTACATTACACAACTTATATAATAGCATTTTTATACATAGTCTGCACAATACCACAAAGTCGTGTTCATAGCAAAGCTAGAAATGGACATTTATCTAAGGGTAGTAACATCTCTCCTGAACCTTCTTACCTGACTCTAGAAAGAACTGGCTCTTCATCAATCATTGTAAACATTGATGCAGGTGTCCCTCGGATCAGTCATCTTTTACAATATATTAAGACTATTCTAAAGTGCCCTTATGTGGCCAGTTTAAAAAAGGATGATTTATTTATTATACAAGGTCTTAAAAAAATAGGTACTGCCCGAGATGTTATTCTCCTAAGTACTTCTTTGAACCTGTATAAATGTGAAAAAAATTATGTTTATGAATATGATATGTCTTGCTTGATATCATTTTTTTACAATATTTCAGGGTAAATGCCATAGTACTGACGCTACACCACCTGAACACAAAGTCTTATGGAATCAGCAACCATGGATACTTCCATTACAAAACACATATATGCTCATTTATTGATAGAAACTGGCATTTATTATTTGGATCCCAATTGTAAGTTATCCCATACTCTTATTATTACTTTTGTCTAAATACAGATGGAAGGTTGTGTTGTTGAATGTTTTGGTGTTCAACTTTCTAGTCTTAGTTTACATGAGAACATTTTAACTTCAAAGTATAAAGGGTTTGAAGTAAATATAAAGTTGAGTAATAAGTTGATTATTGGTAAAAATAACTTCTTAGGTAGTTGAAATAAATCTCTACTTATGAATTTTATTCCTACACAGAAGTCATAATGCTGTAATGAATGTTCCACATCTCCTGTATAACTAAAGCTTAATTAAAGAAAGTTTGTTTAATAATAGTTAACAAAGCTCTATACAATCGCCATGTGTTTTTCAGGTGACATAATATAGATAATTAAAAAAAAAAAAGCTTTATTTGTAATTATGTATAACAAACAGCTTTGCTCTGTTTTATATTTTTTATTTGTGGCTACATGTCACTCATGTGACTTCAATCTCATCTGAAGGTAAGATGAGAAGTTTAGGACTGGCTCTTCAAAAAATATTGCCGGGAACAATCACCGCTGGAGTGGATATTTGGTGACAGATTATACAGGGTGACTGGTGGGTCACTTTAGAAATTCAAGGACATGATAATTTGAGATCAAACATGAAGAGAAAAAATATAATAAAAAATAAATATTAATTATTTTCTGAGTAAACTTAACTGAAAGTGCCGCGATTAACTCAGGCGTAAGTAAAGTATTGAGTAACAAACCTCTTATAGGAAATTCTAGTTAAAAATTAAGTACCTACTTTTGTTACATAATTTTGACCAGAATTGAGTACAGAGTGCTCTCCTTCAGTATCTAAAATTTGTCACCAGTCACCCTGTATACAAAGAGTGGTCACTACCCTGTTGAACCCTTAAGAGGTCTTACTAACACGCTGGTGAGTGGAATTAGTCGCCTTATCCAGGGGGGGTAGGGCCATTCTATACCCTCTTTCATAACCTACTCTGACCAAGCTGGTTTCAGAGATTAGTGCAATGAACAAACAAACTGTTAGAAAGAGAAATATATACACCTACCCAAAGTCTGCAGATCATACAGAAAAGATAGAGTGCCACTGCTCTGATTGTCCATAAATTAGACATTTGAAATTTGATTAATAAGAGTGATACATACGTGAGCACCCTGAAGCAGTACTAACACCACATTCATGTCACTCTCATAGGTACACACACCATGAGGTTAATATCAAAAAAGTACCTATGACAATTTAATTTTTGTTTTAGAATTGAAATTGTTATATTTGCTTTTTGAAATGACACCAAAATAACAATTTTAGGGCTTATCTACGAAAACAGGTTTTATTTGGGAAATTTCATCATCATCTGTGTAATGAGCCCACTGCAGGGCTATGAGTCTCCCTCGTGGGTGACGAGGAGGTTTAGGCCGTAATCCACCAAGATGGCCCACTGCTAATGTCAGAATTCTCAGGGCAATGAAATTGCTTCTAACAAACAAAACCTAACGACTATTGTATTCAAGTGCACAAAACACGGAAGTCGCCGTGAGAAATTAATGGTCGGCGGACACCCATCTTTTTACCGACCGCGCCGAACGTTACTTAACCTGCCATATCCATTGCTATACATCTTACTTATTTCACGACTTATGCCACTCTCATCGATATGTTGATGTGCAGTAAACAGAAGAAGAACTGGGTGGGCACGATCGCGGGCGCGCTGTCCATCTACAGCGGGCTGTTCTTCCGCTCGGGCTCCGTCGCGCTCGGCGAGAGCGGCTGGTGGAGCCTCATGCACTTCTTCTCGCCGGCTGTTGCGGCTCATATCGGTGAGCATAAGAAAACGATAATTAAATGGCTTCGGGAAACTTAAAGCTTTCTACTAACTAGCTTTCTTGGTTGTGTAATTTAGATTTTCAAGTAGTGTCATAGTAGGATCTCGGGATCCTTCTACGTTCAGAGGAAAAACAATTGTGTAGAGTGAGAATATTTTCTGACGGACAACCCGCGTCATTTTTTATTATTTTGTTTTTTTATCTTTCAAATGGAATTCTTACATTTGCCGTAAGGTTGGTTTGCGCTTATAAACTCTTTATTTACAAATTACAAGGCGCACACAAACCTTACGGCACCTAGCTCATTAAATAATTAAATACTAAGGTCAAACTAAATGTGTGATAGTTTATGTTTAAACTTTGGATACTTATGGTTCTGCATAAAATTAATATTGTTGTCATTTACTAATCAGCAGTGCGAGCACGGAACTTTATCGAGTCGTATGTCTACGAAGGTTCGTATAGTATGGAGTCAGTTGCAGGTTGTAAACAACATTGTTAGTTTTTAATGGGAAATAATAAAACCGAGCGACTAAAAAACCAATTTGGACTGACTTGAAAAAATATGAAAATGAACGGTTTTAAATATTAATAGTGTGACTGAATTACTAAGTGAGCGGCTAAAACACAGACTATTTAATCATAAGGAAAACAAGTAGGTTGGTGAGGTGCAAAATATTAAAAATCATAATGTCTATAGGTATTCACACATTTATTTAATACTAAGTAATATATTCATTAACATTGCGATGAAAAATATTATGCGACAAGAAGGGCTCCCGTTCCGGAAGACGTAGTCGGTACGGTTAGGTGCGACGACGAACGCAGCAAAAAGTAGCAGTTAGTTTGCGAATAGTTATACACGTGATAAACCCTAGAGCTTTTTTAAATAATTCCGACGTGGTTTGTGGCACGGATTGTGGCTGACATAATACTTTAATAATAGTTTATTTCCCAAAATTTAGAAGGCAACTTAGATTTTTAGACGGGAATAAAGCTATTTAAAAGAAGTCTGTTTAATTAGCACCCTTAAATAATGTTTGTAAGTCGCTGTTTCATTGATTCTTTGTCACTCGCAGTCAGTCGCTCACTTACTTAAAACAGTAAGCCAAATTCATTATTTTTGTAACCTAAAATTTTTATTTACAGATACTCGACTAAATACTACCTAATATTAATGTTGACCTCATTAATTACTAGCCTTTTTTAATTATACAATTATTCAACAATAGAACATTTTCACAGACATTGAAAAAGGCAAACATTTTGTCTTAAGTTTTCGCGATTCATACTATTAAATAAAACACTTTTTAACCGGATTTATCGCGTATATTTACATTTTAAATTTTGACTCGACGTTTCGGTGTCTTTGCAGACCCCGTGGTCACGAGCGACTGTGGTCAGTTTTATTTAAGGCAAACTTTTGTTTAAACTTGTCGTGCGGCAATAGTATATATTGTTTCTAGGTATTGTTGCTTAAAAACCGATTCCTTACTATGCGAAAATTCGGGAACTTTCGATATCAATTAAAAGTTATTAATATCTCGTATAGTTATGAAATAATCACCATTACTCACCTATCGATTTCACTTTTTGCACAAACTTTGAATTTTAGATCTAGGGGTATTCATCATGCACTTATTATTCATGTACTTATCTCGTAAGGATTTAGATTAAAAATACCTTTGTCTATTTACCTACCCTCGAATATGGTTGAAACTTCTGCAGGATGACGCTCATAAATTCAAACAAACGAAAGCTGTCCAAGAAAAACATCAGGAATTTTAAAAATTCAAATCACGGAACCCTGGCTTTACGCTGTTTAAAATACAAAACGTTTTTCGTCCTTTTTTAAAGTCGATCAATAAATAGTATCAACCTCGTTTATGCAGCGTTAATCCAGGCCTGATCTTGAAATTTTTATAACCCACTTTTTCTTGGACAGCTTTCGTTGTCAGACTCTAGGTGTAAAAATAATTTAGTCTCAGAAATAAGAGGACTAACACAATACGACAAGTTTCGCTTTATAAAGTAACAAAACAAAAAGTTCTTGTTGATTAAGCGAAGACTTAACAAAAGCTAGTTTGAAATATCGTTACTGTACATTTCGTATATGTGACTTGAGATTTTAGTGTTATTATTACTTTTGTATATGGCACGTGATTATAAAATCGTTGCCAAACTATTTAACTACCTATATTTACGTCTAGTTCTTTCATTGTCAAGTCTACAAAGGCATATTCCAAATGAACAAAGATAAATCAAAGTTAACAAGACGACTCTTCAAGTAAAGGGGCGTGTTCTATGATTTGAACACGAATGCAACATTGACCAGACTAGCTCACAAAAAAGTAAAACTAAATTGTAGAACTGTAGCTAACCTCTTCTTTACGTAAAACATGGGTTTTACGAGCACTGGGAGGCAATATTAACCTATATCATCTTTTATTTTCTAGTTCAAGAATTGGCGAAGACCAAAGGCCGGCCTCGCAACCAAACTTCACTAGACCGATACCACTTCTTGGACAAAGCTATCGAGTTAGGTAAGTAGTGCCGAACTATCAAAATGATTAATGCTTAATGCTAAGCTGGTCCCGAGTCGTACAAGTAGGTATTGGAATAACTGGGTAACTTGGACTTTCTCTGGGCCTGCCTGGCTGGTAAATACAGGCATCTAAATGAAGTTATCCTCAACAGAAAGTATTTTTACCTAGATATTCTCGCGTATAATTTCGCGGTCATTTTGGAGTCACTTAGACTGCTATGTATGACGCCAAAACATCAAGTTAAAATGTAAAATATATTTATAAACGATAAAATCCGGTTCAAAAAGTATTTAGTTAAATATATTGGGGAACGTTTAGTTAGACGATGTTATAGATTTAATAATTATAGTTGGTGTGTCAGTCAGTACTCAAACTGAGTCACCAACTATGCGGCACAAATTAAGCTTGTCTTATGGAGACCACATATTGAAACTAGGGGTGTCCTAGTATGCACTCAGACCCGAGCCAGTTCAGAAAAGTTATTTTCCTAAACAGAACTCGAAACAGAACCTTCTCTCGGTACAGTCGAAAACTTGACCGCTGCGCGCTACGCCTCAGAATCCGTCCTGAGTTAAGATTTCGAATACGTTGTCAACTCGCTGCTTAAATAATCAACGAATGCAGAGCATTAAAAACCGACTTCACGTCCAAAACTTTGGCTGAAGATAAGGACTCAATGTAAATATTCTAGACGACCGGCTGGTGTAGGGGTAACGTACATTGCCTTCTATGCCAGAGGTTCTGGGTTCGAATCCCGGCGGCGGCGGATATTTGTTTGATGAACACAGATATTAGTCGTCAAGTCATGGATGTTTATATGTTTATTTAAGTGTATTCTAATAAAAAAAATGTATTTATTCAATATGTATGTTTATTTATATATTTCTTAAGTATATCAGTTATCTACACTGAGAAAAAATTATTGCCATTGCAACAATAAAACTTGGTTGCTACTGAGCGATCAAAGTTGGGTAGTTATTTGAACAAAGTTTTTATTGTTCCTGGATAAAATTGTCAATGCAACAAAGATTAGAATACAGCTCATGCAACAGTAAAATGTTTGTCGGGCGAGCAAAGTGAAATATATTCTGTAACAATTGTAAAATTGTTCCTATCACTTTATCTTTTACTAGGTTCGGTCATAACCAATTCACTTAGTTATAACATCAAAATAATATTGTCACAGTGTCTAATTCATTTTGCTGCAATAACAAAATTTGCTTCAATGACGGACTGTTTGTTGTCTCGACATCCATTTATATTTAGCCGTACTAACAATTTACTTTGCGCCTTTAACAAATTTTCTTTTGATGCCTCAACAATTTTACTTTGTGGCTTTAACAAATTTACTTTTGTTGCCTCAACAATATGACTTTGTGGCTTTAACAAATTTACTTTTGACGCCTCAACAAAGCATTTTTGTCGCATATCCTTTGCAGCGGCAAAAAAGTAACGTTGTCGGTTTCGAATTTTGTACTTTTTAATGGTTAACTATGTGGGACATTGATATTTCCAGCACAATCTTCGAGAAGAAAAAAATAATCTCCTCGAAGATTGGGCGAGAAAATTGATATTCCCACATAGTAGACCATTAAAAAGTACAAAATTCGAAACCGGCAACGTTACTTTGTTCGCACTGCAAAAAATATACACAATAAAAAATATGAAAGGGATTAATAATACAAAAACAGGTATTGTACTAAATCACTGGCATTTATTATTATAAGTAGATAAGTCAAAAAACAAAGAGTTGCTAAATATACATTCATCCCGTATAACTAACAGAAGACATAATATTAGGCAAGATATTTTGAGCCTGGATCAAGATAAACAAAAGAAAATATTTGGAGTCGAAAATAGGTTATCTAGTTATCTATTTTGATGAAAATCGTTACTAAAATATAATACATCTGATATGATTGATTTAGTGTCTTATTAAGTAACTGTGTCAAATAGTTTATAATATAAAAGACATTCTACCCGTAATTTTTGTAATGCTGATCTTAATCTTATTTTGTCAGGTATCTTGGGGACAACTTGGGATAATTCATTGTCATTATCCTCGAATAGTATTTCCAGTGTTATCTCTTGTTCTGAAAAAAAAGTTCACTGTTATTCATTACAGTTTCTAATTGTGATGCACCTGAGTGGACTAGAATTTAAATAGGATGTAGATATTCTTAAAAAAAAAACAAATAATTTGGTTCTACACAACCATTTGGATACTCTGTCAAAGTAACAATGTAAGTAGGTATCTACAAAAAATAATAACAAAATTATTTGAATAGTCGAATAACGTAATAATAAGTTACCAATCAACGGGCACGTACATGAACCTACTTGTATTACAATAATTCCCCATTGTAAGGAATATTAACTAGGTATTTATTTGGGAATGTCTGTCTGTTGATTAATTAGGTACCTTAAATGTTTAAACTTTTTTAATTAACGATAAAAGTCTTAGCTTGAAGAAAAAAATGTCACGCGACGTGTATTGTACCAGAGCAAGCAGAATATTGTAAAACGTAAACTAAATTTAAGCACATTACAAATTATGTGTTCAATAAAAACAAAAGCAACATGGCTGGCAGACAAAAACATGAAATCATTCGATAGTCACCTACGTATAACTTGCTTCAGCTTAGTAAAACTATGTGACTTACCTTTCAGAGACTGTGATAGAAATCCATCTTAGTCCTCCATAATGATCCAGTTTGTTAAATCTCAGTAAATTGAACTTTTAGGTATCTAACGGACACAACCAGTGCGTGGTGTTCGGAATTCGTTCACAACCTGACTGACACAATATGACAAGAAAAATCTGGACTTCTCGCATAAATTGCAATTTTGTTGTCTCTTTTAAGCTACTTAGTCACAATGTATATGCATTTATTGTTAATTTAATTTGTGAACGGAGCTTTGTCGCACGTTAACAATTACCAATTGCAATTTTGTTGTCGCTTATAAGCTACTTAGTCACAATCTATATGCGTAAATTGTTAATTTCATTTGTAATTTGGAGCCTTGTCGATGGAACCATATTAGAATAAATACGCTGACAACTCTTATTCTGTTAAAACATACTTTGTTATACTAACACTAGCAATTATGTTACTCCGTTTAAATATTACTAACATAGTTGTAGTATCCATGTTTGTTTTGATGCAGCGACTAAAAAAAGTTAACAAAAATAGCTTTGCTGTAGGCACTAGGGCCACGCTGTTGCAGTGACAATTTACTTAGATACGATAACAATAAAATTCCAACAAAGCAATTATTGTCGCTTTGTTAAGCGTTTTTTTTCTCAGTGTAATATCCATAAGACAAGTTCTTTAAGAAACTTAATTTGGGCTAGATAATGTTGTGTGAGTGTCAGAAATATTTATTTATTATTATTATTATTTATTCTCCGTACATATACAGGGTGACTGGTACCAAACCCGCCATAGCAAATTAGCATATAGAGGAGGTCATTTGCTAATTATTGGACCTTACTTTCCCTAACTAAAGTTTTATACTTTAGGAGATATGTCAATTTTTATACATTATTGAGATTTTTCCAAAATTTGACCTTAAAGCATTCGTAACTTTATTTTTCGTCATTAGTTTAGAGTTTTTTTATTATTTCTTGGTAGTCATTAACATTTGTGAATAAAATACGTCGGAACTTCCCTCAAACTAGGGTTAAAAAATAAGACGCTTATGCTTTTAAAAAAAATCAATAAAGAAAAATTACTTTGCGATCAAATTCAACCGGAAATAATAAAAAAACTACGGCGTTTTAATAATTTATTCTACTCTAAATTAGTTCTCTAGTTCGTCACCTTACCAACGGTACTAAATTTGCAACGGAAAGTTTGATTCGCTAAACATCGGTAGGATTTTCAGGTCAACCAGTCATTTTGATCAAAAATAGTGAAGGTCCCAACGACAGGATAAAGCTAATTTAGCAAAGTAGTTTTTGCAAATTTATGAGTAGGTATTAGATAATAGAAATTGAGTGCTTAGTGTACTTAATTTTTTTTTTACTTTTACCATGTAAAGCAAGAAATCAGGAAAAGATATCGAGCATCAAAAGAAAAATTTAAATAGAGTTGAAACTAAAAATTCTGCTCGAATTGCTGCCCGCAATTTCTGATACATGCCCGATATCTTTTCCTAATTTCTGTGGTGGTAAGACTGAGCCTAATTTCTTCTTTCATAACAGAAAACGCATTATTAATTTTTTGAATTAACTCATCTTTTGTAGTTACTTCTTCATTGTAGACCAACTCTTTTCATTTGCAATGACAGTTTCAATGACTTTTAGACGTCAAATGAAAAAGATGAGGTCGGACCCATCTCTATGACATTTAAGTTGTTGTCATATATGCTTTTCCTTTCCGTTTCGTGTGCTTTCACAAATAGTTGAGTAGACACAGGTATAAATAAATAAGACATTTCGTTTTAAAATGCCGGGATACACAAGGGAAGAATACGCCAACATGCTGCTGGCGTATGGTGCTGCACACAGTAACGCCCGCAAAGCGCGGCGAATTTACCAGGAGCGATATCCAAATAGACGCTTACCTGACCGTGACACATTTCCTACCACATATCGTCGGTTTAGAGAAACGGGTAACTTGAACGTCAGGGTACCCCAAGCAGCTGTGCGACAATTACCTGTTGAAATTGATCAGCAGATTTTGGCAGCTTTTGAAGAAGATCCCACGACTAGCACCAGAGTGGTAGCTGCCGCTTTGGGCGTCAGCCAGTGGAAAGTCTGGTCAGTGATGCATGGGGACCATCAACACCCGTATCATTACACGCCAGTTCAAGGTAATTTTGAGTTTATTTATGTACCTACTTACACTAAAGCGACCAGTGTTATCTTTAGAATTAAAGAAATTATTAATATTACGACGAGCTTCGATGTAACATAATCCAAATCAAATTTTGTCTTTAGAATAACATTTACGTAAATAATTAACAAATGGAGTGTTGGCAGGGCTTGAAAATGGCGACTACGAAAGGAGGTTGAATTTCTGTCGCCTCGTTCTTCACACCGATGTCGACGACCCAACATTTCTGGAGCGTATCCTTTGGACCGACGAGTCACAGTTCACCCGAGAAGGCATCACCAATTTCCACAATCTGCACCACTGGTCCCATGATAACCCCCATAAAAAGAGGGTTACATCGGTCCAGCGGAAATTTTCTGTTAATGTGTGGGCCTGCGTTATTGGTCGTAATATCTTTGGACCCTATTTCCTACCAGACATTTTAAATGGGGGAAATTATTTAGAATTTTTAAGGGACGTCTTGCCTGATCTGCTGTTGGATGGAATAACCGACGACACGCCCATTGTGTTTCAACACGATGGGTGCCCGGCGCATTTCAGGCTGGACGTCCGAGAACTTTTAAATAGTTCATTCCCCGATTCATGGATCGGTAGAGGTGGGCCAATTGAATGGCCAGCTCGGTCGCCAGACTTGACACCTCTCGATTTCTACGTTTGGGGCCGGGCCAAAGAGTTGGTCTACAATGAAGAAGTAACCACAAAAGATGAGTTAATTCAAAAAATTAATAATGCATTTTCTGTTATGAAACAAGAAATTAGACTCAGTCTTACCACCACGGAAATTAGGAAAAGATATCGGGCATGTATCAGAAATCGCGGGCAGCAATTCGAGCAGAATTTTTAGTTTTAACTCTATTTAAATTTTTCTTTTGATGCTCGATATCTTTTCCTGATTTCTTGCTTTACATGGTAAAAGTAAAAAAAAAAATTAAGTACACTAAGCACTCAATTTCTATTATCTAATACCTACTCATAAATTTGCAAAAACTACTTTGCTAAATTAGCTTTATCCTGTCGTTGGGACCTTCACTATTTTTGATCAAAATGACTGGTTGACCTGAAAATCCTACCGATGTTTAGCGAATCAAACTTTCCGTTGCAAATTTAGTACCGTTGGTAAGGTGACAAACTAGAGAACTAATTTAGAGTAGAATAAATTATTAAAACGCCGTAGTTTTTTTATTATTTCCGGTTGAATTTGATCGCAAAGTAATTTTTCTTTATTGATTTTCTTTAAAAGCATAAGCGTCTTATTTTTTAACCCTAGTTTGAGGGAAGTTCCGACGTATTTTATTCACAAATGTTAATGACTACCAAGAAATAATAAAAAAACTCTAAACTAATGACGAAAAATAAAGTTACGAATGCTTTAAGGTCAAATTTTGGAAAAATCTCAATAATGTATAAAAATTGACATATCTCCTAAAGTATAAAACTTTAGTTAGGGAAAGTAAGGTCCAATAATTAGCAAATGACCTCCTCTATATGCTAATTTGCTATGGCGGGTTTGGTACCAGTCACCCTGTATATTCTCCGTAGGTACATATTTTTTTTTCATTTTACTCAATCGATTTCGATGATATTTATATGGGACCACCTCTATCATATAAAACATCTACAAGAATATTTAAAATCGATTCATAATTGTCCAAAAACTCGTGTAACAAAGACACAGACACTTTGGAAGGCGGTTTATTAGAAAGCGCTATAATTGCTGTAATTTCACTGACTGATCCTCTATTCAACAGAAGCTTCCCGCACATAAAAGAGTTGCATATCATTCCAGGGTACAAGGATCTGATAAACGAGGAGGTGGCCACCCCCGTGCAGAACCCTCCTCAGACCAAAAAGCGCAAGCTGGAGTGGAGCGTCGCTGATGCTGGCTACTGCGACAGCTTCTACCCGTGAGCACTTCTAATAATACTCACTCATCTAAATAATACACTATGCGTTTCAAATATCATTAGGATCGGCCATATTGTGTCGCCATAGTTGTGAATTCGAACCGGTTAGGTAGAGTAAGCAAAACAATATAAGGTATTTAAGACACAATTTATTTACAACAAAGATACAAAAAATATTTCCAGTTTTCAATGATGCAAACGAATATTTTCTGAATAGTCATCGTCGCCGTCAATACTATCATCATTTTGTTTTTGGCTTGGTTTTGGAGCTTTTTCTCCGCGTGCATACTCTTTACTTTCGCGCGTAAATAAAGTTTATAAAACGTATTAAATAATAAAACAAAAATAGTTTTTTCTTCCATGTATGCTTTAGTTTCATCACAATCACACTAAAAACTCAGTACAAAGCGAGTCTTTAATGCTTTAGTTAAAGCAATAAAAATGTATGAAATTTCATTATAACACAGTTTTCTTTTAATCGCACCAAAAGGTGCCAATCTCAATAGATCAACTCTATTCAGCCAGCCGATATCAATACTTTTTTTTACTTACGTATTATTCGTTTCTATCCTACTTGTTCCAAATTCAAAAAATGATTGCTGCTAACTCTGATTTAAAAATGAAAGAAATTTAAAAAGTGATTTGGCGGGAACTTTTTTAATTTTATCTACTATTCCTATAGGTAATAGTTGAAATAAAAGCAGATTATGCACTTAAATAACTTATATAAATAATAAATTACTTTGTGCTCGATGCAATAATCTACTATTATTTCTATTCGATAAATATATTTCTATTCAAGTGACATTTGACTGATAGAGGTCATTGACGTTCCTATTCTCATTTGAATCGCATAGTATCTAAATATTCAGTCGTAGACTGCGATATACATATCAATCGGTATCGCAGGTCAAGCAACGCTCGGCGCGGTCGGTACAACGATGGGTGACCGTCGACCATTTATTTCTTATGGCGGCGGCGACTTCCGTGCTTCGGAAGCCACGTTAAGTAGTCGGTCCCGACTACTGTATACTTGTATACAGGAGTGGTTAGGGTTTATCAGAAGCCATTTCGGCGCCTGACAATAGTCTGATATCCATCAACCAGCACTGGGCCAGCTTAGTGCATTACGGCTTGAACCTCCTCGTCACCCAGAAAGACTTATAGCCCTGCCGTATGCTATGAACATATTACAAAGAGTTGAGATGACGTGATAAAGAAATAATATTTAGTATTTTTATATATTAAACAAGTTTTAATTGTTTTCAATGAGCCCACTGCAGGGCCATGAGTCTGGCTGACGACGAATTTTACCCTACCGAATTTTTACCAGAACGAGAGAAGAGACCGAGTTTTCTGAAATAAATGAAAGTTCAGCTGTCACCCATCCATGTCCCCGTCGGCCGAACATTGCACAACCTGATATATCGAATACTACTGCGTTTCTACGTTTATTTTTTGTTATTGGTTACTCGTTTTACTTCCATATCGATTCATCTGATGTGAGGTGGAGCTGGCTTTTCATCAAACATTGCCGGCCACGTCACCGGCCCGCCAGAGCGGTCATATCTGGCAGAAGACATCTGGCATATTGAAGATATCTGGCATCAAAAGTTGCGGGTAGTTATAACTGGTCGTATCATCTCTCCATTCTTTTATCGTTTTTAATACTTAAAACTTATTAAAACAAATTGATTTAGTCGTAAAATAGTGAACAATAGTGTTTTACACCCGTACTAGTGTTATCTCAGAAAATTATCAAAAATAAGTTACTAAAATCTGAACTTGTTTTTTTCTGCAACCAAGTCCAAAGTGCTTGCATATTGTAGTGTGTATAAACTAGAAAATAATTATTGATTATTGCCTAAATATTGTGTGATCGAAAATTTAGTGACTAATTAGTGTGCAAATAGCGAAAAAATGGTCAATTGTGGCGCTTGCGGCAAATTTATGGCATCCAAAGAAAGTGTCGAATGTGCTTGCCGGGCGAAGTTTCATAAGCAGTGCGTACGGCTAAGTCCCAGTTCAGCTGTGCCTAAAGGGTGGATGTGTCCGACTTGCATAAACAACGTGCCCAGGAAGGATAATTCTAACACCCCTGTGAAAGCGCTGGGGTCATCATCCATACCATCCCTGAGTGGTGATCATTCGTCCCAGGCAAGCCAAGGTGACTGTACAGTGGCCGACCTGATGGCCGAGATAAAGCTAATGAAGGCCGAATTCCATGAACGTTTCGATCTTTTTGAAGGAGAAATTTTTAGTCTACGTGAAGAGGTTAAGTTATGTCAACAAAATACATCGGATTTAACTGGACGCGTAGATCAACTAGAAAATAACTTAACCAAGCTTGAAAAATCATTAGAGTCCTCGAATACTACAATTGCTGAATTAACCAGGCAGTTAAGCATGAAAGAGCAAGATCAAAGGAAAAATAACATCGAGATAACAGGCGTACCGTTGTCAAAAAACGAGAATTTGTACAACATATTGCATAAGCTTTCATTAAAAGTCGGTTTCCCCTTAAGTACACAAGATGTCGATTACATACACAGAGTTAGACGGTACACATCCAAAGTTAACCAAAATACATCGAGTCAAAAAACTAGTGTACCAAATATTATAGTGAAATTTACACAACGCAGCCGAAAACGCGATTTGTTAGCAGCAGTGCGCGCACGACGCGGCCTTACTTCGGCTGACCTTGACATTGACGGCGCGGCCTCACCGATATTCGTGAATGATCATCTCACTCCACAAAATAAACTATTGTATCGACGTGTGCGTGAACAAGCGAAACAATTGAACTATAAGTATGTGTGGTTGAACGATAGCAAAATATTAGTACGTAAAAATGATATTTCCAAAGTAGTGTTTATCTCTAATGAATCAGACTTAATAAAACTTCAATGACTGATTTTTCACGTCTCATTGATAGTTGTTTATTACTCAAATATAAAAATTAGAAATATCTTGTTAAAGTTATACTTTTTCTTTCTTAAAATATTATCAGGACTTGTTCTTTGTTTACTTAAAATATTCTTAAAAACCCATAATATACAATGCTCTTTACTATTTATTCATTATAACTGTGTTTGTAAGGATGTGATGTTGTTCATTGTTAAATTTGAATTGTTAAAAAACTATTATATACAACGCTATTTGCTATTTATTTATTATAACTGCGTATGTAGGGATGTAATATTGTTTATTGTTATATTTAAATTGTTAAAATACTATAATATACAACGCTATTTGCTATTTATTTATTATAATAGTATATGTAAGGATATAATATTGTTTATTGTTAAATTTATATTGTTCATCTCGACAGTGGTAAACTATAAATTGAATATAAATTGTGTGATATGTAGTTTTGAATTTATTTCTTGCATGAAGTATTACGGTGGCAACAATTATTTCTCGTACTTACTTCTTTTTATAATATATAATTCATTTTTTATAACGAATTGCAATGGTTGGAGAAAATAATTTAAATATTTATTACCAAAACGTGAGGGGTTTACGGACAAAGTCTCATAATTTTTTAACTAATATTTTGAATAGTGATTATGACATAGTTTGCATAACGGAAACATGGCTAAACGACTGTTTTTATAGTAGCGAGTATTTTGACCCTCGATATGAGGTATTTCGTTGTGACCGAGATGAGGCGTCTAGTGGGTGCAGGCTCGGCGGCGGCGTGCTGGTGGCGGTGCGCCGCGACCTCTGCGCGAGCGCCTGCCGCGAGTGGTGCGCGCCCCCGCCGGCGGATGAACTTTATGTACGTATCCCTTTATGTCAGACTTCGCAGTGTATCAAGAGCTACTTACATTTATTATGTACCTATATTCCACATGGCCCTAGACATGAGTCATTACTTTCGTCTTTTTATGACAGAGTAACAGAGCTGATTCACTCATATCCCAATGATACTTTCAGTATTGTAGGTGACTTCAATGTTACAAATGCAGATTGGTATTACGATGATGAAACAAACAGCATGATGGTTAGAGCAACTCATGATAAATTATCTTGTTTGACAACTGATTTTCTTAATCTTTCTTTGTTATACCAACACAATAGCTTTCCAAATATAAATAATCGAATATTAGATTTGATCTTTTGTAATAAATATTGCTTTCTTGAATCACCTGTAGTGCCCTTGGTACCTGAGGATCAGCACCATAAAGCTATTGAATTTGACCTATCAACAGCACTGCCGACCCCACTTTTAACCAATAACGGAAAACGAAGAAACTTTTTCAAAGCAGACTTCGATTCTATCAAGGCTGGCTTGGCCTCTCATGATTGGGATTTCGCTTTTTCACAGTTGAATGATATTGACTCCCAAGTGACTCACTTTTATAACATTCTTAACGATCTAATTGATAAATATGTACCGCTTACTAATATATCTAAAAATACTTCGTATCCCCCTTGGTATACTAAACCACTCATTAAACTATACAAAGAAAAAAGAAAATGTCATAGAAACTGGAAAAAGTATAAAAATAGTTACGATTATGAGATCTTCTCACTTTTAAGAAAAAGACTTCGTAAAATGGAAAAGGAATGCTATGATAGGTATTTAACGTTCTCTGAAGAAAAAATAAAAAGCAACCCTTCATATTTTTGGTCATACGTAAAATCTAAGAAACAAATCGAGCAAATACCGCAAAATATGACTTATGACAATAAAATTTTATCAGATGGGAATGCTGTATGCGAGGCTTTCAACAGATATTTTAATTCAGTTTTTGAACCCGCTTCTTTAAATTCTAATATTAGTTCTAATAGTACAACAAAACTTGACATTAATTGTAACGTAATTATAGACAAAGATATGATCCTAAAAGAACTAAAAAATGTAAGCTTGAATAAGGGAGCGGGAGCTGATAACATACACCCTATTCTTATATCCAAATGCGCCAGTGAATTACAAAACCCTGTTTATTTGTTATTTAAAAATTCGCTTTCTACTGGTATTTTTCCTTCGATTTGGAAAAGAGCACTGATAACCCCGATACCTAAATCGAATCAAACTGATCTCATAACACAATACAGACCAGTTTCTAAGTTATGTATATTTGGTAAAATGCTTGAGAAAATAGTTACTAATCACCTATCATATACTCTTCGTCATCATATATCAGATAAACAACATGGGTTCACCAAATCTCGGTCTGTAGAAACTAATATGTTGACATTCACTGACTTTTTGTTAAATAATATGGAGTCAAACATACAAGTAGACACTGTTTACACCGACTTTTCCAAGGCTTTTGATAAGATAAGTCATGACAAGCTTATAGGCAAACTTGAGGCCCTCGGTGTACATGGTAATCTGCTCAGATGGATAGATTCATATATACGTAATCGCAGTCAGGCTGTATGCGTAAAAGGCTACTGCTCTAGCTACTTACCCATCCCCTCTGGTGTCCCACAGGGATCACATTTAGGCCCGGTACTTTTTATACTATATACCAACGACATGGATAATTACATTCATAATGCCGAACACTTATTATATGCTGACGATACCAAGCTTTTTAAAACTATATGTTGCCCTAATGATTGCACTTTATTACAGTCAGCGTTGAATGCTCTTGTACAATATTGCAATGATAATCAACTATTTATCAACATTGAGAAATCATATATAATGACATACACCCGTAATAAATCTCCAATCCTAAGTAATTATACGATTAATGGTAAAATATTAAAGAGGGTAAAGTCGATCAGAGACCTCGGCATTATTATGGATGATAAAGTATCTTTTATTGAACATATTGATAATATAATAAAAAGAGCATTTAGAAGCCTGGGATTTATCAACAGAGTAACAAAACCTTTTAAACAAATCATATCACTAAAGACACTTTACTGTACCTTTGTACGATCAATCTTGGAATTTGGATGCAGCGTGTGGAATCCCTTTTATAATTTACAATTCAATTCAATTCAATTCATTTATTTATTCATACATATTGATAGAATCGAAAAAGTTCAACGAAAGTTTGTTAAATTTCTTAATTATCGCACTAATCGCTCTGATAGGCCATACCTACTAGCCCTAAATGAATTAAAATTATTGACACTTGAAAATCGACGCATACAGATAGATATAATGAAACTGTTTAAACTATTAAATAATAAGATTGATTCCGGATATTTATTATCAAAAATTAATTTTATCAGTAAAGCCAGACTACCTATTCGCCCCTCACGACAATTAAATATCTTGTTGCCACCTGAACTTCGTAAGAACTACTCTCGCAATAATTTCTTTTACCGTAGCATAGATGTTTACAATAAGCAATTTCACGACTTGGACCTTTTTTGTAATTCCTTAAGTAGTCTTAAGCAAAATATCAATTTGATACTGAAGAGCAAACAGTAAAACCGTTCAAAATCTTGAATTTTTGATATGCTATTTCTTGTTAAAGTTGTTTATTTTATTTTATTGTGTAAAGTTAAAAAGTATATAGTATATTTATAATGTGTGTGAACCAATCCAGATTATAACTTCTGTATTATAAAAATGTAACCGCTATTGGGCACTCCTTGTCTTCTACCCTAGTAAATAAAAAATGTATACATTTCTGTTAAAATATGTGACTGTTTTGTGCCAGAATAAAGAAAAATAAAAAAATAAATAAATAAAAATAAATAAAGACTTTGTATGAAAGGAATCGCCAACTAGCCAAAGCACGCAAATATCAAATATTGAAATCTTTGATTGTTTCTGTATTAAATAAAATCACAAAATTTATTAAAGGCGTGTATCGAGTTAAACAGTACTTATTTTATTATTTATTGATGACAATTGAATATTTCACATCATAATATGGACTCCAAAATGTAACGACAATATGCAATAACTCCTCAGTACGGAAGCGGCCGAGGAGCTCTCCCTGGAGCTGCGGGAGGTGGGCACGGGGCTGGCGGGGGCGGAGGGCGCGGGGCAGGGGGGCGCGGGGTCACTGTACCCGCTGGCGGCGGGGTCGGCCGCAGACCCCGCGCTGCACACGCAGGTACACACACCGTCAGTTCAGGCCCGCGTCGTGAAATCTTGCTCAGACTTGAACTCAGCTTTAAATATTTTTTGATAGTTCCCTATGGAAAATTGACAGCGAAATATAGTCTTAAGAAAGCTTTCATGATACTGGCCTACGAGCTTTGTATTATGCTCAATTATTAATAAATAAATAAAAAAATATTGAAGACTGGCTGTAGTTCCTGTCTCTGCTCGGTTGCAGTTTCTCTTTGAGTTGTTGCTGTCTCTGCGGTTGGACTCTATTAAAATCAGTAGATTCAATGCCTTTGTGTTGATATAAATTAAATTAACTTTAGAAAGGGGATATCAACCGTGTTTTTTATTTATTTTGAATTCTTGTTGTTTATTTATTTATTAAAAAGGTTCGCCAACAAGGCACACACTATTACATTCACAATATACGTAGACAGTTTTTAGGATAGTTACATAAGTGCCAGCTCAGTTAAAGGCAAACACAGCATCCTTAAATTAAATACATTATCTTATTATTATTTGTCAAGGAGGAACAAAAATATTACAATCTTGGAATCTAAATAATTATGTGTAAGTTTATATTAATTATTTTTAAGTACAAGAAAAAAGGAAACATTAAAACATAATAAAATTAAATCAACTAACAAAATAAAAGATATTAAAATTAATTTAGCTAATTGGGGAATTATGTCCTATCCTAATTAAAAATGTGTACACAAAACAATAAATTATTAATGAATAACTAAATGGAGGTCGTGCATATCTTTAAGTTGAATTAAATAAGATCTCCTTCAGCTCTGTTTTGAACTTATTGAGGTTGGAAGTAAAACTACAAAACTTATTATTTTTGCTGAGCTTATTGTAGTACCGACACATTCTTGCTAGTGTCGGTTTCGGCACTGTTGCAAGCGCCATGGTCACGACGGTATCGTCATAAATAAAACATAGAAAATATCCCGTTTTAAAGTTAATTTAAATGTCAATGACCATGTCAGTTTAAAATCTTATTTATATAAACTTTGGTGTTTCTTCAATGCTGGACTGGGAGCGAAATAAAAACATAGAATGTGCCAGCTGTTTCTTTTCCCGGGCATACTTTAAAAGTCAGTTAAGGGACAGTGGTTTTGTGTTACTGCAATAGTCTCTCTCCATCATTATAATACCTCTAAATTTGTCAAACGTGGCATCAGATTTATAATATCTGTTGTTCTGCCTTCCCCATATGTAAGGGATACAAGCGTGAAGTTATGTATGTATTTGTTGATTTTTTTGTGAAACTTTATAAAATAAAAAAAATATCTTTCTTTGAAACTCATATATTTGAGTCACACATAAACCCAGGTTTACAGTACATAATTGAAATAGGAATGAAATAGTGATAAGTAAATAAATTATTTTTTTCCCTACTCTAACACAAACAAATCACTTCCAGAGCGACTCATCAAGCATCCACTCGTACCAGCAGTCGGCCCTCTACTACGACTCAGACAGCTACAGCCGTTCTCCCCGTTCCCCCCGCTCCCCCCGCGCGCCGCCCGACGCCCGCGCCCCGCCCCCCGACGCCCGCGACCCGCCCCCCGACCCGCCCACCGACCCGCCCCCAGATGACACCGACAAGGCTACAGATAAGAAGGATAAGAACAAGAGGCCGAAGGACAAGCCGGTAGTTAAAAGGGATTCGCTGTTTTCAAGCGAGCTCAACTCTGTGGATCTACCTTGGGTAAGTTGTTCTTGAGATCAGTTGGTAAAGAACCAGTCCGGCAAGCATATTTTTCAGATTTTTACGAATAATATTAAACTTTTAAATATTATATGGAGTACAGATGTTCAGAGCATCACAAGTAGGTATAATTTCAAAACAGTTTATTACAAGACAAGCTTTTGCCCGCGACTTCGTACGCACATATATAATATTTATGTTCAACGCAATCAGTCACCCATTGAAGAACCTTTATACCAAATATTATATCCGTGCACTCAAAGAATAAGATTTTTCATACAAACTAAAAAGTCCAATAATTCTCGTTCCTGTAATAATTTTGGGAATTCCTTCCATAATACAAACCTTTACAAGACACCTATTGAAAAACCTTTATGAACACAATTTACATTACATTTTACACATTTTAAAATCAAGGAATAAGATTTTTCATACAAAATAAAAAGTCCAATATTTCCCGTTCCCGTGAGAATTTCGGGAAACCTTAATTTAACCAAAAACCCCACAACCCCTAACGATTGTATGCTCCAAATTTCAGCTCTCTACGGCCAGTAGAGAGGCAATACGTTGCCTGTCAAACACTCAGTCAGTAACGAAACAGTTTGATACAGGGTGTAATTTTTGAATGCCACCTGGAGGGAAAGTACTCTAAATAATAGAGATAGCAAATTTTACTCTTAAGAATTATTCCTTTATTTTGGAAAAGGAATAAAACCGCATTCAAAGATTATTCGAAATTTCGATTGCTTCACCTAGGAATCGAACCGACAAAAATCTAAAAATGAAGATTTCATGAATTTCCTTTCATTTAATGAACCTAGTATGTTAGAGAGACTTTATTCTTGTGATTTACCCTCGATGCAGTAAAATTACAGGGTGCAATTTTTACAGATTTTAGTCAGTTCGATTCCCTGGAAAAGTGAGCAAACTTTTTTTAATCTTTGAATGCGGTTGTATTTCTTTTCAAAAGTAAAGGAATGTTTCTTTGGAGTAAAACTTGCTATCTGTATTATTTAGTACTTTCCCTCCAGGTGGCATTCAAAAATTCCACCCTGTATATTAAGATTAGCACTTATAATAGACGTTTAGGTATCTGTAAAGACACTAAGGTATTCACGTTGTAACAACAAGTAAAAATTAATTTATTCAAAAGGAGCTGTTGGGTTTAAAATTCCCAAATTAGACATAAAAAAGATTAAAATGTATCATTGTAAATGTTAAATTATGCTTCTCAAGTCCAATTATTATTTTACCCTTCACATCATCACATCACAACTCTTTGTCTTTCCTCCGGGCGACGAGGAGGATTAGACCATAATCCACCAAGCTGAGCCAGTGCTGGTTGGTGGATGATAGAATTTTCAGGGCGCCGAAATGGCCACTAACAAACCCTAATAGAAGAATAGAATTAATTCTGTATAGAAGTATACAGCACCCGGGACCGACTGCTTAACGAGCCCTCCGAAGCACGGAATTCGCCGTGAGTAATAAATAGTCGGCGGTCACCCAGTTCATTACAAGAATATTTAAGTTTATTACTATAACATGTTGATTTATGTCATTATATTATGTAGGTATATGCAGATGAGTTTTTAATATTAATATACATTTTTATTTACTATTTTATATATTTTATTTTATTTTTAATTGTTATTAAATTTTAGTGATCTTGAACAGTAACACTAAAGCAGATCCCTCGGCCAATATATGTCCCCTTCCACCTCAGTGGGACGGAGGCGCTGCCTGAAAATCAGCGTCGTAGCCTAGCTGCGACACAATGCTGAGGCGGTTTGCCCTTTTCACATTCACAGTATTATTATTAAGTCTTTTTTACTTTTTTTTATTATTTATACGTTCAATATTTTGTTTTAATTTGAGTTTTTTCTTTATTTCAACTTTGTAAACAGTTGCTGTGTTTGTGAAATAAATACTTTTTCTTTCTTTCTTTCTTTCAGTGTAGTATCGACCGCGCCAAACGTTTCATAACTTGTGATATCTATTGATATACACAGTAGTCAATGCGCCACTACGATTTCTTTATACGTCATTATATATTGACGTTATCTTTCTACTAACAGGTAGAAAAAAGAGAAGAAGAGTCCACCGACCTAGTAGAGATGACTCCGTACGAGGAGATCCAGCTCCTCAAGCAGGTGGAAAGCCTGGTGCAGAAGGTGCGCGACCCCGCCAAGAGGACCTACCTCGTCAGACTGCGCGCGAAGCTGGCGTTGAGAAGACTCAAGAGACACAAGCATTTGCCGCTGTTTGATTTGGACAAGTGAGTTGTTGAGTGTTGATTTCTGACTCTTATTCTATTATATTTATGTATTTAGGAAATTAAAGGTGTTTGACCATGACACCTGAAAGTGGCGACGAAGAATGAGAGCGTTGCGGGTCTTTTTATGTGATCCCGTACCTTTTGACTGTATTCAGCATGACAGTACTCGATTGCCTAATGTATAAATATAATAGTAGACTCCAGAAGATCACCAACTCGTTCATGGGTCAATGTGTACGCTTTATTTTATAATAAAATTCCAAAATATTTAAGATTAACCCTTCGATAGATTTAAGGATAAGAGTTATGTGAAAAGGTTTACTATAAGATATCCAGATGCAAGAAGATGGGATTCCCTGGCTGTAAATTGTTATTGTGTATTTTTTTTCTTATTTTTAAAAAAATGATAGCTGTTGAGTTTGCCACTTCTTCTCAACAGATCGACTTTCCGAAGTGGTGGTAGATTCAGTTCAATTTGTAAATTGTTTGACTTATTTCAAATGTATTTGAATACTTACGAAATAAAGAATATTTGAGTTTGAGTGACACTCTCATCAGGAAACTACGGCATTAAAGGTGCTGGCCTCAAACTTTTGAATTCATATCTAAGTGATAGAATTCAGAAGGTTGAGGTAAACCGGTAAAAGTCGGCTAGTAGGCAATATGGTCACAAGATTGTATTATTTACTGACGACACAACATTAATTTTTAAAATGATTAGACAGTAAATCAACTACGACAATGTAAACAATGCTCTCTTAAATGTTGTGCAGTGGTTTAATGTAAATAATCTAGCTTTCAATGATAAAAAACTAAATGTTCTCTGCACCAAATATAAAACGAGTTGAGTCTGATCTGCGTCTTAATGGGAACAGGTTGAATCTAGTAGATAACACTGTTTTTCTTGCAATAAACATAGAATCTAAATTGCAATGGGACGCCCATATCTCACGACAAGCGAGTAGACTTAATTCTGCAGCGTTCGCGGTAAAGAAAATTCGCCCATTGACTGATTTTAATACGGTGAAGATGGTTTATTTTAGTTATTATTATGTCAGGATCGTAGCAATTGTTTCAAACAATTGTTTCAGCAATAGTTTCCCAAATTGAGGCTGACTAATAGCAGCAAATCATTTATTGGTATGTCAATACGTATATATAACAAAATTCCGAAGTCAATTCAATCCCTGCCATTCAATAAATTTAAATCAATCATTAAAGACACTTTATCTCGAAAAGCTTATTGTAAAACTTAAGATAATTTAGACTATAAAAAGGCATGACATTTAGCACACGACAGGATATTTCTAAAAGTTATTAATTTTGTTTACGGCTTGGCTGTGCAATATGCAATGCGGCATTCTGGTGAGTGTTCCACTCACTTATTTTCTTGTCAAGATAACAGCAAGAACGTCATGCTCCCTCAGGCGGCATGGCTAGTGGTAGCGTCGGGTATCGGGTCACCCTCTTCCCTAAAATGTGGTTGAGGAGGCTGATGGCTGATGCTTGCGTTATAGTCGAGAACGCGTGTTGCTAGCGGTGCTAGGCCGTTCTGCTGATGACACTATGACTATTTTATTAAATTTTTATTTAAATACTCTGGTCCCAGTTTGTCATGTTCATGTTGTGCATCCATAACTCAATGCACCTACAAGGTAAGAAATTTGGTTGTGGCATGACATTCGCTTTTACATTTAGTTGTCTTGTGTTTGTTTTTTTTTAATGTCATGGTCAATTTGTACTGTACCTATTTGTATAAATTCGTATAATTCTGACCGAAAAAGAGTTCCAAGAGTTTTTTTCCGCCGGCTTTTTTTGTCTCTTGGTCTACTGTAATATCTTATTCAACAACTATCACCACCTTGTTAAAGCCGAAGTATAAAGCTGTGACGTCTTCGATGGCCTTATGATGAATAAAACTGTTTGAATTTTGAATTTCACTCGGGAAGTCAAAGAACTAGGCCTGTGATGTTTTATCGTTGACTAAACCCAACTTTGATCTCATTCGCACTTGTGGTCGGACTTAGCACACGAGCTTCACTAAGAAGAATCTAAAATCATTCGCAGATAGTCCATTTAGTAAGTTACGAGAAGGCATTTTGGGAAAAACCACTGTCTGTTTGAACATTGTCAAAACACATGGGAATAGCTAAATTAAAAGTAGTGTCATTTCACGTAATATTTACACTTTTGGCGGGGTCATTTTGTTTTGGGGTGGCAACCGTTTGAGATATCACTGTGACTGTTTCTAAATCGGTCTAAGTCTAAATGTGTACTCGGTTACCTCCGAGTTTTGCTAGTATCTCCATAACTGATGTAATTAAAAAAGTGTTACTGAAATTTAAGTGGTTATATTCTCTAGCACACTGTTCTTTTACTTATGTATGTAATTATAAGGTCTTTAATCTGATCTATTGGCAATCAAACTTTAACAAATACAATAAATAAATGAAAAATGTTATAAATAAAAATTACCCGACCAGGACTCGAACTTGGGACCTCTCGTTTGCCGGACGAGTGCTCTCCCACTGAGCTACCGGGGCCTCGCGTTACGCCTCGAAATTTCTTACCACATTTTTGTTTTTACGTTATATTGATTACGTAGCTCCATCTTATGAATAGCTTTGCAGCTAAGACCACCCGAGACCAATTTCTTTAGAAATTGTGAATATCAGTTAAAGTGAAGCATTGCAATGTTTTAATAATGTTTTTAAGTTTTTGCATTTTAATATACATTTATATATGTATAATTTTTCATTTATCTATACTAATATATAAAGCTGAAGAGTTTTTTTTTGTTTTTTTGTTTGAACGCGCTAATCTCAGAAACTGCAAGTGGGATTTGAAAAATTATTTTTGCATTTGATAGCCCAACTCTTCAGGAAGGTTATAGGCTATATTTTATCCTGAAATTCCCACGGGATCAAAAATTACGCGGGTAAAACCGCGTGCGATGGCTAGTTTAAGAAAAATTGAGCATTTTAAATGCAAGAACTTAAAAACATTAGTTGATATTTAAGTGAGCGTGATTGTGTGTTGTGCAGGACGGTCCGGCGGCTGGCCGGCGCGGCGGGCGCGGACCGGCGGCCGGCGGCCGGTGGCGAGCGCGTGCTCGACCGCTTCCAGCGCTCCGTGAGTACACCCACCCACTGCGCGACTATACTATTAAAATAAAACTACTTTTTAACCGGATTAATCGCGTATAATTTATATTTTACATTTTAACTCGACGTTTCGGTGTCTTTGCAGAACCCGTGGTCACGAGCGATACAGTTATAAAATATAAATTATACGCGATTAATCCGGTTAAAAAGTAGTTTTATTTTAATTATGAATCATGAAAATTTAATACAATACTATTTAGTTCTGTCTTGGCGCCTTACACCTGACTATCAGAATGGGTAGGTACTAGTTTGAATTATAGACTTGACTTTCTAATGCTGACTATGTTTATACATACATAAATAACGTCACGCCTGTATCCCTTATGGGGTAGCCAGAACACCAGAGGTTACAAGACCATCTGATGTCGCGTTTGACAAATTTGGAGGGATTATAAAGATGGAGAGAGACTATTGTAGTGACAGGGGGTCAGCCTATCGCCCACAAAAACGCCTTAAAAACCTCTGTTCCTTAACTGGCTTTTACAGTATGCCTGGGAAGAGAAGCAGCTGGCACATTCTACGTTTTTCTTTCGCTCCCAATCCAGCATGGAATATGTTTATTGCGTGCAATAAAGGGTGTCTCGGAATGTTTTACGTTTTTAGATGTTAACAACAATATCAATCAGAAATAGTTTTATTTATTGTTAAATTAAAGAGCAGTTCTTGACGTTTATTTATGGAAAAAAACATTTGATAATGCGCACCATCCATTCACTTATTCAACCTGGAGCTAAAATTTTGAATCACTTGCTGGAGCATCGCTCTTGGAAACGAGTTGATTTTTTGCTTTAAAACATTCAGGTTGGGTGGCAATGGATTAAAAACTTTTCTTTTTAGGTTATACAATAGTTAAATTGTTGATTCACGTGACCGTTGGTGTGAAATTTTGGGGAGGGGACACTCAACGGATGAATTAATGTTCTTTAAAGCCCAAAAGCGTTGCATCAGATCTATATACAATCTAGAAAAACCGTTTAAAGGGTTTTAATAACATCTGGTTCTCCGACAAATCGAATTTTCAATTCATTTTATTTGCACGAATATAGGTAGTACAAAGGATGTTTTACAAAGGTTGAGTTCAAGCCATATTCTGCCACAGTGGCATGTGCATGAAAAAATAATATATAATGTCATATTTCTTAGATTTGAGATTTTACATAAACATTGATTTAATATACAAGGTCATTAGTTACATTAATTTAACATTGGCAGCGGTCGTAAGTTTACGTCATCGTTAAAGTAGTCAAATAATTTGTAATAGCACTTATCAAGTAAAAACACATTTCAATTTGTTCTTTAAAGTATTAAAATTATTTACATCTTTAATTACTTTAGGCAATTTGTTATAAATTCTGGGAGCTATCTCGAAGAAACTATCTGATAAAAATGCGGTACCCACTGCGAGGCTGAGCCGAAATAGTGTTTATGTGCCTTTTGCTTCTTAATTTGACAAATAACGCAAGGTTTTTCTTTACAAACAGAGCTGCTTCTAGTATATAGATGAAAATATAAAAATTACTAACTGAGAAGTTTAACATAATACACTAATAAAAACAATTGAAAACTACTATATTTTATAAAAAATAATTATGGCTTACATAATATAACTAATATAATAATTTCAAAACTAACTTCTCACTGTCATCAAATACCTACTTTACAAGGTGCATTACACATATTAATTAGGTTATTCGATTCTGAATTTTTAGTAGGTATTAAATTAAATTAAAGTTAAATATTTACGGCCAATTTCTGTAACTTTAACAGGTAGCTTTAAACAGATTGCAAGACATGGTTTTTCGAATTGGTGGGGGAAGATCGTCACATATCATAGCACCCGCAAATTTAAACCCACCTCTACAACCTACTGTGCTTTTCTTTGGCAATATACATTTATTGAGCACGTTGAATGAAACGCATGACCCTCTGTATAAAAGTTGTTTACTAAAAAGATAAAATGGGCGTTTCTTGGCAATGAAATTGTGTACGAAGCGAGCTTGGTGTAATTTTCTACAACTATTCATTGTTAAGATGTTCTTGTCATTAACATAAGGTGAGATATGAGGCCTCCTCGGAATATCAAAACAATAACGCATTTTGTACCCGTTGGTCGTTTTAGCAATTTTTCCTATAAGTCTTGGGCCATATACGGTGTCACAACTAGGAGGACTAGGTGGACTCAACTAGCATCAATCTAACACTCTGATAGGTAGGGACAAAACTCATATAGAACTTTAAACCTAAAGAATGCATTTTTTTTTGGAATTCACGTGCTCTTCAAACCTTAGATCGCTGTTCATCAACAATTAGTCGCAGGTTTTTGGCGGAATTAACTCTCTCGATTATTGTGGAGTTCATTTTTATTACCACTGAAATATCCCATCAAGATCTTCATTTATTCTCTGTAGTAAATTTGTGTATCGTCAGCGTAAAGATGAGCTTGACAGTGTTTTAATCTTAAACTGGAGCTTGAGCTTTTTAAATCTCAAACTTCGTGCAAAGTACATGGTCTTGATGTGGATTGATTCGCTTCTACAGCAATGAGAGGTTTTCTGACAGCTCATAAAAAAAAAAACGGTAAAAAAATGGTACAAAAAGCTTCGATAGATGGCGCTTTACAAAAGGCGAAGTCTTGTCTGTCATATAGCCATTTATTCCACACTGCGTTTTTTAAAGTAAAATAAATTAATTGACGTCTGTATCAGAAATTGAACTTATAAATAACCATAGATGTTAGATACCACTTACCTACATTATAGTATACAGACTTAACGCCTTCGGCTTTTTAAAAGTGCCATCTATAGAGGTTTTGTTAATTAATTTTAAGAGCTGTCAGAAAACTCCTCATTGTAATATCGACTGATTCGCTGATATAGCAATTTATAACGTATTATGTGAGGGTCGTATGCATCATTACCTACATAGTTTTAACTTCCTAACTTTACTTTCCCTATTTATATTTTAAAGACGAATATGATTTTTTATTACAATATAGTCTTACAACTTGTCTTTGCTTACATTTACATTTAATTTTATTTATGTATGTTGGATTAAACCCACAACAAGCTTGTTAGCTTAAGATTTTTATTAGTCGAAAGGCACACATTACAATACGATGTGCCAACTTCCTCCTTACAATCTAGTGTTATCCCCCCTACAGTACGTACTAGACAGCCTCTGCGGCACGATCCAGTCGTCCACACTGGGCGTGCAGCTGCTGCCGGCGCTGGAGCCCACGGCCGCGCGCTCGCCGCACTCGGGCGTGCTGCTGAAGCCCTTCATCCGCCGCGACCGCCGCACCACGCCTCCCTGGCTCGCGCTCATGGACCAACTGCTCAGGAGGACCAACCGGTCAGTGATCATAATAATAATAATAACTTAAAACTACCACATTACATCATAAACCCAATTCAAAAAGCCGTCATACTAAACACGTGTCGTATAACTTGCAAATTTTTATCATCATCTACAGTATCATCATCATTTACCATTTAAAAACACCAGCAGATACTCTTGGCTTAAGCCCGAGTACCCTGCTTTATCAGACCCTCTTTGCCGTAAAAGGGGAGAGACTTATCGTCTTTTTTTGAATAATAATAAAATGTGTGAAAATTTCTCTCAATATAATTCAGTTATAAGCATCGTGTCCTAGCCAAAAGCTCGCATAGATGTTCCATCTTCAACCCTTAGACTTTTTGACTAAGGTGAATGTAAAGCATAAACACATAATAATAATAAATAATAAAATCTTTATTTGCATGAAAATTGGTACATTGGAGGTCTTATTGTATACATAGAAGTTTCACAATATTCTACCGACAAGTGTCAGTGCGCAAATATTTAATTTAAGATATGTCGAGATACAAGATTACCTAAGTCAATTACTAAAGTCAAATGTTCAAAAATAATTATTTATGTCACTATATATTTATCATTTAGAAATTCATTATTAGAATAATATAATTTACATAGCAAGAATTCAAATAGATTAGTTTTAAATTTATTAAATGGCAAACTTTTTATTTTGTCTGGTAGTTTATTAAAAATTTTAACTGCCATACACACAATGTTTTTTTGAAATAATGTTAACCTTTGGGCAGGTAGATATAGCTTTTCTGCATATCTCTTGCGACCAGAAATCATATCCCGATTTTTTGGAAACAACTGTGGGTGTTTTTTAACAAATAGGCTCACTTCATAAATATATAGACAAGGCAACGGTAAAATTCTGAAGTCACGATAGATAAATGCATGGCCTTAAAGCAAGCTGCTATAAAAGCTTGTGTTATTGACACATAGAGTGTTTATTGGCAGATACCTACTGGTATACAAACAGACGAATATGTGACGTGACTGGTATACGAACAGTCCGAATAGGCCTCGAACTCGGGACCTCTCACGCCGCAACCAAACACTGACCACTGCATCACCAAAGAGGATATGAATCATGATGTGGCTACATCACAGGGTCGCTAGAGAACCTTTAGCTATTCATTTTTTTATTTGTTATATGATATATACCATTATGAACTTATATAAGTTTTTAAACTGGCATGGTCATCATTAACCGTACCGTAACCGTGTACCGTCGTGATCATGGCGCTTGTAACAGTGCCGAAATATCGAGAACTCAAAATAAAGGAAAAACATGGTAAATATCCCGTTTCTAAAGTTATGAACTTATGTTCCTTTAACTCTCCCCTAGGCACATCAAAGACTACAGCCCCCCTCCGCGCGCCTGCATCGAGTATTCCTACGTAAAGCCGCAGCACATCCCCGCGGTCAACAACCTCTGCGCGCAGTACTTCTGGCCGGGCATCGACCGTGAGTGACCCGTGTTACCAGCGCCGTAGAGGCGAGTTCACTTTGGCACATGCTGCGACAACAACCGCTGCCGCAGTACTTCTGCCGGGCATCGACCGTAAGTGACCCGTGTTGCCAGCGCCGTAGAGGCGAGTTCACTTTGGCACATGCTGCGACAACAACCGCTGCCGCAGTACTTCTGCCGGGCATCGACCGTGAGTGACCCGTGTTGCCAGCGCCGTAGAGGCGAGTTCACTTTGGCACATGCTGCGACAACAACCGCTGCCGCAGTACTTCTGCCGGGCATCGACCGTGAGTGACCCGTGTTGCCAGCGCAGTGGAGGCGAGTTCACTTTGGCACATGCTGCGACAACAACCGCTGCCGCAGTACTTCTGCCGGGCATCGACCGTGAGTAACCCGTGTTGCCAGCGCAGTAGAGGCGAGGTCACTTTGGCACATGCCGCGACAACAACCGCTGCCGCAGTACTTCTGCCGGGCATTGACCGTGAGTGACCCGTGTTGCCAGCGCAGTAGAGGCGAGGTCACTTTGGCACATGCCGCGACAACAACCGCTGCCGCAGTACTTCTGCCGGGCATCGACCGTGAGTGACCCGTGTTGCCAGCGCCATTTTATGAAGAGCCAGTTCTTTCCTAAACCCGTGTGCTGTCATCTTTGACCTCATCTTCATTTGCCATCTGTTGAGATTGAGATCAAAAGCAGATCATTCTGAGTCGTACAGGACTCCAACTCAAACTCTAATATTCTTTATTTCGTAAGTATTTAAATACATTTGAAATAAGTCAAAAGGATGGAGTGTGGGGTGAGGCAAGGTGGACTGTTTTCGCCCAAATTGTTCAATCTATATGTGAACGGGCTGATCGGCGAGCTCAGTAGCATGCGTATCGGTTGCCATGTTGGCACTGTGTGCATGAATAACATTAGCTACGCGGACGATATGGTGCTGCTGGCCCCGTAGTTCAGCGCGCTCAGAAAGCTTCTCAGAACTTGCGAGACATACGCCAAGGTGCATGGTTTAGTTTATAATATTAAAAAGAGCGAATATAAATGGTTTTCGGGGCGGGCAAAAGTATCCTAACTTCCCCAATTACTCCCCCAATTACTTTGTGCGGCTAGCCTCTTTGCAGGGTACAACAATTTAAATACGTAGAGCATTATTACGTCACAGATAATCTTAAAGACTATGCTGGCGATAGGCGAATATGTTGGCACCACAAAGCAGATACATAGTAGAGCTGCTGTGAGCAAAGTTGCACAGCTTCAATTTGGGTTGTCCTGACGTCACAGCCTTTAGTTCAAGCTATTCCTCGCTAGAGACACTGGCGTCAGTTCGTCGCTGACTTCTGTGAAGTATGTACACGCGTAGATATTTAAAAAAAAATCCTCCATTGTTTCTCTATGTATAATTTAGTTTTCTATACTTTTATAAAGGAATTACATTGACAATCCAAATAAAATTAACTTACCACGAAGATAATTTCATTCATAATTATTTTTTACAAAATTGTTTGTTTTCCAATTATTTATGTCCAAAATTTCAGATTGTTATTTGTTGCCTAGGAGATTTTTATGCCGCGAAAAAAGGTTGTGCTATCTAGCGTCAAGTAGAAATACTTTTATTTCGCGGTTTTTTCTGACAGATTTTGAACGTATGAAATTTCGTTAAAAAACTGGAGCCACCTAGTAAAGTATAGCTGAACTTTTTTGATGATCATGTGAATATTTTAACCTTATGTTTAAACCGGTTTTTACTACTCGCTACTAGGTGACTAATGCCATCGCCTGTTTGGCTATGATTGGGAGGGGTAAGCGGTGCTTACCCCTCCCGCACCCCGCGCGTATGCTTCACTTGAGTCCCTAGAAAGAACTGGATAGGGCAGCTCCTCTATATATTTCCTCCGTGGTTGGCACGAAGGTTCTTTCGGTGCTCGGATGCAGTCAAAATAACGCTGTTTAAAGCATACGTCACGCCGTTTTATACCAGTAATCTTTGGTTCAACTATTCAAACAAATTTCAACGCGATAATGAGAATGAAGGCGGGCGCGTTGCTCCGCAGGGTCCGTGGCAGCAACAACGGCGCCCTCAAGGCGATAGCCGGCGGTAGGGGCTGTCCCCTTATCTAACACCTTAATTACAATGTCCATTGATAAGTATTAACACTACTTAGTTATTAAGATTTCAATTTTTACTAACACGATTGAGTTATCCGAAATAAAATATTTTTATTTTATTTTTTATTTATTTATTTTATTTATACTTAAAGGAAATAAAAAACCGCTGGTACAATTCAAGTAATGTAATAATAGTAACAAATCCACTTCCGGGATCCTTACTTATTTACTAAACACGGCATGCGGCACTACAACTTTCTATAATATCTAAATTACGTCCACATCAAATCATGCGAAACTTACCCTAAGCAGAACTTAGCATATAACACGACAAGGATCAGCTTTCATTACTGAGCTCCACTAAGTCATATTTAATTCGCAGTAAGCGAGGCTCTCCAGTACCCTGAGTTCAGCTGCGTGGTGACGTACAAGAAGCTGGTGGTGGGCTGCGCGTTCCTCGTGCCCGACGTGGCACCCAGCGCCAGCTACGTGTCGTTCCTGCTGACGCGGCCCGAGTGGCGCCGCGCCAAGATCGCCTCCTTCATGCTGTACCATCTCTTGCAGGTATATATTAAATAACACTTGAATAACCGGGTTTTATGGAGTGTCATTTTATTTGACGTTTTAATTCGAAGTCTTTTCAGAAACCATGCTAACATGATTATGAAGTTTTCGCAAATTACATTACAGTTCCTTGCTTCCCATTTTTTTCTACTCTTTAGATAGACAATAATTGGTTTCAACACCACACAGGCGCGGTCGCGGTCGCAGACTGAAATTTAGGGGTCACAATTGAATTTTTGGGGGGTCAAAACAAAATTTTTAGTCACAAGTATCTTTTTCTAGCTTCTTCTAAAATTCAAAATTTATTCATCTTAGGAATTGTAAGAGCCAACGTCATGCCACAACCAAATTGCTTACATAGCATGACAAACTGGGACCAGAGTATTTAAACAAGAATGAAATAAAATAGTCATAGTATCATTAGCAAAACGACCTGGCTCCGCTAGCAGCACCCGTTCACGAGTATAACGCAAGCACCAGCAATCACCCTCCTCAACCATATTTTAGGGAAGAGGGTGACCCGACACCCTACGCTACCACTAGCCATGCCGCCTGAGGGAGCATGACGTTCTTGCTGTTGTCTTGACGAACGTTAGGGTTTCTCTTTGAAGGGGTTCATCTTTTCATGATTTTGGTGGGGGTCATGTCCCCTGGGACCGAGCCTGCCACCCCCTATAGAACGTTAATAGTAATTACTTAGGTATTTTTTCCCAGAGATTACTGGTGATTACGGGGGATAACAATAAACTAAGGAATGTGTTTATTCTTAATTAAAGTTGGTTTTATTTCTGAAGAACTTATCATCTAATATAAATAAAAAACAAAATAAAAATTTTGAAAAACCCACGACGCGACGGTTAACAGGTAATTGAAAAAGAATAAAATAATTTAAAATCCCCCGACTTGTCGCAATAACATAGGTATTCAACTCCCTATGAACTTTATTAGAAGAGCAAGAAAATCCGTCGAGGGTTTTTCATAGGAATTAAATGGAGGGGATAGGAGGGAAGTTCATAGGAATACCTATGTTATTGCGACAAGTCGGGGGATTTTAAATTATTTTATTCTTTTTCAATTACCTGTTAACCGTCGCGTCGTGGGTTTTTCAAAATTTTTATTTTGTTTTTTATTTCAAACTTTTTAAAGAGCATAATATAGGTACCATACATAACATTACACAACACCTCGTTCCTCATTACCTATTTTAAGAACATTGTACCAATCAAATCCAAAGCGATAATTGAAAACGGCATTCAAATCGGACCAATGGTTTGCAAACAAATATTTACTGCAGCGCCCCCTTGTGAGTTGTTACCGTAACACCTATCTCAGAACATGCGCTAATCAAATCCAAAGCGATCACTGAAAACAGCATTTAAATCGGACCAATGGTTATGCAGATAAACGGTAACATTGGCTTTTACAAACAAATGTTTACTGCAGCGCCCCCTGGTGAGTTGTTACCGCTACACCTATCTAAGAACATGCACCAATCAAATCCATAGCGATTACTGAAAACCGCACTAAAATCGGACCAGTGGTTCTGGAGATAAATGGTAACATTGGTTTGCACAAACACCCTCTCACCCCAAACGCATATACCGTCTCCGTTCCGTCGTGGGTAAAAATTCTCGTGTCACAGTTTTCGTTGCCATACTCCTCCGAAACGGCTTGACCGATTTTGATGAAATTTTTTGTGCTTAGCCGGTATCTATGAGAATCAGCCAACATCTATTTTTTTTTTCTTTTTATTTATATGGCAAAACAACGTTTGCCGGGTCAGCTAGTTTAAATATAAAAGCATTAAAATTTTATTTTTTTTGACTAATCTGGAATAATTCACACTTCCTTAAACAAAAAAGAGTAGATCTCTAGCTATCCAGATCTCCATGGCCGCGCCATTCCCCGCGTTTCGATTGCGCTTGCGATTTGATATTTTTTTGTTTGCATTTTCGATTTTGACTAATTTCGCCTGGATTGGCTGAGCAATTGAAACACTCATACTAAAATGTCTCAAGTGTTAGGCTATTTAGTTATCAAACAATACAACAAATATATCCTATACAGGGTGTCCCAAAAGTCGACGCCAAGCCGAAACCTTCTGATAGGTAAGGCCACACCAGTTATCAGAAAAATAAATATAAAATTCTAAGTCATGTATTTTTGAAATTATGGTAATTTTTTTTTATTCCAGAAAAAGTACACCGTGTTACAGTTTTTTCATTCCTGTTGCTGCAAATATTGACTTTTTGCCAATTTTTTTTCTCCTACGTCATCCCGAATAGTGCTTATGTAACTTGTGATCCTAAGCCCTGTGCCGATCACTCCAGCTTGAGGGAAAATGTAATTTTTTACCGTACTAAGTTTTCAAAGTTAATTCTTCGCACTACTTCAACTGACCGTCCTGAAAAAAAAAATGTACTACTCCAGTTTGGCAAGTAGCTTTAAAAGTTAAAGTTAGGATTCTAACGTGGTATAACACTTACTCCATTATTTCTTAGATCGGCCATAAAAAAATATTGTTAAACATAGTCTGTTTTTAACAATTTCTTTGCACTTACAAAAAACGATTCTAGTGTACCCAAAGCATTCCTAATAACCACAGCGTGGTTTAAATGAGATGGAAAGAGACATTCCATAAAGTGTGAGTGATACAGATAGCGACGCCTATGGCACACGGACGCAAATAAGTTAAAGTAAAATAATAAAATAAAGACAGTCAGTTTCTTTTTTAGGATTAAATTTATTACTTTTTTTACAAAAGATGATCAAATTGCCGCCCTTCAGCTGCAATACAAGCCCGACATCTCCTTAAAAAGATCGTGAAATCTGGCGGGCAAATCTTCCACTATTAACAAATTCAACTGCTTCCGCGATTCTGTCTAAGCTCTTCTACATTTTCAATCGGCTTGGAATATACTTTTTCCTTTACTGCTCCCCAGTAAAAAAAATCTAGAGGATTTAAATCGGGTGAACGGGCGGGCCACGAGATTGTACCAGCCCGCCCTATCCATCTGTCTGGATATTCCTCGTTAAGGTGTTCTCGAACTAAGCGGCTATAACGCGCTGGACAACCATCGTTCACTTATTTGCATCCGCATGTCATAAGCGTCACTATCTGTCTCGCTAACACTTTATGGAATGTCTCTTTCCATCTCATTGAAACCACGCAGTGGTTATTAGGAATGCTTTGGGTACACTAGAATCGTTTTTTGTAAGTTTAAAGAAATTGTTAAAAACCGACTTTGTTTAACAAAATTTTTTTTTATGGCCGATCTAAGAAATAATTGAATAAGTGTTATACCACGTTATAATTCTTATTAAATGCGCTAACTTTTAAAGCTACTTGCCGAACTGGAGTAGTACATTATTATTTTCAGGACGGTCAGTTGAAATAGTGCAAAAAGTTAACTTTGAAAACTTGGTACGCTATAAAATGTCATTTTCCTTCAAGCTGGAGTGATTGGCACAGGGTTTAGGATCACAGGTTACTTAAACACTATTCGGGATGAAGTAAGAGAAAAAAAACTGACAAAAAGTCATTATTTGTAGCAACAGGAATGAAAAAACTGTAACATGGTGTACTTTTTCTGGAATAAAAAAAAATTACCATAATTTCAAAAATACATGACTTAGATTTTTATTTTTCTGATAACTGGTGTGGCCTTACCTATCAGAAGGTTTTGGCTTGACGTCAACTTTTGGGACACCCTGTATACATAAGATCAACCTTTTTTTTGTAATAAAAAAACTTCACAACGCCATCTAGACTTATAAACTTGTGTTACAAGGCATGAGTATGAGTCTTCCGAGGCAGATGTTTTAAGTAACCCATTAAGACAGTGGTCTTAAGCCAGTGCCCTACTGGACCTGTGTGCTCCACTTCACCTCAACATCACTGAATTGCTAGTATTGTTAGCAATAGAACAAGAAAACGCTAATTTCTTTTTGCTAATTTATTTTCAACAGACTTCCAAAAAAGGAGGAGGTTCTCAATTTGCCTGTATGTTTTTTTTTTGTGACATTGTTACAAAATATTTCGGACAGTTATGGATCGATTTTTAAATTCTTGTTTCGTATGATAGAGGATATTCATAGTTGGTCCCATATAAATTGCATGGAAATCAGTTGAGCACTTATTGAAAATTTTAGTTTTGAAAAAGTATGTATGACTTCAGAGTATGTTTACGTGGATGAAATCATAACTCAAGCCAAAGTTTTGAAGTGAAGTCGGTTTTTTACTTTTTGGGGTTTGATTTTAGCAATAGACAAGCAATTTATTTTATTATGATCCATTATCATGGAATTTTTCATCCTCAGTCTGTGCTTGAGCACAGCTGACTAGACTTTATTAGGTCAGATAATTATGTGTGACAATTATCAAATTGAATTTAAAACTCACTTACATTGCCAGCAGGCACTATTGCTGGACTATTCGGTTATAGACTACACAAAAGTTTGGTGACTAGATGAACTGTGACCCTAAATGCTGGTCTATCAAATAAATAGGCATTTATGTCAATTGAAAGATATTATTAAGCAAGTATTTACTATTAGATTTTTTTCTTTTATTGTATTTTTGTTACAGACATGCACAGGAAAAGATGTCACGCTGCACGTGTCACCCACTAACCCTGCCATTTTCTTATACCAGAAGTTTGGATTTAAAGTAAGTGTGAACTATGGGTAAATTCAAAGACAAAAGCATATGTTATGTTTAGGTGGTTATTAATGAATAAACTGTATTCAAACTCTACTATACATTTGGTTTTGTGATAAACCCTTCTGCAACAAGCTGATCATATATCTTTCTTGTTTTGTTCACATCAATTTTAACTATCTTTCTTGCATCCAGCAATCGGAGAAAGCCGAATTTATTATTTTCTGCAATCAATGAATCTTTGATTTCTAAAAAGTTTTCTGGGATAATGCGCAAGTTAGAACAAAGCAATTTCTCACTGTCCGCTAAAAAGTGGAATCCCGGCAAGTTGACTATGTCTAGTGGCAATGCAGATCTCTTGAATTTTTTGGTTTCCTTAAAGAGCATTTTGTCTTTTCTTGTAGTTTGAAACTCATATTTCTTTGCCATGAAAGAAACATGCTGTTTCTGCTCCTTTAAAGATAAGTCATGATCTTTCTTTAGTTGTTGGTAAACTTTCGCTGTATATAATGATGTGATACCACTTTTTCTATATTCATGTAGTCTCAAAATGTTTTGCTTTAATTCTGCTTCTAAGTTAATGGATTCAATGAAAGCATCAAACTGCATACCAGTCATAAACTGCAAGAATGGTAGAAATCTGTCAGTTTGATACCGAGTCATTGTTGTATCAAATCTCTGAATCCATGAAGTAAACTTATTCATCATTATTAAACCATGATTTTGAATAATTCTATATCTCCTTTGTCTTTCTCTTAATCTTGTGTTGAATGCATTCACTAAAGACACCTTCAAAGCTTCCATACATTCATCCTCATCATCAGATATATTTTCCAAGTTAAAGATACTTTCAGCATTCTGATCAAAACTCAACTCAAATTCAGACCTATAAGCATTATAGCCCGCCAGAAGTTGGTCACCTGGGTTGTTTCTTGGGGGGTTTGTAGAAATCTGTGTATTGTAAAGATGAGGAATTAATGGTTGAGGAAACAAGGACTGCTGTGTTTCTGGCAATAGTTTTAATTCTTCAAATTGCACATTTTCCATATAGTATTTCTTATAATGTTCTTGACATTCTAGTTTAGATCGAGTGTGGACACTTTTAGATATTTCTTCCCAATTGCCATAACCATGTGTAGATAAAGAACTAAGCAGCTTGCATTCTTCTTTTGCAGACCAATTGCAGTTGTCAAATAGTGGAAAATCATGTCTTTGTACTGCATACTTGTGGTCATTTTTGTGTAAACCTATTTCCTGTCCAGTAGCAAAACAACCTGTACATAAACTAACATCACATTCGCAGCATTCGATAATTGGCTCATGGGCCATTTCTCCACAAACTGCACATTTTGTTTGTAAAATATCATTACTCATTTTCAGGTGGAGGAACTAATACAAGATTTCTACGAAAAATATTTCGACATCGATTACAAGGGATGTCGACATGCACTTTTTTTAAGGCTGGTTAGATAATAAATATTGAGTATTTTTTCACGTATTTTATTTACCGCTTCACCTCCCAGCGTTATTTACTTTTAAGTAAGAGAAGAAAGAGGACTGGTAAATTCGTAATTCATACCCCGATTACCGAGCGACTGATTGGTCGACGGACTGTCAGTCAAAAGAAAAGAAAGAATTATTACGAGCTGTCAATCATATGTCAGCTATGTTCTATTGTGTGTGACAGACAGCAGACAAGTGCGTGAGAGCTGAACTCCAAAGACCTTAATCCATAGGTCTACCAAAAATATAACAAAAGAAAAATTCGAAATTTATTTTAAACTTTGTATGAAAACAATAAAGGACATTTTCTTTCAATTCAATTCAATTTAAAAAAATCTGTAATCCCTATGGGTATTAGAATACATCCGTGAGGGTATTATACAGGGTTGGCGGGAAAGCCTTATAAATAATAATAAAATCCCTAGACAATCACACCAACCACCTGGCAACAAACTAAGCAAAACTTATGATATTGGAATAGAAATCAAGGTTCAGATTAAGCTTAGTGTTATTTTCTTTTTATAATGTTTCAAAAATATGTTAAAACGATCGACGGCTAAAGAATCCCTGTTAATTTTTATTTTGGTGGAACGGTAAAATTATGAGTTTCAAGTACCTATTGATTTTCGTTACATTATTTATTACATGTTTAAAAAAATAAATAATAACCATTAAAAACGACATTTTTCAATACTATTATAGTAAATTATTATGTTGATAGGTACTTAAAAATGTTCAAATAGGGATTGAAAATATTTGAGTCACAAAACCACATGTACCTACTCGCTCATCCCGTTAACTCGTGACGTGGAGTATTAACGACTTTGTACCGTCGTCGCGTCGTAATAAGATCTAATCTAACTAAAGTTGATTCAATAAAAAAATATTATAAAAATATGTATTGTATTGTAGGTGTTACTATGTGAAGCTTTCAACGAAATATGATTTTGACGTCATTTATATAAGTAATTATGTTATGACTGCTACAGCTTTTGGTGGAGCCATTTTATCGAATTGCTCTGCTATTTTATTAACCGAATTCATAAAGTATGAAATCAGTAATTTATGTACTTATACTTTGCTTATATTGCAATATTTCTTTCAATTCTAAGTTAATGCTAACATTTTATGGCATTTTTTCTAAATCTAGGAAAAATATTAAAAACTGGCCAATCACAAGTTCGTAAATGTGAAAAAGAAAACCACGTTATGAACGAACAAGTAATAGAAAACACACTAGCGTAAGTGAGTGACGTTGCACTGCTGATCTCATCGATAGCTGTATTTGAACTACTCAAATTATATTTATCTCTTTCTGACGTACTGTTTAAACAAGTGTTGTGCTATTCTCATCTCATTCTAGCTTCTAATGAAGGTCCCAGAATGTTCTAGATGTTTGAATGTATATATTTTTGTGCGACGGCGGCGCTGCGTTTCATTCAATATTGAAGTTGTGACTGTGAACTGTGAGTTGTGTTGTGAAGTTTTAATAATTTTCCGTATTTTAAATAAAGTGAATTGAATTTATTCTCTCTCAGTTTCTATACTTATAGTAAGTATTAATTTTATTTTTATTATAAGAATGTAATAAGGAAGACTTCATAACTATTCCTTGCGTTGCCTTCCAGAAACGTACAGAATTCGATATTGCTCTCTTGACGTTTCCATAGATGGCTCGTTGAGTTGATTTTTATAGATTTTTTCTATTTGTTTCAGAAAAAGATATCGCAATGGGGAAAGATTATTACAAAATCTTAGGGATTTCCAAAGGCGCCTCAGATGACGACATAAAGAAAGCATATCGGAAACTAGCGCTTAAGTACCATCCGGATAAAAACAAGGCTGCGGGCGCTGAGGAAAGGTTTAAGGAGGTAGCAGAAGCATACGAAGTTCTTTCTGATAAAAAGAAAAGAGAGCTTTATGATACTAATGGAGAAGAAGGTCTCAAGCACGGTCTCGGTTCTCATGGTGGAGGACAATCCTATTCGTATAATTATCATGGAGACCCACGCGCAACGTTCGCCCAGTTCTTTGGGTCAGCGAGCCCTTTCCAAGCTTTCTTTGACCTCAATGGCAGTGGCGCGAACACCATGTTCTTTGAACGCGATATGGACGTCGACATGGATCCCTTCGCAAACATGGGTATGGGCAATCGGGGAGTGGGTGGTGCTTTCCGCAGCCACAGTTTTAATGTACATGGTTCTCCTGGCCGCAAAGAACGTGCGCAAGACCCACCTATTGAACATGACCTATATGTCTCACTGGAGGATATTGCTCGTGGATGTGTAAAAAAGATGAAAATTTCGCGCAGAGTGATCCAACCTGATGGGGCTGCCAAGAAAGAAGATAAAGTGCTTACCATCCATGTGAAGCCAGGTTGGAAAGCTGGAACTAAAATAACTTTTCAAAAAGAGGGAGACCAAGGTCGGAATAAGATCCCTGCTGATATTGTGTTCATCATAAGAGACAAGCCAAATCCATTGTTCAAGAGGGAAGGCAGTGATATCAGATACACCGCTAAAGTTTCACTCAAACAGGTAAGACTTTGTTTGATGTTCATACTGTTTAGTCTTTGTGTATTAACTAATCAACAATATAAATTTCTATATAAATCGCATAAGCTACTGAGTGATAGTGCAAGCTTGCTACTTGTTTTATAGATTAGAATCCCATTAATGTTTTTTACATTATTTGTTTTTAGTTGTTTGAAACATTTGGGTTTGATTCCCAAATGCAATTACTATTGACTTATATGATATTTGACGTAAATTATGTTTGTGTCTACTAGTAGTTTATCTAATATAATATTTATTCTTAGAGTGTCTGGATATTAGAATATAAAACTAATATTTATTTCCTTTGTTGCAGGCATTGTGTGGTACAATTATTGAAGTTCCAACCATGTCCGGTGAGAAGCTGACTGTGAATCTACAAGGAGAAATAGTGAAGCCCCACACTGTGAAGAGGTTCCCTGGCTATGGACTGCCATTCCCAAAAGAACCAACTCGGAAAGGTGACCTTCTGGTGGCGTTTGACATCAAATTCCCAGATAAATTAACTTATGCAGTCAAGGAGATACTTTCAGACACATTACCAAACTAGAAGACTGAAGATCACATTAGGGTTCTCAAGTGTAACATGGAAGTAGGCTGCCTCAGATTTCTAGCTTTTGGAGTTGTTTCGTCTTTATGATACTCATGTAGCTATTTTTGAGGAAGTGTGGAATGCACAATCTCGAGCAGCCTGCTATGTTTGTATGCTCAACCACAACAATGAGACATTCCTTGTTCAGGGACTTCCTCATAGTTGAGTGTATCTGATATTGCTGTGAAAACAGTGTACATGACTAGCTAATGTTGTGACTGGGGTCTACGTGCGTTGTAGTACGATAGACTTAGTTAATTGATTGATTGAAAGGAAGTATGAATGGCTATTTAATTTTTTTAAGTTGTAAATATCTTTGTAAATATTGTAATGAAGTGTTCAGAAACTTGTAACCAGCTAGGACGCGGTAGTTTGTGACCTGTGTTAGACTTATTGTCTTGTGAGCATTTTACAAATTGTATCATGAAAGTTTATAGAGCTGTTGAAGGTAACAGTAATTGTAAGTAGTAGGTTGCAGTACACAATGAATGTATAAATAAGTATAAACACTTGTTTTTATCTGAACATCTGAAATTAAGTTTGCTATTGTATTTTTTAGATTAAGTGTGTAAATGGTAATTTAAAATTTATTATTTTGAGAAATTTATGTAATTGAGACTTATCACTTATAATTGCTGTTAAAAAGACTAATAAACGAATGTTAAATTTCAGTAACTATTTTATTTTGCACACTTTCCCAATTGTGGCACAAATAGATTTGGCTTCACCCCAACACTCTCCGAGATGTTTTATTTTTATTTAATGTGATGTAAGGGTTTTTTAAACATCAGGAATCCCCTAGGCGCCAGGGTATACCTGTTCCTTGGGGTATACCCTGGCGATTCTTTCTTTTTTATTTTGTAATAGAAAAACAGACAATCATTATTGAACAGTTCCCTGTCTATATCAAAATAAGAGCTTTGCATAGGGAGGAACTATTGCAACAACTGACAGCTGCTATGGCACGGCGGTACCTACGGTACAGTCAGAATCAATGTTGTATATTGAAGTTTCAAAGTCGCTATTCACCATAGACCCACTGATTTTTAATTTGGCGCACAATTACAGCACATAACGACCCATTTGTGCGACCAATTACAGCTCTCTAGAAGCAACTTTCCAGCTGCAGTAACGGACACCACATGTTGGTATCTCAGTGACCAACTGTTGCATTTTTCAATATTTTTTTGTCTTGACGTTGCGATGGATATGAAAACTAATGCTAGGTACTTCTTCTACATTGATCGTCGTCAAACTGAACGCTGATCGTTGGGTAGGATGAGCAAACTCTGCCAACAGATTTCCATGAAGGCGGTACCTAATTATGAAAGTTGATGCTCCATATAAGTACAAAGCGCCCAAGTCAAGTTCACTATGGTAAATGTAGTGCGGGTAACAAAAAATCTTAACAAACTTTCACTTATATAAAAATATTGATATCGTTGCTGAGTTGGTTGCTCTCGGAGTGTAAGGAGGAGTAGGCGTGCGCCTGATTTAAAAGATTCAGTTTTGTCGAATGTTTTTTCCCTCGTTTTCTTTTTGGAGGCCGATCTAATATTGCATCTGACGTCACGTTTCTAAAATACATGCGTGCGTATTCGCAGAGCGGTCAGAACCCTCCTATTAAAATAAATTGCAACGCAGCTGCTTAGGCCAATTATTATTGTATTTCTTTTTCTTGTCGATGGAGATAGTGAGACATGGAAAAAGAGTTTTATGATGTTGAAATGTACACTTTATCTCACTTGTAGATTTGTTACCGGTAACTCATGTCTGACCTACGATTTCGATCTCCTGACTACTTAAAATCAGTACCTACCTAGTTATTAAATATTTATAACTGAATAATAAATACATATACCTATCCGTTGTCAAGTATAACACAAACTACTTATTTACTTAATTTAGAGCTAGCTAGATGAGTCTGTTTATTAATTTATTTATTTCATTGGTAGATAACGAATAACGGTATTTTTACAAAAACGAGGTAGGCTCATACTTGATTTAATTTCTAGAATGTAGGTAGGTACTTCAATAATGCTAATCATAGGTTTTCACATAGAACAAAGTTGTGGTAGAATTATCGATAATGATGGTAGCATAATTTACCGATTCCAATAAAATGCGAATGATAATCAACGAATGCAGAGCATTAAAAAACCGACTTTACGTCAAAACTTTGGCTGAGTTTAGAGTGTCATCAACATAAACATTCTCCGAAATCATACATATTTATTCAAAAGTTTGAAATTTTCAATGAAGTAGGTACTCAACCGATTTCGATGAAATTTAAATGTGACAAACTATGAAGTATCCTCATATGAAACAATTTTCAAAATCAAAATGATTGTCCGAAATATCGTGTAACAAAGACACAAAACAAAACAAACAGACGAATTGAGAACCTCCTCCTTTTTTGGAAGTCAGTTGAAAATAGGTCGTCTTTCAGGTTCATAAAGAATATGGATCACGTATAATTTCCAACAATAGCGGACAGTCTGGCAAACATCTGGCTAATTAGATGATAAAAACTGCAATATCACGACGATTCCTCAATTTGGCAATACCGAGCACACCTTTGCTTTCTGCCTAAATAATTTTAGGCAACTTGTATTCATATTTATTACATATCCTATATAAGTATATTAATTTAATTACTTACCTATATTGATTTTTTAAGGAAGGAAAGAAAATGTTATTTTTGGGCTTAAGTACCTACCTATAGCTTTTTATTCGTGAATGTTTGAACGTAGGGTACTTAAGTTCCTCACTACCGTATTCCACTTACAAATAGACAAAATGTTAATTGATAGAGAACTAAACTTAGTTACCTACTTATAATGTTCTAAAACAAATAAAATAGGTTTCAATTATCTTGCGGATTTTCAAATGGACTTGAAGTAAAATAGGGAATTGTGTCAATCAAGTTATGGAACCAGTAGCAGGCTATTTAGGTCTCGAACCCAGTTGGAGGGAATCCAATGAGATAAGTGGATCGGACTGCACGCAGTAATGACCTGCATCGCTAAATGGAACTGGGTTAGCAAACCAGATGCCCATAACCAAATTGATGCTTTCAGTGTTTACATACCACCGTATGTTTGGTTACATACAGGTAGTGTTATCTACTAGTATAGTAGGTACCTATTTACTACAAAAATAAAGTCAGAGCGTCAAATTCAAGTAGTTAACGACTCGAAAGCCTGTTGAAAGTTTTCCATACAGTTAAAACTACGATAAGTTAGCGCGTCTGCAATTTTCCGGGCTCACGGGACAAATACTAAATAAATAAAATGGTCAAACGTGAAACTATGACTTGACGGGACTTTCTAGTAAAAAAAGAAAATTATTTACCATCTAAAAAAAGTTGAGATTCATATAATTAATTACTAAACTCTTTAGTATGAACCTTTTTGGAAAGTAAGTATTCATTATTATAATAGATGTAAGTAGTTTGTTTACGACTCAAGTCTTAATTGAATGACGAGTATTTCATTCCATTGCTGCATTGTACCCAATAATACTAATAAGGAATATAATTTGGTCTCATACATAGTGGTCGTATTTATTTCTATCTCTATAGTTTCAATTTCAAACCATTGTTGTTACCTATCGCAGGCTCAGGAATACATCACTCTAGCTACCTTTAAATAATAAATATATAAAAAGCTAGAGTTTTTTCATGAAAAGATTACGGTTGGACTTTTTTAAAGTTTCGGCTCTATTTTATACGAACTTTACAGCAACTAAGTACCTATAATAAGTTTCCTACATCGTTTTTGGATACCGGACTCGTGGCACGCTCTCCGAGTTCATTATTTCAAAGGTAACCAGATTTATTTTATTAAAGTACCTAGCTCTACATAAGAGCTAGTGTGAAACGAACCATCTGCTTCGTCCTCGAAAGCACCACACAATCAAAGCAGACACAGCTTTCTACCTTACACAGAAGTATAGTTATCTACCTATGCCTCTAGATATGAGTTGATACTGACTTTGGGTTAACTATGTTAAATTAATTCCTGTTTGAATCACTCTATGTATCGGTCATTACCCTTAAGTTCTAATTCAATCGGTCTACGGTAAGAGAAAAAACTATACGTTGCGAGAACACAAACGCAGCGTATCGCGTGGAACGCTCGACGCGCGGCGCGTGGAATACCGCGTTCGATCGCATTCTGGCGGTTTCTAGACTCGACTAGTTTGTTGCACCGCAACTCGTGATTTGGCGGGCTGCGTATTACCCGTTCCAGCGCAGCCGTATCACTGGCGAAGGGTTGCTGATTGAAAAAATAAGTTGTGCCATAAGTTGTTGAGTTTACATTTCTAATATTTACTTTTTAACTTCGTACTTATACTTACTTACATTGAATTAGGTACTTAAACTACAAAAATAAACAGTGTCATTTTTGTAGTTGTTATAAAAAACAGAGGTAAGTAGGTCGTTCAGCCAACAACAAAGGTACCTTTACGCAGTAGCAACTACAACCGACATTGTTCTTGTTGCAGTGCAGCTTCCTACAAGGCCCTAATTATCGTCAGATATTTAGAAATGACATACTTAATTACTTTATTAATATCCATAGCAATAATTTTGCCTGAAGTCTAGGGTATAATCGAGTCTCGGCAACACTGCCGCAATGATATTGAGCATGAAAGCACGTGTGCGGCAGTCACGTGTACTGCAAACGTGAGCACGCGTGACTAGTGACCGACCGCGCTGCCACGCGAACGAGTTCTCAACACCTCAACACACTTTCCAAATTTAACCCGTCCAGTTGTCGAAGTTTTCGGTGTAGAAGTTCCGCTATGTAGAGACATGGCATCTTTTACTGCGTATGGTTATTGACAATCATATTATCAGTGACAAAAGAAAAATCGAGTTATAAACAACACTGTATTACATATCTATTTGGAATTGTTTTCAGTTTGTATTTGTGAAACTTTATTTGTAAAATTAGGTGTGGAGCCATCGATTTTGTGTAGAGTAGGTACAGCACTATAGGAAATCATCTGGATGATAGAAGTATTTGCATTGAATACACGATATTTATAAATGATTTAAGATGAATTTTATACCAAATAAAACTACTTTTTAACCGGATTAATCACGTATATTTACATTTTAACTCGACTACCGGTTAAAAAGTAGTTTTATTTAAATTATGAATCGTGAAAACTTAGGACAATTTTATACCAAGTTACAAGCAAATATACGTTTTGATGACCAAGGACTGACCGATCCTAGGTCTTGCTGTCTGCGTGCAAAACAAGTCAATCAGTCAAGTAATTTCAGTGAGAGAGAGGAATATTCATTTCGATTTTAAGTACCTACCTGCCTTGGTAGATTTTCAGGTGCCTTTACACGAACGTTTAAAATTGTATTTTATATTTTATTTATTATAATACCTTATATATTCTTCCATGCTGGACTGGGAGCGAGAGAAAAATTTAGAATGTGCCAGCAGCTTCTCTTCCCGAGCATACTGTAAAAGTAAATTAAAGGACAGAGGTTTACTTGGAGTTTTTATGGGCGATAGGTTGAATCCCTGTCACTACAATAGCCTCTCTCTATCTTTACAGTACCTCCAAATGTGTCAAACGCAACATCAGATGGCATTATAACCTCTGGTGTTCTGCCTATCCCATAAGGGATACAGGCGTGACGTTATGTATGTATGTAGGTACCTAATATACTTAATGATGAATAAAAACTTAAAATAATATAAAAGCTTGTTAGTCTTGTTCAGCCTCTGTCTAGTGTTCGGTTGCCCTAATGCATAAAATATAGCATTGAGAAGTATCTCTGAGGATGTAGGTACATACAGTCATAAAAAATTCTGTGAACCTGAGAAAAGAATAGACTTTATGCTTATGAGTAGTATATTTGATTTAGTGAAACACTGTTGTTGCAAGTTATTAAGTGCAACTTGATAGTAAACCATCTGTTTCCACAGTTTCCAAACTGAAACACTTTGTTTTCTTCCACATACTGTGCAACAGTTATTGTTGGATATTTATGCAAATTGTATTTATAAATGATATTAATTGGTGTCGAGGTAGGTAAGTGTGTAGTTATTCCAAATATAAATTCTGTTCGGAACATAAATACTGCCAAGCGCGTCACAAAGAATGCACACTATCTCATGCCAGACTTGCGTTACGAGAACTAACCTCATTAAAGTTTGCACTATGCATCATAGTGCGATGCTTTCTTTAGAACAATAATACATCGTGATAAGTAAATTAATGAAACATCGTTAAAGGGTTAAAGGGTGTCTACATTAAGTCATTGCAATAAAATCCCCGGCGCTTCTGGGTATTAATTTCTTGTAAGGCCATTGTAAGAATAACTATAATAAAATGATTAAGCAGTTTCAATAATTAAATATTAGTGTAGTCAGTAATTAAAGACGCGTAGTTTTTTTTACTAGCGTCAGAATCGTCCAGTACGTACCTCAACCTGCTTCATAAGAGAGCAGGATAAGTTTTTTGCTCTGACACAAGGAGACGCCATATTTAATGGAACCATATAGGTATTAGAAAAAACACTTGACCCTACACAAGTACCAGATCGTACAATCCTTAGTTTAGTTTTTGGGACCGCACCCGCATCGCTGGCGTCACCCCGCTCTCGCCCACTGCACCGCAGCCGCGCCGCCGCCGTCCTTCCGCAAATATACCTACATTTATCTGGCATACAAAGGTCACTATAAAATCTCATCACAGAAATAACGGGGGACTCTAGTTGACCTCTAACGAGAAGAATTTAAGATTAAGCCACCCAAGGCCGAAATTATTTATAAAATAACTGCAGGTTATTTTTGTATCCATATGTTTTGTTATATGAGAGCACACTTAGTTCTTAACGACCCACACAATGTAGAGATAGCAGACATGCGTAGCCTAACAATAATAAGCATAAATATACCATTTACTAGACTACAAAATAACAGACTGTGTTTTCCCGCTATGAAAAAGCTATACCTACAAGATTACCTAAATATCTTACAAACACAAATAAATTCTTATTCGGCTTTTTACAATTCAACTTCATTATTAAGGACACCATTTGTATTTGCTTTGGCACGACCTAGTAAAAGTAACTAAAAATAGTGTGCGATATCCTTATGAGTAATTAACAAGACTAGTTTCTCTTTCCATCAAAATATTTTACTTCAGTGGTTATAACCACTACAATTGCCATGAGCTATGTACAAATAGGCGCCATAATTGACATATAGAGTTCTTCATTCTCGTGACCTTGAATCTATATATTAACTTATTTACATAGATATTTATGACTCATATGAAACTAAACCAATTTTAGACTGAACTATGATATTTATATTCCATCACATACTTCATGATGGAAAGTCTTTGAGAATGGTTCTGAGCAATCTTCATCACATGATCTCATACTCGTCGATACTCAAGGATATAAAACTTACAGACCTGAAACTGGGGACGCCGCATTCATTATCAACGGTGAACGTCACGCACGTTTTTGTCCAGAAACAAATGGAGATGATTGATTGCTGTCATACATTTTATCCGTTCTCCTCGGTTCTTAGAAATATGAAAAGGATGAAAAGGAACTTTACTTATTCTTGCACATTAGGTTGCTCCTAGTTCTTCAGTGTGTTCTTCATAACTGAAATTTATAGGGTCTTTCAATTGGGACTTCCGATGTTTGACAGTAGAAAGCAGCCGCCTTGTTAAAGCTACATCTTTAAAATTAGTGGTCACTTAGTCTGTCTGTTTCGCCAAATCACCATGGACAGATACAGCATTCAACAATGCGTGAAAATAATAAAATTTAATATAAATTACTTAAATATTAAAATACATCCCGGACAAGTCAATGTTGGGTGTGGATTCTGGGATAGTAGAGTCATCGATCCATATTTCTTTGAGAACGAAGTTATTCAGATCATCACTGTCAACGGCGAGTGCTAGATTACAGGTCGATATTAACACAAGCCATCGGCTGATTTAAGCGCCAAAGTCATGTAAAATTGGACATTTTGGATGTGCTCCACGCAGAGAAGTTTTTGCGGACATTTGAATGAAATAATATTCCATACACAATGGCCTCGATAGGTCTTTCAAATTAATAAAAAAACTCGATGATATTTCACACAAACTTTGTTTAATTTAAAAAGATATGAGCCCTTGATGAAAGGCCCTATATTTGTAAACTAAAGGACAAGATTTTTCGTGTGCACCTTTTTTAAGAAAATTTATTGAATATTGGTCGCCACCGCAACTGGCATAAAATGTATTAAAAATCACCACTTCTTTATAACGGGAGAACCGTGTGGATTCCAAATTAGTGTATTTTTATTAGGTACGTTAAAGATAACACTTCAACATCTGGATGTTGTTATTTTCGTCTACCTACTTAGAGTGTTATTTTAAGTGTCATTTTATTTTATTTAAATATTTAGACAAACTTGGGAAACTAATGCATTGGAGATATTCATAGTTTTAATGTAAGTTTTCGTAAAATTTACAAATTTTCAGTAAATTTGCAGAGGTATACCTATTTACGTATTAGTTACTAAATCTTCTTTCCTTATTTTCATATTCCTAACATCTTATAACCTCGGAGCACAGAATTCAGGAAGCAAAATATGAAAATTGTGTAATAAAAATGTAAACGAAACATAATATTATCGATAAGATATCATCAACTGGATAAGTAGATAATATACCTTCTTAGGACATACTTACTAAAGGTAACGTCGAAATCATTTTATTTAAATCTTATCTGTGACCTTCCCAGTGATTAGGTGCGTCGTCGGTACTGCTAGATTTGTAACGGTTGATATTACCAAATAAATAGTGAGATAGCTAAGTCAGTTTGTCAAATCCTGTGCTATATTTTCAATTCTTTTCCAAAATTCTGTGAGAGTACCTAAGCCAGCTTATGCGTAGTCGAATTTTCACGTTCATTCTACATTATAAGCTCTACTTAAAGAAAATGTATAAGTTAAATTTTTCTATTAACAGGTACGTTTTATTACGTTAAATGTTTCGTAGGCTTATAATTGAAAAGATAAAATCATTAATTAAATATTTTATTCTTTTTATTAGATACATATTCGTACGCTTCTAAGTTCTAAGCGAATCCAAAGAATTACCAAACCCTAAACATAGCATAGCCATGAAAATAGCAATTTATATTAGTTTTATAGTTTTGTTAACATGCCAAATGGCTGTACGGGAGTTATGTTTATATCAGTCGGTTAGTATATTTACCGACTGTATCAACAAGAAGCTATGAATTCGTTGTTTTTGTTGATAAGTTGTCAATAGCGGAGAGCGTCAACAGGTACTGGCCGCAGAACTTTCCAGATTACGGCATTGCATAATAAATGGTAAGCGATCAGAAAATAAATAATGTATACATCATTTTATAACAAAGATAAGGTCCTACATATGAATAGTATGCTAGTCATGGGTTAACAATTATACTTATCTAGTCACCATGTATCTTTAAGAACTTGGATAAATAAATATACTTAAACATTATGTAAGTATAATTTAAATATTATAAATTAACAAACATGACTCGACGCCTACAATCTTCATTCGCCATTGGATTCAAACTCAGGACCCGTACCTACAACATGACTCCGTTGAAGATACTTGCGTGCAAAAGACACCCAGACTAAAGTTTGGGTTTTCTTTTATACTTGTCATATTATGTAGATTGAATTAAAGCATCAACTTTTCGCTTATCAGCCGGTTGCCTACTCGCCCACTCCGTCCCAGATCGAACACGCTATATTAGCTATCTATCAATGTCAGCAAAATGACAGAATCCGCACAAACGTTGCCGATAAGGTGCTAAAGTTAATAAGTATGTGAATTTTACAAGAAGGAAAACTTTAGTCAACATTATACTTACATGTAGTAAATTCAAAAGATTCTAACAAATTGTAAATAAATGTGGTTAAATTAAACTTGAGTTTAGGGATTTCTAGGTAAAATTGGCCTCTTGCAATATAGAACACTGTGTTTTATAATGTTACAATGCACCCCAACTATGTGATCGCAAAGTAAGCTTTTATATAAGCTTGTGTTATGGAGACACACGGCGGAATTAGAGGGTAATCCAAGTACCTACCTATAACCCAGACCCAAGAAAAGTTAGTTTTTTACCCTTCACCCAAGCCGGCAAGCCGACTAACCTGGTGGTGAGTATCTAAGTATCCAGGCCCATGGACATCATTAATTAAAAATTTTAAGATTAATGATGCGTTGCAAGGCTTCAGCTGTTGAAGCCTTTTTTCCTGTAATTTCACTGGCTGTTCCTCCCCTTTACCCGGAACGCAATTAACGCTTTCACGGGTAAAATAGGAAGGACTGTAGCACCGCCCAGGCTGGACCTTTCACATGGACACTACTACCACTCGTTTCCTAAATAATTCCAGCTGTGAGACTCGAGCGCGGAACTTCCCACGCCGCAGTCGACCAATGCAGAACGTAGGCCGTCAATACAGTCAATTAAGTAGAGGTTTCATTTAGTGTTACCTACCAGTGGCTTTAACAATCCATTTTTTTAGAACCACAATTGATTTTCCACATCTCAGTATAGTGATACTTTCATTTTGTTTAATCATTTTGTAAATCAACATCAGTAATGTATGAAGCGCCCGCATCGAAGGCCACACATGCATAATGTATCCGAGCAACTCCCGCGCAGGCCGTATTCATCGCCCGATGTCCGCCGTAATGTGTTTGCATCTAGTTATTGCTGGTGCCAGGATTATTGGCTGCATGATTGCTAATAATGCATGGTATAGCTATAAAGAAAACATCAGATTCTACATAATACTGCGTTCCTACATGAAATTATAAATTAGATTCGATCCTGGGTGGCTGGAACTATTCTGTGCCAACATTAATATCACTAATTGATAAGAAGAAAATAGGTGATTCCAAACTTTAACATAGAAACTTTATAGTTATTGGTGTAATATTGATACATCGTCTAACAAATGTACTAGAATATTTAAGTCGATGTTTCACAAGAGCTACGCATTGCTATTGAATTTTGAAAGGTGCTTATATTTTTTAAAGTCTTCCATAGAAGGTCAGCGTTCCATTATTCAAGTTTATCCGGCTAAAACTAAAATCAGAAGAAAACAAAAGCCGGCCGCTTTTTAGTCTGTCGCGAAACAGCTACATTAAAATAAAACAAGTAAATAGGTAGGTAGGTAGGTATCTAATTGTATAACATTGCCTAAAATATTTAAAAGCAACACACTGCTATAATACCAGCGGCATTACAATCTCGGCAAATCAGAAAAACAAATCCTGATGTCAGAGGCTCCTTATTCGTACGATTAAACGTATACAGTAACATGACCCTTAACAGATATGAAGTAGATGCGAAAATGGCATAATCTTGAGATACCGAAATGTTAAGTCGCAAGGTCGACGCCTTCCTACGGCGCGGCACAAAACAATGGCGCGTGACTCACTGGAGTTCCTTAGACGCTTCGGAAACTAGATTTATGAAGTCCTGTTTGAAGATCACTGTATGTAAAAGGGCATAGATCAAGTGGTGTGGCCAGTGGCAATATCCGACGCCGATCGCTTTATTTTAGTGTAAGAATTTTAATTCCGGATTATTTTTATTTAATGTTAGCTGAAATTAAGTTACTACATAGTTACATTATGAGTTCTTTCATTTATTTATTTATTATCTGACTCATACTACCGCTACCTCTTTAAATAAATAAATAATCATTTATTTGCTATAATGTGTTCCACTTCACAAACTACCTGATACAGGCGTGCAAATGAAAATGAAAAAGCTTTATTATAACAATCAAGTAGTACATATTAATATTATCCCTGACTTCTGAAATAGGAAAAATCCGTGGTACAGAAGCCAGTTCCTTCCAGTGCTTGACTTAAAAAAGCAAAAAAAGTTTCACAGATCAAAATAAAATATTTAATTAAATTAAAAGATCATACATTATAAAAATGATTCTAAAATTAAAATTATAAAATTATACTTGATTGATTAGAGAGAAAAAATAAAAAAAATAACCTACTATCAATACAAATTAATTTCACTGTAACTTAAATAAATTAATAAGTGGTTAGGTAGAGAGAGGAGTTAAGTCAGGAATTAGTTTGAGAACATTAGGTTCATACAATTTATCTATACTTATACCTAATAAATCTGTAGAAGTAAAGATTCTGTACATGGAAAATATCAAAAATAATTAAATGTCAGGGGGTGTTACTAGACAGACACCGAACCCAAAAATGTGATTAAAATTTTTTTTGTCTGTCTGTCTGTTCAGGCATCACGCAAAAACTACCGGTTCGAATACGATGAATCTTGGTATGATTATTCAGTAATATTTTGAATCCACACGGGGTAGTTTTTATCCCGAAAAAGTATACATATACTATAAAAAAAAAAACCTAATTTTGCGGTTCGGTCCCCAGACCCGATTAGTGTGCCAACCGCAAATAATAAGTTTGTCGTAGTTTACTTTACCCGCAGTAGGCTCAATAAGTTCTAAGTTATACTGTAAATGTAGCGCTGAAGGCTGAATTTGGCTAGCACCGTTCGCAATTCTAAACCGTGCTTTTCAGTGCGACCCTTTATTCCATTTAGTTTTTACAAAGTAAAGTTGAAGGTTATTTAGGTTTATTTATATTTCAGTCGTAGCGTAGGAATAGATCTTAATTTTAAAGTATAAGCAGTAGGTATATTTGATATTTTACGTGGTGACCGTAGGTTATTTTATAATACTGTTAGGTAGGATTAATCATTCGTATTGATATTTTTTTATGTTTATTTAGACACCTGATTTGTGTAGATATTAGTTTTTAGGGATTTTGCTTATTTAATGAGTTTAATATTAGTTATCAGAAATAGGTTTATTTAGGTAGGTACCTAGGTATTACATTTATTATTTCTTAGGCTGTTACCACACTAATCGATGGACGTGAATCGACGGTCAACCGACAAAGGGGATCGACGTCCACCGGTTTTTTCTGCGTAGTAAAAACTATCGATTGACGTCGGCTAAAGCATTCTACCCTCGATCAACCGTGGTGACACCCTTAATCACCGCTAATGAGACCCAATTGGTTGTCTGTTATAATTGCCAATTAGCCACGGAGGGCCTGCGAGAAGTAAATAGATAAATAGAACTTTACACAAAAAACTCATAGATAAGTTTTGTCGTCCACGCGAACGAAGTCGCGGGCACAGCTATTTACAAAAAAAGGTTTTTGTCATTCAAATATTCATCTAGTCTATAATAATATTTATTAATCAATAACCTGAATACCTTATTTTTAAACTCTATAGAAGGTGTTGATTGCCATACAATATATTTTTCTACTAAAATATTGCAGCCGACGACGTTGTGGCATATCAGTGTGTCCGCGCATGTAGTAATAAAACTTTAGAGGCAGTTACTACACATTATTTTAACGACGAAAATACCCCATATTTCTGATTTCTGATATTTCTGATAAAAACTTATATCTAAGAATAACATAAATTGTGAAATGAATACTAGTTTAAATAGTAATATGTTACGTCGATTCGGAAAGCCTGCCAATCTACAGCCAGTTTTAAAACATCGGCGGCTTAAGTTGTACGTATTGTAGAAGATTATTGTTGGTGTTGTTTTAAAGGCAAAACAGTAGAGTATATGACAACATATCCAAGGCTTTAAGGATTTCTCATGAATTAATAACACCCATATGACAGACATTTAAATAAAAAAAAAAACGAATGCAGCGAAATTCTAACTTGCAGCTCTCCCGTTGCCGACCGAAGCGACGCTTTTCCGAAATCTTTTCTGAATTAAGTCTGTCCTGGATTTACTTACAGGAGTAGGAAAATGAAATACAAGGCACAATATGGAAAAGTAAATGTATTATGTATGAACTAGTAAACAAATTAAGTCATTATTAAGGCTAGCTTACATAGGATCTTCGCGTCGTCTATTACTATGTAATAATAATATTATATCTATTTTCTTTAAAGAAACTGTTGAGGAACAAATATAGAAGTATCTACAAAAAGTTAAAGGTAACTAGTTGAATATCGAACCTACGGATTTACCATCATATACATTTGGCACAAGCATTCACAGATTATATTACAAACCGAACTTGCATACAATATAAGCTTACACCTAGGTATATATTATTTACTTATAAAGAACAAGTGCACACACTTCAGAACTTAAAATTAATAATATTAGAACGTATAAAAGATATAAAAACACAAACGTAAACAAAACATGATTTATACTTGTAATATGTAGGTAAAGATAAATGAATGAGCTAAACATTAAATTTATCTAAAAATGAGGTTGGGGCTTGGCCTAATTATTTCGTGGCTTTCGAATGTAGAGGTTTTGGAATGTCAAATTCAAGAGACAGTCACGAAAAACTGGTAACTGAGGGCTTTAAGGATAGGTATGTATCTCGTAGTAAGGATGAAGAATTGCTCTATTTAGAAGTTTACGGAAAGTTAACCAATTGATTTTAATAGTAAGCGCGTTTTATATAAAAACGATATAAACTACCTTTTTCTTCCATGAATAATAATAACATTCAGCAAAATCTCAAACTCAGTCCTCATACATTTCAGGTTGATCCCGAACGCCCGCTCATAAACTTAACAGACAGCGACGACAGTCATCTGAGTCTCATCATTTACTTACACTAGCTTCACTTTAAGATCTACATAGACAGCTTAGCTTAAACAATCGAATAGCTTCTGATAGAGGCTATGTTCACAGCAATAGGTAGAGTTTACAAACTAAGAATAATTTATTGATTTTGTACATTTTAGTTTTGGTATCCAGTTTCTATAGGAAGCTAGTCTTTTCGTTCACTGTTTCTTCTTCCCCTTCTTGCTGGGCTTTTCTTCCGTCTCTGGTGGTGTGGGGGGTTGCTCGGCCCAGGGCGACCAGTCGGGCTGCGGCAGCTCGCGGCAGTCCACGAGCGGGTTGGTGGCGTCCACCGCCTGCATCACGCGCGGCTGCGCCTGGTCCAGCATGATCTCGTTGGAGCACAAAACGCCGGCTAGTGTGGTCTTGCGGATTTCTGTCAGTTGCTCTGTAGAATGAAAAGAGTTTACTATGCAAATTGATCTACAATGAAAAATTATGAATACTTCCATTTGTCGATGAAGTTAGTGGTTTACGGTTAAGTTCTGAAACTTTGGCCCAATATTCGGTAATTAATCTTGGGCTTTGGAGGCACGTTAACCTCCTGGTATTAGATAATTTAATGGTGGTCATTTGAATTTGCGGGAAGCCATTTCAATTTTGTGACAGTCAACCAACTATCACTGGAAGTATCTCATCCTCACAACATTTTGGTGAACTCATTGGTAGTGAATAGGAGTGAATAAGAGGTTTGGGTTAGTTGGTGGACGTTAAAATTTTCAGGGTGCTGAATTGACTTCTGACAAACCCTAACGACAACCTACGTATACGGGTCCTAGCGCTTTGCGTGCCTTTACCTTGACATTTAGAGTGAACACATGAAGTCACTGATATTGCGTAATCGCAAATTCGATTCCGTAATCGAAATCGAACCACTCACCGATAGTGAAGCCGGTGACGGGGTCCCCGCTCTCGTACCAGTAGCGGTCGCCGCGCTTGAGGCGCAGGAACTGGTCGGCCACGAGGCACGTGAGCGTGGCGCCCAGCAGCCGCCCGCCCGGCTGCTCCGCCAGCGCGCCCGTGTACAGGTCGATGTCCTCCACCGACCTGACAACATACAACACTCCTTACAAATGGCTGATCGAATAAAGGAAGCGACGGAATAATCTTTACCACTAAAGTTTGAACAAGAACCTATAATAGCAGACATTTTGCTTTGGTCCTCATGATGTTATTACCAGATAACAGCAGAAGAACGCCGAAGACTGGTACAGTTGTATGCACCGGTAGGGTGAGCTATTTTTTTACTTTTTAGAGTATATCGAACGAGCTGAACCCTGTTTTGGTCCTATATTTAGAAAATTAGAGCCCCTGAACCACCTTTTCCGAACTTTAAGAAACTAAATTTACAAGGGACTCAAATGTCGCACTCCACACGGCCTCGACACTCACGTATAGATGGTGGCGATCCTGTCATAGGACGAGGCGTCGAACACCTCGCGCAGGTCCTCCAGCGCGGCGGGGCGCGGGAAGCCGCACGCCTCGCGCCACCACACGTAGCCGCGCAGCCCGTGGTCGCGCCCGCGCTGCAACCAGCAAACATTGTATTGACCAAAACAGATATGATTCAGAAGCCAGACTAATATTATAGCTGCTTAAAATGCTATAATATTAGTCTTTAATTGTCACAGTCTTTGACGATGGAATTCGTGTCATAGTAAAGACATAGAAACACTGATTCAAAAAACATTTGATGATTATCGACTTATTGACAGTATTTCCGAGCCGTACCTGTATGTTGAGGGAGACGAGGTCGAGGCCGCAGGGCGCGGGCTTCTTGACGGTCGTGTTGGCCGCCGCCGGCGCCGGCTGCTCGAACAGGTGCTCGCTCAGCTAAACAAACAATAGAACGGTTATTCTAAATAAGTTCATTCACTGCACCAATAACTTCAAATTGTGATTTCTGAACGAATGTCCGCTCCCAGACCTACCCGTTGTTACTAGATCTGTTATTGATACTGCAGGTAAGTGCCCAAACTATAGAGCCACAAAGGTTGTTACAATCCATCATCCATACACAGTTACTTATAAGGGTTTCTCAAAAATTTCATTCTTTGACTGATTCATCTGGCCAAAATTATTTCAATTTTATCTCTGTTTTACATGCTTATATGAAAATAAATACCTATATTAAAATAAATATATACTCACTCATTTTACTTTATCATATAAATATATACTCATTTTACTCATTTTTGGTAGTTTTTGAGATATGGTTGTTTAAAAAGTCCAGATGAATCAGAATTTGTTGACAGAGAGCTGTAATTTTTACTTTCAAGTAGATTTTTGTGTGGTCTTTTAAGACTCTTTCTGATCTTGAATCCAATTTCAGGTCTTTATGGTAAATTTACTGAAATCTGCGTAAAATATGCTTCAAGGCAATTACTTTTTCAAAATGTTTTCTTGCAGCATTATTAAGCAATAAAAGCTTCTTTGTCTATGGAAAGGTAAAAAACTTGTTTATGTTTTGATCAATGTGGTGCTTTGATCATATGAATCAGGCACACATGAATCAGAAATTTACCTAAAATCATGCGTAACTCATCATATACACAGACTTCACTGTTATTATTTATTTACATGAATCTAGAACCCAAAAGCACAAATTGATGTTTTAAAAAATAAAATAAATTGTATAAAGTAGGCATGTGAATCAGAGTGCCATCTAAACCAAATACAGATGAATCAGGTATTTGCCTTCATGACACAGGATCTATGCCACCTAGCTGCACATCCTCTTTCTAGCTCGTTTGTTGCAAGACTTGCTTCTCCCTGCACAGGTAGCGATATTCCTAATTTATTTATCTGACCGAGTGCGGTTAAGCGCAACTTATGCCATATGAATCAGTATTATACGCCGGGCACTACAAATTAACTTATTTTTAAAAACATCAACGTAGAAATTCGCACAATTCACAGAAATTTTATTTTGTTGGGGGCAATTTATTACTTTTCGATAGAATTAAAATTTATATTCATTCATCAAATGGAAATTTATACATAGACCATTATGTTGTGGAAAATGACAAACGGACGCGCCATATGAATCAGGAGAACCAACTTATTTATTTTTTTATTTTATACCTAGGCTGCAATTATTGTAAAAATACAATTTCTCCAGTAAGGGATAAAGCCAAACTGTACCCAAAATAATTTTATGCATTTATGTTCACTAGTTATAGAAATATACCCAAAGACATCAAAAATTTTGTCTTTGGAGAAATACCCATAAAATGTGGGTTGTCTCTTCTCTTCAGAGGCGTTTATCTGGATAGGTAATTTTTCCCGTCTTCCAATTACAACCATTCTTATAATCTGTGGTAAGCGTAATTGGACGATCACAGGAACAAATTCAATCATATCTAAATTTTTTTGCATTACTAGTTTTTGTCAAAAAGTAATTCCAGAAAAATGGCTCAAGTCCATCAAAGCAAAAACTATCTGCAGAAACTCAGATTGTACGAACACATGATGTAGTACCTCGGAGGTGACGTGCGCGGAGCCGCCGTGGATGGGCGTGGTGATGGCGGAGGCGACGGCCTGCTGCGCGCCGCGCGGCGAGTACAGCGAGTACGGGTTGAACAGCATGCGGTGCAGCTGCGTGTAGCTCACCGAGCCCGCCGTCAGGTCCGCATTGTGGATGAGGCCCTGCGGGAGGCGGGGCACTTAGTACACGATCGAATTACCAAGTTACGTTTAAGACGTTTACGTCACTTTCCAGCAGACGAGCTACAGAAAATCTTAAATTTTTTAGGAAAACTGAAACTAGCATTGATGTGTAATAACGTTTTCTTAATAAGCTCTTCATTATGTTACTTTAAAGCTAGAACTAAAATTTTCAATTCCATAGAAAGAATGAATTTTACATTGAACTGAATGGAGCGGGCTTACGTGAGGCTGACTGTACAAAAACGAAAATGTGTATCTTCCTGATTCTGTTTTTCCGGACCATTAAAGTCCTATTTCTTTCTTTCATATGCTGACATGTAGTGAGCCACTTGATGACCACTTGATGTATATTATAGACATATATGTAGAATACATATGTCTATAATATACATCAAGTGGTGAGAGACTTAATAAAAATCTATTTTTGGATGGTGGCCTAAATGAAACATGAAGGTTTTGAAATGAAGCTCGTTTCTTCAGAAACTACTGCTGGAGCACATGATCACTGAAGCGACATTTGACCGTGGACTTAATCAAAGTTACCATATTAACGAAATTTAAAGTCCTGCCGCCAAGAGACTGCTTCAGTGATTGGGCCCACTAGATTGATGTCCCATAAGGACCAAACAGTGAATTCAAAAAAAATATTATTTTTTGTTCTGTGATACGTCCCATTGACTTTATTGTAGGAAATAATGAGATCAAGTACGGTCAGCAAGCAAACTAGTAAGAAAAACTAACAAAAGATCTAACAAATTATTCATCTTGAAATAAAAAAAAACACACAATTTATTAAGCTTTAAAGAATAAAAAAAAATAACATGACTGCATGCACGTCGCTTAGTATCTACGGCGGGTTGCTATAAAAGAATAAGAATGACTGCAACGTTGCGAAACTTTGCGATTCGCTGTCTCACTTGCACTTAAGTTCAACTGCATCAGGCTATCTCGAGTGAGCGAGCGCGAGCTTTGTTACTGTGAAACGATATTTGCAAGTGCGACAAAGAAAGCACTAAAAATATCTTTATTTCCATTCACAGTCCATTCAGTTTAAACTTTATTGTGGGAATATGTGCACACGCGTTTAATTTTTGTTTATTGCAAATAATAGTAATATTACAAAGAATTAAATTTAATGGAAAATTTAGTTATGTGATAAGTGGTTTATATAATTATTACGCTTACAGTTAACTTACAGTTTTCCAAAGGTAAGTTAACTGTAAACGAATTTTACTTATTTATTTTACACCATTGTTTAAAATAAATACTGTAAAATGAAACGTTTTTTTGCTTCATTTAATACTTTCTTATATAATATTATTCATCATCATCTTAAGAGTACAAATATAATATTGTATTTAACTATATCAACTAATTATTTTATAGTATGATTTAATTTTTGCGAATTATAACTAATTTATTTAAAAGAAGGATCAAAAAGTAAAAATACCTACATATTAATATCAAAGGCATCAAGTTTAACTAAAGTTTGAAAAAAATAGCAATAATAAAACTGATATTTAGGAAAAGCCGTTGTTTGAGCCAAAATACCTAGAAAGTGTCAGCAGCCATTTAGTTTTCAAAATCCTATTGGTTTTTTTCTTTTTGGTGTCATTTTTATAATTAACTCGATTTTTAATTCGTAGGGAACAAGATGTCACAACCACAACCATCTACTTCATATAACCAAATTGGACAAATAACCTCATACATTAAAATTGTCAATACCTACATACTTTATTTTATTACATCATAGTTTTATAGTGTTTTAAATGTAACATGTTTTTAATTTTTATTGTTGATTATTTTTAATATTAATGTTTATTACGAATCAATATTTTGTCGTTTATTGATATTAGTTTGCTTGCTGACCGTACTTGATCTCATTATTTCCTACAATAAAGTCAATGGGACGTATCACAGAACAAAAAATAATATTTGTTTTGAATTCACTGTTTGGTCCTTATGGGACATCAATCTAGTGGGCCCAATCACTGAAGCAGTCCGCCAAGAAAGGTCCACTTGGATTGGTAGCTTTTTACGCCACATTGATCGAGTAGCGATAGGAGAATTTCACACTTTTATAACCTACGCATTATTACATTACAGTTGTTTAACAGTTGTAGAAAAGTTATTGGACTCTCGTTTGGCACTTTTTTTTTTAAATTACTCTAATCGGAATAAAATTCTTTGTTGCTCATTAAGCGTTTATCATTAAAATCACGGATTAGAACATTGTAGTAGGCTATGAAATAATTTTCGTCTGCGAACGTTTTAAAACAGCGTGGTAAGTCTCACCGGAAGCAGCGTATGCGCGAACCGGAAGGCGGCGGCGGAGAAGTGGTTGGCGATGGAGGGGTCTACGTCCGGGTCGTATCCCGCCCAGTAGCCCTCGGTTTGGACAGTCAGGTTCAGTGCCCACATCACGTCCGAGCCTGTGGATGTGAGGATCAGGTTAATATTGATAAAGACTTTCCTTTTGTTTTTCTTTTGTAAATTGTCTTAATATGAAGGTGATGAAGAAATAAGCTTGTGAACAGACATCCAATCAACAAGATGTTCTATTTCAGTAGCTTAAGTCCCAAATCCACATCAGTACTGATACAGCCGTTAAAAAAGCACGGACCGTTCCAGGGTCTAAGTAGCAAGCAGTACTGAATGTACTCCAGAGCTTCTAGTAACAGTTATTCGTCGAGCCGTGCGGCCCCTACTCTAGATGAGTAGGAGATGTGCTGCATCTGCGCGCCCACGGCGCGGCGCGCCTCCTGGAACAGGCGCTCGTCGTCCCACGCGGGGTTGAGGCGCGTTATAGCATCCACCCCACCCTGCCCTGTACTGACCCAGCACGAGCGGCAGGAACTCGGAGTAGGAGATGTGCTGCATCTGCGCGCCCACGACGCGGCGCGCCTCCTGGAACAGGCGCTCGTCGTCCCACGCGGGGTTGAGGCGCGTTATAGCATCCACCCCACCCTGCCCTGTACTGACCCAGCACGAGCGGCAGGAACTCGGAGTAGGAGATGTGCTGCATCTGCGCGCCCACGGCGCGGCGCGCCTCCTGGAACAGGCGCTCGTCGTCCCACGCGGGGTTGAGGCGCGTTATAGCATCCACCCCACCCTGCCCTGTACTGACCCAGCACGAGCGGCAGGAACTCGGAGTAGGAGATGTGCTGCATCTGCGCGCCCACGACGCGGCGCGCCTCCTGGAACAGGCGCTCGTCGTCCCACGCGGGGTTGAGGCGCGTTATAGCATCCACCCCACCCTGCCCTGTACTGACCCAGCACGAGCGGCAGGAACTCGGAGTAGGAGATGTGCTGCATCTGCGCGCCCACGACGCGGCGCGCCTCCTGGAACAGGCGCTCGTCGTCCCACGCGGGGTTGAGGCGCGTTATAGCATCCACCCCACCCTGCCCTGTACTGACCCAGCACGAGCGGCAGGAACTCGGAGTAGGAGATGTGCTGCATCTGCGCGCCCACGGCGCGGCGCGCCTCCTGGAACAGGCGCTCGTCGTCCCACGCGGGGTTGAGGCGCGTTATAGCATCCACCCCACCCTGCCCTGTACTGACCCAGCACGAGCGGCAGGAACTCGGAGTAGGAGATGTGCTGCATCTGCGCGCCCACGGCGCGGCGCGCCTCCTGGAACAGGCGCTCGTCGTCCCACGCGGGGTTGAGGCGCGTTATAGCATCCACCCCACCCTGCCCTGTACTGACCCAGCACGAGCGGCAGGAACTCGGAGTAGGAGATGTGCTGCATCTGCGCGCCCACGACGCGGCGCGCCTCCTGGAACAGGCGCTCGTCGTCCCACGCGGGGTTGAGGCGCGTTATAGCATCCACCCCACCCTGCCCTGTACTGACCCAGCACGAGCGGCAGGAACTCGGAGTAGGAGATGTGCTGCATCTGCGCGCCCACGACGCGGCGCGCCTCCTGGAACAGGCGCTCGTCGTCCCACGCGGGGTTGAGGCGCGTTATAGCATCCACCCCACCCTGCCCTGTACTGACCCAGCACGAGCGGCAGGAACTCGGAGTAGGAGATGTGCTGCATCTGCGCGCCCACGGCGCGGCGCGCCTCCTGGAACAGGCGCTCGTCGTCCCACGCGGGGTTGAGGCGCGTTATAGCATCCACCCCACCCTGCCCTGTACTGACCCAGCACGAGCGGCAGGAACTCGGAGTAGGAGATGTGCTGCATCTGCGCGCCCACGGCGCGGCGCGCCTCCTGGAACAGGCGCTCGTCGTCCCACGCGGGGTTGAGGCGCGTTATAGCATCCACCCCACCCTGCCCTGTACTGACCCAGCACGAGCGGCAGGAACTCGGAGTAGGAGATGTGCTGCATCTGCGCGCCCACGGCGCGGCGCGCCTCCTGGAACAGGCGCTCGTCGTCCCACGCGGGGTTGAGGCGCGTTATAGCATCCACCCCACCCTGCCCTGTACTGACCCAGCACGAGCGGCAGGAACTCGGAGTAGGAGATGTGCTGCATCTGCGCGCCCACGGCGCGGCGCGCCTCCTGGAACAGGCGCTCGTCGTCCCACGCGCGGTTGAGGCGCGCCAGCTGCGCGGCGACGGCGTTGTGCTGCCGCGCCCACACCAGGTGCATCGTGGTCAGGTGCAGGTTCTCGTTCGCTCGGTCGTCGCCTGGAATATAAAATTGTTTATGTTAGATACACATCTATACCAACACAATATTTATTCGCTTAACATACGAAAAAATCCAGTACAGTGATTGGAAAAACAGTCGCAGACAGTTCATATTATACCCTACTTCATACTTTTGCAAACCGTACCTTGGTTTACCGTCTAGGAGTAGTAAAAACCATTACGTCTAACCTTCCCAATGATGTCCAAATTTTGGAAGTTAATTTGGACGGTAAAGTTACTTTAATATAGTTATAGTAAGATATGTGGGACTGATACATTTTGTAAATTAAGTATAATGGCGAAGGTGCTCATTTCGGTGGAATCAAAAGCAAGGATAAGATTTGACCTGGTTTTCTAAGCTTGTATTATTGAGGACACTCAGTGGAACAAAAGCAATTAAGTTTACTTCAAAAATGTACACACTGGCTACCTGAAGTATGTAAATTGCATATGATATGTTTTCGCGTCACGTTGCGCCGAGTTAGCTTTTTGTTACCTTTATCCATGTGTTTTTTAATGTTTATTAATAAAATGAACGCCTAACAGTGAACTTGTATTTCAATCAATAAACCATCTAGTACCAACCCCCTTATGGCGACCCTGCCTACCTCGAGCCAGCTACTACTTTATTAATAAGACCAAAGAAGAAGAATCTAAAAAAATATAGAAAACAGAAGACTTAATTATGGGTAAAAGTTATTCAAAGGAAGAAGTCATTGTTCAGTTGCCCAAAACGCGAACGGAAATACTAGCTTCTTCAAATACAAGACTAAATAAAGAAGGCCAGATTTACGATGTTATCATAGTCGTCGTGGTCATCATCGCTGCCGCCGTCTACTATATTCTCAAGAAATGCCGAAAAAGCGCTATCAAAACATTAAGGCGAGAATTGAACGCTATTTCTATTGAAAGTCTCGCCCGCCCGTCAAACTTGTAAGAAGAAAGAACGAAGTCCACGGAGATACCGGCCCATATTCAGGAACTGTCAAGATTAAGATATTAAAAATCAAGGTTAAGATATCAAAGGGTTTACATTCAAGAGGTTCCTGAGGACTATCCAGCCACTAAACGCATACTGAAGAGGTTTCCAGCCCGCAGCCTGACGAGCCCAAGGATATTTCGATTCAAACAGAAATCATGTTCCCGTGAGGCCCCTTGCCGCCGCGCGCTGAGTACCGCCAGCACACACCGTCCAGGGTATGACGTGTTAATTTCGATCAGTGCTAGATTAGTCATTTTAGATTATTTTTTTAACTTCTTATTATAATTTTTTTTAACCTTAGGTAAGTAATGTTTACAGGAGTTGAATAATATCCTTAAAAGTTTAAGAGAAATGAAAGAATACTTAATTAAGATAGGCCCATCGCGTAGACAAAGCTCTGAGTCCGCACAAAATAAATTGAAAGAGGCACAGATTTTGTATTCTCGTTTGGAGTATATTTCGTCCGATATTAAATTTAAGATAGAGAATTCTGTCTGAGATAAGCAGCGATAGTTTAGTTTGTTTTAATAAAGCCATAGAATAAATTAATAGTTTATATAACAAAATTTTAAGTCTATTTAGTATATTTGAAATTTTTTAAAAAGGCTATGTCTGCAAATAATTTCGATTTAAAAACGGCGCTTGCTCTTTTACCTACAATGAGCGCGCAGGAGAGCGTGCTTATTAAATTAATAGACAGCATTCAACTTTATAGCGACATGTTGAACGAAGATGGCAAAAAACAATTAATAAACTTTATCACAGTTCTGTGTCGAAAAACAATCGAGTAAAAATCCCTCACAGCGTACCTGACTCAAAGCAGTATCGTCCTTTGGCGATCATGGCGGCACTGTTGCAGCCGTCGTCGGGGTCGGTGGAGGGCGGCAGCAGCTCGCGGCCCGCCGCCAGCAGCGTGGCCAGCCGCCCGCCCGACCACGCGCGCAGGCGTTTTGTGCGCGTTTCACTGAATCCGTAGACTGTGGAGCCGTCGATGTATGCAGTTGCCTGGTTGAGCTGCTCGCGGGGACCTAGCCGGAGAAGGGGAGGGAAGCTATTTATTTGCGAAATACAGCTTGTAAACAATATTTAGGCAATATGAAAGCTTGAATGTTGATGCGCTCAAGAAATCTGTATGCGCTGTAAATTCTCCATTGAGAGCTGTCGAAAACAATATTGATGTAGAGTTCAAATTCGCCCTGACTCCGAGAAATCTTGATTGTTAACAGTATTATTACCTACCTACCAACCTCAGATATTAAATTGAAATAGCTATTTTGCTCACATTTTATTTTTATTGTCTTTGCAATTATAACCTCAAAATCTGTAATTATTTGGAGCATAACAAGATTTAACAAATTGACCATTTGATTCAAGATACATGGGATGAAATGAACAGTAATTTAGAATATTAGAAATATGTTTCTACTGTTCCTGCTTCCAGGGCGGGCAATTAATGAAGCCTAGGCAAACTAAAAAAACTAGGCTCCTTTTTTCAAAAAGTCCAAAACTTACTTCCTCTCTAGTTGTGGGGTAAAGTAAGTGTAACGTACCAAAGTTGCAGGTGGGCGCGGAGGCGGAGCGCACGAACTCCATGCAGGTGAGGTTGTACTGCTGGTAGAAGGGGTCCTCGGGCGCCAGCGGCACGGGGAAGCACTCGGGGTGCGGCGCCTGCCACGCCGCGCAGCACGACAGCGCGCTGCTGTTCTGACCTGAGCCGCGGAGGATTCACTCAGTAACGAAAAAGGAGTTTAGTTGTCAGAAAAACTCTTATTGAGAAAATAAACTCTTGCTCAGAACTGCAATTTTACTCAGACTCCGATGTTTCTTGATCATACATAATGTCCCCACTTTTATATTTATTTACTTTTTATTTATAAATAGTTAGCAACTTGCCAGCTCAAGGCTAAAGCACGACAAGTCTGACAAATTTGTAATTTCACCAGTTATTCCTTGCATTTTTCCGAAACATACCATAGATAGACTCTTCGACATCATAAGTACAAGGCGATGTTTAAAAAAGGATGAAATTTAATCGGCACACTACTTAATTTTGGCGCTCTATTTCGTAGGTAAAGAATAAGTATCAGAAATCAATCATCTTGGAGTCGTAAGTGAAAGTTCCTAAGCTAAAGTTGTAAAGTAAATTTTAGCTTACGAACTTTTAGGAATAGGCTGGAGTAGCGAGGGCTACAGAACTAATTCACTTCGGTCGCGACAGAACTTGTTATGCAGACCTGTTTTTCCAACTAGCCTTCGCCAACCTTGCTACGAGTACTTCGCTATTCGGAGAGGAACAATAAAAAGAGGAAGAGTAGGTACAGGTACAAGGAAAAAATAATGTATTCTCACCCTTGCTGAGCGCGGTGGCGGTGATGTCGTGGTCGAGGAACTGCCCCCACACGGCCAGCATGACGGTGAAGGCGGTGTCGTGCGCGTACGACGGCCGGTGCACGGTGACGCTCACGTCGCGCGCGGACGGCAGCGGCCCGCCGTCCGCGGCCAAGCGCGGGCTCGAGATGCCTGGTGATGACGTGAAATGGGTAAGATTCTTTACCATAACAATATATTAGACCCTAGTTGAGGTATCTTGCTAATGTTATAAACCTGAAGGAAAGAGTAACTACCCAGGATGGCCGTTCGTTAGTCTTTCATGTTGTAACAGTGAATTGAAATCGGTATTTCAGTGGTCTTTGCACCCTGAGAATGCTTCTAGCTAGATTAAAGCTAAAAATGTGTCAGTGTTGGCTTGCGGTGCAGGTTGTACATTTTCGCGTCTGTGTTTGTAAGACACATTTGATGTATTAATTAATTGTTTAACGAAATATGACATCATTTGATTACACAAGGCGTTATAGTAATACAAAGTCCTGAAAGAAGTTGGTGACTATTTAGGTACATGAACAAGTAATACTCTTTTGGAAACAAATTGTTTGATCACAATCCCATGAAAAGGGATGGCCGTTGTATCAATTGCAGTGGTAGCGCAATGTAGGGAATCCGTCATATTGTCGTCGCTTCGTTGTCTTATGGTATTGGTAGATGTCGCTACTCTTCTATACATTAAGCATTAACAGGCATCGAATAGAAACTCACCATCTCCATACGCGGGCGGCAGCAGCCTCCGGAAAGGCGTCTTGGAGACCCCCCATCGCAGCGGGCGCTGCAGGTTGTTGCAGCTGCCGTCGATGGAGCGGAACTTGCTGGGCGGGCACTGCGCAGCTTCCTGCATGCAGTAGCGCAGCGGCAGGAACGAGTTGTTGGTCGCTGGACCGTGTCCGACGCTGCCTGGGACTTCCACTGGCATGCTGGAAAAGATTGTGTGACAGTTAACCGATGTAATAGTTCAAGGGAACCTAGTTGGGCGGTGCTTCGCAGACGACTGTTGGCTATACCCCTCGACACTCTCGTTTGGGGTATGCTGACTTTGCTAACAATGTATGACCGCTACAATAGCTTTTGCGCACCTAATAATTAAAAAAATATACATATTAGTAGAGTATTGAAAAATCGGCCTTAATTAAATGCCGTGACAATGTGAAGACTAATTTATCTTAATTTTTGACGACTAAGACTTTACGTTTCGTAGTCTTTACTGGTTTCTTAACATTCCGCACGGTAAAGAGTGAAATAAAAAAACATTATTTAACGCAATAAATAATGTTTTTTTATTATTGTGACGTTGAAGATGTAAATTTAAATTTAATGCAGTAATTAATGCTTTTCCCATCTTTGACATTCTAAAATATTATCATTCTAATTTTTTTTTTTCTTTTTTTTTTTTTTGTAATCCTAATTATTTTATATTGTCATTTTTCATACTAACATTCAATTTGTAATTTGATTGATTATTCTTATGTTCTCATTATTACTATTTTTTTATTGTATCTATCCTGATAATTACCAGTATGTACCAATGATCTGTTAATTGATTGAAATAAATGATTTGAATTTAAATTTGAATAAAATCCACTGAAAGAAGTATTGTATTTAATGAGGAGGATGCATAAAATACGACTAAAACCATTGAAATAAAGCCCGAAATTAGTTGCGAGATCCATTCTTTCAACCATCCTTTAATTTCAACTTGTAAGGCACAGCTCGTTCGTGCATAGCAACTTAAATCTTAACAAATACGGCTACATCACAGCGGGAAGTTATACACAGTCTTCAGTACTTTCAACTTTTTAAGCCAAAAACTTAACGATTTACACATTTTACTGTAGTGTTGTGTGCCAATTTAGATGTTTGTTATCTTATTTTAAGATCTAATTCTAGACTTTCTCTTACTAATTTAAACTGTTGTGTAGATATGAGTTTCATTAAAGTATAAATATCAATAAAAAAAAGACCATAAAAAGAACAAACTTAAGATGAGGTAGGTAGGTGATGAGATAGAAATTAAAAATAATTAAATAAAATCCCCAGACAATCACACCAACTATATGGCCTCAAAGTAAGCTGAGCTTGTGATATGGGATACCATGTAGCGAACTAGGGGGTCACCTAGAATATAAATACATATGTATATAGATAAACGCCCAGACCCGGATAATTTTTTTTCTCGGATCATTTGCTCACGATTTGCGCAGTAGCGTCTTAGTTGGTAGAGCAGGGCGAAATTCGGGTTCGAGTCCCGGTCGGGGGCGTTTTTATGAACATGCGATGCTCACGGATTACTTTACGAGTTATAGATACAATACACCACATAGCGGTGCTAGCGCCGCTAGGAATTAATTGAATGATCTCTCACCGCATCGCCTACTACATTTTATCTTTACATTTACATTTTAACTATCAAATACTATTTAGTGCATTCAAAAGATTTCTAGAATGCCGATATTCTTGTTTTTGTTAGGAAAAAAATTGATCATCGGATACTTACCTACATCCGTGACTACGGACCTAAAAAACCTAAGCTTTGATGCGATGCTACATTGGTGTTGAGACAAAGAACTCAAAATAACAATTAAAAAGTACTTGTTTTTGTTGTTGATTACATTATTTTTGAACTTCGTTATTATTCCTTTCGAAGCGTAGTAATCGACTGAGCAAGCTAACCACGTGATTGCCCACAAACTTTTTACAGGCGCTATCATCGTCAGCTCCGTTAAATACGTGTGTCAGCTCATTTTGTACCTTTTTACTAGACTTTGTACAAGATTAAATAAAAAAAAAAAAACAAAATAAAACTACCACCATTTCCGTATTCTTCTCCACTTTCATCCCCACAACTGTAAACTAAAAAACACTTAATTTAAATCGCTTCATCAGTTCGAGAGCTATGATACCGCAGACAGAATCGCACACACACAGCACAGATACGTCAAACTTATAACACCCCTGTTTTTGCGTCAGGGTGAAAAAGTACTTAAGTTTTCACCATTCAACATTAAATAATAATGTAACCGTGTGTCTTTGGGAACAGATCTCGTGGCCGATCGTGCGTGACACTCATGGCCACGTGACCCTCCTCATAACCACGTTTTCGTACCTAAAAACCCTTTACTGCTATAATATTATTGCATCAAACTTGAAGAAACATATTATGAAGATTAGATGCATCGCCATCTATCGTTCGTTGAGGTTAAGGACAAATGGAAGCTAAATCCCCAATTACCCAAACTGGCCCCCACTTACTATTTAACCCCTAAAGCAAGCTCGCTACGTAAGCCTGCGTTATTTATGAGTTATGAGACCTGAGACCGTTTGTTGAACTATGTATCTTTTCATTTCTTTCGTAGTATACGCTCAGACCTAAGAAAATATAGTAAATTGGTTTCACAATCTGACCCGACTGCGTATTGAACCCCTGACGCTACCGCGCGCGAGAGCGTCCGGACCGCTGCGCTGCTCTCATTAATTTTGGATATTCATTATGCAAAATTTCAAACCTTTCATTTCTTATCTCACATTATGTCAATAACTATGCTGACCGGTCTGATGACGCACATCGAACATCTACATGTATCTATTAGACAAAGTTTAGCATCTCATTATGTTTTATTTATATTGAATAAAATAACAAATGACCACCTAAGTTAAGATTAACGTGCTCGTCGGACCGGCGGCGGCGGCGGCGACGGCAGCGTGGGATAGTTAATTCGCTATGATATGGGATAATTACTTTTATGTTTGTTTGTAACGTAATCCATACTTTTCTAATAAAGCTGAAACATTTTGGAGCGGAAGCGGTTTATTTTATCGAAAAAATTCTAGGGGATAATTCGGACGGCACGTAAAGCCATTGGTTCTGGCAGCTATATACTTGCAAAATAAGTCGCTAAGGCTTGTCAGGATCTATTTCAAATAGTGCTAGGACAGCTTGGTGGTACAAGTACCAAACCGTCTCGCTTCCAACGTTGCTGCAGTGAGCTTATAGAGTAGGGCTGTGATGATGCCACTTACTTCGTATACCATAGTTCCTGAGAACTAAGTAAATGATTATTCGATTTTCAGGGCTACACAACTCAAGGAAGATTTTTATAAGATCTTTATTTGTAGTTATTACCAAATATTACCTACACCATTAGGTATACTGTGAACTGTGTGTGGTATACCTGCTGAGAACAAACGTTGGCAATCATTTTTGGGAAGAAAAGGAATAAAAGCTAATTTCCTTTATTACGTTCCGTAGTTTGATATAAATTTTAGATTATAAAATAATTTAATTCATAGTTGATCCATACAAGGATAACGTCAACTTTCGAGTCCCACCTTCCTAGCTTCCTTTGGGCTGCCCAGTTGGTGTTTCAGTTTGATTGAGCTGTGAATGTTTTTCTCTATTAGGCATTAGTAGCTTGTGGTATGTAAACCACATATAACCTGATGTTAGTTCTAGTCATAACCAACCAAAGTAAATCAATACTTCAATATTCAGTTCAGCAACACTGTTAATGCTAATAAAACTAATGTGATCACTTCCTTGTTGTGTCTGCAACACGCTTGGGTTACCGAAGTCGATTGGTGGAAGCAGCGAAGTGGAAATGATCTCGTTGTCAGCGTCTCGTCGCCGACGCCGCTTGGCTTCACGCGGGTAATCCAAAACTAGTCATTGTTTTTGGACATTTTTACTTGCCAAAATATTGTTTTAGTGAGGCCTGTTTTTGCGAAATTCATTACCTAAACCAGTTTCCTCTATGAGCCTCTACCTTCACAGGTTCTTATGGCTTAGATACTTTGGAAACGAATAAATAAGCGTTGCTTTGTGAAATTTTACGACATGCTATAAATTTCAATTCGAATTTAAAAGTTTAAAAAACAGTTCTTTTAAATGAGATGGTAGATCTAAACAACGTATATTAAATTTTCTGCGGCGTAGTAAGTAAGTAGTTTGAGTTCGCTCTAGAGGTGGTTCGATTCAAATTGATAGTCTGAATATCAATCACGTTCTTCATAAAAATAGCTCACGTTCTTTAGGGCTTTATATATTTTGATTATTTAAGGAGTTATACACGATTTTAATCCTGGTAGTTAGGTACTGGATGAGTCACGGTTAGTTTAATGAATTGCAATACATGGCTATTTCACTCAGAACGGAAAAGGGATAATTTTAGTGATGTTAGATTCTACGTTTATAGAAAAGTGGATAGGTAAGTTTATAGAATCTGGTATCGAGGCATTTCAGATCTACGCTTTCCATACGTTGCGTCGTTTCATAGCAAGATTCCGAATTCCAGGCGCACGTAAAGCATACATACATCCCTTCTTTTCTCATTAAAATACCTAATAGTCCAAATATAGTAATCGACACCTCCGCGTTATTCGGTAACAAATAGGCAGTGAAGCCAAACTGGGGCGGGTGTCGAGTGTCGCGGTCTAGCCGCGGCGCGGGGAGCTCGCGGCTCCGGTTACACATTTGTGTGTGCTTTAGAATGTTAGATACTGCCTGCGACCCTGTTCGAGTCACATTTCACCGGAGAATAACGATATCGATCGAAGCGAACAGGATGTTCGAAATTTTGATAAGTTTTCCTTTCCTGTCACTGTTTGGTTTAATTACAATTAAAAGACGATCTTACGTACGAAGCATGTTCTTCAATGTCCGACAGAAATACAGATATTATGCATGTAATCCCCTTTTAGAATTAAGATTCCGAGATTTTACATAACTACTCATAATTAATATCTAAGTTTACCCCTGGTGTGGCTATCAGTATAGCCTCTGCTTTTGTAGACTATAATTATACTTATTTCGGATTTTAAATTGGGTGTAACATCGAAGTCGTCATCAGTACTTGGCTTTGATTTAGATGGACAGCAAACAACTTAACCAATCTCAGTTGAAGAAGGATCTTTATCGCGAAGTTTAGGCTGTTAAACTGGACGGCAGCGACAGCGACAGCGAAAACAACTGCGGCGCGGGCAGCGGCGTGGGCAGCGATTTCCGCGACACGATACAAAGTATTGAGTTTGTATGAAACCGCGACAAATCGCTCTCTCGCCCGCTGGCGTCGAGAATGGCCCAGATTCCCGCGTCGCTGCCCGCGCCGCTGTCGCTGTCGCCGCCGCTGCCGTCCAGTTTGCAGCCAGGGTCTATCTAGTGACCATAGAATCTGCTGCAGTATAAACTATTCCATACACGACATGTTCTTTTGATGTCGAGAGCTTTATAACGCAACTATTGTTGCACAAGCTATAATGGAAATATGGCTTAGACAATTATGTTAAAAAGGACGACGCATAACTTTGTATGAGAGCTGGTACCCGCCTCAATAGAAATGTGTGATATATTGTTGAAAAGAGTTCATCTTCTAGAACAAGAATTGGTATGGCGCCTGTCTTGATTCTGAGTCCAAGGTGATAACCAACCTAATAAAATTAATCAAAATCTCCGAAGACAAAATTAAAAAAAAAAACCTTAATTCAGGTGTGCAACAGATAATCAGAGCGGTGGTGTCCCTTACTATCTATGCTATAGGTGACCCGTCTGCTATTTTGACTCTGAACGGACTAACGATCGGAACTTGGCGCCAGTAACTTTGATTCAGGTTACTAAGACCTATCCAACGGCGTATCTAACATGGTTATTGGAGGTGGATACCAAAATTATAGTCCGACATTTAGGATAGCTCTGAACGGACTAGCGATCGGAAGTTGGCGCCATAGTAACTTTGATTCAGGTTACTAAGACCTATCTCACGGGATAACTTACACGGCTATTGGAGGTAGGTACTGAAATTATGCGTCGTCCTTTAACAAAGAAAACAGAAAAAATCCTTATTGCCTCCGAATTTCACAACATGGTCCAACCTTGATCGTCATCGCTACAGTGCCAATTTGTCAATAAACTAATGACGGCGGAAGTGACCGGCGGCGACGCCGGCGGGATCACCGACAGTCGTCTACTTGTTGGCTTAAGACGTATTTAGGACCTAGTTACATTATTTAACTGTTTTTAGATATCTTTTAACTGCTTAAGTTGTAACATAAGATGAAACCAAGTTGGCCCTAGCCCCAGAATCATGCTAGGTTATACAATTCTGTTGCGCTTTATTTATGCAAGTTTTATCGTTACTTTAGCCATTTACGATTGTCCTAGAATAGGAGCCTAATTCGAGACCTACTTTATTGCAACTAGGATCTCGTTCGGCTAGCTAGGCAATTAAAGGAAATCTATTAAAAGTGTGTCCAACAAATTAATAAGAGCATTTGCCGCACAACTTTAAGGGATGTCACAATATACCTATTATGAAAGCTACTCAGACTTGAACTCTACTTTTTGTAGAGTTAACTGTGGGGAATTGCGAAGTCAGCGAACGTTTGAGTCATGATCATAGCTTCAGAAAGCTTTCATTATTTGTGATTTAGGCTATAAGTGTGTACTGACCCGGTAACCAGCGCGCGTGTGGCTTGCTCAGCCGCATACCCCGCGTCGGCGAGCGGCTTGACGTCGCGGGCGGTGGAGGCGGCCCGCTGCGCGCGCTTGGCGGGCGAATCGCCAGGCAGGGGAACGCGCGCGCTCTCCAGCAGGTGCCGCTGCTGCAGCGCCGCCTTGCCGCGGGCAACGGCTGCGCTGATGGTAGCGGGGTCGGGCGCGCTGCCGGACCAGGATGCGTACGGAGTGCCTGTGGAGGAATCAGATTCATCAGCCTCAGCCGAGAGACGCCCACAGCTAGACAGAGGCCTAGTATTGTTTAGGCCGCATAGGGTCAGCATAGAAGAGCCCTACCGCACTGGGTAAGCGGGTCGTCAAAGGCGACTAATCAGAGTGACCCCGCTCGGTGTTAGAATCCCGTCTGGGTCCGATTGGCTAGCGACCTCCCTTCACATCAAATCTACTGTCAAATACTATATACCTACCTTCTGCTACGGCGGTGAAGTTTTCGGGAATATTTTATGAAGAGGCAGTTCTTATAATTCACATTAATGTAACTTATTGAATTAACTATTAACTATATATATTTTTGTTTGTTTGTTTGTTTGAACGCGCTAATATCAGAAACTACAAGTGGGATTTGAAAAAATCTTTTTGCATTTGATAGCCAAACTCTTGAGGAGTTATAGGCTATATTTTATCCCGAAATTTCCACGGGATCAAAAGTTACGCGGGGAAAACCGCGCGCGGTGGCTAGTTAACTATATGTCGGAAGCCGAGACACAACCAACCCGCTAAATAATTAAGAAATTTCGTTAGAAACAACACAAACATCCATAAACACGCCTAGCTAACTGCATCAAAATAAGTATAAGTATCAAAATAAGGTACCTAAGTAAGCAAATGACAATACTTTTATGTTGCAATGACCGGACCGCAGAATTTTATTTATTTTATTTTATAATTACAGAGATGTCCTTTTGCTTATATAAAAATTAAGGAAAGCATCCTTGCAATCAAATTTACGTTGAAATGTAAATTTAATCGTAAATTAAATTTTATCGAATATTTGATGGACTCTAACCAAAACACTTCCACGAGTTCGAAGCTTCGTTCGAAACTACTGGAAGACCTTCAAATCGATCCCGAGCCCAACAATTCGTCGCCTACTTACGCGTAATGCGGAAACGCTGCCTCAAGTGGATTACAATCCAATTACCGAGCACTGGATCAACGACCGACATCGACACATGGTCCCATCCATCCATAATATGTCTACTTCTTAAATGACATTAGTCTCCGATATTAACTATTACTCAATTTTTAAGTTTTAATTGGATGGCGGATTAATGTCACGCGCCCTCACGCCACTTTAGGGGTGTAAGAAAACGTACCTACCTACTTTTGGGCAACACGTCTTACATTGTAAATTAAGAACATTTAATTGATTCGAGGTATCGGGCCGAATATTTAGGTTTCAATAATAAAACTCGGTCCATTCGCGTATCATTGCATCGTTTTTAAGCACAGCATTAAGTAGATACCTACAGTAAAAATACCTTTAGTATTTTGGCGTTCATTAATTATTTGCATGCACACATTGTACCAGATAGGGACACAATCAAGTCATCTTTAAACTAAAAATCTGTACAAAAGTCCACTTTTAAACTTAAACGACTTAAAGAACCAACACTAATCTGTTCTAATTAAATGTAACTTTGGTAAGTATCGTAGCCATAATATAAGTTACCGAGGCTTCACTTCAAAGGCAGTCCCAGACTCTTGTACAAAATTTCAACACATTCCTTCAAGCCGTTTGAGCGCACTAGAGTTACTAAGTAGAGTAGGTATATCAGATTCGTGCTTTTATTTCTAAACGTTCAAACTATGTTTTAGCTCTTTTGACGGTTGCAAATTATTAGCAATCATAGATCTCAGAATGCAATCGAAGGTGACATTCACCCGATCTAGGTATCAGCAATGCCTGGCCGCTGCGGTATCGCACCGCTCTCTAACCACAGCGACGCTGCGCCGGCGCCGATCACACGGCCTCGCGCGGACGCCGCATGACTGCGCGGTTGTGTGACGCATTACCGATTGTAGCTTATTGGGCTGTGAACTAATGCAAAGCTGTGTGCAGTTACAAAAGACTGAGGTTTATGTTTAGGATTAGGATAGGTCTAGAAATAACTAGAATAATACCCAAAAGGATCCGACCCATATTGATTCTTTCCGATCGACGACTAAACCCACGGAAAAACCAAAGTGTATTTTCTGCTTGGATAATTATCTGGATAACAGAAAACTGGATAATTAGTTCTCGATTCTAAATCAAAGAAATGTGATTTATGTATTTCATTCCTTTATCTCAAGGTAAAGCACCGTGAACTAACGTAGTAGCTGCCTAAAAGATAGAGTTAAGGTACAAAAATCTGAATAAACGATCGCCACCGAACTGGAGGGTGCTGCTTGCATCCTGAGGATGCTTCTGGTTGAAGCGAAACACGTGTAGGTGAACACCACAGGTGTGGGTTATAATCCACACTGCAGTGTTCCGAGTGTGTGTACAGTCACGTGCAATAAGATATACACACTTCGCAACTTATTCGGTTGTGATAAGGTTTAAATTCCAATGAAAATGTTTACATCTTATTAGACGTGACTGTACATTGCGTTTCTTGCTTCTTGCTTGAGGGAGGGAGGGCGGTGAACCAACGCACGAAAAACTGCGAGTCGCGGAATTAGCGAGGTAACTTAGTTATAGTTATAGTCCGTATAAAGCCGTTTATGTTCACAGGTCCGCGATGGGCAAACATCGGCCGGGTCCTCAGGCTCTTATTATAAAAGCTTCCCACTCAAATTTTAAACTATACTTGAACATCCATTTTTTTTTTCAGGAAACAAAGAGGGATGAGAATTATCTGAAAATTTACGCTCTATTCATGATAAAAGCTTTCATAATACGGGCACTGAGTAATAGAGGAACTGACCTTTCAAAGGCCACTCCTGCGCCAGAAGCGGGCCGAGGCTGCTGTTGGCCAGCAGCTCCATGTCAGGCGGCGTCATCGCGGCGCCCAGCAGCGGCGCGGCGCGGCCCCCCGTCTGCGTCAGTAGCGTCAGGTTCCCGGCGGCGGCGGCGGGCGCGGGGACGGGGGCGGGGGCGGGGGCGGGCGCGGGGGCGACAGTCGCGGCGGTGTCGTCGGCGTCCGTGCTGTTGTCGCTGGCGGCGCCGCTGATGTTGTACGACACAGTCACCAGTAAGGCGATGGCCATGAATGTGCTGCGTAATGGACCGACAATGGTTAGATGGTGGAGCTAATGAAACATTAAGTATAAACTGTTGTTTTGAGACATTGAAGTTAATGAGAAGTCCTTCTTAAAGTATAGATGGGGCTTTATTAAAAAATAATTCTTAAATGTCTCCAGTTTCAAATAATCTGTTTTTACTTTTTAGCATTATAAAGGGCGTTAATTTACAGTAGGTAAGTCAACATTCTTGGAATGAAAAAAAAATTCTACTGAATGAACCCATAGGCCTGTACAAATTAAATAAGTGCTTTAAATAAACCTGCAACAAGTAACGTTTAGGCCCAGTTCGATCGCGCTCAGGACATGTAAATTGGAATGCCCTCGTTACAGATGCGCCGCGTATTGCTCCACTAGCTACTTGAGTGGTCTACAAGGAGTTCATATCAAGATGCCTATATTTTCGACAGCATTAATATTGAATTTATTTAAATAAACAAAATAAAATAAACAGCCATGCCCAGAATATTTAAATTTTCAACGTAACGTAAGAGTAACGTTCAAAAACCTAAGATTTTTATGACGAAATTTTATTTGCAAATGACCTGATGGTAATCAAATACAGTTCGAGGCCGTATGTTAATTTATTTTTTACCGTATATACATACTCTGACCGCCAAGGTCTATATTTCGTACAGAACATACTTAACCTAAAACATCTGAATACATGTGATTTCTGTTGAGCAACTTGACACTTCTCAACAGATCGATCTTGATTCTTCTCAAGAGGTATAGATTTATTTGCATTCGTACAAGAATATTGATAGCCGGAGTGAGTGTACTCACATGATACAGAAGCACATGACGCACTGGAAGTTGCGCAGGCGCTTCTGGTAGCGGCGCGACACGCTGGACTCGAACACGTAGGTGGGCTGCACCAGCGGCGTGCGCTCGCCGCTGCCCGACGTCGACGCGCGCTGCATCCTCTGCGGCAGGGAACATGCAGCATTAGGCTGTTACCTGACTATTTTTGTCTGATCGGATCTGTTTGGATTGGTCTAGTGTTTTTGGATTTAAAAATAAAGTTTTATTTAACATGCATAGGTATTTTTAGAAATAAAACAGAACTACTAATGTGACCGGACTGTGTAACCGGATTTACCTCGTAGTTGTGTAGGAAATCTCGTAAAGCACGGAAATGTCGCTTTAAAACTCACTAGAAATTGCCAAACTAATTCTAGTTTAATATTATTAAAATTTTAATGTAACTTTCAGTGTAAGCAAAACCAATTCTGTTTTTGAGTGATTAATTTATTATGGCATAGCTACCTATTATATCTTGCAATAAACATACTTTTAATATTTTATTTAATTTATCAACAAAATTCAAATCGATACTTTATTAAAATATGATAATCATATGACAATCATAAATTTTAAAATATTGATTTAAACCGAATGATTCGGCCGAATATTCGCTTCGGTACATTTTTAACCTTCCGAACATTCGTATCTGGTTGAACCTACATTCAGCATATCTCTACTTAAGATGTAATAATCTAATATGTAGGTAAAGCAGTATTTTGAGATATTTCGTTTAGGAAGAACCAGAAAATTGCTAAGCTATAATAAATGGATAAATTACAATCACTTATATATTCTATAGCGTTTTCCTTAAGTTAAAATCATTAAAAAAGCTTTGGCAGTTGAACCTTAAAAAAGTAACATGAAAAATATCCCAATTATCTGCTTTTAGTTTGACTTGAAATACCTGTTAATGGAGTATGGTACTCATTTATGTGCCTAGTTAAAAAATCTACATTTCGATAGGCCGGATTCCTAATAGTCCGTGTGAGCTGGAGATCAAATATTGTGATGCGCCTTACTTGTATATAAGTGTTTACGAATGAATGAGCTTCTCCAAGGTCGTATCTCGTATCAATCTCGCAAACAAGATACTTATTCATTCATAAAATTAACAAATTTGTACAGACTAGTAAAACACACAATATAAAGTTTGAAAAGAAAAGAAAAGAAAAGTAGGATAAGAACTTTTTTATGCATATCATTTGACGTTCTAAAAAAACATTTTATAATATTGCATTATTTGAAAATACGTTTATAAAACTATTTCGTTTGATAATTTATAGTGAAAACTTACGACACTACTTTTTATGTTTAAAAAAATAACTGATACTATTTCTTGCAATAAATCGCTTAATATTTGGACAGCACGGCCTGGCTTTTATCCAGGCGTGTGTTTCAAAAAACTCAATGTTTTGAGGAGAAGCACTCAGCCAGTACACCTGTTACACAGCGGTACTAAAACAACCGTGAATCTATGAAAAACTAAGTTGTTTATATAAAAAAGCCATTAAAGATTTACTTGGTATACATAGTGTTCATTCGACCGCTTTATAAGCACGAGATGCGCCAATTGGTTCTAATGCTATTTAAATGCATTTAAATTAAACCAGAATTAAATTGTTGCCATACTATAGTGTTAAGTTTTAAGTTTTCTTCTTCTTTTCTCAAAATTATTGAGCAAATTACCTACCTTTAAATGGTTAAAAAGGTTTACAGTTCTACTTTATTGTGTTGACCTACATCATTTTCTTGAATAACTCATACATAACTGTTTATTAATTTTAATAACCTAACTTTTATATATTAAGAAAAACACGTTACTGCAACTCATATTGATGCGGTGGTCGATGTTTTGGCTGCGACGTGAGCCGGCACCAGTTGGGCCAGTTTAGGTAACAAAACTAACTGACTTGAGTCTTTTTATCGGTAATCACGCCGTGTTCGGCACCCATCTCACCTGATGTTAAGTGCAGATGAGGGCGAAGACAAAAGCACAGGGATTTAGGTTGGGTGTATAGCAGGATAGCCCTGGTTGGGTCTGCATAATACAAGCTTATACCTATAAAAAGCTTCATTTGGGGCCACATGGTTGGTGTGTCAATAAGGCTAGTTTATTATTATTAAATCGTCGGTCAGCGAGACATCTTTTACTAGCACGTCAGTCTAAGAAGGTTCACGAAGTATTATACCTTAGCAAATAATTCAATACAGTAAACTGACAGATCGAAATGTCAAAAAGACCAGTTATAATCTTCCTATTGTAAGGTACTGAATGAGAATGATTGAAATTGAATGGTCCTTTTACATTCGTTTAGAATAAAATTTTAAACAAATGTATAGATACGTGTATTTAAGATGTGTACTTTTTATCTTTACAGTAACTTTAACGAACGGTCTTATGTGACCGAACTTTAACGGTCACATAAGAAGTGAAATTCGTTTTTTGCATTTTTTTAAAGACAACGAAACAGTAATTTACGTAAAGAATCTCCACTTCAGAAATTTTAAGATATTATAATTTAAAAAAAATTATTCATTCAGTTAAACTACAACACAATTTTTTTTTCTTCTCTATAGTCGGCCGGCACACTGGAACTTTCATTTTACTGCATAGTATTATTTGCCAGGGTAAAGCAGCCATTTACCGGCAGGTGGATCCGGAGCTCCACTGATAATTTCTTTACCTATTAGTATTAAAATAATACTTATCAGGTTTTTTTTTCATTTTAACAACTTGTTTCTTATTCCTGTTTTTAACCTGCACAAAGTATTAAAATTGGATAAAATAATGAAAGCTATGTAATTAAAACACCCAATAACAGGCAACTACAGTTCAATACTACCTATACCTACCTAGACCTAGCTAATAGGTTCAAATACAATTTTTTTAATAAATGCAAAAATATGTTTTCCTGCTTTTGCTACTAATAAGATAGCCTACAGACTACTGTGTTTACGATAAAATGCATTTTGAATAAAAAAAATATGAATTTCTTCCATACAATGCATTGTTTATTTTATTGTGCTCTAAAAATCAACAAATGGGCCACCTTCTTCCAAATACCTAATGGAATGTTAACATCGTGTGGTAAACTACTGTAGATTCGTATCGGCTACTATCAATTAAAGATCTACTTTTTAAGGTCTAAACGTGAGTTTGTGCATAAAATTAAATTTTATGTGGAAAAAAATCAATTCTCTTTTATGATTTTCAGTCGGAAATCTGCTAACAAGCTTACGTTAGCTACTCGGATTAATTTCTACAATCCAGGTAACTAAGGTGCATACTAAAGCCCACTCTACACGACAATAAAATATAAGAAATCCTTTTTCTCGCGCAAATGAATGCAAATCACTCTACAGCCTAATAAAAATAAAAGAAATGTCCTAAATTTCCGTTATCCGCATAAGACTGAGAGAGTGCAGCTACGTGACTGTGAAGGCGTGCAGGCCCGCGGCCCGCCTGCCTCGGATTCAAAACCTGTCGCCTGACGTCAATGCGCGACATCCCTATGACGTCAATGGAACGAGTTCCCAGATACTGGCTCTGCAAAAAATATTTTAATGTGCCGAAATCTGCATTTATGAGGAGGCTGAGTGATAAGGTACACTCAGCTTAAACTAATCAAACCCAATTAGATAGGAAACGTTTTGTTTATCACTTTTTGTCGAGCGCAGTAACGATATTATTATGTTAAGTTTTCACAATACATTATATTTAAAAAAAAAACTGATATAATTTACATATTAACTCGACGTTTCGGTGTTTTTACAGACCACGTGGTCACGCAGGAGTACTAAAAGCATTTGTCACTTAAAGTTATTTTATTTAAAGAGAGAGAGATGGTCAACGTCTACAAAAGTGTTTTCATTTCTCATACTCGGAAAGTAGTCTATGTTTGATCCAAGTATCGGTCTGAAAATGCTTCATCCGACCCGCGGGTCGGAATGTTTCATACAAATTCATTCCGAACCAAGGGCCGGAATGGATTTCAAAACTAGAACTAATATATTTCTTATGAAGCCAGCTGTCAAAAATTTAGATTTTTTTATGTTTTTTTTTTTATTTTAGAAGTCAAGTTTAAAGAAGTAATTTAAAAAATTATATTTGTCTATATTTTGTCACTATCATTTAAAAAAATATATCAATATATATAAAACTGTTTTGTTACTGACTGAGTGACTGAGGTACTGAGTGACTGAGTGACTGACAGACAACGTACAGCCGCAAATACTGGGCGTAGAGAGCTAAAATTTGGAACAAACATTCTTTAAGGGATGTAGGGGTGCACTAAGGAAGGAATTCCCGAAATTCCTACGGGAACGGGAAATATAGGACTTTTTAGTTTGTATGAAAAATCTTATTCCTTGAGTACACCGATGTGAAACTTGGTGTAAAGGTTTTTCAACGTGTGTCTGATTGTGTTATGAAAGTAATTCCCGAAATTCCCACGGGAACGGAAAATATATGATGTTTTAGTTTGTATGAAAAAATCCCATCCCTTGAGTGCACGGATGTGATACTTGATATAAAGGTTCCTCAACTCTCAAGTGCCCAACTACACATAATTAAACTTGAAAAAGAGGCACTCAAAGTTAACTCAAACCAAACGCAAAAACTTTTTGAAGAATTAGTCCCTAACACTTGTTCCACATCGGACTCACCAACAGTCACTATTGACTTGACTGGTGATGAGTCTATTTCAAACTTGTCTTACAAGGAAAATAGTAATATTAGTCATAATAAGTTAAAAAAGTATTTAAATTTACAAAGATTTATTAAGAAATCTAATAAAATTATAAAAAAGCAGAATTTATCGAGAAATTATGTAAATTTATCCAAAAAGCACAGTTCTGTGGTTGAGGAATGTAAAAATTATAGTCAAGAGGTGAATATCATGCAACAAAAGTATGAAACTGACATCAATTTACTACAGAATAAAATTGGTTCTCTGCAACAGTCCTTACAGGACATAACACAGCAGTATAATACTGCACAGGAACAAATAAATCAACATGTACTGGACATGGATGAGCTATTGCAACTGTCTAAATATAATGAGGAGCGCTTTCAATCTTTGACCAATACCATGTATTGTAATTATAAAGGCTCTTCTTCATTAAATTCATTAAGTGAGAAATCAAATGTCAGTTCCATAGTTAGTAAGCATGTAAGTAGTAAAAGCCCAATAATCATGTATTGTGATGAAATAGGTAAAAACATGGGCAGTAAATTGTTGAACAACCAAGAGGATGTACTAAATTATTGTATGCCTAGAGCTTCGCCAGAATGTATAATTGAAAAGGCTCTGAAGGGCAGGTACAGTCCTGATACAACTTTAATATTATTATTTGGGAGAAGGGGAAATGTGAGACAAAGTCAATTATTAATATATTTAGATAAGTTACAGGCCCTTACGGTAAAAAAAATTGTTTTGTTTACATTTCCTTACATAGGAGGAGCCGCCAGAGAGAATAGAATAAGATATAAATTGAATTTATTAATGCATGGCTACATGGGGTCTAATAACATATGTTTAAGTGAAACCTCAAGCATGTTGATTAATGTCATTGACATTAACTCAATTTGTAATTTTAAATTTAACTTGACAAAAGATATATATAATATATCTACTTATTTTTTAAAACAGATAGCACAAGTGCTATTAAACTTTTTATTTTTTAAACCAGCTAAGTATTTAGCTACTGATTCTGCTTTTATTGAGCAGTCTTGTATATTGACATGTCATAGTGAAACATGTTGTTCCACTACGCTGACAAGTTTGGGTTGTCCAAATTCTTTAAATTAGTAAATAAGACAACAGATGCTAAAGCATCTAGCAATATTTCAAGTGCTTTATATAATAAAAATTGTTTAAACCTGGTACATCAAAATATACAAGGCATCTCAGAGAAAGTCTTTGAAATTGAATTGTTTTTGAATGCCGAACATATAGACATTCTTTGTATAACTGAACATTTTTTGTTAGACCACCAGTTAATTGTAAATTTTTCTCAGCACCAAGTTGCTAGTTCGTTCAATAGACAGACAGCAATACATGGGGGCTCTTTAATAATATTAAATAAATCTTTAAAATTTAGAGAACGTACTGACATAGTGAGCCTATCTATTGAACAAACTATTGAAATATCCTGTGTAGAATTGACAAACTGCATAATTGTTTGTATATATAGACCCCCTAAATCACACTATGATAGTTTTGAACTTGTTTTAGAACAAGTATTGGATAAATTATGTAATAAAACTAAGAAAATATTTGTTTGCGGGGACTTTAATGTTAATTTATTAGAAAATTCATCATTGAGTAAAAAACTAATAAATTTGTTTAAATGTAATAATCTTAGTAACCTGTTCCTAGAACCAACTAGAATAACAAGGACCAGTGCAACTTGCCTAGATAATGTGTTTTCTAATGTTACTCCGGTAAGTTCATCAGTTATAAATAAACTAAGTTCTGATCACAGCGGTCAGTTGGTTACTTTTAAATATTCAAAGAAAATACAGGTTAATAAGAATATAATGGTTGTTCCGGTCAATAAAAAGCGTTTGGAGAGATTTAGATGTAGTATTATTAAAAATATGCCCCATATAGCCCACTCCAACAATGTAAATTTACAATACAGTAATTTAAGTAGTATAATAAATAAACAACATGAGAGTGTATTTATTCCGAAAAAAGTCTCTCCAAACAATTGTAAATCCTTCAGTGATTGGGCTACCACAGGTATACATATAAGTAGAAAGCACCTATATGATCTCTATCATGAGAAATCATATAACAAAAGTGAAAGTTTTTGCAACTACGTTAGAATTTACTCAAAATTATTTAAAAGAGTATGTGCCGCAGCCAAATCTATATATCTAAGTAATAAGATAAAAAATAGTTCTAATAAGACTAAAACAACATGGAACATAATAAATAAGGAAACTGGAAAAGTTAAGGATCGCAATACTGAGTTTAAACTTGTAATTGACAATAAAACCATTAATGTAGATGAAAATGTTGCGACAGCATTCGAAAATTGTTTTGCTGACATTCCAGTTTCAACTACTAAATTGTTAAATTCTTCACCTGTGGTGGCTGAATCATTGCTGAAAAATCATGTAAGTGAGTGCAAGGAGTCTTTCAAGTTCCAACCCATAGACACCGGGGACATTTTTAAAACATTTAAGACAATTGATGTTAAAAAGACAACTGATTTGTGGGGCATATCTGTTGAAATCTTAAGTTCTATCATAGATGTAATAGCTCCTTGCCTTGTTGAAATATTTAACAACTGTATTATAAGTGGGGAGTTTCCTGATTTAATGAAGCATAGTAAGGTTATTCCTTTATTTAAATCGGGTAGCTCTACGGACCCTACTAATTTTAGACCAATTTCGATTTTACCAACATGTAGCAAAATTTATGAAAAAATTATTCTCAACCAGCTATTAGCTCACTTCACAAAAAACAATTTACTTCATAACAAACAATTTGGATTCACAAGGGGTCGTTCGACAACTGATGCTGGTGTTGAACTGTTTGAAGTAATAGCTGGTGCCTGGGAGGGGTCACAGGATGCTCTAGGTGTATTTTGTGACCTATCCAAGGCATTTGACTGTGTTCAGCACGACACTCTCATCAGGAAACTCCACCACTACGGCATCAAAGGCACTGACCTCAAACTTTTGAATTCTTACCTGAGTGATAGAATCCAGAAGGTTGAGGTTAACCGGAAAAGGTCAGCTGGGTCGGTTGTGAGAATGGGAGTGCCTCAAGGTTCAATTCTGGGCCCATTTTTATTTTTAGTCTATATAAATGATCTACCCTATATGGTAGGCAATAATCACGATATTGTATTGTTTGCTGATGACACATCATTAATTTTTAAAATGATAAGGCAGAAAACCAACTACGACGATGTAAACAATGCTCTCTCTAATGTAGTACAGTGGTTTAATGTAAATAATCTAGCTTTCAATGATAAAAAAACTAAATGTATAAAATTCTCCGCACCAAATGTAAAACAAGTTGAGTCTGATCTGCGGCTTAATGGGAACAGGTTGAATCTAGTAGATAACACTGTTTTTCTTGGAATTACCTTAGATTCTAAATTGCAATGGGGCGCCCATATCTCACAGCTAGCGAGTAGACTTAGTTCTGCAGCGTTCGCGGTAAAGAAAATTCGCTCATTGACTGATGTTAATACGGCGAAGCTGGTTTATTTTAGTTATTTTCATAGTATAATGTCCTACGGCATCCTACTTTGGGGCAATGCCGCAGACATTGACACGATATTTACACTGCAGAAAAGGGCTATTCGTGGAATGTATAAACTTGGAAGTAGAGAATCTCTAAGACAAAAGTTTAAAGAGATTGGTATCTTGACCTTTGCATCACAATATATATATGAAAACATTATGTATATTTATAAGAATAGTAGTAAATTTAAAACCATGAAAGATAAGCATGATAAAAATTATTCTGTAATGACAAGGAACGACCATAAATTAGCGTTTCCCAAATTAAGGCTGGCTAAAAGCACCAAATCATTTATGGGAATGTCAATACGTATTTATAATAAAATACCACAGTCAATTCAATCTCTAACGTTTAATAAATTTAAAAGAACTATCAAAGAAACATTATGCAAAAAAGGCTACTATAAACTCCAAGATTATTTAGATGACAAAAGAGCGTGGGATTGATGTCTCCACAGGTTATTTCCAAATATTAAACATTAATCACTATGTAAGCAGCTTGGCTGCGACATGATATTGGCAAGCACGAATAGCTGTCTTCTGTTTGTTTGTTCATGTCATAGCAGAGCTGTATTTCTGCCAAATTGTACCTATAATAAGCACTTTTTACAAAAGAGTGCCGAGAGTTTTTTTTCCGCCGGCTTTTTTCCTCTCGGTCTACCTAGGGTTCTACTTTCATTTCGTTTTTTAAAGCCGAAGAAGAAGTAGTAGTAGACATCACCAAGACATTGGTGGATAATGGGCGATCATTATCTTTATAAGCTGAGAGACGCACACTTCTCGACCCGCGCCGCCCTCATCCAGCATTTGACGTTCGTAAAGTGTATAAAATTACCTACTACGAATAAAAAAGTTTTCATTTTCATTTTCATTTTCAATAAGTATCTGTTTGTATTATGGAAGGAATTCCCGAAATTCTCACGGGAAGGGGTTGGACTTTTTAGAATGTATGAAAAATCTTATTTCTTGAGTGTACGGATGTGATACTTGGCATGAAGGTTCTTCAAAGAGTGATTGGTTGTGCTACGAAAAAAATTCCCAAAATTCCCACGGGCACGGGAAATATATGATTTTTAGTTTGTATGAAAAAAACTTATTCCTTGAGTGCATGGGTGTGATACTTGGTATAAAGGTTCTTTTAGTGGGTGCCTGGTTGTATAGTTTCTGAAATTTCCACGAGAAGGGTAGTTAAGCGCATACGAAGTTGCGGGATAAAGCTAGTAAATATATAATTTTCTTAATTATATATAATTATTTTAATACATAGGGTTGTTTTATGTAAAAAACGATATGAATATACCTACATAGAAATATGTCACCGATTTATATGTGAATAAAAATGTCACTTTAAACTTTACTAATTGTTCGAACTTTTCCATTAATTTTAAATAAATATTTTAGAAAAATGATTTTTTTTTACTTTCCTTAAATTCGAAATGAAAAGTAGAGTGTTCCCCGCGGGTGGATGACATCAATTCATACTCGGATTATATCCGCCCTCACTGCGCTCGGGCGTCTAAACACCTCGTATGGGAATTGATGTCATCCGACCCTTGTTTAACAATCTACTATTAAACCAAGTTTAAACTGAAAATGAGTGACATTAATCATCACTTTACGTCACTGAAAAGCAGAAAGGTCCTGAGAAAATAAATCCCAAATATTGTTAAGGTCGGAAAATATAACGGTAAGGCATATGTACCTAGGTAGAGCTGGTCCCAATAGGGAGAAGGCAAATTATCATATAACCGTATCATTATTCTAATATGAATGTAATACTCAACGTCAAACATGCGGCCTAAGGTTTGATAGGTATTTTTTTGGTAAAGCGTAGAATAAATAGATAAATACCTTTATAGTCCCGATTATAGATGCGAAGCTGGTTATTAAAGATTTAACCACGCGGTTAAATATGCATTTTTCTTTATCAACGGTTAACATTATATGCTTGTTACGGTTTAATACCACCGCGAGATGTCGCTAACAGATTGAAATGTGAATCGCAAGTTGCGCGATGATGCCAGCTTCGACTGGCAAAAAAAGTCGGTTGAAATTCTCTACCTCAAAAACTATTGAACTGATTTTGATAAAACTTATATTATACCTTAAGTTGAACAATACCTAGTACAACAAAAAAATAAATAGTCAAATCGGACGTGTAGTTCCGGAGATATGCGAACACAAACATATACATTACTTGAAAGGCACATTTGTTTAGACGTTGATATACATAGACTAACATATACGAGAACTCGGTAATTCTGAAAATATTACATACATACAAGTGGAATTGATAACCTCCTTTTTTGTTGTCGGTTAACAAGAAAAGAAAAAAAACTTTATCCTTTTTCGTTGTCACTGTCAGATATTTAACCGTTAATAACTGCATTTTATCGGTAGCTAACCATAAATTTGGTTAATTAAAGGTAGCTAACGGGTTTTTTACAACTATAGTCCCGATCTTTCATATATCGAGTAAATTGTATCTCATGGATAGACGTGTAGGTAATCTCTCGTCGTTATTTTCCGGTAACATATAAAACAACCTTATCATTATTTAACACATAATAACATAATGAATAACTTACACGAAAACAAAACAACTCTAAAACATAGGTATTTGAATTATTTCATTAAAATTCATAAATGCAAAAGGTAAACTAAAGCTATTTAAAATAATATGTCGTTGACTATACTCGCACTAGTTTCACAATAGTTTCAAGAATAGTTTAGTTACATGAACTTCCACGAGTCCATTTGGACTAATCAAAATAACTAAGTACCCAGTTTAGAAAAAATAAATCAAGTGAAAGTTAATAAAAAACAACTTAAATCAAAACAGTTCATTAAAATATTTAAAAGGTGTACCTAATAATTTGAATGAACTTAAAAATTTCAGACCTTATCCAAATGACCCTTTAGATCATACCTAATGGGAAATAAGTTAAATCAATTTAAAAAGCATATTTACAAGAATTTGCATTTCTTTATATTTCACAATAATAAACCATCTTACTCGTAGATGATTTAATTAAAAATAGATAAATGGCGGTAAGTGGTCGAACTGGTTTCAACGCTTTACTAAGTATATTAATTAACTATATTATAGACGCGCATGTTTTGTTGAACGGAGCGGTAAAACAAGGAGGTTTTCACCGACTCTTATCTGTATCTTAAAAATGCAGGGACACAATGAACCCGCAGAACTCTTCTATCTGTTGTAGGCTCCATGAATGGGGACTCTTCATGTATGTCGTCGCAGTCCAACGATAAAAGTTATGTATGCTAACACTATTCTGGCACTTATGCATATTTTTGAATTCATTAAATATTCGAATTTAAGTTATACCTATAACATGTAACATTATGTTGTCTTAAGTTTTTATAACACATATTAGCCGAATTTATTGCTTATAAACACTTAAAACGATTTTTTTTCAAATCTAACATTTTCCTTTAAGATTTAAGTTACATAATTGGCATTAGTTATTTTTATTGTTACTAGAAAGCGAGAAAATGAGCAACGACAAATTTTAATTCCTATCACTTACATTTTCCAAAAGTAATTAGGTACTCCGGACTACTCCCGTGTCCGTTTGTAGATCCTTTCCTATCAATTAGTTAATAAAAGCCTATCCTTACTGTAATCAATTTACTTAGGCCAAATCTTCAATAATCAGATAAAAGTTATTTGACGAATAAAGTTTTATTCGACAAATTTTACTTTATTCAACAAATAACTGTTATCTGAATATTGAAAAACAGGCCTTAATATGTAAAACTTAAAAGAATGAATGAATATCTTCTAGTTTGTTCTTGAGTTTTCTAAAGAGCAAAACCATACTTTTACTTGACACTACCGGGGTTATAATAACATCTCGGAATCGAACCTAGGTCTACCGGCCGGCGACACTATTAAGTATTTGAAAAAAACGGGAATCTAAACGTCTATAGTTTTACGCGACAGTTTAAGTAAGCTCTAGGCACAAGTAAACGGTCTACACAGTTAACAGTAGCTACAGTTAAGTCCAATTATTTAGATAACTCACCCCCATATCAACTAAACAAACAAATCATATCGCACCTACCTTAAAGATAGCTCGATTGATAATCTTCCTAACAAAACCGCTCCCCGGCGAGTCGTCTATCACAAATAACAAATAGTTCGACAAGAACCGTTCTCATAACTCGTGGTCACGTGTAACTCGATACGCTGCGTAGTTCCGCGACCGGCCGGCGCTGCGGATCCACTGGCGATCACTGGACGTCGGCTTCGCACGCCCACTACTCTACACTACAATTACCCGTGCCCTGTAACACTCCGTACTCAACCAACACCCAGCCTGCCCCAATGGGAAGTCGATGTAACACTGCTTTTGAGAGGATAATCGACTGTATTCGCTGTTTATAGGGTTCGTAATATTCCGTGGTCAAAAACTTGGTTCAGTTTGAAAGTGAAAAAGTCTATAATGAAACAAATGACAGGATCACTTTTAAAGTTCTTGATTTTTAAGATCGGCAAGGACCGTTGTAAAGACCCAGTTTCTTTTCGTTGAAAGGAAAATAAAGAAAGATTTTTGTCGTTTATTTCGGTGACGCAACGGAACTCATCTGTGGCGCGCCAGAGGAGATGTGTTGGATTCCCTGTATAGCAGGTCTGGATTGTTTAAATTCTGTCTTAGGCCTATGAACGGCACTTGGATACGTTCTACTTATGTCGTGTGGTTTGCATATAACAAGCTTGTTTTAGCTTAATTTGAGGCTGCATGGTCAGCGTGTCACATGTAGTAATTTGATAAGTGAAAATATCGTTCACGATTCATATTCTTAAAAAAGAGCTAGAAACATTTCCTCCTTTAGATATATTTATTTTTATATGAATCCTACTAACTTCTTGTGAAAAAGTTATGATGTTAGTAACCATCTGAGCTATCGGGCAATGGCCGTTGTCATCAAAATAATTTAGTAAACAGGGTGGACCGTTACGAAGAAGTGCCCATCTCTTATCTCAGTCAGTGTCAGGGATGTTAAAAGTCTTGTACAGAGTTTCCTTCTATCACAAAACTACACTGAATCGCAAGCGTTTTTACGGGTGGCAACATAATAAATATTTTCCACAACGTCCACGCTATAAGGTACACAGGCACAATAGATCGATCGTCGATCGATGATAGAATGGATTTGTCGACGTCGACTCTTACTGTTACTAGACCAAAGTTGAGTTTAAGTTGAGAGTTGACCAATCCGATCAGGAAAAACCGAGACCCAACTATAAATAGGTACTCTAGTGACACTCTCACAAACTCACTGACACACAAAAACAAACACAATCATGAACACAACACTCACTTTTTTTATTTTTTCTTACCTGTTTGTTTGTTTATTTTTTGATTCTTTTTTAATTTGCTAATGTAAAAGGGGTTCGTCGCAATGGAATAGGTACTGTTAATAGTTAATTTTTATACATGACAGACCATGAAGTCTGTGGTATTTTTTGTGATAGTCTATACTCAAAAAGTAAATGAAAGTAAGTATGATCCTCGCGATACAGGCCAAGCCTAGTGCGGAGATCATAGGTTCATGTTACTTTTGTTTAGAAATGTATTTTTATCTTTGAGAAATAAACTATTATTATTATTATTATACCTAAACCATCGGTTGGTATGGGAAAGTCTGAAAATAAAATAAACCTATACCTAAGAAAACCTGTTTTTAGGAACCATGCAGTTTTAAATTAAATTTACTCAACCGGGATCTTTTGAAACTAAAACTATAAATATTCTATTTAGACATCGAATGTGATACGTATATACTTTAATACCTCCATTCCTATTATAAAAACACTAGCATATATGTAACGAGTAAATAAGTAGGATTTTGGAAATATCAGAGGAGCAAATAACTAAGGCTGTAAATCTTGTTGTAATATCAATTGTTCTACCGTCAGTAAGTAATGAGTGAATGCGTTGTTCGATAAGATGATTCCTGCAAGCATGCATGGGCTGTCAGACGTCAGCCCTGCCAGCGATATCCCTGGAACAGCGAGGCTGCGTTCCAGCGCAAGCCACGCACCTCTTCACTCTCTTTGCAGTTTCCGTTGAATATTGAAAGTATTGAAACTCGGTATATACTCGTATGAAAAAAACGTTGATTATTGAAACGCCGAACAGCTTAACAGATCTTTTAATATAGAAACCGGGCATAAGCGCAGGGGCGGCTAACCGCGCGGTTAACCGCTTTCCCAGTTCAATGCGTTTGTTTAATGTGATTGTGATTGTACGCACTTAACCGCCACAAAATCTCAACCGCGGCGGTTTGAATTTAGAGGCAACCGCGAAGAAACCGCGTTGAAATCGCGTTGAGCGGTTGGGCCGCTAACGAACCTCCTAGGCGGCTAACCGCTAGTGCGAATGGGCCCTAAGTCAGTCTGCGTTACGAAAGAAATCAGTACTTGAATTAACCTGCAACTACTGCAGTAGGTTCATCGTTACAAGCATTAAAATCATCGCATCTTCTTCTGTAATATTTCCCCATTTTAGCGATGGGAACTGAGCGCTTTTCCTGCTGCGCACGATCTCAAACAATCATATTATATTACTTACCTAAAGTAGAGAAGAACGGAATGAAGAATCGGTCGTAAAATAAAAGTATGAATGAATTACGAAAAAGTTATTAGGTACTTTATTAAGTGTTATTTACTTAAACAACTGCATATAAAATATATTACTAACTAGTAGGTAGATATTTAAAATATAAAGTATCTTTTTATTAGTCCCTAGCAAATACAAATTTCAGAGACTTCAAATATATACATTTTCAATCCAAAGTCATTTCATATTTGAATTGTTTTCATTTTCTATTCGTTTGGAAATAGTGATTTCCTTGAAACTGTTTGAGTCCAGCAACAAAGGGGAGTAGATACGGGTTGTTTTTATTAATTTAAGGTAAACACACACACAACACTATCAAATAAATCAGGGTTGCAATCTTGCTCGAATTGTTATAATATCTATTAACTAGACGTGCTTACGAGGCAACACGGCAGTTGAAGAACAATGATGTTTGTAAAATGTAGGTACCTAAAGGGTAAAAAGATAATGCAAGTAATAAGTTAACGATAAGTTTACATATAAGAAAAGACACTAAATGCAAGTGAAATTATTTAGAATAATTCAAGTTATACATATCAAATAGGAAAATTATACAATGAGCCCACTGCAGGGTATGAGTCTCTTCCCTGGATGATGAGGAGGTTAAGGCCATAATCCACCAAGCTGGCCCAGTGCTGGGTGGTGGATGTCAGAATTTTCAGGGTGCCGATACGGTTTCTGACAAACCCTAACGACTACTGTATACAAGTATACAGTACCCGGGACCGACAGCTTAACGTGCCCTCCGAAGCACGGAAGTCGCCGTGAGAAATGAATGGTCGGCGGTCACCCATCCAAGTACCGACCGCGCCGAACGTTGCTTAACCTGTGATATCGTATTACACACAGTAACCACGGCGCCACGACGACTTCAAATGACGACAAAAAATTATACATAAGATACCTATAATAATTATAACATTTAAATTAAGTTAAAATTAAAAAATGCTTATGTTATAATATAGATTAGACATTATAGTTAGTTATTTATGGGTTATTTTAAAAATGTCTGGTAATTGGGTAATAACTTAAACATATATTCGACTTCGCCGAGCCCGTCCTCGGGCAGGTCGGTGCAGTGCACGGCGTTGGCGAGGGTGCTGCTCCCGAAGCGCGCGCGGATGCTGTCCGGGTACAGCATGCGGCACATGTCCTGCAGGCCGAAACAACCAAGCGTTAGTTCCAATTCCTTATTTACTAGCTATATGTCCATCTATCAATACAAGGTGTTCTTTTTTATACCCCATAACTTTGAGGTTTTGTTCCTAACTAAAAAATACCTAATACTTTTTGCCAGAGAATATGTGGTTAAAAAGTGCATACTTTCCAAGATATTATCAATCTAAATATAATGAGTTCATAAATTATCACCTTTGCAAAATTTCTTTAAAATTCATTCATAGGCGCGTGTCACTTAAGCCATAAAATAAACAACACCTTTTTTTTAAACTTTGAGTAACGTTGCAAACAATGTACAACGCAAAACGTTGCGAACTGTACCTGTGCATAGCGATAAAGGGATAGAAAATGCCACGTTGTCATATTTCGCATAAAGGTTTTTTACACACATACATAAAAGCAGCAAATCATTTATCGGAATGTCAATAAGTAGGTATACAACGTGTAATATAATGAAGAGATAATTGTATTATATAAGTATATAAGAAAATTCCAAAGTCAATTCAATCCCTGCCATTTAATAAATTTAAATCAATCATTGAAAACACTCTATTTCGAAAAGCTTATTATAAAACTAAAGATTATATAGACGATACAAAGGCATGGGATTAAGCATAACTAAATAAGGATATTTCTTAAAGATTTTTGTTTACGGTTTGGCTGTGCAATATACATATGTCAAGACAACGGCAAGAAGAAACAGTCATGCTCCCTCAGGTGGCATGGCTAGCGGTAGTGTCGGATGTTGGGTCACCCTCTTCCCTAAAATATGGTTGAGGAGGGTGATGGCTGGTGCTTGCGCTATACTCGTGAACGGGTGCTGCTAGCGGTGCCAGCAGGGCTAGCATGCAACCATCGATAAATAGTCGAATCGACAAGATAAATATTATTATGTTATTTTATATTATGTAAGCTAATATGCGCACCATAATAGATAGAATTACTCGATTTGATACCATGATTAAGACCACAGAACCAAATATGTCATAATCTTAATAAATTTCATACACTAAATACCATATTCTAAGAAAATATCGATAAAAGGCCCGATTTATCGTTGTGGACGGTAGCATGCTAGCCCCGCAGGTCGTTTTGCTGATGACACTACACTATTTCACTTCATTCTTGTTTAAATACTCTGGTCCCAGTTTGTCATGTTCGTGTTTTGCATTCATAGCTCAATGCACCTACTATGTAAGCAATTTGGTTATGGCATGACATTGGCTCTCACAATTAGCTGTCTTGTGTTTGTTTTTTTCATGTCATGGTCAATTTGTACTGTACCTATTTGTATTATTTTGTATAATTCTGACTGAGTTCCAACAGTTTTTCCGCCGGCTTTTTTTGTCTCTTTGTCTACTTCTCAATGACTATCAACATCTGTTAAAAGCCGAAGTACAAAATTGTGACGTCATTAAGGCTGCAAACTGGACGGCAGCGACAGCGAGAGCGACAGCGGCACAGGCAGCGACGCGGGGAATCTGGGCCGTTCTTGACGCCAGCAGCGGGCCGCGGAGCGATTTGTAGCAGTTTCATACAAACTCAATAATTTCTATCGTGTCGCGGAAATCGCTGCCCGCGCCTGTGTCGCTCTCGCTCTCACTGTCGCTGCTGTCCAGTTTGCAGCCTAAGTGGCCATTCGATGGCTTTATGATGAATAAAATATTTTGATTTGACATAAGATGTTTTGAAAAATAAAAAATAAATAAAATAAAAAAAATACATGTTATTTGATTCTATTACATGGTGCCATTGATATGGAGCTAGACTTATTGGAAATCAAGCGGAACACCTTGTATACCGTCTTCAGTCGAGTATTTTCAGTCTTAGATAGTAATGTCGTTCCCAAAAGCGTGAGAAGCGTGAGCCATCAGTGATTGCTGTTGCTATGTGCTGGTCGCTTGTCCATTGTTCCACAACTTGGTCATCCGTGCCAAAAAGTAACTTTCGATACGTGCTACATTAATAAGTGCATTGATGGATTATCATTGTTATGGACAGGATATTTAGTGCGTGACACGCTAGAAATATAGTTGATTTCAGAGACCTTGTGCGAATTCTGTTTTAATCACTAGAGTACCTACAATATCAACTTTATTACAGAGTAGCATAGAGCAGATTAAGCCAAAAGGTATCAGTTCTTTCCAAATTCATCACTTACCGGGTCCCGTGGACCACATAGTTTCCGGAACTCTGACACCACCTCAACCTTTGGATCATATGCCTTGATCTCCAGCACGATGCATTTACTTTCAGCAAGGTAAAAGCACATGTCCTGTAAAGAGCGAGTCTACATGAGAACTTATTTTAACGGTTATTTTATAGAGTTTGACCGAAATCTGTTGATTTCACCAAGTTAATACCGAAACATATAATAACTAATTGTAGTCTATATCTATATTTTATTTTTTTATTTTAGTTATTATTCATTGTACACAATAACATAAGGAAAAATATAGGTATAATCAAACAAAATTAGTTTTGAAAGGCGCAACAGGCGGCCTCATCGCTGTAAAGCGATTTCGTACATCGTTTCTGAGTAAACACAATATCAAACTCTACTTCGATGTACAGGGTATTGATAATTGGGCCGGAATCTTTTAAAACGATGTAGGTTTTAAAATGTACAATGATTTGCTATCAGTTGAGCCGAAATCGTATACGTATCTACTAAGAAATAAAAGCATTTTTATAACATTTGGGATGTTCCTTTTTTCTGAAAATCCAGTTTTAATAATTCAAACATAATTTGCAAAAAAACTAATAGTCAGATTTATATTCCTAATTACTTATTGATAAAACGCGTTTTCATTTATTTAAAAGGACTGTGAAGTTTTCGACGACCTTAAATATAACTGTCCCGGGAAAATTTGTCATCGAATAGTTTTGCACAGACAAGTTCTTATTCGCTTCCGACAAGCGCACGCGTTTAGTACGAGTTGCGCCGAGTATTTTTTAGAAAAAAAGCGCAACCCCAAGATCCGTGTTCCCGCAAAAAAAGTAAATACAGGGTTTATTTGTATCACCGGCCAATAAACTATTTTACAAATAGTCGCTGTCGATGAACATAGCTGCTATGACGCGGCATTTCATTGATAATACTACGACGTAGTACTACTCGTACAAGACGTTTTGTAGTAGTGTGTAGTCGTCTTTATTTTAATGGTATTCATTCATGATTTAGAATGACCATGCTGTCCTTAACATGTTTGCGAATACTTTTAATTTCCTTGTAAAAAATACCTCCCATTTTTTCGCAAAAACTTAAAAACGCGAAATAAGCACATAAGACTATAAAAGTTTATAAATTGTTTCTAATAAAAAATAGTAGCAGCAACAAGCTATTAAGTATTAAAAAGCTAATTAAGTATTAAAGTACATAGCGCCATGCACAAAGATGCGTTGAGCTATCTTTACCATACCTAAGTATAAGTTCTTGCAAAACGACAATTTCTTTATTAAACTATTTTATACACACCTAAATAAAATAAAAGTATAAAGCAATATTCTGCTACGGAAGCAGCCAATTTATTCTATATATTATTACTTAGAGCAAGATTACGTACTAGATACTCCGGTAGAACGTGTTTGTATACTTCATAGAATTCCTCCGCGCAAGACAATGGCACGGAGAACATCCCCATACAGGAGACGTAGAACTTTCTGGAATTAGAGATGAGCTCCAGCACGTCCCCGGTGTTCCCGCTGAGGATCACGTGCGGCTTGATGATGCAACACGTGCTGTTCTCACAGCTCGCACGATATGGCATGTTAGGCACGCCGTTCGTGGATCCAAAAAATAGGTCTAACATCTGAAATATTTGTTATTCATTTTATTCCTCCTGCAGACAAAAACGCATACATACATCGATTAGGGAACTCTTCCTGCCTTTTTGACACTGTGTAATTTATCGTTTGCGTTATTCTCACTTTCCATCGGATGAAATTGAGGGCCAGACCAAAAGTTGCAAGCAGCTTAATATAAACAAAGTTAAACATTTACCGATTCTGCTTCTTCGTGGCTGTTGGATCCGTGTACAGCATTTCTAAGAGTACTTTCACCAAACATATTTCTGAGAGTACCCGGAGCCGCTTCCTTAGGGTTGGTAGCTCCTAAAAATTTCCGGAATCTCTGGATTGAGTTTGGTCCCGTTATCTCGATCCCTATGACGTCTCCACTTGTCACGTAATCTACAATTACTCTATAGAAAGATCAATTACTTAATATAAATACATAAAATAAAATCCCCAGACAATCACACTAACTACATTTCCTCAAAGTAAGCAATGCTTGTTGTACAGTCTGGTCTGACCGTACAGAGTATTTACTTCTGGTTCGTAAATAAGACAACTAGTTTTAAGTACACCGGTACGGTTTATTACATAAAACTAGTCTAAGATGGTAAAATGGTTAAAATGGTTATGAGTACACGCCGAATGGTGACAGAACACGTACTAACTAAATCAATAGCTAATAAATCGCTCGTCGGCGGAAACGGCTGACAACGCACAACGTGACTGTATGATGCAAGCATCGTACATGCTCCCGCCGAGAGGAAAAGAAGAAGATAGATGGTGGTGATAAATGCGGGTGATGGTGAGACAAGGTGAAAAACAATAAAATGGTTAAACTAATTTAGCTAGAGTCCCTATGTTTAAAAATAGAACCGTCGCCAAAGACATGTTTACTAAACATGGGCGAAGTGGTTTGGTCAACGCGAGCACTACACTCTGGTTTTGCACTTGCACACTTATCACTCACAGTAGCACACTGGTCACTTACACTTAAACACTGGTCACTAACACTATACCGGAACGCAGCGTTGGTGAGACCGCGCACGTCCAAGTGCGCCGGTCCCGCCCGCTCCGCCGCCGTCACGCGGGTGGCGCGCGGCGCCGGCAGCGGGGCCTCCCGCGGCCGACGCGCGCGCCTCCGCCGCCACTGCTGCACGCCGTACGCCGCCGCTGCTATCCCCATCGCCGTCACGATTAAATAGATCGCGACGTAATGGTGAACGTCATGGTATGAGACGTCGTAAATTAAGCCCGTCTCCGACTTCATTTGCCTAACTTTGGTGCCTATATCGCGAAATTCGTTTTCGTGACCACTGACTACCGACTCTGGTTCAACGGTAGAGATTGAGATCGACAGGTTTTGGTTAAATATATGGTTGATGGGTGGGATACTGATTTGAGCGACGTCAGCTTGTATGGTCATATCATTAGATTGCTCTCTCTGAGCTGTTATGGTTAAATCTTTCCCTTTTAAGATGCAATCGGGACCAAGCATCACTAGGCCGCTATTGATGAGACGGTCAGAGGAGACTTGTTCTTCACACAAGATCCTTATTGGTCGTGGATCACAAGAAAAGAAAAAGAACGTATTTATTTTATTCAATCGAATCCAAGAATCACGACATGGAGCTGACTTGGTTTCACATATTTGTGGTTCATGGTGATTATTACACAAATTTTCATCAGGCTTCATGTGGAAGATTGGTTTTGTGATAGGACATAGCTGCGAATTAAAATCAAAATAAACACATTCATTCAAATCCGCCTGTGATAATGGTATATACGAATCCTTTCTTAGGTTTATCGCTATGTAATCTGAAACCGGGACTAGGGTGACCATGACTTTGCCGACCTTTTCTGGAACTGTGATTATTTTATAGACTTCATAATTATCTCGACTCACTAGAGGTATTCTGATTTCAAAAATGAAGTATTTCTTAGTGATTTTAGCTCGTACTTTCATGAGATGGTATAATTTATGAAGCTCTGTTCGAATGTTATCAATTGGTAAACATAACTCCTTAGGTAGTTTTCCAGAAATAATATTTAATTCTTCTAATAGCTGCTCAGGTTTTAAAAGATGCACATTGAACTTTCCATAATTACCCGCGGAGATGGTATCGAGTAATAAGTCTTGCACAGATTTCAAGTTGGTTAGTACACCGTTTGCTGCCATAGAAGATAATAAAAACTCATTGGTGGATTCGACATTGTTTAACTCCGATTTCATTTTGAAGGATTCGTTTTGTAGCTGATTCAGGTATTGGTTAAATAGTTTGTGTTGTTTATCTATAGAAAACTTCATCCTGTTCAACACATTGTACTCTGATTCAACTATAGAAGTTTGGTTTTTCCACAAAGCTGCCAAATGATGCTCATTCATTCTTACAAGTTCAATGTCGTGTTTATATTGTTCGGCAAATTGGTCGTCGAGTACACCGAACAAACTATTTGCAACCTGACCCACTGCATTGATAAGACCTCGCCGTCTGCGAGTCGCGTGCGCGCCTGGGAACTGCTGCGTCGACAAAATGTTATTGAATCGTACCAACTCATTGTAACTATGACGTAATTGTAATACAACCGATTCACAATGAACTTTAACAGCTGATTTTATGCAGTAACTATCTAAATGGTTTATGTATTTCATTAGTAAATCGGTGCCTTGCCAATATGGTTCAATGTCATAGTAAACTACTAACTTCCATTCATCTTGAGCAATATGCACTGTCGACATTTTATCTAAATAAAAGCGGGTGTTGTTTAAGTTTGCGATATTATAAGCGCACTGAATCGGTGTTATAAAAAATGTAAACAACATAAGTGCCATTGCTATATAATGGAATAGGCCTTTTTTCGTCGCGCCTGGTCGTCTGCGTTCCCTTTTTGGTGGATGGTCAGAATGGTTGGTATCATTTTTTACGATAATATCCTGGTTGTCTTGGCTGCTGTTATCATTAACGGGTAGTAATGATAACTTCACTACCGGCCTCTTCACCGTTCCGTTTTTGGTTTTGACGGAAACTACGCGTACTAAGCCATCCTTCCCCGGATGGAGCTCCACAACTCGGCCCATGGCCCACTTCCCCGGTGGTAGGTTTGCGTCATGAATGGTAACGATGTCGCCGACGTTCATATTTGGTTGCGAACGCTGCCATTTGGACCGGACATTTAGCTGAGTCAGGTACTCAGCCCGCCACCTCTTCCAGATATCTTGGTATATCTTTTGTGTGAGCTGCCATCTAGTGCGTAAATCCTTTTCGGTTTCTACAATGGTCAATGTAGGACCGCCAGATAGGAAGTGCGCTGGTGTTAGGAAATCAAGGTCATCTGGATCCTCACTTATGGGGCATAGTGGCCTTGAGTTCAGACAGCCTTCTAATTGAGCTAGTAACGTAGAAAACTCCTCATACGTTAACTTTTGTTCTCCTATCACTCGTTTCATGTGGTATTTGAGGCTCTTGACTGCCGCTTCCCAGAGCCCGCCAGCGCTAGGCCATGATGGTGCGTTAAAGTGCCATTCTATCTGCATAGTTAATAGCTCTCTGTGAAACTGTTCATCTATAATGGTTTTTAAATTTACAATTTCTTCTTGCAATACTCTATCGGTTTTTATAAAATTGGTTCCGTTGTCGCTGTAACAAGGGGCTCCCCGCCGAGCAGCTAGCCTCCGCAGGGCTGCAATGAAAGCTGAGCTGGTAAGGTCAGATACAAGCTCTAAGTGAATGGCCTTGGTTGCCATACAAATAAAAACTGCTATGTATCCTTTGGTGCACCTAACCCCTCGCCCTTTGGCTGCTTTTACGTCGACAAAGCCTGTAAAATCGACCCCCGTATGGTGAAAAGGTCGAGTAGTGTTAGTTCGAGCTGCAGGTAAGTCTCCCATTAACTGGTATTGTTTTGAGGGGTTATTTTTTCTACAAACTATGCACCTTCTTAGTCGTTTCTTCACTGCATTATTGCCACCTATAATCCAGCATTGCTTACGTAGCCACGCTAGAGTCAAACGGGCCCCTCCGTGGAAGGTCATCTTGTGCGCTTGGTCGATAAGCATAGTGGTTATAATATGGTTGTGTGGCAATATGGCGGGATGAATCATCTCAATTTGAATGGTAGCTGATGAGATTCGTCCGCCGACTCTTAAAATGCCTTGGTTATCAATAAATGGTCTTAACTTAATTAAATTACCTTTCTGGTTAGGTTGGTTATGTTTTCTTATAAAATCTATGTCTTCCTTAAACTCTAATTGTGCATATCTAATTAAAATATCTCTAGATTTTCTTAATTCTAAAATGGTTAAATGCTGTGGTTTATTATTAGACCGTGACGTCATACGTAACGCCCAGGCAATAATACGCGACGCTTTCATAAAGTTGCTGTGTCTGCTTAATATCGTGTCAATGACTTGGTTATCGTGTTGCATTGTTGATATTACGTTTACTTTAATAGATTTAGGTTTTTTAATCTCTTCAGTTGTATGGTAAGTCATGTTTTGACTGATGGTATCGTCGAAGCTGGACAGCCAGGCTGGGCCATGCCACCAAATAGGATGGTTATTTAATTGTTCAGCAGTGATGCCGCGGCTTGCACAATCAGCAGGGTTATCTTTTGACTGAACATAGCGCCAGCATTCCGGTGGTATTTCCTGTGTAACCTGAACAACTCTATTGGCGACAAATGGTTTCCATCGGCTGGTGTCTCCGTTAAGCCAACCCAGTACGGCTGTAGAATCTGACCAACTGAAGATTTTTAAATTGAATTTTGATAAGCATTGACGTACGGTTTTCATTAAATTGCACAGTAAAACGGCAGCACACAACTCAAGCCTTGGTAGCGATGTGGTTTTCTTAGATGGTACGAGCCTGGTCTTAGATGCTACGATGACGATTGAGGGTTTATCCTGGTGTTTGCTGGTGACCTTGCAGTAGATGACACATGCGTAAGCTTTCTCTGATGCATCACAGAATCCGTGTAATTCTAAAATATCGTCTTTGTGACACTGAAGCCATCGCTGAACCTTAACTTTATTAAGATTGTGGATATCTTCTTTGATGGTATTCCACTTAGATGCTATGGATTCTGGTAATAAATCATCCCATTGTAAATTAAGTAGCCATACCTCCTGGAATAACAACTTTAGTTTTGTTACAACTGGCGATAGCCACCCAAGGGGATCGAAAACCTTGGATACGCTGGATAGCAAGGTTCTTTTAGTTAGCTTGGTTGGATGGTCGAAGGTTAAATTAAATGTGAAGTAGTCTTCACGGGGTCGCCATTGTAAACCTAATGCCTTGGTCGACTCTTGGTGTCTGAAGACGAAAGCCTGATCATCATCTTCTATTTGGTTATTGTCAACTAGCTCTGGATAATTAGACGACCATTTACGCAGGTTAAAGCCACCTGCCCGAAGAAGCGCTATTAAATCTGACTTCAACTTCATGGCAGATTCCAGGTCATGGTGTCCGTTTAAAAGGTCATCCATGTAAAAGCTGGAGTCCACTACTGCTGCAGCTTCAGGAAATCGGTCAGCTTCATCTTCGGCAAGCTGTTTCAGCGTCCTCATTGCTAAAAATGGTGCAGCTTTAGTGCCGTAAGTGACAGTGGTTAATTGGTATTCCTGAAGAGGCTGTTTAGGATGGTCACGCCAAACAATTTTTTGCAAGGGCTGGTCATCTTCATGGACTGCAAGAAACCGGAACATCTTCTCAATATCAGCTGTGAAAGCTATTTGGTATTGCCTCCAACTAATGATGAGAGATAACAAATCCTTTTGAAGATTAGGGCCGCTATACATAAGATCATTTAACGAATAGCCAGTCGATGTTTTTGCGGACGCGTTAAAAACAACACGAGTCTTAGTGGTCAATGACTCGGCCCGTACTACACAATGGTGCGGTAAATAATATGACTCCGGTGTCTGGTTACCGGCGCACTTCTTCATGTGATTTAATTGTAAATATTCATTCATAAATAACTTATAATCTTTTGCGATTACGTTATTTTTACTGAACCGCTTTTCTAATTGACGAAATTGGGCCACGGCTTTGGTCTTTGATTCACCCAATTTTTCAAATAAATCTGGTTTAAATGGTATTCTAACTACGTAACTGCCATCTGGTTTGCGTTTTGTTTGTGATGAATATTGTTGCAAACAAAAGTTATCTTCAGTAGACATGCTTGGTATGCTCTCGGAGATATCCTCGATCTCCCAGAATCTCTGTATGTCTTCCAAATCTACGATAACAACATTACAGTAGGATGGTGGTAAGATGGTTCCGCTCAAAATCCAACCGAACTCAGTTTGTTGCGCAATTGGTTCTGCTGCAGTTTTACGGATTAGACCTGGTAGTAAAATTATTTCATACACTTCTACACTTAATATCAAATCTACTGCTCGACTTTTATAAAATTCAGGGTCCGCTAGTGGTAAGTTATTTAAATGCGGCCATATTGGTTTTGAAAATGACTGGTTTGGTAAGTTGCCTACAACGTGTTTCATGACGTAGGCTTCGGTATCTATGGTGAAGTTATTGTGAAGGGATGAAATTGAGATCTTTATAACCCCTCTACTGTTGTTACACTTAGATCCTACCCCTACGACAACACAGTTGCGTTTTACACGTGGAAGACCTAGAATTTGTGCTGCATTCTCTGTGATTAACGACGATTCTGCGCATGGGTCGATAAGGGCGCGCATGGTGTGATTGCAACCGTCGGCGGCTTTGATGTTAATTATCGCCGTTGCTAATAATTTAGGTATGGTATCTGTGGGCGCTGTTGAAATGCACACGTTTGACTTGGGTGTTTTTTCAGGTCGAGAGGTCGATGGCGCGTATGTCACATAAGCATTGTGCAACATTGTATTGTGAGCACCGTTGCAAAACCTACAAGTTTTTTCAGAATTGCAATCCTTTGCGTTATGATTGACCAAACAGTTTTTACATAAATTATTATTTTCAATTAATTTACGTCGATTTTCTGGTGTTGCAGCTAAAAATTCTTTGCATTTAAATAGAGCATGATGGTTATTGCAAAGTAGGCATATCCGTTGTTGAGCAATATTATTCGGTATTGTAGAAGTATGGTTAATAACTGGTCTATGTTGGAAGCTTTTATGCATAAAATGATTGGTAGGTATTTTATTAAAATTGCGTTTTTGGCTGTCGATATTTTGAGATTGGTATGAGGGTGGTTTAACTGTGTCTTGTTTACGTCGTGAGGACTCTAAAGACGTAAACTTGGTCTCGAGAAACTCTAAAAACTCGGCAATGGTCGGCAAGTCCCTAGGGTTTCGTAATGACTCAATATAGTCGTGGTGGGTTTCAGAGTCTAATTTTTGGGTTAAAATATAAACTATGAGAGAGTCCCAATTAGTAATATCTACTCCCATGGCTTTAATTGCATTTAGACACTCATTGGTGGTGTCGTGTAGTTTTTTGATGAGAGCAGCAGTTTGGTTCTGAATATTTGGAATAGATAAGAGTATGTGGATATGAGAGTTAAAAATAAGGCGCATATTTTGGTAACGGTGGTTTAGTATGTCCCAACAAACTTGGTAATTGTCGGAACTAATGCGCAGGTGCTGAGTTATTTTCTCAGCTTCTCCTCTCAATTTACTCTTTAAAAATTGCATCTTTTGTGCATTAGGCATAGATTTATTGCTATGGATGGTTTCTTCAAATAAATCTTTGAAAGAGATCCATTGCTGGTAATTACCGCTGAACGTTGGTATGTCCATTTGCGGCGTAGACTTCTCCCTGTATGAGAGAGACCACATCTTACTATTTACAGCTCTCTTGGTGTCGCTATACTTCCTCTCATACTCGTCGAAGGCTTGGTCATACTCTTCGTTATCTACGAGACCTTCACTGTCGATATCCCAGTGTAAAGAGTCTATAGCTGACCATCTAGACTGGAGGGTTCGTAAAACGTCATCAAACTCCCAGCGCTCAGATAAGCTCTCCAAGTTGACCGCATCTATAGTACGCATAAGAGCTTTGAAGTTGGTTTTTTGTCTACGAAGCATTTCATCTACCCGACTAGAGAAACCTCGACTGGTGTATGTAGCATGAGAAGCACTTGGTTCGACTGGAGTGGTAGTTTCCTGTCGATCTGACTTAAGTGATAACGGTGTAGCTGGTCTAAGAAGTGGTTTGCTAGGTTCAGTGGTCACGTTTGGTTTAATAATATTTCTAACCTCATTATAAAAATTAAGAGCGCCTTGGTAGTAATTTTCGCTAAAATATTTATGGCTAGGATCCTCGAATTCAGCACATAATCTGGTATGATTGAGCTTGAATTCGTTCCAATAGGCATCCAAAGTGGTAAGGCGTTTTTCAATGTAGGCGGGCGTCTTGCGCTCCGGCCCATCTTTCTTAAAATTAATGCGGAGGGTATCCATCGCAGACATAATTTGGTCTTGAGTCGCTAAGACCGCCTCCATGGTTATAGTTATTGGTAAAACTTGGTAAAAAAAAGGAAAGATCTTACTTGAAAGACTGGTACGTGGTAGCCTGGTGGTCTCGAAGGTCGATCCCGGTCAGCTGGATGTCAGTGGAATTGGTAACCCACTTGACAACGGTTGCTGGTAGCTCCTCCGTGGATTTGGTAACCACAGGGAAATGGTTAGTGGTGGCTCCTCCGTGGATATGGTGACCACAGAGAAATGGTTGATGGTAGCTCCGCCGTGAAATTGGTGCTCGCAGCGGAAATGGTAATGATTATTTGCCACGTGGAAATGGTGATCACGTGGAACTGGTTATGGTTATTTGTCAGTGGTTTGATTGGTGAACCACTTGACAATGGTTATTTGGTTGTTGTACTGGTTACTAAGCCGTAAAGCCGAATTCACTTTTGCGATCACTGGTTATTTGACCTACTTAAGCTGAATTCACTGCCACGAATACACTTCACTCGCGCAGGTCCCGCTTAACGACTTAAAGCTCGAAGGACCACGATGTACAGTCTGGTCTGACCGTACAGAGTATTTACTTCTGGTTCGTAAATAAGACAACTAGTTTTAAGTACACCGGTACGGTTTATTACATAAAACTAGTCTAAGATGGTAAAATGGTTAAAATGGTTATGAGTACACGCCGAATGGTGACAGAACACGTACTAACTAAATCAATAGCTAATAAATCGCTCGTCGGCGGAAACGGCTGACAACGCACAACGTGACTGTATGATGCAAGCATCGTACACTTGTATTGTGTTAAGTTTTCGCGATTCATACTATTAAATAAAACACGTCTTTGCGGACCCCGTGGTCACGAGAGTCGCTCGTGGCCACGGAATCTGCAGACACCGAAACTTCGAGTTAAAATTTAAAATGTAAATATACGCGATTAATCCGGTTAAAAAGGTTTTTAAAAGCAAAAGCGAACTAGGGGGAAACCCAGAATAGAAAATACATACCTATATGTATAGATAAACGCCTAATTTTTTTTTCTTATTCCGTACGAGAATCAAACCCGCAACACCTGACGCAGATAGGTTTACCCCATCGCCAGTGGTCGTCAAAATATGGTGTCAACAATAGACTAATGTATATTCTTATATATAATGTACACGTCTAGATGTAAAGTTCCAAAAATTACTTATTCAAGATATGAGAAATATTAAAAAACAAGTCAAGTTAATAGATTTTTCAAACCACTTGGTTAACTTATCCGAGGGCTATGTTTTTGGATGTTTACTTTAGCCTAAGCAGCCTTGATGGATTTCGATACATAAGGTCTCGTTTGAATCGTCTTGATTGCGGGAATTGCATTAAATTCCAACGATATTTATTTCGATTTTAGTCGAGGTTTCCCGTTTCTATTTTTATAATAGCCCATTTTGGTTTAACTAGCAGCTCACAACCACAACGTGAAGTTTATTTATACTAGCGAAATTGAAATATTTACTGACTGCCCGTTACAACATCAAGTAATTCATATTTACTTACGGCATCGCGTTGCTGCCGCTAATGTATTTATACAATTTAATAGCATCATCTTTGCTAAGTCTAGCGTTCTTCAAGTTTACAATCGTAAAGCCTGCGTGGACGATGCGGTTTATTATTTTCCCATGTAACTCTTCTGCTACAGGTTTGATTAGAACAAAATTCCTGTAAACAATTAAGTATTCTGCTTATATGATAAGCATTATAGGAGGAAAGATGACCATTGACCAGCTTCCATTCATCGAAGATGGTCAATCTTGCATGCTTAACGCCAAACTTTTCACACTGTTGAATAGCGTGGAATAACATAAAATATACTTTTATCCTCATATTTAATCTAGATTCCATTGGATCAGTATGATGAAGGTAAAACCTCAGGTAACAGCTAGCCCTTTTATATAATATTTCAATAAGTAAATTATCTAAAATTTTCGTTACGATGAGGTTAAAATAAAACACATAGAAAGAAAGTGGATATTCGTGGAACCTTGCCTATCGTCACTGATTGTATGAATAATAAACAATGGACTGTGCATGAAGTTACCGTATTCTGTATGATAGAGCTATACCCAATTATTTGAAAAATCGCATTAACTATTGGTTTATCAATAATGATCGCAAATTGCGCTCTTTTTCGAACCTCCTTTTAGCGACACCATCACATACTTCTACATTTTTGGGCAAGTCGTTTTTTGTCCATTATGGAACGAGCTGCCGATGGAGATCCGCCTAGCTCGCAATCCGTACACCTTTAAAAGACTGCTTAAACACCATTAGCTTGTGAAACATTGTTCATCTTAACGCTCTCATTGTGATTATCAATATGTATATATGCCATGTGTATGTATTATTAAAATATATGTATATGTATTATTTGAATGTTTTTGTTAGTAATATGTAGGTATGTCTATGTAATTATTTGTATAGAGTCTATTTTTATAGCGTGTGCCCCAACGCCCATCCTAATTTCCACTACCTAATCCTGTCAAGACTCGGTTGCCTGGAAGAAATCGCTCTACAGCGATAAGGCCGCCTTTGTGCCAATACTAAATTAAAATGTACCTTTTTAACTTTCTTTTTTATGCTGTTGGCTTAGAATAAAGAATTTATTTATTTTATCAACCGACTTCCAAAAAAGGCGGAGGTTCTCAATTCATCTGTATGTTTTTTTCTGTCTTTGTTACACGATATTTCGGACAATTATGAATCGATTTTAAAAATTCTTAATTCATATTATAAAGGATACTTCATAGTTGGTCCCATATAAATTTTATCGAAATCGGTTGAGTACTTTGTTGAAAATTTTAAATTTTTGAAACAATATGTATGATTTAGAAGCATGTTTACGTGGATGACATTATTAGTCGGCCAAAGTCTTGACGAGAAGTGTGTTTTTTAATGCCCTGCATTCGTTGATTATTTATGAAGGGCGGTAGTAACGCATGCGAATCCAGCCGGTATAGTGAAATATGCCATGCTCGGTAATATTTTAATGTTAATCCCTACTTCTAGCTTTAGGTACATTGGCGCAAAGTCGTCGTTTCAAGAACTCCTGCCACTTCAGCCAGCAATAAGAGCCACCACTTGGGTTTAGTATGTTATGTTGTTTTCTATAAGATGCCTAAGATCATAACAATACATACCTCTCTGAGTTCTTAAGGAAGAGATTGCGGGTAAGCGGAGCGCAATCTTTTATGTACAGAAGTTTTGAAAATAAGTTTATGATGTTTCCAATTTGTAACATTTCCTGTCTAATATGAGGCGCGTGTGAACGCTTCAGAAGATTTTTCCCTCTTTTAGAATCTATTACTTGAACGGAATTGTCAAAGGGAAAGAAATTAAGAATCAATGTGAGAATTTCATCTGCTTCTGGTACGAACATCTCACATAAAAATGTATATTTATCGAAGAATCCAGACTCCTGTAAGAAATTGTTGTTTACTTATGAAGAATGATTTTAATGTGAAATGAGTAGCCGCGTAATAAACTTTTCAACACACTTGCTCGTAAAGTGAGCCTTATTCTATTGAATTTAGAACTATAAACTGGGCTATAAGTCACGTGTGCATAATATATTATACCCTAGTGCATAATATAATGAATTCTACAAAGTTGAATTGTACCTTAGTGCAAATTACATGCGAGTAAACAGAGCATATTTTATTGATCCGGGTTATACATTAAATATTTTCAGAAACAACAAAGAGATTTTATACCACTTCAAATCCATATACATTTTTAAATGTTTGCGCCTTATATTAATAAAACTATATACAATAATTTGTTATAAAGTATTGAAATATTTGCATTTACCACCCCAAATTAAACATTGTCACGTAAAATAGGCTGTATATGCTATACAGACATTGACACATTTGGCGGAAAAAAAACCTAAGCGCATGCGCGAGGTTTGGCGCCATTTTTCAATCACAATTCACAGCTTTTATGACCACGTATGTCTGTCTTTTACTCACAAGTGTGCTGAAAAACGTCGTATGTAACTCGTGAGCGTTGCTAATTACAGTCTCGGCTCATTATTAAGCCATCACAGCCTCAACTGTAATTAGCAACTCAGCTCACTTGTTACATAATATACTATTACATACCGAGGCCATGGCTCGGCTTATTTATAAGCAATCGTTTTTAAATGGTTATGTGCACTACTTAGTTATTTTTGTAATGGTAACTAGTTGTTGGTATTGTGTATATATACACCACCCCAGTATCGCTTTTAAGTTTCGCAATCGAAATATTCACTGACCAAGTAATATTCAATACAACTAAATTATTTCAGTAGTGGACTTTCTATTTATTTTCTTTTAATTCTGATTGTTCTAATCAGTTATGTTTCCTGACAGATTATTGATGTATTGTGACATTTATTTTTAAGTGCCCGATGAACGAAATAGTTTTCTTCCAAAATATTCCATTGCGTTCAAAAATATTTGAAACACTTGAAAGTATTGAACCTTTTCAGCTGCGGTGAGCTGCTAATTAACATAAATAAGACTATTGGAATCTTCATACTAGACTGAAGATTTAACAGGTGTTTTGTAAAAGGAAGCGAGTGAACTAACGTCTTTCGTAGCAGTTTACTACTTTATTATACTTTAAAAATTATTTTAATTGTAAAATTTGCAGGTGTTATAGCCTATTACTCATAAAAACGGAAATACGTTTCTTAGAATAATAAAAGTTTTTAATAAAAGTTTCTAAAAGCGTTGCATAATCTACTTGGCAATCATAAGACAGAATTATTATACTTAGGTATTAAATATAATAATAAAGTAAGAAGCTTTCTTATTTAAAGAAATATAGTAAACTTATAATTTTATTATTATAAAAATTACATGATATACGAAATATTAAGAAATATTAGAAAAATTAGAATTGATTAGCTATAACAATAAATTGCGTGATTTATAATACTTAGTTGAAAACATAGCTCTAACAGAATGACATTTGATTAAAAATTAGGCAGTAAAATATGTAGAGTAGGTATAGTTTATATAAAATACAAAATAATAAAGTCCGTAAAAATTAAAGTGAAAAAGGGAAAGTTGTTTTCTAAAAAGGTTTTATAATCATGAGCATTAGAAAACGTCGACATTTACGTCGGGATGGCTGTTGCCTCTTCATGCCTCTTTAAATAGCCAATTTATGCGTAAACCTCAGTAAACCTTGTTTAAGGAACCGTTATCATAATCATGCTCTGATTTATGTAGATTTACGTCTAGCTCATGTCTGCCCGCTGGCTCGCCAAGATCTTGAAGAAATATTCCACTTCCAACTGCCCCTCCTCAGGCAGGTCAGTGCAGTGCACTGCGTTATACAGGATGCTTTTTCCAAACCGCGCTCTTATGGTGTCAGGATACAGTTGACGACACAGTTCCTAGGGGAATAAAAGTAACATGACAAAAAAATAACGTCTTCAAGAACAGAAATAGTTCGATAACTCAATAACGCCTTTGGGCTACCAATACAATAATTAGGTTCTCCAATATCAATAAGTTAACCAAACTGACACACCAACCATGTGGTCCCATAGTAAGCTTTTGTATAATCTCGTATTATGCAGACCTCACAATGGAACTAATTGGTATCCTTGCATATAACCAGCCCCGACCCAGTTCGGCAATAATCGTTTCCTACTTCAATAGTGCCGGCATGATTCGGCATGTTCGATAGACATCTGTTCGCCTTTAAAAATATGCCTAGTTCTAGTCAGGTAACGCCTCGACCGCTCACTTTATGGACGTTTTTTTTTTTTTATATTGTAAGGATAGGACGTTTGTCTTCCATGCCACCTGATGGAAAGTGCGCATGAAGACTATGGTGTTACACGTCCATCCACGAGAAACCTATTCACTCGACACTTAAAAGTTCCAGGACTGTAGTGGTCAGGAAAAACAGACGCAGGCAGATTGTTCCACACCCTGGCAATCCGTACCAAAAAGGAACTATCGAAGCGTTTTGTTCGACTTCTTGGTAAATCCACTATATAAGGATGGAAGTTCTGTCTGCGTCTGGTAGTCCGGTGGTAAAAAGGGGTGGGTTCAATTTGCTCAAAAAGAGCACTCGCACACTCACCAAAATGTAGCCGATAAAATACTGTCAAACAAGCAACCTTACGACGATGCTCCAGCGTCTGCAATTTTTTATTTGTAAGGTTGTTGTTATTTATGAGTTTCCGGGCTCTTCGGTCAACAGAGTCTAGCGCTTCGAGCTGGTATTTGGCAGAACCATCCCAAAGGTGACTACAGTACTCCATGCAAGACCTCACTTGGGCTGTGTATAAGTTGAGGAGCCGTTCAGGGCTGAAGTACCGCCGGACCTTCGAGATGATACCCAATTTTTTGGAAGCCGTTTTTGCCATAGACTCAATTTGTTGTCCGAAGTTTAATTTGGACGTTATAGTGACGCCCAAAAGCCCTAGTTGGTCGGTGATGGGAACAGATACATTCTGGAAAGTGGGCGTAAGAGTAAAGGTGCTCTTTTTTGCGGAGAATAGACACGCTTGTGTTTTGGAGGCGTTGAATTTGACCAGGTTAGATTCGCCCCAATCGGACACATTCCGCAAGGTCGAATCAACGCGCTCAATCATAGACTCTCTCAAAACCTGGATTTCATGGGCGCTCGTTCGCGCATTGGATATATATCTCTCAACAACAGTGCTGTCATCAGCATATCCAATAATGCCTGGTGTTAGGAGGTCATTAATGTGCAGCAAGAATAAAGTTGCAGAGAGAACAGATCCCTGAGGTACCCCGGCATTAATTGCCATTAGGTCAGAGGAGTAGCCGTCTAAGACTACTCGAATCGACCGTTCCCTCAGAAAATCAGATATCCAGTCGCAGAGCCCGGTCGGTATGCCATACGCTGGAAGCTTGCTTAAGAGACCATCATGCCAGACCCTGTCAAAGGCCTTGGAGATGTCTAAGGATACAGCTATTGCTTCACCATGACCCTCCAAGGCCTCACTCCATAAGTGTGTGGCATACACGAGAAGATCGCCGGTCGAGCGTCCACTGCGGAAACCGTATTGGTTATCGCTTAGGAGCTCGTTGGTCTCAAGGTATGCCAGGAGTCGATTGTTCAATACACGTTCCATGACTTTACAAAGTATGGAAGTGATTGAAATTGGTCGATAGTTGACAGGATCAGCACGGCTTCCCTTCTTCGGTACTGGTTGTACGTTAGCCAGCTTCCAGGATTTGGGGACTTTACCAGATTCCAAAGAAAGTCTATAGAGACGCGTCAAAACGGGAGACAACTCAGCTGCGCAGCGTTTCGACACCACTGCAGGAATACCGTCTGGACCGCTAGCCTTATTCTCGTCTAGGTGCAGCAAGCATTTAAGAACCTCCTTTTGGCGAATATGAACGGTACCCATTGTGGGACCGAACTGAGGTAATTGGGGTGGGATTTTTCCTTGGCTATCTAGACGAGAATTTTCCGCAAAGATACTGGCAAATAATTCCGCCTTTTCCTTAGCGGTGTGGGCCAGAGAACCGTCAGGTTTCCGCAGAGGTGGCAGCGACGGGCGACAAAAGTTCGTTTCGACCGACTTGGCGAGGGACCAGAAAGCTTTACTTCCCGAGGGGTATGAGGCTATTCTGTCTCCGATACAACCTATGTGGGCGAAACGAGCTCTTTTGATCACCTTTTTGCAGGACTTGGCGGCAGCATTGTACCTCTTCTTGTGTTCATGCGAATCCACGGCTTTGCTTCTGCGAGCGTTTCTCGCTTACGTTTTTCAGCGGAAAAGCATTCAGCACTAAACCATGGGCGAGCTTTGGTTTCAAGGGATAGATCAGCGTAGGGAATGAAGAACTCCATTGCTTGACCTATCACACTTGAGACTGCATCAGCGCAGCACGATGGATCGGTTGATGTAAAACAAGCTTGCCGCCACGGATAAGATGCGAAGAAATGTCGCATTTCATCTCAATCTGCCGACTTGTAACGCCATACTCGCCTAGAACCACTTGGTCGGGTGTCAGGTGGCGAGTACTGCGATACAGATTTCACCAGACAGTGATCGGATGTCCCTAAGGGTGCAGTGACGGACACCGAATATCTGTCTGGATCGGTTGTCAGCAGAAGGTCCAGGCAGTAAGCAGTGTGGCCAGCAACGTCTGGGATGCGCGTAGGCTCGTCAACGAGCTGAGAGAGGCCATGAGTGAGCGAAAACTTAAAAGCCTCTCTACCAGCATGGTCAGTGTCCTGAAACGGGTATAACCACTGTCCGTGGTGTGCGTTAAAATCCCCCAGGAACACCAACTGCGCTGTGGGAAAACGTTGCTGAACCTTGTCTGCTGTACTGCTGAGATAGTCCATAAGCCTCGTTGTCTCCCGATCTCCGCTGTGTGACCGATAAATACCAGCGTATACCATTTGGTCTAGGCCGGTATCTATATGAACCCACATAACTGAAAGGTCCGGCACTTCTAAGTAACGGAGACGCTGACAACAGATCTTGTCACTGGCATACATGCACACCCCGGCGTGCGGGTGGAATTTGGACTCCAGGATGTAACCTGGGTAACAAAGGTATGCCGAGTCTGACGGATCACAGATCTGCGTCTCCGTTAGGAAGAGTAGGTGGGGTCTCTCCGTCTCGAGATGGTGGTGGACATCATTGAGATTGGAGTGCACTCCTCGGATGTTACAGAAGTGCACTTTAAACGAGAGGAAGTGCAACCGCTGTGTTACCTTACTCTTCTTTGGACCTTTCATTAGTTTTGGAGTGGAGTGAATAGGGAGGAGAACAGAAGTTGAGTGAAGCGCTGCAAATGGAACCAAGCAACTCGATAGGGGTGACGCACCTTTGGGAAACTCGCTTGGAGACTGCGGGGACGCCCGAACCCCCCCGAGTTCGCCATCGGGTCCTCTCAAACCGGTCGCCAGCCGGCACGATGGAGCCTCCCGGGATTTTTCGCGAGGTGGCGGGGCAGCCTTTTGCATGTGGCTGGCATGCTACTTGGGCCCCCTACTACCTGCGGTCGGCCAGCGGTGCACCGTGCTTCGGATCCCGCTACCCTCCAAAACGAGTTACCCGGTGAGTCATTATCCTACAAGTTGTAAACAGTTCTCCGATGCAGCACGATTACTCAGACCTATCCACCTCAATGGCTACACTAGACATCATGCCGGAACGCAACTAGTTTACTTGGCGGCATGGTTTTGTCTAGTGGGTGGTGACAAGCCACGGCCGAAGCCTACCACCAGATTTTACTGCTCGTTTAGCACCACCCAGGGACCACGTACAAGGCATCGAGGGCTAAACCTTGCGGACGCGAGCAGTTTTCAGTCCCAGGTCAAAAGGAGCGCTTGACTATGCAAACAATATTTCCATGCATTATTGTTGGCGATAGTTACTTAAAGTTCTATAATACCTACATAATTATAGAACGATTACCAGAAATTACTTTGGAAATACGTAGGGTATTTTTATTGCTTATTCCACTGATAATTTCAGCTTTTACTAATTCATCATCATCACAACTCCGTGTAATGAGCCCACTGCAGGGCTATGAGTCTCTCCTCTGGGTGACGAGGAGGTTTAGGCCGTAATCCACCAAGCTGGCCCGGTGCTGGTTGGTGGATTTCAGATATTTCAGGGTGCCGAATTGGCTTCTGACAAACCCTAACGACTACTGTATACAATTATACAGCACCCGGGACCGACTGCTTAACGTGCCCTCCGAAACATGGAATTCGTCGTGAGAAATAAATAGTCAGCGGTCACCCATCCTAATATCGGCCGCACCGAGCGCGCTTAACCTGCGATATCGTTTGATCTGCACAGTAACCACGGCGCCACGACGACTTCTTCTTTTACTAATTATTAACTTCTATTTTGATTAGAGAATCAGTATGGTATTGCTTTTAAAAAAATTCACTTTCATCCACGATCGGTAATATTCTCGATTAATTGATCCCAGAGCTTAAACCAGCGCTAAGATTATTTTCTTTCAAACCGAATTTAAATCAAATATCATGATGCTTTCACCACTCACAGGGTCTCTCGGGCCGCAGAGTTTCCGAAATTCCGACACCACTTCAACTTTTGGCTCAACTGACTTCACCTCCAGAGCGATGCATTTGCCCTCGGCAAGATGAACGCAAATGTCCTGTAAAGTACACACGTCAGATACTTGTATACATACAAAATATACTTATGCAGAGTGACTGGTAACAAATTTTAGATATTGAAGGAGAGTAGGCACTATGTGCTCGATTCTGATCATAATTATGTTCTAAAAGTAGGTTCCTCATTTTTCACCAGAGTTCTCTATAAAGAAATAAAGAGTTCACGAATACTCCACGGCTCGACGAATGTTATGATGTCGTCTATACGTACCTACCTATCTATTCTGTGTTGATGGCGCCGTGCGTACGTCCGTGGTAAGTAGTTATCAGTGTAACCATGCCTTACGTTATCAATACTTTAACTTTCGGTTAAGTTTACTCAGTAAATACTCAATTAATATTTATTTATTTTTTATCTTCGTGTATGATCGCAAACTATCACGTTCTCTAATTTCGAAAGTGGCCCACAAGTCACCCTGTATATCTATATTTTTGAAACTTGAAAAGTTGAGATTAAAAATATATTGTATGCAATAGCGTGATACGTTAGCTTAAGGTTTCTTAGTGGTGGCCTCCACATGCATTATCAATTCTGTAGCAAAACGAATACTTATACGTAATTTATGCATTGACAACTGTAGCAATGTAACATTGCAGATAGTAGAATCTACGTTAGATCTTCGGATCTATCCATACCACTAAAGTTCTGGTTCTCTCAAGTGGTAAGTGAATAGATAGAAATGTAAAACCCTCGTCTTCTTTGTCTCTCTATTAGTGACATGAAGGACATAGGTACCTGGATAACATATTTTTTTGTTAAAAATAAAGGTTGGTGGCAAAGTATAGATGTATTACAAATATTAGGTGCTATCGAACCAACTGAATCATGAGTCATGCATAACCCACAACAAGCTCATAGTAGGTCGAAGTTCACTTGAAGATAGGTTTCCTAGACAAAGTATTACATTCGACACTGACATTTAATGAGTACAGATTTCGTGCAGTATCTAAAAAAACGTAAGTGCATTATACGCGATAGACCACAAATTAGAAGGATAGTTCCACTATCAGACCTTACAAGTTTGACAGTTTCAAACGAATTTTCAGCAAAATAGGTCAAGCATGATTCAGTTGGTTCAATGGTACTATTAATCTACTTTTTTGCTATCATATATGAAAAGGAGATAAATGCTACCTACTTTATGTTCTGGAAGTACGCCTTCGTATAATTCAAAAAATTCCTTGGCGCACGAAAGTGACACTTCGAACATTCCCATACAAGAGATGAAGAACTTTCCAGAAGTTGCGATGTGTTCCAGTACAGCCCCCACGTTCCCGTCCAGCAACACGTGGGGCTTTATAATGCAACACGTGCAGTCTTGATAAGTGGCTTGAAACGGAATGCGAGGCACGCCCTCATCATCATAGCCGAAAAACATATTCAGTATCTAAAACATAACTATTATGCAATTGCCGCAAAAAAATATACTTGAAATTGGAACTTTCTGCGAAAACTGAAGTTTTTTTTACATTTTCAGCATCTTCGCGGGTGTCGCAGCAGTGGGCAACATTCCTAACAATGTTTTCACCGAAAATTTGCCGAAGCGTCCCCGGAGCCGCGTCGTGGGGGTCGGTAGCGCCCACGCATCTTCGCAGATTGCTCACAGCACTTGGCCCAACCACCTCTAGGCCAATAACTTCTCCACTGGTCACGTAGTCCACTACTGTTCTGGAAATAAATGTGCCTGTGTTGGCCAGTATCCAGTAAAAGATCCAGGCAATGTAATCATCCATAATGATGAACAAATTAACCTATAGCTCTTTGTATGAACTCTTTTAAGTAAGTTAGCTTCTGTGTAGTAGATCTACCTACATAAGCAACGAAACGCTTCAATATTCTATACGGTACTGGCCACCGAGATGTGGAATTAATTAGCTTCATCTGTTTTTCTTGACAAATATAGTTCGATTGTTTTAATCATCGACTGAATATTAACTTGTGAATAACTCGTTTTCCAAGTGTATCATTACGCCGACGTACCCCGTGGTCGTCTGCCCTTCAGGGTAGCCTTTGAAAAAAACGCTTATATTTTCATTTTATCATGCTTAATTACACATATTTAAAACTAAATTTAACCCTTGTTTTTGATGCCTTTTCAGATCACTAGAAAAACAATTATAAAAAGTGATCTTATGCGGTCAAAAAGTTTTTATTTTAGTATTATGAATCGAGAACACAATAAATTTTGATTACCAATAAGCAACAAGATATATTTTTTAAGAGTTTAAATAACTACTTAGGTACTAGGTTGTAGTATTGTTCGGTAGTAAGATGCGATAGATGACTTACGGCATAATGCTGGCGCCGGCAATGTGTTTATACATTTGCATGGCTGTGTCTTTTGTAAGTTTACCATTCTTCATTTTTACGATTTCAAAACCGTTCCTCATAATAAAAGATATGATTTTGCCATGGACTTGTGACGGAGAAGGCTTGATCAGTAAAAAAGCCCTGAAATAATATACCTTCAGACTTGTCGAAGCAACTGCGGCAGCTATTCAAAATATCACATTCTTTTCATCAAACAATCAAAGAGTCAATCAAGTTCACATGACATAACTAATTCTAATAAATCTATAAGACATGCAAGGGAAATATCAACATGCGTACCGTTCAAAATCACTAAACAGGACTCGCTGGGTGGCCGGCGCACAGTCCCTTATGAACAGAAGTTTCGAAAATACATTGACCACCTTGCCTACACGCAACATGTCTTTCTTAAGATGAGGCATGCTAACTCTTTTCAGGAGTATCGTCCCTGTTTTGGCATTAATTACTTGAACAGAATTGTCATAGGGGAAGAAGTTAAGGATCAAGTCCACTATAACCTCATTGGTTTCGTCAAACATTTCACATAAAAATGTGTATTTTTCTGAATATACGTGTGCCTGTGAACATATTCTTATTTTTTAACGAATTTCAATATCGGTTATATCATTAATAGGTCGCATTATGCAAAACTTCCATATTTGTGATTTTTAAAAAACCTTCTTGAAACAGCTGGATATCTATTTATTTATTTATTTATTTATTTAATATGGCAAACACACAGATTACAATCAAATAAAAGAAAGAAGAAAACAAATTAAGAGTTTTGAGCAAGATTGCAATCCTAGACGTGCTTACACAGCAGCACAAGCAGTTATGGAACAAAGATGTTAGTGATATACAGCTTAAAGATAGTGTTAGTTAATTAATTAATCAATTAAGATTACATGAAATAAAACAGTTGGTACAAGTAAAACAATTAGAGTAGTTGGAAAAATATTTGTAAAATAAATAAATTAAAACAGGAAGGTTATATGTACATATAATATAATAAAATAAAATAAAAGAGACCATTTAAATTTAAAATTGAATTAACTTACATGAATTTACGTTGGTGCATGACATGTGCCCATGAGGAGATCGCGTAAGAGTTTTTTAAAATGTCTAAAGCGGTTGTTAAAGATATCCAAGGTGTTGCACTGTTTGCTATAGACCTCGTAAAGGCGGCATATGCGGAATATAGGCTGATGATAGGAAACGTTGTTGGTGCAAAGTGGGACAAGAAATGGTTTAGGTCGCCGATTGCTAATTTTGGTATTGAAATTTAGCGTTTCTAACAACTCTGGGCTATCTACTACAGAATGTGTAATTTTGTGAAGGGTTGCAAGATCAAGAAGTTTGCGACGGTTGCTTAGCGACATAATTTTGTACGTATTTAGTCTGTCTTGATAAGTGCGCCTTCGACCACCACAGCGATAACTCAACAAACGAGTAAACTTGGATTGTACAGACTCCACTCGATTCGAATGTACAGCGTAAAACGGGTTCCATATTATTGAGGCATACTCCAGTAGACTTCTTACTAGAGTATTAAATAGTGTTACTAAAGTGTAGGCTTTTCTAAAAGGTCTACTATGGCGAGAGATAAAACCTAACATCCTATGAGATCTACCAACAATGGAGTCATAATGTTGTCGAAAACTTAACTTTTCATCAAAGATGACACCGAGATCACGTATAGTGTTGGTTCGTTGTAAAGGAACATCGTTTAGGTAGTAATCTTTTACGATTTTACATTTTTTAAGTGTGAAGGTTATGACCAAGCACTTTTTGACGTTTAGAAGCATATGATTTTCTCTACACCAGTTCGAGATTGTGTTGAGATCCCTTTGTAAAGCGTTAGTATCATTTATGTTAGTTATGCTTCTGAATATTTTTAGGTCGTCCGCATATAGAAGGCATGGAGATTCAATTTGGTCGATAAGGTCATTTATAAATAACACGAAAAGTATCTGTATCTGTCAGCAAGGCGGCCAATCCTCGAATCTACTAAGCTTTAGTTACGAAATCATTTAAAAATATAATTAGGTATATCAACCGCAAACATTCAATATTGTGTCCCCGCATGTAGAAATAAAACTTTAGGAACAGTAACTATAGGTACACCATTTCATCGACGAAAATTTGAACCCCTTCTGTAGCAATTTTTATTTTTACTTTCGCCTAAACTTGGAAAACAACGACTGTTAAGTTCTACGTGTATAGTGGCTCAGTATTTGTGTTATTTTAAAGACAAAGTTGTAAAGTAACTATTAACAATAAAAAAGTTTAATTCCATTACAATAGTTGAGTTGCCTATAAAATTAACATGAATCACTGTTCTCGGTTTTATAGATTTAGAATTATTATTGTCCAAAAAGATTTTATTGTTCGTGGATGCACGCATTGGTTGAAAATTCACAATGAATGCAACGTGAGGGGGTAACAAACACACTTAGAACTTAAACAGCCGTTGTTTTACAAATTAAGGTAAATTTTGCAAAAGTAAAAATAAAACTGGCTGCCATTCTGGCAGGGTTTTGGATGTGGGTTGCTTTGGCCGATGAAATTATTCATAGAGTTTTATTATTACATGCCGGGACACATTAAACTGTTCCGTTACTGACCGAGTGACTGACAGACAACATGCAGCCATAAGTACTGGACATAGAGAGCAGTTTGGAACGTTCCTCAGGGCATGTAAGGGTGTACTATGGATTCTCGGAATCCCGAAATTCTCATGAAATGGGAAATATAGGACTTTTTACTTTGTGTGAAAAATCTTATTCCCTGAGTGCACCGATGACTTGACTTATTAAAAGAGGTTTCTTCTATGGCTGTCTGGTAGCATTGTGGAAGGAATTTTTGAAATAGAAGCAAATGTCCCACTGATCATCATACAACAAGCGATCAAAGTAGCGCAGGCATCATGTAGCTAGTCGATTATAAAAGTATACTCTTACCATTTTCGGTATGGATACTTCTTCAAGATCAAAACTTTATTATAATTGCAGCTTAAATGAGTTCATATATGCAATGGGATGACTAATATATTTCATGCATAAGTTTTAATAAACATTGCTTTCAGAATACATTTGGATCGCGATGGTTTCGCAATATGCATTATCGTATAGTTACATCGATTTTCAAACTAAATAGTGGCAGAAATAAAAAATACAGATTTTTTTTTGTAAAATAAAAAAAAGAAAACATTTTGAGGGAAGACGCTGATAAATTGAATTACATAGCCATATATTTTAATCGAACATAGTTACTAAATAAACTAAGAGAACAAAAAAATACACGCGTGTTTGCGCTTGCGTTGACAATACGATGCTGCATAATGATTGCATAGGCGATCAGGTGGTGTGGTGATCACTGTGTGAGCGCAGTCTAGCGAGCTTCCCAGATATTTCCGACGAGCATGTAGTAGGTGCTGCACAAATAATGAACTGATTTGACATGATATTATAATAGCCTTTGAAAGATTCACCAATTCTCAGTACTGTAATCATTAACGATGATTTAGTTTAGAATTTTAAAAACAGTTTACCAATAAGAACGAACTCCGATATCTTATGTCCGATGTCCGAGAATGCTTAATGAAAAACTAGTTCAAAGGTTTCTTAAATTTCAAAGACATAACTTGCGAAAACATATTTATTTTTATCTAAGTACGTATTCATAAAACTAACTCAAAACTTCAGTATTAAAATAAAGATCTAACAAACTACTGTAGAAGATAAAAAATTTACAAGCTAATAACACAATCTTAAAAATATAGTCGTTGTAATTCCTTTAGCTAGTATTGAACATGTGTTCAATCGAGTCAAAGAGACGGTATGTTTCTATCTAACTAGTGTCCTAGTGATAGTTTGATAATAGCTTAAACATATATTCAACTTCGTAGACCCCGTCCTCGGGCAGGTCGGTGCAGTGCACGGCGTTGGACACGGTGTCCTTCCCGTAGAGCGCGCGGATGGTGTCGGGGTACAGCACGCGGCACATCACCTGCAACACACCCGTCGACACGACGTCGCTGAGCTGCGTACGACACAGTCTGCTTAGACTGGTCTGACTGCCCCTGGCTGTCAGGGATAAACGGCTCGTAAAATGCAACTAATCCCAGCAAGCCCTATTTTGATATACGATCCCTGTAGAGTTCGCCTGGCTAGCAACCACCCACATATAAAGTCTGCCGCGAAATATCACCGCAACGCTGGAGGTGTGTTATATTATAGAGCAAGGTCATTCTTGAAACCATGTACGCCAACTTCGACGTCATGTTCACGCTGTGCCCATGGACCAACTTAATTTGCGGCAACTATCAACTTAATAAAAGTTTCCTATAAAATGTAGATATTCGCTATAACTTTTACGGTTGCTGCAATTGTACTTATGGTTATCTGAGAAACTTTTATAGCAGAGTTGCTCGATCTACGCTGATCTACCAAAGGGTTACGATAACAGAGGACCCCAAGGGGAAAATAACAGAGGACGTGCTCCCCGAAATTCTACTCGTCAAAGTGAAAAATCCAAAAAACCTTAAATCGATATGTGACATCAAATATAATCATAAAGAGCAAAAAAGTATAAGGGAATAGGAACCCTTTGACACCTATAATTAAAATTTGTATATGGTGCAATAAAGACCAATTTACTCGAGATATTTCACCATTAGTGACCCCATTTACACTAAAACTTAGAACTCAATGTGGCATGAACACGACATGAACTTGGAACACTAAACTTACAGGATCTCTTGGACCGCAAAGCTTACGGAACTCCGACACAACTTCAACATTTGGATCCGTCGACTTCACCTCCAGAGCGATACATTTGTCTTCAGCCAGATGGAAGGCCATCTCCTGCAAGGCAGAATTTTTTCCAAGAAATTAAGTTGAAGGACAGCAAATAAACAATAATCCTACGTTTATAAGTATAACACATTACTAGGGTGAATCAAAAATTTCTTAGAAACTTATATGTATTGAACCTTTTTAGAGGCAGTTTGATATTTTTTTTAAAGATTGACGATTACATATTATTTATCCAGACTTTCAACTGTTTTCGACAGATCGATCGCAAAAAAAATATTTTATTGTTGAGTGTTCTGATAAAAAAACGAAACTATGGAGAAAAACGAGTTACGCGCGGTAATAAAGTATCTGTTCCTGAAAAAAATGTCAACGAAAGAGATTTTTTCGGACATTCAACAGACTTTAGGGAATAATGCTTTACCTTATTCCACTGTGGCTTATTGGGTAGCTGAATTTAAAAGAGGTAGATCGAGCTGTAAAGATGACCCGCGTTCTGGACGACCTTCAACCTCCATCACCGAAGAAAATGCCAAAAAGTGGAAAAATTGGTTTTAGACGAAGAATTACAATAAAATATTTAGCTAAGATCCTTAAAATATCGTTTGGTAGCATTCAGTCAATTTTAACCGATTCACTAGGGTTCAAAAAAGTGTCAGCAAGATGGGTGCCACGAATGTTAACCGAAGAAAACAAAAATCGACGTTTGGTTTCTAAGCGTAATCTCGAAATGTTCCAACGTGATTCAGATCGATTTTGCCGTCGTGTTGTAACCACGGACGAAACATGGGTCCACCATTTCGACCCGGAAACGAAAAGACAAAGCATGTCTTGGAAACGACCATCCTCACCACCCGTGAAGAAATTTCGAGTTTCTCCTTCCGCTGGCAAAGTTATGGCCTCGGTATTCTGGGACAGAGAAGGAATCCTTTTTAATGATTACTTTCCAAAAGGGCAAACGATAACTGGATCCTATTATGCAAACTTAATCCCGAAATTACGTGAAGCGATTAAAGAAAAACGTCGTGGGAAATTGTTGGGCGTGTTGTCCAAGATAACGCTCCACCTTATCGTTCGGAAGTTGCGCTCACCGCAATCCGCAGTGCTGGCTTCGAAGTATTTGATCACCCACCATATTCTCCTGACTTAGCCCCGAGTGATTTTCACTTATTTCCAAAATTAAAGGAGCATATTCGTGGAACTAAATTTGACGATGATGACGCGGTTATGACTGCCGTAGAGGAGTTTTTAAATAGAAAAGAAAATGAGAAAATGTTTTTTTTTGCGGAAGGGTTAAGAAAATTGGAGAAGCGGTATTCTAAGTGTATTAGATTAGAAGGAGATTACGTAGAAAAATAAAATATTTTTGTTTAATTTTCTTTTTTTTTTGTATTCATTCTAAGAACTTTTTGATTATATTGATAATGCTGTTCAATACCTATAATAATTGCTATTGAGGCAACACAGGTCTAGATAAATATCAAAATCTGAGAGAGATAAGTGGAAAAAATACCTAACTTTTGGTTAAGATCGATAGAGATGTTTTTAAAAAGCCCTAGCAATATGCTATATCTATGCAATTCAACTCACATCATACTCTGGCAGGATACCACGGTACACTTCATAGAATTCCTTTGCACAAATTAAAGGCACGGTGAACAATCCCATGCAGGAGATGTAGAACTTGCCCGAAGTGGCGATGAGCTGCAGCACGGCGCCCACGTTCTCGTCGATGAGCACGTGCGGCTGCAGGATGCAGCACGTGCAGTTCTCAAAAGTGGCACGAAACGGAGTGCGTGGAACGCCGTTTTCGAATCCAAAAAACATGTCTAGCATCTGTAACATAAAATACTATATAATAGCTTCCATATTACATTTTTGACAAAAAGGACTGGTACTATATAATAGCTTCCATATTACATTTTTGACAAAAAGGACTGGCATCGCACAGAGCAGAACAATGTCAAGAAGATTAGAGACAAATAACGGTGATTACCTACTATGTTGTGTCGTTTAAAATAAGTATAGGCAATCTAATAGATTATTACCATTTATTGTTTTTCAAAGTATTCTCTGCGATATTTAATACAATTTTGCATGTGCTCAAACCACTTTTTAAATTATTTATTCCACTCCAAAGGGGGGTTAATAAATAACTGATTTGTATGCGTAAACAGCTTCTTCAGGTGAGCTAAAACGTAGTCCACTAAGATTTTGTTTAATTTTAGAAAAAGTAAAAAAACATTATCGCTTAAGTCAGGGATGTAAGGCGGATGATCTAAAATTTGATTTGTGTGCTCAAAAACATAGTCGGAAAAAAGTACTCTGGAGATATATCCCAAATAGAGCTAGTCTTCCCCATTTGACTACAAATAACTGTTTTATTTGAACTTATAGCTTTCCCATTAAAAATATCTAACTGTTTAAATGAAAGCGCGCGCGCGCGATCTTTTTATCTTGTTTTTAAATTACTGACAGTTTGATATTATTATTACCTAATTATTTCATGTTTATTTAATGTTTGTAATGCAGTGTAATTTTAAACCTTTTGCATATTTTAAATTCAAATTTTTGTATTTTTATGCTGACACTTACCTATTATTAAATTCAATGTTATGAGAAAGATAAGGTGTACCTAATTGTTATTATGATTTGTTTACCATAATTACTAACATACTTTTAAGGACTGTTACTAACAATATTATATGTATGTAAAGTCTGAAATAAAATTATTTATTTTTTATTATTATTATTAACAGCATCAACTTGTAATAGCATCGAATAATCTGAAGCGCGAAATAAAAGCCTAAAATAATCCCGTAAATTCATTAAAACTTGTTAACAACGACAGACTACTTGTAAACATTAGTCTTTGGGGTTTGTCAGTAGCCATTTCAGCATCCTGAACATACTGGCATCCACCAACCAGCACTGGGCCAGCCTGGTGGATTGTGGCCTAAAACCTCCTCGTCTCCCAGACGAGAGACTCCAACCCTGCAGTGGGCTCATTTCAAGCGGGGATGATGATTGATTCTGCAAAATGAAAATAATACCTGGTCAACATCCTCACGGGTGTTGCAACCGTGAGCAGTATTCTTAAGAATACTTTCTCCAAAGAGATACCGAAGGGTGCCCGGAGCTGCTTGCTGGGGGTCAGTGGCGCCTAAGCATGAGCGAAACCTTGCGATAGCGTCCGGCGCTACCAGCTCCATTCCTATTACTTCTCCACTGGTCACGTAATCTATAACTACTCTATAAAAGATGGAAATAAATATTTATTTCAGCGTATAAATTAATTCAAAGCACATTAAACACCAACATGAAGGTTTCTAGACATGCTCTAAAAAAATGTTAAGTATTAAAATTTGTCAGATTATAGTGAAATCTAACAGAATTTGTTAGATTTCACTATAGTTCGGCCGTTCAGAGAATGCGTTCCTGACACCTATCAGTTAGGGCGGGTTGTATCACAACTACTTTACGTGTCTGTCAACGTTAAAAATGGCGTTAACCACTGTCAAGCTAGAAAACGGGTTGTTTCACCTATAACGGACGTCAAAAATTAACGATTACGTTGACCGTCCATCCACCCACTGGTTAACGTAACTTTCTAGTGAAAACTGAGTTGACAGGCAGGACATCTTTGGTTGAAAGCTTTTAACATTATGGATTCTGTTTTATTTTCATATATTTTAAATGATAGTGATGATGATTCAATTGTGGAAAGGAAGAGAAAAGACATTGACGAACAGTTTTTTTTGTGATGAAACAACGCTTTGTATTTGACGTCCGTTAAACATCTGATGTAATCGTCAAAAAGTTACGTACGTATGATACGATGACCAACTGTTTGATACAACCCGCCCTAAGTCACGACTAGTGATGGGCACAACATAACACTGAGTTCGTTACTGTTCCTCCAAAATGAAACGCCGCGTTATTTTTAAGATTATTTTCGTTTTAAATTGGCGGAATCATTTAAAACTTATATTTTAGTAATTTAAGTGGAAACCAAAAAAAAATTGTTTTATTTATTTTTTGTTACAAAGTTACAATCTGTATTTCTATGCAATAAAGTACATTGAATTAAATGTGCGTACAGAATATTAACCAGACTCCGATTCCCTTGAGGAGGTAGTATCTTCATCATCATCTTCGCCTACATGTATAATTATTTTATTATCAATAACAGAATCAATCCTGATAGATATCAAAATGTTCCATAATCAGGTTTTTAGTCTTTCAACAACCTTTGCCCAGTCATCTCTAGTGACTTCCCCGCAGGCTTCTTTTAATAGGGTCATCATTCGTGCTGAATGGCGGGAAGTATAGTGGCGGGCGGCGTAACCTTTTATTTGAGCCCAGATTAGATCAATCGCATTATATTCGCAATGATACGATGGAATTCTTAGAACGCGATGACCGTACTCCAGAGCCAGTTCATCGATTTCGTATCGCACATTTGCCACTTTATTTTCTTTAACTAATTTAATTAGCACTGCTTTTAGCATCTGCATATTTGCGTCAATGCCTTTTGCTTGTAACCAACTTTTTTTTGCGCATTCGGTTTGGTCATAGTTTTATTTTTTTAATTTAATAAAAGTTATCTTATAATCCATTATTTTCAAATTCTTAAAAAGAAAAACAAAACGTATTATTTCATAAAGTATACCTGTTTAAGAACAGATTACAATACTGTTATAGCCTGTTATTGTTAGCACAGCACTACAAATATAAAGCTTTGACATAACCTTGTAATATCGCAGTATAGATTTTGAAAAATATTGATTACCAAGTTATTTGACACTCAGTTTGGCACAAAATTATAAAATTCATTGATTATTGATATAATAATGTTGTTTTAATGCTCATCAATTGTTAAAACGATAGACAACCAGCAAAAATATTTTTTATCGTCACTGCAACGCCATTACAAAGTTACGTCGTCATTTCAATCGCGATGTGTCAGGAAATTTCCTCCGTGGTCAGGAACGCATTCTCTGAACGGCCGAACTATAGACTACGAGAACCATACAAATAATTAAGTGTCTGTTTGTAATTTTAAACTAACAGCTTTTCACTCGATGCGTACATTTTTAAATATTAAAATATTTGCCCGTTCGGGTGTCTGTTTGTTCCGGCTAATCTCTGACACGGCTGGACCGATTTTAACGGGACTTTCATTCACAGATATGTTGCTGAAGTTATAAGGGGTACCTATGGCTACTTTTATTTTGGGGGGCTCAAGTGCTTTATGCACGGATAAAACCGTGCGATTCAGTTAGTAAAGCATATTTTAAATTTGCCTACGAAAGTTCTAGACATAATCGTAGTTTTTAGAGGCTTGTATTCATATTTTAATTCATAATATTATAACGGGTGATTTTTTAAAGTTGTTTTTTTTTTAAATTGAATAAAACACTCAAAGCATCATATATATATATATATTTAATGGAATTGATAAATGTGCCTTTGCTATTTACGTTTCGGAGATAACTTCTGTTGTCCGCGGCTCAATAACAAATGATACATTTAGAATGTCCAATTTTGCGTCAGTTTTTCGAGCATTTCGGCCTTGATTTTTAAAAAACCAACTCTTAAAAAATCACCCGTTAGGTGTCATTTTCCACATCATTTAACGTTTTAGGTTGGAACTTTGTAATTATAAGCCACTGCCGGTACAATGAATATACCCAAGTGAAAGGCTTACTTACTAGAATAAATGGACCTAGAAAAGTTGTTTTTTCAACTGTAGGTGTCTTAGATTATATAAACTACAAAAAAAAAAACAAAGAAAAACTGGACTTACGGCAATGTACTAGAACCGGAGAGATGGCCATACATCGCTACAGCCATGTCTTTTGTAAGTTTAGCATTTTTTAATTTCACAATTCTGAAGCCTTTATGCACGATATAGTTGATTATTTTACCATGCAATTCTGGTGGAGATGGTTTGATAAGAACAAATGTGCTGGAATTAATAAGGTTAACTATTTTGATATAACGTAAAGTTGTGTCATGTGTGGAATAGCTTATTTCCATTTCTTCCCGTGCGTGTATATAAGAAGTGTACATAAGAAGCGACTAAGGGTATTTAAACTAGACTGAGAATCAGCTTTCTTTTGTGAAAGTACCGCAAAATAGACTCAAATTTATTTCGATTAACTATCATGTACTTGATTTTGGTGGCAAAGAATCTTATAAGTACTTAGTTAGGGCATTAAGTAATTAACTGTAGGAGTTATTAAATAGACTTTGATATTTATAATGGTGGTCTCAGGGCTGCTAAGTTGGCCACACAAAAATAACTCTTTTTGACCGCTCTCGCAATGTCAAATATAAAAAAAAACTGCTTCTCGTCTGAGAGAGATTGCACAGGAGCGTCAAGTGCTTCCTCGACATGCACGTATCGCTGTCAATGTCAATGCGAGTTACTAGAATAAGAGTAGAATAAAGAAAGGTATTTACTTTGATTCATACAGTCCCACAATTATTTATTTATTATTCGTACACGGTACGGTACTGGTATAAAAAGAGCGATTTTAGACTTGTTGTACCAGCCAATCTCTGAAGCAATGGGACCGATTTTGACTGAATATTCCACAGATAGCTAATTTAATATTATGGAAGTATCTCAGGCTACGTCGTATATTTAGAAAATTCTACCCTTGAAGAGATCAAAGAAGCCACGGGATTAGGTTAGGGAATAGGTTGTTAAAAACGATATCCGCTTTGTTCAACTTCTATGCTTATTGAATTACTACAAATTAATCATATTTGGTGTGCAGACAATCAATCACCATCCAAATTCAATACCATTAATTAAGCTTTCAGCAGAAACTTTAAATGACCCTTTGTGTAGGTATAATACGTAAGTAGCAGATTTTTAGCATTTGTCACGGAAAATGCCACTATATACGGAGTCAGAAAATCCAATTATTGATACGTACCTTTCCAAGTGTTTGAAAAGTATGTTGTGCGTATGAGGACTGCAATCTTTTATATAAATAAGCTGTGAAAATATATTTATTATATTTCCAATTTGTAACATCTCCTTCTTAATATAAGGCGCCTGTGAGCGACGAAGAAGCTTTTTTCCTCTTTGAGTATCTATTACCTCTACGGAGTTATCATAAGGAAAGAAATTAAGAATTAATACTACTATTTCATCGGCATCTTCTCGGTACATTTCGCATAAAAAAGTAAATTTTTCTGAATATTCGTGCACCTGGAAAAGTTATCGTATTAATTTATTATAACATAACATAAGCCATAGCAAGTATTCTACAGCCAGAAAACATCTTACTTTGTCCATAATGAGCTGCTTTTATCAAAATAATTTCCCAAAAATCGATAAAAAAATGTTTATAAAATGCTTGAAATAGAGTTATAGGAAATTAATTGACATAATACATGTTTGTTTTTTTGGTCCTGTCTGTCAATTGAGAAAATTGCAGCTTTAGAATAATCATGTAGACCGAGTGATCTGTGTTACAACACCCTTACAATCCCCTTGCAATAAATATACAACGTGTAACAAAACGAAGTGATAAAAAATAAAGTTTGGTTTTAATAAGATTTATAACTTAAAAATTTATAAGATTTATAACTTAAAAAGTACTATTTTTAATAATACCTTGGATTACGTAGGTACGACATAAAGAGTCGTTAGGTATGTGAATGTGTAAAAATGCTGCCTGTTTATATCTTAACTATTGGTGCAGACTCGACGATATCGGGATTTTCATTTCCGGTGAACAATAGATGTTCATGTCGGAGAGGATTCGAGTGGGAGTTTATGTTTTCAGGTGAACAATGGATGTTCATGTTGGAGAGGATTCGAGTGGGAGTGTATGTTTTCAGGTGAACAATTTAAGTTCATGTCGGAGAGGATTTGAGTGGGAGTTTGTGTTTTTAAGTGAACAAAGGAAGTTCATGTTGGAGAAGCAGTCGAGTAGGAGTTTAAAGTTTTAAGTGAACAAAGGAAGTTCATGTTGGACAAGCAGTCGAGTAGGAGTTTAAGGTTTTAAGTGAACGAAGGAAGTTCATGTTGGAGACGAAGTTGAGTAGGAGTTTAAGGTTCTAGGAGTTGGACTATTGTTGGAGTAGAGTAAGGATTGAAAATAAGATAGAGATACCTACTATAGTTGTTGTTTGAAAGATTTTTAATGTATGTTGGTATATTGTATATATGTGCAAGTGTTGAGGGGATGTGTTGGAGTTTGAATTTGGCTGTATCTGTGGTTGTATCCTTTTTAGTACTTATAAGCATTGGCAGGCAACACTTGACACATGTTAAGCAGAATCTTGAAATGTATTTAGAATGTCATAATAAATAGTTAGTTGTTGTTGTGAAATCACTTCTCGTAAGATGGTCAAACTGTTGTAATGTATATTTTATAAGTCTATTATTAAAATATGTTGATGATATCTAAAAGGAAATATACTGATTATCGAAAAAAAGTCTCCTGGTCTATTTCTTCGCCGTCCCCCACCGTCGAAGAAAGTGGATGATACGTGTAGTCTATTGACTAACTTGAGTGGGTGAAATATTAAAATCCTTGCTGCGGTTTCTAATACCTATAAGTAAATGATTTGGAATTAACCGAACATGAGCTATTATTTGCACTATGTGTATGTTGTTTTAATACATTTCATAAGTTGTCAAAAATCTGACAGGTCAGCTATGAACATTACTCTTTGTAACAGACCCGGTTTGGCGGTATACCACACTTATTTAAATCGATATAGTACATTCCTTTTGCGTAAAAACTCTCACAACTGTATCACTCACTCACGAAAATCATAGTCAGCGGGAGCTCCATTAGCTTTCTTGTCGGTATTTCGACCCTGCGCAGCTTCTTAACTTATACCTATACAGCCTAAGTGCGATCATACATGAAGTACTTACAGCAGTCATCTTTGGGATGGTTCAGCCAAATATCAAATAGAAGCGCTGGACTCCGTTGACCGAAGAGCCCATAAACTAATAAACGACGTCGACCTTACAACCGAAAAATTGCAGACCAGAGCATCGTCGTAAGGTTATTTGTTTAACCGTGTAATACAGGATACATTTTGGTGAGTGCGCGAGCGCTCTGTTTAACAAATTGAACGCTCACCGTTTTACCATCCGACAACTGGACGCAGACAGAACTTCCATCCGTATGTGGTAGATATTCCGAAAAGTCGATCTAAGCGATTTGACAATTCCTTTTTGATACGGGTCGCCAAGGTTTGGAATGAACTGCCTGCATCTATTTTCCCTGACCAGTATAGTCCTAGTACTTTTAAGAGTCGAGTGAATAGGTTTCTCGTGGATGGACGTGTACCACCTTAGTCTTCATGTTCACTTAACATCAGGTGTCATGGAAGACAAACGTCCGATCCATACTTTATAAATAAGTAATCAACGAATGCAGAGCATTAAAAAAACCGACCTCACGGCAAAGCTTTGGCTGAGTTATAATGACATCAACGTAAACATTCTCGGAAATCATACATATTGTTTCAAAAATTTTAAATTTTCAATGAAGTACTCAACTGATTTTGATAAAATTTATATGGGACCAACTTTGAAATAAACTTCTCCAGTACGGCCCGGTGGAAGAAGTTTCGGCCCAATAACCCGGTCGCCAATGATGGCATTCCACTCGCTAATCTTCCAGTGGTGCTGCAAGTTGCTCTCGCTGGCAGCATAAATGCTTTTTCCCATCTTTGACATTCTAAAATATTATCATTCAAATTTTTTTTTTGTATTCTTAATTATTTAATATTGACATTTTTCATGCTAACATTCAATTTGTAATTTGATTGATAATTATTCTTATGTTCTCATTATTACTATTTTTTTTTTATTGTATCTATCCTGATAATTACTTGTATGTACAATGATCTGTTAATTGATTGAAAAATAAATGATTTGATTTGATTTTCATAAAGAATTTCCAGGATTTTCATTAATAATAATAATAATATTATTTATTTTTTATTTATTTATTTATTCAATATATAATTATTTTCACAGGTTTCTCTACTGCAATAATTATACAACATATTTTTAAAATTTCAATCACAATTCTAACATAATCAAAATTAAACATAATATTGTAAACACTAACTAAACAAATTATTTTACAGTTTATAAACTAATTTGGCAATAAGCGTTTTGGTAAACTCACTCATTGCACATTCAAATATATCAATATGCTCAGATATTGTGTTGAGTACCCGTAGAGCACGCGTCAGCGGCGCATTTTGTACTAAGTTAGGGCGCGCGCGCGGGATCGATCGTAGTGGTGGCCGCCGCCTCCTCATCACTGCATCATCCGGAACGCTGAACCGAATCCGCCGCAAAATCGTTGGATTGTGAATTTTACTAAGTACTATACTAATTGAATAAGTAAGTGACTGCGCTCACATCCCTCCTTACTTCTAATCTGCAGTACCCTATCATGCCCAGAACAAACAAGCTAGGATAAAGTAGAGGATAACCTGGATATATTCCGTATGATTTTAAATACAGGAACCTCGTAAATTTATTTTGAATACGTTCTAGCATCGGTTTATATTTTAGCTCATTAGGAGACCAAACAAAAGAATTATATTCTAAATGACTCTTCACAAGTGCTTCGTACAGTGCTTTGAGTGCCCCCGTATTCGTAAATTGGTTGGCTTGACGTAACACTAATCCTAGATTGCGATACGCATTTTTCCAGATGTCAACTATATGGTTACGAAAGTGCAAATCGGTGTTAAAACGTACGCCAAGGTCTTTTACCTCTGTTACACGCTGCAGTGGCGTGCCATCCATATGCTACACGCTGCAGTGGCTGGTGACTGGGGTGATGTGCACGACTAAAAGTTATTACAGAACATTTAAAAACGTTAAAATACAATTTATTATCTAAACTCCACTTCACAACATTGTCAATATCCTTCTGAAATCTAAGATTCCTCCTTTTCCTTTATTTCAAGAATTTATTTTAAATCGTCAGCAAACTGACTACTTCTGGTAAGTCATTGATGGCCAAAATGAAGAGCAACGGACCTAAATTAGTACCTTGGCTCACACCGGATTTCACTAAGTACGGCTCAGAATGTTGCCCACCACAATCCACGTACTGACGTCGGTCCCATAGGTAGCTGGTAAAGAATGATAATATGTGCGGTGAACATCCCACCCTGGCCAACTTCGCCAGCAGAACATCATTATCCACGGTGTCAAAAGCCTTCCTAAAATCGAAATAAGCGACGTCGACCTGAAATCCGGCATCTACAGCAGGCGCCAGTTGAGTCTTTAGGTTCAGCAAGTTTCCACCTGTACTGCATCCAGGATGGAAACCGTGCTGGGCATCGGACAACTGAGCGCTTACCTGAGTATAAACACAGCCATGAACGGCCGCTTCAAAAACTTTCGCTGCAGTGCACAAAACGGCTACTGGTCTAAAATTGCTGGTAGTTGAACCTCCACCACCTTTCGGTACGGGTATAACGCGAGTGAGCTTCCAATCACTGGGAAATGTTGTATTATCTTATCAATAAACATGTTAACTAAGAACAGCAATGCTTCCTGACAGTCTTTAAATATGAAAGGTGGTATACCGTCGTAACCGACAGAGCGCTTGGCGGGCAGATGGTTCATTCAGATAACAGAGATCCATATTTGTTACTAACATTTACTTATTAACTCTTATAAAAAAATATTCTCAATAATTACTTAAATCTATTAATCAAAGTCAAATTTAAAATCAAAATTAAACCAAATTGTAGTGCCTGATTGTATAAAATTGTAGTAAAATTTAAATTTAAAATAAGTCTCAATATCAAACTATGTTATAACATTAAATTATAAAATCGAAATTTAAATAAAAAATCGTATTAGGTAACATTTAAATTAAATTGATAAAGCATTAGCATTAAAATGTGTTATTGTTTCTACTGACCAGCACTCTCGCCCAATGGCGCCACTTGAGACAGTCGTATCTCCGCGCAGATGAGCGAGGCAGTACGTTTTCGCTTAATTGCAAAAAAATCATAATAAGGTAACCGCATAAGGTAAAAGACGGTTCGTCTGTCCACATCACTTTGTTTGCGATGTGTAGTTCAATCAAAAGCAGCAATCAAGGGTAGCAAAACCGCCGGTGTCAGCTCTTGCATCCGTCGGAAATGGTAAGGTTTTTGGCCATTGTCAAGGAGCGTGTGCCATTACACCATGTATACCGCAATTTTTTAAATGTTTACCACTTAAAACTCCATGCGACGTACTGGCGTCCTGGATGGGATCGCGTACCTGCGATACGTGCGCTAGTGAGTGTGTACAAATCCCCGCAAAAGGTAGCGCAAACGTTTCAAGCGTGATGTTGACTCATTCAATAAAGCAGTAATAAGGCGCACTATTACTTTTTTTTTTTTTATAATTGACTAAACCCGCGTTTGACCTCAATCTCACCTGATGGTAAGTGACGATGAGGTCGAAGATGAAAGCACACGGGTTTAGGAAGGAACTGGCTCTTTATACAATATTGCCGGAACACATTACCGGCAATTACTAACATTACTAACTTTCATAGACAGTATAAATGATTCCCTACATTGAGAGCTCTAAATAGGGTTTTAAAAGAAAATATAAATTTACAATATAAAGAGACATTACGCCGTATTCTTCCTGATTTAGGATATGAATGGAAATCTACCGAGAACAATCGTCGAGCGCTTGTCGAAAAACACGATGTCCAAATGCTCCGGTACAAATATTTGAAACAATTGATGAAATATAGAGGGAGAAGAAGATATAAGGGAGAAATGTTGTTTTTACTGACGAAAGCTAAAGCTAAAACTAAACAAGGAACCGTGGCACAAAAGAAAATATCTGAAGGATTACGCATCATAATTGTTCATGCTGGTGGAAGAAATGGTTTTGTCCCCAATGCCTCTTTACATTTATAAGGCAAGTTCGACAACTGGCGATTACCACGATAATATGAACCATGAAAATTATACGAGATGGTTCAAAACGCAATTGCTACCGAACATACCCGAGAAGTCCGTAATCGTTATGGATAACGCATCTTATCACAACACATTTACTGAAAAAGTTCCCACCTCTAACAGCAACAAAACAGTCATGCAGGAATGGTTGAGGAGTAAAAATATAGACTTTGATGAAAATATGAAAAAATCGAGCTCTACGATACCATCCTGAAACATAAGGACAATTTCAGAAATTATGCCATCGATGGAAAAGCAAAAAAATACAAAGTAACTGCGATATTTTAAGACTTCCTCCATATCATCCGGACCTAAACCCGATAGAAAAAAATTGGGGTGTGCTAAAAAACTACGTAGCAAACAAGAATATGGATCAAACCTACATATCTATTATAAAATTAGTAAATAAGCGACTGACCATGATCGATGTTACGATTTGGAACAATACCTGCAGACATGTTGAAGAAACAGAAGCCATGTACTGGAAAGACTACGAGGAGGAGAAATCATTTCATGTAGGAGAATCTGATTCCGAAAGCGATAACTCCAGTTTTGTCGACAGTGATGATTAAATATGACATGTAGGTAGTCGTTTTCTTTAAAAATATTATGTTAGGTCTTTTTATTCCACTGCACTTTCTATTTTAATGTATGAAAAATGAGTAATTTTACTAGCAATAAAGGTGTTGAAAATTAGTATATTATGTAACTAGTGAGCGAAGTTGCTAATTACAGTCGAGGCTGTGAATTGAGAAATAATTATTCAATTAACCGATAATTAGCTGTATTTGAAGTGTAAATACTAAAAAAATAGTGATACTAAAGACTTGTTACTATTGTGGAATATTCAATTTAGTGTATATTGGACCTCAATTAGTGATATACATTGAAACATTTTTGAACAACGGTGATTTGCCTGTGTAGTGTGTTAAAACGCGTAAGCGACGCGGTTTGCACGGCGCTTAAGCTCTTTTGGACGCGAACTTTTGCCAGCTAAGTGAACACCGACTTTATGATTTTTACATTGTTTTGCATTTAAATTAACAAAATTTAACCGTTTTATACATAAATAAAATACACCATGGATTGCAAAAACTGTTCCGAGGTCCTACGGGCTGAAGACTTAATTAAATGCACTACCTACATGTTTGAAGTGTTTTCATTATGCATGTATTGGGTTAAATGAAGCAGAATTTAAAAAAAAATTGCCTATGAATAGATTAAAATGGAAGTGTCCAACTTGCAAATCCGGAAAGAAAAATAGCACCAACACTAATAATAGTCCAGTGACTGGGCGTTCTGAGTCCAGTAGTTCATCACACTCTATTATAAACATTGATGCGAATGCGATTTTGGAACATATTGACATGAAGTTTAGTGCGTTACAATTAGACATCGATTCCTTTAAAAGTGACATAAATGAAAAACTGTTAAAACTATCAACTACGATCAACTCTTGGGAGAATAAAATAAATACTTTCGCGTCGTCAATTTCATCTGTTAATTCTCAGGTGACAAATTTAAAAGATGAGAATAAAAAAATGAAGCAAGAACTCGATTCTCTTCGTACTGAGTTAAGGAATATTTCAGAAAGTAATAGTCATAGTGAGCAATGGGTACGTCGCTCAAATATTCAAATCAATGGGGTACCTGAGAAGAAAAGCGAAAACCTCTTGAAATTGGTAGAATCTTTGGCTCAAAAAAGCAACTTCACGATTAACGTAGATACGGACATCGATTTTGTTACCCGAGTAGCTGTTAAAAACGACGTTGAAAGTAAAACCCCGAAACCAATCAATTTAAAAATGCACTCCAGGTACAAAAAGGACGACTTTTTAGTATCATTACGCAAACTGAAAAATTGTACTGCCGGCGATATTGGTTTCTCGGGTACTAATAGTCACAAAAAGATTTATTTCAACGACCATCTATCAGCGAGAAATAAACACCTTCTTAGGGAGGCTAAGCGGATGGCGAAGGAGAAGGGCTACGCTTACTGCTGGGTCCGAAATTGTACCGTCATGTTGCGCCGCAGTGACCAGTCGCCAATTATACATATCACGTCCGAACAATCATTAAACAAAATCGTATAAGCGCTATTCTGTTGATTATCTCTTGTTTGCGTTTTTTAATATTTGTCATTGTATTTTATAGGTATAAAAAATTTAAACTTTGTAGTGTTTTTAGAATAAAAAATCTCACTTGTCAATTTAAACCCCAATATTCACTTAGTGGCTATATATATTTTTGTCAACCAAATATCTTTTATTGTAAACTAACTTTCACACATTTGCTGATGCCAGTGTATTACTTATTATTATTTTTCTTTCTAATTGCTGGAAATATGTACCATAGTAACATTGATATTAAAAGAATATACTATATTTATGTACAAGATTGTCAACAAAATATTTGTATAAGCTGTAATTTTTATGGTGTTGCAAGAGCTTATAAACTTATTTTTTATATTTTTGGTTGCACTAGTTGCTCTGGAGCGAAGTGGTAATCTAGTAATCTCAATCGTTTTACAATTTTCTAATTATTTTATATCATTAATTAAATCGTATATACTAGTATTTTTTTTTATTAACAATGGCTTTTAACGTGTTTTATCAAAACGTAAGAGGGTTACGAACTAAAGATAAAATATTCTATAGGAATATCCTTAACGCTGATTATGACATAATATGTCTAAGTGAAACTTGGCTTCTACCTGGGATCTATGACGCAGAATTATTTGATTCGCGGTACAACGTGTACCGTACTGATCGCGATTATGATAATTTGAAAGTGAAAAAAGGTGGTGGTACTTTAATTGCTGTCCGCCGGGGGATAAACGTAAGCATGCAAAGATCGCAAGCCCTTCCCTTCATGTATGATGCTAACGTAACCAATGTCAACATATTGCTAAATCAAGCGCCTACTTCAAACATGTTGCGAGTGTATTCTTGCTATTTTCCACAAAGTGATAGTCAATCAACGGCCGAATTATCATTTTTTGAATACATCTCCGACGTCAAACAAAATAGAACATCCAAATGATAATTTCTTGATAATAGGAGACTTTAATATTAAAGATGCTAGATGGTCCGTAAATCCTAATTCCTCTAACAGTAATCTAAGTTTCGAAAATCCATACGAAAACTTGTTAACCTCACAATTATTCGCATTTCTCTGTTTTAACTGCTGGTCGCAATATAATAACATAAATAATATGAACGATAGAAAACTAGATTTGGTAATATCTGACTCTGAGTGTATTGTGCAAAGAACCATGCCATTGTCTTTACCGGAGGATGGACACCATCCCTCTCTTTTAATACAAGTACATATTAATTACTCTTCAACTTTATCTTCAGCTGCTCGAGTTGTAAAACGTTTTCGTAGCGCTGATTATGACAAAATTAAAATTGAACTTTCTGCTATTGACTGGCATAGCCATCTTGATAGAGACAATATCGAGCGTGCTGTAAAAGTTTTTTATAACATTGTTAATAATTTAATTGACAGGTTTGTTCCTCAAAAAGTAATCAAAGACAATAATCGATACCCTGCTTGGTTTAGTAAACATTTAATAAAACTTATTAATAGAAAACAAAAACTTCATAGGAAATGGAAAACGTATAATAGACAAATAGATTACGAGAATTATTCGAATGCAAGACGGGAGGTAAAGAAATCTGAGGTCATGTGTTACGATAAATTTATAAGCCGCACTGAACAAAATATTCGATTTAATAGTAAACACTTCTGGGCGTTTATCAAATCCAAACGGAATTGTGGAGGAGTCCCAGATAGTTTATTTATTGGTGACAGGCATTCTTCTGAAGGAAAAGTAATTGCTGACTTATTTAATTCTTTTTTTCACTCTGTTTTTGAACCTTCAACAAATACTAATATTCCCAACGATACTAAAGTTTATAGTAGTGTAATTAAATCTGTCCACATTGACAATGCTACAGTCGAAAAATATCTAAACAAACTTGATGTCAACAAAGGTACTGGACCTGACGGCATTCACCCATTTTTTCTCAAACAATGTCACAAACAACTAGCAGTTCCTCTTACACTTTTATTTAATATTTCGTTGGGAAGTGGCACTATGCCCTCTCTTTGGAAACAATCAATTATTATTCCCATTTTTAAAGACGGAGATAAACACAACATCGCGAACTACCGCGGTATTTCCAAACGGGTAGTATTTAATCGAGTAACTGTAAATAAAAATTTTAGGTGACAAAAATAATGAATTTGGCTTACTGTTTTAATTAAGTGAGCGGCTGAGAGCGAGTGACGAAGAATCAATGAAACAGCGACTTAAAAACACTTTTGACCATGTCGGGATTGTCCAGGGTTGACTATAATAGCTGACCAGGTTTATGGCGCTTCGCCGGCCGCTGCCGCGGCACCGCTCGCTTCGCTCGCTCGGCTCGCGCACGTGTATAACTATATGCAACCTAACATGCTCCTCCTCGCTGCGCTCGTCGTCGCACCTAACCGTACTGATTCCGCCTTCCGGTGCGGGAGCCCTTCTCGTAACTTATCTCTTTCATCGCGTTCTTATGTGTTTTAGTCGCTCACTTAGTAATTCAGTCGCACTATTAATATTTAAAACGGTTCATTTTCATTTTTGTTTCAAGACAGTATAAATTTGTTTTTTAGTCGCTCGTTTTATTATTTCCAGTTCAAATTGGTTTTTTAGTCGATCGTTTTATTATTTCCCTTTCCAAACTGTCTGCTATTCCAAAATTATTTGAAAAGATAATATACGACTCCTTGTTTCCGGCTATAAAACCATTAATTTTGCCTAGCCAGCACGGATTCATTTGTGGACGATCTACTGAGTCTAACCTTTGCGAGTTTCTTGATTTGACCTTAGAGGCTATGGAAAGGGGGTACCAGGTGGACGCTGTGTATACCAATTTTTCTAAAGCTTTTGATAAAATCTCGCATAATTTGTTAATTATAAAATTGAAAAAAATCGGTATACACGGCGATCTTCTCAGGTGGCTGACATCTTATTTGCGTGATAGGTCCCAGGCGGTCGCTATAAAGGGTTTTACGTCTAGTTTCGTACCTGTCACTTCTGGCGTACCCCAGGGCTCTCACTTGGGTCCTTTACTATTTAATGTATTCATAAACGACATTAAACATTGCTTCGATAGTTCAAAATATTTATTATATGCTGATGACACCAAAATATTTACATTTGTTAAATCTATCGAAGATTGTTATGCTCTCCAAATGGAGCTAAATAATTTTTATACATATTGCTCATCAAATGATCTTAAATTGAAAATAAATAAATGTCATACTATAACTTATACCCGTAAGAAACATCCAATTCAATTTAATTATAATTTTAACAATACAACAATTCGTAGAGTTTCCCAGGTGAGAGACCTGGGAGTATACCTCGATAGTGAACAAAATTTTTCTACTCACATCGAAACGATAACAGCTAAGGCATATAAAATGTTAGGTTTTGTTTTCCGACAGTGCAAAGACTTTAAAAATATAAATACTTACATAATTTTATATAATTCCTTAGTCCGAAGTCATTTAGAGTATGCATCTGTAGTATGGAACCCTCTTTATCTATCTTACATTGACCAAATTGAGAGAATTCAAAATAAGTTCTTAAAGAGACTAGGTTACAAATTTCCAAATATTGACCATCAATTGCAAAAATTAGAATTGCGTCGTGAACATAGGGATCAAATATTTTTATTTAAAGTTATTAATAATTATATTGATTCACCCTTCCTTCTCAGTCGTATCTCTTTTAGATGTCCGAGGTCTAATAGTAGTCGCTCCAATGCAGTATTTTCAGTTCCTAAATGTAGTAAGAATTATTCGAAAAATCGATACCTTGTAAGAGCTTGCAACATACATAATAAATGTTACCATCATATTGATATATTCCATTGTACATTGAATAGATACATTTCATCTGTGAAAAAAGTAAAATAACATTTTCCATAAAGTTTTACAGTTTAAATATAAATTTTTCTCTATATTTCAATACTTAATGCTCAATTTATTGTTTATTTCAAAATATTTTTAATAATTATTCTTAACTTAGATTAATTTTTAGTGATGTCACTTAATTAAGTATTTACAATATATTTAATGCCTAACGTTGGAAACTGTGTTAGCCTATGTAATATTTATCTAACCGTATTTATAAGAAATATAATGGCTGTATGTTTCTTTAATAATAAATAAATAAAATAAAAAAATAAAATAATGAGCCGAGACTGTAATTAGCAACGCTCACGAGTTACATACGACGTTTTTCAACACACTTGTGAGTAAAAGACAGACATACGTGGTCATAAAATAACAAACACACTTCATAACAAAGCTGTGAATTGTGATTGAAAAATGGCGCCGAACCTCGCGCATGCGCGTAGGTTTTTTTTTTCTGCCAAATGTGTCAATGTCTGTATAGCATATACAGCTTACGTGAAAATGTTTAATTTGGAGTGGTAAATGCAAATATTTTAATATTTTATAACAAATTATTGTAAATTGTGAACAATTTGTTTGATATACATATTTGTTTTACTAATATAAGGCGCAAACATTTCAAAAATGTATATGGATTTGAAGAGGTATAAAACCTCTTTGTTGTTTCTGAAAATATTTAATGTATAACCCGGATCAATAAAATATGCTCTGTTTACTCGCATGTAATTTGCACAAAGGTACAATTCAACTATGTAGGATTCATTTTATTATGCACTAGGGTATAATATATTATGCACGCGTGACTTATAGCCCAGTTTATAGTTCTAAATTCAATAGAATAAGGCTCACTTTACGAGCAAGTGTGTTGCAATAGTATATTATGTAACAAGTGAGCTAAGTTCTCGGCTCATTATTAAGCCCTCGCCTGCGGCTCGGGCTCAAATCACAGCCTCGACTGTAATTAGCAACGCTCACGAATTACATACGACGTTTTTCAACACACTTGTGAGTAAAAGACAGACATACGTGGTCATAAAATTTATTTGAAGCAGCTGTTAGCTGCTGCGCGTCCCTGTACACACACTATTGTTGCTTGAAGGCGCCGTGCAGCCGCTGCTGCTGCACGCGCGCCGCCTGTCCGCGCGCCGCCTGGACGCGTGCGCTCATATATTTAATGTATAACCCGGATCAATAAAATATGCTCTGTTTGCTCGCATGTAATTTGCACTAAGGTACATTTCAACTTTGTAGGATTCATTATATTATGCACTAGGGTATAATATATTATGCACGCGTGACTTATATCCCAGTTTATAGTTCTAAATTCAATAGAATAAGGCTCACTTTACGAGCAAGTGTGTTGAAAATATATTTATGTAGTTTCGTTAAGCGTGTCTTTAACTTTTTATTGTTTCAATCCCTTGAAAAGTTTTTCTGCAATCAGTACTAGCAATCTTTTCGTAAAACCAGATTTGTTGGTCAATTAGTCATAATTTACAAACCGCGCAACAGGATGCACGTGTCACTTTCATAGACAATGCAGCAGTGCGAGCACAGAACTTTGTCGACTCGTATCTTTACGAATGCTCGTATAGTATGGAGACGGTTTGTTAGCAATAAGTGAAATCTATCCATTACCGCACGGCCAGCTTTAATAAATATGTGCCTTGTTAATTTTCAATGTTTGTAAATATGCTGTAATGTAACGGAAGTAGTGGATAGATGGCGTTTGTTGCGATGAGAGGTGAGCCGAGGTGTGGTAAGCCGAGGTGTGGTGAGGCGAGGTGAGGCGAGGTGAGGAGAGGAGAGGAGAGGAGAGGAGAGGAGAGGAGAGGAGAGGAGAGGAGAGGAGAGGAGAGGAGAGGAGAGGAGAGGAGAGGAGAGGAGAGGAGAGGAGAGGAGAGGAGAGGAGAGGAGAGGAGAGGAGAGGAGAGGAGAGGAGAGGAGAGGAGAGGAGAGGAGAGGAGAGGAGAGGAGAGGAGAGGAGAGGAGAGGAGAGGAGAGGAGAGGAGAGGAGAGGAGAGGAGAGGAGAGGAGAGGAGGAGAGGAGAGGAGAGGAGAGGAGAGGAGAGGAGAGGAGAGGAGAGGAGAGGAGAGGAGAGGAGAGGAGAGGAGAGGAGAGGAGAGGAGAGGAGAGGAGAGGAGAGGAGAGGAGAGGAGAGGAGAGAGAGGAGAGGAGAGGAGAGGAGAGGAGAGGAGAGGAGAGGAGAGGAGAGGAGAGGAGAGGAGAGGAGAGGAGAGGAGAGGAGAGGAGAGGAGAGGAGAGGAGAGGAGAGGAGAGGAGAGGAGAGGAGAGGAGAGGAGAGGAGAGGAGAGGAGAGGAGAGGAGAGGAGAGGAGAGGTGAGGAGAGGTGAGGAGAGGAGAGGAGAGGTGCGAAAGTTGAGGAGAGGGGAGAAACATATAAATGTGTGGGCTCTTATTAATATTTCTGTAATTGAGTATCACATTAAAATATAGTAATCTGAAAAGTTTGCATTTATTTAAGACCACTCCCTTATAATCAGAAGTGGCATTTTTATTAACCTACGCTTCAAGATGAAGAGAAATTGTAATGGCGGTAACCCGAGAAGATTTATTTTCAAGAAAAGGAAGTTTCCAGGCTAAACTAGTAATTATGAAAATTCTGATTCAACATCAAATTCTTTATTGTCTAGCATATTGGAGCAAGTGGACAAAAGAATATCGGATTTAATGAATATCAAAGATGCTAAATCTACTGTGTCGTTACGCAATACTGAAAAATTGATTCCTGATTTCGATCCGTACAATAACGACGTAAATGTAAAAAGTTGGATCAAGAAAATCGAACAATTAAGCAATATATACAACTGCTCAGATGAAGTAAAATCTTTTAAGATGTAGGTAATCCAAATTACCAGGACAGGCTAGAGTGTGGTTATAAATATTCAGAATGTTGCTGGTAAATACAGAGTCCCGGAAGTTCTTGTAAGAAGCAGTTTGGTGCGCGTCACTTCCAACGATGCTTTTCGGAAATATTCGGAAATTATTTTAAATTAACAAATGTTGGCGATAACGATGAGTTTGCGATATTAAGATGTTTGTATGACTTCATGGTAACGGAAGTATGTTGGTAGCACTGTTAAAGAGGGCGCTAAATGCAATGAATGACGTGACATTCGATTGCAGCGCCATAAGTCATATCTTGAAGTAGGATGATGGCAAGTGACAGAGATACGGTTAGGACGGCTAGGTGCGTTGACGTATCTCAGACTGACGGTCGATAGTAGCTCGGTATTAATTGAGTTGGCATTGTAACTGACGGAACGGACTCGCGAATAAAGATTTTGTTGTGACTAAGCCAGGGTTATACCCAAACCCACAGACTCGGTACTAAGTAACTGTCCAGTGATTAATTCTATCGTGTTTTATGAGTAACGCTTCTTTTAGTTTTGTTCGTTTTTCCGACACAGTTATTCGGTTTGTTAGAACGATACTCTGACTGTTTTTCTGGTTTTCTGGGCGAAATAGACTTAATAATTAGGGAAAGATGCGTATTAAGCTTAATGGTGTTATACCTATAAATAGGGAACCATATTGTTTGCCGTATGCTGAAAGGGAAGTCGGAAAAAAAAGCGCAAGAATTATTAGATCTTAAAATAATACGAGAGCCCGATTAAAACTATACTTCCCTCATAACATCAGTAAAAATAAAAATTGAGAACTAGGTATCTAACGTCTTGTAAGCCGTAATAGTGTGTTTGTGCAAAAAAATGTTCTTAACGTGCTGTGGATAAAATTCGTGATAAATTATTGTGTGACTTAAAAAGATCCAATACGTTAATGTTGTTATTTTCATTACGCGTTTTAATGGATTCGTTTCTATTTCGTGCGAGTTTTCGAAACATGGCATTAAAATAAGATTAATCAATATATTTTGCGGTAGTTTTGTTATGACTTGCGCTGCTGTGGCAAAGTAAAATTGTTTTAAAATACCGTACGGTTTGTTGAATAGCAAATGGCTTATCGGATCAGCCCAGGTTTAAAACTGATTTGTGTTTCGATTTATCTTGTTACAATTTATGTTAAAAATAAGGTTTAACTATTTTGAAATAAGAATCACAGTATGGTGTTACTTAGTAAAAATCTTCTAGAATCGGATTTGATTTCAAATTAATTGAGGTTCGTTATTATTTTTTAAAAATAAGTACCTACGATTAGAGTACGGTGAATTAGGTTGCAATTGTTTTCTTACCATTTTGTTTCGTGCGAGGTAATCTAGATGAAATGGTGTTTTGTTCGGATTTGATATTGTTATAACTTATCGTCTATTCAACGTTGTAAAAACTGTGAGTTACGAGTGAGTTTATTCTGCGGACATATTGAAAAACTATAGAGATTATTTTACGGACGGACTATGATAATTTGTGCTATGAGAATTGGTTATGAATTTCGTTATTATTATTTTGATCAAATAGATTTTGAGGAATTAAATTCTCGTTTTGCGTCACAATTTTTGCTGTGGTTTGTTTGTTTGGTCATGCTAGTTTGTCTTCCCTACAAATACCAAAATTCTATTACTACTAGCGCTACGCGCCGGGCATTACTGGAACTTTTTGTATTTTTTGCTGCATTCGATATCGATATATCTATAATACCAGGCAACGTATCTATAGTATGGTATTCAACCAATCAAGTGTATGCGCTCGTTGCATTTGCTTATTTTTCTGTGTCGCTGAATTCTTTTGTTAGTGTTTTCTACAAAGTACGTTGAGTAGAGTGTTTACGACCTCGAATTGAAGATTTTACTTTTTTGAAGTGATATTTTTACATAGGATACTGACTTTCTAGTGAGATAGTGAGTTAAGAAAAGGAATTGTATTGATTTTGAATGACTGGTGCAAGGAGGCGAACAATTTGTATGGCAAAAGTATTGAGTTTGAAGAAGACGACCCGAACAAATCTATGGCCTACAATTATTACATCAAACACAAATATAAACATAATTAAGAAAAAATAAATAATTGTCTGAGATGCATATTTTTTTATTACTCCCAATTCCCATAACATCATGCTTTGTGCAGTTTATTTCAACTTATTAGTATTGCGCAGTTTAAATTTGACTTGTTACTCGAATCAAATTATAATTGCGCAACAGTAATAACTTGTACTACGAATTTCTGAAAATTTGAAAGTGGCGCGGTACGGCCGGGCTGCATTCTAGGGTAGCTTTGGTCAAAAAGGTTCCTAGAGTGGCTACTGTATGGCGCTAAAGTGCAAAAACCGCGAGACGGTCATCTATACTTTAGTACTTATATTCATCTATGTGTTTGGTTCGGTAGTACCTATACAAGTCGCTCAGATTGTTACACCCTCAGTGCATTCGTAGACGTAGGTGTCAAATTGGCTGCCTTACCACGTAAATATTAGCGATCAGCTATAATGGCGCAGTCATCACGCCATGGACGCGCGATCCATTGCTTTACATCGTATTATGTAAGCGATATCTGTTCAATCATTCGTTGATCGCAGAATGCATTTATTGCTACGATACTAGTGCCAAAAACAATTTAGTAGCTAAAAAAGAAACTAATCAAATGTGAAACAGATGTTTGCTTTCAAAATTTCGCAGAAAAGTACATGAAAAGTATGAAAGTCAAAGGGATTATATGCACTTTTAGTACATCAATTGTACGATGAGGCAGCACAGTCGTCGGATTGCTATAGCTTTGTTTTTGCTGTAACGTCATTCGAATTGGTTCTTTTTTAGCAAATCTTGCGCAATTCATGCCATCGCTTTGCTCTTGCAAGTTACCTGATAAGGCAGCGAGCTTCATTTTGCGTCTCAGTGAGGCCACGATTGTGAGTGGCGTGCGTCCTTGTGTGTTAGAATATTGTGTACCTACTGCGCGATCTTGATGCGTTAGTTGCGGATTAATGGGTTTTGTCGAATCTACAGTATGTACCTACTTGGTGGATAGTAATGATATCACGGTGGAGCGGATGAAATTTTGTTGTTAAGCGGCCTACATATTGCTTTTTTTAAATAGTCTGAATATTGAAGTTTTAGGTTTTCTTTCTGATAATCGTGTATCCGTGACTCGGTAGAATTCGCCTTGTATCTTGCCTTGCTTCGATTATTTTGCTGAGATTCTTAGAAGACACGTTTTTTTTCTGTTTAGGTAATAATAAGCTTGTTATTATTTTGGCAATTGAAACGTAACATGACGACAGTGTGTGTGAACCACGGAGATAGCTAATGACGTCGAGAAGTAACTAGATTATTGAAAATGCGTTTTAATGTCTAAAGCCAATGCGTTTAAATAACTCCTTGAATTTGTTGCGATTAACAGAAAAAGCTGGATTTTACTGTCAAAAAAAAATTGTTATACCTACTTTGTTGTTGTAAATTATGTGGTGCATCGACGGCTGGTTGCCACTCAACGAAATATTGATTGATTGATTGATGTGGTGCAATGCAGTGCTCTTATTGGTGTGATAAACGCTATAACCGGAGAGAGGTTATGAGTGTGAGGATATGAAAGTAATGGAGGTTGCATTACGTTTTGTGACGAGCTTTGCATTGTTTGCTAATTAATTGAGTTATTCTAGTAGCTTATGATTGCTTTGTTTGTATTGTTCGACCGCTGTCAAATTATTTGTTGTTACATTCAAAGTAAATTTCATTGTCATTGGGGTTTTCTTATCGCAAGTACTTATTGCGAATCGTACAATGCACTGACGTTAGCCGATTCCTACTGAGTTTCTTGCTGGTTTTTCTCATTAAATGGATCTTCCAAACCAGTGGTAGCTTTGTGTAAATTGTTAAATCTTGGATTTAAAATTTTGATGGCAATATTAAATGGAAGCAATATTCAAAATATGTGGCGGTTACAGTTATGAAGTTGCCGAAAGTACAAGTATCCATTGAAGTTGTAAAGAAAGTTTTTGTTGTGGAAAGAGATTTAATGTGTTTAAGATGCGGGTTCTTGTTTGTTGGTTGGGTGACTACGCCAGAGTGATTCTGGGTAGTGTGTTGAAGGGGTCATTGGTTGAAAGATTTTATTGCAATTATGATTGCTGTAAACCACTAACGAACCTTGTTGTTAATGATTACATTAATGGATTTGAATGGTTGTTTAATTTGGAGATAATTGTCACTCAATGGTGCTTGGAACTTGGTTAACTAAAACGATATTTTTATTTATTTAACGTTCAAACATGTGAGGTTCATACTGATGTGTGTATAAGAACGGCATTAATGAAATTTTATTTCCTGAAAT